>NW_019168381.1:5847967-7243376 GCF_002303985.1 Durio zibethinus | reverse complement strand
ATTTTTTTCAAGTCAATGAATTTCGCCAACATTTCCCATTTCATCCAATTTCAGGTCCTCAATTGAATATAAAGATAATCATGATAACAATCAAATATTTAATTTTAAAAATTCAATTAATACTGATGAACTTGACAAAAAAGATGAATATGAAGAATACACTTTGCCTTAAGACCTAATGAGATTAATTAAATAGGAGAATAAATCTATTGAGCCTTATTAAAAAGCACTAATTGATAAATTTATAGGATGACAAGAATAAAAAGGAGGTTAAGATTGGCACATTGCTTTCATTGGTTGATAGATAAAGTTGAAGATCTACTATAAGAATTGTGAATGTGTTTGCTTGGTCCTATCGTGATATACCAAGCTTGCCACTGAAATAATGGAGTATAGGTTACCTTTGAAGCCAAAATATAAGCTTGTCTAACAAAAGTTGAGACGAATGAAGCCAAAAATACAGTTGAAGATTAAAGAAAAGGTAAAGAAGTGGCTTGATGTAGGGTTCTTGCAAGTGATGAAATATCTAAAGTGGGTAGCTAACATAGTACCTGTTCCTAAGAAAGATGGAAAGATACAAATGTGTGTTGATGACCGTAATTTGAATAGAGCTAGCCTAAAGGATAATTTTTCTTTACCTTATATCGACACATTGGTGGATAACATGGTTAAGCACTCTATGTTTTCTTTCATGGATGGATTTCCATGATATAATTAGATAAAAATGACCCAAAATGATATGGAAAAAATCATTTTTGTTCCTATGTGGGGTACTTTTTATTACAAAGTTATGTTTTTAGATTGAAAAATACTAAAAAAACTTATCAAAGGGATAAATACTTTTTCATGACATGATACGTAAGAAGATTAAAATATATATGGATGATATGATTATGAAATCTCACAAAAGAGAAGACCATGTAGCCAACCTCAGAAAATTATTTGAAGGGTTAAAAAAATTCTAACTCAAGCTGAATCCTTTAAAATGTACATTCGTGGCTAAGTCAAAAAAGCTACTAAGCTTCGTGATTAATAAAAGAGGGATTAAAGTCGATCTAGATAAGATACATACTATCTAGAATTTATCTTTTCCAAGCACGCCTAAAGAAGTTTGAGGTTTTTTGGACATATTAAATTACATTTCTTGTTTCATTTTCTAACTTACCTCCAAATGTGATCTCATCTTTAAGCTTTTTCAAAAGAACAATCTTAGTGAGTGGAACAAAAAATACTAAGAGGCTTTTAATAAGGTTAAGTAGTACTTATCAAATCCTTTAATATTGGTACCATTTATTCCAAAGAGATAGTTACTTCTATATTTGATTATACATTAAAAGTTAATGGGATGTGTGTTGGGATAGCAAGTGAATCCGATAAAAAAAAGAGCTATTTACTACTCGAATAAGAAATTTATAGAATACGAGTCTAAATATTTATCATTGGAGAAATGTGTTATGTTTTAGCTTGGACAGCTAAAAGACTCAGAAGTATATGTTTTACCACACCACTTAGCTTATAGCAATATTAGACCTAATCAAGTACATATTTAAGAACATTCATTGTCTGAAAGGATTGTGAGATGGCAAGTGGTATTCTCAGAGTATGACATTGTGTATGTAAGCTAAAAAGTAAAAAAAAGAAATGTCAAAATAGAATTTCTTACAAATTATGTTGTTAAAAGCTATAAGCCAATGAGGCTTAATTTTTTGGATGCAACTTTAATGATCGTCTTTTAATTGAAATGGGAAGATGATAATTAGAAGTCTTGAAAAATATACTTCGATGAAACTATTAATGCCTTAGGGCATATAATTGGGATAATTTTGATATCTTCTAATGGACAATATTATCCCATTATGGCAAGCTTGAACTTCAATTGCACTGACAATGTGGTAGAATATGAGACCTGCGCCATTGGTTTATAAGCTACTATGGATAAAAAGATTAAGGTATTGAAGGTGTTTTGGGATTCAACCTTAGTCATTTATCAACTGAATATAGAATGGAAAACGAGATTCGAAGTTTATCCCATGCCATAAGTATATCTCAGAATTGATCAAACAGTTCAAAGTATTCTAATTTGAACTTTTACCTCATGAAAAAAATTATATTATGGATGTCTTGGCTATTTTGGCCCTAATGATCGAGTTGGTAACAATACTAAGATTTAGCCCATTAAATTAGATGTCAAAGTGCATTACACAAATGTTAAAAAAGAAGAAGATATAAGGCCATAGTATCATGATATCCTGTAATACATAAAAAATATCTAAATCAAGTAATAAAAAATGATAAAATAGTCATAAGGAGATTGGCTATGAGATTCTTCCTAGATGATGATGTTCTTTAGAAGAGAAGTCGAGATCATGTGTTATTACATGTATAGCTGCAATTGAGGTAAAAATGATTATTGAGGATATGCATGATGGGGTATGTGAGGTATATGACTAGACATATGACAGTAAGACAAATCATGAGAGTTTGGTACTATTGGCTTACAATAAAAAGTGATTGCATTGACTACGTTTGGAAGTGTCAAATCTATGCCGATAATATTCATGCTCCACTTACTACTTTACATGTTTTAGCACCACCTTACTATTTTTTATGTGTGGCATGAATGTTATTAGTCCCATTATCCTTAAGGCATCAAATGAGAATAGATTCATTTTTGTAATGATAGCTATTTCATAAAATGGGTAGAGGCAACCTTATATGTAAATATGACACGATCTGTAGTATGGAAGTTTATAAAGAGGGAAATAATTTACAAATATGGACCCTTTGAGAGGATCATTTCAGATAATGTCAAGAACTTAGATAGTAAAATGATAAAGTAAATATATGCCCAATTTAAAATCAAGTACCATAACTTGGTGTTATATCGTCCAAAAATGAATAGATAGTAAAAGTCACGAATAAGAATATTAGAAGGATTCTTAAAAAAATGATAAAAATTTATAAAAACTAACATGAAAAGTTACCTTTTGCCTTATTTGCTTATTGAATATCAGTACATACCTCTATTGGGGCAACCCCATTTTTTTTGGTTTATGGGATGGAAGTCATATTGCTAGTGAAAATGCAAATCCCATCTTTGGGAGTCCTAAGAGAAGTTGAAATAGAAGAACTCGAACGGATCCAAGAGCTCTATGAGCAATTAAACTTCATTAAAGAGAATAAACTGGCAGCGATGTGCTATGGTCAATTATATTAGAGAATGATGATAAGAGCTCATGACAAGAAGGTTTAACCTCAATGCTTTTGAGAATAAGAGTTGGTGTTAAAAAAAATTCTCTCAAATCAGTATAACAATAGAAGAAAATGAATCCTGAATTGAGAAAGGCCATGTGTCATAAAAAAGACTTTTTCAGGTGGAGCATTAATCTTAAGGAAGATGGATAGAGATGATTTACCTAACCCCACAAATTTTTATATTGTAAAAAAGTATTTTGCTTTAAAAAAGATAAAAAAAAAAGGGTTCAAATCGAAAACCCAAAAAGGTAGTTTGAATTAAAGAGGGTTTATCTAAATTAAAACCCTATAAAGACGACTTTGATCAAAAGAGTACAACATCATTTAAGGAGTTTACCAATATGAAAACTAGCACATTTTAAAGAGCTCTGAGGTGTCAAGGGCATCGTATGGTTAAGTTTTTTAGAAGAATACAAGATATATTGTCATGATTATCTAATTATTCATTTTGGAGCATTGTTGTCCCAAATAGCCATCTTTGTAATTCTACTTCTTTACATTGTCTAGTTGCTAGAGTTATCCTAAATAGCCATTCTTGTAATTTTGCTTTTTTGCCAAATAAAAATATATTCATTTTGCTTTTCAGTCATTTCTTTTTCCTTTCCTCCTAAATGCCTTACAATGAATAGAAAAAATGTATGATTTGCATTTTATATATCTTGAAATTTGGATAATGAGTGATAAATGAATAATGTCGTGAAAGAGAGCTACATTACCTTGGTGAAGCAACAAAAGCAAAGATGAAATATCTAAGGCCAGGTAAGGACATTCATTTTGAAAAAAGAGAGAACAAGAAAGAATATTTCCCTAAAAAGAAAAAGGTGGATGCCTACTTTGAATGATAGAGAACAGAGTTGATTTAGTTCTTATTGCTCGAGACTTGAAAAATTTAGAATTCAAAGTAAAAAGTCTTGAGAATATGTGGGCCATAATTGAAAACTCATCGATTAGCATTTGCATTACATATATTGCATATAGGAATATCCAGTGCATGTACTTAGAATAGGGATGTTGCAAGATCTAGCATGGAAAATACAAGTGTGAAGACTTTTCAATAAAAAAAACTTCAAATTTTCGATGGAGAAGAAACTCCTATGGTAAAATTTTAATCTTTGAAGAAAAAGATACTTCAAGAAAATCAATAAAATTCAAAAATTTTAAAATTATTGACCTCTGCTTAGACAAGTCATTTAAAATTTTTAAAGTTGTTGAACTTATGTTTAGAAGAGCCCATTTCTTAATTCAGTTTTTTTAATTTGTTGAGCTTTTATTTAAAAAAGCCATTTTTCTAATTTAGATTTTTAAAATGTTGTAGAGCCTCTACCTAGATAAGTCATTTAAAGTTTGTTGAGCTTATGTTTAGAGGAGCTCATTTCCTAATTCAAATTAAAATTTTTTTAAATTGTTGAATCTCTATTTAAAGAAGCATATTTTTCTAATTTAGTTTTTTTTTTAAATTTTCAAAATTCTACTTAAAGAAGCCATTTAAAGTTTTTAAAGTAGTTGAACCTCTGCTTAGAAGAGTTATTTGAAGTTTTTAAATTTTGTATCTCTGTTTAGAGAAATTCTTTTAAATTTTTTCCAAAGTTACATGCTTCTGCTTAGAGGAGTTATTTAAAATTTTTCTTTCCAAAGTTGTGTGCCTTTGTTGATAGACGTTCTTTAAAATTTTCCTAAAGCTGCATGCTTCTGTTTAAAGAATTTTTTCAAAATTGCATGAGTTAAACCAAACACAATGGGTGTTTATATCTTTGCATCATTATTATTTCACAAGAATGTATAAAAAGAGGTAACTATAGACACTTCAATTCATCAGAAAAAATTTTTTAGAATCAAAGTGAGCCTTCAATCATAAATTAGGCCTTGATTGGGAAGTTTCAAGCCTAAAAGGATAAAAGCCATAATTTTAATTTTAATATAATGTTAATTTTAATTTTAACTTTGATTTTAATTTTAATTTTGGTTTCTAGCTTTATTTTGGACTATAATTTTAATGGTGATTTTTGGTCAATAGTCAAAGGATAGATTTATAAAAAAAAAAGAAAAAAAGAATCAAATGAACAAAAGGAATGGGAAGTTTGAAAATCATGTGATTTTACAAAGGAAAATCAAAGGCACAATATTGGATTTAATGATTGAATGATTTTGGTGATTTTTTTTCCTAATCTTCATGAAAAAAAAAAGTCACAAGAAATAACATCAAATCAAAAAGGATTAAATAATCACAAATTCAATGATTCGGTTGAATTAATTTTTCCAAAATTGAAGGGAATCGAATCCCTATATAAAACACCTGGAAAAAATATACATAAATTATTGAAGAGAGAAACCACACAATTGAAAGAGCAAATTTTTTAGTACTAGGGTTTTTGAAGAATTTTTGGAAATTTGGGGGAAGTTGTAAGATTATAATCTAGAAGGCAAAGAATGTTTGATTTGGTGTTTTTGGAGGATTTTTTAAAATTTCTAAAAATTTTTTGGCAATTTCCAGATTCTTGTTAAGTTTTTCGGCCAACTTTGAATTTTCTAGAGAAATTCTAGCCAAATTCCTAGTTTCCAACTAAAAAATCCAATTTCTGATCAAGTTCCTAGTGGGTTGAAGAATTTTTTGGTGGATGTTTGTAGAAACCAATGGCCACAAAATGGTTTTAGAAAAAGAGGCAAAATAGTAGAAAGAGAAAGCATAAGAGATTTAAAAAAAACAAAAACAAAAAATCTGAGTTTTATAGATTTTTAAGATGCTATTGTTTTGAGCTTCAATAAGCCCCAATATCTATATGTTTTTTCGTTTACCCAACCCATGCATAATCTAATTCGTGACCCAGTTTCACTAGCCACAAGCTAAGTCAAGCCAAACTTTGAGCTGTGCCCTTCTAAGCAATTTTTTGTATTTGAAGTTGCACCTTTCCTTACCCAGCGGAGCTGTACAATTTATTTTGTAATTTGTTTTTTATTTATTTTATTTATATTTTATTTGTTTTAATTAATTCTTTTTTTTCTAAAAAAAATTTTCAAAATAAATTCATGAGCTTTTAGAGGAATTTTATGGGTTTATTATTTTTTTTATTTTTATTATAAATTTTACTAAACTATTGGAGAATTTCAAAATAGTTTTTTTTTAAATAAAAAATTTCAACCCTACCAAACTATTACAGAATTTAAATCTTGACCAAACTATTGGAGAATTTAAATCTTGAATTAAATCTTACCAAAATATTGAAGAATTTAATGAATTTTAAAAAATAATAAAATCTTATAAAACTATTAGAGGATTTAAATTTTGAATTAGTAAACTTTCTTAATATAAATTCTACAAATGATTTTTTTCAAATAAAATCTTACCAAACTATTGGGAGATCTGCATTAAAGTAAAACTTTACCAAACTATTAGAAAATTTTATTGATTATTTCCTAAATAAAATACATTAATGAATTCAATGACAAAGCCTCTTCAAAGTGAAAGACTAGTTTTTATGAATACTCTTGAGGTGAGAAAATTATCTGAAATTGCTATTGAACTTTTAGAATAATTTTAAGATTAATTTCCAATAATTAAATTATTTGGTAAAATTACAAAGATATTTAAGGCTTGGATAACTTAAAATTAAACTGGTACCATTTTTTAGATAGGCTATGAGGCTGCTATAACCGTCCTTACGCGTAATCGCACTCTCGAACCTAAATCTAATTTCATAAACTAGAATTTACCATTTAAAATACCTAAGGCAAGCTTAAGACTCTTTTTTTAAAATGAGATAGAGTTAGTTCTTGCACATAGTATACTAATAATTAATCTTTGATCCAATCATCATGAAACCTAAGTCATCATGAAATAAGCACACAGTAGTTCTAGCACACTATCCTAATAAGCAATCTTTTTTGCTAGAAACTAGTGGAAGAAAAGCAACAAATAGCTCCAAGGTGCAATACGATCAAATGTACTAGATTCCACAGAATAACTACTGGTATTCTGAATATTATTCATGATAATGAGATGCGAGAATTGTATATATGTTGATGCCTTCACAGTAAAAGTCATTTACTATCTGAACACCCTTTATTTAAGCATTTCAAATTTGGGTATCATGGAAAATCCCTAGTATGGAAAACAAGAAAAATTGTAGAATTTCCCTTTTTTACCTTTCTTTCAACCTTAAAAAATGACCATTTTGTGAGGAAAAGGAGAAAGCAAAGTTTAAGGTGGCTATAGGATGGCTAACAGGGGTAGGGTGGTTGAGTAGGAGTAGAATGGTTGGCATGGATAGAGTGGTTGATAGAGATATGGTGGCTAAGCAAGATTTTAAAGGTATTTTAATAATTTTATCTTGAAAAGATAATTTTATAATTTCACATAAAGTTAAATTCAAAATTAAATTTTAAATCAATTTTATAACACCACTCGAAAGTATTGAATTTTAGATAATATAAACAAAATGATTATTTAATAAAATCAATTAAATTAATTTAGTGTATTGATAGCTAAGAATAGATTTATGTAAAACATATATAATTAAAATTGTTCAGATAAAATTAAATGTCAATACCTAAAAAGAAAAGGTCCATATAAGCATTTAGTAAAAACCTAAAGCATTAAAGAAAAAAAGTTAGCTAAATTAGCTTCCCACACACTATGAGCCATACACGTCAAACAGGAACTTGATTAGGCTCTTGGTCAAATTTATTTTTCCCTCAGGTATTGCCATTATTTTGTCAACTTCATAGTTTTTTTTTTTTTCTTGTAAGTCATGGCATGGACATACTATTCATTGACATATGTTTTATTAGTTTGAAAAGACATTGTTTTTATTAGTAAGTCTATAAATATAAAGGCCGTTAGCATAGTTGGAACACATCTTCAGTAAAAATGGTGAAAGAATCTCAAACCAAATTGATGCTCTTCTTTCTTCCTTTAGTCTTAGCACTGATTATAACTTTCCATGCTAGTGGCATCATCATCTACTAGAGCCAGAATGGCAACGAAGGCACCCTGACGACAACCTCTGCCATAGGTAGATATGCCTATATTAATGTAGTTTTTCTTATCAAATTTGGTAGTGGTCACACCTCTGAAGCCAACCTAGCTAGTCATTGTAATCCAAAATCCAATGGTTGCACTGTAATTAGTTTCAGTATAAGAAGCTACGAGAGTTGAGGAATCAAAGTCATGCTCTCAATTGGAGGAGATGTTGGAAGCTATTCTTTGGTTTCTTAATTAGATGCCAAAAATGTAGTCGATTTTCTATGGAACAATTTCCTGGGTGGTAACTTATGATGACTTACACTCAACCTGTGAAGTATTATCCATTTTGACTCTAACGTCTCAAGGTTTTGCTTCACATTTTTTCAACATAGGATTGCAAGCATCACAATCACCCATGTTTAAGCTTGATGTCCCTATAAAACCCAATACAAAACACACACAGATCCACACAAAGGATACACATATCTATAAAGTTAAGATCACACCAACATTAGGATTATAGTTAGGATTTTAAAAATGGTTCTCATTGTATAGCACTTAGCTCTTGTTAAACTAGTGATTGCTCTAATACCATTTACGAAGACTCGCACCCAATCTACAAAGTAATGCCCATTTTGACCCAAAAGTCTTATGGTTTTATCCCACAAAAAGCATCTTACAAGTGTGGGTTCGAGTCTCAACTTATATATGATATCATATTCTTATATTTTTTCAATATAAAATTAAGGCGTCACATAAATCGTGTTCTCGTCCATTATGTGACATTGTATTGGATGGCATTGATTTTGATATAGAACTTGGCTTACCTTGATATTTGGGATAATCCTACTCATTATCAATCAACTTACAATAACTAAGGAAGAAAGGTGTATTTAATAGCAGCTCTTCAATATTCATTTCCTGATAGATTTATAGAAACTACCCTTAATATAGTCCTATTTGATTATGTTTGGGTTTAGTTTATTAACAAGCCACCATGGCAATACACTTTAGGCAACACCAACAACCTTATCAATTTATGGAATCAGTGGACTTCATCCACAAAAGCATAAAAGATTTTTTTGGGATTATCCACAGCACCAGTAGTGGCTGGAAATGGGTATTTGTTTTTCAAATACTTTTGATGATTATAAAGGTGTTATGCTTTAGTTTAAGTTCTTTGATGATAGGAATGGCTATGGTACCTCTATTATGAATAATGTCTAAACAAGTCCTACTTGGTGTACTTTTTTTTAATACCTAAACTTTAAATCTAGCTTGGTCATCTATGAAAAAATAAAATATAATAAATTTGGGAAATCCTTGTACAAGCAAATTTTAAGTTAAAAATATGATAAGGAAAATTAGAGACAAATAATAAATTTATTTATCAGAATTGTAGAAATTATAATATATAGGAATTCTTATTATAAAGAAAATCCTTTAATTCTTTTCTTCAGTAAAAATTTGCTTCAAAGGTCAAGCAGACTTGTTCTTGAATTCTTCAAAGGTCGTTGAGACTTGTTCATGAATGCTTCAAGGTTCTTGTTGACTAGATCTTGAACAAACATAATTCATCTCCTTCCTTTAAAGGGAATGAGATTGAAGAGCAATATCTTGACAATTCTTGGAATTCAAATGCTTTATTCTTCAAGTTCTTCAAAACTTCCTCAAATTTTCAGAGCTTGCTTTTTGAGACTTTGGAGAGGCTTTAGTTCTTCAAAATCTTCTTCTCTTTAAAATTGTCAACTACAAATTATGACTAGAGAAAGCATGGTATTTATAGTGCTAACCTGTCAGATAACAAAGAGAGTTTCAAATAAACTCAACTTTTTTTATCTTATCTCTAATTAGATTTTATCTCTAAATAGTTGTAATTTAATTAAAGATAAAAACCGGTAACTCATTGATAAAATCTAATTGATCAAACTAAGTATTTTATCTTCAATTGACAAGTGACATATTTAATTAATCATAAAATTAATTAATTAATTAATTATATGATTAAATTAAATAATGTCATTAATTCATATGTCAATAACCAATTTGTTGCTTGAAAATTTTTTAATTAATTAATTAAAGAAAGTTTCTTGGACATGTGTCACTTCGTGATTGGATGAAAATTTTCTCCTTTTATAGACACCCCCTCAAAACTTGGTCACTCATGATTTTGCTTGTAACTGGTAAGCAAGTCTTGAAATATAATTTGACTTGGCACAATTTTTTTTATGCTTTGCACTTGGAGTAAAATTCGAAATCCAACTAGCCTTTGATTCGCATTGATAATGTGGAATTATAATCTAGTGTCACCAAATTAAGAAAATTATAAATCCAATTTTCTTTTGGTTTATCCTTACCAAAATTGGACTTTAATTCCAATATCAACCAACTATTATAATTATAATGCCAAGAATTGTCTTGCAATAGTATGTAATGGACAAAGAATTAAACTCCAACTTCTAATCCAATAAAAGCTCTAAGGCATGTACTCCAAAGCCATTTAGGAATAGGATTGTATCCCTATATAAGCATGGGTCCTCTTTCTTATTTCCTTCATCAAAATTAAAATATTCTTCTAGGTTTTATACAAGACTATTGAAACCAGGTAAAGTACTTGATCACTTTTTTTTCTTGTATTGCATTTGTGTTTTGTTACCACTACTTGCTTTATTTCACTAGGGAATTCAACAAAGCTCTTTCTATAATGCTTCAATTTACTTGATTTTACCAAGCAAATAAATAAATAAATAAATATAGCCATGTTACAGTACATCAGAATCCAATGCAATTGCATCCCTGATTTTTTTTCCAATTAATTCATCATTATTTGTTTAGAATTAATCAACCAAAACACCTTTCATATGATTCATCTCCACCGATACACTGCTTTGTCTTGTAAAATCACGCAACACAACTATGAGGCAACACATTGAAATCCCGTGCATCTTGCCATATTACAAACTTGCATGCATGCACTTTGAAAGTTTACTTTGCCATATGGCATGATTTTGACGCAAAATAATGAATTTACTATTATAACTTTCCTTTGCTTTTATCATGTTGTCCTTGACAGAATAAAACTTAATGTTTAGGAAAGATAAGTATAGAGCGTGATTACGCGGACCACTTCAAAGTCCAAAAAAGACATCTACGGTGTGATTATGCAGACCACTTTGAAGTCCAATGAAGTCAACTCGATTAATTTTATCTTTTAAATCATACATCACCTCTTTCCCTTATTTGTTTCCTTTTTTCACTGCTTTTGTGAAGAAGATCAAAGCATTTGCTATGTCTATTAACAAGTTTGTATTTTGATGTGTGACAAACCTTGCAGATAGGTATTAAACATCATCATCAATTGTAATTAGATTCTAAAGCATTTGAAAACTTTAGCCATATAAGAAGATTGTAGTTTTCTCAAAAAAAAAAAATTTTCTTTACCCGGTGGAAAATTTCAAAATGGAATTACAAAATTTGTATAGGTAGTATTAGAAATTCAAAGATAAGTTTTAAGAGAAACAAATGTTGAAAATGGTGAGGCATGTCGATACATGGTTGAAACACATGTTCAAGCACTATAATTTGATGATGCTAATAAACTTCATCAATTAGTTGTCGACGTTAATAGGAGAAAGGTGTTTCTGCTACTGACAAGAGATTTCACAAGACTCATTCAAAAGTGTTCACAATATTTAAGTATTCAAAAGAAGACAATCAAAGGCTCATTGCCTTAACCCTTACTCACGTTTTGAAGTTCCAAAGCATTTTGGCGACAGGTCCATATCAACCCGGATATCATTTCATTGTGAAAATGGTCAATAGAACTTCCCAAAGTTTCATAATCTTCTATTAAGATGTCTTCGATTTTTTCTTTTAACAATCATGAAGAGCTTGATAGATGGAAAAGTCATATTATTTTTAGAGAAACATATTGGGATCTTTCTTTAAGATTATTGGAGAATTTGGTTGTATACCAAAGTATTGAGAATGGATTGAAGACATGGTGTATTACTTCAAGACATTGAAGATCTTCCTTGACAATTATATAAATGCAAGGATATTATTCAAGCACTTAAGCATTCTATGAGATTATTAAATATGTTGCATAATTAAATGGAGATGATGTCAAGGGAAGCCTTATTCCAAGGTGCTGATGACAAACAAAAAATTTTCTAAAGTGTTAAATACACTTATTCTCTTTCACTATTTAAAGAACGAGCAAAACAAAGTTATTGGGGATTAGAGCTTTTAAGAGAGATTGTGACATTCAAGATTTAAGTTGAAGATGAGAACTTGATTTTCAAGCATAATGAAGATCTTGAGATTTAAGCCAACGAGTCTCATAATAATGCCAAGGATTCAAGTTGAAGATGAAAACTTGATTTCTAAGCACAATAAAGATCCTTTTATAAGTTAATCCCTTAAAGAGCATGATGGAACGTTACCTTGCACTTACAAATCCATTTAAGAGGCGAAGAAATATTGTTTTGCACAAGTAAATCCATTTAGGAGCATGATGAAGGATTACATTGCACAAGTTAATTTTAGACAAGTTAATCCAAGGAAAAGCTTAATGGAAGATTAATTTGGACAAGTTTAATAGTTTAGTGATGTTGAACCTTTCACTTTTTCTAACGTGACATTAAAAGATCAAATTGAAAATATCCAAGCACTCAAAATTTGTTTCTAAAGATTCCATATCACTTGAGCATAAAGTTGTTACACAAATCAATTCCAAATTGACTTGACAAACATTGAAGAAACTGAGGGTAGAGTCGATATCTTCAAGATTTGTAAAAAGAACTCATTAAACCTTCATAATGAAAATGGAGCCAAATCCTTGAATTTGCTACAAAATATGTTGAAGGCCGCTCTTTGCCTTTTTCATAAAACCTTTTATAGCTCTTTTCATTGAAGTTTTGTGTTGATTACAAATTAAATTTCAAAAGATTTTACTTTACTTGAAATTGACAACTTGATCATGATGTTTGAAAGAAGCATACAAACTTAATTTTATCATGAAACTTTGTAATTTCAAGTAAATAAAAGACACTTGAACAAATTCAAGATTTTTTTTTATTTGTTCGATTGAAATTGGCATTAAAACCAAGCTGTCTATGTACCTTCAAAAGAGAAAGAGCAAGTCATCATGTAGTTCAATTTTTTTATATGCCCTAACTTTTGCCTAAGTCGTCCTTTGTATGTTTTTCAACTTAGCAATCTTTTTTTTTTGTTCTAACTTTTACCGAAGTTATCTTTTGCAAGATTTTTAACTTAGTGAACTTTTTTTTAAGCAATTTAAGCTCTTGTCTAGGAGTAACATTTTTATATAGTTTAAACTTATGTTTAGGAGCAACATGAGTAATTTAGACTTTTACTAGGGAACAATATTTTTTTATGCAGTTTAAATTTATGCCTATGAGCAATATTTGTAGTTTAGGCTCTTGCTTGGGAGTAACATAAACAGTTTAGACTCTTGCTTGGGAGCAACATTTTTTTTGTCAAGTGTATTAATTCAAAAACTTACCATTGATTGGTCCAACTCTTACTCCATCTTGATTAACAATCTTAAATACAATATTACTGTAAACTTCTTGAACAACATACAGTCTATCTCATTTTGAAAAGAACTTCATTATTATTGATATTGACTTCTTTTAGTTCATTAACCTCTTAAAAATGTGGAGGAACTTATTGAGCATCTTTTTCTTTTGATTTTTCATCAACTTCTTCTATGGACACATGATTAGAAATAAGAATTTCCATATCTTTAGGCTCTTTCTCATTTGGAGATGGAATCTTCTTGGTTGTTACCACTGTGTGCTTTTTACCTTTAATGATTCACCAATAGTTACTACCAATTTACTATGTCTTTTCATTCAAGAAAGAGTTTTGCTATGAAAATCATTTAATTTATTCAATATGAGAGCATTTTTTTTTATTTGTGCACCATCTTTTTGAAGTTTGGATGTCCAAATCTTAAATGAACAAAACATACTTACTCACAAAAGCTTTAATGTATTTTTCCCCATTCGCTTAAAAACTGACTTGTAAGGCGAATGTGTATTTAGACGATCAAAGATTGAACCTCGTGTTGACTATATGCCTAAACGATCAAAAACTTATAGGCTCGATATCTTAATTGAATTTTTTTCTCATTAAAAACTTCTTCCACATTTATGTATCTTGAAGCTTCTTTATGAATCTTCAATTTTAATGGAGAAGATCCAAGCCCAGCCTTTAAAGTTCTAACACGATTAGTATATTTTACCAAAACTTGTCAAATCTTGATTGAACTTTGAGAAATTTCTTCAATTGGTTCATCTGTTTCATGAGCCAATTTTAAAATATCTTTTTGTTTATATCTAGCCTTGACAAGAAGTTTGTGGCAGTAGGATTAAAACCCTTAGCATGATGTGAAGGTAAATCTTCATGTTCAATAAAAGGTCTTTTTCCTTTGAGTGGAGGTTTAAAAACCTTTAAGTCTTCAAAGCTAGTAAGAGAAAAAGTCAAATTCTTTAAACCTTGAGCAATTTCATCATGTCCATAGCTGTTAGAGGGAACTGCATTTTTTTTCCTTTTGCTTTGACTCTTTCACATTGATATTTTGTTAATTTGGAAGTATTTATTCTCCGAAAGCATTTTTCAAATAAAATTTAGCATCAACGAAATATGCCTCTGCTGTAGAAAATGGCTTAGAATCTACAACATTTATCTTTATTTGATCATTTCTATAATACTTCAAACATTGGTGAAAAGTTGAAAAAACTACAACATTTTAATGTATCCATGGTAACCCTAACAACATATTTTATGTTGTCTTAGCATCAATCACATGGAATAATGGATTTGATTCCATATCACCAATAAAGAGTTAAAGTCTAAGCTTCCCAAAAACCCTTTACCTTATTTTATTGAATCCTTGAGTCATCAAATGACTTTGTGATAATTCATCTTAAGGGATTCCAAGTTCTTTCATTATTTTCAAAAGAATGATATTGACGACAAATCCATCATATTTTAGGATCCTATTGATCTTTTACTCATGAACATATCCACCAATAAATAGTGGTCAATTGTGACAAGTAAATCCTAATAATAAATCTTCATAAAAAAATCAATCTTTGTAGCATAACAATGACTAACTTCAAATGTTATATTGTCAATGTTCTCATCAACATGGTAACAAATCATGTAAACCAAATTTTCTCTTCTAAATTGATTTGGCATGTATTCATTCAAAATGATTAGCTTTCTTAACTTTTTTAGTTTCAAGTTTTCATGCCTGGATGGAACTGCTTTTATTTGTATCACCTTTGGCGTTGGCCTCTTGAGTGGTTACTTGACCATCATCACTCAAATAGGCTTTTGTAGATTTTTCTTTTGACCTCTTTGACATGTAACTACTATCCAACCATTATTATCTTAATCTTCAGTTTGAGGATAAGCATTGTTGTGCTTGAAGCTAGTATGATATGGTTAAAAAAATTAAATTTGATGGTTATACCCGACAGTAGTAAGATGGGGTCAAAAGAACCAAATTTGATAGTTTGACCCAAAAAGTTGGATTGAAAAGTCGTATATATTAATGCCAAGTTTGATGTCACAACTTTTTCTTTAAATTCAATTTTTCAATCATTGTGAAGTTGCATGATTTTATCTTTTAAAACAAAGCATTTCTTTAATGGATGACTAATCAAGCTATGAAACTTACAGTAATTGGGGTCATTCACTTTATCAACTTTTTCAGGTCACTTTATTTTCTATAACTAGATCAGCTTGGAATTTAAAAGTACATCCAATATGCTTAAAACATCTAAATCAGAGAAAAGATACTCTTTCTCTTGTTTTTTTTATCAATGAGATTCTATTTTTACCTTTGTCTTGAGAAAGAGTTGATCTTGCTTCTTGAAATTTTTTTTAACTTAAAGGCTATTTTCATAGACTTTGTATTCATAGTCAGTCATGGATTGCTTGCTTTCTTCCTTATTAGTGAAAGTTTTGCCCCCTTTATAAGTATCTTGCTTTTCCTTGCCTTTCTTTGACTTTTGCATAAAAGGTTATTAGTTTCTAATAGCTGCCATACTTAGTTCCATATCATGCATGGGTAGCCAGTTCTTTAAAAGTCATATGCTTGATACCTTAGACAATATAGCATAATCTCCAATTCATGCCTTGTATGCACATATCGAGAGTAGCGAACTCAAGGCTTAAGTTTCTCCATCTATGAATATAATCAATCATAGGTTCATCTTTCCATTAGCATGAACTTTTGAGCTCCATCGTGCCAACTATGCGACGAGTGCTATAAAATCAATTAAAAAATTCACGCTAAAGTTGTTCCCAACTATCGGTTATGCCAGGCTTAAGATCAGTATACCAATTAAAGGCATTACCTTTCAAAGAGTGGACAAATTGCTTCACAGAAAAACTCCATCAGTGCCAACATTATTGCAAGTTTCCATAAAGTGGGCAATATGTTGGTGTGGATTTCTTTTACCATCAAATTGTTGTAATTTTGGAGGCTGGTAAATTCTCAAGCATCCTCAAACGATCAATCCTTCAAGAATATGGCTTAGCATATGAGTATGAAAGCTGAGTGACACTCTCAACTTGGTCTTGATTACTTTTTTTGATAAGATATTTAAGTTGTTAAGAGTGATAACTTCATTAAGATTTTGTTGAAAATCCTTAGCAACTTCCACTTTGGAATTCTCACTATACTCTTAAAAGATTGAATTAAGATTTTGGTCTGAAGACACTGGTCACTTTCCAATGAGATCGTTAATCCTCTTCAATCATGACAACAATCTGGTTATATTTTTTCTATACTACTTGTTGCAAGATAATTTTTGAAAGAAGCGCAACTTGTTCTTTTAATGATGTGGTGCCAATTGTCATGACATTCATTACTCTAGATTTTGTTTTTGAATGGGATGATGAAGTTAAGCTACTGCTTGCACTTGATCCATGAGGCGAAGTAGGCTTTTTAGTATAAGATTTTTCTAATCCTTTTATCATAAAGTGGGTTTTGACTTAGCATTGAAAAAGTTTGAGCTTAAATTTCTTCAAGATTTTTGTCTTGCTTTTAGTGTTATAGGGGTGAATAGCAACATCAGTGTTTGGTGATAAGCTAAAAAAGATTGCAGGATTTGCTTAAGCAAGAATTCTTTTTGGGAGCGGCTTAAACACTTAAACTTTGAAAAGAAAAAAGCAATGAATGATAGATATTGTCCTACTGAAAGTGCACGAAATTTGTACACAAATTTTGTGTCGAAAACATAACAAAGAAAATTAAAGACAAATAATAAATTTATTTATTAAACTTGTAGAAATTACAATCTCTAGGAATTCTTATTATAAAGAAAATCCCCTAATTCTTTTCTTCAATAAAAATTCACTTCAAGGTCAAGCAGACTTGTTCTTGAATTCTTCAAAGATCATTGAGACTTGTTCTTGAATGCTTTAAGGGTCTTGTTGACTTCATCTTGAACAAACATAATTGATCTCTTTTCTTTATAGAGAATAAGATCAAAGAGCACTATCTTGACAATTCTTGAAACTCAAATGCTTTTTTCTTCGAGTTCTTCAAAATTTCTTCAATTCTTCGTAGCTTGCTTCTTAAGATTTTGAAGTAGCTTTGGATCTTCAAAATCTTTTTTTTCTCTTCAAAACTGTCAATTATGAATTATGAATAGGGGAAACACTGTATTTATAATGCTAGCCTATTAGATAAGAGAGAGAGTTTCAAGGGAACTCAACCTTTTTATTTTATTTTTAAATTGATATAGTTAAATTAGAGAAAAATGTCGATAACTCATTAATGAAATCTGATTGGTCAAATCATGTGTTTTTTCTTCAATTAACAGGTGACATTTAATTAATCATAAAATTAATTAATTAATTATATGATAGAATTAAATCCACATGGCGATAACTAATTTATCACATGAAAACTCTTTAATTAATTAATTTTAAAAAATTTCCTAGACATATGAGATTGAATAAAAAATTTTCACCCTTTACGATCCTTACCAGTTAATCATTTTGGTTTTCATGGTTTAAATAATGATTGATTCTCCTCATAAAGTAAAGAATTAACTAGAGAATTGAGCATGAACAAGTTGATTCTCCTCGGTCCTCATAAAAGGAAAGAAATAAATAAACAATTGAGCATGAACAAGTTGCGTTTGTCTTATGCTGTCCATTTAGCTACAAGTCATGGGTAAACCTTGAATTGAGCATTTGGGTGGATTGTCCGTATGTGAGTCCATATGGGAATGTTGGGTTTTTGTCCACTCTAAGAGTGGGCGGGTGGGGACGGGAGTGCCAACCCGTAAGCCGTAGCGTTCGGCACCAGAGAATGCGAGGCTGCTAGTGAGAATGCCTAGTGGAAGGATTTGATGAGGGATATGGTCCGGTTGACAAGCCTAATATAAACAGTACTGAGATACAAAGCCCAAAATAATAATTTGAGTCCAAGAGTGCGCGTCTTTGAAACATTTTCCCCCACTTTTATTTTTTTCCCCTTTTTCATAAACAGTAGTTTATTCCTTCTCTTCACACGTTTTCGTTTAGTACATTTTAGTTTGCGTGTTTTAGATTGTTGCTTCTGAAATTAGAATTCATACATTGTAAATAGCTAATTGAAAAATCCATTTATAAACACTCATAATATCTATGAGTCTTTTTGTTGAAAACTGATTGATAACAACTCAAAATTTACTTCTAATCCAAAAGTGTTTTAAAAGGATGATCAAGCATTCTTAATAACAACGGGCATATAGAAATTATTGCAGTAATGAGCAGAATAAACAAGATATACTTTGAAAAAAGCATTTTGTTGTTGAGCTGTTTTATTAGGAATAATGTGAGCAATTTTAAGTACTCGAAGTTTTATAATGAAACAAGTTTTCAAGAAAATACTCCAATTTCTTTGGGTGAAGTTACAGAGGTTTTAATGAAATTACAAACACTATTATACAACAAATAAATTAATCAATAAATTCATCATATAATTAAATAAAGTTAATATAAAATTAAATCAAATTTACAAACTATAAGGCTTAAATTTGAGATTTTAAAATTCAAAAACCTCCTAACTATTGATATTTTTTTCATTAGACATCTCTTTGTAAATGGTATCTAACAATTTGATGTACAATATTATTTTGTAGTAGGTTGATTCCCTTCTAAGTTCTAACCACTGATATCGTAAACAAGACCTGATTGACAAGTCTTGATCTAACATTTACTATTTAGTTAACCAAGTTATTCTTAATCTCTTATTAAGCTATACTTAAAGTTATTATTATTACTTCTTCAAACAAGTCGGGGAGTCTTGTCTTAGCACTTAGATGCTAGAATTCTTTTTCCATGAATTACTGGACCGATAGAAAGATTTAAGTACCTCAACTTGATCAGAAAAAAGTTGATAGACACGTTCAAAGTCCGAGGCTTCAGCGCGCGGTTGGTTTCTTTTATTATGAAATCAAATGAATAATGTTGATGGGGCTATCTCTATCCTATAGAGGCAAACCAGGTGCAAGCGAGCGTGACTTTGTCATTAATAAGGGCGGAGTAGTTGAGAGAGTCTAATACAGCTTAAGTCATTTCCAGAAAACACTACTATTTTTGTTTGTTTTCGCTAAGGTTAGCTTGTAAAATCTCAAAAGAATGAAAATTAACCACAGAATTCCCAATTGATTCAAGGTTTGCCATGTATACTGTGGTTGTTGGATGAATGAGAAGACCTAGCAGCAAAGACTACTCTACTAATTGTTCAAGATATATGTTTAACAAAATTGACAAATGAGAGGAATTGACTCGACTTTGCGTGTATAAGTTTGGGGGAAAACAATCACTTTTGCATTTATAGTTTGGGCGAAACTGGGTGTTGACAGAAATTAAGGAATTCAACTGTGTGGAAGTGCCTGTGGGCAGTAGTGCCACTGGTAATCGGGTGATTTAAGGAAACTTTTTGAATATTTATTAATATCCTGGTCTTGGGCATATGCGTTGCTGATTCCCATATAGTTTAGCTCTTTATCACATTTATGTATTTTGACTTGTTAATTTAAATCCGTCAGTAAGTCAGCATCATATTTCTCCATGGTTTGTGGTTTGTCTTTTTAGGAATTAGTTCATAGCTTTTTCCTCGGTCAATTTGGACTTCCTTCATCCATCTGGTTTATGCACGGCCGGCCTTTTTCTAATTAATCATCGTCTGCAGGGCTGAATAAAAAATTTAATTAACCCTACGCCAAATCTTCCATGTTTAACAGAAACGGAATCTTGGTGGCATAAGTTTGAAAAAATTACCTGCACTCCCCGGGACTTTCCTCTAATTTTAAGGTGACTAAACTTTCTGCCCCCTTCATACAAATAAATAAATCAATAAAACTCGAACATGCTGGGTCTTCTTGAACTCTATATAAGAGACCCTCTGCTTGGTATTGTGGAGTCACAATTTCCAGACAACACACAATAAACAATCGCAACAATGGCCAACAAAACACCAGCCATACCTATTCTCCTCTCCCTACTTGTCCTAGCCCTTATTGATGTCTCTAAAGCCGGTGGGATTGCCGTGTATTGGGGTCAAAACGGCTATGAGACTACCTTGGACTAAACATGTGAGACTGGACTGTACCAGTACGTCAACATCGCCTTCCTCAACAAATTTGGCAGTGGCCGGATTCCGGCACTCAACCTTGATGGCCATTGCAACCCAAAATACGGTGGTTGCAAAGACGTTAGTATAGCCATAAGAAACTGCCAAAAGCGTGGGATCAAGGTGATGCTCTCCATTGGTGGCGGAAGTGGCCAGTACTCTCTGGCTTCTAAAGCCGACGCCAAGAATGTAGCCGATTATTTATACAACAATTTCTTGGGTGGAACATCACTTTACAGGCCATTAGGCAATGCTGTCTTGGATGGCATAGATTTCAACATAGAGCTTGGCTCCACAAAATATTGGGATGATCTTGCCCGCTACCTAGCTGCATATAGCAAGCCAGGAAGAAAGGTTTACCTATCGGCTGCCCCTCAATGTCCATTCCCTGATAGATACTTGGGGGCTGCCCTTAATACGGGACTTTTTGATTATGTTTGGGTTCAGTTCTATAACAATGCACCTTGTCAATATAGTCCAGGTAACACTAGGAACCTTTTAAATTCATGGTATAGGTGGACTGCATCCATTAAGGCGGGGAAGATATTTTTAGGGTTACCAGCAACCAAGGCAGCAGCATCAACAGGGACTGGTTACATTCCACCCTGGGAGCTAACTTCTAAAGTCCTTCCGCAGATCAAGAAATCACCCAAATATGGAGGTGTCATGCTTTGGAATAGGTACTTTGATAAAATCAGTGGTTATAGCACCGTCATTAAGAACGATGTGTAATAAAATCATGAAAGTATGATTGCGAAGCAACATTGCTTGGCCTAGTAGCTTAAGCAAGCCTCTAGACTAAACTAAAAGTCGGGGCAAATGGTGTTCAATGTGCTCAATAAGTTGCTTCTGCTTTTTCTTTTTTCGTTTTTTTCCCCTTTTGTCATTTGTATTATTGTGTCCAAGCAACGATTGTAATAAGATGGCAGTATCACCCGTGACAACAAAAATAGGAGATATGGCGTGGAGCTGACGTTTTTAGGTTTTAGCCCTCCTTTAATAAAAAAATTAAAAATGTTCAGTCGGCCTTAAACAGTTAGACCTTCTTCAACCCAAAAGCTAATAGGAATATGACAACCTGACAAGCTAATTAATAACGGGCCAATACTGGATCGAACTGAGCTTATCATGATAAAACCCATATAAGACTCACCCTTTTTTTGAGAAGGTGATTTTTCAAGTTTAAACCAGTTTGATTAAAACACAAATAAATCATCATGACAAGAGCTTACTATTAATTATAGTTTGATTTCACTGGAAAAATCGCCTACATGGATTATGTATGGATGTTTGACGATTCCATCAAACCACACTGTGTTGCTGGCCAGCCGAACACATGAAAATATAGGCAGATGATCACATTCCTTTTGACAAGAAAGAAGCTCAAGCTCAATTTATCAGCCTCATATTTCGTACTGAGACAATTTTGAATACAAAATCAGAATCGTCTAAACTATGCCCACTCACCAAGACTTGACTGCTTTCTTGTTGAGGGGCAAAACTAAAAGAACCACGAAAAGAAAAATATACCAGGAAATCTCAAGCAAAAAAAAAAAAAAAACCCAGAATTATAAGGCATGCAGGCATAGATACGAGGCAATGCTAAAAAAAGGTCCTATCAATCACATGATGTGAGAGAAGCTCCCAAGCCTAATCTGAATACTCTTCTCTGTTACCGTGGAACTATAAATAGCATGAAGAAGATAACTCAGTCATATGGGCTCTGCGTCTTCCTTCAGCTGCTACACTTTTCGGACCTGAATATTATGAGTGGACTGGAATCGCCAGATGGGCTGTCTGCCACTCTGAACAAGAGCCACCTCTTCTCCCTCCTTCACCTTTCTTTGCTTCTGCACGTCAACCATAGAATTCACCATGTAACAAGCACACAGTTGTTCTAGCACACCATACCAATAATCCATCTTTTTTGCAAGAAAACAGTGGAAGAAAAGCAACAAACAGCACCAAGGAGCAGTATGATCAAATGTACCAGACTCCACAGACATTACTACCAATATTTTAAATATTATTCATGATAACGACATACGACAATTGTACAATTTTGATGCCCTCACACTAAAATCCCTAGTATGGAAAGCTAGAAAAATTACAGAATTCCCCCTATTTGCCTTTCTTGCAGCCTTAAGAAAATGACCGTTTAGTGAGGAAAGGAGAATGGTGGCTGTAGGATGGTTTGGCAGGGTAGGATGGCTGACCAGGAGTAGGATGGTTGGCATGGTTAGGGTGGCTGAGCAGGTTTAAGTTTTAAGGGTATTTTAATAATTTTATTTTTAAAAAATAATTTTATAATTTTTTATATTTAAAATCAAATCCAAAATTAAAATTCAAATCAACTTTATAGCACAAGAAAATATCGAATTTTAGATCATGTAAATAAAATGATTATTAGAGTAAAATTAAGCGATATTAATTTAGTGTATTGACCGCTAAAATTAGGTTTATGCAAAACAGAAAATTAAATTTGTTCAGATAAAATTAGATTTCAATACCCTAAAAGAAAAATATCCATGAAAACATTTAGTAGAAACCCAAAGCATTGAAGGGAAGAAGTCGGCTCGTGGTCAAATTTCTTTTTCCCTCAAGCATTGCCATTGTTTTGTCTGCTTCACAGTTGTTTTTTTCTTTCTTGTAAGTCACGGGCATGGAGATACTGTTTATTACATACGTTTGTTGGTTTAAGAAGACTCTGTTTCTATATTAGACTGAGTGGCATTTTAAGTCTATAAATATGAAGGCCGTTAGCACATTTGGAAGCACATCTTCAGCAAAAATGGCGAGAGAATCTCTAAACAAACGAACACTTTTCTTTTTTTTATTAGTCTTAGTGTTACGAGTCGAGATTTAAGTTTTAAATTCGTGCGGTTTTGGGACTCTAGCATTCACCCATCCGACGTTCCGGATCAGCCTAACTGCCATGATTCACACTATCTCTTTCTTGTGAGGTGCCTTTTGTAGGACAAAACCGTGATATCAAGGAGCCAGAGTTGATAATACCTAATTCGAAGCTTAAGTCTCGACCCGTGACAAATGGTATCAAAGTCAGCCCTAAACCGTTCGATCCACGTCAAGCATCTTGAAGGAGGTAGTCAGGGTGATTAACCTCCGTGACGAGGGTGTCATGAGATTAGGTGCGGAAGAATGTCACGGACCTAAGGAGGAATCCTGAATCCCACATCGAACATAATAAGAGGGTCATTGGGGTATAAAAGGGTTCACACCATCTCTGTCTTATGAGGCACCTTTTGTAGGATAAAACCGTAAGGCCAGGGGATCAAAGCGGATAATACCTCACAAAGGTGTGAACCGTGGTAGGTAGATTGATCTAAGACATCGGATAAGTGGATGCCCAGGTCTCGAAGCCGCGTTGGGTTCGGAAGCTTAAGTCTCAACCCGTCGACAAGTGGTATCAGAGGCCAACGCCTAAACCGTTCGATTCACGCCGAGCACCTCGAGGGAGGTAGGCAGGGTGGCCAACCTCCGTGACGAGGGTATCATAAGGTTGGGTGGGGAAGAATGTCATGGACCTAAGAAAGAGTCATGAATCCCACATCAAACATAATAGGAGGGTCACTGGGGTATAAAAGGGTTCATACCACCTCTTCCTTGTGAGGTGCCTTTTGTAGGGTAAAATCGTGAGGTCAAGGGGGCCAAAATGGATAATACCTCACAAGGGTGTGAACCGTAGCGGTTAGGCTAATCTGAGATGCCAGAAGGGTGAATGCCCGGGTCCCGGAGCCGCGCGGGTTCGGAGCTTAAGTCTCGACCCATGACAAGTGGTATCAGAACCAGCCTTAAACCGTTCGATCCTCGCCAAACGCCTCGAGGGAGGTAGGTAGGGTGACTAGCCTCCGTGACAAGGGCGTCACGAGGTTGGATGGAGGAGAATGTCACAGACCTAAGGAAGAGTCTTGAATCTCACATCAAACATAATAGGAGGGTCACTGAGGTATAAAAGGGTTCACACCACCTCAACCTTGTGAGGCGCCTTTTGTAGGACAAAACTGTGCGTAGGTTCGGAGGTTAAGTCTCGACCCGTGACAAGTGGTATCAGAGCCAACCTTAAACCGTTCGACCCACGTCAAGCACCTCGAGGGAAGTAGGCAGGGTGACCAGCCTCCATAACGAGGACGTCACGAGGTTAGGTGGGAGAGAATGTCACAAACCTAAGGAAGAGTCATGAATCCCACATCGAACATAATAGGAGGGTCATTAGGGTATAAAAGGGTTTACACCACCTCAACCTTGTGAGCCGCCTTTTGTAGGATAAAACCGTGAGGTCAGGAGAGCCAGATCGGACAATACCTTATAAGGGTGTGAACTGTGACGGCTAGACTGATCTGAGATACCGAAAGGATGAATGCTCGGTCCAGTCACGGCATTCCAAGTCTGGATCCGTGCATTACGAATTGAACTTCCATACGTTATCGATCTACTGGGCAGAATGACGATAGCACTGACCGCAGCCTGTGCTACAAATTGCCTATGTTAACATAGCTCTTGACAATTGTGCAATGGCGCACCTGAAATACCGGCTGCCAGAATCCAGACCCAATGGTTGCGCTTCAGCAACGAATAAGAAGCTGCCAAAGCCAAGGAATCAAAGTCATGCTCTCTATTGGAGGCGGCGTTGGAAGCTACTCTCTGGCCTCTCAAGCAGAACCAAAAATGTAGCCGATTATCTATGGAACAATTTCTTGGGTGGTAAATCGTCTTCCCGTCCATTAGGCAACGCTATATTGGACGGCATTGATTTTGATATAGAGCTTGGCTCAACTCAATATTGGGATGATCTTGTTCGTTATCTATCACCTTACAGCAACCAGGGAAGAAAGGTGTATTTAACAGCAGCTCCTCAATGTCCATTTCCTGACAGATTTCTGGGGACTGCCCTTGATACAGGCCTCCTTGACTATGTTTGGGTTCAGTTTTATAACAACCCACCATGCCAATACTCTTCAGGCAACACCAACAACCTTATCAACTCATGGAATCGGTGGACTTCATCCATAAAAGCAGGGAAGATATTTCTGGGATTACCCGCAGCACCAGCAGCGGCTGGAAGTGGGTATATTCCGCCGCAAGTGTTAACTTCTCAAATACTTCCGGTGATTAAGAGGTCACCTAAGTATGGAGGTGTTGCGCTTTGGTCTAGGTTCTTTGATACTGATGGTACTAATGGCTACAGTGCCTCTATTGTGAGTAGTGTCTGAGCAAGTCCTACATGGTGTACTCTCTTTTAAGACCTAGACATTAAATCTTGCTTGGTCTTCTATGAAAAATAAAATATAATAAATTTGAGAGATATCCTTATCAGTTAATCATTTTGGTTTCCATGGTTTAAGTAACGATTGATTCTCCTCATAAAAGTAAAGAAATAACTAAAGAATTGAGCATGAACAAGTTGCCTTTGTCTTACGCTGTCCATTTAGCTGCAAGTGAAGTCATAGGTAACCACCTTTTTTTTTTTAACGAAAGTCATAGGTAAACCTTGAATTGAGCAAGTCGGCTGGATTGTCCAAATGTGAACGTTGGGTTTTCGTCCATTCTTAGAGTGGGCCGGTGGGGATGGGAGTGTCGACCCTTAGGCCGTAGCCTTCGGCACTGGATAATGGGAGGCTGCGCGTGACAGTGCGCTAATGGAAGGATTTGTTTGACGAGGGATGTGGTCCAGTTGACAAGTCTAATGTAAACAGTACTGAGATACAAAGCCCAAAGTATGATAATTTTGGTCCAAGAGTGCGCCTCTTCGAAACATTCTCTTTATAGTCCCCCCCCCCACTATAGTTTTTATTTTTCCTTTTTTTTTATATATATAAACAGTAAACGTTTTCGCTTAGTACATTTTAGTTTGCGAGTTTTAGATTATTGCTTCTGAAATTAGAATTCATAAATTGTAAATAGTTAATTGAAAATCTCATTTATAAACACCCATTTTAGATATGAGTATTTTTGTTGAAAACTGATTAATAACAACTCAAAATTTACTTCTAATCCAAAATTGTTTTAGAAGGATGAAAAGGCATCCTCAATAATAACGGGTATATAGAAATTATTGTAGTAATATAACATCTGGTTTCAGAAGATGGAATGTCCTTTTATTCAGAACTGATTGAATTATTACAAGCGGGATAAATAAAATATTCTTATTAGAAATAATGAAAGCTTTAATTAACTAAGTTATTCTTAATCTCTTATTAAGCTATACTTAAAGTTATTATTACTTCTTCAAACAATATTTGGGGGAGTCTTGTCTAGAATTCTTTTTCCACTAATTATTACTAAACTGGTAGAAAGATTGAAGTATCTCAACTTATCAGAAAAAAGTTGATAGACATGTTCAAAGTCCGAGGCTTCAGCGCGCGGTTGGTTTCTTTTATTATGAAATCAAATGAATAATGTTGATGGGTCTATCTCTATCCTACAGAGGCAAACCGGGTGCAAGCGAGCGAGACTTTGTGATTAATAAGGGCGGAGTAGTTGAGAGAGTCTAATACGGCTCAAGTTATTTCCAGAAAACACTGCTATATTTGTCTGTTTTCACTAAGGCTAGCTTGTAAAATCCCAAATGAATGAAAATTAACGGCAGAATCCCCAATTAATTCAAGGTTTGCCATGTATACTGTGGTTGTTGGATGAATGAGAAGACCTAGTAGCAAAGACTACTCTACTAATTGTTCAAGATATATGTTTAACAAAATTGACAAATGAGAGGAATTGACACGACTTTGCATGCATATGTTTGGGGGAAAACAATCACTTTTGCATTTATAGTTTGGGCGAAACTGGGTGTTGACAGAAATTAAGGAATTCAACTGTGTGGAAGTGCCTGCGGGCAGTAGTGCCGCTGTTAATGGGGCGATTTAAGGAGACATTTTGAATCTTTGTTAATATCCTGGTCTTGAGCATGTGCGTGGTCGATTCCCATATAGTTTAGCTCTTTATCACATTTATGTATTTTGACTTGTTAATTTAAATCCGTCAGTAAGGCAGTATCTTATTTCTCCATAGCTTTTTACTCTGTCAATTTTTGACTTGGTCAATCTGGTATTGACGAATACCATATTCACTGTCTGCAGGAGCTGAATAAAAAAATTTAAGTAAACCCTAAACCAAATCTTCCAAGTTTACCCAGAAATAGAATGGTGGCATCAGTATTGCAGGACTTTCCTCAAATTTTAAGGTGACTAAACTCTCTGCCTACTTCATCCAAAAAAATAAATCAATAAAACTCGAACCTGCTGGTTCCTCTTGAACTCTATATAAGAGACCTTCTGCTTGATATTGTGGAATCACAATTAACAGACAACACACAATAAACAATCGCAACAATGGCCAATAAAACACCAGTCATGCCCATTCTCCTCTCCCTGTCTAGTCCTTATTGATGTCTCTCAAGCCGGTGGGATTGCCGTGTATTGGGGTCAAAACGGCTACGAGATTTAAGAATATAATCGATTAAATTTAAATCGATATAATATTAAGTTTAAGTTTAAATTCTATTAAAAATTTGAAATTTGATTTAAATTGAATTGAATTTTATTTTGTTTTAATTTAAACTTGATTTGAAATAAAAATTAAATTACTTGAATTTATTTTATTAATATATAAAAATAATATTAAAAATTTAAAACTCGATTTAAATTGAATTGAATTTTATTTTGTTTTAATTTGAACTTGACTTGAAATAAAAATTAAATTACTTGAATTTATTCTATTAATATATAAAAATAAATTTAATTTTTATATTCGATTAAAATTCGATTATTTTGACTCAAGTTTAAATTTAAAATTTAAATATTGTATTAATTAAAATATAAAAGTTAAGCTCGATAGTTATTCTTATTAAATATAAAAATATTTAAATTCAATTCGATCTATAAATTAAATTTAATTTAATTTGATAATAATTAAATTTAATTTAATTTTTATTTGAGTTAAATTTAAATAATTTATTACTACTAATATATTATTTTAGAAAGAGAGACTGGACTACATCAGTCCTCAACATTGCTGGCTGTGTCCGGATCCCTGAACTTAACCTTGATGGCCATTGCAACCCAAAAAACGGCGGTTGCAAAGATGTTCGTATAGCCATAAGAAACTGCCAAAAGCGTGGGATCAAGGTGATACTCTCCATTGGTGGCGGAAGTGGCCAGTACTCTCTGGCTTCTAAAGCCGACGCCAAGAATGTAGCCTATTACTTATACGACAATTTCTTGGGTAGAACATCACTTAACAGGCCATTAGGCAATGCTGTCTTGGATGGCATAGATTTCACCATAGAGCTTGGCTCCACAAAATATTGGGATGATCTTGCCCGCTACCTAGCTGCATATAGCAAGCCAGGAAGAAAGGTTTACCTATGGGCTGCCCCTCAATGTCCATTCCCTGATAGATACTTGGGGGCTGCCCTTAATACGGGACTTTTTGATTATGTTTGGGTTCAGTTCTATAACAATGCACCTTGTCAATATAGTCCAGGTAACACTAGGAACCTTTTAAATTCATGGTATCGGTGGACTACATCCATTGAGGCGGGGAAGATATTTTTAGGGTTACCAGCAACCAAGGCAGCAGCATCAACAGGGACTGGATACATTCCACCCTGGGAGCTAACTTCTAAAATCCTTCCGCAGTTCAAGAAATCACCCAAGTATGGAGGTGACATGCTTTGGAATAGGTACTTCGATAAAATCAGTGGTTATAGCACCGTCATTACGAACAGTGTGTAATAAAACCATGAAAGTATGATTGCAAAGCAACATTGCCTGGCTTAGTAGCTTAAGCAAGCCCCTAGACTAAACTAAAAGTTGGGGCAAATGGTGTTAGGTGTGCTAAATAAGTTGCTTCAGATTTTTTTTTTTTTGGTTTTTTTCCCCTTTTGTCGTTTGTATTGTTGTGTCCAAGCTACTATTGGAATAAAATGGGCAGTATTGCCCGTGACAACAAAAACAGGAGATAAGGCATGGAGCTGACGTCTTTAGGTTTAGCACTCCTTTTTTCAAAATAAAAAAATGTACGGTTGGCCTTAAACAGTACGTCCTTCTTCATCCTAAAAGTGAATAGGAATATGACAACCTGGCAACCTAATTAATAACGGACCAGGACTGGATCGAACTGAGCTTATCTATAAGACTTTCACTCTTTTTGAGCAAAGTGATTTTCCAAGTTTGAACCGGTTTGATTAAAACACAAATAAATCATCATGACAAGAGCTTACTATTAATTATAGTTTGATTTCACTGGAAAAATCGCCTACATGGATATGTATGGATGTTTGACGATTCCATCAAACTACACTGTGTTGCTGGTAAGCCGAACACATGAAAATATAGGCAGATCATCACATTCCTTTTGACAAGAAAGAAGCTCAAATCGTCTAAACTATCCCCACTCACCAAGACTTGACTGCTTTCTTGTAGAGGGGGGAAACTAAAAGAACCACGAAAAGATAAATATACCAGGAAATCTCAAGCAAAAAAAAAAAAAAACCTAGAATAATAGGCAATGCTAAAAAAAGGTCCTATCAATCACATGATGTGAGAGAAGCTCCCAAGCCTACCCTGAATACTCTTCTCTGTTACCGTGGAACTATAAATTGCATGAAGAAGATAACTCAGTCATATGGGCTTTGCGTCTTTCTTCAGATACTACACTTTGCGGACCTGAATATTATGAGTGGACTGGAATCGCCAGATGGGCTGTCTGCCACTCTGAACAAGAGCCACATCTTCTCCCTCCTTCACCATTCCTCGCTTCTGCACATCAACCATAGAATTCAACATGAAACAAGCACACAGTAGTTCTAGCACGCTATACCAATAATCAATCTTTTTTGCAAGAAAAAGTGGAACAAAAGCAACAAACAGAACAAGGTGCAGTATGATCAAATGTACCAGACTCCACAGACATAACTAATAGTATTCTGAATATTACTCATGATAATGACATACGAGAATTGCACATATGTAGATGCACTCACAGTAAAAGTCATTAACTATCTGAACACCCTTTATGTAAGCATTTCAAAATTGGGTATCATGGAAAATCCCTAGTACGGAAAGCAAGAAAAATACCAATTACAACATATGAGCAGAAAACTATGTTGAAGGTCAATATCAGTCCAACTCAAAAATGGATCCAACCTGGGTCGAAGTTTTGAACCCAAAAGCCCCAAGATTCAACGCACCCCCTATCAAAATAATACATAAAGGTTTTGAAATATTTACACGTTTTAATCAACTCCACTGGATACCTCTGAACAACCACTCGAACCTTGGTCCAAAATAACTGTGAACCAACTGATTCAGGAACAACTACATCTATAATTACCAGCCTATTGAAGGGAATTTTCATAATGAATTCTCAGGTAAAACCTTACCTGCAGCAAAGCTAAAGCATTCTTAAAGGTTTCCTCGGCATCATCTGAGAACTCCATGTATATGGAACATACTCCTTGATACAAAGCTAATCTTTGTTGTATCCTTTTCCTGCATGGCCATTAAGTCATTGTCAGTCAAACTTTCAAGATCATTAAGCCCAGTAATGGTAGATACTCATTTTCAGCCATAAACTACTGGCCAAATATTGCACTTCTGAGTTCATTGATATTGCCATTGCACTACCTTTTGGAATTAATATTTCTTCATCAAGCCAAACCTCAAATGGGGTAGACCATTATTATGCCATAGTACAAGATGGATCAGACAGAAAGCTAAAACCCCAGCTCTCAACCCTCAGTGCCCTTACCCATCAAAAGAAAAGGAGAAAGAAACAAATGGGAGGAGGCTTTAACTGAGATTAAACAACAGCAACCATACAGTAACAAATTTGATATTCAGCAACAGGTGAAACTCACTCGTTTGTGAAGGCAAAAATAGTGCCAGAAGGACGATAATGGCTAAGTAGTATAGCCATGAAACCAGTTCTAGTGAAGACAACAGTGGAGATTCCAAGAGTATTTGACATCATAGTTGCATGATATGCAAACATCTCACTCATGTGGTTCTACAGAGAAGAAGTATCTGCAGTCAATATTGATAGTTAACAAAGAAAAATAAGTAAAGCATATGGAAACTGGAAAGTGCATGTAGCATGTAAAGTGACCTTAAAAGCTTGACCAAGATTAAGGGGCATTGCACCACCAGATACGGTTGCTTCAGTTCGTAGTGCAACTGTATGCATCACTTTAACAGCTTTCAAAGGAAACCTGCAAGAAAGTCAAATCTATTTACTAGAGTGCACTTAGGTAGAGTAGCAAAGGTAAAGCAAGATGGCAGATACGACATTTTAATTTTATGTCCCATGGAAGTTTGGTAAGTTGATTTTTAGTACAAGTCATGCCCATATTCTTCTAGCTTCACCAACTAGGATCCAAGAACATCCATATAAACCTTCCAGCTTACCTCAAGGTAAGTTACTAAATTAAACAATTATTCCAATATAGATAATTATTTATTAGCATAAGACAAAATCAAATCATTACCTACTTTTAATAGAAAAATTAACAAGGGGTGGATTGCCTTAAAAGAAAGGAAAAGTGTGAAGAGGAATACGTTAAAATAAATTTCTAAAATGCCAACGTAAGTAACTTACTTTCCATGAGCTGTTTCTCCAGAAAGCATGACAGCATCAGCACCCTCCCGAACAGCAATGGCAATGTCAGATACCTCTGCTCTTGTTGGTGTTGGATGAACAATCATGCTTTCAAGCATATTGGTTGCCACAATAACAGCTTTCCCCATGCTTCGACATATTCTAATTATCTCTTCCTACGTTTTAAACCAAGTAGAGCTCTGAGAGGCTAAATAAACAAAATTTCATTGCTTTACTGGTAAAGAAAATATGTTTGATAAATTCATCTATATCCAGTTTTTAATGTTCATTCAAAAACTAAACCAACCTGCAAAAGAGGAACCTCCTCAATAGGAAGCTCAGCACCGAGATCTCCTCTTGCAACCATCGCCTAAAATAAAATAACATGCATTACTTTCTACATAGCACATATATGGCAGAAGTGGCAATAACCAGATTTTACTTTCATATCACATTATCTACCAAACTTCCGCTACCCTCCCCATTACAGCAGAGAAAATAGTAAATAGAAGTAACAGCTAAATTCCCCAGATGGCACTTAATATTTGAAATGAAAAGCCTCACAATATTTTAGCACCAATTTTCCAAAAATTTGAACAATTTTTTTCTTCAGCAAAGATAGAGCTCAAAGTATGAAATAGTCAGAAAACTAACTACACCTATACATGCATAAAAAAATAACCCTAAAATTTAGCTGCATTAAGGGTCTAATGAAAAGATTTAAGTGATTACCCCATCAGATGCTGTTATAATTGAATGCAAATTTGGAATAGAGTCTGCACTTTCAATTTTAACAATAACATGAATATCTGCATTGCAACCTGCCAAAAGCAAAGGAAAAAGACATCATTAGTGGAGAATATAAAGCATATACCAAGTCCACAGTTATTATCTCATAAAAATAAAAAACTATGACAAAAATTGTAACTTACTTTGCAGATAATTCTTCAACTCATGAACCACTTGTGCATCTTTAACGAAGGAAACAGCATAAAAGTCAACTTTATTGTCTACTCCAAATTTTATGTCATCCCAGTCCTTTTCTGCAGTAAACCAACTGAAACAATTAAACGTTGCTCCTTAAGATCCCTCAACCCTATAGAGAGTGAGTGAGAGAAAAAAAAAAAAAAAGAGAAAGAAGAAGAGGAAAGTAGAAAATCTATGAAGTAATAGAAATGATAACAATTAAAATTCAAGGACCAACCAGTAATAGAAGGTAGTGTAGCACTTTTTCCTCGGACATTTAAATGCCGCCTAGACTTAAGCTCACCACCATCAACAACTTCACATTTCACTGAATCTTCTGTCTTAGATTTCACCACCAATGACATCATACCACCTACATCATGAATCAAAAGTCAGAGGAACATATAATCAGCATAATGAAAAAAAAACCATTGAGATTTTTCTAGCATTTTGTGTTCATAATCTAGTTAAGATTGATTTAGAACAGCAAACTCTTGTTTGATAATGAAAGGATACACATTAGCCTAGAAATGTAAAGATGATTCTATGCTACTAGGTACTTTTACTCAGCCAACCAACTTAAGTCTATATAGTCAACAAAATTTCTCTATAATGCTAAAGATTTCATTTGTGACTTAGTGAAAGACCCAAAAAAGTATGAAGGCATTTGCATAGGCATAGTTGCATTATTATTAAAAGATCTCGTTCACTTCTCATGTTTATGTTTAGGCAGAAGGCACTCCTGACAACAGCATCAGCAAACCCCTAGCTAAATAATCAAGAACATGGCAGGTGAGGTGAAAACCTTTTTGTGGAAAACCGATTCCTAACTAGATTTGATTAGGTGTCATTCATTTAGTATTTTGGTTGTTTCCTAAATAAAAGAGATTTGGTTCATTGATCAAATTCCTACTTGGTAGTTTCCATTTATTGTTAGATGATTTTTAGGTAATTTGTTATTATCTCTAGGATATCATGAGATTTGTCAGATTTGATGTTTTAGCTATATATATACTCTTGTACTCTAGAAAGTTTCTTAAGAATTCACAAATAAAAGTTTCCATGAATTTCTTCATGGTATTAGAGTGTTCATCCTGAATCATCAAAACCTACATATATATATATATATATATGTTTTCTTTCTATCTTTCTTTCTACACCATGGCCAGCAGCATAGGTGTGTCCGAGCCCCCTATTTTGCCTATCATTGGTCATAAACTCAATGGACAAAACTTCATCTAATGGTTTCAATCAGTGATGCTATTTGTTTGTGGAAAAGGTAAAGAGGATTATCACATGGAAATGGCTGTTTTACCCAGTTAGGATAACCTGAAGTACCGAACCTGGAAGTTGGAGAATAGCATGGTAATGTAGTAGTTGATCAATTCTACGACTAACGACATTGGTGAGAATTTCATATACTACAAAACTGCCAAGGAGATTTGGGATGCTACAAAAGAAACCTATTCTAACATAGACAATACGTATGCAATATTCGAAATCAAAAGCACTCTACATGACCTGTGGCAAGGAGACTACTCTATCACGGAATATGTTAATTCCTTAACTTGTTGTTGGCAGCAATTAGATATCTTTGAAGAAACAGCAAAGAAGTGCCTCGACGATAGTCAACAATATAGGAAAATAGTAGAGAAAGACCGAGTTTATAAGTTTTTACTTGGTCTAAAAAAGAGCCTTGATGATGTTCGTGGGAAAATTCTTAGCATCAAGCCATTACCCATCATCCGAGAAGTTTTCTCTGAGGTTCGCTGAGAAGAGAGTAGAAGGGAAATGATGGTAGTGACATCATGCAATCCACAAGAGATAGAAAATTCAACCTTTGCTGCACGAGGACCAAAATCCCACCAAAGTGGTGAAAATCAACAAAAGAAAGGTAACGGACCTTAGTGTGACTACTGTCAGAAGGCAGGACACAAGGGAAAATTGTTGGCAAATCCATAGGAAACCTGCTGACTGCAAGCCACGTTCTACTCGAAATTGAGAGAGTCATGGAAATTCTGCCACCACCCCCAGAATCAAGCCCGTTCAATAAAGAGCAATTAGAACTCATTCAGAAAATTGTTTAGCAATCTTTTCAGAACACTGGGTCAGTCGTAAGCACAGCATCTGTTGCACAAAATGGTAACTCTCTCAATGCTCTACTTGTGCAAAGATCAAGATCAAGATCTTGGATTGTTGATTTAGGCGCATCAAACCACATGACTAGTAATGCATCGGTGTTCCATGAATATAGCCCATGTTCTAAAAACCTCACAGTTCGAATAGCAGATGGGTCACTCTCACAGGTAGTCGAACCAGGTTTAGTCATTATTTCAAAGAACATAACACTTGACTCTGTTCTTCATGTCCCTAATTTAGATTGCAGCCTTCTGTCTATTAGTAAAATTATGAGAGATCTTAATTGTGATACTAAATTTCTTTCTAACATGTGTGAATTTCAGGGCTTGGATTCAGGGAAGAAGATTGGCAATGCTAAGATGTGTGCTGGACTCTATCTCCTTAGAGATGAAGAATCTAAGATACAATCATGGAAGAGTGCTTGTTCGATTTCATCTTCTAGTAAGAGTAAAGAAAATACAATCATGTTATGGCACTATTGTTTAAGACATCCAAATTTCTTGTACCTCAAAAAATTGTTCCCTAATTTATTCAATAAAGGTTTTGAGTCTTATCAATGAGAAATATGTCAGTTTTCCAAACACACTCGCAATTCATATCCAAGTCAACCATACATATCAACTCATCCTTTTTCTATGATCCATAGTGATGTTTGGAGACCATCGAAGGTTACCAATATTATAGGCTCTAGATGGTTTGTTACCTTCATTGATGATCAGACCAGGGTTACATGGTTGTTCCTCATGAAAGACAAGTCAGAGGTTAGTTCAATATTTCAACATTTCAACAAAAGGGTGAAAACTCAATTTCAAGCAAAAATTTAGGTGTTCAGAACAGATATTGGGCGAGAATACTATCACTCAGTTCTTGGATCTTACTTGTTAGATCAAGAAATTATTCATAAGAGCTCATGTACTGAAACTCCTCAACAAAACAGTGTTGCCAAGCAGAAGAACAAACACCTGATGGAAGTTGCAAGATCTATTATGCAAGCCTCTCATGTCCTGAAACATTTCTGTGGAGAGGCAATCGTGAAAGCAGCCTTCCTTATCAATAGGATGCCTTCTCGAGTACTAAAATTCCAAACCCCCTGTCAAACACTTCTCAAAACCTACCCTCATGTCCAAATCATTTCTTCCATACCAGTCAAAATGTTCAGATGTACTACTTTTGTTCTTATACACCAACAACAATGCAGTAAACTAGACCCCAAATCACTTAGGTGTATATTTCTTGGCTACTCACCAAACCAAAAAGGCTACAAATGTTTTTCACCAACTACCAGAAAGTTTTACACTTCTATGGATGTCACCTTTTTTGAGAATCAGCCATTCTATCCCAAAGCCAATATTTAAGAGGAGAGTTCTAGGAAATATCAACTTTGGGAGATTGAGCCATCAACTGATCCTTCCTTTACTTGTCTACCAATTCAAATTCCCATTTCAAATAATTCTTCTTTTTTTTTCGAGTCATGTAGTCATCCCGAGTTTCCAAAATCTCCTGAAACTGTGCAAGAGACAAAAGCTAAGGAAATGATTGTATACTTAAGGAGACCGAAATCTCAAAATGAGATAGGGACCTGTACATCTCCAACACAAAACCAAGATTTTGAACCAAATCCAGGGATTTTTGAAATTCATACAGGTAACACAATTACTAAACCTATCTCTGATGATTTTCCTAGTGATCTTGATCAGCCCATTGCTATAAGAAAAGGTGTGAGATATAGTACTCAGCATCCTATTGGTAACTTTGTTTCCTACTTTCTAAGCACTGGTTACACCATTAACTGATGTTCATATACCAAATACCATCCAAGAAGCGCTCAAACAACCAAAGTGGAAGGCTGCAGTAATGGAAGAAATACAAGCACTAGAAAAGAATGGCACACAGAAAATTATTGATCTTCTTGGAGGAAAGAGCCCAATGGGATGTAAGTGGATTTTACTATCAAACACAATACAGACGAAAGTGTAAACAAATTCAAAGCTCATCTTGTGGCTAGGGGGTTCACTTAGTCTTATAGGATTGATTATGAGGAGACGTTTGCTGTTGTAGCAAAACAGAATTCTGTCAGTGTGTTACTATCACTTGCTGCAAACTTAGATTGGCCTCTTCACCAACTCGATATCAAAAATGCATTTCTGAATGGTGATTAAGTGGAAGAGGTCTACATGAAGATTCCTTCAGGGTTTGACAACCACATCGGCAAGGTATGTAAGCATCAGAAATCCTTATATGGCCTCAAACAATCTCTTCGCGCCTAGTTTGATCGTTTGACTAAGGCTGTTAAAAAGAATAGGTTCTCACAATGCCAATCCGACCACGCCAGGTTTGTCAAACATTCATCAAATAGCCAAATTGCTATTATGATTGTTTATGTTGACGATATTATCCTCATACGAGATTATGAAGAGGAAATAGTTGGATTAAAGCCTCTTTTAGCTAAAGAGTTTGAAATAAAGGACTAGGCACAGCTTCAATATTTTTTTGGCATGAAAATAGCTCGATCAAGAAATGGTATTTCTGTTTCACAACGAAAATACGTACTTGATCTTCTCAACAGGGATGCTCGAGTGTAAACCAATGGATACTTCGATGAACCCAAATGTTAAGATGGAAACCGGAGATGGAAGTCCTCTCACAGACCAAAACAGATACGAGAGACTTGTGAGAAAATTAATTTATTTGGCACATACTAGACCTGACATTGGCTATGGTGAGCAGATTTATGAATAATCCTACAAAGACACGTGGAGGTAATATATCAGATCTTTCAACACTTGAAAAAAATCCAAGCAAAGGGTTGCACTTCAGAAAAACAATAACTAGAGATGTGGAGATTTTCTCAGATGCAGATTGGGCTGGTTCTATGACAGACTGAAGGTCAACTACAAGGTATTGTACGTATGTGTGAGGCAACTTGGTCAACTGGAGGAGCAAGAAACAAGCAGTGGTAGCTCGAAGTAGTGCTGAAGCTGAATTTAGGGCTACGTCTCACAGGATTTGTAAAAGAATTTGGCTTGAGAGAATGCTACAGGAACTGAAGAAGTCAGTTGGGAATTCAATGAAACTGTTTTGTGATAATAAAGCAACTATTAACATTGCCAAGAACCCTGTTCATCATGATTGAACGAACCATGTAGAGATTGATCGCCATTTCATCAAAGAGAAGATTGAAGAGGTGCAGTCAAACTGGTCTACACTTCAACAGAACATCAAACAGCCAACATCCTCACCAAGGTTCTTCATTGTGGCAATTTCAAGAATTTGAAGTCCAAGTTGGGTATGATTGATATCTACCACCCAACTTGAGAGGGAGTGTGGAAAACCAATTCTTAACCAGATTTGATTAGGTGTCATTCATTTAGTATTTTTGTTGTTTCGTAAATAAAAGGGGTTTGGTTCATTGATCAAATTCCTATTTGGTAGTTTCCATTTATTGTTTGAGGATTTTTAGATGATTTGTTATTATCTCTAGGAAATCATGAAATTTGCTAGATTTGATATTTTAGCTATATATATACTCTTATACTCTAGAAAGTTTCTTAAAAATTCATAAATAAAATTTTCATGAATTTCTTCACTTTTAAATTATTTCTAGATCATTAAATTCTTTCTTCAGCAAATGCTCTGAAAGACCATATTACATATTTGCAGTCTTACACTCTTGATAATTGCATCATAATGCTAAAAGCATATCATATTTTCAGACTAAAGGGAAATTATGACTATAAGTCTAGAACTGAGCTCCATTTTACTTGAAAAGTTCGAGATGACTTTGCACATGCATGCTGGCTGCTAGTTTAATGGGGGATGCATCAAAAAGTTAATAAAACCTACATACTTTCAAATTCTGTTGAAAGAATCAAGGTAACATACCATCAACAAGAAGCATGTCGCCCACTTCTACATCATTAACAAAATCATCATAGTTGACACTGACACAATCAGGTGTCCCAACCCCTCTCTGAATTGTAAAAGTAAATTCCTGTCCAGTTGTTAATGTAATTGGTTGGGGTAAGTCGCCACTCCTAACCTCAGGACCCTAATAAACAGAACCAAGTAATCATAAGAACACAATGAATGAATATTTAATGAAAAATGAAATGAAACAGATTAGAACTATTAAAAGAAAAGTACATAATATCAGTTATATTACTGTTGCCTACAACACTATGTCCAACAAATTTAATGGCTCATAAACTCACAAGGAAAACAAATGAATGGAGCCAAAAAATTATGCACACACATGTACGTATTTATATTTGTAATACAGTCTCTCTCATTTAAGTGCCCAAACCAGATACTGACTAACATACCGTCACTTGTACATGCTTGCTGGGCTTACTGCAAAATTGACTGCTATGGTCATGACCATAACAGAACCTGTTTTCAAAATTCAAGTAAAATTTTGGCAAGTTCATATAGGTTTATGATAAGAGCATTATCTAAGAGGACAAAATCCTGATAATAATTTTGAGAAAGAAAGGTCCATCCGATGTATAACTCTCACAATACCTAACTCATTGACTCAAGCAACGTAGCATAACTGCTTCTACACAGTAAAAAATAAATGAAATTGAGGGAACTTGCCTTGGTGTCAAGCATAATTGCAATGGTGTTGTCCTTGGATTGTGCATTATATTCCTTAACTAAATCAATAACTTTCTGATGAGATGCATGGTCTCCATGAGACATATTCAAACGAGCAACATTCATTCCAGCCTCGGCCAATTTCCATATCATTTCTCGTGTGTTTGTTGAGGGTCCAATAGTGCAAACAATCTTTGTTTTACGTCTAACAGTAGGCTTGGACCACATACCCACTGATGTGTCATCTACTTGCTGAATCCCCCTTAACTGCTCATATTGCTCCTCCCTCTGAAGGAAAAAATGGTAAGAAAAGTTACAAGCAATGATTTCCAGCGAATTTCTCTCTGCAACTGTCCATGATAAGTTATTTAATTATAGATAAAACAGCAACCAAAAGCATACTGATTATGTCATGCAACAACAATGCCCTCATCCTATACCAGAGTAAATAACAATAAAACTTGAATTTCAGGTGAACTCCAATGTGTAATTCAGACTTCATCATTCTAACCAAAAAATTAAGTTGTTATGCATTTCAAGGGTCCTTTTCTTTTACCGGAAAAGGAGAAATGGCTGGATATTATGACCCCTATCATTCACCTTTTATATTTTTCATTTCTTGGAACAATTTCTTTAGCACAAGGATAACCCACATTATACCAAACACTGGCTTGTAACAAGATCTCACCGGAAATTTTGACTTGAGACCTAACTTTTTCTCATGATTTGCTTTCTTGTTAGAAAACGCAACAGTGTCAAAATTCCCCTTTTTAGAAAAAAAAAAATCAACATTTCTATTTATGGATGGTGCAAAGTTCAATAATAGGCTAATGCATTTTCAAAATACCTCACAGAACCTTATTCAACTTGACATTTACTTGACTACGCTCAATCATAATATTATCAATCCAACGCCTATTCCTTTCTTAGCTCCTAACTTAATCAAAAACATTAACTAAGATTCAAAAACGGTCGATTCAATTTTAATTTCTTTTCGCGTGCTCTATCAGCAACCAAACACATAAGGATAGCAGACGATCAGAGAGGTTCAAAGTGGCACAAACCTTCGGTACATCCTCGGGAGATACGGGAATAACTTCAGGCTCGGCACCTGCGGCTCTCTTGGCAGCAATCCGAGAGTTCGTCCTAAGCACGACTCTCTTGCTCTTCTTCTTCTTCCCGTCTCGTGCCAGCACTTTCCAAGCGAAGCTCGCAGGCTTGATCTTCTCCACTCGCTCTTGAATGGATCCAGAGCCCTGGCTCAAGAATGAAGCATGGAGAGATCTAGTGGCCACCACTTGAGCCATTGCTAAAATGAGAGAGAGATAGAGAGAAATAGATGAAATGAAAGCGTGTAACGGGAGAGGAAGGTGACGAAACGGGAGGGATTTTTAAGAAAGAAATTGGAGGTTGGAGAAATCGCCGCTAAATTTGGCGCAAGGTGAAAACAAAGGAGGCCGGAGAATGAAGAGAGCTTAGTTTGTATCGAGAAGAGTATGGCGACTTTCATTCATCTGCTTTTTGCGCTATAACTATTTTTTTCAAAACGGTTGGGAATTTGATTAACTTGTTATTGTCAAGGAGTATACGACGTCGTGCTCAAGTTGGATTGAACACTTTGATATGACACGACGTCGTTCGAAAGTTGGGCTTAACCCATTGATAGGAATTCGATTCTTCATTTTATAAAAATTTAAAATTATTAGGATTAGGATTTGTACGGTAAACGTCGCTTCACTTATTTAATCAAAGACGAGATAAAACTCTTCATTTATTAATTTTTCTTTTAAATTTCATTTTAGTTTATATATATATTTTTTACTTTTCTATTTTTAAGTTGATAGTTTTAAAATGAAAATAATAATTTTTAAATTTATCATTTTGTTAATTATAATAAATAGATTTTAAATTATAATAACATATTCACTTATTTGACTTAACGGACCCAATGGACCCATAAAAGGAAGTAATGTACTCTATTTAACGGGCGCAATGGGTGGCTCATGACCAAACCAAGAAGCCTAGGGCATTTGTTTTTTATCCTCTTCGTTCTTGTCGCTCGACCGACAATATTCTCCCACGTCACTAGTATGCTGACCCTAACCATATTCCCTATACCACCTGATCCTATCTCAGCACACATTCAAAAGCGCGGGAAAGTTCGCATCTCGATTGGCGCCACAAGAGCCCTAATCGGCCAATTTTCTACTAGTAACATTTTACTTTCCCCTCGACTATCTTCGCCTTCTCATATCTCACGCAAAAATCTTATTAGGTTTTATCATTCTTACAAAATTTCGTCAGATCTGATTCCTTCATCACCGAAAACCCTAGCCTCTACTGGTTTCTTCCCAAACCCCCAATTCAAAACCCTAACTCCCTGAGAAAAAAATGGACATGGAGGGCTTATCAGGAATTTGCGCCAGTCTCGGCATCCTCGAAGAAGACCAGATAACGAAACAGACTGTATACACAAAGGGCGAGCACTGTTTAGGTAGTCATTTTCCGTTATTAAAGTAAATTTTTGTTCAGCGAATATAAATTGGCTTAACTAGTCTTGTTTCAAATAACTTACTCGCAGATGCTTTGAAGGATTTACTGAGGTTTTTAAGGCGGGATGATCCACAAACGCGAGAAGTATTTAAGCAAGTTTGCAGATGGAATATTGCTTCAAAAAACTTGATTCCAATAATTGAACATTGGCAACATGATCGGAATTTGGTGTTAAATGCAGGTAGGTAAAAGATTTGATTTAGTGTTCTAAAAAAATTGTATAAATGCTAAATTGGTGAGTATTGACGTCCTTTTTAAAAAAAAAAATTGCAGTGAAAGTTTTAGTTTTCCTTTCAATGCCTATCGAGCCTTCCTCCAGTGATATTCCTCAGCAGATAGAGTATCTCTGGAATATCAAGTTTTCTCTTACGAGCAGTGATGCTGTTGCAGTTATAGTTTCCCTTCTTGAAGGTCCACTTGAGAATTTGGAATGGTAAGCAAGAAAATTTCTTCTTTTTTACCAACGGGCTCTTTCGTTGCTTACTTAAGTTAATGTGCAGGAAAAAGGAAGATTAGTTAGATGTTTATTGGCTAAAAAATCGGATGTTGTATGAAAGCCAGCCTAAATATGGTTTAAAAAAAAAAAGAATGAGTTTAACTGTCTATGAAACATTCAGAAACAAGGTTCTAGCTAAGCTTGTTAGATGTTGTGAAGCAGGACGTTCATCTTTCATGTACATGTAAAGCAGTTGTGTCATTATATTCCCTGTTATTTGTTGTGTTGATATCACCTTTAATGGTTAACCCTTTCAATTTCAGTGAATTATTCACAGAGGACGACTGGAAATTGGTCCAGCTGGTTGTCACCTTATTTCGCAACATTCTTGCCATCCAAGATATTTCATCCCTACAAAAGGCTGGCCATTTTTTATCATTGAGAGACAGGTTTCTTGAGCTTTTGTTCCGTGAGAATGTAATGGACTTAATGATAGTTCTAACTCAGCAGATTGGTGGTTCTCGAGGCTATCTTCATCAGGATAACTTGCTTCTATTAGAAACTTTTCATCACATATTTATGGGTCAAGAACCAGAGTTGCTTTCCAAAGCTTATTTGAAGGGTTCTGAGGTTTGTTTTCCTTTATTCTCGTATAATTTCATCTGATTATTCAGTAGATTACTGCAATCCACATTTCCACATGCTTACTTGTTTCTAGTGAACTCTGTATTATAGGAGGGCGGAGATACCAAGGCTTGTATTGATGATCTCAAGTCTATCATGGAAGAGGAAGTAAAGAAAAGAAGGATTTCAAGACTCCACCTTACTGGCCGTCATTCACAGTTTAGTGGAACATTTACACGGCTTACTATGGTATGTCGTATTATTGTCATTGATGTCATTGATACTTTGCAGGAGTTGCATCAATAAATTTAATAACTAATCATGTTTTGTCTGACAGGGTGGTTCTACAGCAGTGTACAAGGCAAACCCTAATTATGCTTCTCAAACTGCTCTGCTTAAATCTCATAAAAGCCATGGGATTTCAACTCAAAAAAATGCAAAGAGACATGGACAACTACATTTAACGAGGAAAAATATTCTGGGATTGCTTCATGATTTTGTGAACCAGTTTCTTTCAGGAGGGTACAATGGTATACACTTTGGAATGAAAATGCCAGCTTGTTTTTATGTCATCCCACCCCCAGCTCCTCGTTTATTTTTGGTTCTTTCCCTTATCCTCCATCTATCTGCTGATACTTAAATACAAACTCAATGCATGCCAGTATTGATGAAATCTATTCGTGAGGATATTGAGAAGGAACATCACGCAATTCAGAAGGGTGACATCATTGTTTTCTTTAAGGTTGCAGAGTTTGTTACTTCTTTTCAATATCACAAGTTTTTGAACTCAAAGGTGAGGAATACTCTAATTTCTACTTGTTTTCTTGTAGACACCCTGCACCCACACGGACAAACTTGTTGAAATGGGTAGAAGATGCGTGTTTACATCTGTGAATTGTCTTTTACAAGTTAATCATCTTAGGTTGTTATGTTATTGATGCGTGGAGCTTTAAACTCATCATTATCTAAAGCTGTTAATTGCATATTTTTGTTGCCTCTTACATGGCTGTATAAAAAGTTATGGTAAATCTTTAAGTATTGGGATGTGTTGGTGAATCAAATACCTTAAAACTAACTTCCATACTTCTTAAAATGTGTCAAATTGGAAGGACTTGAGATTAGAATATTATAGTTTAATGTTTTCAGCTTGTGATTCAGATTTAAAATTTATGTTAGCAATAATTCCAAATTGAGGTATGTTGGGAATAACACAAAGTCTTGTTGTTTCTCCATTCCCCAATAAGGAACACATGAGTTGTTTCCTTTACCATCCTCACCTTCCCAGAAATTTGCCCCATCTTTTTTCCCCTTCAATATCCAAACACACTGTTAAAATTTTAGTTTTACAGGAGCAGCAGCACTAGAGAACGATGTTTTTTTTTTTTTGTAAACTACTGACTGGGGAGTTTGCATAATTTTTTTGTGTTCATAGAAGGTCCAAGTGCAACAAATAAAAAAAAGCAATGAGAATTATTTACTAGACCTTTCAGGTCCTCTTTGTTTGCATGATTTTGACCTTAGTTTGAGACCCACATAAAGACGAAAACTGATATTTTTCATTTCAGGTTATGGTAAGTTCTTGTTAATGGATGGTTAGCATGTTGTGTCCATAAAGGACACAACTAACTATAAATAAATGGTGCCAAGAAAGACTACCTTGACTCTGAAGTTTACACGTGAAGGTTCAGTTCTTGATGCACACTTTTGATAGCTTATATTTTGTACCTATTGATGCATACTTGTTTGCTTGGTGTTGAACTTGCTCAAGCATCATGGAACATGTTATATGTAATCTCCTCATGAAACTTTGAAATTGGTTTTGTTGTAGTTTTTTTGTGCAAATAATCAAAGTTCTGGTTGAGAGCTTCTTATTGAAGAGTTAAAATTGGTTTCTCTTGTTCGGATCCAAAACCTTAATCTCTAAGAATTTAGTTGTTGTGCATTAGTTTCATTCCTTCAGTAGTAGTTTGATACTTCCTTCTTGCTGAAATAGTTAATGGCTTCATCATTGTAATCGCTTTTGTTTAATAAATGTTTGCATTGGACATGGGTGCCCTTTAACAGCCAACTGTAGAAAATTCTACATCTGAAGTTTCTGCTGATAAATGTGCTGATAGCACATGTTTCCAAGGTGACATATGTGGACCAATTGCAGCATCAATGAATGAATCAATGTTCCAACTTGTGATTTCAAGATGGCGTAATGCATTTGAAGGCTTGAAGGAAACTAATGATTACAAGTTTCTATCTGCAGCAAGTACTCTTATGAAAAATATGGTGATATTCACTTTCTTTTACCATCTATACTTCTGTATGCTTGCTTTGCCAAATTTGTTTAGTGTAGAATTGGATATTGTTTATGTTACTTAGCCTTTATGTCTTTCTCCTGTGCACTGGCTAGCTAAGATACATTGATAAATGTTTTTGCTATCTACTATACCCAAAAGGCTAAACATTGGCCTATATTATAATATTACTTGATAAAGAATCTTTCTTCTTATGTATCAATAAAAGAATGGGCACTGCACACTTTAAGGTACGGACAATTCTTCTTTTACGAGGATGATATTAAGTCATCTGTTAATATTTGAAATCAAGAAAGAACAGTTTCTTGTCATGGGATTGTAACTTACCCTTTTGAAAAGCTTTGGTTGAGTGTACTGATCTATTTACATGCTACTGCTATTAAATGGATTTCCCCCCTTTTTGTTTTCTGAATGCAGATTCGTATGTTGGATTTAGTGCTTAATTTATTTCCAGAAGATTCTAAGGAGCCTCAGACAGCTCGCATCCTTCTTTACAAGCTATTTTATGATCAGACTGACCAAGGAATGACCCAGTTCCTACTGAATCTAATCAAAAATTTCAACTATCGCAAGCAATCCAAAAGGTTTCTTCTCAATCTCAGAGAACCTAGTGTTCATATTAGCAGTTGTGTTTGAAACCATTTAAAATAACCTTGGTTTTCATTTTTCAATCTGTTCCCAATTATTTTGTATACTTGCTTTTGAGAAATACTACAACCTTCTTAGATAGAGAAGGCTTGTTACGCCCCCACCCACTCCTTTTCATTTTGCACATTTTATATACATTCATGTCTTATATATTTTTAGAGTGATCAAGTGAAAACCATATGTTCTATGGGTATGCATTGTTCTGATCTTAGATTCTTGTCTTTTCATTTTATGTATGTATAAAACTTAATTACGCTTTTACTATCTTTTGAGGACAGCTCAAAATAGAACAAATAGTGACCATCGGCTAAAATTTGTCATAGACATGAAGGAACCTTTTAACTTGCATAAATGATTTTGTTGCTTAGTCATTGTAGAAAAAATTGTCTTTCTTAGTTGCTATTCTGTCTTGCTATTGGACGCTATTTTATTTTATTTTATTTTTTATCAGTTATCTTGCAGATTTGGTAGAAATGATGCATGTAATTATGCAGCTCATGGAGAATCTTCAAGCACGTGGCTCATTAAGGGTATGTTATGCTTTAATTTTCCTCTTAGAAAGGGAAATAAAAACACTGTTTAAGTTGTAATGTAGCAGATGAGTGCAAGCCTTGGTTCCATGACCTGCTTGTGCACATGAAAAACCCACTTACTATTGTAAGAGATCTGATTGTTGTCAACCAATTTGCTAAATTTGGCTTCAGTTGTCAATGAAGAAAGTGATAATTAGAATTGCTTTCAACTTCATTTTATATGAGTTGACTTTTGATCGCTTAAAGTGGTTATCTGCTATATATGACCTTATGGATTAATTGTCTTTAAATATTTTGTAAGTGCTGAGCTACTGGGGTATTTCATATATCTGAGTCAACTGAACTCTTACTATTAACATGCAATTAATAAAGTTCTGTCTTTAGTATGAAATCTATCTTATGGAAACCATTATGTCATCTTCCTCTTTCCTTATACACTTTAATTCTATGAAAAATCCTTTAATTTTATTATGCAACTATATCTCTATCCCACATCTCTCCCCATGTGCATGCCTTTTCTTGAGTAAGATCCTGCTCTTTTGATTTTTAGACTTAACACTCACATCATGCTTCACTACCTATGGATTTCTAGTTTTGCTTTGCATCCATTTTGAAGAGCTTTCTTCTCTTTCTGTCCTTTTCTGTTGTTACTTGTATTGTGCACTGAAATGTAAATTTCATGATTAAGGTTTCTAGAAAATCAAGGAAGGGGAAGACGAAGAAAGCAGTTAGTGACAATGTTACCAAAAGTGAACAGTTTGAAGACTATGCTGCTGCACCAGATGGGTTTGGCTCCTCAGTTTGTGAACAATCAGCAGAATTTGTGTCAGAAAAAGAAAGCCCGGTGAAGGTTACATCTGATTTGAAAGAAGATACTAGTAGCCCTTTCTTGGTTGATGAGCTAGGAATGTCTGGGACAAAAATAGGAAGTCATGGAGATCTGCCACAGGTTGATAATGATACACCTGGTCATGCTGATGATGATCTTTGTTGCAGCACTGATGGTTCTTCTGGCGATGAACAGCCAGTTAATGAAGTTGATTTTAAAGTTTCTACACTCATTTCAGCATTTGCAAACTGCAGCATTATTCAAAATTTATGCTGGTTACTTAAGTTTTATAGGAGCAATTCCAGTAATACAAATCACTACATTATAGGCATGTTGCAGAAGATAACTGATGACCTTGAGCTTGCTCCAATGCTTTATCAGGTCAAAACTTTGAATTGAATTTTTTATAGAGAATATGGAGAATTTCTGAATGGCAAAAACCTAACAGATGTTTAATTTTGTACAAAATTTTGCAGCTGTCACTCCTTTCAACATTCTATGACATACTGTCTGAGCAGAAATCATCTCCAAGTGAGGGCCATGCAGAGATTGTTGGCTTTGTTACTAGTTTGGTCAGAAACATGTTAAAAAAAATGAAGAACCGGCCCCTTCTTTTTATTGAAATTCTCTTCTGGAAGACACGGAGAGAATGCCATTACATTAATGCTGAATATTTATTGCATGAGTTGGGCCATTGGAAGAAAGGAAATGGAAAACAGGAGAGTATTCGAGGAAATGGAGAAGTTGAGTCCTTGCAGGCCAGTGAATGGGTTCACAGAAGCATAGCGGATGCACTGGGTGACGATGAAGCTGATGTTATGATCTCTCATGACCTAGGATGTCAGAAGTAAGAGATGCTCGCAATTTAATTCATTTGGCTTACATATATCAGCTTAATAGTGGAAGAGTCAAGATTTCAACTAGCATTTGATATCAACTCGTTTTAAGGCTTTAGGTTATTTTATCTGTGGTCTGGGCCATGGCTTTTCATATTTTATTATAATTTCATTTTATAAGGATGCTTCGATATTTCAATTATAATCAGAATGTTGAATCAAAATGCCATTATTTATTCTTTTTTAGAAATGAAGGGTATAGCATCTCAACAAACTATAAGCCTTGGCCACATTTTCTGAATTGAGATGATTGACTGAGAAACTGCTTAATTGGTGTATCTGGCTTGTACAGTGGGGAAAATTCCATGGAAAATGAATCTGGAAAGATTTATGAAAGAAAGAGAAGACTTGTACTAAATGATGACATGGAGACAAAAGTCAAGGATCTGTATGAGAAGTAAGTTTGTTTTGATCCACTTGTCTCTCTCAAAAGCATTTTTCACTTATATCATTCCCTTTTTTTTTCCAAAAATATGATGCATCCACTTGCCAACATTAAAAAAAAAAAAAAATGCAAAAGCTTGTGATCTTGGTTGATGATTGGGATTCTCATTGGTGAACGAATTAAATGTTTGCTCTTGGCTTATCTTAGCATGAATTCTTCTTATATCCCTTCAGAAGTTTCTGAAGTTAGTAAGCACTTTTTTCTGCTTGGAAATATGTTGTTGCAGGTTCAAAGATTATCCAAACTGTAGCCGTCTTATTGTGGAATCCCTAGATCCTGATGGTGGAATTTCACCTGCTCAAGTTTCTAACAAACTTAAACAGCTAGGACTTAAAGTTGCTTCAAGGAAAAGGATACGGGATGCTGGTAGAACTTTCCATGCTGGTTCTGATCTACAAGGGGGTGAAAGCACTCTTCACAATTCAAATGATTTAGAAGAAAGTTCACAAAGGCGACCTTTGTAAGTATTTTTCTGTTATCTATCTTACTTGTTATAGTCAACATAGTCTTTTAAGAGTTTCAGTGAAACAACTCTTGGTGCAAAAATGTGGCATTGTGCTCTTGAAGTTGTAGCTTTGAACATGCAAGGAATGAATGGCATGAATCTTAAACAGGTTGTTATATAGATGTTCATGTTAATGTGCTATTGTTCTTGACAGGAACTCCAGAAAAAGAGTCCGTGCCTTTAGCAAGGATCAGGAGGCAATGATTAAAGATTTGTTTGAGCAGTAAGTGTCAGTTTATCAGTCTTCCTCATTCATTCTTGTTTTCAATTGGAGTAAATTAATTTGTTATGGTATAGTATTGATTCTAATTTCCACTAGAATTCATTCTACCATGGCAAGAAATCTATAGATGCCTGAAGGACTAACATTAAATACTATTGAATGCCTCTATTACATTCGTTATAAGGAAATAGTAATTTAACCTTCTATGCAGGTTTAAGGACCATAGGAGGTGTAGTTACATGATTGCAAATGCACTGGATGCTCAAAAAGTGTTTACTGCTGCACAAGTTTCACGCAAACTCAAGCAACTTGGCTTACGCATTCCTCGGCAGAAAAGGTCTGAAGATAACATGCATTTGAGGGATGAGGAACTAAAGGACTTATCTGGAGATGAAACACCTGACTCTGACAATGAGACATTGCTATCATTTAGGAAAAGGTAGTACACATTTAACTGTTTATCAGTTATTCAGATTTCTTGTGCATTAATTTTTAAATTTCCATGGCCCCCATTGTTGTATGAACTTTTGTCAAATTCCTATTAGCGTGCTTTGAATGTTCTCTCTGGTATTTGGTTTGAAGCTACCTCAGAGATGAATGGGACTATTTGTTTATCAACATTGGTTATCCTTCAGCACTAACAAACTCAGCATAATCCTAGCCTTCAAAAAATTTTTGGATTGGATACAAAATTTCCGGTTTAATACTTAATATTATTTCTGGTGCTGTTTCTTTGCTGCTAATGCTAGCACATAATAGTTGTCTTTATGCCAAAGATTCTTTTCTATATGAAAAACTAACCAGGGCAATTCCATCAATCTGAAAATGGATTTCAAAAGTGAATCTGATTTTCTTATTGCAAGTGAGGTTAATAGTATTACTTATCTTCTGGTGTTATATTGGAAGAAACCTTTTTGTGTTATGAAGTCATTTAACATTTAAAAGAGAGCTATTAACATTTATTTTCACCTTCAAACTTTTGATTGTTCAATCAAGAGTTTCCAGAACAGGATGTGGAAGGAAAAATATCAGGTGATACTGATGATGAAACCCTTAGCTTCATTCTCAAGTAACTCTGTGTGCGTGTGTCCATTTGTCTGTCTGTCTGTCTCACAAACTTTCACACACAAACTCGATCATGCATACAGGCATGTTCAGGCACTCACAGTAAAAAGGAAAGTAACATAGAACTCTGGATCTTGATTGTCTAATAATTTGGACCTTCAGAGTCCCTCTCTTGCTCCCCGTCGCTAATATTGTTTAGCAATAAAACCTTCTGTTTTCATGCAACAGTGCTTTTAAAGTAAGCATGTTATGACCTTTTTCCTTAAATGCTATAGGCATGGAACAATCTGTTGGTTTGTTAATTCTGCGTTTCTCTTTCATTTTCAAGCGGCTCCATGTTTTCTTCTAGGTTGCACATAAGAATGTTCATTACATACTAAGCAACACTATATATTTCAAGAAATGTTTACACTACTTTAATTATTTTCTCTTCTCTCAATAATTTTATATTTTAATCATAGGAAAACTGGAAAGCTCCCTTTGAAGTCAAAGAATGAGAAGCTAGCAACAACAACTAGTGGGCAGAGGATTGCCAAAATCTCTGGAGCTATAGCTGCAAATGATGTGACTGAAAGGTACGCCATCCAACTTATTGAGAATGCATCTTTAAAATTGCAACTTCGTCTACTGTATAATTATACAGCTTGTATAATATATCCTGAAAAGTGACTTTTTCTGGCTACTTAACATGTGTGCAAATACTCAAGAAATATTTTAGGGCTCTGCTTTTGCTGATGTATCTATTTGGATAGCTTTCATCTGCTTAGCATAAACTGATCTAAATTAGAGTTTAACCTTTAATTTTTTGTGTAGGGTTGGAAGCAACCAGTTAACTGAAATGGATGTCTTGTTTCACCATGATAGCAGGGAAGTCACTTCAGAAGCTGTAAAGCTGTCACATGTATCACCTGGGAATGCTGAGGGTGATTTGGCACATCAGCAAGCAGAAGATGAGTTGGCTGACTCGTGGGATGATGTACCATCTGGTTCATTTGTGGAAAGTACCATAAATAGAAGGGCATGGAGGATGGTAATTGATCCTGAGGATGATGATTAGATCAGAAGCATATTTAGGTTTTTTTCTCCTTTATCTCATGTTACTTTGCCGTTCTACTGTGTTATCATAGTTATTAGCTTAATCCTGTTTAAATCCGCAGTTTTAGCTCTCAGAGAATTTTGCATTTGCAAATCCAGTCTGGCCATCATGGCTTGTGTAGCAACGCAGGAATTATTTGAACCTGTTAATGATTTTGGATGGTATTAGATCCATATTTGTTGATTTCCTTGTCAAATTACATGAATCTTATTTTCTAGTTCCTGTTTAGCAGAGTGAAGCATGACAGAAATAGGCTCGATCTAGTTTCTTCATGCTCATTATATCTGGATTTCTGCTCTCTCAATCTTAGGAAGTTCCTTAAATTCTACAAAATATTAAAACTCCTATTCAGGTGCCATTTTTTGTGCTATCATGTTTTTGATCGTTCTTTTGTCCTAACTTCAACAAACCTGATATACCCCACCTGTTTCTTTTTCCATTCTTTCTTTGACTCCGTTACTGATCTTTGTTCCTACTTATGTTGCCAGGGGCAGCTCAACATCTGGCATTGTCTGTGGACCATGTGCATTCTCTTTGCTGGTAAATTGGAAAGCGTTAGATGCTCTAAAGCCTAGCCTAGTGTTTTAAGGTATAGGAAATATTTCCGTTTGGTTTATGCTTGGGAATAAAGTACAGTACTAAGCAGGGGATTGGTAGATGGCTGATGCATAGAATTGATTATTTTGTTTTTGAAGACTTTTTTTTTTTTTTTGTATATAGGAAATGAATTCTGAATGTCTCGTTAACAAGGATGCGGGTCTGCGGTCGGCGCGTCTGTTGATATTTTCTAAAGCTTAAAACAAGTTCTTGATGATACACAGACACGTAGACACGTGGTATATAATCTTCCTCTTGACCTGACTGGCAAATTTGATGAGGACCGAATGGTGGAGGTTTTAGTAGATTTTAGATTATGGCATGCATGGACACAAAACTCTTGTACTTTACTTCCCTCTTTCATGCGACTGAAAAAAAAAATCCTTATTGGAGTAATTGAAAAATAAAGGCTAAAACGAAGAGGATAAAACAAAAGGGTCTCTGGTTACTGGTTTTATATTAGCTCTTGGTTTAGGATCAGGCCTCAGAGTGAACCAGTCATGCTTATAGTGAGTAAATCCCAATTGTTATTGCGAATTGTGATTAAAAACTTGGAAAAGAAAAAAAAAAAAAAAAAAGAAAGGAATAAAATAAGTGTGTATATAGATTTAATGTCCCCTGCTACCTCGGCTCACTCCTCTGAGGTTGCTTTTATTCCCCGAAAATCTTTTTGACATATGTTTTAATGTGCGGCAAAAGAAATAAAGAATTAGGCTCAAAGTAAATTTTGATGAAACTAGACATCCATTCTCACTCAGAATTGAAAATAAAAAAAATAACATGGAACTAATGAATAAAATGCAAGCAATAGCTACGAGAAGTTTTTTCAAGCATATGACCAGAATCTTCCTGATTTGCTATCAAAGTAAAATGCACGCCACTATGCATTACTAGTAGCAGACTAATTTAATCATTAAGTACTGTAGTTTTCCAGTAACCCAAAAAAGAAAAAAAAAATACTAAACTAATACAGGCGAATTAATTATTAAGTTTTATCAATATTTAACTTCCTCACCCTTTGTTAGTAATATTAATTATCAATCCCCTAACTAACAAGGTTGACTTACAGGTTTTCCGGAATATTAAGAAGGTTAAGAAAAGTACAAGTATTTGAAATTGAAATTTCGCTTATTAGTTTATGCTATTATTTTAAAATATGAGATTCAATAAATTTAAATTTTATTTAAAAAAAATTTATAATTTATTTTAATATAAAATAGATTGTAAATTTAAAATTTAAATCTTAATATTTTTTTTCTCTAAAAAAGATTACAATTTTTTTTTTAATGTATGTAAAGGGATTTTTTGTTAAAGTGAAAGAGTGTTACAACTAAGTAAAACAGGATGTGTCAAGAGATGACGGAAAAAAAATTGAAGTAGATCTTAAAGTATTGAGTACAGTGATAGGTGATGATAGATGGTAAAATAAGACTTATTCAAGAAGAGAATAAAGCTGAGAAAAAGATTTAAAAAGAAAAATTACAAAAAGAATTTGAGAGAAAATTATGAAAAATCTGTCAAAGTCCAAAGTCTCCCATGAATTGTGAAAACTCATATTTATAGATTTCAAAAATAAGAGTTACATATTAAGTAATGAATAAGAATAATGTGAGAATTAGCTAAAGGTGTTAACGTCTAAATTAATGGGAGTTTAATTAAGTTTTGTTAATTGGTATAATAAACATAGAAATTCATCATCTATTTTAAAAGAAAAGGAAAAGCACTTATTTAAAAAAATTGTTCAAAGGAATCCTCTTAACTATTATCATATTTGATTCACCAAGTCAAACTTTTTAAAACATCCTAATAATAGAATTAATCCAAGAATACTGTCATATTTTATAGTTATTTTTATTTTTTCATTAAGAGAAGTAACATTCGATGAAACATCTTTTGTAGAATAACTCTTAATAAAGCAACATTTAATAAAAGAGGTTTTGATAAAAGTGTTAATAATGTTTCTTGAAAAAATTATTTCGAAAACAATTATTCTATAAAAGTGTTTCATGAAAGAGTTGTTATTTGAATAATTCCTTCGTGCATAGTTGTTATGTTAAAATATTGTTCCATAAATAATTGTTTCATAAAGTAACTTTAGTTGAAACAATTTTTTCACTTGTTTTAACTTATCATTCATTTTAATAATTTTAGAAAAATTTATAAGAATAAAATTTTAATAACTAAAATCAAGTATTTACAATATAAAAAAAATTTTAATATGAAAATAAAGGAAGCGATTGTATTTTATTAGAATTTGAACCTCAACCTTTTAAATCTTATCTTCTAAAGTAAAATCAATTAAGTTAAATTTCGGATTTAAATTATATCAATCTTTGAAAAAAAAACAAAAACTAATTAGACCGACTTAGATTTAAAAAATGTTCTTGACGTTCATTTGCATAACCTTGTGATTGGTATTGCTGGTATAGAATATGATCAGATAGGACTGAAAAACATTTAAATGAATTGTTTTCTTCTTATGAAATAGCAAAGTAAACTTCAATACAGCTTGATTGAAACCGGTCTTGCCAGAGCCCTGTGCTCTAATTTCTGAAAGTTCAAACACAATACTCGGACTTGATCATCATGAGAATGTAACTTGTGATGTCCCTTCTTCTTTCAACCTTGTTTATTGGATTTCTGCTTGAAGAACATCTGACACTCGGGTCCAACATATTGGTAGGGGAAGTTAATGCTACAAGGTGCAGAGAGAATGAGAGACAGCCGCTCCTAATCTTCAAACAAAACCTGGTGGATGACTCTGACATTCTCTCTTCATGGGGAAATGGAGATGACAAAAGAAATTGCTGCAAATGGAGAGGGGTTGTTTGCAGCAACAGAACTGGTCATATCCTAATGCTGAATCTTCAACCTACAGATGGATATCTAGGAGGTACGATTAGTCCTTCATTGCTTAACTTGTCCCATTTGAATTATCTGGATCTTAGTTTCAATAATTTTAATGGAAACACCATTCCTGAGTTCATTGGTTCTCTCAGAAACTTGAGATACCTCGATCTTTCCTATGCTTGTTTCAGTGGACCAATTCCTTATCAGTTTGGAAACCTTTCCAGGCTGCAATCACTTGAACTCCGTGGAAATGATTTGTACAGTAGCTCAAATCTTGAGCGGCTCTCCCATCTGTCTTCTTTGAAAAAACTTGACCTCAGTTTGAGTAACCTTAGCAAGTCCAATGATTGGGTTCAGGTAGTCAACAAGCTTCCTTTCCTTTGAAGCTTGAGTTTGGAATCTTGTAATCTTCCAAATACCATCTGCCCATCTCTTTCTCTTATCAATTCCTCAACAACTCTGACTAGTCTCGAGCTTTTTGGTAACAATCTCACTTCTTCTGTCATATACCCATGGTTGTTTAATGTTAGCAGCAATCTTGTTTTATCTTGATCTCTCATTGAACCAGTTGAAAGGTTCAATTCCCGAAGCTTTTGGAAAATGAATGCTCGCTAACAACTCAGCCTCTTCAGCAATCAGCTTGAAGGTGGGATTCCTAAATCTTTCAGGAATATGTGTAGTTTGCAATTACTACTTCTACATCATAACCATCTCAGCGGAGACTTTTCTGAATATACCAAAAATCTAAATGGATGCACAGAGAATTCACTGGAGATTTTGGTTTTAGATAATAATCAAATCACTGGGTTAATACCTGATCAAATCGCAACATTCTCTTCGTTAACAGACTTATCACTTGGAAACAATCGGTTTAAATGGGACTATAAGTGAAAGCATTGCTCACCTTTCTAAGCTTCAGATTTTGGACCTTCAAGGGAATTTTCTCAATGGTGTGATCTTAGAAATTCGTTTCTCCAATCTCTCCAACCTGCAGACCTTAGACTTATCTTATAATTCTTTGTCTTTGGAATTCAGCAACAATTGGATTCCTCCTTTCCAACTAAGTTTCATTCGTCTAGGCTCTTGCAAGTCAGGACCTCGTTTCCCAAAATGGATTCAGTCTCAAAAAATTTTGCTGAGCTTGACATTTCGGCTGCTGGAATTTCAGATTCTATTCCCCTCTGGTTCTGGGACCTATCACCTTCAATACGTTACTTGAATATCTCTTACAACCAGATCAGTGGTATTCTTCCAGATTTGTCACTAAAGTTTGTTGGTTTCCCAGGTTTAGATTTAAGGTCTAATCTTTTAGAGGGTCCATTGCCACTGTTCCCTTCTAATTTAACCTCCTTAAATCTTTCCAAAAATAGGTTTCTGGGATCAATTTCTTCCCTCTGCAGAATTACAGGTGGAGCTTTGCAATTGCTTGACCTCTCAGAAAACCAGTTATCTGGTATAGTACCCAATTGTTTTCAACCATGGCCATCTCTACAGGTCTTGAATTTAGCTAACAACAACTTTTCAGGTCGAATTCCAAGCTCCGTTGGATCTCTAGTTTCACTTGTAATGTTCAATTTACATAACAATAGCTTCTCAGGGGAATTGCCTTCCTCGTTAAATAGTTGTAGAGGGTTGAAATTTGTGGATCTAAGTGATAACATATTATCCGGAGAAATACCAACATGGATTGGACAGAGCCTAACATCATTGGTTTTTCTGAGCCTCCACGCCAATATATTCAATGGAAGCATTCCCTACCACCTTTGTGACTTGGCAAGTATTCAAATCCTGGATCTCTCCCGAAACAAACTCTCTGGCACCATTCCACAATGCCTAAATAGTTTTACTTCCATGGTTCAAAATGGAAATTTAAGTACAATGATTCAGCAGAATTATGTACATGGTGATCCTCAGTTTGGAGATATAGGACCCTATATTGACAAAGCATTGCTTGTTTGGAAAGGAAGGGAGTACGAGTATACAAAAAATCTCGGATTGTTAATAGTCATTGATCTCTCAAGTAATGAATTGCCAGGAGAGATTCCTGGAGAAATAACGAGTCTTTCAGGTTTGGTGGCATTGAACATATCTAGGAACATCTTGACTGGTATAATCCCTGAAAAGATTGGCCAATTGAGACAGTTAGAAGTGCTAGATTTTTCCAGAAACCGACTTTCAGGCGAAATTCCAACTAGCATGGAAGAGTTGACATTTCTGAGTCACTTGGACCTGTCTTACAATAATTTGTCAGGGTAAATTCCATTGAGCACTCAATTACAAAACTTTGATGCCTCAGCATTTTCCAATAACCTAGCACTATGTGGACCTCCAGTTTCGTCAAGTTGCTCAGCGGCTGGAACACCTCAAAACATTAATCAAGAAGATGAAGATGAAGATGCATTTAGAAATTGGTTTTTAGCTGGTATGGGAGTTGGATTTGCAGTAAGTTTTTGGGAACTCTGTGGTGCTTTACCGTTGAAGCATTCTTGGAGACATGCGTACTTCCATTTCTTGGACAAGTTGATGGGTTGGCTTAACCTTAGCTTTCGAGCGCAACAGGCAAAATAGAAGAGGAATAATCAGATCCAGGAGCTACCTAACACTTTTTCAATAATGTCTGCGAGGTAAAAAAATGTTCATGAAAATCCTTTTCTTTGGTGTTCTTTTCGTGTTCTCTCCTCAGATGCACGTCTGAGCAGAAAATATTTTAAAGTCTATTGTTTTGCTTTGACATGCCTTTACACAAGGACCTACAATGATACCGGTGTATTCATTCTTCTGTTTTCCGGTGTTGTTAGATGCTTTTTCATGTTTAAGATTGGAGCGAGGTGTGCATGACAATGTACAAACAACAAAATCCAATTGAATTTAATCGAGTCTAATTCTTTGTTATTAGATTAATATTAAGTGATTTGGCTTCATTACTCTCTTCATGATTTCTGAAATATCTCCCAGGTATTTTAAAAATTGAAAGAATTCTCTGTAGTCACTCTCTGGCAATCAGATCAGTTAAACAAATATTGTCGGATATCGTTTTCCAAAGAGAGAGGAGAAAAGAAAGACAGTAAACGAAAGGAAGTCTTGACCGCAACTGCATGTAACCATTGATGATGTTACAGCGTCCGCTTCCTTGCAAGTTCATCCTTTCTTTGGCTTTCCTTGCAGTTTGCAAACACTTGATAGTTAATTATCATCCAAGAATTCTTCACATATATGGGTAAAAATATTCTTGGAATACTTTAAAGCATACAGGATAAAATTATCGACTTCCACTTTTGATACAGTTGACATTTATTGATAAATAGCATTCCATGAACCTTAAAAGATGCTACTATGCAGTGGCCTTTGTCTCTGTGCGTAAGAGAGAGAGAGAGAGCAAACTTTACAACGAATGACAAATACATTATGGTACAAACAATTCAATGAATTACATCACTCCTGATATCATCTCTTCCAAACGTTGACATGCTCAAACATGCACGCAAATATGGAAACAGTCTTGTCGACTCTAGCTCTATTAGGCTTCACTTCATTTACCTGAAACTGGCAAACCATTGAGGCATTGAGACGGCAAATCATAAAACTGTCTTCACGATATGGAAGTTACTCGAACCGAGTTATCAGCTGATCCAGTCAAGAAAATGGGCAAGGTTGGATGCCAATCTACGGTTGTTATAGCTGCACTGTGCGGAAGAGTTCTCAACCCCTTTGAATGGCCTTGTACCTGATCCATGAAAAAAATGAGAAAAATTATTGAAGGATTGCCACTGTTAAGGAACTAAAGAATCAATATGTCAGAATCACCGAAACGATCAGTCTTGTCACATGATAATGATTGGGTCATCAAACAGGACCATTACCTCCACAATTAAACAATAATTGTCCAATGACACGGACAAATTAAATTTATGTAAGGGTATGCTCATATTAGGGGGTTGGTATACAAGCGAAATTATGTGTGCCCACACGTGTCAAGGATTCACCTGATATATGGGTGCCCTTACAGAACCAGATGTTACTAATAGCTGCCTCCCATTAGCATCCAAAGCCATTTCATGTCTATAATAATTTGATGTCTCAAGGTCAGAAAACCTACAAAGTGTAATAAACCCATGTTACTAAATTCTGCTCCATTAACTCATGCAAACAGATTGAAGATGCGACCATAACCAATGAATTCAATGAAGATATCAAGGCAATAAAAATGTGGAATGCACAAACCAAAAGGAATTCTGGCAATTTCAACTCCTTTATTTTTCCTTTTATAATTTTTTTCCTTTTCTTCTCATTCTGTGCCTAACAGGTAGGATGAGGAGACCATTGCCTGGCACCTCCCTTTACATGACTATAAGAGTCTAACTGCTGACGAAGAAACATAAAGAAGAGACTAAACAAATAATCTAGAAGAATAGGCCTTTGCTTAGGTGGCCACTGTAGGGGATGCAAATGATCTGTTAAGGTGTTTCAGTCACTAAAAACAGAAATTACCTGCTAGAAGTTTTTGACCAAAGGACACGACCTTGGTTTTGCAAGCTCCATTCAAATATCTGGCATTGCAAAATCAATCTGTGAGAGTCTGCGAATCTAGCTTAAACATAAAACCATAGATTGATCAGAGATTCTAGCTTAGATTGCACACATTTGATGCTCTAAAATTAACAGAGGACTAAAACACTTACCCTTCCATCTGAGCCCAAGCTAAAAATGCTCGTCTCATCTGGCCCAAAAAGAAGTGAGCTTATTGCAGAGTCATGTGCAGGCCACCCAGTGATTTGTAGACCAGCAGACATGTCTTTGATAAGTCAAGGTGCATGCATATTACAGTCTTGGTACAAATGAAAAAATGCATAAAGGTGGGTATTCTTCTCCTTTCTTACTGATTTGTGGGCCCTTCAGCTAAAGGGCTAACCAGGAAATCAGGAAACAGGAATGACACAATAAACCGAGGCAGTTTTCTTAGAAAGAACAATAAAGTGAGGCAGTTTTCTTAGAAAGGTATTGTAGTCCTTGTAATGGGTAAAAAACTTGCGTGTTTAGTTAATATTAAAATCATGATCACTTAACTGAAAATAACACAGATACACAAAAATATGAGGCCATAAAGAAAAGGATACCAAACATATGAATCATTCCATCAGTCGCAGAAGCAGCTAAAATCTTCCCATTGTGATTGAAGCATAGGGAAGTAATTGCAGGTGGGTCTTCACCAAGAGGAAGGACTGTCTTCATTAAAGTTGAAGTCCATTAAGGCATAGATTATTTTTAAGACAACCTAATCATCATTAATAAGAAGTCTCTTTATATACAGCCACATACCATAGCTTTCCATGTTTTCATGTTCCATACAGTCAATGAAGCATACCCCAAAGATTCCATAGAATTTGAACCAAGCCTGAAAGGAGAATGACATCCAACTAATCTCATGCTCCCAAAATTTTTATGAAGAAGGGGAGAGCAAAAACACAACTATGATAATGTGCAATCAATCTTCCAATGCATTCTAAATAGTGGCTACCCAACATAATAAAATGATTTAACAACCTACCATAACTGATTGAAAACACCAAAAGAATGTGTGAATCACTGAGTTATTGACAAATAAAATGAACCACGTTATCAATGCCTATTTTTAGAAACACGAGGCTCTGCAATGATGATCTATACAGTATCTCTACTTGCAGGTCTTCTGATGCATTATATTAGATTTATATAAATTCCCCAGATAAATTCATTTTGAGTACATTCCAGAATATTTGAGCCTATGTTTCACATCTCAGTTATGCACTCATTTTCAACTGCATAGCCTGCAAGCAGGAACTAGATATTGGAAATTGTGGTACAACACATTTCAACCATAAGTTGCATTCAACTAATTCTAAATATTCCAGCCATCTTAAGGTTTGAAAAAGCCCATTAGCAAAAGAATCAGTCAATATAAGATTATCACATGTTCAATAATAATATCAACATAGATAGCTAATCAGTAGCAAGTGAATTAAAAAAATCACACAGGCTTAACCCAAGAGAAGTAACAACCTAACACCGTAACTAAATCAACCACTAGCACTATTGAGTTCCAATTCACTAACTACTATAAGCTCATCAGCAGTGTAGCTTTGCATGTTTCAGTCATGTAAGAAGGCCAATACATGGGACAATCTTCACTAAAGAACAGAATCTAGAACATAGGCAGTTTAATGTGAAACTATAAATAAAGAAGATACCTTTGTGATGAAGCTGCAGAAACAAATATTGGTTCCACAGGGCTGCACTTTAAATCCAAGACACTGCAGGATGGAAAAATAAAATAAATAGCAAGTATAAACAAATTAATAAACCACTAAACATGGTATTCTAAGTAAGTACCTTGGAAATGCTTCAGTTGTATTCAGATCACAGACAACTCTCTTTGCATCAACATTCCATGCTTTAATGCCTCCATCAGCAGTGCCAATGAGAAGCTTTAGGAACAACAAAATTTAAAAGCAGGAATTTTTAAACTGCAACGATTGTGAAAACACCCCACTCAAACTAAATGTACAATCATTCAAGAATAATCTTGTTACATACCAAACGGTCAGATTTGCATTCCCAGTCAAGTGACATAATCTCAGCACCGCAATATATGGTTGCATTTCTAGATGCCGGAATTGATGAGTCATATGTCCATATCCTTCACCAAAAACAAAGAGAAAAGAAAGTAAACTGAAAGTCAGCAGACAATGACTTCTGAACACAATCATAAGTGTTATTGTCTTCTCAAGTGCATTCTAACCAAGGTATCTGACAGTCAATTTGTTAAAAGCCATGGCCAAAACTCAGCAGTAACCCATCTAAACTGTATTTGTCAGTAGTCAGATTATCAGGATGACCATTTTTCCCTTTTTTCCCCCTCCTTTTCTGATATTTAATGACCATTAACTATTGGGCAGGATAGACAAATTTAAAAACCTGCATGTAAGGAATGCCCAATAGAAGCAGCCGAAGGAAGCAAATTGCTCTATTGTACATATTTACAAGTTTATATCAGTTGCTTTTAAAGAGCATACCTGACAGTGCCATCCACAGATGCACTAGCTATGTTGTTCCCAGATGCAGAAAACCGGCAACGAGTAATTGGACTAGTGTGGCCCAAAAATGTTTCCTGGAAGCCAAGTAATTCTGGCAGCTTGACAAATACAATAAAACGAACAAGAAATCAAGGTGTTGTTTGAATATATCTTAATAGAGAATTTACCTGGAACTCTATGCTGACTTCAGGAAATTCTTCTTCTCCGAGCACTTCTCTTCCATTCTCTGTCAAATTACATTCAGTAATTACCTAAACCGTTAAAAGCAGAAGAAAATGAAACATTTAAATAAACCTACTGCCTTGCATCCAACCACGTTGGAAAAAAATGACAAATAAATGGTTCCCCTCTATATTTTCAGCTCAAAGCTACTTATTCAAAACCATATTTATTGACGGTATACTTTCAAAATCTTTTGCAATATGGTCATGGAGCTGCCATATTAGCCTCAAATCTAAGATGGGCAAGCTATGCAGAGAAATGTCAGTTACCAATAATGCTACCGTAGAAACCTTGAGCAGCATCATCAATTCCACTGTATGAAGCATGAAGACTTAAAGCAGAATATGAATCATGCCCAGATGAGGACTTGACATGCCCTGATATGATTTTAACAGGTTCAGCGGTAGCACATTCCTCACTCTGCTCTCTTCTACCCAAATGTGAGGTTGCAAGAGAACATATTTCTTCACTACTTGCAGATAGATGTAAATTTTCATCCTCGACGCCACTTGATGTAGCCGAACTATTAGTTGCTCTCAAGCTCCTATTATGCAGCAATACCGGTATCATAATGTGTTCAAATAGCATCATCTTTAATCATAACATGAAGCAAATACCACCATCATCTAGCAAAATCAGAAAATGCTTACCTTTTTGATTGACCTAATTGAGCCTCCTTATCCTCCAGTAAAGCCTGAAGTTGTGATAACTTGAGACTAAGATGCTTGTTGTCTCTCTTAAGACGGCTAATTGTATTCTTTTCCGAACTGATCTTCAATAGGGCAGGAAGGCGTGGGTTGGTTAAGGACATTCTTCAAAATCCCATCATTAATTGAATCACTCTAATGTCAAGGAAAAAAGTTATATCTAATGCTGTGCTTGTACTTAATATCTACTAGTACCAAAAACGCGACCACAAAGGATATCTTTAGATGCAAAACCTTTTAAGACCAATTCATTTCGAGATGCAGAAAAGTTCCCTAATAAGTAACTCCTATGGACTCTCTGTTAATCTACACATAGTAACATACACAATTTATGTAGAGCATCTTCACAAAGAAAGCATCAATTCCAAAGGATATGAGTACCATTGAAGACCTCGCTGAAAAAGTTCCTCACAGAAAGACGGAGAGCTTCATACCATTCCTTGGAGAAGTAAACACGAAACTGAGGATCCATGTTTGGGTTCTTTAAATAAGGAATGGCTGCATAGCATGCTCAATAAAATCAGTCAACAAGAAAACAAGAGAAAACATACAAAATAAAAAAAGCCAAAACAAATGAACCCACCAAACCAAGGTGTCCAATCATAACTCTTTAGAAGCAAATCATTTCCATTCATTCCAAAAAATTCCACAACCTTATCTTTCCTCCCAGATTGCAATGCATGAACAATGTAACACCGAAGAACGGAGCCCTCCAATTTCAACAAGGTATCAAGCATCGTAGTCTCAGACCAGGAGGAAAAGCACTGCTTAAAGAAACTGAATAGACCAGCTAACTTTTCGGCCTGAAATTTAGGAATATACACCGCGAAAATTAAGTCTAATATCTTATTAACTTGAAACCCTTTACCAATATCAGTACACAACTCCGTCTCAAAAGCTTGTAATGTATTTGTAAATCCTCTGAAGATCAAAAATTCCCTCACAAGCTCTTCAGCATATTGCATATTCTCCATCTTATATTATCTGAAGAAATAAAGATAATCTTTAGCCTTAATTACTTGGTAAATCCATGGATCAACCAATAGTAATCAAATTATCATACAAAAATTACGAAAAGTGAAATTTACCCCAAGAATGAATATGAAGGATTCCAAATTCATTATCTAGGGTTTGATTTTATTATCATTCAAGATTCTAGATATGGTTAAATTGGGGATAGTTGATGGAATTTGTACCTTATAGAATTGCCGAGAAGTCGAACGTCGAAGGGGAAGGAAACGTAAGGATTGGGCCTTGAATTTTGAATATTTGTTGAAGAAAGAAAGGGATCTTTCGATTCTTCTACGGGTTTTGATGAGGGGTTTTGCTGGCGCTTACTTTTTTCTTTGTTATGCGCTTTTTCCTTTTTTGTCAAATTGCGTCGCTAACGGACACCGTAAGCCTGACTCAAGTTAGGGTACTGCTAGCATATTCACCGAATTAGATTTAGTTATTGCTAATTTCTTTATTTTCCAATTAAATTATGCCACGTCACCGTAACGACCGTTTCGTTTGATGGTTTTTCCCCAGTTTCCGTAGAGTTAAGAGATTTTTTTCGGATTAAACAATACTAATAATGACATCCTGTGCCGTTGTCTGTACTCTTTTGTACAACTTTTTTTTTTTACACAAACTTTATGCTTATTATTTTTTAAAAGAAAAAATAACGGGCTGTCGGTGCCAAATGCCCAAAAGGGTATATCACATATATTTGTGCATCAATCGCCCAAAATCAGAGATTTTTTTTTTTTTTTTATAAAATACTATTTGGATAGGGGAGAAGTTACCTCTCGAAAATCAAGCTATGCCTCAGCAAAAAAATCTTCAATAAATTAAACTTATAAGTTCACAACTCCCAATTAGGAAGAAAGAAAGCTAACAAAGTAAACATGAAAACTTAGCTTGGTAAAATTATTTTCACAATTTATTATCCAAAATAAATAAAAATATATAATTGTATTATGAGAAAAGCTATTTTTGACTGAAACTATTCATCTACTCGCAGACAAAACCACATAGGTATAATATATTTCAAAAAAATATAGGTGCAATAAATATGGTAGTAATTTTATGAACATTTATTTTTTTGATAAAAAAATTAAATTTTAAAATAAAAAATTCATACTTTTAAGAAGGGAAACATACACCTGTCATTAACTTAAACGCTTAGGTAGTTTTTGTGTTACAATCAAACTTTTAATTTTGATGCTATTGTATTAGTTAAAGATATAGTCTATGCGGGTACATTGGTGGTTTGAAAATTTGGGTACAAAAGAATCATTGTTGAATCAGATCCGTTGCTAGTTGTAAAGAAGCTATCACCGCCATCAAATGACAAGGATCCATATCATCCATGAGTGCCAAGGATTGATCAAGCTTGGCTGGATTTGATCTCCTAAGCATTTGTATTGGGAAGCAAATTTTTGCTTTTTTTTTTTTTAACTGGTATGGCTCAAGGTGCCGGATTTGGGAAGCAACATTTTCATTCTTTTCCAGTTGATTTACTTAATTTTTTACAACATGATATCATAAAACTTTCAAAATCAAGAGGTCCGTGATTTTTTTTTTATAAGATCACAAGTAGAGGCCAAGCATTCAAGCTGAAATTGGCTAAACCAATCCAAAATCTTGTTTGCAAAGAAAAGGGACTTACGTGTGAATAACACCATAACTGCAAAAACATTCAGTGCTAATCTTACATGGTTATACAAACTTTGCGCTTTAATAGTTGAACCTCATTTTACAGACCTTTAATTTGTTGCCATCACGATTCTCCGATCTGTATTTTTTGGCTTTCAGCCTCATGTATTTGCTTATTCACAGTTTCCTGCTCTATGAAATTTAAGCCTAGCTGATATTGAACCCGGTAAGAATTTGTCACGGTATTCAAGTAAGCCAAGAAGTAGATCAAAGATGATAACAGGGAGAGAGTGAAGGGTACCCACCAATTTTGGCATTGGCTGGATGAAGCTTGATTGGTGATTGAGATGATAACTATGCCTTGGAAAATAAGGTAACCAACGGTTAAGTGCTGTGCATTCTTCTCATACAACTTGATTCGTTTCTCTTGTTTCTCTGCTATAAGGCCCAACTCCTTGAGGATTCTGGTAAGCTCTTCTAGTTCAGCCATGATAAATAGTATCAGTGCTTGCTTACAATGGTGATGCACTGCGACTTATATAGATGCAGAAGTGAGAAAAACGACTCACCCTAAAAAAGAACTTTTGGGTGGAGAATGGAAATTGTAGCTGTTCGCGTTTTCTTCAATTTCCTTGTTCCTTCCAATGCAATTCCTGGAAAATGGATTTTTTAAGGGACCCGTGACTTTTTTTGCATTAATTATTGGCCGTCAATAAAATAAACTTTTTAATAGTATACCGTTACTCCAGCTTTGGAAAGCTTTTCTTTTTTTTTTTTTAGATTTGAACCTCGGGAATTAAAATTTTGACACTGTAACAACGTACCACATCAACTGTTGGAAAAAAGCTATTTTGACTTTGCATTTCTGGCCAGAATTTAAAAAACCTTTTAATTGTCATCAATAATTATTTCTTCATGCTTTGTCGTTTGAGGAAGCCGCGTGAGTTTTGTTGAAGCATCTATTTAACACGGACTTTAGACTACAGAGGTTGACGCTTCCATAGTGATGTTTTCCAAGAGTGCTTTCCTCGACCCGCGTTGAAAGACCTTAAGTTTCCAGGCAAAAAAGACGAAGACTTAAAAAGAAGTCGTATTAGCAATCTTCTTGATTTTCCTCGACAACTTTCATATGCAAGCTGGAATTGTATGTGGTAAGCGAACTGGAATTGCATATGGTAAGCGGAATGTGATTATCAATAAGCAAAAAATATATGAAGTGGAGTTGCTGTTGGTAAAGTGCTCAACTATTGGTTGCAGTGGTCACAGTTCTGTCCTTGACAATTTTAAATAAAAAAGCCCTATTTTAGGTACATGTGGACCTTTCATGCCTTTGTTGAAGCAACTATTTAGAGTTTCTCCATTAACTTGCTTTTGTTAAATGGTTGTAATTCCTCCGACTCTATGCACATGTTCTACTCCATTGTGACTACAACAAATTTGGCCATTGTGACACATAAAATAATATCATTAAATATTAATTTTTTATCATCATAAATTTTTCATGACAAAGACTCCAATGTCATAATATTTATCACATTTATATCATCACTAAAGATGAAATATAACGATATCAAAATATCGTCGCTTATGTGAATATAAGGTTACAATAATATCAGATCTCACCTTATTCTTTAGTTTTTTATAACAAGAGATTTCATCAATTATTTGTGAAAAAATCGTTATTACATAACCGTCACAAAATAAGTGATAAATTTTCATATATTAATGATAAAAAGTAAATGTCACATTGTTGGTGATACAATTATCATCACCTATTATCGAAGATAATATCATAAAAAATTTCATAATATCACTAAAAATACATAAAAAGTTAAATTTAGATGACAATATGTTATATTTGTGTCAATTAAATTCATCACTAAATACAAATTTATTTTTGTCACTAAGATAAATATCATTGGTTGAATATAACGATATCATAATCATTATGGAAAAAAAAGTGTTGAGTGACAAATTAACCATTTTAATGTCGAAAAAAATTTCTTTTATAATGGTGACAAAATATTGAATGTTGCAAATCATCACAGTCATTTTTCTAGAATAATCCAATATAAATAATAGTGTTCTTGTAAAATCATGTATGAATAAGAAGAAATGATAAAAAAAAATTAACTAAATATTTACATTGATTTTTAAATGTAATAAATTTTCTAAAGTCAACCATAAAATCATACAAAAATAATATTATTTAAAAAATAAAGAGTATTACAACTATGAAATAGTTAATGATCAAAATCTTATCTTGAAACTCTCAATCTAATTCTTGTGTCGAGGGTGATTGTGTTGATAATGAGTTTGTGTCATTTAAAACTACAATAAATAATTAATAAGAAATATCAAAACAAATCATAATACACATAATAAGATAACAACAAATATAAAAACAAACTAATATATTTCATGCATACCAATTTTTTAAATGAGGTCCTACCCTATATATTAAAGAATAGGCCTTGCCATAAATGAATATCAATTAAAACACAAAAGCACCTAAAAAATATAGGCTAACGAAATGCCATAAGCATTTGCTAAAAACATAATTTGAACTAGGCGGAGAGATTTCTAGACTATTCCAACAATGCTTTTAGATTGCATAAATTCGAAAAAGATGCTACAATTCAATATTTCTTTTTAAAAAAAAAATAAGAATGAAGCAAATCATGAAAATCTTGCCTATACCCTAAGAACAAACTACTTAGAATAATAGATAAAAGATTAGAATCTATTTGCTATATGAATTTTATGATACAATTTATCCCATAAAACAAAAACGTATAATGCAAGTCATAACAAAATCAAAGTTTAAAAAGCTTGGCAATTTTCTGTCCAGGTAAGACAGAGCATATACTTTGCGCTTTTCTAATGTAATTTAACTCTACTTTTAAAACATCATAGCAACATTGCTTTAACTTTACTTTTAAAACATCATAGTAACATTGCAAAAAATAACAATATCAATTTCAAATGACATGGTGCAACTCATATAAATGAAAAACTGGAACACAGATGCAACACCAATAGATTATGAGCACATAGATAATGACGTATTCAAGTATATACCTAGAAATTGATAGATAGGCATTTAGATTCCAGCAACTAATAAAGCATTTGTTATACTTCAATTTAAACTTTAAAAAAACCCAAAAGTTGACTTATATTGCTAAAGTTCTTCTTATGTCTTTTTAAGACTTTCTTCTAACTTAGTAGCACTTGCAAATAAGGTTTTAGTAGTAGGTTAAGGCTTGTATTCAAGTCTTTTATGTATCCTGACCTAGTACTAAGCACTTCATTTTCTATAGCATCAATAGGTTTAGGTTCTGTTCTCTCTTTAGTAGGAATTGATTGTAACTCCACCATTTTCTCCTAGCATTTAACAAAAATATTATTACCTTAAAAATCATATTACAACAATAAAATTATAACTCTTAATTTGAAATTTCTTACATAGGTTGCTTAAGCTCATAACCATCATTTATTCTTTGAGTAGTGAGTTACCTTAAAAAATTCAATCTTATTAGGTTTTTAGTTGTCCTTACGCCACAAATTGTAAATACAATAAAAATGTTTGTTACTAGAAAAGTATTCAAATAGAAAAAATAGTGTTTAACAATTTTTGGAACTTAAAAATTTACCATAACATAACAACTAGCCACAAAAGCCCTCGATCCTTGGTTATGAGTTGACATTTTTTCTGACTCTTGCATTTGTCTCACACATTCTCTTCATTTCAAAAAGAATTAAATAATATAAATATTTTGATGTTGTAAATTATTAAAAGAATATATTATTCATGATTAATAAACAAATATGAAATTGATATGTGAATAAGAAAATAACTTGATATTCAAGATTACTAAACAAATCACAAAACCTTTTTCAATTTTCTTGAGTCAAGTTATACTTCATAGGGTTGTTTTGGCATGCCATTTCAGTGTTTGAAAATTTTTTAAAGTGCAAGTGGAGCATTATCGTTGGTTTCTTGACAATTTCAATAAAATTGACAAAACATATGCCTTAACATAGTCATCATTCAATATAATCTAAAACTGTGTCTAAAACAGAAAATGAATTAATTGATATATTCAAAGAACATAAATTCAAAATTAACCGATAATAAGTTTTGTAATAATATTTTGCATTTATATTAAGTCTCTCAAAGGCATGCAACTTGTCTATATCATTAAAAGCTTTTCATTTATTGGGATCGAGATGAATTGTTGAGTAATTACTCCAACTTCGAAAGATAATTTAGCTAATTGAACTTTATAAACAGGTTAACCCTTAGTTGATGGTATGTTTATTACTCGTTTATTTTTTCCTTTGGTGAGTTTTTCTAGTCCCATCTCTTGAGTTGAGCCTCGTACCCTTTTAGAGGGGATAGAAGCTACATCTACAAAAGTAATACATTAAACTAGCATGATGAATTGAAGTTTTTATTTTTAAAAATGGTATTATGAATTGGTTTTACTAGTTATTTAGTTTGATTCGGTATACTAGTTAGATAATGAACAGAATTGAAATGAAACAAAAATGTAACAGCCTTAAAAGAACTATAATAAAAGGCGGTTGATCTATATTACTTAGTACCTAAATGTCCTAACCAAAAAAGTTGTAACAAATTAACTCTCCACCTTTATTTTCCAATGACAAAGAATTGTCCAATGGATAAATCTTAATTCAACTTCTAAGAAATAGCAAGATATATGTACTAGGTATATAGCAAGTTCAATGAATAAAAAACCCAATTTTTAAGCTTAAACCAATCAAAGAAAAAAAACCCATATTAGCAATAAAGATACATATAAAAACTGAAATTAATATTAAGAGTTTATACCTTCAAAAAACTATTGACCAAAATAAATAATGAGGTTTCAAAAAAGAGTAATTTTTGAGTCTTTCCTTAAGCCTTTGTGTTCGAGTTTCTAGCAAAGTTGGAAGCTTGTGGATAGTTGAAAAGAGTAGCAAATTGAGCTTAGAGAGGGAAAAAATGATAAAAAGGGAAATAAAAAAAAGATGATATAACAAGTGTTAACTCGCACAAATGGTACCTAACAATAATGGAATGACAACCATTAGGTGTGAAAATTGCCTTTATATAGGAGAAAGCTTAAATCATTATTGTAGATAGAAGGATAATGAAGTTGAATAACAGCTTAAGAACGACAATAAATGAATAGTAACAGATGAACTGTGGCTTGAGAACGACTGTAGATGAATAGTAGCAAATGAACAACAAATTAAAAAAAGAAATGCCTGGGTTTGCAGAGAAGAAAATAAGCCTAGGAAAGGAAAGTAAATTGGGTGTGGGTTTAAATTTTACGAAAAAATTAACAGCGTTTTTTTTAAAAAGCACCACTAATTTTTTCATAATAGTGGTGTTTATTAATAAAACGTTACTATTATAAAAATGCCACTAAAAAATTATATTTATATTTAATTAATTTATATATTTTATTTTGTGACATTTTTGTGGGTAAATGTTGTTAATTTTTATTTTTAATGGTGTTTATAAGTACAAAAGCTGCTATTTGAATATTTAGTGATGTTTTGATAACAAAATACATCATAAGCTTTATAAAAACATGAAAACTAGTAGTGTTTTTAAGTGAAACGTTAAAAAACTATCATTAATTTTTTATTTTCTTATAGTGACGTCATATTTTGATGCTCCAAAAGGTTGAACACTTCTTGAAAAAACAACTAGCCCTTTCTCATTCACTTCATTTCCTCAATCATAGTTTCTTTCTTCTCGATTAAATTTTATCTTAATCATAGAAAAAGACAGAACAAAATGTTAAGCATTCATTAGAAGTATATGCCTCTGCTATGCATCTTTTTGGATAAGCTTTACTTCATGCATACGTCTTGAGTTTACCTAAGAACCTATTAATAAACAAATGAAACTTTATTAGAATTATTATCTCTTTAAACATTTTAAAAGTTAAATTAATAAAATTATACAACCTTTCAATGAGATACATCTATCAACAATACATAAGTTCTTCAAGTATGATCTCGTGTGGCAAATGTACAGTCAAATGCATCATCACATTAAAATATACTTAAGGAAAAAATTTTTCAACTTACACAAAATAAAGACAATATCTACTTATAAATCCTCCACATCTTTCTTCTTCAATGTCTTACAGCATAATTTTAAAACAAAATTGCCAAGATCATCCAATGCTTTAAAGACATATTTAAGTGCTAACTTTCTAGTAGCAACTTAAGTAATCTTTGTAAAAGAATATGACAATCCTAACTCTTCAATTTTGAAATCTTACCATCACTTATATTAGCACATCGTGAGATGTCTGATGTATATCAATCTAAAAACTTCATTGATTTTAGAAAGTCACAAAATGTCTTCTTTTCATTTTTTGATAAAGTGTAGCATGCATGAGGCATCAAGTAACAACCATTTGAAAAGTTTTTCAAGTGTAGTTCTTTCTTTATTTTCATATCCTCTAAATCTAACCTATCACTTATTATATCCTTTATCTTTCCTTTAATATTCAACAATGTTCCTAACCATAATCATAAATGTTTTCTCAATGTGCATAACATCAAGATATATCATAATTTTAGTGTTTGACCATAAGGTAACTCAAAAAAATGTTTTTTTTAGTCCGATTCAATTCTTCAAAGGTTCATTTTCTCTTCCTTTTGTTTAGATGCTTTCCAAATTTGATATCTTTCACAGCATCTAATTAATTTACTCTTGGATAACTTTTAGTCTTTGGCCTAATTTTTGTCTTATCATCAAATATTTTACTTTTTTGTCAAACATGGTTATAAGAAAAATAATGACGTTATACATATAATAAATTTTATTTCTCAAGTTTTGTAAAAAAGCATTAACATTACAAATAAGACATGCCAAAAATCTTTTTGCACTCCAACCTAACAAATCCCTATAAGTCGAAAAATCATTTATAGTCCATAAAACTGCAACATGCATTTGAAAATATTCTTTTCTGTAAGCATCATAGATCTTTATCTCATTTTTCCATATATTTTTCAACTCATTTATCAATGGTTTCAAGTATATATTAATAATAATTTTTTTATGAGTTTTGTCTAAGAATAAGTAATAACATCATCATGAAAGGCCCCTTCATACATTTTTAAGGTGAAAGATTATATGGCATAACCATAACAGACTACCTGCTATAAGTAAAGCTCATTAACCCAAAAGGGTTAAAGCCATCAGTTGCTAAGCCAAGCCTAACATTTTGTGCATCATGTGCAAACTAGTCATTCTCATTGTTAAATTCTTTCCAAACATCCCTAACTGCTAGGTGTCTTAGTCTATCATCATTAACACACTTCTTCTCATGCCATCGTATATCTTTTTTTGTTTTCTTAAACATAAACAATTTTTTGAATCTTGATTTTACGAGAAAATAATGCAAGATTTTTCAAGAAATTTACTTGTCAACAACCTTCCACTTTTACATCCCACATGTACGATAACTTTGTTTATCCTTAAAATCTACCCAAAATAAAGCAAAATCATATTTACATACATGAACTAGCACATAATTAAGTCATAGGTCTTTTGAAAGTTCTTGTTGCCTCATAAAACAATGAAAGAATTAAACTAATAGAAAAAGCCTTCCTCAACAGTCCTAGAATTGTATTTATTGCCTTGTTACTCATTTGACAGTAAACATTTATTTGCAACAATTTTAAAATAAATTATAACCAGACATGTTAGTGTATTTTGGTAAAAGTTCACATTATGCTTTATTCAAAAGTTTATAGAATTTTTCAGCTTCTTCCTCACCCAAATTAAATTCAAATTATGATCATCTTCATCCACTTTACGAAATACATCTTCGAACAGATTATACATACCATTATCTAAAGGTTCATTATTAATAGTTATTCTTTTGTAAGAACTAATACTCCCATTGGCTTGATTCTCAAAAGTTGGCATCATGAAATCAGATTGCTTATCATGATAAATTCACTTGGTGTAGCTCTCTAATATACCTTACAAAAGTAAATAATATTTTACCTTATCTTAATATCTAGTAAATACATTTAAGTAAATTCAACAAGGACAACGAGTTTTACATTGTTCTCTTATATTGATATGTACAAATTCCACGAACGTTGAAACTCTAAAAACATACTTGTTAGAATACTTAGACTCCATCATCCAACTTTTATCCATGTTAATTGTATGTTCGTAAAGAATTTAAACACCAAACAAAGTTTCTTTTCGAAATTAGGTAACACAAAAATCTAGTTACAAAGTATGTGAAACATTCATAATAATTCAATCTGAACCAAGCATGAGAAAATCTAATTAGTATAACCATATATATAATGTGCCTTAAACATTATATATTGAAATATTCTTATTTCCTAAACATGTATGCAAAAAGGATCAAGGTTCAAACAGTTATATATACTTTGATAAAACCTAAGGCTAGTGCACCACATAAGGATTTTGTTAGCATCTAATAAAAAATAATGCAACTAAAACTGTACTAAAATTTTTACTTATTTTTGTTTATAATTCTTTAAATGAAAAAGCCAAAGAAAGATTTTTTCTTCTTGGCTACTTCAAATCAAAAGTAGAATTAGGAACTATTTATATTATTTCATAACAAATAAGTCAATAAATAACACCATCTATTTTGACTGATTATACAAAATACTAATCCATGTCACAATGGTATCTAATGCACCATTCTCATTAACATTTCATATAATTATGTCAAGGTAACTCTATAGTCAAGTTTTAGCTTAACGTTTGCTCAATAGATATAACTATTTATTTTCTTTTGTATCAAATTGCTCTGTTAGGAATGAAAGGCCTTAGTATACCTAGAATCTGTTTTCAACAAATTTATGAATTTGGACTTTGCTTTTTAGTTCTAGCTATTTAATATATGGCTTTTAGTTTGACCAATAATGATTTGAGCAAAAATAATTACAAATGATTAACATTAATAGTAAAGAGTAACTACTTTCCACCAAAGAGTTGGGGGGAAATGTAGATGCATTTTTGAATGATAGTTAGAACCAAAAACTCTTATAACCATGTTCAGATGAAACAAGATCTTCTTTTTTGGTTACCTTTGCTAGTTTGGGCACATAAAGAATGTCAAATGACAAAAAAGATTAAAAGGTTATACCATTATAAAAACTTTATTGAATCGTTTCCTCCTTTTAACTATAAACATAGAAACAAATAAAGCAATAGAGATGATATATCACATAGGCCATTCTAATAAGCTAAATTGGCTAACTAAGCTTCAAGAATATTATTGGAAAATTTTGTTGAAACAATCACAAAGCAAACCCCTTTCATCATTGGATTTGCATCAAAATTAAAGCAATTAATAAACTAAACAATAATATCTAAGTTCCAACCTTTATCATGCATCCATAATCTCATTAACATTCTCATTAACGTTTTAGCTTAATATTTGGATCTAAAACTCACTATCCGAATTTGTCATCAACTGAATGAAGTGAGCTAAACTAGTGATATTAATCTTAAACCCAAAATCATTAAAATAAACACTAAAAAAACATAAAAATAAGTAAAAATAAAATACGTTTTTATCCATTATTATGACATCCTTTATTTTTATCTATATCTCTTTTAAATATAAAATATTAATCCATTTACATCTTTCATTTGATATACTCCTCTTTTTTATATTTTTAATTGAGAAAAGTAATTTCTTTTAGAGATTTAGATCACTGATGGCAAAAAAAAAAAGACGAGTTTTTTAAAACTGTTAAGAGTTTCGAACAAACCAAAGTAACTCCAAAAACCCTTTATCCCTCATTTCGTATTTCACATAAAAATCTAGATAAACAAATATATTATTTTCAAAATAAAGACGAGAACCAAAGATTAACATGAACAATGTAATAATTTATGGAAAGTGAATTTCAAACACAAACATTAGCTTGTAATCGATAAACGTCAGCTAAATCTGCTTCATACAACTTTTGGACAGTGATGAAAATTGTTAACATGGGTTTTCGCAAAAGAGAAGATAGTAAAGGAAAGAATAGGAGAGCGAAAGAAGATGAAACCGTTTTGGAGATGGGGAACCCATGAAATTATTAGTGTAGGTTTTAGAGGAAGTGAGAAAAAACCTAATAAAAAATCCTCCACCACATTAAACGGTGTAGTTTAGGGGAAAACATTAAAATTCTTTCTTGTATAAAAGTTATATTAAACAATATAATCAAGGTTCAAGTGTTAAAATTCTTTCTATTTAAATTTCATTTTTTAATTAAAAATTTTTCTTTTAACAAAATTTTTAAATTAAAATTTTTTAAATTTTAAAATTCCTTTTAAAATTCTAAACAAAATGTGTATTTTAAAATTTTTATTATATGTAATAGTTAATTTATTTTCCTTAATTAAATTTTTTTTATATGTATACATACTTAAATGTTTTGTGCTTAATAAAAAATAAAAATTATATTCTTAAATAGATATATCAATTTAAACTTATTAGTAACGGATAAATAACGTCATAAAATCATTTAAAAGTTTGTAGCATTTATGTTATTATTATATAACACCATACATTTATATGACAAAATTGTAACGTCAATAATAATTAATTAAAATGTTCAATTTATGACAAAAATTAATAATACCACATAAAATTTATTAGACAAAATATGTCACAAATAAAATTTTAAATTTGTAACAAAATTATAACATAACCTAAAATCTAAAATGTTACAACAAAATTTCCAACCATCTATATTTGGTGATAAAATTTGATGACAAGTTTTTGGTGACATTATCATGTGACGATTTTATATATTGTTGTATAAAATATAAAAACAATATATAATTTGTCACTTTAACATATTTTGTGTAACGAAATATTATGCATCACTTAAAAAAATCGTCACAAATTATTAAATTTTGTTGTGGTGATAAGATTTACCATTTTAAATAAGAGACGTAATTGTGAAAAAAATAACGCAGAAACAATCAATTTCCTTTTCTGTTTTCTTTCTTGCTACGGAAGAAGCAATGAATAGAATGGTGACAATCATTTAGTGATTGTAATTAATAAAACTAGAACATTGACCAACGTTTACACAGCTGCTTTACGCATCCAAAGGCTGTGATTACATGATCCGCACCAAATTTGGCTCTGGTTTTACCTAGATCATCTGGGTGACATTGTGGAATGGCTGTAGGTCGCCTGAGATGATGGATGAGTGGTGAAAGTACAGGAGCTGAATTGATTGAAATCTCTTTTCATTGCCTTGTATACCTGTTCCAAGCCTTCCTCAACCAATTCCAAAACTGTCTGAGGCATTGGTGGGGCGTTGATATCCATTGATCCTTCTAGCATTTTCACCACTTCTCCCATTGAAGGTCTCATGAAGACCTCATCTTGAATGCACCAAAAGGCAACTTTCAATGCCCTCGTCAGCTCTTCTTCATCTACTGCACCTCCTAGTCTCCTATCTGCAACTTTAATAGGTGTGCCATTTGCCATCTCCTGCAGAAACCATTGCTAAATATGATTAGTGAGGATAAGATGATCTGATAACTGATTAATTTCATAATTGAGTGAATATGGTATGGAGGATCACAAATTTATTGTTGGAGAGGCTCTTCTGTAAAATTTGCTAGTTCCTATTTCTTTTTATAGTTTTAATTTTTATTGTTGAGACGTATGTTCCTATTTCCTATTAATCTTGGAGCAGGTCAATAAGATAGCCTCTTGAAAAGGACTTTCTCATAGACCTGTTTTCCGTTCTTCCTGATATGCCATGTTACCCAAAAGTATTGGATTGAGCAGGAATTCTTTGGATACCTTAAACGCCCATCCAGGATAAAAGAAGTCCTCAGCATCAAAAGTCATGTCAAGGTTTCTTCGGCCGCCAAGAATCTCCAAAAGGAGCATTCCATAACTGTAGACATCAGCCTTTACAGTTATAGGACGATTGCTAACCCATTCTGGTGCCAAATACCCTCTAGTTCCTCTCACCATAGTGACAACATGTGAGTGCTCTCTTCCCATTAACTTGGCAAGTCCAAAATCTGATAGTTTGGGGCAGAAGTTCTCATCTAACAGTATATTTTCTGGCTTAATGTCACAGTGTATTATTCGATTTCTACATTGCTCATGAAAGTATGCAATTCCTTGTGCAGTTGCAACAGCAATATTGAAGCGAGTTGGCCAATCCAGTAATGTATCCCGGCACTGATAGGAAGGAAAGATCCACCTGTCTAGGGAGCCATTTTTCATAAACTCGTACACCAGAAGACTGCCAACAAAAACAGATAGACACAAAAGTGAATATTCTGCTCATTTACATCTCAATTATAAGATTTTGGGAATGTTCAACAAAAAAAAAAAAAAAAAAAGGCATCCCAGTAAATCCCTAGTCGTGGGTTGTATTGAAACAGTAATTCCTAAGCAGTAACAGTGCAACAGTGACGATTAACTACATTTGAAGGAGTTATTTGAGTAACAAATTGAATAGGAGACGAAAGTAATTCCTTACCGGTGTGAACCCTCAGAGCAGTACCCGCACAGGCGAACCAAGTTCATGTGATGCATGGAGCCAATTGTATTTACTTCAGTTATAAACTCCTTCTCGCCATGAGGCAAAACACGGTCAAGTTTCTTCACAGCAACCAATGTTCCATTAGAAAGGCTTCCCTTGTATACACTTCCAAATCCTCCTGCAAAAGATCATTACAGTTGTTGTATAACTAAAACAATCTAATGAATGCAACTCTTCTCTTCTATACTCTGTTTTACCTGTTCCAAGCAGCTGAGAAAAATTACTGGTGCGAAGTTGCAAATCGCGGTAGCTGAAATTCTGGGGAGCTCCCTCCAAAATCAAAGAACTTTCAATAGATTTCTTTAGATATCTTTGTCTATGAACATTGTAATACAGTAATAGACAAAGTAGCCCAATAAGGACACTCATGCTTAGTACAATAGGAAGTACCAAAATCTTCTCACGACCACTACCAGAACCTTCCGAAGAATCAGCAGACCCTCTTGGCGGACGACCACCTGGTTCCAATGACACATTCGACCTGACCTTCACAAACAGGGTGGAGCCAGGATCCTCAAATCCGCCGTAGTCCAGGCTCTTCAGAATCCAGCAATAAGGCTTCTCGTCATCTAACCCAGAAACAGATGCAACACAATCACAATCTGATAAACATGCATCCCCACAGTTTGAGATGGTGGCAATATCACTGTAATTTGCTATCACGGAAAAATAAGAGAAATAGTAATTGGTTTGTTGTACTGTAGCAATCTTAAAATCTGAAGTCTGATTTCTGTTCTTAGAATCACATTTTCCGGTCAAAGATGAATTCTGGGAGCAATAACTTTCACTGGTACCACCTACCTTAGATGTACCAGGTAAGCATGTACAAGAAACATTTGTCTTGCTTCCGTCCAAATTACATATCCCATTACCACATATTCCAGCAATATCACAAGGGTTTGACACTGCCGCCCATTCAGGCACCCATTGGCGCGATCCATTAACATCATTATCCCATCTATACAAACGTAAATTGCCATTAGTCTCAATTATCAATCTCCGGAGGACTGACAATCGTAAATTTGATTGATTTGTAGCTGAAGATAACCCGTTGTAATCTCCATCATTTCTATGCACATAAACTGCTCCATTTGATGACTCGCCATAGACTATTCCAAAGCTCCCTGCTTCATCTAATATTGCAACAACATCCCCAGTAACATTGGATATATCAGGTGCAGCCCAATAGGAGTAGTTAGTATAACCTTCAGGAGAAGCATCAAATGAGTCAGGCAAGTTGTACGTTAAGGCAAGGGTTAGTGAAGTAGGCTGTTGAAGCATTTTGAGAGCATAATAGCCCCCATGCGAAGGTGACTCTGATGATGTTAATTCTAGTGAAACTGTCAAGGCCTGGTTAGGGAGAAGTGTATCAGATGGGTGTGCAAAACTTTGCCATTCGGGGCGGTTGTTGGCTGTATAAAGGATGAAATTGCCTGATTCTGACATGACTGCAAATTTGACACCGGTTCCTGATGTGTTTGACGTCCAAACGGTGGCGTCCCCATCCATAAGTATGAGATTTCCAGTTGTGTCCAGCTCCGCGGTTGCATTTTCGGTGACGGGAGAGTTTCTATTCAGATGATCATTGAGAGAAAAAGTATCGGTTTAAAACCATTGTCATATTACCTGCGAGAGCTTTTGTAAAGACTACAGATCGAGAAATGGTTTGTGATTTTTTTTTCAAGTCAAAAACCAGTGACCATCCAGTAGCTTAAGCAAAAACTTCCAAGCATATTGCACAGTTCAAATTCAAAACGACTCTACTTAGTTGAAAGCAAAATAAACCAGAACAAAGCCATGGTAACATAAATTAAATGCACACAATTCTATATCCATGCAGTTTGTTTAATCAAAGTTTTATTAGATAAACTAAAGCAGAACTTACCTATTAGCTGACCAGACTACAGTTCTATCTCCAGGAAGCTCAGCAAACCAAATTCCAAGCAGAAAACGATCACGAGTGTCTGATCTAGTGAAACCGAAAGCAAAGGTTCCATTATCCGAAACCCAAGGCCGTCCTTGACCACTAGCCAACAGTCTTGAACCCAAACCAATTTGGCCAGAAATGCAGCCCGAGAACCTAACCATAACGAATAAAAACAAGGCCCAAGTGCAACGGAAACAAGAATTAGCCATGGAGAGTTCCAGTGGCAAGTGTAAATATCATTCAAGAAACAAGACCTTGCTCAAAAAGGAATGGCCATCTTTTATACGACTGCATGCATGCTACAATTAAAGAAGAAGAAAAGTGAGTTTTTGTTGTGGGGCAGAAAAATTTAAGTTCACAACATGTGTACAGATAAGGTGGGTGAGCTAAAACTTTGACAAATTTTGCATAAAAAAATGGTCGGCCGAGATAGAATTGGACATGTGGCACGTGTTGAAACATTTGTGGTCTTCAGATGAAGCTGTGACCAAGAGAAAGGCTTCGCCCATTGACACGTAACTCAAAGAGTTCTTACTTCTTCCTATTTTCGCAGCTTGACAAGCATGGAGCTGCATCATATGGATCTGTACATATCAGTACATTGCATTTTGTTTTCAGGGAGAAGAAGGAATGATTACGTCTTAAAATCGATTCTTTGACTTTTTGGTATTTGGATCGATGAGAATTAGGTCTTATAAAATCGATTCTTGAATTGGCTGAAAATTTGGTATGCTACTGATTCGCTTTGTGTTTCAAAGCTTTAATTGGCAGTCCCAATCAAAATTGAAATTGAAGGTTTTACAACACCCATTTGCTTTGGATGATCATATCAAAAGCTATACTAAGCAGCAAAAGTAACCATCTGTTGAAATAGAAGGTAAGTCATCTTGATTGTGTCTTGTGGGGGACCTTTAAATTATTATCTGAAATTAGTTTTGCCCAACATTTTGATGCTCCTCCACGAATTTCTTATGTATTTTTTATGTATTTCACGTCATTCGCTTTGAAAAATATCCCTCAATTATTACCTCTCTTTTTTCTTCTCAACTTCTTTATTTGATAAAAAAATAAATTATTCAGCACAACTAATATAAAAAATAATTAAATCTAACTCGTATTATCATAGAGGTAAGTCATATAATTCGTATTATGAAGTAATTGTCATATATTTTGATTTAAAGATATTTTATCTGTTGAAATCTTTTTCATCATTATCTTTTACCCGTTACTAATTTCGAATATACTTTCTATCATAAAAAATTATCAAAATGAATTTTTAAAAAAATCACTTATTACCTATTGTTTTCAAATATAATGCCACATAAAAATTTTTGAAAGAAAAAATACAATAACTCTTTTATCTAATTCAATTAAATTATAACAATTGTCGTCAATTCATTTTGTTAATTATAATTTATCAGATAATAATTAAACATCTGGTATTATGATTTTGGACATGATATATTAATTCAATTTGGATTCGAAGTATTTGTTTAAAATACATTATTATTATTTTTATTACATAAGTAAATATTTATTTCTATTTATTATATATTTATGTCAAAATCCATTAGTCTTGAATTGATCTTTATTTTGAAATGATAAAATATTAAACTAAATAAAGTTGATCAAAATTTTAAAAATGATTTATTTAGTATATGTTTTTAAGTTCTATATTTTAGTACTAAATAAATAATATAATTTTTAAAGTTTAAACAAACCTTTTTTATGTTTTATTATTTCTCAAATAAAAATATCTTTAAACATTATTTATTTGAGCTTAAATTAAAGTTCAATTGTTGTTTTTAAAGTGATCTTATTTATTTTGGACTCAATATAATTTTGATAATATTGGTTTCGAGAAATAGGTTAACTTAAGAAAATTATTTTACAAGAACAAAGTTTTCTAACATTCAATTTGTTTTATTTTTTTGTATTAATTCACAAAGCTTTAATATTTGAAATTTATATGGTTGAAAAGCTCTTTGAGTCTACTTTCTAATGGATCAAACAAAATCAAAATCAAAATTTTCTAAGAAAAGATTTTGAATTTTTACTAGACACTTTATAGTTATCTAAAAACTGCACAAAGAATAGATTTAAAAATTCACTATAATTCGTACACAATGAATTAGGTGATAAATTTTATATGGATAGAAAGCCCTTTAAGTCTAATTTCTAAATCTTCAATTTTTTTTATTTGGATTTATATAACTCAAGATATGATCAAATTAATGAGTAGAGTGCAAAACAAAAGACAACCACTCAACTTGGACAGGATCGATCCCCTCAAGAAGGGATCAATTGATTTTTTACTTAAAATGCATCTTTGTGCTCCAGGTTGAAGAAGGGATTGATCACCCTTATGGAGGGGATCAATCATCAACTTGATAAGATCAATCCCCTATATAAAAGGATTAATCGGGTCATGCATTTGTAAGGCGTGAAATGGCTTCCAAAACATGAACCAATCGATCTCCTTAAGGAAGAGATCAATCGAGTCATGTTTTTCAAGTGCAAAATGGCTAGCAAAACGTGGACCAATTGATTCCCTCAAGGAAAGATCAATCAGGTCTTCCTAGAATCACTCCAACAGCTAGTTTTTCATGTTTCAACATGCATTTCTTCTTTTATATCTATTGTTCTTGTCGAATGTGTGCATATATGATAAAAATGATTTTTCTTGACTTGACATAGTTGCAATATGACTTAAGTAAATGATTTTCTTATGATACTTATTTTAAGTTTAAGTCGTTGTTGATTATGGCCTATAATTTGTATAGACTTATTTATGTTTTGTACTAAAATTTTCTTGAATATATTTTTTATGATAAATATATCTTCCTTGAACTTTTAGTTTTCATATGGCCTAAAATTTATTTTGACATGTTCTTTGATATTTTCTGAATATATATAAATATTGAATATGTCTATTTTGTGTTCATGAATGATATAACATGTTTGATTTTTGCACATTACATGAGAACTTTTGCTTTGGTGTCATTCTTGTGCTATTTGATGTTTAAACGATATATGACTTCTAGCTTAAGTATATATCTCTCTTGTAATTGGCAACTTGTGCTTAATAAATATATTTTCTCTTGCCTATAATGACTTAGAATATGAAATTGTTTTCTAATAATTTTTTATCAATTGATTTTCTTGATGCTTTTAATGAAAATCTTTTATCAAGAAATTTTTTTAAGTCTATGCTAGGAAAACTTGAAATGAACATAAATGAACTAATATTTTTGGGATTTTAAGTGGAACAAGCAAAGCAAGTCATCTTCATCAATCAAGCTCAAGTACATCAAAGACTTAGCTCAAATGATGTGGATTAGAAGATTTAAAGCCTCACTCAATTACAATGAGCACAACAATATAGCTTGACAAGGAAGGAGATAATTGTATTGAATCTATGCTATGTGCCTATGATTTATAATGTTTAATGCATGATTTGATAAATGCTTGCTTTTATATGTGCAAAAATGAGATATTGTGTTTGAATTTATGAACACTTTGCACAAATTAATCACCAAGCTATTTGATAAAATTTGTCTTAACTTTGTTAAATACTTGGATTGATTAATATTCATACCTAGTTCTTGATTGTTGTGATTAAATATTTTAATGCATGAATATTTGATCAATGCATGAATTCTTGAACATGGTTATGAGTTAAATTGATTGATTTCTTTGAATATGTTCATTGATTAAGAATATTGAAATAGCATATACCACATTATGTCTCAATGCATGAATTCTTGAACATAGATATTAGTTAAATTGATTGATTTCTTCGAATATGTTCATTGATTAAGAATATTGAAATAGCATATACCACATTATATCTAAATGTTTGTATTTTTATTAGTATATTGCTATATGTAATTTCAAATATTTTTGTATATGTTTGTATGATTTTGATTGAAATTTATATTTAGATACTTGTATATGTTTAGATTAAGCTCTTTGCTATGCATTGAAATAATTTGAAATATATTTAAATAATTATATTTTTATTGTTTCTTTGCTATAGCTTATGTGTTTATTATGTTTGAAAAATGCTTAAATAATCTTTGTTATGACATGATGATAATTGAACCTTATTGCTCATTAGTATTCATGCTTTATTAAATTCATATGAGCTTTTGATTCTTATTTAGATAAGATAGTCATGAAAGATTACTATTATCATTTATGCATGTATTGAATAAATCTTTCGTATGTTTGAGGTATGTGTGCTCTATGAAAGTTGTTGAATAAAATTGCTAACAATTAGTAACAATTGGTATCAAAACTACTAAATTTTTTTTTTTTTTTACTTTCATAGACACCTATTTTTGTGTCTATTCTTAATATAGCTTGTACTTTTATACAAAATTGTGTGTGCCTTAAATTGATTAATCTTTATTTTAAAAAAGAGGAGAAATCTTAGAATATAATTTTGCTTGATTTGTTGTGTGATAACAATTGGTATGCTTTATGATAACATATCTTTAATAATTGGTATCCATAACAATTTGTATGAGCTTGTATGCATATGCTTGAATTTATACTTAATTACTGTTGATGTTTTAGGTGCTAAGCACATCTTATCCTAACATGATTTGTGAGTAGATTGCATATAATTCGTTATCCTTTACTCATAAATTTCATGTAGTAAATTTGATGACTTGTGCTAAAATGCTAAAATTGAATACACTTATGCTTTTGTGCTTGAATACATGTATGTGAACTTCATTATGCATATTATACCTGATTACATACATTTAAAATACTCTTGATATTATTTGTATCAAGCATTTTGTCTCATACCTTGAATTGATCTTTTTTTTTTGTAAATTACAAAAGAGGGAGAGTTTATAGATATTTCTTCTTGTATGCTTATAGCAATTGATATAGGAACTTAAACATTTAGTATAAAGAGTTTAAACAAAAAATGAGAGAAATGTTTCATAAATATATTTGCTAATACCTTCTTTTTGTGTTTATTTGCTCATGCCTTTTTACTATGATAAAAAGACAGAAAAATATTCGGTGAATAAATTTGCTTGTGCTTGATATATATATGTTTATGTGTGCTTAATTGCTATATATGCTCTAACATATATTAGTTGAGTTGTGTTGGATTATGATGCATAAATTGAGGAGGAGTTTTTCAAAATCTTAAAATGTTTCAAAGAAAGTTTTTCATCTAACAAATTTATCTTTAAGTTTTGTCATATAAAAAAGAGATAGATTATTAGCCTTAAATTGATCTTTATTTTGAAATGACAAAACATTAAGTTAAATAAGCTTGATCAAGATTTTGAAAATGATTTATTTAGTACATGTTCATAAGTTCTATAATTTGATACTAAATAAATAATATGATTTTCAAAGTTTAAACAAACATTTCTTTATGTTTTTTATTTTTTAAATCAAAATTATCTTTAAACATTATTTATTTGAGCTTAAATGAAAGTTTAATTGTTATTTTTAAAGTGAAATTATTTATTTTGGACTCAATGCAATTTTGATAATATTGGTTTTGAGAAAAAGATTAACTTAAAAAAATTGTTTTACAAGAGCAAAATTTTTCAACATTAAACTTATTTTATTTTTCTGTATTAATTCACAAAGCTTTAATATTTTAATTTTATATAGTTAGAAAGCCCTTTGAGTCTACTTTCTAGTGAATCAAACAAAATCTAAATCTAAATTTTCTAAAAAAATATTTTAAATTTTTACTAGACACTTTGTAGTTGTCTAAAAATTACACAATGGGTAGTTTTGAAAATTCATTATAATTTGTACACAATGAATTAGATGATGGATTTTATATGAATAGAAAACCCTTTAAGTCTAGTTTCTAAATCTTCAAATGATTTTTTATTTAGATTGTATAACTCAAGATATAATCAAATTAGTAAATAGAGTGTAAAATATAAGACAACCACCCAGCTTGGACAGGATTGATCCCTTTAAAAAGGGATCGATTGATTTTTTACCTAAAATGCATCTTTGTGCTCCAGGTTAAAGAGGAGATTAATCACCTTATGGAGGGGATTGATCACCCTATTGACAAGATCAATCCTTTTATTGATCCCCTACATAAAGGGATCGATCGAGTCATGCATTTGCAATGCGTGAAATAGCCTATAAAACAAGAACCAATCGATCCCCTTAGGGAAGGGATCGATCAGGTCATGTTTTTCAAGTGCAAAATGACCAGTAAAATGTGAACCAATCTATCCCCCTCAAGGAAGGGATTGATCGGGTCTTCCCAAAATCACTCAAACGGCTAGTTTGTCATGCTTCCAACGGGTATTTCTTCTTCCAAACCATACCCAACAGCTAGTTTTTTAATTTTTCTATATATTGGCTACTCCAACACATCAAGAAGAGTGATGAATCAAGAGAGTAAGATCCAATAAGTTATATTTCTATTCTCTCAAAGAATCAAGAGTTGTTAGAGTTTAAAATCCATATTTTTTATGTTTATTATATCCAAGTTATATTGTTGTTTATTCATCAAATTTTTTTGTACTTCATTAAGCAAACGTTTAGCCTTTGAGAGATATTATAAATTTATATTTTTATTAAGTGATTTTGTAATCAAGAAGTAATGTATCCTCTTAAATTAATGAGATTATGAGGTTGCTACTTAGCTTAGAAAGTAAAGAATGTAAGGTTTTTATCTTAAATCTTAGAGAGAAAAAGATATGATTGTATTTTCAATTCAATATCAATAGATTGAAAACCTTGCTGTAGACAATAAAAAAGAGAATACGTAAGTTCCTTGTAGAGAATGATTAAACCTCTATAAATTATTGTGTTTGATTTTTCTATCTCTATCTTTTTACATCTGTTATTGTTTATATTTTATTCTAATTTTATTAATTGTTATTGTTTGTATTATATTTTTATCAAAAGTGCTTATTGTTTTAATTTTTTATTTAATTATTTTAAAATCATTGTTTGAAAAAAACTTGAAAAAATTCAATTCACCTCTTCTTAGATTATTATATCATCTAAAAAGCTAACAAAATAATTTATAACCAATCTCATGCTAATATATATTTTGTAATTGAACAATAAATTTATGACCCAAGTATCCTATATATTATACCATCAATTAAATTTTAATTATTAGCTTTGGTTCTACTTCCACGTTTCAATTATTAATCAACTGCGTAGTGCTTTAAGTTTTTTCGTGGCTTTAGCTAAATAAAATAAACAAGATCATAGAATTTATTTATATTATGTCATACTTTTGAATTTACATTTAAGAATTTATTAATTGTTCTTGTGATATTCTTTCAAAATCTTATTATTATTGTTATTAACAATAATTCTAGAAGCTTTGTTCTCATAACAAATTTTTTATAATAAGTTCAAGGTCAATAATAATAATAATCAAATAAATATATATAATGTTAATAAAAATTTCAAGGTTAATAAAAATAAATAAAATAAGTTATTATTTAATTAACAAGAAAAGTATCAATTATGAAATTTTACTGCAATATGAATTTCAATGTTAATAACAAAATAAAAAAAATTAGTCAATACTTTATTTTAATTAAAAATTATTAATTTAATAAATTATAAAAAGTATATATCATTTATTATTAATATTTTTAAAATTTGTCTTTATATATAAAGTATAGATATAATCATTTAATATTTAAGGACAATAACTTGTCCCAAAACAATCTTCATGATTCTTTCTTATATGATTTCTTTAATTTAGCAATAACTCCAAAGTCCAAACTATACTACAGTATTTATCAAGGAGTCGGCTTTCTTTTTTGTGAAATTTCATCAAAGAAAAAAGAGTGGACTTTAATTAAGGCTGTGTTGGGAGGTCATTCTGATCGATAATAGAATTGGACATTGGACATCAGAACAAAGCGCACCGTTTAGTACGTTGAAGCGTCGTTGCTTTAATCTTCGTCGTTGCTTTAATCTTTGCCTTCTTCGAGGAACAACCCTGCAAGCGGCAGGTCAGTCTGTGTATCATGTTTCTCTAAACGGTGCCGTCATGCTCTCCTTGTTCGTTGAGACTCTCATGCAGAATCTAATCAATTTCGATCACGGGATTCCATCTGATCTGCCATAATGTCAACCGCTGACTCCCGCGTTCTCTCTCCGCCCCAATTCCCCAGTTTCCCTAAACCAGTGCTTATATGGCTTCGATGAACCCTCTGACTCTCCATGCTAAGTAAGCTCTCAGTCTCCTTCCATACATTTTTTTTTCCTCTTTGGGGTTTCCTGATAAAACTGGAGAATTGTGTCCGTGTTGATTTTGGACTTAAATTTCAAATTTCACAGTTTCTAATCAAAAGCTAAATTTCAAGGCAACATTTATGCTAAGTACTAATTGTTCCTAAAGGCTAATACATAGCTGACATGCTGGCACTGCATTGGGAAATTACCATTGAACATTTCCTGCACTCTATTTTTCATGAAGCTCTAGCCATTCTCTTTTGGTTTCACCTTTAATTATATCCATCTAGAAATTTTGAACCCGTTCAGCTACTCTAAGACTCTAACATCTCCTGAATTGAAAAGGTTTCTCTCTATTAGTCATAGAGAAATATTGATGCGCGGGTATTTTGGAATATGTGAAGAGACCGCAAAAGGGAAATCAATCTGGAAAATGAAGAAAAAAAACCAGTGTTGCAGTAAGATTTTCTGGTGTTGCAGGTTATGCTCCGCAGGATTGCTTATTCTGGTTGGTATGATCTTGGATGATTCACCATTCCTGGCTCATTCATTGGTGGGTTTAGAAAAGAGTTCTTGACACAGAGGACAAGACTTTTATAGCTTCACGACAGATTGCGGCTGAAGGTCTTTCTGGGATGGCAATTCTCCATCATTGTCTTGCTGGTTCTGGTTTAGTTTTAAAGGGAAGTGGCAATTTGATGTCAATGTGGCTGCCGCATGTTCCACTGGCTAACTGGCTCTAACAAGTCAACCTTAACTTTTTGCCCAGCCTTCCTATTTCTACTGTCACTGTCTCAAGTATTGAGCAAACCATTGTGGCAATATGCCTTGTGGAATGGCCTTTATATTGTGGTTGTTTAAATTTGTGCCTCAATCTTGAAGGAGATATTTTTTTGGAGGGTTCTTACTCCTTTGATAAGTGTGTGCCCTTGTGGTGTTCAATTTTGGTGAGCTTACTCGCTTTTGCCTTGGCCCATTGTAATATGCAGAGGATGCTACTACCTATCGGTTGTGTTTCTTGGGGTTGTGATTGGTGTTGTCTTTGTACAACCAAGGAATCTGTTGGTATCAATGCTTTTGTGTTCATACTTCATAGATATTATGAAATGCTATATAATATTTTGCTCTGTTCTTTATTGTTCTAAATTAGGTATTAGTTCCCATTGTATTTCCAACTATATTCAATAGTTGTGTTTTTCTTTAGTGTGTTAGCTCTATTTATAATGATAGATATTTTCTTGTGTGGTTTGGCTGTAGAAAACTGCAATAGTGTAGTATTACTATATACTTAATATCCTTGCTGATATGAGCATTTCTGGTTTTCTTTTGTCATCTTAAACATAATACCTCCTCAGAATATAGAGGATGTTCCATGTTAGGGTCTTGTTAAAGTTAATTTCCTGTTTTAGCCCTTTATTGATTTGATTGCACCATCTGTGTAAGCTGCTATGATCCTTTGAAGCAGTTGACAGATAATATGCAGAGAGTAAAGTCTACTGGGAACCATGTTAAAGCTCCTTTTTTGGAGGTCTGTTATAGAACAAATAGTTAGATTCACTTTGCTTTTCTGCATCTAAATTTTCTATGTCTTCATGCCTGCCTATTCAGTGTTAAAGGTGAATAATTCAGGAGGCAGGTCCAAGCACTTGGATCAATCTTTTAATAGTCGAAGTTTCCTGCACTTTGTTCGCCATGCATACAAAGTTGTTTTATGGTGTCTATTCACTACTTTTTTACACAGACTGCTCTGGTTATCAAGGTTTTCTTACCAATAACAGAGAGTACTATTATAGTTTTTCTTTTTTTTTTTTTTAATTTTTATATGTTAGGTTGTTAGACGTGTAAAATGAATTGAATAAATGATTTTTCCTGAAGGCTATAATGATATTTTGTGCTATCAAAAGCATTCCTTTTTCAGAACTTAACTGCTTTATGAATGCTTAGATTCTCTATCCATTGCTTGTTGTCTTGAAGGAGGATATAACGTAGGGACCAGTTGGTTTCAAGTCACTTTCTATTTTTTGGCATTTGGCCTAGAAACCTAGGTCAATGTCCATTTCATTCTCCGGCAATTCTAGGGACCCTTGTCTGCTATTTTTGTTTCTGTAGATTGTTGATAAATAATAATTGCTTCTATTTTTAATGAAAAGGACATCACCTTCTCTAGCTTTCAAGTTTTGAGGAGATTCAAACTCACCACCACTAGACTATTAGTGGATTCAAAAGCCTGAAATTTCCTTACCGATAGAACTTTAGTGATATTTGCTTTTGCCCTTCTCCTTGAGATTTCAAATATATCTCCTTAACTTATTCAATGACCCAATTGCAGTAACATGTGGCAATGGGCATCATTTTATTTTACCTATTTTCATACCCAGCAATATCATTTATGTTCATTGTCTTCTTGTATAATTAATTGTTATATTGTCTCAGTCAAAATTTTGTAAACCTGGCTGAGCATTGTTTTGGTGTTTTGACTTACTTTTCTTAATCCACAATCTCTTGCATCTTTTTCAATGCCCCTTGTAGTGTAAGTTTTTTCAATGCTGTGAATATAAAATTGTCTGCAGATAATGTACATTTGATAGGGGTTTAACAAATTAGCTGAAGTTTAAGGTTTGCCATGGTTATGCAATTATAATGTGAGTAGGCGGGCCTGCACATTATAGTTTCATGATGAACTTCACTATAATCTTTAAAGTTCTGTCTTTGCTTCTTTTTAATGCTAATTTGATGTAACCCTTTTGAGACATGTTGGAATATGGTGTATGGAGATAAACTGTTCCCAACATGTTAAATTAAGAAAAATGCACAGCAGCTTCCTACATACATATTGTCACTATTCATAGTTTCTTTATTTAATGTACCACTGGCATTTATTATGGCATAAAAAAGTTCCTTTAAGTTGAGCCTTGAGTCATAGCAGTTAGGATGTAAGCATCAGAATGGTGAAGTTATCCTTTCAAACTGGCGCTACCTATCCTTACAATTAAAGTGTTAAGAAGTTAAATATTATGATCAGATGATGAAACAAAAGCAAGCTAAGTGAAATCAACAATTTTGACTAGGACATGAGAATAAGTTGTTAGGTTTGTTTAAGGAGGAACTTTATAAACTATGAAGACATTAGTTACTCTTTTATTGTAGTTTAACTACCACCTTGAATAAATTATGCTTGTGCATGAACCTGCTCCTCATAAACCCCGATTGCTTTTTCATTGTTGTTGTTTCACCTTTTATAGCATATAAATTTACTAGAAATGATAGAAAGTGTAGTTTATTATGTGCTTGCTTTAGTTTCTGAAATGCTGCTTGAGATAAAGATGAAGTATGTACATGAACCTAATATCTTTAAATTTCTAATATCTTCTGAATATGGATTAAACAAATTTGCAGTTAAAGGTCATCTATTTTTTCTAAGTTAAAGGAAGAGTGGGGTAAAGGGTTGATGCAACCATACACAATGAGTGCTAGTGGGGGGGCTCACAATTCTGTTTCTTTTCCCCTTTTCCCTTTTCAATTATTAAAATTCATTGTCTCTTGCCAAGCTGCCATATATATGTAACTGCTAGGGGGAGGATATTAAGGTATATAAATATATTTGAGATTTGTTACATGAAAAGCGGGCCTTTGCTATTGCCTGCATTGTAGTCCCTTTCCCTTAACAGTACAAATTCAATCTTCTTTGTTTTCCAGCATCCCTTGATAGAGTGGAAGCCATGGAAACTTCCCAGCCCCTCTCCATTGAAAGCTTTTCATACAGTTGGTTAATAAACCTAAAACCTTCTTTAGATAGTCTAGACAGCTCCCTCAGAGCCTCACTTGATGCAAGTGATGAAGCTTCCTTCATTGAGATGGACCCAAGAATGCCACCCTCTAGGAGATTCTTCAGAAATTCTCAAGATTTTAAGTTTGACTTTCCTATTTCACAAACTCCTCTCACCCTCGTTCATGCAGATGAGCTCTTTTCCGATGGGTATGTCATGCCTTTCTTTGTTAACCCATTGAAGATGGAGGTATTGGAAGTTTCTGGTTCAACTTCAACCCTTCCTGCCTCTTCACATGCACCAAACCTTGTGGTTCCAGCTAGTAAAACAAATCGTCCTTTGAGAAGGGGTCGAAGATTGTCCAAGCGGATATTTTTGAAATACTTGGATTTTCTTAGGCCATTATACAGAAGAATACGAGGACGCAAGTCAAGTAGTAGAGCTGAAAGTGTTGATGCAAGGGTTCAGGTAAGGAAGAACTGGGTATATTCAGCAGAAACATCTCCTCGAATTAGTGTTGCATACTCTGCTGATGAGTGGAGAAAGTCGTGTGATTCTGAAAGCTCAATCTATGAGGCAGTTCTGCATTGCAAAAAATCAATCGGTAGGCCAATATTTGTTTGCTTATTATTGTTGCATTTGAGAATTTGGAATCAAATTCTGGTGCTGATATTGTTTCCTTTTTCGTTTTCAGGAAAATGAATGGAGGAGGATCCATTTCAAATCCACAAGGGAGAGAGGAAAATAGGAGTTATCGAGAACACTTGTTTTTTGTCCGCTTTCTTCTCCTCTTTTGCGATGACAATGTACATTTGTCCTGTTAAGGAAGTTAAAGCTATGTAAATGGTTGGCCATGAAATTCTGGCCCGGGGGGGGAGGGAAGAACTATGCCTATTTTGAAAATTTGTTTTTGTCTTTTTCTTCAAAAGAGTAGGGCTAACAACTTAAAGGAATCCTCTCCTTTATTTCTGTAAAGTTTTAATTTAATGAAATAAGGATTATCTAATTGAGGGTACATATCCGTTTAGTTGAAAACATTAATGAATTCTTGTATGAATAAAGATACAAGCATTTTTATTCAATGGCAATCAGTTTTTTTTTTTTTTTTTTTTTTTAATTTCTTATGATGAGGAATTGTGTAAAAAAAAGTTCTCAATCTCTATTGTCATCATTATTTGGCAAGCATTTTTATTCTCCCTCCTTTTATTAAACCTCACCGTCTCTCTCCACATGCCAAAAAGCCAAAAGCTAGCATATCTTTTTCACAGGCAAGCTAAAATTCTCTTTCACATGCCTTCTAAGTTCAATATGGATCACAATCGAGTAGAAGAGAATTTTTTTTATACGAAAAAGAAAAAAAAAAAACTCTTATCAATTAGATTGGAACTCGGAGATTATATGATAAGATGTCATAAATTGTCACAGCTGGTTATTTCCATGTTCATAATTGTTGATTTATATAGTTTGTTTAATCCCACCAACATGAGAGGAACAAAATTTGCCTTGAATATTTATCAGTGCACAACCTGCAGCGATTCCCACCTACTTACTTTGAAAGAAATATCGCATATATGTGATTAAAATCACTCTTCCTTTATCCAAAACTTTAGCCTAATCTTAGTCTTCCTTGTCACTTTGATTAAAACGGCACCAGACCTTTTACTTTATCCCTTTTATATTCCGTTGATCCTCCATTTAGCTTTGCTTTTCTCTTATGAATTTCAGTTTTCTCCCAGTTTTCTGAGGTAGAAATTAAAAGAAAAAACAAAAAAGAAAAGAAACGTGTTAATGAAGTAAATAACTAAGCAAGTTAGAACAAACTTCATAATTCTGAGGTAAGCTTTTGATTCCCTGAAGTTATTCTAGAAACACATTGCATGGATTTTGGACTTGTCCAGAGTAATTAGCTGTATTGTAGACCCTCCAGGACAATCAGTTACATAAAGCTTCATCTTGATTTCAGAACACAATCATGTCCACGGCTCTTTCTGTGCCCATATATTTGCAGCAGTATTCTAGCATACAACTTTAATGAATTATATGATTATTAGGTGGCACAGCTTCATTTTATAAACCAAATTATTTATCTAAATGCTTGGATTGGTAATTAAATTTATATTGGAATCATCATGAAGAGGAGAATAATTATACATTTAACACACCCTAAAAGGAAGGCAAAAACTGCTGCCACATCATTCTGCATACAATCTCTCCTACAAGTTTACAGCATTCTTTAGTTACAAGATTTTAGGGTCATCCTACTGGGATTATAAAATGAAAAAATTTGGGGTTTCTTCAAATGATATGATAATGTGTTACTTGCTGATTGTAATGAGAAGTTCTAACCGGGAGAAATTGACAAAGTAGGTTTTGAATTAAAGCATATTCCTGGGGTCATTTATTCAGTATATTTAGAAAAAGGAATCAAGGAACTTCTGGTTCCCAAGGCCATGGGGTCCAAGATGAGATGGATCTTGCCCTTACAAACACGCCTATTCCTCTCTAGTTGTCCAGCCATTCGCCTGTAACATAACGCAAAGTTTAGGTGGCATGTTTTCAGCCAATGAAGTGGCAGAGAAAAAGGCCTGAAATGAGAAAGTTCTGCACATGCCAACCAGCAGGATAGGGAGACATGGACAAATTGTGTTAGGAGAAATGCCAAGGTGTGATAACATTGGTTTCTGTTTCTATCTACTTCTTTTTGCCTTCAAATTTTGAATATTTTGCTTCTCAACAGAAAAAGCACAATCAAGAGTAGCTTTATGACCTTTCTCTCCTTGCTAGTTGCTACATCAGCCTAGGTGGGGACCAAAACCTCATACATGCTACTTGTCGCTGCTATTAATTTTCAGTCACTGTAGCTGCTAACAGGACATTAGCCTTGTCATAGCAGTGTTTGTCTCCAAATATGACATAGATGATGGATGTACAAGATGAGAATATAGGCTTTTGCAATAATGTTCCCTACATAAATTGAAGGACTCGGATTATTTCCGATTAAAGTGTTCTGAGATCACATGACAAAAATTTAACTCTGATGGAAGTGTTCCATTTCTAAATCTGCAAGGCAATGTCCCTATGTCATTACATGTGAGGGCTATACTTGTAGCTGCAACTCAAGTACCAATGAAATGATGGAGAAAAATCAACAAAATAAACGTTACATATTGTATTAAATTTTGTGCAACAATGACATTAACAATTTCTGCTGCCATCAGTCCTCGTTTCATGAAAATTATTGGCCTAGGAAATTGCATCTACAAGCACTAGAATCAAGTGTCTGGCCCCGTGACTAATGTAAAGTGGTAACTTCATTGCCGAGATGCAGAAATCTTCTCAGGAATTACTTGTACGAGAAGGAGAATACAAACGAACACGCAGAGGACCAATGCCCTATTACATGCTATGTGTCGCGGATTGTTCAGCCTCGGGTCATTGTAAGAACCTCCTAAACAATAAAATGATGAATAATGCACGTAGAACGTTTCCCACTTCAGACGTTGTATCGCATTGAATATTCATTGTATTAGGGCAGGGTCTATATCAACTAGCTGTTTCGCCTTTTTTAACGACATAAAAGTCTAGACAGTAAGACATAGACTTATGGGAGCCTTGCAATAGTAGATAACTAGATATTAACAGGAGATTGGTATCAAGTGTGAACAGAAGAACTTTCATTCTACTTTTAGATTCCGCTTGAGGGTTACCAGCAGCTTTCTAGCAAGTGTACAGACCACGAAGTTCCGTAATTCAAGTTGATAAGAGGAACCATGACATTTTCGTTTCGATCATGAACTTTTCTTCCATCCATCATTGTCGCCATGAAAATCACATGCCGTACGTTGAGCTAATGCAAGCCAAGCGCTACAAAGGACTAAGCAGGGTGTGTCATGTTAAAGTAAAAGTTTATGATCTGATTACATTAATTGAAATTAAAAGTCATAAACTTTAAATTTTTAACATATTAGGCACCGACAAAAAAATGATCAAAATGATGCATAGAGTGATATAATTGGGAGATTTGGAGCTAAAAAATAGGTTTGGTTTTAAAGGGAAATGCATCTCATTTTTCATTCTTTATTTTTGAAGTGATTATTAGTAAATGAAAATTTTTGTGAGGTATTTGTTCTCCTAGTTTTAGAAAGAGATTAATCATACTCTCCTTAGAGTATAAAGCGGTTATATTCTCACATTATTTTTCCTAGTGAAATTCCTTTTATGTTTGTCATGTGGATGTAACCAAATTGACAAACCACGTAAATTTTCATGTCTTTTTTTCGTTATTATTCTCTCAACTCTTAGTTTAAAGACGCTCAAATCCCATCAAGTGGTATCATAGTAGCAAGGTTGGAATTTTTCGTATATGGAACTGTTCAAGCATATGGTAGTGTTCATAAAACATACTGTTCACATATACGATATTATTCATGTATATCGAAAGTTAGTGCCATGGATGAATATGTTCTACAAAGTTCTATCTAAAGAGGTTGTATTTTGAGTGGGATCGCTTGTGACCTCTCTAATTTTTCTTTGAAGCTTACTTAATGAAAGTGTTGTCCATACAGTACTACTTTTTATATACGCTACAGTTCGTTAGTGAGACAATAGTGAGTGAGGAAACTGTAAGTGAACTAATGGCGGTAAAATACGAGATGGAGAGGTTTAATGGAAATAATTTCTGATTGTGAAAATGAGGATGAAGGCAATCTTAAGGAAAAGAAATTTTTTGGCAGCAATTGAAGGTAGGCCTTTGGAGATCACTGATAATGACAAAGGGAATGAGATGGATGGAAATGTTCTTGCTACTATTCATCTGACATTAGGCAATGTAGTGTTATCCAGTGTAGAAGAAAAGAAGATAGCAAAGGAGATATGGGATACTTTGACAAAATTGTATAAAGTCAAGTCCCTACACAAAAAATCTTCTCAAAACAGACTTTATAGTGTTCGAATGTCTAAATCCACATCGGTAACTGATCACACCAGCACATTAAATAGTCTATTTTTATAGCTCACTACGTTAAGTCAGAAATAGGCAAAAAATAACATGCAGGGCTGTTACTTCAAAGTCTACTAGATTCCTGTGATCAACCTGTTATCAATTTGACAAACAATGTACTTTTAGACTATCTAGTCTTCAAAGATGTTGCAACCGTTGTTCTGGAAAAGGAAAATAGGTGCAAGAACAAAGAAGACAACAAATAGTTTGCATCAAGCAAGGTGTTGTTAGTGTCAAAGGGAACATCAATGGAGCGTGGCCTAATGGGAGTCAAAGACAAGGTAGATCACAATCTAGAAGTAAAAAGAACATGAAATGTCACAACTATGGCAAGAAAGGGCATTTAAAAAGGACTATTGGTACAAAAAGGGGATAGAGAATGCCCCTGGGTCATTAAAACCTCAAAGATGTGTAGCAAGCACTTCAAATGAAGGAAGAATCCTCTATAGTGAAGCAGCATAAATTTTTAAGGACAGAAATCAGCTCACGGATGTTTGGTGAATGGATTTGGGAGCATCATGGCATATGACTTCTCATGGAGATTGCTTTTATAAACCTATCTCTGGTGGATCGATGTTCATGGGAAAGGATCATGCCTTAGAGATCGCAGGTGTTGGCACCATCAAATTAAAGATGTACGATGGGTCAATTCGTACTATTCAAGAAGTACGATATGTGAAGGGCTTAAAAAAAATCTATTATTTTTGGGACAATTAGACAGTCTTGGCTGTAAGACTCGTGTTGAAAACGGGATTAACAAGATTGTCAAAGGATCGCTTGTGGTTTTAAAAGTAAAGAAGACAATTGCAAACTTGTTTATTTTAACAGGAGAAACAAACTAGAAAACAAAGGCATCTATTGCATTAGCCAATTTTGCAGAAAAGATGACAATGCAGTGGCATTAAAAACTAGGCCACATGTCAAAGAAATGCTTGAAAATTCTCTCTGATCAAGAGTTACTTCTTGGGCCTACAAAGGTTTTTTTACCTTTATGTGAGCATTGTATTACATGTAAATAGCATTGATTGAAGTTCAAAACATCAACAACTAATAGCAAAAGTATCATGGACTTGATTCATTTCGATGTTTTGCAAACACCGGTTATATCCAAGAGAGGAGTAAGATTCTTTGTATCATTCATTGATGACTTCTCGATGAAGATTTTGGGTGTATCCAATAAAAAAGAAGGTAGATTTGTTTTTAGTCTTTAAAGCCTTCAGAGCAGGAATAAAGCTTGAATCCAAAAGGAAGATCTTTGAGGTTGATAATGAAAGAGAATATACCAACAAAGAATTTAATGAATTTTGTCGAATGGAAGGAATCAAAAGACAGTTCACAATACCATACACACCATAACAAAAGGGAGTGGCAGAGCGAATTAACAAAACATTATTGGAAAGAGCTAGAGCAATGCTAAAGGCTGCAAGACTAGCCAAGTCATTTTGGGTAGAAGTAGTCAAAACCGCCTATTATGTGATAAATCGATCTCCATCAATTACAATTGATCTGAAAACACCAATAGAGATGTGGACGGGTAAATCATCTGATTATTCTCCCTAACATACATTTGGGAGTCCTGTGTTTGGGATGTACAATTCTTAAGAAATCACTAAATTGGATCCAAAATCCAAAAAGTGTTTATTCTTAGGATATGTTGATGGAATTAAGGGGTATCACTTGTGGAATCCTACTACCAGCAAAGTTGTCATTAGCAGAGATGTAATATTTATAGAAGATAAGGAGACGGAAAATGAAAGCACTCCAATAAAGACTACATCAATTCATGTGGAAGATATTCAAAACTGAGAAAATTCAGACTCATCTGAAGCTACACCAGAGCCTAAAGCACAACAACAAGTTAAGGCTGAAGTTCATGAAGTCCGTTAGTTAACTCATGAGTGAAAACTTCCAGCTTGGCACTCAGAATACAATACTGAGAGTAATATTAAATTCTATCTTCTAACAGAGGATGGAGAGCTATCAACTTTCTAAGAGGCTATCAAAAGCCCAGATGTATCTCTATGTATGACAACAAAGGAAGAGGAGATTGAAGCCCTACACAAGAACAAGACATGGGATCTTGTTCCCCTACCACAAGGAATGAAAGCCATCGGAAACAAATGGGTCTATAAGATCAAGCATGATGGCAATGGTCATAACATATCGGTTCGAAAACTTGATCACTAAATGTAATCATTTAAAATAGTGAAAATACAAAAAGACATCACCACTCTTTTTTTCAAAATGTGATAATCATCCAAAATTTTTATCTTTTTAATTAAATAATAAAACAAGTTTAATGTTTATTAATAAGATAATTTTAGTCCACAAAATAGAATTAGGTTTGAGAGTCGATTATGCATGGAGAAGGATTAACCCTTTCATAGCGCCCATAAAATTGATACTAATTAATCATGCGCTATTTATAATTTTGGACAAAAATGATTTTTATATGAAATTTATTTATAATTCCTTCATTTTTAGAAAATATAATTATTAAAAATCTTTATTTAAAAATGCTGTAAAAATCTCTAAATTAAAAAAATACATCAAAATTCTCTGACGTAAAAGTAGAATTCGAAGATAATCATTTTCATCTAAGATGTACTACAACATTTTCTTAAAAAATTATTATTTGAAAATGATAATTATTATGAACTCTCCAACATCTAAGCAAAGTACCAAAAATTATATTTCTCTGTGTATTATTTTAATTTTATCTATTTATTCATTTTTTAAATCAATTTTTGAAAGAAACTTTTTATGCAATAAAAATGAAAAAGGCTATAGTAAACCATAAACAACAATAATTAAAATACATGCATATGCAAAATGAGTACAAGAATATAGATATACACAAATGTGTCTTGAATTACGAAGAAATACAAATTTAATATTGTGTCCTTAAATATAAAAATACCACTTAGAATCTCCAACTTTTAAGTAAAATCTAGATGTGACTATTTATATTTAAAATTTTATTTTTTATTTTTTATTTAATTTTTTCTTTATTTAATTCTATTATTTTAAAATATAAAATTATATGAAAAATTTTTAATGAAATAAAATTTCCTAAATACGCCATCATTAAACAACATTCGGGAACAAATTATTTCATAAAAGGCTTTCATATAAATCCTTGAATCTTGGGATGATTTTAGGGTTTTGAGTAAATTTAGAGTTTTATTTTAGGATTTTAATTTTAGGGTTTCGATCTTAAAGTTTCAATTAGGGCTTTAATTTTAGGGATTTAAGTTTTTTTTTTAATTTTAGTAATTTATAAACTTTTCTAAAAATTTTCAATATCTAAGCAAACTTTTGGAGTAAACCTGCTTTTTATAATTTTTCTAGAAAATGAATTTTTATATTTTGATTGATTTTTTAATATTAAAAATTTATCATTATCATTATTATTTATTAATCTTTTATGATAAAAATCATCAAAGATAACACAAACATGTCAATTAAAAAAAAATACTACGTACAAAATTTAATCAATCTAAATCAAACATAAATAAAAATAATTATCTAACGGCAAGTTTAAAAATAATAATAAAAAGAATGTCAATAATGACGTAAAAATGCCATATAAATTTACATGAGCCTTAAACTTTTTACCTACTAATTTTATTAAATTTTAAATTTTATTTATTTATATTTTTTAATATTCTATAATTACAATTTTTTTTAAACAATTCAAACTCTCTTTAATAAAATTTAATTCTCCAACATTCAGGCAAAATTAAATATTTTAAAACTCGATTTTGAATCCCTCAATCATCTAGGTAGGGTTTAAAATTTTCATTATTATTATTTATTATTATATTTTGAAACGTTTTATTTTTATTATTACTTTTAAGAAGCATGATGGAATGAATAAATTTAAATGTATGGAGAATAAATTACATTTAAATGCCTGAAGTTCAAATTATACTCAAACAACATAAAATATATATATGCATGAACATGAATGATCTAACATATGTATGAAAATAAACCTTAAAAATTAAACAAACTTTCAACCTCACATTTTAAGTCTTTGTTTATAAAATTGTTATTATTTTTAAAAAACCTAAACAACACATCAAAATACAGATTTCTAAAATTCAATCTTTAAGTTGCCTTTGGTAAACCCTTTACTAGTTTTTTTTTTTTATAGCAAAAAGAATATGACTTTATTACAAAATGGAGTATAGAATGAACTAAACAAGACTGGGTTTCTCTAACAAAGAAGAAAACAATGAAGCTTGATCTTGAAAGCTCTTTCTTACTGTGCTTTTATCATTTTCATACAAGTATGTGAAAGAAAAAATGAAAAAAAACATAACCAATAAACTTAACAGGATATAAAGATGACAAGCATTGAACAATCATATGCATACAACAATACATGTAGACAAGGGAAAAAAACATAGAGAAATAAACATCAAGCTTTCACATAGAAGGAGACAATCATATTACTTTTCTTGTTCTTGCTAGCTTTTTTTTTATTATTATTATTATTATTTATGGCTCTTTGCGTCTAAATCTTACTTCTTATTGGTTTCATTTTTTGCTATCACTCATTCTTTCACCTGCTGTCTCTTTTTTTTCTAATTCAACCCAATTTTTGTTGCTACCTCTTATTGTTGCCACTTTTATCAACTCTTTTTTTGGTCCATGCCTTTTATCTGGTTCTTTTTTTTCCTAGCTTATTATTTATTTTGTTTATACCTGTATGTACTGCTTGAAAAAAAAAAAACCATTTATGCATGTCCATGTCCTTCTCTCTTTTCTTTTCTGTTGGTTGGTGCTTCTCTTTTTATTTATTGTTTCTATATCAATTTTTTTTCTTTTTTGACTGCCTTACTTCCTTACTGATGGTAGCTTTCCTTTTTTTTTCTTCACTACTCGAACCCTTTTTTTTCTTTTTTTTTTACTACCACTAGTTCTCCTTTTTTGCTGGAGCCATGAAAAAAACTGTTAACACGCTCTTTTTTTTTTTTTGCTCTATTATTTTTTTGCCTAATGTTTTTTTGTTGATGGTTATTTTTCTCTGGTTTCATTTTTTTTCCTACTACTTTCCTCTTTTCTGGTTTATTTTCTTATTGTTCTATCATGCTTTTCTTTTTTTTTAATTTTTTTGTAATTGGTTCCTCTATCAATGTTTTATTTTTTATTCATGTGTTTTTTTTTTTTTGCATGTTTTACCTTTTTCCCTTTTTTTTTTGCTAAGGTACTTCATTTATTTCTTTTTTGTTTTTGTTTAGTTCATCCTTTTTATGGTCAATTTTTTCCTTGCTTCTTCTTCGCAAACTATCTTTTTTTCTACGTTCCCTCACCATTCTCTTCTATTGGTATTTTATTTTACGCTTTAGTATTTTTCTTTTTGGTTTCAATTTTTCGCTTATGGATGCCTTTTTCTAATCTTGGCCACCCTTCTTGAAATACTTCTTTTTTTCTTTAATTTTTTTATCGCCTCTCTCATTTGTGCCATTGCCCTTCTCTTTTTTGGTTTTGCTCTATTTTTTATGCCCACCATCCCTATGTTTCTAAGCCATAAGATATATGGTTTGTAGCAATTTTTCACCTGTCTTTCTTTCTCATGCACATGTAATTTCTCTTTTTGGTAAGAAATAAGAATGATTTAATTATAAAATAGTACGATACATAACATGTATAGGTTCATCAGTGAGGACCAAATCTTTAACAAAAGAAAGGAGTTCAATAAACACCATATAGTTGAACTCATAACAACTAGAACTATTACAATAACTATTACAACCAAATCGGGTAACGGCATCAGCACACCTATTCCCTTCCCTGAACACATGTAGCATGCGTTGATCTTTAAGATCTTTCATCAACTTTCTACAATCAGAGACAAAAGAAGTAACATGAGATTAGTCACTTGGTGATTCTTAATCATAGAGATAACAGTGGTGGCATTAAGTTCAATTTTCAGCTTGTGGATGTTAAGTCTTTTCGTAAAAAATAATCTATCTTTAAGAGCTCACAATTCAACCAAAATATTTGAACACATCCTATTATATCTAGAGGAACCAACAAACCATTTTTCCTCACTATCTCGAATAATGGTTCTAACTTTTGCTTTCTCAAGGTTGCCCAATGTCAAGCCATTTAGGGTTAATTTATACCATCCCTTATTAGACGGGTTCCACCTAATGGACACAAAGGACTACAATGAAGCCTGAACTCCTCTCTAGTTCATCATAAAGAATTCAGCAGCCTTCGCAGTTACTAATTTCACCAAATCAATGGTCTCACCATTCTGTCTGAAAATCTTCTTATTCCTTTCAAGCCAAACCTCCCATAAAGTATGAATAAACAATAGGTATCAAGGGATGCCATGCATGGATCAGTGTTTATTCAAAGCATTTTTTTTGATCCATTGTCTACAGTCTAGCATTTGATGGGATAGAGGCAGAGAGGCTTCTCACAAGGCAGCCATATGTTTCTAATCCACTGGTAATTACAAAATAGGTGTGTTAAATCCTCCATTCATGTACACAAAACACACAAGTAGTCAGCATATTCAACCCTCTTCTAGTAAGCTCATTACGTGTAGGAAAAATATGATGCATGCATTGCTAGATGAAAAAGTTAATTTTTGACAGAGCCTGTAACTTTCATATCCATTCCATTGACCCATATCCCTGTTTAAATTGGTTCTTTTAGCAAGGTCATAACCAGATTGAACAATGAATAACCCAGTAGAGGATGCAGACCAATATATACTATCTTGTCTCTGTCCCACCAGTGGAGTAAGAATAGCATTTATCTTATCTAAAATATCATCATTAAGTTAGAAAAAATTGGAAGAGGTTGATTAATTTTTATTGCATTCAGACACTAACTCACTGAAACTTGATCTTTCTGCCAATTAAAAGGGCCATGAACAGCATCTCTCAAACTTTTAGACCCTAACCAATTATCATACCAAAAGCTCATAGATGAGCCATCACCAATTACCCAACTAATACCTTTTTCAACAATCAAACCTGCCTATCTCATGGCTTTGTATGTTATCGACACTTTAAAAGCTTTTCTTATAGTGCCATTTTCCTAAAGATACTTATTTTTCAGCATTTTAACCCACAAATCATCTTTTTGATGAAGAAATCTCCAACCAACTTAACTAATTATGCTTGGTTTTGAGCTCAAGTCTCTCTCAAACCCAGTCTACCTTAATTTTTTTTATTAGTCACTTTGTTCTAGTTAAGCAGGTATAATATCTTTTTATCCCTATTTTTTTCTTATAGAAAATTCCTATTAACCCTATCCAACTCGTTTAAAATGCTTACCAGAAGGGCTCTACATTACATATAATAACTGGGGATGTTTTCCATAATTGACTTGATCAACACCATTCTTCCTGCAAAAGAAAACAGATTTGCCTTCCAACCAACTAACTTTGTTCTAACCTTGTTGACAATGAAAGCATAATCATTTTTACTAACTTTCCCTTTATAGATAGAAAAACCTAGGTATCTTCTGAGATCAAAGATTTCGTTAATGCCCAAAAGGTTAGTAATACCTCTTTTTCTATACTTGTTCAGTGTTGGTAGAAAAAAAACTCTAGATTTTTCTAGATTAATGGTTTGCCCAGACTCACCATAAAATCCCATGAATACCTCCTGCATAGACTTAGCAATTTTTTCTTTTGCTCTACCTAGAGGAATAATGTCATCTGCGAATATGACATGAGATAGCACAAAGCCATTTTATGAACTTTTAGTAGGCTACCATTTATAGTCTTCCACAGCTTCAAGAATTTTTAGAATTAAAAATTTTCATGCACAAAATAAAGAGATAAGGGGATAAAGGATCCCATTGTCTCAACCTCTAAAGGCTTGAATTTTTCCAACATTCTTTCATTCATCAAAATAGAAATATATGAGGATGAGATACAACTCATGATTAGGGAAATCTAAGACTTTCGTAGATTGAAAAAGGTAAGCACTTTCCTAATGAAACTCAATTCAAGCCTATCATAGGTTTTTTTCAGGTCGAATTTGACTATTATATGTCTCGATCCTCCTTTCTTAGTTTTAAATAAGTGGACAAGTTTATAAATGATAATGCAGTTATTACATCCATTTCTACCAGGAATAAAGCTAGCTTGAAAAAGTAAAATCAACTTTTCCAGAAAGGGCCTTGTCTCTGAACCATGATCTTTGAGATAATTTTGTAAGGTATGTTATAAAAACTTATAGGCCTAAACTGATCTATCCAAGTGGGAGTAATACAGTTGGGAACCAAGGAGATCAATGTCTTATTCAAATATTCAGGCATGGACACCACCTCAAAAATATGTTTGATAGTGGCACAAATCTTATCTTTCATAATATTTCAACAACAATGGTAGAAAAATGGGTGGAGACCATCCGGGTCAGGTGCTTTGAAAGACTTAAACTCTAAAATATTTTTTGAATCTCTAAATTTGATATAGATTTTAACAAATCATGTTGATCTCTTATGTGCTAAGCTTAGCCCCAAATCGAGGTTCGAGAGTGACAAAACGGGAGCTTTGAGAGAAAAAGAAGTATATAGCTTCATAAAGTGATCTTGAACCACCATATCAAGATCTTTAGGGAGTGATCCACATTTCATCTTTCATTAGGCTAGAAATTTTGTTATAACACCTTTGTAAAATGGTAGAGACATGGAAAAATTAAGTATTTCTTTCTCCTTCAATAAATCAGTTCACCCTAGACTTAAGAATCCAAATATCATCTTTTGTTTTGAAGATACCATTAAACTCCTCTAAAAAGGTTCTTTGAAGTAAGAAAGATTGGTTCGATGAATTTTTCAGGGCTTTCTCAATGTCCAACAATCGAGCAAGAATTTTTTTCCTCTTTTAAAAAATATTACTAAAAGAGTTCAAGTTCCATTCATGTATGTCATTTCTCAAAGTTAGCAGAGATTGAGCTAATGATTCTTGGCCCTTAATCCAGCTATTATGGATGAGGGGTAAAAACTCGAGGTGGTCAAACCATATCTTCTGAGGTGAAAAGTTTTAGGACCCACCTTAGGAACATTGTTTTTCAAAGATAGTAAAATGGGGCAGTGATCAGAATGGATTTTTGGCAAATGAGACACCCTTGCTTCAGGAAATGCGAGGCACCAAGTGGGGTTAGCAAAAACAAGTTTAATTAGTTCTTGGATCAAGTCCAACATATTTCTATTATTAGACCAAGTAAACCTAGGTCCAGAAAATCTAAGGTCCGTAAGATGGCAGGAATTCAAGTAGTCCTTAAAAGCCCCAAACCTGTAATTGTAGTCTTTATTTTTAAACCCTCTTTCTTCATCAATGTTTTGCTTGCTTTCACGTGTTTATGTATAGGTTAATTTCATGCATATTTTTTATTTTATTTTGCATGGCTTTACTTTTAAATGAGGTTAACCAAATCACCCATTTCTTGGCCATATTTCAAGCTTAAAAGAAAAGCCTTTCATTTGGACTTAAGTTTTATTTGTTTAGTTTATTGGGCTTTCTAAGTTTATTTTTTATTTTTATTATTTTTTTTAGGTCAAATTATTTTTATTTCTTTTTATATTTATATTTACTTTCTTATTTTTATTTTATTATTATTTATTTTAATGTGTTTAATGGCCAACAATAGACCTTTTTATCGGGCCATTTTGGGCTTTCACTCAAGTTTATGCAATGGACTTCACTATGAGGCCTACATTAGGCCTCACATCAGAGTACCTAAAAGTGGACCGTTAATGGATTTAAAAAATTGATGATCGAAGCCTAATTACATAAACAAGCTTGATTTAAAAAACTAAAATATTCTAGATAGAATTAGGTATCTACAACAATAACCCTTGTCATGCAAGATTGGTGGTAAAAAGATATGTTCAAAAAGAAAATATTGACTTCAATGAATTATTTTCACCGGTGGTATGACTTACAACAATCAAAGTAAGTTTGGCTATGTGTGCTACATTTGATCTTCACTTAAAACAACCAGAAGTAAAAATTGCATTTCTTCACAAAGAACTAGAAGAAAATTTTTATATGCTTCAACCATAAGGTTTTGTCCAAACAAGCAAAGAGAACTTGGTTTACAGGTTGAACAAATCTTTGTAAGGTCTCAAATAGGCACTGAGGTGTGGGTACTAAAGATTTGATTCCTTCATGATAAGTCTTAGGTATAACATGTTGGTGTATGCCTTATAAGCTAAATTATTTTTGCTGAAAAACGTTGTCATATTGTGATATTTGATATCTTATAAAGGTATTGATTATTTTATCATTAAGCCAATATATATTCGTTATTGATGCTTATATGATAAAATCTTTGTAATATGAACAAAGCTTTGTAAGGAAATTACAATGAGATTGTAATTATAAGATCTTTATTACATAAAAATTATATTTCTAAAAGTTCTTAATTGATGCTTTTTTAATAAGAAGATATTAACAAAAGCCATTGAGATTAGCACATGGTTATGCTCTTACTCATGAAGCAAGCAACAATTCTTATAAGTTAAAATTTGGGTAAACTTGAGTTAACATGTTAATGCTTGTTATAAGAATAAGTTCACTGAATATGACCTAAGATGAGAATGCTATATGGATCACATACAATAAGATAATTGTGAAAAATTAAAATTGAGACAAATTAAGTTTGACTTAATTTGGATTGGATTAAACCCAAAGGTAGAGAAATTAGCAAGAGACCCAATGTCTACTTGTTATAGCAATCGGCATGTATGAAGATTAATTATGAATTAAGTTTCTCTATGCTAACCTTAAAGTAGCTGAACCAATTTTTGTATAAGGAACATTAGCTGCCTCTTTTGTAAGAAGAATATAACATACACTTTCATCTCATTTATTGAGAACAAACTTGAGACAAAAGTAAAAAGAGGATTTCACAATACTAACTAGCTAGAATATTGACTTTGTTCCTCTCATCCCTTAAGAAAGTTCTTTCATAATTGTTCATAGGATCACCAGTAAAGGCTAGATGTTTGATAGCTCTTAGCTTGCTAAAACAAATTTGATGAGTTCTTGTTTAGTGTTAAGAAAAATCAACAAAAGTGGTAATATGCTCCTAGTGAAAACTACTTATCATGTTTATATGATTTTGTTTATTGATCTTAACTATAGGGAGTTAAAATTTTTAAAATTTCACTATTGTAGACATCTAATTTTGTTTGAAATTTAAAATTTTGAAATTACTTTTGGGGGCGTATTGATTTTTTATATTATTTAGATTCAATTTGAGTCTAAGCTTAAAAACCCAAATTTTCTTTTATTGTTTTAAGTTTTTATTATTTATTTTCATTTATCTTTATAGATTATTTATCTTTATAGGTTATTTATCTTCACTGGTTAATTTTATTTAATGATTTATTTTTTATATATCTTTACTTATTTTTTAATTATCATTACTTTATTTTATCTTTGTTTTTATTTTATTTTTTAAAAAATGAAAAGAGTTGAAAAAGGGTATGGGTGAAGTTAAACTGTTAAAGGATGAGAATTCATTTAATTCAAGGTTTTAGTACCAAGATCAATTTTTTTGTCAAATACATAATATGCTGATAAAATTTAAGGAGCTTGATTTAAAAAAAAAAAATGGGTGAGAATATGAATGAAATTCTAATATTACTTTGAAGATAATTTTTAAAATAATATTTGATTGAGTTAGAGTTCTTATCAAACTAGGATTAAGCTCCTATAAATACAAAATAATTCATAATTTACCAACATAATAATCACATAGGATAATTTGAGAGTAAAAAAGTTTTAGGCAGTTCAAGTTCAAATTTTAGTCTTTTTCCAGTTCTTAATAATTTTTTTGACAAGATTCCCAAACTTTGGCAAGATTTTCATATTGCAATAACATTTTTCAGCAAGTTTTGTTCCCAATAGAGGTTCTAACAATAACTCTAAATTCTAACAATAATTTTCAATTTCCCAAGTGTCAACCTGATCCGACCTGACCTATAGTGTATAACCTGAGATCCGTCACCTGTTAAGCCACTACTAAGTCGAACCACTAAGCTGAACTGAGTCACTACACTAATTAAGAGCCAAGCCATTTCTTAAACTAAGCCAAGTAAAAATTTTAAGGTATATTTTTTATTTTATTTATTTATTTATTTAAAATAAATAATGTTCTTTAAGAAAAATAATTTTTGAAAAATAAAAATAACCTTAACAATATATTGAAAAGTTTGAAATTTTGAAAAAAAAATTTAAAAATAAAAAAAATTACCAAGATATTGAAAGGTTTAAAATTTAGAAAAATTTTGCAAAAAAAAAAAAAAACCTTTACCACATATTAGAAGGCTAGAAGTTTTGAAAAGAATTTTTAAAGAAAGACAAAAATACAAACCTTACCAACATATTGTAGGGTTTTGTGAGTTATAAAATATCTAAAAAAAAGATTTTACCAGCATATTGAAAAAAATTTTAATTAAAAAAATAATTTTAAAAATTAATAGGCTTTGGAAAGAAAAATAATTTGTATGCAATCCTACCAATATATTGGAGAATTTTTTTTCATAAAAAATCTTACAATATATTGGAATATATTTCTTGAAAATAAAATATCTCTGATAGATGAAATTACTACTAATGTTGCAAATAGTAATTTTCATATAAATTCTAGGTGAAAAATTCTTTCTAAATTTTATCAATATATTGAAGAATTTAGAAAAAATTTTCGAGATCAAGAGTCTCGCAAAAATTTTTACTTGTCATGAATAAAAGTTTTTCTATAAAAGTTAAATCTAACAATAGAACCTTTTTAAATGTGACAAATAGTCTCTTTCATTACTCTTGAAGTGAGGGAATGTCCTAAAATTATTACTAATATATTGGAGTAATTTCAAGATAATTTCTAATATTAAATTTATTTAGTAAGATTTTTTAGGTTTGGATAACATGAAATCAATTAGTACCAACCTTTGGATAGGTATTGTAAGAGTGCTATAACTTTTCTCATACATAACCATACTCCCTAATCTAGTTCTAGTTTAGTATACTAGAATTTGTTTTTCTAAAAGACACCCGAGTCAAGCTTAAAATCTCTCTTTAAAAGAAAATAGATTTACTTAGGTGATAAATTATACCTAAACAATAAAGATTGGTGACGACTTCTAAGTTGCTCTAATGATAGGTTCACAGGCTTATATGTTATGATAGCTACCATTACTCTGATTATTGACGTATAATTTTCTTCAATAGACTCAATTTAGACTATTATACTTATGACAAAATATTCAAAGAAAAAGATTTGATCATCCTACTGATGTATGTGAATGACATGATGGTAGTTAGTGCCAACAGAGATTAAGTCCAAGAATTAAAGACACTATTGGCTAGGGAGTTTGACATGAAGGACTTGGAACTAGCAAACAAGATTCGAGGGATGCAAATTCATCGAGATAGAAGTAATAGCAAGATTTAGCTTTTTTAGAAAAACTATTTGAAAAAAATCTTGCAATGCTTTAACATGTAAGATTGTAAGCCAATTTCTACCTCATTTCTTGTTAACTTCAAATTATTCTCAAATATGTCTCCTAGCAATGAAGCAGAAAGGATAGAAATGTCTTGAGTACCATATGCATCAGTAATGGGAATTTTAATGTTCGCCATGATATGTACAAGACCAAACATTGCACAAGCAATGGGAATGCTTAGTCGATACATGAGAAATCCTAGTAGAGAGCATTGAAATACTATTAAAAGGATCCTAAGATAGATCAAAAGAACCTCTGATATGGCATTATGTTATGAAGGATCAAAATTTATTGTCGAGGGTTGTGTTAATTCAGACTTTTATAGGTGACCTTGAGAAAAGAAATCCACTACAAGTTATATGTTCATAATTGTAAGAGGAGCTGTAAGCTTGTTGCAAAATGTCATACTATTGTAACAGTCTACAACAGAAGCTTAATAATGCCAGTTACACAAGCTTATAAAAAAGCAATCTAGATAAAAAGATTTATAAAAGAACTCGAGCATAAACAAGAAAAAATTCTCTTGTACTGTGACAATCAGGGTGCCTTGCATATTGCAAGTAATCTAGCTTTTCATTCCAAACAAAACACATAGATGTTCAACATCATTTTGTTTGAAAAGTGATAGAAAATAGAAGCATGGATATAAAAAAAAGTTTAGACAAAAGAAAACCTAGTAGATGCCTTAACCAAATCAATCAATAATAACAAGTACATATGGTGCAAATCTTTATATTGCCTAACAAAAAGGTAAGTAACCTGGAGATGGTAAGTATAGAAAAAAAATGGATCATAAAGGTGTGAAGACATGATTACAATCATAGTTTTCAAATGTGAGAATGATAAAGTAAAAGTCCATGGTCCAACTATATTAGTTGAAATTAAAGGCCATAAGCTTCAAGCTTATGACATATTAGGCACCGAAAAGAAAAAAAAATAGCCAAAATTATGCATAAGGTGATGTAATTGGGGGAGATTTAGAGCCTATAAATAGGTTTGGTTTATGAATAAAAATGCATCTCATTCTTCATTCTTTATTTGTCAAATGATTTTTAGTTAGTGAAAATGTTATGAGGTGTTTGTTTTCCTAGTTTTAGAGAGTATAATTGTTCTCTCCTTAAAGTAGAAAGTGGTTGTATTCCCATATTATTTTTCCTAATGAAATTCTTTCTATATTTACCCATGGACATATTCAAATTAGTGAACTGCATAAATTCTTATATGCCTCATTTTCACTATTATTCTCTCAACTCTTAGTTTAGTCGCATGTTGTCACTTCGTAAAGGTACTCAAATCCTAACATTTCAATCTTACATCGATAGAAAATGAAAGGTAGCATAGCATTATACATCACAATAAGTCAGTTTTACGATAAGAAGATAATGGTGATAAATGGTATTAGAACTAATTATTGACTTATCTGATGCTAAGCCAAATGCTCCAACAAGGATAATCAATGTGAACTAGTTTAACTATGTAACAAGGTGCCAGTTAAACAAAATGGCTGAATCTAATCGCACCAAACACTCCAAAAAGAGTAGGTAAGGTCACAGCATTGAATAAGAAAGAATGTCATGTCAAGTGTTTTAAAAAAATAGATAAGATGCTTCAATTCGACATCTGATAGGAATAAGAAGATCGATAGGCATATAAGCCTTGATGTTGTGCACTTCAATAGGGAGAAAGTAATGGTAACATGACTCAAACATATCTTTACTTGAAGTTCTCTTTTAACTATTGCATGTCTTTAAGTCAGGTTTATGTTATATGTTCTACTAATTGTAGATTGCTCCTACATATTCTTTTTATTTCATTGATTAGGTTGGTGTAAAAAGATGCCATAATCAGGTTGTTCTATTCTTTGAAAAAAAAATAGAAGTTATTGTTTTCAAATGGAAACTTTACATGTTTTGTTAAAGTAGATGTGATTTAAACATCAATCAATTCAATTCAATCCAAATAATTACCAGTTATTAGTTCTTACAACTTCCTTATGTGCATATAGGGAATTTGGTTACCTAGATGCAACATTATTTGGCATATACTATTATGTGAAAATCTGTACTCAACCTGCGAGGTATTGTCCCCTTTTAATTCGAAATCTCACAGTTTTATTTCACAAAAAGCACCTCACAAGTTTGATTTTAAGTTTCAACTTATATATCATAGCAGATTATCAGAACATCCCGATATGAGATTGAGGTGTCACAATTTCCTTTTGTTAAAGCTTGGTGCCCTCATCAAACCCAACACAGAGCACACAGAATCACAAAATTGTATACACAGAATCATAGAATCAGGATCACACTAGACGTTGAAATTCTAGAAATGACTTTCATCATGTAGTAATTAGCTGCCATAAGACTATAAAGGGGGATCCCACAATATAGCGCACCGCTCGTGTCGAACTAATAATTACTCTTATACCATTTGTGAATATCCACATCCAACCTGTGAGGTATTGTCCACTTTAACCTAATAGTCTTACGATTTTATCCCATAAAAGGTACAAAAAAAGTTATAAAAAAATGCACAAGCAATTGTTTTTTAAGTTAAAAAATTTTAATGTTCGCCATGATATGTACAAGACCAAACATTGCACGAGCAATGGGAATGCTTAGTTGATACATGAGAAATCCTAGTAAACAGCATTGGAATACTATTAAAAGGATCCTAAGATAGATCAAAAGAACCTCTGATGTTGCATTATGTTATGAAGGATAAAAATTTACTGTCGAGGGTTGTGTTAATTCAAACTTTATGGGTTACCTTGAGAAAAGAAATCCACTACAAGTTATATGTTCACAATTGTAAGTGGAGCTATAAGCTTGGTTTCAAAACTTCATACTATTGTAGCAGTCTACAACAGAAGCTTAATAATGGCAGCTACACAAGCTTAATAGAAAAATAATCTAGATAAAAAGACTTATAAAAGAACTCGAGCACAAACAAGAGAAAATTCTCTTGTACTATGACAATCAGAGTGCCTTGCATATTGCAAGGAATCCAGCTTTTCATTCTGAACAAAACACATAGATGTTTAACATCATTTTGTTTGAAAAGTGGTAGAAAATGAAAGCATGGATATAAAAAAGGTTTAGACAAAAAAAAATCTAGTAGATGCCTTAACCAAATCAATCAATAACAACAAGTACATATGGTACAAATCCTTATATTGCCTAACAGAAAGGTAAGCAACATGGAGATGACAAGTATAGAAAAAAAATGGATTATAAAGATGTGAAGACATGATTACAATCATAGTCTTCAAATGTAAGAATAATAAAGTAAAACTCCACGATCCAATTATATTAGTTGAAATTAAATGCCATAAGCTTCAAGCCTATGACATATTAGGCACCGAAAAGAAAAAAAAAATGGCCAAAATTATGCATAAGGTGATGTAATTGGGAAGATTTGGAGCCTCCAAATAGGTTTGGTTTATGAACAAAAATGCATCTCATTCTTCATTCTTTATTTGTTAAATGATTTTTAGTTAGTGAAAATGTTGTGAGGTGTTTGTTCTCCTAGTTTTAGAGAGTATAATTGTTCTCTCCTTAAAGTAAAAAGTGGTTGTATTCCTATATTATATTTTCTAGTGAAATTCTTTTTATACTTACCATTGGACATAGTCAAATTAGTGAATTGCATAAATTCTTATGTGCCTCATTTTCACTATTATTCTTCCAACTCTTAGTTTAGTCACCTGTTGTCACCTCGTAAAGCTACTTAAATCCTAACATTTCAATCTTACACCAATAAAAAATGAAAGGGTGCATTAGCATTATACATTACAATAAGTCAGTTTTACGATAAAAAGATAATGGTGATAAATGGTATTAGAACCAATCATTGACTCATCTGATGCTATGCCAAATGCTCTAATGAGGATAGTCAATGTGAACTAGTTTAACTATGAAACAAGGTGCCATTTAAACAAAATGGCTGAATCTAATTGCACCAAACACTCCAAAAGAAGTGGGTAGGGTCACAGCATTGAATGAGAAAGAATGTCATGTCAAGTGTTTTAGAAAATAGATAAGATGCTTCAATTCGACATCTGATAGGAACAAGAAGATCGATAGGCATATAAGCCTTATTGTTGTGCACTTTGATAGGAAGAAAGTAATGGTAACATGACTCAAACATATCTTTACTTGAAGTTCTCCTTTTAACTATTGCATGTCTTTAGGTTAAGTTTATATTATATGTTCTACTAATTGTAGATTGCTCATACACATTCTTTCTATTTCATTGATTAGGTTGGTGTAGAAAGATGCCATAATCAGGTTGATCTATTCTTTGAAAAAAACCAGAAAGTTATTGTTTTCAAATGAAAACTTTACATGGTTTGTTAAAGTATATGTGATTTTAAACATCAATCAATTCAATTCAATCCAAATAATTACCAATTATTAGTTCCTACAACTCCCTTATGTGTATATAGGGAATTTGGTTACCCAAATGTAGCATTATTTGGCACATACTATTATGTGAAGACTTGTACTCAACCTGCGAGGTATTGTCCCCTTTAATCCGAAAGTCTCATAGTTTTGTTCCATAAAAAATACCTCACAAGTTTGATTTTAAGTTTCAACTTAAATATTATAGCAGATTATCAGAACATCCTGATGTGAGATTGAGGTGTCATAATTTTCCTCTGTAAAATCTTAATGTCCTCATCAAACCCAACACAGAGCACACAGAATCACAAAACTGTATACATAGAACCATAGAATCAGGATCATACTAGATGTTGAGATTTTAGAGATGACTTTCATCATGTAGTAATTAGCGGCCATAAAACTATAAAGGTGGATCCCACAATATAACACACCGCTTCTATCGAACTAATAATTGCTCTTGTACCATTTGTGAAGATCTGCATCCAACTTGTGAGGTATTGTCCACTTTGACTTAATAGTCTTACGATTTTATCCCATAAAAGATACAAAAAAAGTTATAAAAAAATGCACAAACAATTGTTTTTTAAGTTAAAAAAGTGTGAATTTTAGCTCTCTAGTGTGGTTTTTCTTGGGCACATAGTGTCGAAAGATGGAATTTCCATTGACCGAAAGAAACTTAAAGCAGTAGTAGAGTGGAAAAGGTTGAATAATGTTTTTAAGATTTGTAGTTTTTTGGGTTTAACCAGATACTACAAGCGTTTTATGGGGGGCTTTTCTTGTATTGCTATGATTTTGACTAGATTAACCCAAAAGGGAGTTCCATTTGAGTGATCGAATGATTGTGAAAAGAGTTTTGAAGAGCTAAAAAGATCAATCTTTACTCTTATTCTTACCTTGCCTATTGCTAATAAACGGTTCACTATTTATAGTGATGCTTTGAAGAATGGATTAAGCTATGTGCAAAATGATAATATGATTGCCTATGCTTCTAGACAATTGAAACCTTATAAGGAGAATTACCATAATCATGATTTGGAGATAGCTGCTGTAGTCTTTGTATTGAAAATTTGGAGACACTATTTATATGGTGAGTCTTTAGAGATCTTTACGGATCATAAGAGTTTGATATACCTTTTTAAAAAGAGTTGAATATGAGGCAGAGAAGATGGGTAAAGCTATTGAAAAATTATGATTTGACCATTAGTTACCATCCTAAAAAAGACAAATAAGGTAGCTAATGCTTTAAATAGAAAATTCATTGAGCATTTGGCTGCAATAATAACTTTTTAGAGACAAATTTTGGAAGAATTAAGGAGAATGGATATTGATGTGTGAATATGAGGTTTTAGAGCTTATTTGGCTAACTTACGAGTTTAGCCTAACTTAATTTAGAAGATTAAATATGCTCAAGCCAGTGATCCTTGACTCCAAAACATTGGACTTGAGATGGATTTTTATTTAAAACCAAACTTTAAGATTCATGATGATGGCTCTTTAAGGTTCGGTGTTAGAGTTTATGCTATAGATGACTCAGAATTTAAAAGAAAAATTTTGGAAGAAACATGGTAAGTCCATAACCTACAGGTTCCAAGATCAAAACTTGATTTTGATACCATTTGTGGAAACCTAAAACCAACCTATGAGGTACTATTTATTTTGACTAAAAAATCTTACGGTTTTATCCCACAAAAAGCATCTCACAAGTTTGAGTTTAAGCTTCAACTTTTATATCATAATAGATCTTTAAAACATCTCGATATGGATTGAGGTGTCACAATTTACATCAAACTAGTTTACCACTAGGACAATTCCTAGCAGCCCATGCACTTGGTCCAATTTTTATCACTTAGCCCAACTATTTTAAAACCCATGAGTTGTTCTTAATTGCTCTTATAGGACATCTTTCTCACAATTTGGGATGTAGAATCTCACACAACATTTTAAACTACCAACAGTTTACAGCTTGATACGGGTATAGCAGAAGCTAATATACTTACTAGTGTGCATGAATGCTTAATGTTAAAATTATTTTGCAGAATTTATATCTCATACAAGGTGCAATTTACAACTCATCAAGATTTTACACATTCCTCCACCCTTTGCTTCAAGTGCCGGAAACCTTCATTCCTCTCTATACACATGGTCACTGGAAAGATAAAACCTCCAAAGTTGGAAGTTCCTCACATGTCTAAGTGCTGAAGATTCAAAAAAAAAAAAAATGGCAAAAGCCTACTAAAGGTTGAAATTAAGGCTGATCAAGTGGCCCATGAATGAAGCTTTACACTGATGTAGCTTCTTCAGTGGGAATTTTTAAGGCAGCTTCTATATCTTTCCTGTCAGCACTTGCAAATTTCAAGAAAGTTTCAATGTCTCTACTATGACCTGAGCTTCCATGTCTAAGATTGAACCACTTCTTATGAGGTTTTGGTTTTCTGTCGCTAATGGCAATGGCAATGTCATTAGGGAAGAGGTCTCGTAGGACAAAGGCATGCAACATAGTCGTTACAAGCAGTGCTGTTACTGTGAGTGTAGCGACAACAGAGAGTACGACAGAAAGAGTTTGAGTTACTATATTTGTCACTGCACTTGAATATCTCATGGTTGCAACGGCAGCACCAGTCATTGGGAACGTATATGCCCACCAAGCCAATGAGAACCTGCAAATGGAAGACAAATGAATCAGACTACTAATAGAGCTGAACTATAAGGAAATAGGGATACCGCTTCACATACTTGAATCCTCGGAAAAAGTTAATCCGAATTGCCTGCAAAAGATAGTACAAATATAAGACTTTAGTATTACTAAGTGTGCAACTTATAAGTCAAGTTAAATTAACAAAAAATAATGGCATGTGCCAACGAGAATATGGAACTGTCTTAAAAATAAGATGGCCTAAAGAGTAATGCTGTAATGTATTTAAGATGCAAAGAGGCTAGCAGACCAGTGAGAAATAAAGGAACAAGGCAATGAAGTAAGCAATCCGTGATCCATAATCGAAGGACCCTTGGATCGTGGCCCATGCCATTGAAGCGACACTTGGTGCTGCAACAAACAGAAAGAATACAGGATGGAGCTCTTTCGGGAGTGTTTCATTTGTTGGAAGTCTCTGGTAAAGAGTTACAAAAAGGACAGTATAATGAGCCAGCCCAACAGCAAAGAAGAATAAAGGCCCTTCTTTAAGCCCCATTGATGCACCCAACAGTGCCCCCACAAAGTTCCCAACGATTGAGAGATGGTTTGAAGGATTAGCCACCTTTGAAAGCCTCCGTTGACCACCTGACATCCATTGTCCATAAATTTTAAGCTCCAGACAGAAGATTGGCGTCATAAGAACGTACCATAGAGCTAGAGGCAGGTTTGAGGTAACCGAAGGTGGCATTCCAAGAACTAAGAACAGAAGAGATATCCAAGGGGCAAAGAAGAAGTTGACACGGATTGGATGGTAATACTCACGACGAACTGCTTCAAAGTAGAGAATCACTTTCACAAGGTAGATGGAAGCAACAATGGCTACTAAAGCGACGGATATCCACCATAGGATGAGATTTATTATCGGGTTTATGTGAAGAAATTTTGTAGAGGTAGCAGTGGCCAGGGTTTTCCACATAACGGCTTGGCTACCAACTCCCAGACAGATCCCAAATGAAGAGATAGGATAACGAAGGAGGAAAGGCCAAGTTTTGTCATCTGGAAGTACAATCTCCTCTGAAGCCTGTCAAAATAAATAATGTCAGTTTCTTCAAATAGGAAAAGTATCAAGCAAGAAAGCACAATCCTTTACAACATTTTACAATTTTAGTCACATAACGAATAGGTATTAGTATCACAAATTTATAATAATGGAATATAAGAATAATAAAATAAATTGGGATTAAGGACTAGGGGAAGATGAGCACATACCCTCAGGTTCTCTAACTCTGGCCCTTCCAATGCATCAAAGTATCGGTCCACAGGTAACGCTTCATTCTCTGAATTTCGCACGCAGTTTTCTTCTGATTCAATTTCCCGTGACTTTCGACGTAAATTTGATAGCTGCCTTTCAAGTTTCCCAGACCATGTTTTGAAAGAATCAAACCTCTTGTCCTTCAGCTTTTTAATGTTAGGTTGTTGATTGATGTTTCTAATTTTAGCTGCCTCCGCGAAGACTGATCCTTTTCTCGTTGGCTGGGAGAGAAATTTGACTGCTTTTGCCTCCGTGTTACTAAGAGTGTTTGATGCCACGGAAGAATCCGGAACCCCATTCCTGAAACCTTTTGCATTGTCATCGACAAAAAAAACGCTCTTGGTACCCGCTGAGCTAGCTGCTGTAGGAGAAGAGGGCATGCTGATTGAAATAGAAGGCTTCCTCTGATGGCCAGTGGGTTGAGAAACATTGATTTGGTTTGAGAAATTAGATGTTTCACTTTCCTGTTGCAAATGCACGAAAGTTAATTATAGAATTCAGTATTCAAATTCCCCTGGATAAGCAAGCTAAAGAATTAACACAAACAACCAACCAGATAATTAATTCTGCATAAGCGTCGGGACTCATTCAAGTATATGAGAAAGATAGTAATGAATTAAGCATAGATCATCCAAGACCAAGAGATGCCATATTAAGTATTAAGCAACACGAGAAACACATTTAAAAAGGTGTAACTTACTACTATGATGCTATCAAAGACAGCCACTTCGTTCGATGATATAAGTTTAAGGAGAGATTGAACTTCGTCAGGGGATTCCTGCAACTCCACAGAAGCCAGATGCTCACCATGATCCATTCTGAAATGCCCGCACCTGAATGTTTGAAACAGGTCAGCTGTATTAGGCTTTTACGAGACAACAGTTACTGACTAGTAAAGAATTAAAATCATAAATCTATATATATATATATATATATATAGACACACACACACACTTGGATATAACGAATGCAAGTATGTTACGAGTTTACATTATTAAATAAGCAGAAAATATCAGTATTAAATAGTAATACTACATCAATCAGGTGATTTATGTTATTGGAGCTAGTCTGCTAGACATAGATGCTAGGACTTCAAAGTTGAAAATGGAATTAAAATTTTATTTTTTTTCTGTGGAAATTAAGAATAAAAACAGGGGTAGTGCACAACTCCTTCCAACCATATCTTTTTTTCATCTCAAGATCCCAGTCCCTGAATTTGATAGACTAGGCAACAATAACTATGTTTCAAGAACTAATTTTTCAAAGAGTAAGGAAGATGAGAATAACGTGTTCGTGTGTTAATATATTAAATTCAAAGACAGTTTCTTAAAGCCTACAAGCTATATCAGAAAAGCAAGCATATATGCTTGTGCAAAAGAGGTCCCTGAAACAGAAGATCATAAACAAATTCCAAACTCAAAACCAGCTGCTTCACCTCGGATAATGCAGGAAAGGAAAAGCGGCACTCATCTATGACTCCAACGCCAGGAGCTCTAGACAAATGGGCAGAACAGTGAGAGAAAACGGTAAATAGTTTGAGTAGGAAGCTCCAAACAGAGTTTTCTGGAGCAGGTAAGTTGCAGAAAAACTCAGAACAAAACCATATATGGTGAAAGAAATGGATGTGGTCCAACAAAACAAACTAAGAAGCACAATCAATACACGTTTTCGGGATATAGGGAGGCAGAATATATAAAGTCTAAACCGGGCCAGATCTTTTAGCAACCATTAGTTTCATTCCATTTTTGTTATTACCGCTGCTTTTTTTGAGGACATATTCACAGAAAAAGACAAAGCTGAAGAAATAAATAAATATTCCAACTGGCACTTAGTTTAGAATATGTTATTTGATCCGCAATGGAATTACGGGGTTGATTGCCTTTTGTCATCTTCATCGTTACCTGTACTTCATGTTTTCTTAATTATCGAAAATTAGGTTTGACTAAATTAACTATATTTTGAAAGACAAGCTAACACTGGCAACAATTTTTAAATAATAATATCCAATAAATTTGTAAGTCAAATATAAATATTTATAATTATTTTTTTTAGATTATCATTTGATTTGAAAAATAAAATAAAACAGTACATCGTCGCTGTCAGAAAAACTGGGGTTGAGAAAAGTACAACCAACTACCTAATCTATGGTTCGTATTTGAAATGATGAAACAACAAAAAAAAAAATGCCGCCATGTTTGAAAGGGACTCAAGAAGCTAGAAGATAAATTCAAGCAGAAGCTTATCAAAATTATACTAAAATATATGAATCAATTTCAGTTTATAATATTTTTTTTGGACACTGATTTATCAAAAATCTTCTATCAATCTTGTTAAAAATGACAGCTATTACTAAAAATCAAAAAATGATTACGTTTATTTTAAATAAAAATGTGAGAACAAAGACTAATATATGTTAAATATGATCAAAGATCAAGACAAATTTTCAATTCTATAATTTTAAATAAAAATTAAAAAAAAAGAGTTTAATTTATATCAGGATCATATTAAAAATTGAATTTTTAGGCACCATTAAAATAATGTCATCTCATTTTTTTAAAAGATACATAATTAATTTATATATTCATTCTCACCAAATCAACTCTCAATAACTCAATTAAGTCACTTAATTTTGATTAAAAATGAATAATTAACTTTAAAACAAAAATTAAACATCAAATAAGACTTAAAAAAAAAAAAAAAAAGAAATACCCATGATAGTTGAATGAAACCACATGAAGAAATTTTATTTCCCCAGCAAGAATTCATTGCAAAGAAAAGGAAAGCAAAAATAAGAAACGATCACCACACAATCAAAGTTGAAAGTCTCGACGTTTTTCAAAGGTTGAGTCGATGTCGCTTTTTAAAACCTTCCATTATTCTTAAATACTTCGTCTTGTAAATACAATTTCTACTTTCCCATTTGATGCCTAAAGCAAAAGGAAGCAGAAAATGAATTTAAAGAAGAGTTTTCCCCTTTCTTTTTTTTTTGTTAAACCTAGAGCCAATTTTAGAAGTTCTTCATTTTGATAAACCATAACCCAATACTTGTACAGTTTTTTTTTATTATTCTTATCTTTTTTTTGTTAATTAATTAGTTATTTTAGAAAACTTAATTAAAGTGGGTTAATTAGAGAGAAGGAGAACATAGATCAGAGATGCCACCAACTGGTTTTTTAAATTCACAACATGAAAGAATTGAAAACTACATATTATGAAAAAACATTGGCACTACTCAAAATTAAAAACAAGATAAATTAATAATAACAATTTATAGAAGTGATTAAATCCATTCAAAAATATAAAGAAGAATTGATTACCTTGATTTAGTATAATTATATATCAATTAATATTTTAATTGTGTCTCATGTAATTTATTGTAGCCAATGAAATTTGCACCGTCAGTTCCCGACAGCTGAAATAATTTTTATGCCAAAAACATGAAAATAAGTCAACCAGATTGGAGCTTCTACTTGATAAAAGAAACGTTTGAAAGCCCCCACTTACAGCTAGCTATCACAGTTTGAAGAAACATTTAATTTAGCAATAAAATTAAGCAAAATAGTTTTTGTTATTGATGCCAGATGCGATGGTCCAGCACGGCTCCGTATTCGTTAGCGATAATAATGTCTGGTTATCAAAATGAATTTTCCAGGATCGTTCCTGATTTCTGAATATATAAATCAATATTAAAAATTAATTTACACCAAAATTTTTATATATTTTTTAATTATTAATTTTAATAAATTCAAAAAATGATATTAAACTTTTTTTTTACTTATCTCTTATCTTTTTAAAACTATCTACTTTTTAAAGATTTGTAATCCTTTCTGTACGGTTTTCTTTTTCTATGTACATAACCAAATTCAAAGTGATTAAGGATTGGTTTTGGTGAAATTAATGGCTGCAGCAGGTTTCCATTTGCTTTCAGATTAATAAACCTAAATAGAGTTATTTGCAAGCAAAATGATGATGAAAATTGGAATTTCGGCGGCCAGATTAGACAGCCAGCTAGACAAAATCATGCTGGAAGCAACAGCCTCCGATCCAAAGGCCTTTCGCAATCTAAAAATCCGAATAGGGAAAGATATTCTAAAATTTTTAAAAGAAAAAAACAAGGAAACAATGTTTGTCTTTATGGAGATTTTCCTTGTAGAATATTTATATTGCCATCAAGACATTTATTTTTAACATTTTTTCGGAAAATAATTATTTTTTTAAGTGTCCTAACTCATGATCCAAACATTAAATCCTACTCCATTTTAAGTTTACTTTAATTGATATTTTTGCCGTTTGCTTTTATATTTATATTTTTTCTATTTATTTATTTAGATCTTTTGACAAATGTTAAAGAGTGACTATAATCTAAAGACACTAGCAAAGGCAATATTTATTATGGAAAGATTCTTGTAAATAAATTTTTTTTAATGTGTAATTAATGTGTTGTAAATTTGTTTTTGAAACTATTATTCAGAAAATTTCTGAATTAGTAGGCTTTTTTTTTTTTTTTGTCATTTTCACAATCAAAATTAAGCATAAAGAGTAATTTAATGGCATAAAAAGGTCAAAGACTTTTAGCTAAGCCACTTACAAGGAATGAAATTGAACAATGAAGTTAGCAGCAAGCATTATTGAAATCACTTGTCGAAAGACATAATTATATACGACACTATAACGAAAAGGGAAGAATTTGCAATGTCAAGAAACATTGGGTTTTTTTATTTTAAAGGATTGGGATAATGGTGTGTGTGATGTGGAGTCCAATAGCGTAGGAAATCCGAGGCCAAAACGACAAAAAGTGAACAAAACCTAATTAAAAAGAACCCAAGTTACCTAACTAAAAGCATTTGTTTTTGCAATGTCAGCAGTCATAAGCATTCCCTAATAAAGTACAAGAGATTAGAGTTTGGTCCCAAGGGACACCCGAAAGGATAGATCATCAAAATCAGGTTCGGAGATATTAAGTTTGAAGTTCGAGACGATTGAAATAAGATTTATGAAATATTATTTTTTTTTATACAAAGGAAAATTGAAGTTTACAAGGAAAAAGAAATGTAAATGTTGGTGATAGAATTTCTATTTTATGAGAATTATTTTTTAAAGGATGAATGAATCACTTGAGTTATAATATAGATTAAAAAAAATTGTAAAATGGTATTATGTAACTTAGTTGTTAAATATGAAAATTTTTAATTTAAAAAAAAAAAAACATATTTTATAAAATAAATTTTTTATTAAATTAATTTCCTTTTAATATTAAATTAAAAAAATGATATTTTAAATTTTTAAGTAAGAGTTTTAATACTATCAAAAAGTAATATATCATTTTAAATTCCTAAAAGAAAAATGGATATTTTATATTAAAATTTGATCATGGATGCTTAGATATATTTGTAATTTTTCTTTTAATATCACTTTATTTAAAATCAAAATAATTTCATTACTAATATTTTTATTATTTTACTAAAAATTATCATTTTAATAAAATTTTAAAATTAATTAAAACCTATTAAAGATCTGCAAAAATAAAATCAGATTTATGAGTATAATTACGTGCAACGAAGAATTAACACCACATAACACCTGTTTTAAAAACGGTATCAATTGATCATATGTTATCTTTTTGTTTTGATAACAAATAAACTTAATTTTAATATTTAAATAATTTCCTTAATCTTTTTTTTTTTGCAAAAATAATTTCAAAATCTTTTATTTAGGAAAAAAATGAAAATTTTGGGTTTGAAAATTTTTTTGAATTCTCCAATATTTTAGTAGAATCTCAAAAAATATTTATTTACTTATGTTTTCATAATAATCCTTAAAACTTGATATAATATTCTCTTATAAAAATAATTGTTAAAAAACTTTTCAATATTTAAGTAAGGTCTCAAAAGTTACTTTTAGTTAGGAATATTAGTTTTTTATTTCTAAAAATTATTTTTAAATTTTTTATTTATTACTTCACATTTATTGCTAACTATGATGTGTATAATGTCATTTATGAAACAAAATTATACCAAATAAAAATAAAACTATGCAAATAATCAATTTAATTTCATTCTTTTCAAATTTTTTCATTTTTATATTTTTTTATCATCATTTTTTTATAAAATATTTAGAAATATAAAATTTCCTTAATTTTTTAATATTTAGGTGAAATTTAAAAAATCAATCATTTATTTTAATAAATTTTTAAAATGAAGATAATATAACTTAGTAAAAAATAATTTTTTGAATTCACTCCAATATATAAGCAAAGTCTCCAAAATTATTTTTTACTAAGAGATATTATCTTGTTTTATTTCTAAAATGATAGACATTTGGTTAAAGTTTCCTAATTCAACTAAATGTCTATCCTTTCTAAATGATAAATTAGATAATAATAAACTCAAAATAATTCTAACTATTTATGCTAAGTACTTACTGATAATTATGATTTTAAATAAATAATAATAAATAAATATATAACTAAAATAAATAAAATATACATAACAGTTATGTAATCATAATATTAAGATATATCCTCATAAAAATTTTTAGAAAGAGATCAACTTGCACTAATGTAAAATTAAAAAGTTTTATAATTTTTTTTATTCATTAATTTCAAAAGAACCAATGAATGAGAAAGATAAGTGAAAAAAAAATTTAATCTCATCCCTAAAATATATTGAAATCAATGATGAAAAACAATAAAAAAATATATTAAACCTTTTTTTTGTAATTTAATTCCTCCCCAAAATCTTTTGAGGAATCTTAAATACTGTAGAAACTTAACTGAAATAGTTAACAATTTAAGAACTTCCTATTGTATGATTAATTTAATTAATTTTAATAGAACTCTGAAAATTTTTTAAGTTTAGTATAATAGTTAATTATTAATATATAAAAGTACACGACCAATTCCGTCTTACTTTTGAATTTAAAATTTTATTTAATTGATTTATATAATTATTTTTTAAAAATAATATTTAATAAATTTTCAAATATTAATACTTACAACATTTTTTTTAATCATCAAACTGTAACCTTCCTTACTAAAAAAAAAACTCTTCCTTTGGTCTTTCAATCAATAGAAGTCCACTATTAATTAGGTGAAGCACTAATTGATGAGCTTTAATTTTTGTTCTTTCTTTCTGTTTCTGGATATATAATCCATCACTTAAATTTAATTAAACCATGAAACTTATTTGACTTTTTAGACAATTACAATGCGAAAGACTGAAATTTGATCTTTCTCATTGCGGACTAGGAATCCAACTAACTACTATATCCATTGCCGTGCTCGGTTTGGGTTGCCTACAAAATGGAGAAAAATGTTTATCTAGAGAAATTAAATTTGAATTTGGAAGATATCTTTTGAACAAAGAGAAGTTTCACTTTTTGATTGCACAAAAGAAAGACCCTTTTTTGTATTTGAGTTACTGAACAGGAAACTAATAGTATATGATTCAACAATTAGGTTTAGGTGAATTTTTTTTTTTCTTTTTAGTTAGGTTGGAGCTAGCTAGGTTTCGTTTTTCATGCGTGCGAATCCCGAATCCTGACCAGCATTATGGAATGCACCATTCATGCTTGGGACGGTGTTTATTGAACCTTTTACGCGATGCTGGTACCGTTAAATTTGAACCTTTGTTTTTCTGTTTGATGTGTACTCATCCATCTACAAACTACAAAGAACAGAAGACAAACAAATCATTTCATAAAAAGTAATGAGGCGATGGGAGGACTGGGTTAGCTCATTTGGATTTGAACAAAATATCAAATTGTTTCGGACCTTTTAGATTTGATATTTGAATTATTCAAGTTGAGGTTATTTTTTATCTAAATTATTGAATTTCAAAAATAAATTAATTTAATTTTTCTATTTGTTTAAATTTAAATTATTTAATTTTTTGTATAAATTAAATTGAATCCATTTGATTGGATTGGTGAAAATTTTGAGTTACTTTGCTGGCTCTAGTGAAGTCTAAAGAGACTAAAGCGTAAAGACCAAGCTCTCCTTATTCATGAATCATTATAAAAGCATTTAGGTCTGTAAGTCTGAACCCACCAAAGATAATGGGTTGATTAATTATATAAGCCCAAGGGATGTGTACGGATTCTTGAGATTGGACATATCGATAACTACTTGCGGCTGGGCAAGCTTTATTAGTGGAATATCCACATTATGGTCGCCAATCACCATATTGGGTTTACCATTTTGTTCACTCATGGGCTTTACAATTTAATTTCTTGTACTTTCCCCTTCGATTTCTCAATCTGATCAAACATCATGTACTTCTGTCCCAAAATGATAAAAAGGAATTTAACAAAAGTTTACAGTGAATTGTCCCAATTCTTGGAGCAAATAACAGAAATAACTGAGAATAAATTATAGTAAGCTGTTCCAATTCTTACAGCAATAACAGGAATAGGACATACATAAAAATAAAATGCCACTTGAAGTACACAATGAGCCTGAAGCAACGTACAAGATACTAGTATAAAACTTTCTCTGCAAACTATGAAAGATTAGTGATAAAGATTGGGTAGTAATTTGACTTTGAAATTTTATGAACTAACGAAAAGAAACGCAGAACAACAATCAGACATGCATAGGATAAACCAAGGAAATGAACAAGGAAAACCTGGCAAATCCATCCAATCAATCAAACTTTTAAATAAAGCAACGGTGGCCCAATGCATGAACAGTTGCAGTGTTTGAAAGGATGGGCTAAGCCAATTTATAATTTCTCCTGAGTCCTATAGAGCCATCACCATCTTAGTTCTGGTGACAAAGACTTCAATATTGGGTTCATTGCACACAAAATGTGCCATTCACTCGACGAATTTTTAACTAGCTATCGGAGCATGGATCATTTGATGCAGATCGCACCTTTTGCAGAAAGAAAAAAAGGTGTGAGAAATGGGGTGGTGTTCACTCGTATGTGAAGCAAATCACTGGGTTAAACTTATAAGTGTCAGAACAATAGTTGGTATCTTATTGGAACAATAAGAGAAACGAAAACAAAAGACAGGACAAGTGGGTTTCATGTGCCTTCTACAGCTTTTGCGGTTGTGGCTGAAGGGTGCACTGTTTTTTTAAAGCGACAGAGTTGTCATAGGTATTATTGGTTGCCTCCTTTTTCTTGGCCTACTTGGACTGAACCTCTTTTTATGTGTCTGATGTGTCATATAGCACTATTAGCAGCAAGAAAAGCCAGTCGATCGCTCCTGGCCGGGCCAACCTGGCCGAATTGGTTTGGATTTTAGCCAGTCAGAATTCAGGAGTTAGGTTTTAGTACTAACAGCCCGATTGTCGGCTTTGAATTCTATTATGTATGTGATTTCATTTCCCAAATTCAAGCAATGCTGTATTCTAACACATGCTTGACATCCCATCTAGGAGATGCATTAACTTTGTAAAAGAAATGAAATGAAGAAAGCAGGAATAGAATAAAGGAATGGGTTTCATGAACTTCAAATTCTTATTGAAATGGGTAAAAAAGAAAGTCATTAATTCAAAAGTTGGACGAAGTCCCATTCTTTAATTTGTCCCCTTACACTCTTGACCTTTGTTGTCCTATGTTATTAACAAATGATGAGTATATTTTGTGTTTTAAGTGGTCATTTTGAAGCATGTCGTCATTTTGGATATGGTAATTAGGTACGTCTTGGATTTTACCTGGTGTCAAACTTTGAAAGCTACCACGTCCAATGCAAATTTGGTCAATCCCCACTTAGCTCACATTAGCATGAGTTCCTTTCAAGACTGTCGGCTTATATAAAAGTTCATAAAAATTGTCCATATGTTCAGCTTTACCACCAACATTAAGGCAAGCTTTTCATTAAAAAGGAACCCCCCAATCCATCATCTTTTAAGCTTTTGTGAATTGTCTTCTGTTAAATCCATGTCCTTTTCATTATTTTTTTTTCCTGGTTTTCCTACACAGTTTGCAGCACTAATAGGTCACAATTAACGGCCAGAATTTGATGGGTTCATTAATGGCACACACACAAGCTAGTAGTTAATACATTTCTATTGGTTTTTGGTGGAGGATCTAATTGATTTATGTCCACATCTTTAAAGATCTAGACTTTCTGCAAATGGAAAGGATTTCTTAGTCAAATAATAAGACTAGTAGGTAATTTTGAAAAAAGCCTTGAAGAAAGTTGTAGTTTTTCAAGTTTTTCTTCTCTGCTTTTCTTAACTCTGGTTGGCCTCCAAAACAGTTACTTTGCTTATCAGCTAAGGTAGCAGCAAAAAAAGATTGAAGTAGATTAATGCATGTTTCAGGTTTCAATGGTGACAAGTGGATGCATGTAATGGTAATGCCTTTCAGATCAAGAATGGTGTAAAGGTTAAAAGTTTCATGAAATTCCATCTCCGCATGCCCCAAATTCTAAAGGAAATGAACAGGTCAACTGCCTGCATCAATCCTTTTATCAGCCTCTCCCCTTAGGTGTTCCTTTTATGTTCATGAATGGAACGTATATTATTCTAAGAAATCATAATTCCCATATTGCCAAAGCTTTTAGAAATCGAAGTTTTTTCTTTTGGCCAATCGAAATCAAAGCTGAAAGAAGGTGAAATTTTCTTCACGTTTCAGTCCAAAAGATCAGAAAATTTTGTCTGGCTGTCATAACAAAAATTTCATGCACATTTCGGTAATGGACTTATTTATAATAAAATATTGTATTTGAATAGAAAATTTCTGCCCTCACCATTGAGTTTGGTGCATAGATTGCCTTTATACATGCATTCATCAGATATTTTCCATTCTCTACCTAATCCCACCTCTGATTTATAACGAATTTAATAATGCATTGCATTTTGTCTTTGACGAGCCAACTTGCAATCTAACAACAGAAGCCAATGCAGATGGTTTGTGAGTGTCGGTTTGGTTGGCATTTTCCATAAGAGTATTGCCAAAATATGGCCTAAACATATATAATAATCCATCAGAGGTGCAAATTACTATTGGCATGGAGTGGGGGACTTATGTTTATAACCTCAAGGCTTGATTTTGAAAAATTTTGATGTTAGCTTCCTTTCAAACCAAGTGTTGGGAGTCAAAGAAGTAAAGAATCATAGGCCATGTGCATAAAATTAAAAAACTTAACTGTACTGGTTTTAAATAATTGAGTATGCATTTGTAGGATACATAAAACAAAGAAAATGCAAGCCAAATACATGAAACATCCCCTTTGTAAAAAATCAATTCTGGTAATTTCTTGGCACACTCATGCAAGGGATTAATCATGAAAAAGTCGACTGCCCGCCCTTGCATTATCGAGAGAGAGGCAATGAAGCTCGAGAAGTGTTGGATTGTCCCTCAAGAAAATTGAAGCAAAAGGTGATTAGTGGGGTTGGGATTTAAAAAGAATATACTGATATTGTTGAAGCAGAAATAATAAAGATGCATTCATCGATTCACCCAAAAGAAAATAAAATAAAGATTCAGACAAAGCAATTCCTCCAAATATAAAGATTACTCATGAAATCAAAAGCTGAAGCGTAGTAAAAGGCAATCGGCCATATTGACTAGGACCACTTGTTTCTTTTTTTTTTTTTTTTTTCTAATTTGTTTTTCCCATGGGAAGGTAATAGCTTTTTTGATGTGCTGACTGAGACTTTGCAATAAAGTAGTGAAAAGTATAGTGGCATGGCGTGTAACCCACAAATCCAATTAGTACAAAAATATTTTAAACAATAGCATGTGATGCTGAGGTGGAAAGGGCAAAGGCTGATTTGAAGATGCCCATTGGAATCTCACTTACTTTCGTCTTCAACCCCAACTCCCCCCACCCCCTATTTCTTATCCCCAAAAACTATGTCCAAAAAGATTCTCTTATTATCCCCCTTTCGAATTTTGATAACTTGATTGATAAGAGCTCTCACCCCCTCACATGACATCTTCTAAAGAACCTTCCCTTCCTTTTGCCAATTTGTAAGTAAAAAAAGAAAAGGCTTTAAAACCTAAACGCAATTTGCCTCTGAATTTTCATGGGTCCAAAAAGAAAAAAACTTTCTCCCAAGAAAAAAAAACAAATTCCCAATTGTTACCCCACTCAGCCAGCAAAGAAAAAGGCAGGGGAGAAACTTCAATTAATTTGAAAAGAAAAAGAATCCAATGAAATGAAAGAATGATTTTTCTCCAATGTGTCACCAGGGCAACTGTTATATTTTCCTGCATTTGAGCATACACTTGTCAGTGCCCAGTGGAAGGTTTTTCCCTTGGTAGGGCAAAATGTCCTGATTCAACTCCTTCAAACTATACACTCTATGCCATCCTGCCCTGGGATTTTCTAGGCAGAAATATTAAATTCCTTGGCTTTTTATATGAAAAAAAATTCTAATAATAAGTAGTCATTGAATTTAATATTTGAGACTCCAATTTACATTTTTATTTACATTTGTGAGTTTTTATATTCCAATTTAATGGAAGGAAAAATGAGATTTATAAGACAAATTAAACGTAAAAGTGCTTTTAATGTAATTATACCTGATAAATTTTTTCATGCAATGCTACGACAATATAAAAGAATATTCAAAAAAAAAAAATAGATGACAAAATTGCAAAGGTTTTATTACATAACAATTTATGACAATCACATATTTTTTTCAATTAACTAAATATAAAGATAAAAAATAAATAATAAATTTAAAATTAAAATAAATAGATGTTTACCATGAAGCCCATAAATAATAATGGTTTGAGTGTAATAAAATGGGAGACTTTCTCTTGTAGGCCGCAGCCGCCTCAATTTGGTCGTGTAGTGGAAAAAGAAAAGGAAAAGAGAGCAAAAAGCAATAAATTTCTCAAAGGCAAATTGAAACGTGCAATTTGCGAATTCGACCTTTTCGATGAAGAGTGCATATGCTGTACTATAAAGCAATGGGGACGGAAAGAAAAATACTACTGCTTGGTATTATTATTAATCACAAAGGTAAAAAGGAACATTAATTGATGAATAATATGATAAAAGTACATGCATGGTTTTAGGTCCATAAATCAACATTTTTTCTAATTTAACTCAAATAATAATAGTAATAATAACATAAAAAATTATTATTATTTACATAAATTAATAAATTATTATCATATTTTACTAATTAAAATATTAAAAAACTGGTGAATTATTCTAATTTTTTTAAACAAGCCAAGCTCATGAATTATTTTAATTTTTTTATTGTACATACATAAACTTTTATATTTTGATTGTATTCAAATAAATTTTTATTTTAAATGAAAAATTAATTTATATTAAGATTTTATTAAGGTATTAATTAAAAATTAAAAATTTATTTGCATACAAGTTAAAAATTAAGTATTTTATTTTAGATGTGAATTAATATTTAAGAATTTATTTAGGTGTAATAAAAATATAAAATTTTATATAAATAAAATGATAAAGTTTATAAATATTTTTTTATTTTAGCTTATGTGAAATTGGAATTAAATTCTCCCACTTATAAAAGGAAAAAAATGTAAATTTCTTGAAAACATGAATATTGTTATTTGGAAATTGCAAATAGTTTTTTTTTTATATAAAATAATTTAATTGTTTCAAAGTGAAAAGCATTATATTTAATTTAGGGAATTAAATTTATATATTTTATTATATTCTTAAAATTATATTAATAATTTAAATTTTATAAAATTTGAGAAAGGATAATATTAATCAATAAATGAAATTTATCTTAACTTAATCTTTATATATATTAAATAAAATATAAAATAATATTATTTAATTTAATCATATTCATAATATCATTTTATTTGATCATAATCTTGTGACCATTCAAATCAAAATTTTTTAACTGTTACAATAAAATAGAATTAAGCCAAGTGAACTAACTTATTAACTGAGATTATTTTAATTTCATAAAAAATTTTATTTAAACCATAAAACAACCTTTTTTTTTTTATTACACAACTTTATTTGAAACAAAAGACTTCATTTAGTTTTGGTACATGCTATATATGTCACTATTCAACATACTTAATCTAGGTTTGAATTTCATCATTTTTTGTATGATATAATTAAATTTATCACATTATCAAATTTAAATATCAATTTTTATTTAAATTTTTTAATTATAATAATAATAATAATAATTATTATTATTATTTTTATTCTCATCATCTATTCAAATAGAATCTTAAATCTCGTATTAAAGCTGTTAGTGCGGCACGATTGAACCATATTTTGGCGTTACTCAATTTGTGCAGTCAGTTAGCTCCCCTTCGATGCAGCACAGTTGGTATTTCATTGACCCGCACTTTTATTAGCCAATTGGAGAATATAAGTAGGTTTAATTTTTGAAATAATCCTAACACTTATAATTTGAAAATTTTTTATTTGATTAATAATAATTAATTATTAAAAATTAAATATTATTATATTTAGTATTATTAAAATTTAAACATTATTTTATTTAGAGGTACAAAAATTAATCATATATATAATAATAGTTATATAAATTAATAATTTTAGGATCATTTAAAGATAATAATTTATAAAATATTACTAATATTTATTTATTTTATAATAAAATATAATAAAATTATTAAATTAATAAATATATTTATTGATAAGTAAATTTATTTTTATAATATAAATTGGGGTGAAATATATTTAAATTAAAAAATAAAATAAATCTATTAAATTCATAATAAAAGAAAAAAAGATTATATACAAAATATTTTTAAAAAATTTAAAAATGTACAAATTATTTTGAACTTGTTATAATGAATATTAGTTTGAAAACATAAAAACTTATAATATAAAGTAATTACAATTTTAAAATGTAGTAAGATTTTAATTTACATATTAAATGAGTAAATTTGACTATTGTTAATTTTACTTGTCACTCTATCTTAATGATAAAAGTTTTTTTTATCTTTTTATATGAAAATTAAATTACTTTTCAAATAATGATCTAATAACTCTTGATGATATATAATTACTGACACTATAGGATAACCAAGTGCTTAACAAATACAGTGATCTACTTTTCATGTGTAGATCACTATGATTTTTAGAATAATCATCACACACCAAACATTACCTTAAAAGTATTTTTTTTTCTTTTATCCTTGGTATTTCATAGCCAACTTCATTTTTTATATTTTTAATGTAAGACATTATTAAGTATTTTTTAAATTTAATATGAAAAATAAAATTTATTATTATATAATAAATTAATAAAATTACTTTTATATTAAAAATAAAAAATATTATTTTATATTTAAAAAATTTTATATAAATTTTAATATAATATTTTTAATAATAATTTATCTTCTTATTACAATGCATCTAATCACTATTGTTATGTTTGCATTTAAATGTATATTTTTATTATTGATTTTAAATTTATCGTTATAATAATCAATCTCAAAATTATAATAATTGATTTGACCTTTACCGTTATTTTTAATTTTATGTTCATTAAAAAGGATCCATAAATACTATATACTTTTAATTTCTCATAAAATACTATATATATATCAAATTTATGAATTTTTGTCAATAAAGGCAAATGTCGGAGAGTTTCTTTTTTTTTTTTTTTCTGAAAATAATTTTTAAATTGACAGTTCAAAACCATTTATAGACAATCCATTTATTGACATAATAATATATAGAATTAAAAATAAAATTTGATGCTATGTATAAGATATGACAGTTCAAATTTTGATTAATTCTTAAAAGATAACATGTAAAACTTGGAAACATCATTACAACCAAAATATAAAATTCTAAAATATGGTTAGCCAAAAGAAAAGGAAGGAGAAAAGACAGCCGACCAAAAAGACAATAAAAAGAAAAAAAAATGAAAAGACAAACAGAAAAGGAGGGAAACCCAGATTCGACGGTCACCGGTAGGTTAAAAAGCAAAGTAAAAATTTTCTTCTTCTTTTTCCCGGGAAAGCCTTTAACGTCCATTAATATTATAGCATGCTATAAATAGTTGAAGAGGGTCAGATCGCAAAGCTAATAGCTTAGTCGTTTACCTGTTAAAACCCCTTATACCAATTTTGTATTCGGGCTAATATTATACATATAACTAAATTCATTCTATTCTTCAATTTCCAACAACCCCATTTTCTTTTTTCTTCTTTGAATCTCCCTCTCCCATCCATTTTTTTTCTCTTTGAATCTTTGCCTACTTATTTTTTCTATACATATTTCGAAGTAGTTGTTATTTTATGCCAAGATAGCACAAAGTTTCATGCTTTTTTATAGGTTGATCAGATTAAGAACAAAAGAGGAAGAAGCAAGGTGAAGGTTTTCTTTTCTTTTTTTTTTTTTTTCTGGTTTAGAAGGGGAAAGAAGGCTCTTTGGTTCGATAGAGCAAAGATGGAGCAAAAGGGGATATTATTGTCAGCTTTAAGTGTTGGGGTTGGCGTTGGGGTAGGTCTTGGATTGGCTTCAGGCCAAACTGTGAGCAAATGGGCTGGCAAAACTTCTGCAGGTGATGGTATTACAGGGGAGAAGATTGAGCAGGAACTTATGAGACAGGTTGTAGATGGAAAGCTTAGCGAGGTCACCTTTGATGACTTTCCTTATTACCTTAGGTAAGCCTATAATGGGTCCTTGTTGCTGCTTTTTTTCCCCTTTGTTTTAGATTGTTTTTTCATTACATGATTTTGCATTAGATTTTGGTTTGACAATTATTTAGGTGGCTAGAAAATCTTGAGAAATAAAGATTTGTTTTTTTTTTTTCTTTTTTTAAATGACCGTAAAGGATAATAGATTTGTGCCATTATTTGTTCTTGTGTTTGATATTGGTGGTGGTAGCCAGTCAACTATAGAAGGAAGAGAACAAAAAGTTGTTGGTTTTGGTATGAATTAATCACCATGTGCATGGTCTGGTATGGAGTATTTTCACATGCTTCTAACAACAATTAACACCCGTCGTCTTTTATTTTTCACATTTCCTTTTATTTGTATTATTTTGTTTTGCGGCTGGTGGGAGTTAAACCCTTTCTTCCTGAATTGTGATTAACTGGTTTATCCTTTTGCCCAGCTAGGTTAAAGGAAGAGGCTTCATTTGGTTTTTATTTTCCTGAGTTCAAGCTCCTAGATATATTTTTTCCCTATAGATGTATAATTTTGGATCATATACGGCCTATGGAATCTGTTTTCATTTTTTGTTCCTCTGGAGGGTGTAGAATATTTATTTTCTATGATATCAAGAAAGTTTGGCAGACTGAGATACTATATTGATTCTTCAACATGATAATGTCCGGTATTTGAACATGCGAACATTTATTTAATGATTTTTGGACAGTCTTAGATCTTGAACTCCATGAAAGCTGCATTTTTGCTCTGGCTTCAAATAGTCCTTTTTTTTTTCATTTTTATTTTGAGGGATTTCTACTCCTTAATGACTGCAGCTAGGCTGTTTAGTTTTATTTGCATGTTAATCAAGTTCATTTACATTTCATAGCTTTCAAGCAATCTAAATAATTACTCTATGCTAAAACATTTACTACTAAAAGTTTAAGGAATTCATTCCAGTCCCTTTCAATTTTTGTGTGAGGTACCTGGTTTCCATAATATATCAAGTATTAATTTTAAGGCAAAGCTCTATAATAGTTTCATAAATTTACTCTTCCTTCTTATTTTGGTTAATGCAGTGAGAGAACTCGGGAGTTATTGACAAGTGCCGCATATGTCCAATTAAAACACAGTGATGTTTCTAGGCACACAAGGAACCTTTCTCCTGTCAGCAGAGCTATTTTGCTCTCAGGGCCCGCTGGTATGTTTCTGGAATTGTGTCTCTAGTTCTACATTAAGATATTCATCTTTTGGAGTTCATTTTTAACCTAATGGGTTGCTTTTTAATCTTTTGAAGAACTTTACCAGCAAATGCTTGCCAAGGCTTTGGCCCATTACTTTGAATCAAAGCTACTGCTTTTGGACATTACTGATTTTTCTCTCAAGGTTAATAGACAACTTTTATTGTCTTAAAGTTTCAACTGCCATGGAATCCTACTTATTCTTTCTATGATTATCTTTCCACAGATGCAGAGCAAATATGGTTGTACCAAGACTGAACCTGTAACTGTAAGTTCTTTTTTTTTTTTTGTGTGTTCTTTTAATAACTGCGTTCATGCTTTGAGCATAGTTGGGTTTGAGTTGATTGTGAAATTGAGTGTGGGGGATGAAGGTTAAACAAGTTATACCCTTAGACGTGCCTTTCTTGAGTTACTTCAATCTTATTAATTTCTACTAAAGATAATATCTACCATGCTGTTTCACATCCTTAAAAGAAAACTTATTAGCTCTAAATTTGTTTTTGGTGGTAATTATGAAAACCTAATTTAGCTGCATCTTTTGCAGTCTTTCAAGAGGTCAATCTCAGAGATGACTTTAGAGCGAATGAACAGCTTGTTTAGCTCCTTTTCGCTTCTTTCGCCAAGAGAAGAAACAAGTGGTATTCTTTCAACGTGTTAAACTATTTGTTAACTGAAGAATTTTGCCTCCTTAGGTTTCATACTTCTTCATTTTGATTCTCTGCAATGTAGAAGCCTGCTTAGACGGTTGTGTGTTTGTGATTTTATTTTTGACTAGTCATCATGATTATGCTAGAAAACCTTCTTGAATTTAATATTCAATTGCCATCCTAATCTTTTCTTCATTTTTTAACCATTTCTTTTTTTTTTGGTTCAGTTCGACCATTTCTTTCAATGTAGTTTTAATCAAGATTTTTCTTACAGGCACATTACGTCGACAGGCAAGTGCTATTGATATTACTTCCAGGTAATCTCTTTTATCCTTCAATTTTTTCCATTTGCATGGTAGAAGAATATAAAGTGTTTATTGTGTTTAGCGGGCTGGTTGTTCCTGCTGGACCAGAGGTGAGATATCCCCTATAACCTTTTCCTTCATACATTTGCAGGGCTGTGGAAGGTTCAAGCAATCTTCCAAAACTTCGTAGAAATGCCTCAGCTGCATCTGATATGAGTAGCATCTCTTCGAATTGTGCTCCCATAAATCCAGGTTACCCTTCATTTTTCTTCTTTACTTCTGTTTGGAAAGCCTTAAGATAAGTATGATAATCAATTTATTACAGTCAAAAGGTCAACTAGAATAATCTTCTTTGCATCTGTTTGGTGAACCTTAAGATATGCATGATATTATCAATTTATTACAGTCAAAAAGTTAAAAAAAAAAAAAAACACCTTAACATTGGCCGTGAGCCTGTGACTCAATTACTTTCCTATGAGTCATAATAAAATACACATAAGCTGACGTGTTAACTCTGGTTTGGAATTGAACCATAATTGTCCTAAGAAAGATGCTGGGGTTGGAAAGAAACCTTTGGTCATTTGCTGTGTTGTAGGGTATACAACCTCAAGTTGCATTTAATCTTAATGATCTTTATTAATGGTCTGTATTTGGAACCATTAAACTTATGATATGTCAAATTAAAGTTTTTGGAGCAAAGCCTAATCAACTTATTGATTGCATAGACCTTTTTCAAATAATTGAATTATTCTTTGATTGTAGCTTTCAGCATATCGTGTACATAGCTTCTTATCTTCCGATAAATCTTTTCTTTTTTTTTTTTTAAATTATAATTAGTGAACTCCTCTTACTTACCTGGTTGGATTGATACCTGGTAGTTTGGATTTTGTTGAGCTGTCTTCTCAAACAGTATTTTGCCAAAGGTGAAGTTGACTGAATTAGTTTGGGATTGCACATCACTTTAGAGTCTATGTTGTGACTGCTCAATAAGAACATTCTTGCTATATTCCACTCTATGATAGAGTACTCAATCCTTTATACTGAAGCAAATCTTCTAGAAACTTCGTGCAGTAAACTTCTGGCTGTTGTGAAGGATATGTATGTGATACTCAATTTCTTGACACATAAGGACATGACTTATATTCTTTGGTGGTCTTTTTTGTTTCTTTTAGCATCCCACAAGCGCACGAGCAGTTGGTGTTTCAGTCCGAAGCTTTTTCTACTGTCACTTTACAAGGTATGCCACAAATACTAAGTAGTCAGTTTGGAGATCATTCATGATTGTCTTTCTAGATGATTCTTTCTTTTAATGAATCCATGTGCAAATGCTTGTGTGTGCACAGGCGCACATGCTTTTATATGTTTACATAAGTTGTGTGTCAACACCATACTATCTATATGCTCCGTAAATTCTATATTTGAGTCTAAAAGTTGATTTAAATAAACAGTTGCTAATCATGCCACTTTCAATTTACTTAAATGGTAGTGAAGGCCATTTTCATTCTCTTGCAGGTACTGGTTTCAGTATCAGAAACTGGTTCCATCGTCTTATACCTGAGGGATGTAGAGAAGCTCCTCCTCCAATCACAACACTTTTATAATCTGTTTCAAAAATTGTTGAACAAACTTTCGGGTTCAGTGTTGATACTTGGTTCCAGGATTTTGGACCCCGAAGATGATTGCAGGGAGGTGGATGAGAGGCTCTCAGTATTGTTCCCATACAATATTGAGATAAAACCACCTGAAGATAAAACTCATCTTGATAGCTGGAAAGCCAAACTGGAAAAGGACATGAAGGTGCTCCAAATTCAAGATAACAGAAACCACATTGCTGAGGTACTTGCAGCAAATGACCTTGAATGTGATGATTTGGGTTCTATCTGTCAAGCAGACACTATGGTCCTAAGTAATTATATTGAAGAAATTGTGGTATCGGCAATCTCTTATCACTTGATGAACAATAAGGATCCAGAATACCGAAATGGCAAGCTTGTTATATCATCCAAGAGGTAGACATTAATTATTATTTGATCTTGACATAAGCTTCTTTCCAAGCATTTTTCTTCTTCCCTTTTTCGAAAATCTGTAAATAGCTCACTATAAGTGTTCTGGCTCTGGTGCAGCTTGTCCCATGGACTGAATATATTCCAGGAAGGAAAAAGTTGTGGGAAGGATACCTTAAAATTAGAGACAAATGCTGAATCTGCCAAGGTTTTTCACTAATGCTAGTTTTTCTTTGGAAGAAATCAAGTATTAAAGATCTGGGTCACTTTATACTTGTGGATTAACAATTTACCCCTCTTTGTTAACCTTAGGAAAATGAAGGTGATGAGGCTGTAGGTGCCAAAACTGAATCAAAATCTGACAAACCTGCCTCTGAAAGCAAAAGTGAGACTGAGAAGTCCATTCCTGCTGTGAAGAAGGATGGAGAGAACCCACCAGCGCCAAAAGCACCTGTAAGCTGATGTCCTTTGACAATTAAGTGAAAATTGAGATGAATATGATTGAAAGAAATGTTGCTATGATGCTTACATAATTCAAGGATATAAACAATTACCTCAATACTTCAAAAACTATATAGCTCAAAGGAAAGAAACCAATACCAGAAAGATGATCATCATATTGATTATATCAAGTTTATTCTTATTTTCCCCTTTTAGCATGATACATGCTGTAATGGACAGAGTAATTATAAATGCATTTGTGTCATTTCAAAAGTCTTGACAGCTCACATAGTTCATGTCCATTACCTTTCTCTGGTGTCTTTTTCCTTCAGTGCTTTAAGTTTTTTTCTTACTACAGATATAACGTCCTTGCAGGAAGTTGCTCCTGATAATGAATTTGAGAAAAGAATAAGGCCAGAGGTTATCCCTGCAAATGAGATTGGAGTGACATTTGCTGATATTGGTGCTTTGGATGAGACCAAAGAATCACTTCAAGAGCTGGTCATGCTCCCTCTGCGAAGGCCAGATCTCTTCAAAGGGGGGCTTCTGAAGCCTTGTAGAGGTATATTACTCTTTGGGCCTCCTGGTACAGGGAAAACAATGCTAGCAAAGGCCATTGCGAATGAAGCTGGAGCAAGTTTCATTAATGTCTCCATGTCCACCATCACGTCAAAATGGTTTGGAGAAGATGAAAAGAATGTGAGAGCTTTATTTACAGTAGCAGCAAAGGTTGCGCCAACTATAATTTTTGTGGATGAGGTTGATAGCATGCTGGGGCAGAGGACTAGAGTTGGGGAGCATGAGGCTATGCGGAAAATTAAGAATGAGTTCATGACACATTGGGATGGTCTATTGACCAAAGCTGGTGAGCGAATTCTTGTCCTTGCTGCAACCAACAGGCCATTCGACCTTGATGAGGCAATAATTAGGCGTTTTGAGCGCAGGTATATTTCCATAGTCATTTCACTATCGATATTATCCTTGTATTCTGTCTAACTATGTGATTGGTTAATTTTCTGATCATTTTTGCATTCGCCATCAACTAGCAGCGAGCTGTTATCTTTACCCAAAGAATATTTAGCTTACTCTGCTTGGTTCCTTGTCCTTGAAACATTTTTGCTTTGAGTACCTTAGTCTCCCCTTTTGAAGCACATAATTTACCTTAGACTTGACCTCTCTATCAACAATATTTGACCCCCTTGTGCACTCATTGATTAGCCTTTGAGCTAATAGCTTTGAGTAACTCTTTCACTCAGTCAAGGTTTCTGAAATATTGTTTGGAAGAATCTCCTCCATCATTCTTAATGCTTACTTCTTTGAATTAATATTCATGTGGAGTTCATATTTATGTACCTTTTTCTTGACTTATTCTTGACATTCTATGTTTGTTTCTTATCAAGGATTTCGTGACATTTGATTGGTACTATTACAATTAACAAGGAAGTCCACAGTTTTTTTATGCATGCAATCATGGACTAACTTGCTGACAAGTCAATATGACTGAACATCTTATCTTACTCGTGTGCTTTCCATTTTGATCAGAATTATGGTTGGCCTTCCATCCATTGAGAGTAGGGAAATGATTTTGAGAACTCTACTGGCAAAAGAGAAAGTTGAAGATCTGGACTTTAAGGAGCTCGCGACCATGACAGAAGGATATAGCGGAAGTGATCTCAAGGTTTGTCTTTTAACTCATAGCATTTATCATTTATATTTAACTGTTATTTACTGACGGCATTAACTACCGGGAACAGAACTTGTGCGTGACAGCAGCTTATCGACCTGTTAGGGAGTTGATAAAGCAGGAGAGGTTGAAGGATCTGGTACTAAATCTTTTTCTAATACGTTGTCATTCAAGCATTATCTTCGTGTTACTAGTACGTGTGGACAATGTATCTTACTAATTTCTGTTTTCAATAACTTTCTATAGGAAAAGAAGAGGAGAGAAGAAGCAGGCAAGAGTTCAGAAGATGATTCAGTGACAAAAGAAGAGAATAAGGAGGAAGGAGCAATTACTTTGAGGCCTTTAAACATGGAAGATATGAGAAAAGCGAAGAATCAGGTAAATTCTAGTCATAGTTTCCTGTCAGTTTGTCACTTTGGCATATTTGCATGTCACTGCCATTAATCAGCACATGTGGTGTTTAAAAACTGTATTTGATTAGTCAGATCTTAGTCCATCTAGATTTTAAAGTGAAAACTGGAATGCAGATTGTTTTGCTAGTTATCCAAGAGCAATATTGCTGGTTCAAAAGTTTTCCTTGGAGATTATTCTGCTATTAAGTTGAAATTACCTCTAATTGAAAATGAAAAGAGATTTTTCTGAACCTTAATTCTAGTGGTCACTGGACTATACTACACAATCTAGCTCTATGCATTGCCCATGACTTTCTTCAGGCTGTAACTCTATTAATTTTTCACTTATCTTCACAGGTCGGATACTGAACTTAGTGATGACTGAAACATAATTGATTGTCTGACTAGTCTAACCCAAAACTGTTAGCATAATCTTCAGGCTTATAAAGTTTGAACTAATATGTCACAAAATGAACTTTTAGAACCATATTTTTTTTTATAATAGAATTGCCTTGTTATGCTCAAAAACTTATTGTAAATGCTACAATGTAGGTTGCTGCCAGCTTTGCTTCTGAAGGATCAATAATGGCCGAGCTGAAGCAATGGAATGATTTGTATGGAGAAGGAGGTTCAAGGAAGAAGCAACAGTTAACTTACTTCCTTTAGATTGTAGAAAGCAGGCATCTTATGAACTTCAACAAAAGAGTTGTATGTGAAGAGATGTGAAAATTTGGTGATACCGAAAGCCCCTTCAACAAAAATACAGTCGTAAATGGGGTAGCATCAAGATGGAAAGCTTTGGCATGGGATCCTTGTACAAAGAAATGCTGACCAATACCACAGAGCTGTTGTAGGGTTTGTGTGAAATACATTTTAAAGTATACATCTGGCATTTGTATATCATGCTTAGAAGAGGGTTCTTCCATGAACCATTTGCCACCAATCTTTGGGTATTTTTAGTTGTGTTCTTCTGTGAATGTCTGGCATTTCGAAATGCATTAAGGGTTTCAACTTTCAAAATCAGGGAGGAGTTTATATTGGATTGTTTTGTTTGAATATATTCTCTACACTAGCATTTGTATAATGATAAAACTTGTTTTTTTGCTTCACTTATTTTCACTTTGTTTCAAATTTTTATTAATATTAATATATGAATTGGGTTAAAATTTAGTTAATTAAAGCTAACACCGGGTAGAATTATTAATTGATTATAATATTCATTTTTATAAATAATTTAAAATAGCAAATGATATTTTTAAAATGTAATAAATAAATATATTTATTTTCGTTAATTTTAAAAAAAATTTTCACATCCGTAATATATATATATATATATAGAAACAAGCTTTTGACTTTTCATTGTGTAAACCGTAAACGGACTCGATCACTATAAATTTAACCGTAGGCAAAGACAGACGGTAAAATAGCGAAGTCACGTCTCGACTTTCTTTTAACTAGCGGGTGTCTGTCCCTGTGGTCATTTTTGTTCTTAAAAGCTGGTAATTCCTGCATCAATAAAAACTTGTCTTGTCGCCCATGTTTGTGCGTCAAATGATGGAATAAACTGTGCAATCCAAGAAATGTCAAATCCAACAGAGAGATACCAAAAGCTGTGTCTTAGAGGATCTACCGATACCCAATAGCATGGAAAGAACTCAGCTTCATTCTGGAGTCGGGGGCGCTTATAATACCAAACTTCCCTTGAATCTCCAATCCCTCATCTTTCAAGATACCCTCTCCTCTTTTCGTCTGCTTCCCAGGTAAACCCTCCCTGCAACGTCTTTTCGACTCTTCTCTTGTCCTGTCTCTAACCAGTTCGTATTCTTTATGAATTTCAACATTTCAGCCCATCTCTATATAATCATTAATTCTGTTCCAGTTAATTTTGGATTAAGTTGGAAGCTTGAATTATGTGAAATTGGCTCTGTTGTAGCTAAATAATTCCAAAATTCGATGTATTTTCATGTATGATGAAATAAATTGAGCTCTTATTAATCAATGATAGGCCCTATTTGGAAGGAATTTGGCTTTCAAAATGGTTGATTGTTACATCAACACTTTCACAATTGTTCATGCTATAAAGAACTAGTATTTATTGGTTAGGGTGTGGACAATTGGATGATAGATGAGTCTGCTTCAAACTATCACATTGATGGAATGGGAACGCTATGTTTTGGGTTGATTATTTCATACCATGCATACATATAATAGTTCATCATAGTTTTTTTGGTTGATTTCTCTTTTATTTATGAAGGTTGTTGTAAATTCAGAATGCAGACAGTTAGTGCTGTTGCAGCAGCTCATCTCCTACTTCAGAGTGCAGAAGCTGCCTTGCCAAAACAGAAGAAGAGTTTGGTTGTTACAGAGTTTAGGAAGGCAAAGGTTGCACTAAAAAGACATGGCAAAGCACACAGAGAAGAAAAAGATAAACTTCTGAAATAGGTCTCCCTCAATGCCAAACTGAATTTCACAGTATCAAGTTTAGAAAACTAATCAAGTATCTGTTTTTGTCAAATTACTACTCAAATTTTACCTCCCTATATATTTCAGGGTCTGCACAATTGCCTCCAGATGTTCTTGTTCACATAGTCAGTTTACTGGATCTACAATCTTTAATCTCTGTAGCACTTTCTGCTGGTAACTTTTCCTCCCTTTTTGATGCTGGCCTTCCAAATGATTATCATGTATTTACTAACTTAAAGGTGTAATAGATAGCAGTTGGCCTCCTTCCTCCATTCCCTTTGGTTGCTTTATTGGAAGAGCATGGAATTTAGGGGTAAATGATAACCATCGATGGGAATTGCAAGCAATATACATAGTCTTTGGCAGATAGAACTAAAATGCAGTGGGTTGGCAGATCCGTAACAGAGGATTGTACGTTTCTGGAGGAGAATGTGGTTTCTCAGACTCATATTAATTGGAAAGGGACCTTTAAAGTAGCATTATATAGGTATGCAGCATGTGGACTTTTATATGCATAATCACTTTTGTTAATGAGCCATATGCATTATAACTGTTGCTGCAAACAATGGTCGTAAACTTTTTAAATGGCTTCTCATGGGATGGACCTCACAGAATCTCTCTAGCTTGCTGCTGAACACTTTTGAATATTTCACTTGAAAATCATCTTTCCAGCCCTATTGTTTAAATAATATTCTGAATATCAGGCACTTTTTCAAGGAAATAAATATCCGATAGAGGATATTGTGGGCATGCAAGACAACTGTCTGGCTCAAGAACCTGAAATGCTCTAACAAACAGTGTGAGTTGAAATATGAAAGGGTCCAGATTAAGCCTTGCAATTTCAATAGCTGCTTTTGGGTCTTGCATTTCTTGTAGACTAAACGTTCAACATGTTTCTGGTTGTGGAGTACTTAATGGATGGTTGTATATCAGTGATATCTTCTTCAGATAGTGACAGTGAGTGCGTATCCTATAAACATAAGTAGAGTTGAGAAAAAAAAACCTATTGTTTAGATTGCTACAACTCCAAAAGCATACTTATATGTAATTATAATTCCAGACAAATTATCTGCGAAAACTTCTTGTAATTCTTAAAATCAGTACAAGATGTAAAGATCAAGGTAAAATAACATATTCTAACCGCCAAGAATTCAATGCTGGCGTCAATAGATTAAAAAATAAAGAAGCAAACGCATGTGATCTAAAACTAAGCATCATTGAAAACCATATTCAATGAGGATGCGTGCAGCTAAAACATAAAGTAGAAACGGGGACTCAGAGGATAGGTCACGGTGCCATAGTAATTGATTTCAGCAAAAACCTAATGACCTAATGTCGTTTAATCTTTCTTCTTCCCTTTCAATGGCCCTTTAAGAATCTTACTCAGAACCTTCTCATCAAATACTGCATACTGCTTCTTGATCTCAACTATTGCCTTCTCAGAAAATGAATCGACCTTGTCCTCGTATTTCTCATAAAACACCGGCACAGTGTGAAGCAGAACAAATACTGTCCATAAAGTCAATTTGGCGTCAGTTATCATAGCCAAAAGGTTTTTTTTTTTTTTTTGGTCAAGAAATCTACTTTGTAAAAGCTTGAGAAAATAATCAAATTCCCTACCTATGTAGATCAATGTCAAGAAGTTAAAACAACTTCCCACAACTGACAGAATCCATAATCCAGCAATGACCTAGAGAATATAACAGCAAAGCAGCACCTAGAGACATTAGTTAACCTGGAGTAGGCAGTTCGTTTAAATGCAAAAATGGTATTGATAGGACTGGTTTACTGTTTTCTTTTGATAGCAAGACGAAATCATTAACCAAAGAAATCAAGGCAAATATTAACATACACCAAGAAACGTCTTCAAATCTTTTCCAGATGCAACGTCCCGCACAACATCAAGAGCTCGGTTAATTTCAATTCTCAGAGCAGATGCAACTTCAAGGACACATTTTTCAGGAAGTAAGACTTCCGGGATGTTTGGTGGAGACCTTCATATCCGATAAAGTTATAAGTTACAATAAAATTCAATCAAACGATCATAAGGACAAAAAGAAGAACGCTTGAAAACCTTACTCATTGATGAAGTTAGAGGCATTAGACCAGAGGAAAAGGATTGATAGAAGGATTATCAATATATGGCAAACAAGAGTGATTAGATGGTATTCAAGCATTTCAAAGAGAAACCACAACGCTGTTGCACTACCAAGCACACTCCCAGAAATTTTCTTGTTCCTCCATAGCAAAACATCAGCGGCTGCAGAACAAGATCCAATTAACACAAAGATGATAATAAACAATAAAAAATAGAATGCTACAGATTCTTTTGCCGTAAGCTTTTGCAAAAAAAATATAGACTGAGGAATGAAAGAAGATTCATCTACTCATAATATTATTATTTTTAAAAAATTCAACATAACTTCCCTTGAAATGAAGAATAGATTCAAAACTATTGATGATGCATTCACAATTCACGAATTATATAAACAGAAAAGAAAAGTGCATAAAAATCAACACAAATTCGCAGAAATCATTACTTGTAAAGATTTCGTATCTGCGCTAAATAACCACGTAAGGAAAGGTAGGATTTGAAAAACTAGCATCGATCTGATCGAAATAAATTACATCGGCAATTCCTAGTTTTAGAAGTCAGATAAAAAATGAATTAACAAAACAGAGCATGTCGTTTAATGCAAACAACTAATGTTAATTTAAAACATCTAAAAAACAATTGAGAAAATGATTTCGCGGAATCTAAGTAAATAAAATGATAAAGCTTAAAAGATAGATTAAGATTTGGATATCGTGAGTACGTTTTCCAGCGCCTAAGACTTGATGAAGAGGCTTCTCTCTGCCAAAGAGGCGATAAACTTTAGATTTGTGAGCGTCAGCGTGAGAGGGCTTGTCGTCGTCAGAATCGGAGGAGGATGAGGAGGAATCGCCGTGGATCTTCTCGGCCATCTTCTCCATCAGCGTCCCTTCGTGCTCGGCCATTAGATCTCTATGCGTTTGATGGAGCGATACGAGGGCGTGTCGGGATTTTGCAGAGCGAAAGAACAGTAAGTGACGCGAACCGAGGCGTTTAAATTTGTAGCTTTGGAGGGGAATGGGAATCCGAAGCTTAGGTTCGGGGTGGGACGAGCCTTACGAGTGTAACGGAAAACGAGGAAAGTGCAGGCGCCTGTAATTTCTTAATGTGTCTTCTCTCTGTGGCCTGCCAATTGTTCATTGCTTTGTCCTTCCTAAATCCTAATTTCTATTTCCACTTCTAACGTTTTTAACTCCTCAGATGTTAAAAAATTAAAATACATTAATATTAAACATTGAATTATTTTAAAATTAATAACAAATTAAAATTATTGACCGAACTTGCTGGATATATTAGCTACTACAACTTCAAATAAATTTAATTAAAAGGTAATCATCATCGATTTATTAATATTTTGCATATTTTTGACAAATTATTAACAATCTATATGAATAAAAAACTATTAATGTATTTTTTAAAGAAAAAATATGAGAATTTTGAGTATAATCATTTTTTTTCTATTTTATTTGCTGAAATATCTATATATAATATTAATTTTTAAGTTATAATAACAAATTATTAACAAGCCAAATCATGGTTAGATTAGACGTCTTCTCGTCTCGTTTCGTCCATCCATTCATTAATTACCATTTATTTACTTCGTAAAATCCGAAGGTTTGGAGTCTGGAAGTTGACCATTCATTCGTCATTTATTTTATGTAGTGACACGTGGAATTACGAGCGGTCACCTTTCTCTGATCGCTCTAGATGTTTGCTGGTAAACTAATTGCGAACCTCCTTCGGAGGCGCTTGGTATGGTATCCGCCTCAACGGTCAACCTGGCACTCTTTTCTTATTATTTATTCTTTTTATTTATTTGTAGGTAATTATAACTCTTATATAAAAATCGAAATTTTGATAAAAAGAAATTATATTATTGACATATAAGCGACGTGGAAAAATTACCATATTTTTATAATCAATATTTTTTTTCATTTAAATTATTTTTTAAAAATTAAATTATTAAATATTTTTATTATTATTTATCTTAAATCATTTTCAATTAAATTCATATAATAAAACTTTAATTTTCATCATTATCATTAATACATAAAATAATTTTACGTCCCTTTTTTTTATATTGTCACTATTACATTAATTTTGAAATATTCCTTAAATTTTCAAAAATGGTTAAAAATTTGTAATTTCCTTAAATTATTCATAATTTAATATATATTAAAATTTTCAAACTTTCTTGGCAAAAAAAAAAAAAAAAAAACCCAAACTTTAAATTTGTGAAACAAATTCTAAATTCTAAATTCTAAATTCTAATTTTAATGAAATAAATAATATTTGATTTATCTACCAATTGAATTTAGATTCAAGCTTGCACCATTTTGGAGCCTTTACTTCAGCCTATATCTTCTAACGTTATCTACCAAATTTAGAGCTTTTTATAGTTTCTTTTTATGCTTTTCGTTTTTGTAGAAAACATTTTGACTAATAAAGCATATTAGCATTGAATTAAGCAGCCACCCACGTTTACTTTGTTTATCGTTTCTTTATATGGATAGGGTGTTTTCACTTTCCAAATAGTCAGGTTGTGTCATATAAGGAAATATGAGCTTCACATAATTCACAGAGAATTTTCACCTAACCAGCTAGTTGGGAAACAGAGAAGAGAACGAACAGATCCAAGTGTAGACATTACATTTTGTCCAAAATTTTTTCAAGACAAAGACGGGCTTCGATCGTGAATTGAGCTCAATTGGGAAGCTTAAGGCCCAATAGAAAAAATTTTCATTTTAATTTTAATTTGATTTAGTTTTTGATTTTATTTACTTATCATTATTATTTAAAAAAAATAAAAAAGGTTTAAAATAAAAAGGAAAATGAGGAAAAAAAAGCAAGAAATTGGTGATTCAATCCCAGATCAGTTGGAGCATGATTCTTGGTGATTCAATCTCGGATTTGTTAAAGCATAATTCATGCAGAGGATTAATTCATGGATGAATAAAATCATGATTGCAGATTCTGTGGAAAGGATTTTTTTTCAAATTGGACGAATATGAATCCTTATAAAGGATTCAAGACAACAATCAACAAGGCAGGTCTAATTCTCCCATATGGTAGCGCTTTTTCAACTATAAATTGGAGCCATGCAAATCGAAGAGGAAAATATAGAAGCAATCACACAATAACCGAGGGCCTCAATTAACAAACAAAGCAAGCAAAGAGAAAATCAAGCAAAAAAAAAAATTTGGCAATAAGCACCCAAGTAATTCAGTAGTAGTAACAAAGAAAGGCAACACATGGATTCAACCAGGCAAGGAATCGACCAAAACCAATTCACAAACAATAACTCTTAGCCTCAATCATACCCAGAACCAAGGAGCCTGAAAATCAATTCACACCTGAAAGTCAACACACACAGCCTCATATACAATACCTAGAAACTATACCTAGAATCCCATTAGAAGACAAGCAAAAGGCCAGCCACACAATTTTCAAAAATCAAGTCAATCCAAAGCAAGTCCCAACATAGTCAACTAAAGCATTCAATCAAAAACCCAAAAGCCAAATCAAAACTCCAACAAATAGAAGCAAACACAAGCAACAAAATAGCAATCAGTCAACAACAATCCATACAAAAATCATAAAAAAGCAAGAAGTTGACAATAAAAGGGATTTTTTTTTAGTTTTAATTTGATTTTTTTTTTTAGTTTTTGGGTTTTAAAACAGAGATAGAAAAATGAGAGAGGAAATGCTGCTGGAGGAGTAAATTTTTGGCATAGGCTACGGTAGCGTAAGGTGACAGCAAGCTGCTGAAATTTGGGTTAGACTGTCAGTGCTTTGGTATTTTGAAGAGGCTGCTGATTGCCTTGGTTTTTAGCTAGTTTAAGAGAGAAGAAAGGGATCTGACATCAAAAGATGGGGAAGGAAGAAAATTGAATGAATGAATAGAAAACCAAAACTTACCATTTTGGTGTGGAAGAAGAATGGAAAAAAAAACTGCAAGCACATGTGCCTTTATGACCCGATCGTTGACCCGTCTGTGACCTCTTTTCAACTCGACTCTTTTGGTTGTTGACTTTGGTTAACTAGGATGAGCTTTTTGGTTGAAGTTTAAAGTTTTTGTTTGAACTCGGTGACCCACATAAAGATCCGCGCTTCGACTTAATCCAATCGCAGGTGTTCTCTTTTTTCTATTTTAATTTTGTTTTTTGATTTTATTTTTTATTTATTTTTATTTTGATTTTGATTTTATTTTTAGTTTATTTATTTATTTATTTTTATTGAGTAACTTATTATTTGTTAAATATTTTACAAAAATTCAATTTTATTTCTGGAAAACAATAACAAAAAAATAATAAAAAAATTTTTTCAAATAAATTCATAAATCTTACCAAACTATTGGAGAATTTTCATGAACTTAAATTTTATGGAATCCACCAAACTATTAGAAATTTTCATACATCGATTTTCAAAAAAAATTTTTATCCTACCAAACTGTTGGAAGATTGCATTTCAAGTTAAATCTTACCAAATTATTAAAAGATTTAATGAATTTTCTCAAAATAAAATTTTATAAATATTTTTACAATAAAATTTTACCAAACTTTTGAAAGATCTGCATCAAAATAAATCTTAATAAACTATTGGATGACTTTATTAATTTTTTTGAATAAAATATATTAATAAATCAGACAACGGAGCCTCTTCAAAGTGTGATACTAGTCTCTATGAATACTCATCATATTAAAAAATTACCTTAAATTACTACCAAACTATTAGGGTAATTTCAAGACTAATTTTTAATATTAAATATTTTGGTAAATTACAAACATGATCAAGGCTTGGATAATATGAAATCAGACTGGTACCATCTTTTGGATATGTGTTATGAAGATGCTATAATCTTTCTCACATGTAACCATACTTTTGAACCTAAAATCTAGTTTCATGGATCATAATCTACTATTTAAAAATACTCAAGTCAATCTTGGAACTCTTCTTTAAATGGGATAAATTCGATTAGGTGACCAATCACACCTAAACAAAAAAAATTGATGACGATTCCTAAAAATCATGTCTAGTGGTAGGTCTATGGATCTATACATAAAATAGTTTGGTGACTTCATTGGAGATAAATTGAAAGTCAAGCCAATAAATGATTTTTTATTATCCATGCCTTGCTTAATAAATTTAAGATTATTTTTTTATTTTATTTCTTTTCATTGCTTATATTTGCTTAGTTATTCATTTATTATATATATGTCATTCATTTGCATGTGCATAACATAAGCTCTCCACTCGAGTTTTACCCTTAAGAGAAAGTAAAATACTTATGTCCTTGTGAGATTTCATATCTCTATATGAGCCTGCAAAATACTTCAACTCAAATTGAACCCTTTTTGCTGTTAGCCTGTGATGGGTAAAGATTTTGGTGCCTTACTAGTCTATAATGGATAATGATGTAAGAAAAAATTTAGGAACCTTTTAGAAGTAATCCAAACCGCATATAGTTAACTTTAAAAAATTAACCATAGGTAGAGCCATGTTTTTCCACCTTTTATAGTTAACCTAAAATTTATGGTCATGCTGTTAGTTTACTTGTTTTATAGTGTTTATTTTGTTAAAATGACTAACCAATTTTCTTGTTTTGTTTTTTTTTTTTTTTGTGCATATTCATAAACATACATGCATTGCATTACATTCAGTCATGATCATTTATTCATTATGTCAAATCATGTCAAGATCACTTATTCTAGATTATGGTACTAAGGTGTAAGAATAGCTCAACATCCATATAACACTCGAGCTATAGTTAGGAAGATAGAGCAAGATAATGCAAATCGTTTTGAAAGGTTGAAAAAGGCTCATGAGGTAATTGAGGGGAAATGAGCAAGATCTTTGAAGCTCTAGATAAAATAAACAAAGAAAAAATAGTTAAGGAAGATATCTCGCATGAAGTCACTAAATCACTATATTTTTCAAGTTTCGATCCATATCAAACCTAAGCCACTCCAAGCTTTCAGCCACAACAAACCACGTTCCCCACTCATAGCTACCCAGGAATGCCCTATGTACCCAGTCAAGTAAATGTTCAAATTTACACTAATCTTATATTCGTTGAAAAGGCAGTCGAGCCAATCCAAACTTTCAATTTGGATGAGGTAAAAGAAATAGTGAAATTGTAGATAGTTACATCATTAGAAGACTCTAAGACTAATTAAACAATAAGCATGATTAAGGAAAGATTATGAGCTCTAGAAAGTATTGACTTTTACGGATCCATGGATGCTGCAGGGCTTTGCTTGGTGCCAGACATAATGATATCCCCAAAATTCAAAGTGTTAAAGTTTAAAAAATACGACGATATTAAGTGTCTCATTACACATGTCATAATGTATTATCCTAAAATGATAGCACATGCCAGTAATAAGAAGCTACTCATGCATATTTTTTCTAAGACAACTTAACTTGGTCTATCGTAAGGTGGTATGTTTAGTTGGACATGACTCATATAAGATTATAGAATGATTTGACTTGATCTTTTATTAATCAGTATTATCACATCATAGGTTTAGCTCTTGATTGACTTTCATTGCAAGAAATAAAAAAAAAAGCATCTGAGTCCTTCAAAGAGTATTCCCAAAGATGACAAGATGTCGTCGCTCAAGTACTACCTCCTTTAACTGAAAAAAAATGATGATTTTATTTGTAAGCATTTTAAAGTTGCTTTATTATGAGAAGATGATAGAGAATGTAAAAAAAAATTAATTTATAAAGATGATAAGGAATGTAAAAAAAAAATTAATCGATATGATGATCTCAAAAGAGATTATTAAAAATGCCATCAAGAATGGTAAACTTGAAAAGAGAAAAATCAACAATGCCAAGAAAGGTAGGATGCCTAAGAAAGAAAAAGATAAAGCCTAAGCGATGAGTTTTGAGGGGCAGCAATCCATAAGTTATGCTCTATATCCACTATATGTTCATCCTACTTACTATCCAACTACCAATAATATGTTTAGTTGGACATGACTCATATAAGATTATAGAATGATTTGACTTGATCTTTCATTAATCAGTATTATCACATCATAGGTTTAGCTCTTGATTGACTTTCATTGCAAGAAATAAACAAAAAAAAAGCATCTAAGTCCTTCAAAGAGTATTCCCAAAGATGACAAGATGTCGTCGCTCAAGTACTACCTCTTTTAACTGAAAAAAAAAAATGATGATTTTATTTGTAAGCATTTCGAAGTTGCTTTATTATGAGAAGATGATAGAGAATGTAAAAAAAAATTAATTTATAAAGATGATAAGGAATGTAAAAAAAAAAAATTAATCGATATGATGATCTCAAAAGAGATTATTAAAAATGCCATCAAGAATGGTAAACTTGAAAAAAGAAAAATCGACAATGCCAAGAAAGGTAGGATGCCTAAGAAAGAAAAAGATAAAGCCTAAGCGATGAGTTTTGAGGGGCAGCAATCCATAAGTTATGCTCTATATCCACTATATGTTCATCCTACTTACTATCCAACTACCAATAATATTACACAAGTTTTTACCAGCCTTACTTTCTAATCATGAACAATATCGCTCTAAGTCCTCATCAACTAGCATTTTAAGTACCTACATATAGGTCTAATCCTGTTACTACACCAGTTTCAAAGCTTAACAATCAAACAAGTGGTTTGGAAAGATCCAGGAGTAATCAAGAGAAAGCTTGCTTGATCCTATCCCCATAACCTATATTGAGCTATTTTCAGAATTGGTCAAAAATGACCTAGTATCCCCAGTCTTTTTGGAGCTATTGAAAACCATCTTATCCCAAATGATATAATGTTAATGCCACATATGACTACCATAATGGGAATGTGTGTCACTCCATAGAAACATGTCCTACTTTCAAGTATAAAATACAAAATTTGATTCGAGTAGGCTCAATAAGCTTCAATGAATCAAGGGAGCTGAATATCCACAAAGACTTTTTGCCCAAACATCCAAAGACATGATTTTGGAAAGTTGATTGAAATTGATTATCATCTTAAGATTTTTTGAGAATATAGATCTTTTTTATATGCTTAGATTTCATCTTATTTTTAATTATTTTAATAAAAGTGACAGATTTGATGCATTTTCATAACATTTTCTCTTTTGTGTGAATAACCATTATTTACTTAACTTCTCATACCTTTTCCCATATCTATTCTTTGATTTTAAATAATGAATATTCAGACAGTCATGATGATAATTTAGGATTTGATTTTGAAAACATCATTCATAATGATTTGATTAATAGATAAAGATTATTGATCCATTAGGATTGTTGAATAAAATGAAGATAAATTTGTTGAAAAGTTTTGAAATGATGTAACATATGATCTTTATGATAATTCATTCACAAGTCTGCTTTTGATCAATAAATATTTTTTATTGAGAGTATTCATATTCAAGATGAGAAATGACCATCTTTCTTCTATTCTTAAGAAAAAAAAGTAAACTTATCCTTTGCAACCCTATTTGAACCTATTGAAATTTTTTTTTGAAAGAATCCTAACCAAGGATCACCTTCACACTGAGAGCAAAGTTTGAGAAGTTTGTTTATCCTAAGTTATTTCAAGGGCAAAGTCTTGTGCTGCTTAAAATTTTCTTGAAAAATGGTGAAAAAAAATTGATGGGGCAAAATGCCAATATGTTTCATATGAAAAATGATTCTTGGTTTGATAGCCCTTCAAATATGATTTAGGCATGTTTTATCCATTTCTTTCATAACGCTCACTTAGCTTACATTACATCTTTTAAAAGTCTATTTTGATTAAATGTGAGTACTCGATTGGAGAATCATAAATTGAATTAAGGTAGATTTGTTACTGGATTGTTTGGGACTTTAATCAAAGTGTCATTTATGGATAAAAGGGTAAAGAGAAATTAAAAAAAAAATGAGAAGGAGCTGTGCAAAAAAAAAGGCAAAAAATAAAAAAAATAAAAAAAAAGAAAAAAAAAGACTTAAACTAAAAATATGAAAAGATAGTTTAAGTAAAGATGAAAACTTAAAGAAACAACATCATGTGAGGGTTCTAGGAATGATGATGATAATTGGCTTAAAGACTGAAGATATTGATGGATTGTGTTTTTGAAAAAGAATTATGAGTTAAAGTTTGAAATTGTCTGATCAATCATTATTTTAAATGTTGATATTCCATTTGAATAGTCCAAATATTTTACCTTTGTTCACCTTTGATTTGTTATGGACCATTTTTTTTTCATAAAGACCATTTTCTTTTATCTTTTGCCAAATGTACATCCCTTGAATGAATAAAAAAATGTACCATGTTTGTCACCAATTTAAATGATGGTAAATAAATGAATGACAACGTTCGTAAAAAGAGGTCTATTCTTTTGAAAGAAATCCAAGATGAGATAGCGAAAGAAGCCTAAGAAGATGTTTAAAAAAAAGACGAACAAGACAACTCGAAAATGAATTTAGTGATAGATTGGTTGATTAACCTGTGAGTTATGACCAGATGAGAAGAATGACATAGATCAACTGACAAAATTTGTTCTAAGATCATTAATGTTGAAAAGTTAAAAAAGAACACATGAGAGGGTGAAGTCTTGAGAAACTTATTATCATAATTGAAACTTTATGGCATTGATTTAGTAACATCTGCACTACATACATTTTGTTTATATTGCATCTACATTTGCATCCTAGATAGGACCAGCATTTGCATTGCTGCATTATCATTTATCACTCATTTTCAATCTTGGCTCAGTCTAGATTATTTTTCAGACTTGTGGTTCAATCCTAATTATCTAATCTTGGCTCAATCCAGATTATCTTTCAGACTTGTAGTTTAATCCCAATTATTCGATCTTGACTCAATCTAGATCATTTTTTTGACTTGTAGTTTAATTTTGATTATTTGATCTTTGCTCTATCCAAATCATTTTCCTAACTTGTGGTTTAACCTTGGTTGGTCGTTTGATCTTGGCTTAATCCTGATCATTTTTTATTTTTTTGACCAGCAGTTTAATCCTAGTCACTCATTTTTTTCTCATCTTGGTCTAGATCATTTTATTTTTCAAACCCGTGGTTCAATCTCGATCACTCATTTTATTCTCGATTTGGTCCAGATCATTTTAACCTTTGCGAAACTTGAAATTTTGCAAATCTGAAAGTCCTAGTGAACATGAATCTTTACGTATTTAAAACCTCTGCAAAACTTAGAATCTTGTGAATTTTTTATTCTTGCGAACTTGAAATCTTTGCGCATTTAGAACCTCTACAAAACTTAAATCTTGTGAATATTTCATTCTTGCAAATATGAAAGTTCTTACGAACCTGAAATCTTTGCTATTTAGAACATCTGTGAAACTTGAAATCTTACGAATCTTTCATTCTTGTGAATCTGAAAACCTTTACGAATCTTGAATCTTTACGATTTTGTTAGACTTGGAATATTGGAATCTTTCAGCTTTTATTATGGAACCTCATAAATTTTTGAATGTCTAAATTGTGAATCTTTAGATTTAAAGTTAAAATTTTGAACTTTATTTTTTCAGCATGCAGTTTAATCCTAGTTACTCATTTTCATCTTGGCTCAGTCTAAATCATTTTATTTTTTGATTAGAAGTTTAATCCCGATCATCCGTTTGATCTCGGCTCAGTCTAGATAATTTTATTTCTTGTTTTGTAGTTCAATCTCAATCATTTTCCTATTTTTGGTATACTTCGATCATTTTTTTAATCTTAGCTTTCTAGATCTGAACAAAATGAATGTCTTTTATCTTTGAGCAATTTTTATTTTCTAGAAATTATGCAAAGAGAGGCAATTATAGATACCCCATTTTATCTGAGATTTTTTTTAGACGAAGGCAGGCTTCGATTGTGAATTGGGCCTGATTGGGAAGCTTAGGACTCAATAGAAAATTTTTCATTTTAATTTTAATTTGATTTAGTTTTTTTATTTTATTTACTTATCATTATTATTATTTTTAAAAAAATAAAAAAGGTTTAAAATAAAAAAAATAGGAAAAAGAAAGAAATTGGTGATTCAATCCTGGATTCTTTGGAGCATGATTCTTAGTGATTCAATCTTGGATTTATTGGAGCATAATTCATACAAAGGATCAATTCATGGATGAATAAAATCATGATTGCAGATTCTGTGGAAATGATTTTTTTCAAATTAGACGAATATGAATCCCTATAAAGGATTCAAGATAGCAATCAACAAGGCAAGTCTAATTTCCATACGATAATGCTTATTCAACTGTAAATTGGAGCCATGCAAATTGGAGAGGCAAATATAAAAGCAATCACACAATAGCCGAGGGCCTCAATTAACAAACAAAGCAAGCAAAGAGAAAATCAAGCAGAATAAAAGACTTTGGCAATAAGCACCCAAGTAATTGAGCAATAGTAACAAAGGAAGGCAACACATGGATTCAACCAGGAAAGGAATCAACCAAAACCAATTCACAAACAATAACTCTTAGCCTCAATCATACCTAGAACCAAGGAGCCTAAAAGTCAATTCACACCTAAAAGCTAACACACACAGCCTCATATATAATACCTAGAAACCTATACTTAGAATCCCATTAGAAGACAAGTAAAAGGCTGCTCATACAATTTTTAAAAATCAAGTTAATCCAAAACAAGTCCCAACATAGTCAACCAAAAGCATTAAATCAAAAACCCAGAAGCCAAATAAAAAACTCCAACAAATAGAAGCAAACAGAAACAACAAAATAGAAATCAGTCAACATCAATCCATACAAAAATCATAAAAAAGCAAAAAGTTGACAATAAAGGAATTTTTTTAGGTTTCAATTTGATTTTTTTTAGAGTTTTTGGGTTTTAAAATAGAGATAGAAAAATGAGAAAGGAAATGCTGCTATAGGAGTAAATTTCTGGCATAAGCTACGGTGGCACAAGGTGACGGCAAGTTACTGGAATTTGGATTGGATCGCCAGTGCTTTGGTGTTTTGAAAAGGCAGCCGATTGCTTTGGTTTTTGGATGGTTTAAGAGAGAAAAAATGGATCTGGCATCAAGAGATGGGGAAGAGAAGAAAATTAAAAGAATGAATAAAAAACCAAAACTTGTCGTTTTGGTGTAGAAGAAGAATGGAAAGAAGAACTACAAGCCCGTGTACCTTTATGACCCAATCTGTTGACCCATCTGTGACCCTTTGTCAACCCAACTTTTTTGGCTATTGACTTTGGTTGACTAGGATCAATTTTTTGGTTAAAGTTTAAAGTTTTTGCTTGAACCTGGTGACCCACGTGAAGATTTGCACTTTTATTAGATCCGATCGCAAGTGTTCTTTTTTTCTTTTTTAATTTTAATTTTTTGATTTTATTTTTTGATTTATTTTATATTTTTATTTTTATTTTATTTTTAGTTTTATTTATTTATTTACTTTACTAATTTTTATTATTTATTTATTTTTATTGAGTAGCTTATTATTTGTTAAATATTTTACCAAATTCTTTTTTATTTCTAGAAAATAATAACAAAAAAATAATAATAAATTTTTTTCAAATAAATTCATGAATCATACTAAACTATTGCAAAATTTTCATGAATTTAAATTTTATGAAATATTCCACCAAACCATTTGAAAATTTCATAGAATCAGTTTTCAAAAAGAAATATTTATATCCTTGGAGGATTGCATCTCAAGTTAAATCTTACCAAACTATTAGAAGATTTAATGAATTTTTTCAAAATAAAATTTTATAAATATTTTATAATAAAATCTCACCAAACTATTGAGAGATCTGCATTAAAGTAAATCTTACCAAATTATTAGAAGATTTTACTAATTTTTTTAAATAAAATATATTAATAAATCTGAAGACGGAACCTTTTTAGAGTGGAACACTAATCTTCATGAATACTCCTAAGCTAAAAAAATTATCTTAAATTGCTACCAAACCCTTAAGACAATTTTAAGACTAATTTTTAATATTAAATATTTCGATAAATTACAAACATGATTAAGGCTTGGATAATCTGAAATCAGATTGATACCATCATTTGAATGAGCGTTGTGAGGGTATTGTAACATTCCTCACACATAAGTGTACTTTCGAATCTAAAATTTGATTTCGTGGATTAGAATCTACTATTTAAAGATACCTAAATCAACCTTAAGACTCTTCTTTAAATGAGACAAATTCGATTAGGTGACTAATCACACTTAAATAAAAAAAAATTGATGATGACTCCTTAAAATTATATCTAACGATAAGTTCATAAATCTATACGTTATGACATAAGATCTTGCGAACTATACCATGTTGAAAATTGTTATAATGAGTTAGTTCATAATGGCTAGCAACCCATGGATTAACCCCCTCTATTCAAAATTTGGATCAAATTATACTATCTATTACTATATTTTGATTAAATAATAAATTGATCTTTTTATTTTTAATATATTAAAATAAATCCATATTTATCAATTAAAATAATATTATTTGAATACATTAAGATAAATAAACTAATTTCATTTGATCAAAATATAAAAACTTACGGTAAAATTCCACTTAAGCAATGCTAGTCATACTCATAGTCATACTAGCATCAGCAAGGCCCAAAAGAATTGGGACGAGACTGAGTGAATTAATAGCACCTTTACCTAATGACCCATTAGGCAGCTACTCCTTGTATAGCCCGCCCATAAGCAGTCTTTCATAACTCAAAGCATCATCCTCCAAAGCCTAAACAGAGGCAGCTAACAGGCCGGAGAGAAAACAGAATCTTGTTCCAATATGGAGAGTTTTTAAAATCAAACCTCTAATCGACAGCAAACACGAAGACCCCACATTGTCCTCAACAAAATCCACTGAATTCCCTAAAGCAACGATAAAGAGCAGCCAACGTTTCTGAATATTTTAAAGAGGCGTGAGAGATTTGCTTTGTTCACCAAACCAAACCCACAAGCCAAAGAGAAATACAAAAATCCATGGTGGGATATTGAGTGGAAAAGGGAATTCAATTCTGATAGGGAACAGTAGTGTAGAATGATCTTCAACTAACTTGGATGACAACAAGGGTAAATGGCAATGATGATGGTGGGGAACATCCTTCTCTTCTCCCTCCCTAAAGACAAGAAAGCATAAAAAAAATTACCCAACTTGCGGGTTACCATCATGATTTAGGGCGCAGAATCTTGCAACTCATGACAATTATGCCAAATGTGAATGCTTGTTGATTCTTGTAGATTATGCGTACATATGAAAAATATGACCTTAAGGATGTATATTATTATAATATATATGCTGCAATGCATATGGTAGACAGAGTCAGCCCAAACCTTTTGCTTTCTATCTAAAAATAATATTAATAGTTAGTTTAAGCAGGACAAGGTCTCCAACGGATGACGTGCATGCCATAAACATGGGATGGAACTTTCAGAAGTAATGGAGTATTACGAAACATTGAAGTAGTTTTAAGAATCTGATATATCATGATAGTTAGCCATCATATAAAAAAAAATTCATTAGAAGCAGCCGGGAAATGTACATTGCTTATGTTATTAAAGTTTCAAATTGTAACTTGATTAAAGCATAATTTAACTATATATATTCAAATCAATATACAGATGAATTCATACATTGTTTGATAATCATAATAATGCCACTTTCTTTTTGTTTGCTTACTTTTTTTTTCTTACTACTTTATATTTCATGTCAAAAAGAAAAAGAGATGCTACTCCAAAGTTATATGCTTAAGGATACTTTTGTTTCTTTTGGGCTATTCGTTTCTCCTTTCACTATGACTTTCAGCTGTAAAGACCATTAAAAAGAAGGGCTAAGGCACCCAAAACCCATCTCTGCAAGTCAAACCTTTTAGAGGTAAGACTTGGACTCCTTGCTTCCAGCTCCAAAAATGTAGATCGTTGGACCTCTTCAAAGCTATAGCAAAGGCTCCCAAAGCCATTACATGCGTGGCCACAGCTCACCACTGCCTTTGCCTTGTAAAAGAACCGAATGACTGACCTAGCAGATCTTTTAAGACCATGTGGAAAAGTGAAGTAGCCTCTCGTTTCTAACAAACAGCTTACGTTTCTTTTTTGGCCCTTTTCCCTTCCATTTTTTTCTTCTCTTTTTGGAGGTTTCTCGTCACCCTCGTAATGTCTTCTGTGACATAATCCCCGTCAAACAATCTCTGCAATAAAAGAGCTTTCATTCTTTTCCTATTCCAGGCGCCTCCCATCCGGCGTGCCTCCCTGCCTTTCAATTTCGCAATAAATTTTGTATTTCTCGCTCAAGTTGAAACAAGACATATGCATGTTTTAATTTGTAGATTTTAAGTGGTTTTATCCAGAATGTGCTGATCTTTTGTCAGACAAAAAGCGGAAATGAAGTTGAAACATGAAACTATTTGAACAAAGTTCATATTCCTTCCATCATGTTTGAGTGGTGTAGTTACTTATTGTTGAATAGGGGCGTTGAACTTGGAATTGGAAACGCCAAGAACCAACCATAGTTCAAACAATTTTAGCTGACATAGACCTTGAATAAAATAGTACTATTAGCTAAGTTCAATTTCCGACATTTCTCCAACATTTCAGAGAGCTTGAGTTGACTTCAAAACCCACCACAAAAATGCAAGCAATATCATCCCCACAATTTCTCAGGGTTGCCTCCAATCATTTTCAAGTAGACCTAATTAAAAGAAATTGTTTGTTGGATGAATATAGCTACCGCGTAATGTAATTGTAAAAAAAAAAAAACCAAAGCCATCGGGCATGGTCATACTAAAATAATAGTACCTCATCCAAAGTCCAAAATCATGGTTGATTAAAAACTTTTTTTTTTTTTTTGAAGAAAACTTAAAAACTTTAAATACTAAAATTAGCAGCAAATAATTATACGAAGATGCCAAATTGTCCTATAAATAAAGGGGAAGATATGTCCAAGGCAATAGTACTGTACAAAGTTAAACCTGATACTGGTCCAAAGTAAAAAGGCAAACGATAGGAAACTACAAATATGAGAACGGCGGTGACAGAGGCTGCGCGTGGGGCAAATGTAAATCCATGATCCAAAATTGGCCGACAAGTCTAAAGGGCTAAAAAAGCTGAGTCCAATGACCGCAAATCTGAATTTATAACAGTATGTATTTTCTGTATAGTGGTCTAAAACTATACACTTTTTACAGAGTAATTGCATCATTCATTTGCACATAACATTTGTCTGTCTTTCTCACTCTCGCAAGCCCCGTCATGTGCTCTACCTGTATATCCACGCAAACAATTCCTTTGCAAGTAAAAACAACTATATCCACGAAATAAAAACACTGTTCAAAATCAGCAAAGCTCTCTCTCTCTCTGGTCTATTGTTAAAAAGTGGAAGAAAAAGCTTACCTCACTCTCCGCTCACCCTGAAGCACCATTTTCATTTTCTGTGAACACACACATGAAACGGAGCGCAAAGTGTCTCTCTTGTTTTGTTTTTTTCTCAAACTAAACTACTCCTCTCCTATAAAATAAAATTAAAACCCACCAAACAAAGCCCTAGAAAAATAACACTCGTCTCTCTTAGATTCTTTCGTTCCTCTGTCTCTCGCTTTCCATTGCCATGGAAGCTCTCAATTTTCCCAGGTTTTGGAAACCTAGCTATGGCGCTCACAAAAAGAACCAAGCTCAACCTTGTTATGGAAACAGCGGCGCCACCCAGAATCCAAAGTCTTTGATTGTTTCAGATCATGAGTTGGATGAAGGGGAGGACTCTTTCATCGACTTGGAGCTTCCTTTGCATGAGTTTGACGACAAGGCAAATGTCCACGGTAACAGCCATGATGAGAACGATGTCAAAGGCAAGAAAAGATTCGACTCCAAGGAGGAGCGACCACTCCATGAACCGGCTAAGAATGGTGGTGATAAAGAGCTCGACTTGTCACGGCAAACTCGTTCTTTGTCTCCAAATGATCACTTCTCCAAACGAAAGATCATACCCATTGAGCCAAGCTCTAAGCCTCAATCTCCCATAGCTCTGTTAAAATCAGCTCCAAAATTTCGAATCTTTACTCTTAAGAAGTCAAAGTCAATGGCAAATACTAGTAACACATACATAGCAGAGAAAACAGAGTTCATCGGTATTTCTATGGGGACCCCAAAGCATGAAAAGCAAGGCAGCAGCAAGCATTTCAAAGTTAAATTCAAAATTGAGGAGTCTCCAAATCTCCCAATCTTCACCAGAGAAACTAGTTTACGGAAAACAAACGGGAAAATAGAGGACTCGTTATCAAAAAATTCCTCAAAGAGATTATCGAAAGATCGGATACAAAAATACCTCAATAAAATCAAGCCATTGTACGTAAAAGTCAGTCAACGTGACAAGGTCTCAGGTGACTTATCAACGTCTTCTCCAGCGGCTTCTCCGGCAACGATATATTCCATTAAGGAGAAACAGGGGGATCTTTTGACGGGGGTTAGAGGGGTTTGCAAGCAATTGGGAAAGAGCAGATCAGCCTCGGCTGCAGCATTGTCCGTTAGTAGGAGAGATGATTCGCTTCTACTGCAACATGATGGGATCCAAAGCGCCATTTTACATTGCAAGAAATCTTTCAATTCATCGAGAGGTACTATTTATAGTTAATTAATTGGTTTTAAGTTAATCATAAACTTTGGGTTTCATTTGGAATTCGATCCTTAGCTTGTTTCTCTTGTTTTGGCAGCAGAATCTTCTTGGTTGTCCAGATGTACAAGTGATTCTTCACAGGGGAAGTTAAGCAATGCATCTTCTACAGGTATGTCTTAATCTTATTTACTATTATTTGCACTAGTTATTGAGTGTTAAAAAATCTTAAATCTACTTCTTAAGTACTAATTAAACCCTTTTATTTTCCTCAGATTCTTCTCTTTTGTCACGAGTTAAAAGCAATTCTTCATACGAGAAACTGATGGATTCCGCAAGAATATCCAGCGAAAGAAATGCCTTAAAGCACCTGAAGCACTAGAAAACGCGGAAAACAAAATGTCGTTAATCAAAAGCTATAGAAAGGAAACAATGGATAGAGACTTTGTTTTTTATTATAATGATGTAAAAGAAATGAAAGCGAAAAAAAAGAATATAGAGAGAGGCAAGGATTTTTGTTTGATTGTTAGCTATGATGAGCAGTGAGCAGAGTAGCTTCAATTATGAAGGTGATGGGCAATTATGAAGGAATTGGAAGTACTCTATGTATGTGGATTTTTGTTTTCTTTGTGTTAAACTATGCTTTGGTCTTGTTTTTTGCAATTATCCATTATGTTACCTTTGAGAGGTGAGCTGATCATATCTAAGATGTGATCATTACTGGATTTGAAGGACCTGAAATGACTTGACAGTTTTCTCCACTTATTCCTTGTTTCATTTTCTTGGGTGATTATTTGCCTTTTTCCAGGACAATTGGTAGTTTCTGGTGGGAATTTGGTGGGAAAGGGGAGAAGTGGGACAAGGATGGAATGAGAATATTAACAATATTTAAACAATTTTGCTACTTCAAATCTTCCCTGTTCTAACAACAAACATCGATTCACACATGAAATTTCGGTAGAAAAGCAAGCCAAGTAAGTGATGACTAATGCAAGTTTGAACAGGAAACCAAAGCCAAACCATGTATATTTTAAAAATCTTGGTTCTTTCTTTGAAAGTTAAAACACAAAAAAATGAAAGGGGATCATATGATAATATCTCTGCAGTTGCATCCTGCTAAAAAGTACTTTTCAACGGTTGAGAAAGCAGTTCACCCCTTTGTGGTTAAAGTCATTTCATTTCATTCAAAAGTTAAAAATAAAACAAAAAACAAAATCAATTGAAACAGACGCTCTGAGTCTCCCTCTGGCTAGCCGTCCTATATGCAGATGGTACGTTGAATATTCAATCTGCCTACCCGTTGTGGCAGCCAGGAAACTACCAATAAAGTTCACCTGTGACAAGTATAGTCTCATATATTCTTGTGCCATTGAAGTTGAAAGTTTTATGTCTCTGTCCACCGTATCCATGGTCTATTGAGATCTGATATCGTCGTTGATATGGTTCCTCAGAAAGTATGCCATAGTGATCATACCCTGGACAATTGTTTCCCACAAGTCCTTTGTCTATATTCTGATTTTTCTTATCCAACTCACTCAGGAGTCAGAACAATCATTCATTTCAATCATTTCTCATCAGTGATTCAAATTGTCTTTAGTATTTGGCAGATCTACCGGTTTCCTCTCTTCTACTTGGATTTCTAGTAAAAGTTGCAAGATTCAATTCAGTATTGGATAATTTGTTATACACTTACAATGCTGTATTCCTGGAATATAAAATCTCAGAATGAACATTATATGTAAAAGGTAGACGCTAGGCTTATATACAAAAAAAAAAAAAAGAAAAGGAAAAGCCTTAGACTCTTCTTATTCTCCAAGGAAATGAGACCATAAAGTATAAAAAAAAAATCTCCTTACTGATATAGTTCATTCAGTATTGAAGAATGACCTGTTAAGATTTGTAAAAGAATTATTGCAGTTGCAACTACTTACATACTTAATTTGCAATGTCAAAGAAAGTTAATCAGAGACAAGAAAAAGAACACGATGAATCCGTGATGTCTGAAATTTCAATAAAGGTCGTAATTTTGTTTGGAGTCATAAATGAATCGAGGACCAAGCTCTTTGTGTGCAACAAGAAATAAACCAAAATTTTCAAGGCACACTCATCATAATGACAGGAAAAGCCAAAATGACCACAAAAACAAAGCGCCCACTCCCTCATTTGCAGACTCCACAGTCCACAGTGCCCCACAAAATAGCTTGGTCCGGTACTGACAGGGTAATAGTGTCGGCCTCTACTTCACACAGTTGACACCAACAAGCCAAGACCCATAAATATTATAAGCGGGCACTGCCTGCATTAAAGATGGTCTAAAGGCCTTTCTATTCCAGCTTATGACCTATCAGTTGTCTTCAATTTATATTTGATGTAGACTATTGTAGTTCAGCTATAATTTGAGGAATTCATATATAGAATGAACTATATCACCAGCGCTTATGGAAGTCTAAAGCTAATAAATCCGAGAATTAGATTGTTCATTCATCAGGATCAACCTAGGAGTGACATGATTTTGTGACCAACAACCAAAAGGAAACACCTTCAGTCCGATTTGATAGCATTTGTCAAGCTTATTGGTCACAAACACAAGGAGAGCAATGTTCTGCAAGGGATTTTTGTGTGTCTAATGGCTACACATTATGTTTTTTTGTTTTTTCCCCACCAAGAAAAAGTAGAATGAAAAGAGAACAGTAACTATGATTTTTGAAAAGGGTTTCTATTCCATTTCAACTTTACCTGAACAGGTTTCTGGATTCTTCATCGAAAGGTGTTGGTTTCATCGGACTAACAGGTCATCAACTAATGAGGAGAGTTCTGTGTACGAAGCTAGACAAAGCATGGAATGCCGGCAAGGGTTACAGCTTATAAATTACTTTCTTGAAAGTGCCAAAATTGATTTATTTCTTTCAAAGAGAGGAAAATCGAACAGCAACGCAACGAGGAGACAATACACGACAGAGAACCGGCACAACAAAAGAATTCGTACGAGGCCCATAAATTTGCCTTGTTTCTTCTGCTGATCATATGTCTCTCTCTACTCTTAAATCCTGATGTAACATTTTAGGTGCCGTTTACCAGCAGTTGCATTAGGCCACGATAGATGTTGGAAGTTTGGGATCCTGATGGACCCATTTTCTCAACATTAGCATCTTTGTTAGGAAACATAACATCCTCCCGGAACATGAGTAATCTGCTTGAGTTCGCTGGATCTGTCCTTTATTAGGTTGTCTGCAACATTATGATTTATATTTGTACCCTTTCATCATTTTTGGGCCAAAGAATTGTTAAAAAAGGTTAAATCAATATTAGTGGGAATGGGTTAGGCCCATTGAGTTAACCCAAGGAGCAATCCTCTTCTTTTTTAATTTTTTATCCCTTTTCTCTTATTCGTTATACAAAAATCCAGGAACTAGAACGTCTGCTTCTCTGCTAATACTATCAAGCTTATCCTCTATTGTAGAGGCAAATGATGAAGCGATCGTTCATCATTGAACCTGATTTTATATATATTTTTTCTGGTAAAGGTTAAAGATTATGTATTAGTGTTTAACATTCTAGGAGTTAAAAAATAGAAATGTGGAAGCGTTATTATGCAAAAAAAAAAAAAAATTATAATATGCGGAATAAAAAGAGTAAATAGAAACCTTTAATTCAATTTAATTATCATTAATCGATATGATTAAGATCGATTTTCCGTGAAGAGTAAGGTAAACATGACAAAATCTTCAACCATCAAATAAGAAAAATAGTCAGCATAGGTGGCGGTCAAGTGCTGAGTTGAAAAGTGCATCGAAGACTAAAAGCTAAATGTATTACTAATGATTTGTGACTTGAGGGAACACGTTTTAAAGCAAAAGGCTGCTTAAGTCCCGTCATCTAGAAACGCTAGAAATTTGTTAATTAATTACTATTTATTTTTATGCCCATTTGAATTTGCTCACTCCCCATTCCCATTGGGACGATTATTTGAACAAAATTTCATCGGCCGTTTTGAATTTAAATTTTTAAAATTGCCAGTATTTTTTATTCGATCTCTAATCATACTCATTCAAATGGAGGACAAATCTCCCAAGTTTGACATTCTTGCCACAATTATTGAGCTTTTACAGCTTGGGGATTTTCCAATTTCCAGCCCTCTCCTCTTTTCCCTACTGGCGGGCTATAATTTCAGATATGATAGCAACTCCATTGTCAGCATCCTGGATCATGCCCAAAGTCTGGTTTTATTGCCATTACTTATTAATGACATTTTTAAAAAATTTAAATTCTAGCTAATAATTCACAGTAAATTTGACTCAATATTAGCCAGTCTGGAATTCTTGCATCAACAAATTACTGCATCCCAAAGAATGTCTTAGTATTTAAATAAGATGAGGTTTTCACTAGCAATCTAAATATTAAATTGATTAAAGGATGTAAAAAATATAATATCTCATTAAAACCATGATAAAAAAAAAATGCACTTCAGGCACTACCATATCAACAAACATATCTCCTTTGGTGCAAAAAGATAAAAGACAAAGAAAATAAAGAAACCCCATAAGACTGCAACAAAAGTAAGTAAAAAAAAATCCAAAGGCAATCAACGGAGCTAGTTGCACATAATATTTCCTAGTGTTCTCAAGGCAATGTTAATTTCCATGGTACAATTCATTTGGGCTGACTTCTTCCTCTTGATCACCTTCATCAGATGAATCTTCCCATCCAGCTTGGAGTAGCTGGTCAGGGGTAGAACTCCCGAACTAATATCCCTTCCCAATTCAATAGTATTTGACAAACTGCTCGACCTCAACTCCACCACAACATCAACTTTTTTGGTTGATCTAGCCCTGGTTCGAGCCTTATGAATAGTTGCCTGACCAACCGGTGTGCCCCTGTATGCAAACGTGACAGTACCAAGTTCATACTTAAAGTGACCAAAGTTTGTGTTCTTTACCGTGAATTGAGTATTCATTCGCAAATCAAACGAAGGGGAAGCTTCGGTTCCAACATTAAATATGTCAACAAATGACCCTGATCGCACTCGGAACTTGGGATTTCTGATACGCATAACCGTCAATGCAAAGAGTAATATGATTCCAGTCTGGAACACAGCAAACAATACAATATACAACAGACACTTCATTCGTTTCTTTTTCTTTAGCTCTTTCGAGTCAGGAGCCACAACAGTCTCTCCGTCACTTCGTAAATAGCCATTACCCGCTACCAATGGATATGGGGATTCACTCTTCTCTGCCATTTTCTTGATGCTGATTCTAAAGCTGAGAACAAAATTTCCAAGAAATTTATAGAGTGAAGAATGAGATGATAAATATGGGGCATATTAACAAGTATTTATAGCCAAATGGTGCAGCAAGAAAAAGATGGGAATTGGGACATGATAGATTTGAAATAACTAGTAGAGGGAATAGGCAAATGCTTTGCTTTGAAAAAAATGATGCAACCGGACACTTCTTCTAGTATTATGCTTTCTTCACACTTGAACGCGCTAGGAGGGTAGGCGGCCTTCGAACCTTGACTTCATTGGTTCATGTATTATGTTGCAATTGGATGAGTACCTGATTTTTGTTTTACTTTCAATAGTAGTATAACTTTCAGCTTAGCTAATGAAAAAGGATTTTTCTTACCACTCAAACATATTTAATACTTATATTCCCAAATTTATTAGTAATTTTTTTAGCATATTGTTAAGTACAAAAGTGAAGAGAAAAAGATCAAAAAATAATATATATAAAAAAAACTAAACACTTTAAAAAAAGAAAATAAAAAAAATAATAAGTAAACGAAATACAGGTGAATCCAAAAGTGTAGCTTTTCGCATTATAAAAATGTTAAAGAAATAATACAGTATCAGATCGCTTTCACTGGTACTTGATTGGCTGCTTTTGTTCGTATCCATTGATGATTCCTGCGGACTTTAACGGTGGCCTAATTATGCTTTGGCCAATGACTTTACCAAACTGACGTGTTCATCTAGAAGCCGGAAAGTAACGTGTTTTTTATTTTCCTTTTGTGTGTGTTCATAGGGAAGTGATGTGTCGTGACTTTGTAATTTTTTTCTTTTTTTCAAACGAGAAGGAAAATGCCACGAACAAGGGCAGGTGCCAGGTAGTGACACCTTTTTTCCACGTCAGAATTCACATCCTTAAAAAAAAGACATCAAAATTGAGGTTCATCCTCAACTTTTTTCGACTTTATCTTTTTGAATGATAAAAAATATATATATTTTAAGCATTTAATGAGTTACGTAATTTATCGGTAGAATATTAATTTTTTTATATTATATTAATTTTTATAATTTTAAATATAAAAAATTTATTCTAAATAATAAAAAATAATTTTTTTGGATTAAACCTTGAATAACAAGTACTTCACCAACGCGACTTTTTTACTTAATGATTTATATTGTACTGTTGTAACTATAGTTTGGTTTATTGTTTTTTATTACTTTCCACACCATTTTTTTTTTATTTTTCCTTTTTTTATTACTTAATGGTTTATATTGTACTGTTGTACGTATAGTTTGGTCAACGGCGAACGAAGCTCTTCGCCAGAGAAGCACTTTCGTGCAGCTGGTTAGCAGATCTGGCGGCCGCCGCCTCTTATCGGCTTTCCGTCGCCAAAATACGGTAACCTGGAACAGGGTTTCAAGGCTGCCAGTCAGATCGCGTCCCCTGAAAGGTTTTTGGCGCTGCCATCTGCCCATCTGGAATACCTTTATGGCGTTCTGTACGGCCAAAATCGCTTCGGTGCTAGATCTGGTTTTACCAGCATCTAGATCCAGCTGCTTGGTGCCCTTTTTCGGCTTTTTGTTGCTAGTTCTAACCCTAGGATTCCCCTTCCAGATAACCAAAAGAGCTATGAAGTCTCATCTATAAATCAAAACCGAATCGGACAATGACCCGTTTAAAATTTCGGGTCACGAGATAATAGTTCATACGTCGGATTATTTAAGTCAATTATTGAATTAAAAAAAAATTAATATTTTAAATAAATAATTTAGAAATTATTAAAAAGAAAAAACAAAATATTAAGCTCTTAAGATTGAAAATAAGGATATGTTCAGGACTTGTGAAAATTTTATAACAAAAAATATTGAATTCCACAACGTTACTTGACAGTAATTGAATATTTTTCATGAATAAAAAACCAATTTATAATTGTTAACAACGATCAAAAGAAACTAAATAAAGTTTGATTTTTTTTTAAAGGCAATAAAGTTTGATTCTTGTAGTCTTAAAATCCAATTTAGTGTTAATCATTTTAATATATTCTCTGGGTTTCATTTTTTTTTTTCTATTTTTCTTAGAAGCCCTAAAATTATATATATTTTTAAATATTTAAAACTTTTTTATATTTACAAATTATTTTTTAATTTTTAATATTAAAAATATTAAAATTTTAATATTAAATTTATTTTTTTAATTTTATGAAAATAAATAACATTCAAATAATTTGAGATAAAAAAAAATATTTTTATTTTTTTCAACGTTAATTATCAAATAGCATTAATCTCGAAAATGGAAAAATCATTAAAAAAAGGTAAGACATAAATGCTAAGTAAAAAATTCTGTTGCTTTAAATGCCATTCAAACGAAATTCATCGAAGGTGAAACTCTCATGGGTTAACTTTTTCATTTCGTTGATTAAAAGGAATAAACAAAATTTTTTTAAATGAAGTTTATAAAATTTTTTATTAAAAATAATTTTAAAAAAATTTAATAAAAAATCAAATAATAGAATAATAAATTGATAGATTAAAATAAAAAATTTAATAATATATTAAAAATATTAAATATAATAAATATAATTAAATTTGATCAATATTTATTTAATAATAAATTTTTATTTAAAATATTTATCTAAAATTATATTAAAATTTTATATTCTTGATTTATATAATAAAAATTTTAATCTATCATTTTTATTTTAAATATTAATTTTTATGTAATTCATTTTATCCAACAAACTTCATGTAAATCTTTCCTTTATTAAAAACCAATGGCTCCATCCGATTTTTGGTGGGTCATCTACACAAATGGTCTGATATCAAGATTGAACCGGGTGAAATACTGAGTCAGTGAATCAACCAATCCGACTAGATCCGATTTTAAAAACTATTGTCTAAGCACGCTCTTGGAACGGTTTTTTATTTTTATTTTTTAACGTAATGACAGTAAGCTGAGAAAAAGGTCTTTTTGCCTGTCCCTGGGCCTTTTGGGAGAGTGACCCAGTGGGGAGTGGGTCCTCAAGCCAATTTAGACTCAGACTCACTCTATATGTGATCCTGTTCTTGTTTCAGGGCCTAGCTAGATTAGGGTCCAAAGGAAAATGCAATGATAATGTATAACTCTTTAGTACATAAGTAAACTTGTGCAAAAATTATTTGAAAAAAAGTACAATATGTAAATATATGGTGAATTTTTATACTGAAATGATTGGGTGTTGAAATTCCTGGACGCCTGTCTGTGTCAGCTCTGTCATAATGTGGTGCATATGCCAATGAAAGAGAAAGTCACGGATTGGCAAATTGGCTGCAATTTAATTCAACATTCGTCGTCCAGTGTTGGGCGCAGCACACTCCATATAAAAAATCGAATTAAATTATATATATTTTTAACTTTTATATATATTTTAAATTTTTATAAATAAAAATAATTAGTTTATATTTAAATTTATTTAAAAATTTTAAAATTATATTAAAATAATATATATTAAAAAATTATTAAAATAAATTGATAAAATTTCATTAGATTTAAATTCAAATTAAATTTTAAAATATATGATTTTATATATTATTTAAAAATCAAATCAAACTCGATTTGATATGCTATCATCAACAAAGAGAAACAGCGAACTCATGATTAAATATTAGCTACGCTGATCTGATTACCTGTTTTTTTCTTTTTAATAGGAAATTCACCCCCCACCCCACCCCACCTGCACCGTCCAACTCCAATCCTTTCCAAACTAGCACATGTTTTGTCGTCTAATACTAAATAATTGTAGTGATTTGACCAAAATGCACGTCAATCAATAAACTTTACTCTTAAAAGAAATTATTGTCTCAAATTAACTTTTTCTTTTGTTTTTTATTTAAAATTTAAAATTTAATATTCTATTGACAAATTAAATTTATTAGTGATTGATTATTCTTTGCCTTCGTGTTTTTTCTTATCCTTTTTCTCCTCTTTTCAATTTCTGATCAAAGAGTTTTTGAGGTCTTGACTGTTAGGAATGAATGAGAATCATGGGTGCATGCCCTTTTTATTATTATTATTATTATTTTGTTTAAGTTACTTTTGTTTTCATTTTAAATAATTGATAGAAATTGAAGAGTGACCATTTTGCTGACTTTGATTTAAGTGGAATATTAACTGTGAACGATGCTTTGATTTAGTAAAAGGGTTAAATTATAAATGATTTTTAAATTATAATAAAATATTTAAATTAAATTTTTAATGTGATATTTAAATTATAAATTTATTAATTAATATAATATTTAGAGGATTGTTAATTTATTATATCTCATTATTTAAAGTTAATCACATTAAAAGTGAGTATCATATTAATTAATAGATTTATAATTCATATATTAAATTAAAATTTTTAAAATTTTAAATATTATATTAAATATTTTATTATAATTTAGGAATCATAGTAAAATGAAAAAATCTTTAAATCTTTAGATTTTATATTCAAATTCTATTAATGTGTGGATCGGTTTAATTTTAAGTTGAATTATATAATTATATGTTGATTAATAAATTTAATTTAATAATTTTTTATATAAACAAATGTTCAAATTGTAACTTCGCTGAATAATAGTTTATCTAATAATTTATCTACGTATAGACAAATAATGTACAAAGTCACATAGCCTGCTCGACAATTGTCGTCTTCTTAAGTTTTCAGCTGTAGTTGCCAGCGATAACCGTGAACCTAGTAAAGCCAAATATCCTTTATCGCAACTCTATACGATATAATCCTAGAAAGGATAATTTTAGAAATAGAAGAAATTTGTAATTTTATTTTATTTTTATTTTTTTCAGAAAAAATGCATTGGTTCTTGATAAAATTAACTATGAACTCGGCAATTCTAACCTACAATTACTAGTTTACAACGTAATAATATGTTTGAAAATTTGATAGTTCCACTCTAGAATATCGCCACTTAAGCTTATGACCAAACACTTCGCAATTTGTCCTTAAGTTTGCCATCCTAATTATGTTTTATAAACTCTGATTAAACAAAACTACCAAGGGGCACCCCCCTCAAACTTTTTAATTCTCATTCTTCTTATCCTCCCCCAACATTATTCTCCAACTTGATGGAAACTACCATCAACCTATTTCTCTACATCCCATTCTCTATTTCCCAAAGCCTCTCCCTTCAACCAATCCCTCCCCCTCCTCCATGGAAGACCAATCCCCAACCCCATCCCCCCACCGCCACCATCACCTCCGCTCAATACATATACGTTAACAGCATCTTCAGTGTCTTACACCAAATTGACCACAACAACACCTACTTCCCTTACTGGCTATTTCCTTTTCAAACCTTGCACTTCAACGCCCCCAACTTACATCCTCCGGGATGTCTCCTTCACCGCCAACCCCTCACAAATCCTTGCCATTGTTGGCCCAAGTGGAGCCGGAAAGTCCACTCTCCTCGACATTCTAGCAGCGCGAACATCACCAACAAATGGCACTCTTCTACTCAATTCCACTCCGATAAACTCTTCTTCATTTCGAAAGCTTTCTGCTTATGTTCCTCAGCATGACGCATGCTTGCCATTACTCACTGTAGCTGAAACTTTTGCTTTTGCTGCTCGGCTTCTTGTTCCTAAAACATCAGATATTGGCACCATTGTCACATCTCTTCTATCAGAGCTAAGGCTAACGCACTTGGCTAATACCAAGCTCGCTCATGGGCTGTCGGGTGGTGAGTGCAGGCGTGTTTCAATAGGTCTAAGTCTCCTCCATGACCCTTCTGTGTTACTACTTGATGAACCCACTTCAGGCCTTGATAGTACTTCAGCTTTCAATGTAATGCAGATCCTCAAATCAATAGCTGCTTCACGTCACCGCACTGTTGTTTTATCCATACATCAACCAAGCTTCAAGATTCTTTCCACCATTGATAGAATCCTCTTGCTATCAAAAGGGACTGTGGTGCACCATGGTACACTTTTTTCACTTGAAGCATTCTTGCAGTCCAATGGGTTTACCGTCCCTCCTCAGCTCAACGCCCTCGAGTATATCATGGAAATACTAAACCAGCTGCATGAGAGCAAACCAATTACACCGCCATCACTTCTTCCATCACCAGAAGACTCTGCAACTCCTAACAATAATGAAGCAAGTGATATCAGGTACCGAAGCTCAAGACTACATGAAATCTGCTCTTTATATAACAGGCTTTGGAAGATTATTTACAGAACAAGGCAGCTTCTTTTAACCAATGCATTAGAAGCTCTTATCGTGGGTCTTGTTTTAGGAACAATCTACATTAATATTGGTTATGACAAGGAAGGTATAGAAAAAAGGTTTGGTCTCTTTGCCTTCACTCTCACCTTCCTTCTCTCCTCTACAACTGAAACCCTTCCAATCTTCCTTAATGAAAGGCCAATTCTGCTGAAGGAAACTTCAAGTGGGGTTTATAGACTCTCGTCTTACCTCATAGCCAATACCCTTGTCTTCTTGCCATATTTGCTTGCCATTGCGATCATATATTCAACCTCTGTCTACTTCTTAGTGGGTCTATGTGCTTCATGGCAAGCTTTTGCTTACTTCGTTTTGGTCGTTTGGATCATAGTTCTCATGGCAAATTCTTTTGTCCTCTTCTTGAGCTCTCTTGCACCAAATTATATAGCCGGCACTTCACTTGTAACAATACTTCTTGGTGCTTTTTTCCTCTTCTCTGGTTACTTCATCTCCAAGGATAGCTTGCCCAAGTACTGGCTCTTCATGCACTTTTTCTCAATGTACAAGTACGCACTTGATGCCCTCCTTATCAATGAGTATTCTTGCCTTGTATCAAGGTGTTTTCTTTGGTACAATGAAACCAAGACTTGCATGCTAACAGGAGCTGATGTATTACAAAAGAAAGGGCTCCATGAGAGGCAGAGATGGACAAACATCTACATCTTGGTTGGGTTCTTTGTGTTCTATCGTGTGCTTTGTTTTCTGGTTTTGATCAGAAGGGTTTCAAGATCAAAGAAATGAAGACTATACAGAAATTAGGCATCAACTGTCACATTTAATTTTTTTTTTAAATTTTCGCCTTTATTTTCTGTGTTATGTCCCATTCCTTCTATCCCTTATTCACAAATCATAGTCACTGTAATGGCTGCTTTGGATATTTCATTTTATTTATCAAACAAGTAAAACTTCAAACTCAATTATGCTATAAATTAGGTTTGATTCTCCATGCATGTTAACATGGGGCAGATACTTTAAATTTGCCACCACATTGTTATATCTTTTTTCGATTTCTGATTTTTATTTTTTCTTTAGGTCTCGAAGGATGCCAGGAAAGTTTCAAATGGCCTGATAGCGCTAGCAAGCTCACAAGTTTATTACAAGATATGGCTTGAATCCTGGCATCATGACATCCTTTCATGTAATTTGTCCGGATTACTTTTCACTCCCAAATTCTAAAATTGACTTTCCTCTTTACATTTTCCAGCCTATAACATGCTATTCTTCTTGATAGGGGACCAATTAAAAGGTCTGGTTCCCAATTATCAACATCACAGTGATGGATATTCAAACGTAGCAAAAAAATTCTTTATTAATACTGCCATATACATGGTGCTGAAACAATATCTCATTTGTCTAACGCCCGATCAAAAAATTTTCAACTCAATCCGCAAATTCATCAGCCGGTACTGATCAGAATCAGAACAATGGGAGGGAGGGAGTCCATGTTTTTTAGCAGGAGCATTACAAGGCGACATATGGTCGATGAGTTGGCAAGAATACAAACAAAAAAAGTTGGCTTCACCCACTCGCATCTTTACTAAAGAATGTATCACGGGTCTCTATGTATTTATGATGCTAAAGCCTGAAAGTAAAGAAGAATCCAAGTAGTCGTCCTCGATATAAATAGGCTCTTGTCGGGTTGTGAAATGCGGGGTTGTGCCTGCTTTCTTTCGCTTGGAATCAGTGCATTATTCACGGGTTCTTCTCTTTTTTTTTTTTTTTACTCACATGTGGTCTCGTAATTATTGGTTTTCCAAGTCCATGCTCATTGCCTACATGTATATTAATATATATACGTACCTTCTGGTAATTTATTCGTGGAAATTAATAAGCATTAAAAGGAAATTTCGATTTTACCCAAATAAAAACACAAAAAAAAGTTAAATGCTCAAATAAAGATCAAATATTTGGATGGTTACTCAATTTAAGATCAAATTTTTTAATTCATACAAATAAAATAAAAATAAAAACATTATCAATTTGTAACAATGTAAAATTTATTTTAACGAAAAATGAGATGTGCATGTTATGCGTTATTATAATGCGTAGAAAAAAAATAGAAATCAACCGATTAGATAAATTCATGCTGTTTTGAATTTTTTTATTACTATTTTGAAAAAAAAAAAGAAACGAAAAGTTATTTAGGAAAAAAAACTTGCATTTAACCCAAATAAAAAAAAGCAAAAAATTTTCAAACCCAGAACAAATAATCTGTAACTCTATTCACTCAGATAAGTTATTTCAATTATTGATTCAATTTCATTTGTTAATTTTGATGAGGTAAGCATTTTTCAACAACTTATTTTAAGGTAACCAACATTCAGTTTAATTTATTATGCATCAAGAATTGATTCTATTTAGGGTTCAATCGTTTAGACTCCATAAATATAGAAGGTTGGTTGTTGTTGTTGTTAAATTTGTGAAAGGTGAATAATATATATGCATATTTTGGGTTTTGTTGTTCTTCATAGTTAGTCATTTTGTGGTTGAAGGTTTTTTTGTTATTTTTTAAAGTTATGCATATTTTGGTTTAGGATTTTTTTGTAGTTCTTCATTCTTAGGCATATTCTGATTTATAGTTTTCTATTGTTATTTTTAATTACTTAAATTTATATTTAAGGTTTTCTGTTGTTATTCTTAATTGCTCAAATTGTTCAAATTTATAGTTAAGGTTTTTTGCTATTTAGACATATTTTGATATATGGTTAATAGTAATTGTTTAATTGTTTATATAGCCTTTTGATTCTTACCCATCACATAGGCCTCCACCAGTGCTAGCATAAGTGATCACCCATAACTATTGCCTTAATTTATAGCATAAGTGAAGCCAATTAATCAGCATAAAAATTAAATGTTATTTCATAAAAAAAAAAAACCAACAATTCATGACAGCTATGATTATAAAAAAGGTTAAATTTAGGATTGAAAACACTTACAACTTAAATTTTGTTTAGTAATTAAACCATTATGTCAAAAGGTTGGAATTAAATTTTCACCTCACTACCTAACCAAAAAGATTTCAAAAATATACACCAAAAGCCTAACTTTCAAGACATCTCCTAAAATTTTAACCAAGTCCAATATAATTGTCAACAATAATAGTTCAAGAACAAAATTATGATAAGGATAGCCACTAAATCAGTCACAAAATTACCAGAAAGATAACTAAGCTTAAGTATAAGCATGATCACAACTTCAAGTCTATTTTATAAATTATCTTGCAAAAAACATTACCAAATAACAACATCAAGTCAATCATGTGAATTCTAATTCTACGAACAAAATAATACAAAAAAAATGCTAAACTTTTAAGCCAAGATATGCATATAAAAGACTTATTTAAGAGAAAATTGCATTTGAAAGAAAGACCCTTAGCTATTACAAAGTAAAAGTTTATAATAAAAATTTTATAACAATGTAAAAGCTTGTAACATAAATTAGATAATAATGTAAAGGACATGTACACTTAAACTAATTGTAATTTTCATTGTAAAGAATTTAGGGTTTCTTATACCACTTATAACACAAATTTTTATTAAAAATGATTTTTATAGCACTTATCAATTGTTGTTGTTAGAATTTAGGGTTTATTGTGATAGAATTTAATTTTTTTAATTTTGCAGTATAAGTTTTGATTATTGTATTCTACAATTTAACTATGCTGGGACTTTTATTGGTAATGGTCATAATCTAATGTAAATAAATAAGATAGTAGAGAACTTGACAGTTGATCCTGATAAAAAATTTTATTATGAGTTGTCAAGACATTTATAATGAGGCTAGCTATATGAATATTAGTGAGATATTGTATTTAAAATCTAGAAAAATACTAGTTGATAATCCGATGGTAGTAAATGATGATAGAAACACTCTTGATATTATTAGGTATATAATAGATCTAGGTGTAGTTGATGTGTACATAGTACATGGTATAGATGAAGCTATTTTAGCTTCTGAGTTGTTAATAGGACCTAAAATAGATGATATAATTGAGGTAGTATGGAATAAAAAGGTAAAAATCATGTAGTTGATGCGGTAGGGAATAAAAGGGTAAAAAATCAACATGTAAGTGAGGCAGTAGGGAATAAAAGGATAGAAATTGAAGAGGTTATTAAGGAAGTAAGGGTAGAGAATGAAGATGTAGCTAAGGTAAGAAGGGTAGGAATTAAAGATGATATTGAGGCAATGTGGGTAGGAAATGAAGATGTGATTGGGGCAAAAAGGGCAGCAATGGTAGAAAATAAAAATGTGGTTGGGGTAGAAGTTAAAAATGTAGTTGATAGAAATAGTAGTGAAAGAAATGACCTTGGAATAGAACCAGATTCAACCTTACCAATCAATGATAATGTTAATAAGGGATATCACAATGAGTACTATAACTTTGATGAGTATAGTGAGCCTGTTAGTAATGAGGATGAAATGATTAATGATGCTACTAGGATGAAAAGAAAGTTTTCAGTGCATGATCCCAATGTAAAAGCCCCTTACATTGAGTTACAAATGTTGTTTAAAAATTTCAAACAATTTAAATATACAATGTCCTTACTGTCTATTAAGACAAATAGAGGTATCATTTGGGTAAAGAATTATAAAAATTTGGTTAAAAGTAAATGTGCTACAAAACAATGTCCTTGGGTAATTTATGCAAGGTAATTTATGCAGCATATGACAGAAAGTTATAATCATTTCAAGTGAAGACTTACAATAAAAATCGTGAATGCAATAAGGTTTTCAAAAACCCAAGGATGAGTTAAGTTGTTTTGGTTGAGTTGTATACAAACAGATTTATAAAGGATCTTTTTATTATGAATGCAGAAGTGCAAGAGTTAGTTAAAAAAGAGTTTGATACATGGGTGAATATTAGTATAATAAGAAAGGCTAAAAAAATTTGGCTGATAAAGTTATTACCAATTAAAAGAATGAGTTTAGTCTTTATGGGATTATGCTGATGTGATTAGAAAAACTAAATAAGGTTGCACAGTAAAGATGCAGGTTTATAGGCCATTACCAAGTTCTTCACCTATATTTGAAAGGTATTACATATGTTTCAAGGCATTTAAAAAAGATTTAGAGAATGGTTATTGGCTTAAAAGTTTAACAAAATGTGAGTTATTATGTGCTGTTAGTAAAGATAAAAATAATCAAATATTTCCAATGGCTTAGGCGTCGGTGGAAGTGGAATGCATAGCTTTACGAAAATGGTTTCTTAATTTGTTGACATCAAACCCAATGTCTTTAGAAAATAGTATAGGATGGACAATCACAACAGATCAATAAAAGGTAAATATTTATATGCTAATTTGATTTAAATTATGTACTAAATACCTTAACTAATTATTAATTATTTTCAGATGTACTGAATTGTTGAAATTAAATTAAATTATGTACTAAATACTAACTAATTAAATGGTGTAAGGCCTTGATAATGCAATTGTAGAATTGCTTTCAGATGCTGAACATCGATTCTATGCTAGGCATGTATATGTTAATTGGACTAAGAGGGGATATAGGGGTAAGGAGATGAAAATGACTTTTTGGACAATTGCTAAATCTTTAACAATCGACAATTTAAAAAAAAATTAGAAAATTACAAAAAAAAATGAGACTGCAGCTGTAGATATAATAAAAGCCCCATCTCAGCAATGGTGTAAAACTTTTTTTAATGCAGACTCTAGATGTGAGTTAGTTAACAACAACTTATGTGAGATATTCAATAGGACATTGCTAGATGCAAGGAAAAAATCAATCATTTCTTTTTTGAAGACATAAAAAGGTCTCTGATGATAAGAATTGGAAAGAAAAGGAAAGAATACTTTAAGTGAAGAGATGTGATTGGACATAATATTATAAAAGTGATAAAAATAAATGTAGTTATAACATCACAATGTGTAATTACATTTAATGGAGATGGTGAATATAAAAATAGATGTAGGTGTAGTTAGGTTTATTGTCCAGCTTGATGAGAAAATATGTAGTTATAGAATATACCAACTTTCTAGTATTCCATGTGCACATGTCATATGTGCAATTGGATATCTAGGTGAAAATATTAAAGATTTTATATATAGTTGGTATTATAAGAAGGTGTATTTATAGACTAATAGTAATACTTTAGAACCTATGCTTGAGAGACAAAATTGGGTCAAACTAAGGACAGAAGATAATGTTATACTTTTAGAGTTTAGGAATGCTAGGTAGGTGCAAAACCAATAGAAGAATGAACATGATAACCTCAAGAAAAAAAGGCCCAATAATTTAACAAATCTGTCTAGGAAGGGCATGATAATGACATGTAAACTATATCATCAACCAGGCGACAACAAAAGAAGTTGTCCTATGGTAGGCAATTAGATAATTTCATTCTATTTTGTTTTTATATATTATTATAAACATTATACTATTATAGATCCTCTCTTATTAAAATGTTATAACCTATCAACTCAACTTTATTGTTCTTTTCATGACAATAAAATTTTCATGTGCTCAGATCTGGAGATCAAAACATGAACCAAGGTGCATCAAGTAACGTAGATCCTATTGAAACTACTTACGGTCTAAGTAACCATGCCATTACTTCAACTACTGTTTACGGTGCTTCTGCATTAGTTTTTGCTTTTGCATTTGGATCTAGTTATGCATCTACATCTATTTCAGCCAATATCAATGGTTTTATATCTGTAACTACAACTGGATCTGCAAGAACCCTAAATCCAGTTTCAAATTCTATTTTCATTTTAGTTTCAACTCTAGCTTTAAATCCAGTTTCAGATCCAATTTCCATTTCAATTTCAACAAAAGTTTCAAATTAGATTAATGTTGCTTCTATTACTTGAAAATGCAAAATTGAAGTTTGAAAGGCCAACAAGATCTATTAGAATATGTTTTATAGATAAGGATGAGAGACTTTATAGGACGACTTGTGAAAAAATAAGTTTTTTTTATCAAAGTTTAACTTTTCTACAACAACCATTGGGAAGCGAACAATTTCAGCAAATAGCATTAGAAGTCAAAATGACAAACACACTGTTAAAGCTACCACCAGAAGCAAGACAAAAGGCATGTAAGGTTATGGACTATATATAAACTTAGAAACAGGGAGACAAATCTTAAATGTGAGTGATTCTGTACCAAACATATATATTTTTATTTTATTTCCTTAAATATTACCTACTATAACTTGATAAATTTTATTCAATAGCCTGAATTGAAAAGTCAAAAAGTGATAGTAGTTGGGACAAGTAGAGGCAAGAGGAAGGTTGTTGAGGATGTAATTGGTATTAAACAAAGTCAAGTTTTTGCTTTTAAAAAAAATAAGGGGAAATACAAAATTAAGAAATTAATGTTCTATTATATTTATTGTTGCTACTAGCTATTGATGTTAACTATTTTTTTTCTTATTAATGTTGTAAGAACACTTTCTATTCACCTTTCTATTGGCTAGATCTTTTTTGTACTAAATGTTGTGTAAGAATATTTTCTGTTGACATTTATAAGATTGCTTTGTTATAAGATTGCCTCTATTATCAGATTACCTCGCATTACTTTTAGTTACATATTACAAGTTGAATATATTGCACTAAACCACATTTTCACAGCTAATAAGATAAAGCAACAAAATTCATAGCTAATAATATTGATTCAATTACCATTGACATAATAAGAGTTTTAATAAACATTTATTGACCCTTATAACAATCCTAACCCAATATTAAGCATACAAGTTAAGTTTTCAAAATTTTTTGGCATTGAAAAATATTACACAAAACACAAGTATGAAAAGAATGAGATGAGCTAAATTATTTTTCAATTGCCATCTCTATCATGTCCACCACCTTTAATTTTGTTGCTTTCTTTCAATTTCAACCTAAAAAACCTAACTTCTTTTTCAGTTGCATATTTTCTGCAATAACATTAGTTTCGCCAACATTTTTCTTCAACTTTGAAACTGCATATTTCAAACTTTGAACATGATTATATAAAAAAAAATTTTTAACTCTAAAATAATCTCTTTTGCTTTTTAAAAAATTTTAAGATCATGCTATAAATGAAATTCACCAATAGTGTCCTACAATCACTCCAAAGAAATATTAACAAACAAATTCTAGCAATCATACCAAGAAAATATTAGGAAAGAAATACCAACAAAAACATCAAAGAAATACTAATAAAAACACCAAAAAATACTAGTAAATTTATCGGATAATGTGAACATCTATAAAATCTTCCACCAGGATTGTTATTCGTTCATGAAGTCTACCTAACTACCTTCATATTGTAGTAACAAAAAATGGGTTTTCCTTCAAAGTTTCATTCTACAGGATAATTAGCTAAAATTAACTTACATAAGACCCTCATCTAAAAACCTTGTAACTTTAATATTTTGAAGAACAAATTCAAAACAAATCAAAGCATGAGAAAAAACTCAAAATTTATACCAACCTTGAATTTACACTGTTAGATGAACTAATATTTGAAGAGAACATTGTGTGTAGATGTTATTTCAACAAAAAAAAAATCTCAATTTACGATGAAAAATGAGAAGAAATGAGGAGAAAACTTGTTTAGAAATGAGAAAACCTTAAGCTCAAGCTCTCTTACGTTATTACAAACAGAAAGGATAAAGAAAAATAGGATAAAAACATAATAAGCTTAGGAAAATAGTTAAAACCTTAGCTAGGCTATTGTTACACATGGATAAGTTAATTTCACATCATGTTTGTCTGTAATGGCTTTTACATGTGATCAATATAATAGCACATAACATGCACATCTTATTTTTTATTGAAATAAATCTTGTATTGTTACAAGTTGATAACGTTTGATCCTTATTTATATGAACTAAAACATTTGGTCATGGATTGATTAACCATTCAAACGTTTATTCCTGATTTGAACATTTAGCTAAAAAAAAAAAGCTAAGATATTAATATTGAAATTGAGATTTTTAGTAAGTTATACTGATCGAGTAAGATCATGTAATTTGGTAAAAAAAAATGCTATAAAAAAATTTAACAAGTATACACATTAAATGTACATCAATATTATATATATTATATTGCAAGATTATAGAACACATAAAAAAATTATTTAGCATATAATTTATTGAGTTCGTCTCTTAAACACCATCGAAGGAATTTTTTAAACTACATAAACAATATTAAAATTTATTACATGTTCTATTACTTTTTATATTAATTTTAATTTTTAATATAACTTAAACGAATACATGTTATTTTGCTAATCTCATTAGTGGCTCTAAAAACTAATCAATAGTGGATGAGATAAATTTCATTTTAAATCTCTTTCTTGCTAAATTGCATATTATTTTTATCGGATTACTAGATGTGTTTGAATAAATGATAAAACATTATGTAATTTTTTTTATTTTATATATTTTTCTGTAATTTCATTTTACATAATAAAAATTGCTGCTTATAGAAAGAAATAAGCATTGCTTGATCATTTTAATATTATTTTTTTCTTAAAAATAGTAACAACTTAAGTATTTCGATAATGAATAGATGTAAAGATAATAAAATGTTGTAATATTACTTTTTATTAAAAAGAGTAATAAACGAAGTAATTCGATAATAAATAAATGTAAAAGTAATAATCAGTAGTCAACACAACTTTTGGCTTATTCACAATAATAAAATAAGTAATTTTGTAAAAAAAAAAAAAAGTAACAGAAAGTTGTAATTTTTTGGCATTATTATAAATTTAAAAAACAATAAATTTAATAATACTAAATGCGAGGATAAGATTAAATGACAATATTATTTTATGTATGATGATGAGTAAGTATCAAAATAAAGCAGCAATACTGGTTTTGTAGTACCTATGATGACAAAATAAGTAATTTAACAACAAATAATGGTTAAGGCAAAAAAAATATACAGTATTACATTTTTGTTATGTAGAATAACAAATTAAGTAATTTGATAACAAATTAAGTAATTTGATAACAAATAAATTAAAATTTAATAAATTTAATAAAATAAGAAGGATTCATTTATATTAATGTAATTATTATATTTTTTGAAATTTTTAATCAAAATTATTAAATTTAAAAATATTATTTTAATTCAATTGAGTTATGAATTTAATTTCGATATAAAATTTCAAAAAATATATGAGTTATAATTGTGTAAATAAATCTCTATTTTAATAAAATATAGTATTACTAATTTATTTCACTACATATAATAACAAATTAAGTAATTTAATAATAAATATATGTAAAATTAACAAAATTTTTATTATTGCTTTCTATTATGTATAATAATAAATTAAATAATTTGGTAGTGGATAAATAGAAAAGTAACAAAATATAAGAATAATAAATTAAGTAATTTATCAATGATTGTTGATTCGAGTGACAAAAAATTTAATTTTTCTTAAGTAAAGTTTTAGTTCAAATATTCTGAATGAAAAAAAAAAAAGAATTGAGAGAACTTATTCTTTTTATAGGATCTGATTTGACTCGATTTTAAATTAGTCAGAGTTTAAAATAATTACTAGATATCAAAAAATTTTAAATAAAAAAATAAATTAAGTAATTTAATAATATATAATTGTAAGTATAACAAAAAAAAAATGTAATCTTTTTAAAAATTAATAACTAAATAAGAAAAAGGTATTTAAAAATTTGTTTTGTCTTTTTAACCGATGAGAAGCACGTTGGAAGCGCTCCAACCTTTTTCTTATTTGGTTACAATAACTTTTGCAATTATATGATTATTGTATATTTTTGGCCTATTGGGTATTATGGTATGTTGTCAAGACGAATGAGTTGATTACAGCCATAATGGTCCCAGGTAACCTTTTTTTTTTTGGTTTTTTTTTGTGTTTGTCCTATGGCTAATTGCTGAGATGCCTTGAAGTTGAACGTTAGCTGAAATTTAGAAGCAGTGGTTTTGTCTTTTCGAAATTTCCTACCCTGTTTCTGTTTCCTGACAGCGAGAGAGAGAGAGCAATGGAGGCCATAGTACTGTATCCATCACCAGGCATGGGGCATCTGATATCCATGGTGGAGCTAGGCAAGCTAATTCTAACCCACCACCCTGCCTTCGTCGTCATCATCCTCATCGCCAACCCTCCATTCAAATTAGGCTCCACCGCCTCATATATCGCCGCCGTCTCCGCAACTAACCCTTCCATCTCCTTCCACCAACTCCCTCTCATCTCTCTAGACCCCGCTTCTTACGACTGCGTCGAATCCCTCATGAGCGACCTCATCAACCTCAATAACGTCCATGTTGACGCCGCCCTGACTAAAATCTCCCTTACTTCAACCGTTCGCTCCCTCATTATCGATCTCTTCTGCTATCCAGCTCTTGAAATAGCCGCCAAACTTAAAATCCTAGCCTACTGTTTCTTCACTTCAAATGCAAGTTGCCTCGCTCTTTACCTTCACATACCTAGTATTTATCGAAACACAACAGAAAACTTCAAACATCTCAACACTCTTTTTCACCTTCCATGCTTGCCTCCTATCCCTTTAAACCATTTACCAGAGCCAACGCTTGTAAGAAACACCATAGAATGCGATTTCTTAATTAACTCCATGGCCCATTTGGCAAAATCAGCTGGAACCATCATTAACACATTCGAAACACTTGAGCCCAAGGCCTTCAAAGCGTTATCTGAAGGTTTTTCAATTCCAAATGGTCCAAGTCAAACACCCCCAGTTTTCTGTGTTGGACCGTTGATTGATACAAATAATGGAAGTAGAGGAAATGGTGATGGTGATGACGAAGGAGCGGAGTGTCTGAAGTGGCTTGACTCGCAACCGAGTCAAAGCGTTGTCTTCTTGTGTTTTGGTAGCATGGGGTTATTTTCCAAGGAACAATTGATGGAAATAGCTCTTGGGTTAGAGAGAAGTGGTCAAAGGTTCTTGTGGGTGGTGCGTAATCCACCTTCTAATAACAAAAAGCAGGGTTTTACGGAAGGGCAAGACCAAGCTTTGGATACTTTACTTCCAGAGGGTTTCCTGGATCGCACGAGTGACAGAGGGCTCGTAGTCAAGGCATGGGCACCACAAGTGGCGGTGCTGAGCCATGGCTCGGTAGGCGGGTTTGTGACTCACTGCGGGTGGAACTCGGTGCTTGAATCGATTTGTGCGGGAGTGCCAATGATTGCGTGGCCACTTTATGCGGAACAAAAGTTTAATAAAATTATATTAGTAGAGGAAATGAATCTGGCTTTAACTGTTAACGAGTCAGAGAACGGGTTGGTTGGCGCGGAGGAATTAGAAAAGCGAGTCAGGGAGTTGATGGAAACGGAGGAAGGCAAGTCGATCAGGGATCATGCGATGGCAAAGAGGGATGAGGCAGCAGCGGCGCTGAGCGAGGATGGGCCATCAGTTACTGCATTGGCCCAATTAATCAAGTGCTGGGCTCAAAAATAAATTTGGAGGTTGAGAATGGGAAGCCTGGCAATAATATTATTAAGTGAAAACAACTTCCACAAGCAAAAATGTTGTAAATACTTTTATTTATTGATTTGCGTTAGTTGTGATGTGGTCGTCCAATTGGATTTTTTTTTTAATATCCTTTTTGCCAATTTTTCGACGAAATGGAATGTCATGGTTTTTGTATCTGTGAATTGAATACATCAAGGTAATGGTATTTTTTTTTCCCCCTTGACGGCCTTCTTATTGCACAACCTCTGTTGATACCTTTATGCTCCCTTCCTACCAATATTTGGCGGTCTAAAGAGAGAAATGACCAAAGCTTCTAACCCTTGGATGTTGAAAAAAATGAATATTGTGTATTTTTTTTTTTTACCGTTTAAATTTAAAATTCGAAACTCTTCAAACAGACTTTAATATTAATATTAATGGAGTAGCAGCTAATCGATATTCCCTCTGCCCGAGTATTTTGTCACATGTTGACTGAACACACAGTTTAGGAAATCAAAACTTTCCCCTATAAAAAATTTGAATTGACTACATTATCCTTGAAAATGGGAGACCGGCAAAATGGGATAAAATATAAGAATTGAAGGCCAAAAATTTCTTGAATTTAGCACAAGTTAAAAGAACCTTAAATTTCATAAAAAAATTTAGCGTCAGATTAATCTTTTCAAAATTTTCCTAAAAGTTTTATCAACAATTTTAAATCATTATTTTTTCTCCTTTAAATTAAGAATTTGTCAATATTTTCCTTATCTTTTCTTGCTCCATTTTGCTGTCAGTTTCTAAAATCCTTTTACACCTCTAGTCTTTTACTCCATGATGGATTCTATAGATATCCATACTACAATGGAGTTTATAATGATAAATACAAATGGAAGACAACCAAATAAGCACTTAACTAGAAAGCAACGACAAGCTTTATTTGAATCTCTGTTAAAACAGAGTAGTGATGGAAAGTTGAAAAAAGGTTCTATAAGTAGAATTGTAGACATGTTTTTAGTCTCAACAAGGACTGTGATTAGGCTATGGAATCAAGCAAAACAATTTGTGGAAGAAAGTATTGAGTTTGATGTTAGCAATAAGTATCAACAAAGGGCTATTTAAAGACAAAGGATTTCCATTGACCTTGATCAAATCTTAGAAATTCCACTTCGTAGGCGAACAAATATTCAATCAATGGCCAAAGCTTTAGATATGTCAAAGTCGACTCTTCATCGTCGAATCAAGGAAGGTGTTATCAGGCCGTATACTAATGCTATAAAGCCTTATCTAGTTGATGCAAACAAAAGAGCAAGATCACAATTTTACATATTAATGATTGAGCAAGGTACTCTCACAACAAACCCTTTGTTTATTGATATGCTTAATGTAGTACACCTTGATGAAAAGTTGGTTTAATTGTCAAAAACATAAGAGAGATATTACTTTCATCCAAATAAGGTTGAACCTTTTCATACTTGTAAAAGTTTCATCACCAAAGTGATGTTTTAAGCTACAGTTGCTACTAGCTAGACCGGGTTTTGATGATTTTGGCAATTGTGAATTTTCTTAAAAAAAAAAAGGATTTTCCTATTTGTATACAAGGAACCAACTAGGCGTAATGGCAAAAATCAACTGGTTAGAACTTTAGAGACCAAACCTAATTTTTCAGTAACTAAAAATGTCACAAGGTCATGTTTAATTGATAAAATGTTACCAGCAATCGGAGCTAAATGGCCTCTTTCTAGTGAAAGAAGAATTTTCATTCAACAAAATAATGCAAAGCCACATATCCACATTGATGATGAACAATTTCTTCAAGCTGCAAGTGTGGATGGATTTGACTTTCAACTATTTTTTCAACCTCCAAATAGCCCTGATTTGAATGTATTGGATCTTGAATATTCTACAGCAATACAATCAATACAATCTTTATAGCATTAAGAAGCTCCTACAACAATTGATGAGTTAATGACAGCTATAGAAAAATCTTTTAATAAATTGTTACCAGGGAGTTTGAATAATGCGTTTTTGACGTTACAAGCTTGCATGGTTGAAATTATGAAAGTTAATGGAGGAAACAATTATAGATTACCACGTATGGGTAAGCAAAGGTTGGAAAGAAATGGAGAACTTCCCATCCAACTTCATTGTGACCAAGAAATTGTACAAGAAGCTTTGCTGCAGATTCAACTTCAAAGTTGAATGCAATAGAAATCTTGGATTTATGAAAAATATTTTTTGGTTTAATAGATAGTGATATTTTTGCATTTTTTAGAACATCAGAAATGCTACAATGCTAGATAGATATAATGATCTTTTTATATGTTTTTGTTTAACCATGACATTACTTTTTGTAAATCTTGACAATATATGGCTTAACTAAATATGGTGCCTTTGTATAAAGGTTAACTGGTATGGTTCCAATAAATATAAAAAGATTTTGTATAGATTTTACAAGCACTTTATAATGAAAAGTTTGTAATTGGTTGTAGAAGTTGTTTTCTTTAATTTTACTCAATTTCATTATTTAGTTGTTTCCTAAACCTTGAATTTGTTTTTAATTTTTGATTCACCTGTCTACTAAGTCTAAGGTGTAAGGAAAGTTGTAGTTATTATGTTGAAATTTTTTTAATAATTTTAAAATTGAAATATAATAAAGGAAAAAGAAGAAATATAGATATTAAAATTGATTGTCTTTTTAAAGTGACATTTTGAATGGGACAAATTTAAAAGTCTGACTACTTTATTGGAATGGAGAGAAGTGTTAAGTTGTGACTGTTGCATGCAAGTGTGAGCGAATTTTGCTTCATGTCCACACACCCATAGGGAATGACGGGATAATGATGAGTAATCAAGATTATTCCCAGGAACCTTGACTTGGGGCTGCGGATTCAAGTCTAATCAAGAAGCAAGCTCGCTGCTATCCTTTCTCCCTCTAAGGCCCAAATCCTTTCAATTTTTACAATTGAGTCAACAAAAAGAAAATACACATAGATCTCTAATAATATATCGATTGATCTCCAAGATGAAGTTTCTACATCGCTTTTCGATTTTTGGATACCATTTCATTGGAACCGCACCAGACTTCAGTCATTCCTTCTTCCACGCCTCAAAGAGTTTAGCTAGGGCCACACGAGAGGAACCTCCCCCACTCAACGCAGCCTCGGCTGCGTGTTTCATAGCTATGGTTCGCTTCCTAACCACGTTACCTGGTTCCGACTCCATCAATTCTCTAACTCGCTCCTCCACTTCATTTGAATTCACGAACCCCGTTTCTGACTCCACTATTGGCAAGGCTATCTCCATTTCCTCCACTAGCAACACTCGATTGAACCTTTGCTCTGCGTAGAGGGGCCACGCCAACATCGGAACGCCTGCGCAAATGGATTCCAGTACCGAGTTCCAGCCGCAGTGCGTCACGAACCCACCTACCGAATCATGATTCAACACCGCCACCTGTGGCGCCCATGACTTGACCACGTGTCCCCTCTCCTTAGTTCTCTCCAAGAATCCCTCAGGAAGTAAGGTGTTCAAATCTGGCTCGCCATGTTCCTTGATAGCCACGCTTAGGTTCTCTGAAGGAGGGCTCCTCACCACCCACAAGAACCTTTGCTTACTTCTCTCTAACCCCATAGCTATTTCCTTTAACTGTTCTGCTGAAAACCGTCCCAGGCTACCAAAACAGAGAAACACTACACTATTACTAGGTTGCTTGTCTAGCCACGTTAAGCAGTCAGGGACACCGTCACCACCTCTAACTCCACTTCTCCGATCAACGTCAGCAATCAACGGTCCGATGCAGTATATGGGAGGTGTGGGGCCATCTGGCACACAGAGTCCATCGCCAATTATTTTGATGACTCTTGGCTCGAGGGATTCAAAAGTGTTGACCATAATCCCAGCTGACTTGGGCAAGTAAAAGGAGTAATCTAAGAAGATATCATAGACCTTATCGTTGCGATCGAGTATTGGCTTTGGCATATCTGCAGATAGCATTGGTGGCACGCCCGGGATATCAAGCAGAACGTTGAGTTCTTTGAAGCTTTTGGTGGTGTTCTTGTGAAGGGTTGGTAGATAAAGGAAAGCAGCAAGAATAGCAACACCAGAGGTGATGAAGAAGTAAGGAGGGATACTGAGATCAGTCGCCACTCTGAAAGAAGCAGTGCAGAAAAAATCCATGACGAAGGCATGGATTTTGTACTCCTTGGAGATGGAAAGGAGAGCTTGAAGGACGTTGGGGTTGTTAAGGCGGAGGACCTCAAAAGTAAGGGACTCATGGTGGGTGACGGTGGATGGAGGGAGGGTGACTTTAGGTAGCTTATGAAAAATGATGGAAGGAACGGTGGAGGAGACGGCGGCAATAAATGGAGCAGTGGATTCAGCTTGGTAAGGTGGGGTAGCGATGAGGATGTGGATAGAGAGTGAAGGTTGATGAGTGCATAGGAGGTTGCCTAACTCCACCATGGCTATCAGGTGCCCAACTGGCGGTGATGGGTAGAGAACTATGGCTTCCTCCATTGATAAGGCCAACTGATAAAAAAAAAAAAAGAGCGGAACCAGCTTAATAACTGTATTGCTATGCGCAAAGCCGAATTTCCTCTATTCTATCCTTGCATCATCTAATCTAATCTACAACCTTATTAGAAGAAACCAAAAAAGTGAAACAAGTGGTCTATGTCTAGCCGCACCGCAGACTATATCCCTTTGCTAATCAAGATATCTAATCGACACGGAACTAGCTAAAAGAAAATTTTTTAAATTACATTCATAAACAAGTATTATATCTAAATAATTAATTAATTAATTATAATTTAATTAAATAATACCTCATGCTTATCAGAAAAATTTTTATTATTTATATCGACCTGATATGTCAGATCGATCTGACATAATTAGTACCACATTAGCTTGATCCTATTTAATTGCCTTCTTATAATCCCTATCAGTTTATTTATAAATATTAAGATTCAAGCATCATGAAGTTAGGTTCATCTTACTTATTTTTTTTCTCTCCTTTTCACTTTTTTTTTTATTTGATCTCTACTGACTTACACATTGGAGTACAAACGTAGGGAACACCCTTTGCCTTTGTCTCTAATCGTCATTCTCTTTTGTATTCACAAGAATACCCTCAAGTCGAAGCTCAACACCAACATTTGACGCACTAGGTAGGGGTCATCCCGTATTAGCGAGCACAAAACAATACCACAAAAAAAAAAAAAACCCAAAAGGAAGGAGAGGTAACCGCCCTGGTTGGAACAAAAACTCACCTTAACCAGCATTCTGTTTGTCTAGCTCAACCACAGGTAGAACCGACCATGGAATAATTTTAAGCCCTGACAGAACAAATACAACCTCTCAAGTAGATAATATGAACTATAACCCCACCACAAGTCTCAAAAGTGTTGAACTTAATCACACTTGGTTGAGAAACTGTTGTCAGATAATTGAGCTACGAAGAGGTTTAAGCCTTTTTAGCCTTCAGGGAAGAAAAACACACAAAGCCAACTCATCACTACCTTAGCCATAATTTCACACATGCAATAACCCAAAAATCCAAATAAAACAGACCATGAATTTCAATCAAATAGGGATTTAGAAGCTCGAATGCAAGCCATGAAAAATAAACTGAAAACGAAGATAGTGGTATTTGAGGATGAGCTTAAGTTCTTGGAAATCTCACATTTTATTGAAGAAATTGACAAAGCCATACCTCCTAAAGGATTTAAAATGACAACCTTGGAGACATATGATGGTACTTCCAACCCTTTTGATCATTTGGAATATTATAGAACTAACATGATGATACATGGGGCAAACGAGGCTCTAATGTGTAAAGGTCTAGCTACTATGTTAAAAGGCACAGCTCGATTTTGGTACAACAGTCTAGAATCAAGGTCAATCACTACATTCAAAGAGCTCAGCTACTCGTTTCTATATAGATTTGTGAGTAGCCAAAGAGTAAAAAAAATGACCTTAAGCTTGATGTCAATTCACCAAAGGCAGAATGAAACTTTGAAAAGTTATGTCATGCATTTTAACACAGAAGCTCTACAGGTTAAAGACTTGAAACAGACGGCTACTATTACCATATTGACAAGCAGATTCAATGATAAGGAGTACAATTTAAAGTTGACATTGTCGCTAAAACCACTAAAAACTTAGGTTGACGTCCTGTTAATAGCAGAGAAATACATTAATATTGAAGCTACAATGAAAACAAATTGAGGTGAGAAAGGCTCATCCTGACCTTAAATGGCCTAAGCCACTGAGATAAAACACAAGAGGGGATCTGACAAAAAATATACCTTTCACAAGGACATCAACCATAATACCAAAGATTATGTTGACCTAAAAAATAAGATTGAAGCTCTGATAAGGTGAGGTCAATGAAAGAGATTTATGCGACACAAAAGATAAGACGAACTTATAATGAACTATAGATAAGGCCATAAAGGGCCCACCTAAGGTAGAGAGGAAATAATAGAACAGGGAAGAAGGGATGCGCGAGAAAAATGATCAAATTAAGAAAAAGGCTGAGCGGATAATAATAGGCTAATTGTTAGGGTGATTAACGTGATCATAAGAGGTAGCTCTATCTTGAAAAAAAGAAGTTTAACTTGGGTATGGTAATGGCAGTAAGCACTTCGGCTAAAAAAAAGACTGGAAAGATTAGCGTATCTCATTTAGCTTAGAAGATCTAGAAGGAATCTAACACCTACACAACGATACCATAGTGATCACAGCCTTAGTGTATAACTATGTAGTCAAAAAAATCCTATTTGATATTCCAAATTCAACCGACGTCATGTATTATGGCTATTTAAAGAAAATAAGGATTAGCGAAAATTAGTTAAAGCCAATCACCATCACATTAGTGGGCTTTGGGAATGAGTAGGTGCCCATAAGAGGAACTATTAAGCTTCTAATCTCTTTAAGGATTGAATAGAAGATAATTACCTCGATCATAAAATTTATGGTAGTGGATGTTTTATTTACTTATAACATGATATTAGGTCGACCTAGCCAATCTGTCATGCGACTTATAGGCTCAACTTTCCATTTAAAAGTGAAATTCCCAACACCTGGAGAGGTTAAAAAAGTTTGAAGAGATTAGTCTATGGCTTGGTAATATTATGTCACAATAATGAAGGGGAGGACTGGGAAGCAGATAGGTAGCTTTATCGATACCAAGGTTGAAAGCAAAAAAAAACCAACACTATGAACTAGCAAGAACTAGGAAATCACCAACAAAAGCACAAAACGTAAAAGTGACTTGGGAGAAGCTTGCTCTTAAGCTGTTTTAAGTTTTTGAGCTCTAAAAAACTTTGATTTTGTTCTATTTCTTGAATTTTTTAAACAATATTAGAAATGACTGAGCTTTTAAGTCGGTGTAAATAATTTGATATTACTTGGATCGAGTTAACACACCAACCAAAACATAGCATAGAATGAAGAATATACTTCACTTTTACGTTCAACAAGTTTTTTAATATACTAATCATCATGTCGAAATCTATTTTCGTAAGAAATGAACTTGACCTAATGGAACCAAAAGAGATAGTCAATTAAAAACCAGACTCGAACGTAAATCAACCCTAGCCAGTTGAAGACCTCATGACAATTTTGTTCTAAAACAACATTCTTTAAAAATACATACAGATCAAAGTTAAGCTCCAACATAAAGACCAATTGATTCAATTCATAAAAAATAATGCTGACATGTTTGGTTAGACATTATCTGATATGTCCAAAATTGATACCAAAGTGATGGTCCATAGATTACACACTAATCTTGAGGTAAAACTAGTTCGATAAAAGAAAAAAACTTTTGCCCTCAAAAGACAACAGACCATTGAGGAAGAAGTTGATAAATTATTGTGAGTTGACTTTATCAGAGAGGTTTATTACCCTGAGTGAATAGCTAATGTGGTCATAATCCAAAACCAAAATGAAAAATAAAAAATGTGTGTGAATTTTACTGACCTAAATAAAGTTTACCTGAAAGATAGCTTCTTTCTCCCTAGCATAGATTGATTAATAGATAATAGTACTGAGCATTACCTTCTTAGTTTCATGGATGCCTATTTTGGCTATAATTAGATCAAAATGTTGAAAGAGGATGAGGATGAAATAGCCTTTGTTATTGAAAAAGGCATTTACTGTTATAAAATCATACCCTTCGAATTAAAAAAATATTGGGGTGACCTACCAAAGATTAGTGAACAAGGTGTTTAATGACTAGATCAATCATAATATAGAAGTATATGTAGATGACATGATAGTCAAAAACAAGAGTTTGATCGAGCATTTCGAAGACCTTAAAAAAACTTTCAACATTTTAAAAAAGTATAATATGAGACTTAACTCAAGCAAATATGCTTTTAAAGTTACATTACGCAAGTTTTTTAGTTACATGATCAACCGAATGGGGATAAAAGTGAATCTCGAAAAGGTTCAAGTGATCCTAGAAATGAAGGCACCGACCTCAGTAAAAGAAGTATAGAGGTTAACAAGCAAAATAATCATGCTCAATTGATTCATGTCTAGGTTGACGAAATGATATCTACCATTTTTCAAAATTCTCAGGAATGTCTCTAACTTTAGATGGACTCCTCAATGCCAAAAAGTTTTTAATAAACTCAAAGAGTTCTTATCCTCCTCGCTTATCCTATTTAAATTAAGGACTAGCAAAATGCTATACTTATACTTAGCCAGCATGGATCAAGCTATCAGCTTAGTTCTAGTCTAAAAAGAATAAAAAAAATAACGATTGATCTATTTTGTAAGTAAAGTATTAATAGGGCCTAAAGTTAACTATAGTAGCATAAAAAAATTGGGCTATGCCATTGTCACCTCGGCTAGGAAACTTAAGCCATACTTTTAAGCCCACATGATCCACGTCCTGACTGATCAGCCACTAAGGTAAGTTTTATAGAAGCCTGAAATGTCATGAAGGCTAATTAAATAAGCAGTAGAGTTCAGTGACTTTGATCTACATATTTTAGTTAGATTGGCATTAAAATCATAGGTGTTGGTAAATTTTATCATAGAGCGTATTTCAATATACAAGAAAGACAGTCTGAGAAACAAAACTCTAGATAAGGATGATTAGACGCTCTATGTCAATTAATTAACTGCAAACAATGGCAAGGAGTCAGTCTCATTTTAATTAGCCCAGAAGGGCTACAGTGCCCATACGCTTTTAGATTCAAGTTCAGGGCATTTAACAATGAAGTGAAATATGAGGCATTGATAGTTGCCTAAAGTTGACAATCGAGCTAAATGTTTAACATATAATCGCTTATAATGACTTTCAACTGGTGGTTGGTCAGATAAACAGAGAGTTCAGAGCTCGAGAAGATGAAATTCAAAAGTATCTTGATAAAGCACTAGCCTTAATAGTTGACTTTAAGAAAGCTGAGGTGAAAAAGATACAAAGATAAAAAAATTCAATAGTAGATTTCCTATTTAAGTTGGCCTCAGGAGCAGTAATAGGAGGTCCAAACCAAGTTCTAGTAGAAGAACTAGCATATAAAAGCACTGAAGACAAGTTTGTAGGACAGGTCACTGAGAAAAAAACTTGGATAATGTCAATTAAAGCATATTTGATCACAAGACTGTTACTTGACGAAAGAGTCTGAGTTAAGACACTGATGAAAAAGGCCTTCTGGTACATAACGATCGAAAAAAATTATACAAGAGATCATTTAGCCTACCCTACTTAAGATATGTTGATGAAAAAATGATAGAGTACATCTTGCGAGAAATCCATGAAGGAATATATAGAAGTCATCTCAAACCTCAGCCTTTGGTTTATAAAATGCTGAGGTAAGGCTATTACTGGCCCACCATCAGGAGGGATACAATTGAATTGGTGAAGAGATACGACAAGTATTAGAAATTTACCTACGTGCAATATCTGTTTTTCATCGAGCTCACTCCTATCATCAGCTCGTGACCATTCATGTAGTAGAGAATGGATGTCTTTAAACCATTCACCTCTGCCACGAGTCAGAAGTGATTCGTCTTAGTGGTAGTATATTACTTCATAAAATGGTTGGAGCTGAAGCTCTAGCCACCACTATAAAAGCATAAGTCAAAAAATTTACGTGAAAAAATATAGTTTATAGATTTAGATTGCTTGATCTATAATAATAGACAATGACAAACAATTTGAGAATCCAAGGTTCAAGGAATCGTGCTTAAATCTTCACATCAACCTCAAGTTTATGTCAGTTGCCCACTCTCAATCCGATGAGCAAGCTAAAGCTACAAATAAGATAATATTATAAGCTCTAAAAAAGAGGCTCGACGTAACAAAAGGAAAGTGGGCCGACAAGCTATTGAGAGTTCTGTGGGCTTTGAGGATAACCATGAAAGTGCCTACTAGTGAAACCCCCTTCCACTTGGCATTTAGAACATAGGCTATAATGCCAATTAAAATTAGTCTACTGAGCTTAAGAGTTGAATTGGCATCAGAAAAAAAAATTAAAAAGGCACTTAAGGTTGACCTTAACCTTACCAAAGAATAAAAAGACATAACCCTAACACAGATTATAGCCTACCAATAAAAGGTAACCAGCTATTATAATAAGAGGGTCCAGTGCAAGCATATCAGGAAGGGTAACTTGGTACTTAAAAAAGTTAAAGCTTCAGGGGTAAATGATCGATGTGGTAAATTAACCTTGATGTGGGAAAGATCATATATTGTTAATAAAGTCGTTCATGATACGACCTACAAATTACAGAATCTAAATGGCAATATCTTTCCAATGACGTGAAATGCAGACAACTTAAAAATTTATTATCAGTAGTTTGGTATAAACTAAGCTCACACTTGTATTATTTTGTAAATAACACTGCCATCTTAAAGATATGAAATGCAAATAAGTCTATTACTGGTAGATTAATACAAATTGAGCTCATACTTGTATTATTTTGTATGCAAAAACACGAATTAAATTATTTTCGATAAGCTTATGTTTAAATGATTTGAAGAAATTTGACCTAGAATTTGAAATTATGTTCATTTGATTTAAGCAATTATGTAAGTCTTCAGTTCAATAATCCACCTTCAGATTAATTAACCGTTCTCAAACTTATGCAAATAAGAAAGAAATGATGGTAAAGCCAAGTTGAAACTTAAGAAATTTTCCTTTCTATTTCATTATAAAAAATACATTGGTTAAAGTATGTGAGGTTATTACAAAAAGCCTAACCTCAAAGTAAAAAATTTACAAAGCAAAAAATTACAAAATTTATTCATTAGTAGCAGCAGCGGTGGGGGAAACATTTTTATCAGCAAAGCAAAATGGATGACCTCACTTTTGACAACCTTCACATCTTTTTCTTCGATCCCTAGGGTAACCTTCAACTCGTTTTCTAAGGCCTTATCTTTATTCTCTTCCTTATTTTCATCTTCCTCGAGCTAATTTGGACAAGGCCTTGATTTGATATTGTTAATGTTAACATCAGAGAGGTTAAGGTTGAGAAAGGAGAATTTGAATTGTACTTTTTTTTTTGCCAGTTGGAAGGCACTACATACATTCTTTCTTGAAAACTCTACCTTCACCTGGAGATATTCATATGAGGCCTTGTACTCATCCACAGCCTTCACTTTATGCTCTTCTTTCCTCTTGTTTCGAGCCTCCAGCTTGGACCTTAGCCTCGTAATTTTGGCTTGAACATCATTCAGCTTTAGCTCAACCTATTGCTTCATAGATTTGGCTGAGGTCTTGTTAATCGAGATAGCTTCCAACCTTGCTATTAGCTCATCCAACTTTTTTCTCAATTCAACTTTCTTTTTGTGGGACACATTAAAGTTTAACTTGACATTATCCAATGCCTCTGAGCTATTTTTGTACTCTTCGACAAGGGCAACCATATTTTTCTTAGCCTTCAGCATATGTCTCATAGTAAGATAAGCATGGTGGAGGGTCTGACTACTATTTTTCACAAGCTAAGATAGGAACTTCTTTCAAACTACATAAAAAGATATTAGACTTAAAAAAATAAAATAATAACAATAAAAAAAAACCAAGCTAAAGTCAGAAGATACTCACCAAGAGAAAGAATATCGATCTTACATAACCTTCTAGCAATGTTGAGGTTGGAGATAGGGTCATTTATTGGAATATACTCCAACTCTACAAATATTCTCTCCGAGCTAGGCTTTAGCAATGTAGTTTTAAGGTTCTATGAAATAGAGGATAAGGTATCCACCCATAGTCTTTGGCTAGAAAGAATGGTGGCGGCATCGATGTAGATGATAGATCCCAACCTACCCTAGCTTTCGACTTTCAACCTAGGGGAGAGCGGGGCATAGAGATGCTGACCACATTGTCCCCCTTACGAGACGAAGCCTTAAGCTTGATTTTTTTCTCTTTTGATCCTTGGGGAATGTTAGTACAGCAAGTCATCGAAGTTCTTACCACCGACCATCTCTGTAAAACTGAGCTAATAATTAGATAAAAAATTAACTTGAAATAAAACTCTATGAGGTTACTTTAAACCTACCCTAATACTTTGTCTTATTTATTTCTTTTGAAAAGGTCAGCCCACAAACATCGATGACGAGCTCTCTTTATGTGTAAAATTCAAAATCTTATCTCGATTTGATAGACTAAAGATGGAGAGGGCCATCGGTATGTCCATAAAAGAGTTAGGTGTACTTTTTATTTCCCAAGCCTCAATCGCGAGCTCACCATCTTTACTTGCTTTTTATTTCTTAAGGCATAGAAAGAGTAACTTTTAATTCTTTATTAAGCTTGGTCAATCGACGACAAAGTTTTTATTTGGCCAAGTTGTGATGTAGAATCACCTGCTATCACTAAGATATTTTTTAAGAAAAAAAAAACTCCTTAAATAAAGAAAGAAAATGAAGAATATTTAGTTGTTGATAAAGAATAATAAAAGTGACTATGTACCAAATAGAATTCAAGACGAGCTAATTGTAGTCAAATTGTAATAATTAAAAATTAAAATGAATAAAAGATGATATGGAAACCTCAAATCGACCATAAACGAATCCTAATATACATAGAGCCGATATGGCTCACTTTATTAATGACCTAGTCTAAGGAGTTCAATATTATTATATTGTACCTTTTTTGGGAAAAAAAATGGTACCTAAAGATGAACGTGTTGTGCCAAGCAAATGTTAAGACAGTCTTCTAGATTTGTCTTACCTTTTAGCTTGTTCATCATGTCTTTGGAGATCACGTTGAAGTCACACGAAGTATATACAAGGACCTCATCGAGTTCATCTTGCACCTCGGAACTCTTCCCCTTACCATTATTTTTCCCTGTATAGGTGCTCTCTTCTTTTTGTTCTTTCTTAGAACCCTTCGTCAGAAGAATATGACTTTTAAATGAGAGACGGAGCTTGAGAAAGAGCAGTGGATAAAAGCAGCTCAATTCCAAAGAAAGAATGACGAGGTAGAGACTCCTCAGAAAAGGACGAGATGTTCAAAAAAATTGATTGAAGGAGATGAGTAAAAATGGCAGGAGGTGAAGGAGATTGAACCTTAAAAGGGAAAATGACTAAAAAGAAAGAAAGGTCAGCTATAGAAGATGGACAGACCTAAGAGATGGGGAAAGCAGGTAGATGTTGAAGTTCATAGTCGATTTAAGCACATAGTTCTTTCATGCTTAAAACTCACTCGCCTCTGCTTAAATATTCTTTTTATTGCATCACTACTCTTCTTCGGACATCAGGTTGAACCAATAAGCCATTTTTGCATAGTTGTAGCCCTGCAAAATAGGGGGATCATGTTATCATCTTATTACCTTTGCTGGCCTCCCTTTGGTTTTACCTTATAACTCTCAGTCTTTTCAAAACTCATACTAGAGGACATGGTTAGAAATAAGTACCAAAGTGAGTGTAGAAAAAACTTTGAAAGCTGGACAGCTATTGAGATAAAAAATTTTAGGTCAGATTGAAAGCAAAAAAGGCAAAAAGTGGAAAGTTGAAGTCTTACCAGCCTTTTATATAGACGCACTGCAGACCAGATGGATGATACATACCATGCCACATGTCGCAGCATAGGTGGAAAGATATATTTTCTTTTTTCTGCTTTAAATTTTCTCTTTTAAACCACCTCTCTTTTCATTTAATACTGTCAGACTAACCTAACTGGATGAACCTCCTAGTTGGACCATGGCTCATAATTAGTCATCATCCAAAACTAACATCCCTATATAACATTAGTCTTTGATGAACCATGCAGTCAATCTGTCTCACACAGTGATGTCGGTAATAAATTTGACGATCTGATACTAGATTGCTTAATGGGGGGAATAGAGTGTTAGGGTATAATGGTTTTTTTTCCTCTCAAAGCCTTTAGCAGATAATCAGAGGTATCTTTATCATTTATACTAACCTGACATATTAGGTCAGCCCAACATGGTTAGTGCCACCCTAGTTTGGCTCCGTCCTAATTGTCCCCTTATAGTCTCCCTTAATTAACCTATAAATTATGAAGATTCGGGCAACATGAAGCCAGATTCATTCCATTTATTTTTTTTCTCTCTCTTTTTCCTTTTTTTTTTGCAATTTGATCTCTATTGACTTGTGCGTCAAAATGCAAATACAAGAAACACCTTCTATTTTTGCCTCTAACTGTCCTTCTATTTTATATTTATAGGAATATCCTTAAGTAAGAACTTGACACCAACACCAACCATGAACAAGTCTACATACGGCTATGGCCTCCAATCCAAACGAGAAAAAATGGTTTTCTTCTTGTTTGTTTTATTTACCCTTGTGTAAGCCAGACCCCACTGCCCAAGTCAACAATAAAAGAAACGAGAGAGGCATAGATTGGAAGTATGCATTTTCGTCAAATTTGTTAGAGGAACGTATCTGCTTACGTGCATTGAGTTTAATCACACATTGATGGTTCAATTAAGTATATCTAAATTTCTAGACTTCTTTTTGTTTTTTTGAAGAATAGATTTCTAGACTCCTGATTCAATACCAATCATCTCACAAATATTCCAAATTGCTGTTTTCTAAGGTATTTAACCATTAGGATCTCAGACTTCATTTCCTAATTCCCATTTCAAATTATATAATCTATAAGAATATTCTGCCCTTGCTAAAGTGGCCATGCCACCATTGGAACGCCTGCAATCACAGATTCCAGTACTGAGTTCCGGCTGCAGTGAGTTACGACCCCACCAACGGAGTCATGATTTAACACAGCTACCTGCGTCGCCCATGATTTAACTACGTGTCCTCTCTCTTTGGTCTTCGCCAAGAATCCTTGAGGAAGCAACCAATTCATATCTGGTCAGTTTTTTCGTTAGTGGCCAGCCTTTGGTTTTTCTGGAGGTGGGTTCCTCACCACCCACAAGAACCTTTGCTCACTTCTCTCCAATCCAACAGCTATTTCCCTCATTTGTTGCATTGAAAACCATTCCAAGCTGCCAAAACACAGAAATACTACACTTTTACTAGGTTGCAAATCTAGCCACTTTAAGCCCTGAGGAACACCATCACCATCAGCAGCTCCCCCGTTAGCAATGAAAGGTCCGGCACAACAAATGGGAGGTGTGGGAAGGCATGAGTCCATCACCAATCGTTCTGATGATCAATGGCTCGATGGATTCAAAGTCTTCACTATAATCAAAGCAAACTCGAGCAAGCAGGTGCAGACATCTAAGAAGATTTCATACAACTTGTTGCATTAAGGGTAATGGCGTTGTCATATCTGAGGATGGAATTGGTGGGACGCCTGGGATATCAACAAGAGGGTTTACATATTAGCTCTTGTGGAGGGTGGGCAAATGAAGCAAAGAAGCAAAAGAACCAGCACCAGAAGTGTAGAAACAGTAAGCCAGAAGATCCAGATCAGATGCAACTTTGAATGCAACGCCTCAGAAAAAGTCCACGATAATGACGTTGACATCTTAGTTGTTGATGTAAGGATTTAGATTTCAGATGGCAAAAATGCTATTTTCTTATTTAATGATGCAGCCCTTTTTTATTGGTTCCGCTAGAGACACCCAACTAATGCAATCGGAAGTCTAGCAATCTTGTATCCAATTTTTTTTTCTGTGAAGAGGAAATACCTACACTTACCATTCAGCCTCAAAATCGCTCTTAGTTCTTCCACAATGGCCAAAACTTCCGAATCTGTGAAGTTACTATATCTAGGGCGTGCACTAGACCTCTCCGCACCTGTTCCTACAATCAGGTTCCCTATCGTTTAAGAGAAGCATTGATTCATAGAACTTAGAATCCACACACTAATTGTACGTAGACGTAACCCATATAACTAAAAGGAAAAAAGCAGAAATCACGCTAAAAACAATGCTTACATTATGCTTTGCTGTCTCATTCACTGTATCAAACCCCAATTGAGATTTGACATAGACATGTGAGTTGATTCCAAAAAGGAACAAAAAATTGGATACTGTTTGACAGAGGTTACCACTTATCCATACACATAATGTCATCTAATAAACGGTAAAACCTCCATGAAATCACATCCTCAACTTTCAGCAGCGATAGTACCAATCTACTCACATTTCAAAACTTGTGATAAATGAAACCCAAAAAACAGCTTATTACACAAGCCTGCTTCTTGAATGACAATTTTCTACTCGGAGCAAGTTGACTGCGTAAAACGCCAGAAAGTAACCAAACTTCAATATTAAAGATGCAAATGAATTGGCTCTGCACATGCACTTACATAGAAAAGTAAATACAACAGACATAGAGAGCAGGCATTACTCTAAGATACTACGGAATGCTCCTCACATATTGATCAAGGGCTGTATTAAATAACTCGCACCTGCAAGATGAAAAAAAAAAAAAAATCAAGCACATAGATATAAAGAAAAAAAAATAGTAATCCTTTTAGCAAAATCAATGATTAGTAGTGACCATGCCAAATAACTAACAGGGAAAGAAGTATCTTAACTTTGTGATTAAGGCATCTCTATGGAGCTAACAGAATAACTTTGTTGAAGTTCTTGGCATGCGAGGAAATAGTACTTGCCAAGAATAAAAAAAAAGGAGGGAGGAAACATATCCTAGAATAATGCCTTCTAGCCCACGGCTTAAGCTACTAATTTATACTGCCTTCCTTTCTATACTTGCAAAAATTTCCCATCAGTCTATTTAAAGGCTTCAGCGAAGACACCCATTAGACTGAACATCTGCCTTTATGAACCATTTCATTCATAGCATAACCAATTTACAAGATTAATTGATTGGGAGAAATAAAACTACATTAATCTCAATACCAAACTACTCATCAATTTCAGGGACCATTGACATGTAATTTTACTTATTGGAGGCATGTGGCTTCACTGCATGTTAACAATCATTTATCTTAGTAAATTTCAATATCATATAACCCCTTGTTGACAGAATATTTAGTAGTATCCACCCCAGGGCATAAATGGACAAAGTAAGGTCCTAAAAAGTATCACAATTTTTGTCTCAAACAAAATGTGAATCCAGTTCATTACAGGGCATAAATAGTATCATAAAACTTAAATATACCCTGCCATAAGAGCTCCAAGCACAAAATAGGAAGTCACAAATCGCTTGTTCAAAGGTCATTTAAATAAACATTAACTTTGAAAATGCTGCAGTGCAATTCATTAGTTTTTTATTTAATAAAATTAAATATTGAGAAACTTCAGTTCGCAGGGACAACCAAATATATAAATAAATGCACCATTAATAAATAGGAATGACCAGCACAACAGAACAATGCTTAAAGGATAAGCATGTAAACTATTCATGGAAAAGAAAGGGGGTTATTTACCTGATTGGTGTTCCAGGGGTATAGAGTGGGTTCTTGGCAACATACTCAACATACAAGTTATAAATATACATTAGTGTTTCACGAAGATCACCACTCCTAGGATTAGTGACCAATATAAACTGCACAAAAGGACAAATAGAGTGGCAGAATCAGAATTTCTTTTAGAAAAATATACAATTTTCCCAACATCAAAGATTGGTGGTAATAATCTTGTCAAAAACATACAGCCAAACAACAATACTGGGCATTAGTCAATGTCAAGCAAGGTCTTGATAGCAAGCTACCATGGAATTATTTTAATTGTGCGAGTAGCTAGCCTCAAAGAAGATTTTGCGTGGTACTCGTCGAATTAGTAATTTTGAGAAATAAGCATGCTAGACTTCTCAGCAATATGAGGCATCTGATGACATAAAGAAGCGATGACCCTATAGAAGAACCTTTGAGATAAAACTTTTGATTCTTGGTAGGCTTTTGGATCTAAGTTTAAGTGCTAGTCCAACAGGGACGATCCCTTGTAAGAATTCAACAATATAAAGGAAAGTAAGTTCAGGGCTTTCCTAGCAACATGATGCACATTATGTCCATAAGATCTTCCATGAGTTCCAAACACTATGTCCCTGGTTACTTAACTTGACAGAGGACTGCCCTGATAGATAGATAATCACGTTGAGAAATTCCAAGTCCTCCAATATTACTAGAAACCACAATTTGAAACCACCCGATCTTGTAACTCACAGCACCAGTTGGAATTTTTGAAGTTAGAGCTGCAATGATCTACTGATTCACAATATTTAGCCCAATCATCTGTGAGGCAAAACGTCAAGCACATAAAAATTAACCTAAAAAAAAAAGGAACCTCTAAAATGCGGAGTGCATTTAGAGGCAAATTGTAGATTGAATTGCTTCTAACCCTCGTAATAAGACGCGATGTTATCTTGTTAAATTAAAATGAAAATTGGTGATGAATTCATCAGTATCCGGCATCTAAGTTAAAGCACCGTAACAAAATAGAAAACAATAGTGAAACATAAAAAGCAGACCTTAATCCCAGAGGGTGTTTCCATGAAACTAAGTTTGTAGGTATTAGTACGGAAGCTATGGAAGGAACAACCTTGACCTGGCAACTGAGGGACCCCTAAATTTCCCTTCTCAGCGCTGCGCATCATCAACAATTCAAAAATTATAAACCGAAACAAGTGATGCAGAAAGGAATGGAGAGAAAAAAAAAAAGAAAAAGAAAAAAGGAGACCTGGTGGGATCCATTTTGGCAGTAAGGGATTTGAGGGAGAAAAGAAGACCGAACATGAGCTTATGATCTTGTTGAGGGTTGAGAGTGTGGAGAGGCCGATTCCACTCCCTGTAAAGCAAGCACACTCCGTTTCGATTGAAGACGTATATCATGTGGGCGTTGTTCCCCGTCGTCGTTGGCACCGACGGTGATGGACTGATCTCTGAACCTCCAAAGAACTGCATTCTTTTTTCTTGTTCAATTTTCTGTTATACAGTGCTCCGATTGTATTATCTTTTTGCTGATCTTTCTTGCTGCTTCCGTCCCAGATCTGATATGTATAATCAGAAACCTGACCTTGTCTATAGCGATTCTATACACCAAGGATAAGATTGGAAATTGGATTTTGGAGGCAGTGACCGGATGATTCGAACACGACGAACAAAAAAGAAAAGAAAATAAAATAAATAAAAAGTAGTGAAAGGATCAGAGCGATGTCGTTTTGAATGAGTAACATTCCGAGTGTAGAATTGGGCCCATCAAGCACGACTTCATCTTTAGTTAGATTGGCCCAATCAGTCTCGGTTTATTCATTATTGATAACGGGGACTATAATTAATCAAGCTGGTTTTTTTTGTCCTTTTCTTATAAAAAAAATTTGTACTATCATTTTATTATTAAAATTATAATAAGAGTGCATATGAGATGCCCACAGCCAAAGATACTATTATTTCTTGGCTAAAGATCCAATCCCAATCTTTATTCTTTCGATACAATAACACATTACACTATTTTTTAGTGAATAGCATTTGTCTGTTTTAATCAACTATACCAATATGATTCAATTTAATATATTCGAGTCGATTTTATTAATTTCATGATTTTGTCACATGAATTATAAAATAAATCAACTTAATTGATTGATATTTAGTGAATGAATTTAAAAATCGATTAGATCAAAAAGTTGAATTTAATTAAATAATAAAAAATAAATATATTATTAATATTTTAAACTTATCTATCACTCATTTTAATACACATGAATGAATCTTAGCTTTCAAATTTAAATTTTTTCTTCTAATTTCTCTCAAGTCTCGACTCCTCTCAGCTCTCAATACAATCTCACTCATTCTCACCCACAACAGTCACCTTTCACCCACCATTGACAAGCCCACCGCAGCCATCAACCACCAACCATCAGAGACCGAAAACTGAAGATTATTTGTTTGGTTGAAACAGATGATTTGGCCTTCAGATTTGTGGCCCAAAGCTATCTTGAATCTTGGTTGAAAGGAAGCAACCCATTGCGAATTCCTCACCATCCATCTTTTGTTTAAATTGCGCTAAGCTAACTGCTACTTTTTTTATGGGTTACCTGAGTTAAATGTTGCTTTTGGCTTTTCTTTGCTTTTTTCTTGAATTAATTCTGCATTTTGGACTTTTTCTTCTTTGTTGAAGACTAAGACAATGATTGGAGATAGGACCAAAAAATTCCATTAGTTGGAGTTTTTGCAAACCCTGCCTGGTGCTTAATGTTCTCAAGAGTTGTTAGGCACTTACCAAGAACCTACTTTGATCATTGTCTTGTTCTGGTGTCCCTGAAAGGACAAGTGACCCGATGTGGACCTAAACCATTTCGACTCAAAAAATGTGGTTTGACCATTCTAATTTTATCCCTCTTGTGCAAAGTAGTTGGAATCAAAGTAACTTATCATTCGCAAATACGGTAGAAGGCCATGAGGTGGACATGCAATATTGGAATAAAAATTCTTTTGGAAATATATTCCAAAGGAAAAAGAGAATTTTGGCTCAATTATTAGGAATTGAGAAAGCATTCGCAGCATCACCAAACCAATTCTGACTTGATCTCCAAAAGGTCTTGATGGCAGAATACAAACAAATCCTAAAGGCCGAGGAAGACATTTGGGCACTAAAATCTGGAGTCAACTGGCTCATTGATGGTGGAAGAAATATCAGATTCTTCCATGTAACCACCATTTCTAAGAGAAGACATAATTGAATCTTAGGATTGGAAAATCAAGCAAGGTTTGGGTTACTGATCCAAAAGAATGGGTACAATTGTATCTAATCATCTTCAACGCCTCTATAGTACTTCACACCACATAGGTTCCTTAAGATAGGAGGTGAAACCCAGGCAGATTGCTCAACTAGCTTCCGAAGATCATCTTGAGTTATTAAAATCCATCACTGATTTGAAAATTAAAAAAACAGTTTGGACTTTTAAAGCTTTCAAAGCTACAGGCCCGGATGATCTTCATCCCTTATTTTTCCAAAGGTGTTGAGGCATTATGACAAACGAGGTGTGCGAAATTGTAAAAAACATATTTGAATCCTCTTCAATGCCACAAGAGTTGAATAAAACTTTAATCTCATTGATCCCCAAGTGCAGCAAACCCTCACGGATTGAGCAGTTCAAACCCATTAGCCTTTGCAATGTTCCTTACAAGATTGTCTCAAAAATCATTGTTTAGAGATTAAACCCCTTGCTGAACAAGATCATATCTCCCTTTCAAGCTAGCTTTGTTCCAGGTCGTAACGGTTGAGATAATTGCTTTTTGTCCAAGATATGCTACAGTCTTTTACGAGGAAGAAAGGGAAAATAGGGCAAATGGCTCTTAAGTGTTGTTTTGAAGTAATAAATACAATAATACAAAAGTAATATATCATAATAAATTCACAATAATAAATAATAATCAACAATCAATAACACAAAAAAATAAAGAATTCTAAGGTTTACATGAAAACCATCCAATATAAAAGAAAAAAAATCACAGATCACCAAAAAAAATCTCTACTATCAAATAAATATACAAAAAAAATTTTAATTAAAATTAGAGCTAATCAACAATTAAAGAGATAATAAAAAAATATCACCAAATAGATAACTCAACAAATACACATTGAATTTGTTTCTAGAAAGCTTCAAACCGAATCTTCACTGTTCAGAATATAAAAATTTAAATCATAAATTTATTGATAAAATTTTAATTCAATCGGATCACGAATCGACTTCCATTCAACCAAATCTTTCTTTTCCTTTTTCTCTCTATTTTGGCTTCTTTTTTTTTCTTTCTTTTCTTTGTTTGCGAGGCCACTTTGTTTTTTACTTTAAAACAACTCCCACTTTTTTTTTATTAATTAGAGCTCTATGTAAAAAGAAAAACTAAAATCTATGACCTTTGATTGGTCTAAAATTAATTACAGGGTGCTGGATTCACTTTCCTAACATTAAGTTGGATCTGGAAAAGGCCTATGAATATATGGAAAGTTGTTTTGTTGGGAAAGTCTTTTAACTTTCTTTAATATTCCACAACCTTTAATTTTCACTTATCATGAGATGCATTTCCTCCTTAACTATTTCAGTTATAATGAATGGAGGCTGCTTGAAAGGATGATGCCTTTTAGAGCTTGGCAACTAGGAGACCTTTGATCCCCCTACTTGTTTATCATGTGCATGGAATTCTTAAGCCTCCAGATTCTTGAATCCTATGCTGATAAGAAATGGATGCCAAGTAAAGCCTCTAGAAATGGACTGCCTTTCTCACATATCATCTTCACGGACAATGTCATCTTATTTGGTAGAGTAGATAGGAAAGAATGCAGATGCAATGAGAAAGGTGTTAACAAACTTTTGCATTGAACCGAGGCAAACAATTAACCTTGAAAAATCTTGGGTCTTCTTTTCACCAAACACAAAACAAGACCAAATGCACAACATTGGCTTTGTGTTGGGAATCCGAGAAACAAATAGCCTAGGGAAATATTTAGGATTTCCGTTACATAAGGACAAAGTTAGCAAACATGACTATTCCTTCATCGTGGAAAACGTTCGAAATAAGCTAGTTAGATGGAAAGCAAACCTCTTCTCACCTGCAGGACGACTAACCTTGATTAAATCGGTTACCGAAACCATCCCTGCTTATTATATGCAGTGTGAAACTTTCCTGTCAGCATTTGCAATGAATTGGATCGTGTGAATAGGAACTTCTTCTAGGGAGATACAGAACAAAGGAAGAGAGTTCACCTCTTAAGCTGGAGTAAGTTACCTTAAGTAAACGTAAGGATGGTTTAAGGTTGAAAAAGTCTAGAGCTCAAAACCAAGCCCAATTAACCAAGCTTGTTTGAAGATTCATGCACCGGAAAGAAACACTATGGGCACAAACATTGCAAGCAAAATACCTAAACCAAGAAAGCCATGGGAAAGCTCTATCAAAAGCATCAATGACTTAGGGCTATGAAGTGGTCAGGACCTATAGTTGAAAAAGGGCTTGGCTGTATCGTAAGAGATGGAACCTTTACTATTTTTTAGAGAAGAGCATTTGTCTGTTTTAACCAACAATACCAATATGACTCAATTCAATTTGGTTTATTTGAGTCGGTTTTATCGATTTTACAATTATGTCGGGTGAATTGTAAAATAAATCAACTTAATCGATTGGTTTTCGGTGATTAAGTTTGAAAATCAATCAAATCAAAAATGTGAATTTAATTAACTAATAAAAAGAAATATATTATTAATATTATAGGCTTGCCTGTTATCCATTTTAATATACTCCAATAAAACCTAACCTCCAAATTTGAGTTTTTTTTTTCTCTGGAGTCTCGACTCTTCTCAACTCTCAACATAACCTCACTCACTCTCACCCACGATAGTCACCAACCATCCACTAATGGCCAGCCCATCGCAACCATCAACTGCCAACCACCAGAGACCAATATTGATGATTATCCATTTGGTTAAAACTGATGATTTGGCCTTCAGATTCATTGCCCAAAATCATCTTGAATCTTGATTGAAAGGAAGCAACCCACTGTAAATTCCTCACTATCCATCCCCGCTGAGCTGACTGCTATTTTTTATGGGTTAGATGAGTCGACTGCTATAATTTTTTTATTTTTTGTTACAAAAGAACAAACAAATATAACCGAACGAATCGGCCGAATTAAATCAATGTGATTATTTTCAGTTAATTATGACGATCGGTTCCGTTACTGTTAAAATTAAATCAATTAAATCAGTTTTTTAAACTAACCTATAAATAAACCAACCCGTTGGTTTGCTCTGCCATGCTATTTTTGGAACACGTATTTACTTCCGGTAAAACAGACTTCACACCGTATCTAACGCACCTGCTCCATCCAACAATTCGTCATAGCTTAATCCAGCATATCAAAAGGTTTAAAAAGAAAAATACCAAGTCACATTGTTCATCGCATTCAACAATGACAAGGTGGAAGTTTAAGACCAAAATAACTACACAAATCCCCAAAAGAAAGCTTAAAAACCAAAGATACAAAGTCAAGAATTCCATCTACCTTTACTTGGAAGCAAATTTCGGCATTCAAGCACACCCAAGCGACACACACATTACAAATTACATTGAAGAAAAGAAAACAACATTCACAGACCAAAATCCCAGTCCAAGTTACAATCTTCCCATTAGAAACAAAGAGCTCAGTATTCCCACTTCTTCATTTCCATACCATCAGGAGGACTTCCTTCTACCTTCTTTGCACCAACTTCTTTCCAGTTTGTTGAAAGCACCGTCCCATTTGACTCCACCTACAATGCATCACCAGATAATTAGAATGCACACGGCAAATGAGCAATTAAAGCCATTGTATTCTATCAATTAATTTATCCAATATTGAAGGGACAAATTAAATAATCTCTTGGATTGAAATATCTTACAAAAGATTTCTGCATGGCCCTCCTTGTGTCCTCATCAGCATCCTGATAAATGTCCCGGAAAAACTTATTCAAAGCCGCATCACCATCTAGCTTTTCATCTTTCTCCTGAAAACCGGCCACAAAGAGTCATGTGTCAATCATAATCGTATGCCACAACATCTGCTGGGTAGGTTGTCCCAAAAACACTAGGGAAACAAAAAATTATATATTTTAGTTTGATGTTCGACATACCTCCTTCTTTACTTGAGCTTCAATTCTATCCCAATCAACCCTCTTCGGTTTGGAGGATGGGTACACTGGTCTTTGATTTGCAGTAACTATAAACACAAGAATTAGTTTATGACCACGAGTGGATAAAAGGATCCAGTACATGCCACGTAATTAAATGGATGAAATATTCACGCTTCATGCAGCACAACTATTAGAACACTGATTAGCATGAGCATTCAATGATCAAATTCAACCAATCAAATGAAACTAGAGAAGATTTTCAATTGCAAAAGAATCCACATTGACAAACCTGAAAAATTATGGGTATAGATGTTAAAGCAAAAAATTACCACTGCAAGTTTCAATGCATTCTGGTTTTACACTTCAAGACCCCCCATATTGAAGAATAATAAATAGCAAACCAGTTTGTTTGAAACCAAATGAAAATGAAAATTTATTTATTTTGAGCAAGAAATAGAAAATCTTATCTATAAATAAATTACCAAGTTCAAAAACAATCTTTGTTGGTTTCCAAACAATAGATTTCAAGTTTTTCAAGTTGATCTCATAAAATTTTGCAAAATTCATTTATTACAAACACTAGCTTAACTACTAAAATGTCATTTCCAAGAAGGATTTACCTGCATAATGCGTTCACAATTTATGTTACCCAGTAAACATTTAAATTTTAAACTACCATTATATCTAGGTACAAAACTGCACAAGCATACACAGAGCATCATACAAACACAAACACATGGATGCACAGAGAGAATAAACAAGTCATGCAAAAATAAGCTAGGACGCTTACCAGTAACAGACAACATGCTACAGAAATCAACTTACCAGAAGATACATTAACCCTTTGGGGAACAACAACTTCCATGCTAAATGCAAGAGATGCCCACTGAATTGGTTCAGCTTTTGCCAGCCGAATCTCAATTTTGGTTGACCAAACATCATATCTGCACTTGTCAGGTATTATCTGTTCAAACATAGCAAAACACCGCAAGGAAAAATTAGCATCTAAACAAGAGATACAATCACACAGCAAAAAATTCAACATTAAAACTATTTGTCATTAGTGAACAGTAAACAACCTACATTTCAGGAAACTATTTTCATTAATTGCCAGTATTAACTACAAAGTTCTATGTTTGGACCTTTGCCCAAAGAGAAAATGCCATACTTAGTACCATACTCCTCTTACAAACCAGACCTCGACAACATGAATTTCATGCAATACCTTTCCAAATAAGCGAGGTTGGAAATGATATACATCTTTACCAGGAGCATTGATGGCAACACTTAGCTGCATAGCAACAAAGAAACGTACCAGATCTTTAGATTATATACAAATAAGAAACTAAACAGTACTCAATAAACTCACAAGTACAGAGGCACAAAAAGGCGAAATGAAGACAGCTGAATTAATGTGCAACTTACTATTTGTTCACCATAATCTACTTCAACACATTCACGTGGTATTCCTTTAGCAAATATTGTGACAACCACTTCCTCTGGTTTCTGGTAAAATTCATGCCTGGACAAATACGTTTAACCAAATTCGGTACACATCATTAAATGTATAAAGCACTGACATTACAAAGAGAATACATAGGCACAAACCTGTAAGTTGGTTTGGGTGGTGCTGCCACAGTCACTGGATCAGGCAGATCCTTGTCTGGCTTATCTTCTTTTGCAGGTACAACATTTGTTGTCACCTCTTCCTGCGTCTCCTTTGATAAGTCACCAGTTTCCTCTAAACAAACACACAAATTCATTAGTAATACAAGGGAGGTTATTAAGATGATATAGGATATTTTTAAATATATAGCAATTCATGCAGCTAAATTCATCCATTGCTGAAAGTCCTTATTTACGGCTAAGTACCTGCAATGCGCTCCTCACATTCTTTGATCAACTTGGAAAATCTTGACTCTCCTGGTGCCAAACCGGCACCAATCTCCAAGGCAGCCTTAGCAGTATGATACTCCTCAAGCTTCATACACGCAGTACTGCAGACATTCGTTTACATATTATTATAAAGGACTTCGCATAACTGCCTCCAAAGCAATAAATAAAGTTTGGAAAAAGAGTAAATATGAACTTAGCAATTTTTATCAATTATTAGAGTTTCCTATAATAATCTTCATCAGAAAAATTCAAGAATTCCTTCACTAATTATATTAAAGGTGCCATTTGATTTTAGTGCAGATCGTGCAAGCCAATGAAGAAAATAAAAGTAAAGCAGCAGCACGCATAATAAAACATTAAAAAAAACCCTACAGCATTGGAACAACCCAAATTATCAAATTAAAGAAAATAATTAGATATGGAAAAATCTACTAACGCTTTACGCAAGTAAGCTTTAGACATGTAAGGGTCCAAGTCAATTGCTTTGTTTGCATCCGCGACAGCCTCTGCGCAAACAAAAAGTACAAAAACAACAAAAAAAAATTAACAATTAATCTTTAAAAATATATATAAAGTAAGATAGAATGGGAAAAGAAGGGAGATACCGGGGAGATTATTGAGTTTGATGTTAGCTTGAGCGCGGTCAGAGTAGAGTTCAGGGTTTTTAGGGTTAAGTTCGATGGCTTGAGAGTAGAGATCGAGAGCGAGTTCGAAGTGGTCATCGATGAAGGCTTCTTTGGCTTTGATCTCCAGATCAGACGCCATTGCAAGGGCAAAGCGAGAGAAGCAGAAAAAGAAGTCTCTAGAAGAGAGGAGAAAGAAGGGGATTTTGCTTTGTGAGAACTGTATGAGAGAATACGATGGACATTGAGGAAACCAATAAAAAGAGATTAAATACTGAACAAATTAAATAGAGTGAGTAGTCTAAGACGACCTTATTTATTTTTAAATTGAGTTTAATTTTTTATTAAAAAAATTAAGTTTAAATTAAATATACTGTTTGTTTAATTTTTAAAAATTTTATAAGTACATTAGGGGTATATCTTGCGTCTATTTTTTAATATATATTAAGATATATGTTATTTTATTAATTATATTTATGGAGTTTAAAATTTTATATAAATTTTTTTAATTTATGATTCCATAAAAAAATAATTTAATTAATAAAATTATCACTTTACCTCATAATTTTTTAATTTTTTAAGGTTAATTATAAAAATGACCCACGTATTATTTTTTTGTTAGTTTATTATCTAAAAAAAATAAAATTTTTAATTTAGTACTCCAATTTTTACTTCATCATCTATTTTGTTAACTGATATTAATGTCGTTAATCAATTTATTGATATCACATAAACATCCAAAAAGATATTGATACTTATAAAAAAATTAATCAATACCACATCATCAGTTGACACGTCCAAATTAAAAGAAAATTTTTTAAAATTCTAAAAATTTCATTAAAATTCAAAAATATTTCTAAATTTTTTTAAAATATAAAATATTTTTAAAATTAAAAAAATTTTAAAAAGCTGAAATATTTTTAAAAAATTTAAAATTATGAAAACTTAAAATTTAAAAAAATTTCAAAAATTTTAAAAAAATTACAAAAAATTAAAAAAATGTTGAAAAATTAAAAAAATAAACATTTTAATAAAAATAAAATTTTCTTAAATTTCAAAAAAATTTTAAAAATTGAAAATATAAAAATATAAAATTTTTTGAAAAAATAAAAAAATTTTAAAAATTGTAAATAATTTTTTTATATTATGAAAATTTTTCATTTTTTGAATCTTTCGATTTTAATTTTTATATATTTTATGAATTTTTAGTTTTTTTAATTTCAAAGTTTTTATTAAAATTTATTTTTTTAAATTTTTTAGATTTTTTAGATTTTTAATAATTTTATATAATATTTAAGTATTTTGAAATTTTAGAATTTTTTAATAAAATTTTGGATTTTTTTTGAAAAAATTTAGATATTTTTAATTTTCAAAATTTTTAAAAAGCTTTTAAATTTTTTATTTCAATTTTTAAGTTTTTTGTTATTTTTCTAATTTTAAGAAAATTTTATTTTTATTAAAATTTTGAGATTTTTTGAATTTTTTTAGTTTTTATATTTTCAATTTTAATATTTAAAAAAACTAGTTTTTATATTTTCTATAATTTTTAAAATATTTCAATTTTTTAATTTTTTTAAATTTTTGAAATTTTTTTTAATGTTGATGTGGTAATTGATGAATTGATGCTGATTAAACTTTTGACACATGTCACAATCTTATTAGATATTCATGTAACGTTATCAAATTAATTAATAATATTAGTTTGAAATACTTATCTGAATGACAGAATGAAAATTCGAATATCAAATTGATAATTTTATTTTTTAAGTATAAATTGATAAATATATAATATAAGGGTTATTTTTATATTTAACTTTTTTTATTATTTTTCCTGTCTTTTGAGAACCCAATTTCTGTGGCAACGGGGGCATGTATCTTGCTTGGATGTTAATCTAGGAATTTGTGATTTATTAGAAATTAAATCGTGATTAACTAATTATTGATGACCAAAAATGTGTACAATTTATTTTTTCCTTCTGTGTTTACATATATTCCATGCTTCTACATACGGCAAGGCCCATTAAGCAATAAATGAAAAAAGTTTCTGGCCAATCCTTTACACTTTTGATACCTTTGATCCAACAATTGCCCCCACATTATTAACAATTCGGAAATTTATTATCCTGTGCCTTGGATTGTGAATAGAATAATCATGGTTTAGATTTCACATTTCAAAAACTTTTTTCATGGTCTCATTTGTTATGGCCTAATTCACCAAGAAAACTTCCTTGATAGTGTCAACGGGATCAAGGAAATTTCCATAAGCATGACACTGAAAACCAGAAAGGATGGAAATTTCTTAATATCATCAAAGAAATTTCAATTACAATGAATTCAAAAGCTCATGAATCCGAGTCCAAAATGTTACACTGATGACTAACGAGTCCAGTGGTTAATGTTCGTTAGGATGTAATAAATGTTGTAAAAGAAAGGATGTTGTAACGGTTTTGAAATTATTAGACGAAAATTTTAAAAATATTTAAAATAAAGAGGGTTACTTTTAATATTTTTTATTAAGTGTGATTGATGATTTAAAAATTTTAGTTTTTAATAAAATTTTAAATTAATTAAAATTTATTAAAAAATAACTTTTGGTCTATGAAAATTAAAGTTGAGTTTGAAAGTGCAATTAAGTATAAAGAATAATTAATACCACTCACAACGTTCGTTTTAAAAATTGTACCAATTAATTATATATATTATTATTTAATTTTCACAAAAAATATCTTAATTTCAATATTTAAAAATGATTCCTTTGATTTATATTACTGTAAGAAAAATCATTTGTTGTTTTTTTTTTAATTTTTTATAGATATTTTGCTTGAAAGATAAATAAAAAACTTTGTGTATTTAAAAATTCTCAAAAATATTCCAATAACTTGGCAATATTAAAGGGAACTTTCTCACTCAGAGATTTCTTAAAAATTGCTATTCAAAATTTTCAAGAATCCCATCATCGACGGTTCATATTTATCTTTAATATTTATATTTACCATGGATATAGTAAAATATGATATCTATAATTTAATCCAAATAATATTTTCTAAAAATTTATTTCTTATTCTATTTATTAAAAAACTAAAAATTTTTATCAAAAATTATTCTAAATGCTTCACTATATTGGTAGTATTTTAGATAAATTTTCTCATACAGAGATTCTTAAAAAATCATTACTCAAACTTCTTTAAGATCTAATTCTCGAAAATTTTCATTTATTTTCAAAAATGGTATGTATGCATAAAACATGATATTCATGAATTAATTTGTAATATTATTTGTTAGCTTTTTAGGTGATATGGTGATCCATGAGGGAGGTGAATTAGATTTCTCCAAATTCTTCCCAAACAATGATTTCAATATAGTTGAATAAAAATTAAAACAATAAGCACTTTTGATGAAAATATAATGCAAACAATAATAATTAATGAACTTAAAATCAAATATAAACAACAATAAATTGTAAGCAGATAAGGATAGAGAAATCAAATATAATGATTTATAGAGATTCGATCTTTCTCCACAAGGCACTTACGTCCTCTCTCTTGGTTGTTCACACCAAGGCTTCAATCCACTAATTGAAGAAAAATTTTTACAAGATACAAACCTATCTTGTACAAAATCTCTATATTTTTCACAAAGCTTAGATAACAACCTCTACCCTTACAATATTAAGAGGATACCCCACCTCTTGCTTACAAGATAACTTAAAATAATTTTTACAAACTAAAATACCTCTCAAGGTTGAGTGTTTGCCTAATGAAGTACAAAAAAAATGATAAATGAAACACAACAATTTTTTGGATACAAGAAATACAAAGGATATTGAATTTAAGCTCTAAAAACTCTTGATTCTTTAAGAGAATGAAAATATAACTTATTGGCTCTTGCTCTCTTGATTCATCAATCATCTTGGTGTGTTAGAGTGCCCAATTTATAGAGAAATTGAAGAAGTAGTTGTTGGGGAAGCTTAAGAAGTGAAAGTAGCTGTTGAATGCATAAAAAAATAGTCTTTGGTGTGATTTCGCCCAGACCCGATTGATTTCTTCCTTGAGGGAATCGATTGATTCAAGTTTTATGCTATTTCATGCTTAAAAAACATGACTCGATCGATCCATTTCATGAGAGGATCGATCCTATCAATGGCTAGGTGGTTATCTCATATTTTGTACTCTACTCACTAATTTGATCATATCTTGAGTTATATAAATCCAAATCACAACCATTTGAAGATTTAGAAACTAGACTTAAAGGGTTTTCTATCATATAAATTTACCACCTAATTCATTAAGTATGAATTATAGTGAATTTTCAAAGTTACCCCTTGTGCAGTTTCTTTGACAACTGTAGAGGGTCTAGTAAAAATTCAAAATCTTTTCTTAGAAAATTTAAAATTTGATTTTGTTTAATCCATTAGAAAGTAGACTCAAAGAGCTTTCCAACCATATAAAATTCAAATATTAAAACTTTGTGAATTAATACAAAAAAATAAAATAAATTCAATGTTGGAAAACTTTGTTCTTGTAAAACAGTTTTCTTAAGTTAATATTTTTCTCAAAATCAATATTATCAAAATTGTATTAAGTCCAAAATAAATAAATTCACTTTAAAAACAACAATTGGACTTTCATTTAAGCTCAAATAAATAATCTTTAAAGATAGATTTAGTTTAAGAAATATGAAACCAAGAAAGGTTTGTTTAAACTTTGAAAATCATATTATTTATTTAGTACAAAAATATAAAACTTAAGAACATGTACTAAATAAATCTTTTTCAAAATTTTGATCAAGTTTATTTATCTTTAATATTTTGTCATTTCAAAATAAGGATCAATTCAAGGCTAACATTATTGTATTATACAAAAATTCATATTTTTTTGTAAAAAAGAATAAACAAGAAATTTTTTACTGAAAATTATTCTAAATACCTCAATACTTTAGTAATATTTTAGAAAACTTTTCTCACTTAGCAATTTTTTGAGAAATCACTATTCAGATTTCTCTACAATTCCATCATCGAAAATTCACATTCATTTTTTGTATTTTTTTAAAATGCACATAATGCAAGAATTTTTACATGATACAAATAATAAAAATAAATTCACAACTTTTAAAATTTTCCAAATATTTGAATTTTGGTATCATATTTTTTTTTATTTTCATCATTTTAATTAGAGTGACACTACTTATCTTAAAACATGTACTAATTTGGTTGTTTATGGTTTAATATAAATATGCATGCAATAAGAAGAACATAAAATAAAAAAAGTAAAATATTTACTAAAATATTTGGGTTTTGACTTGATGAAGAGAAAGGCCTAGAATTGTCCAAGCCAAATCTAAAGTGAGCCAGCTGGTTTGGTCGGTGCATTTAGAATGGGTCACGAGCTTGATTGAATCGTGAGGTGGATCAGGTCGAGTCAACCTGGTTCGCCTTTCTTTTTTTTTCCTTTTTTCTAACCTATAAAATCCAAAGTTTTTTTTCCATTCATTCTATCTTCTGTTCCTTTAAAAAAATTAAAACCCCCCTCTTTAAACATAAATCCAGTAGCGCCCTTGATTTTCAAAATTCAACGAGCCATCACTGCACCATTATCGCACTCCATCACTGACCGACATCCTTTTGCTTCCAAATTTCACCTATAAATTCCTCTCTTCATCCTCTTTATAATCTCTAGTTGATTTTTCTAAAATCCAACTCAAACTCTCTAGATCTAAGCTTAAACCTGCAGCCTCAACTTAAAAAAAAAAAAAAAAACTCATTTTCCACTTCTCCTAACACCACCGCTTGCAACTATGGCACTTTTCTAGTCCTAACTTCCTCTTCACAAAAAAACCAAGTCCTAAAACACCATACACCCCCTAAACCTAAATTTTTTTGCATTTTGTAGTTTTTTTTTAAGGGTTTCCTGGTGCTACTTCTCCCTAAATCTAGGGGATATGGTTTTTTTGTGTTATATTGATTTTGGTGTATTTGGTTTTTATTTAGTTAGGGGTATGGGATGTTGGAGATGGTGGTGGAATTTAATGGATGTCAAATGCATGGTGGGAGGTGGTTGGAATTTTGGGCTGGGCTTAGGTGTTTTTTGGTTAGGATAGAGTTGATTTTGGTGGTCAGCTATGGTGGCGTGGGTTGATGAAAGTTTGAAGGTTTTATGGTAGATAGTGGAAATTTATGGTTGACTTTTTTTAGGACTGGATTGTTAGGATGGAAGGGCTTACAAAGGTTTAATTGTAGGTTGAGTCCAAAAAATTTTTTTGTTGCCTCCGTGTTGATTTTTTTTGTTGTGAAACTTTTGGTTTTAATTTTAAAGATTTGTTTGGTGGTGAATTAGGTCTATGTTAGGTCACCAAAAGTTGGTTTGATGGGGATAATAGATGTAGGGCCGTTTGGTGGGAATGGAGGTTGATAATAATTGGTGGTTTATAGTTTTAGGGAAGTTCAACAGTGGTTGGTGAAAATGATGAAGGTGTGGTTATGGCTAATGGTTGGGTTGAACGATGATGGTTGAAGGGATGAGGCTGAAAAGGTAGTGGCTCAATCAGAAAGAAGGCTTAAAACCTCATATTTTTGTTGTTCTCTTGTCCATTTTATTAGCAACCAGCCCCCTTCAAAAAGCTTGCTGCCTCTATTTTAAAAATATTCAAAATTTTGGACCTTTATGGCATAGGAAATGAAAGCAGCTTAGGTTTGGAGTGTTTGCTGAATTGGTATTAGAGGTGAATGGGTAAAACAAGATGAGAAAATCAGATAGCTAGGATTGAGAAATTTAGGATAAGGAATGAGTGAAAGAGAGTTTGGCATATTGGGAAGGAAGGCTACCTTAGCAGCCAACCCTTGCCCCATTTTTGTAAAAAATATATTTTTAAGTTAATTAATTTAATTATTGCTAATAAAAATGAAAATGAGCTTTAAATTTCAGCATTCCAATTAAAATTTGACCTAATAATGAATTTGAATTAGGCTTGAACCCATACAAAAATATCAAAAAATAATTAATCCAAAACAAAATCCAATCGAGTTTGATCAGATAAATCCAATTAAAATGCTTAAGTAGGCCTAAATTAAAATGTTAAAATCAATTCTAAAAATCAAACAAATTCAAATCGATCTAAACAAAATTGGATTTCAACAACTGTCCCTCTTTGTATATTCCTAAGAATCAGAAATAGAGCAAAGATATAGATAACAATTTTGTCTGAAGACAATGATTCGAAGATTTTTTTTTAAAGTTTTTTTGTTTTTTGAATTTGTTTAACTTTGGTGTTTTATTTTATTTTTTTGAAATTTTTTTATTTTTTATTATTTTTCATTATTTTTGGATTTTTTTTAATTCTTGAAAAACTCTGTTTCATTTAAGGCTTCTTACCTTTTGTAAATAAATCTAAAAATTCTTTTTATCAGAGGCTCCACAACTTTTAAAAATAAAACACAATAACTCAAAGATTATACCCAAAAGTTTTATAAATCTGGACACTAAAATGGATTTAACTTAAAAAACCTATGAATCATGCTCGAAAGACTTACAAATTATACCCGAAAGTCTTAAAAATCTCAACACTAAAATAGATTTTGTTTGAAAGGCTTACAAACCTTACTTAGAAGACTTAGAGACTATGTTCGGAGGTCTTACAAATCCTAATACTAAAACAAATTTAGCTCGAAAAACTTACTAATCTTACCCAAAATACTTAGAGATTATGCCCAGAGGTCTTATAAATATCAACATTTTCAAAAGCTCATCTAATCAAAAGTATTGAAACTTTAAAGATTTAAAATATTTTGCTCGAATGACTTAAAGATTATGCCTCTAAGTCTTACAAATCTCAACATCTATTAATGCTCCTCTAAGCAAAGGTTTTGAAACTTTAAAATCTTTTTGAAAATAGCTCTTTATAAACAAAGGCTTTGAAACTTTAAAGATTTCATCTGAAAAAGGCTCATCTAATCAAAGGCATTGAAACTTTAAAATCTCATCTAGAAAAAGCTCATTTAATAAAAGGCATTAAAATTTTAAAAATTTAAAATATTTTACCTTAAGGATTTATGAATCTTTTAAAAATTTTTTTTTTCTAAAAAATGAATGTTCAATTTTAGGATTTTTTGAAATTTGGATATCACCATCGAAAAATGAGATGACTTTGTATATAACCATTGAAGAAAGTTCAGATATCACCATAAAAAAAAATGCAAATTCATACTTGGATACTCGAATACACCACCGAGTGAATGCAAATATTTTTTAATATCACCACCAAAAAGATCTTGGATGTCACCACTGAAAGATTTTAAAGAAGCTCAAATATTACTATTGAAAAATTTTAAGGAAGCTCAAATATCACCATCAAAAAATTTTAAAGATATTCAAATATAAATACTCGAATATTGTCACCGAGTAATTTGAAAAAATTTGGATATCACCACTGAGAAATTTTAATGATATGCAAACATAAATACTCATATATCACCATTGAGTAAAGATGTAAATGACTTCAGATATCACTACTAATAGGATCTCAAATATCACCATCAAGAAAACTTTGAAAAAAATTTGATCATAACATTTTCATTAACTGGTGCCAATTTTATCAAGTTTAAAATCTAGTGCCAACTAAATTAGACTTAAATTTTATCAATGTCAGCTAATATGGGCTTAAAGTGTCAGTTAAACTAGGTTTAAAATTAGGTACTAACTAATCTGGGCTTGGGTGCCAATTAATCTGAGCATAAAGTTTAAGTGTCAGCTAATCTAAGTTTGAAAAATCTTTGTGCTAACTAATCTGGACTTGGTTTTAACAGTACTTGCTAAACTGGGCTTAAATCTTATCAGTGTCAGTTAAAATAGGCTTAAGTCTTATCTTGTATTGTATCTCATCTTTGTCATTCATTTTTTAACAGTCCCTCCACTTTTTGCATATTCTTTTTTGACTCTTCAAACTTTTTTGTTATATTTGCTTCTCATTAAACTATTTTATCTTTTTTTTATTTTTCTTTTTTTTTCTCATCATAGACTTTTTTATTTCTTTTTGCTTTTTATTTTTGTTTTGGTATTTTTCCTTTCTTGTTATTTTTCTCTTTTTTTCTTAACATACTTCTTTTCTTTTCTTTTTTTTCCTTTATAGACTTTTTCCTTAACAATTTTCTTTTCTCTTTTTTTTTTCTTTTTATTTTTTCCAAAACTAAAAGAAATTCACATTTCTTATTTATTCAATGTTTGCAAAATTGACAAATGTAATATGATGTAAGTGTATAATCTCAAGATAAATGGTAAAAATGTGGATGTCTCTACATGAATGCAAATGATCACAAATGAGAAATTTTTTTTTTTTTGGTGATTGCAATGCAAATGACTTTTCATGATGCAAATGCACCTATGTAGATGTCAATACTCTTTCATGTAGATGCCCCTACAATGATGTAAATGCAAATTTTACTTTTCATGATGCAAATGTATCCAACAAGATATAATTACAAAATTTTTACCTGTAAATTTCCTTTACATGATGAAAATGCCCCTTACAAATGCAAACGCCAATTTTCATACATGGTATAGATGTCCCAATGGTATAAATGTAAATTTGTAAATTCAATTATTTTTTCAATGATGTAAATACTTCTTGCAATCATAAAATTCAGTTTAAAAAATACCCATGTGCATGCAAAAATTTTCATGAAGCAAATATCCCAGTATGGATGTAAACACCAATATTTAAAATGGTGACATAAATGCATGTCAAAAGATGCAAATACTAAAAATACCTTTTTTTAATTTTTCTTTCTAATTCTGCTTATTCCCTGTTACCCATTGAGTCTTCCACCTTTTTCCTAAAAGGATTCCAACTTACCCCTTTTCTATTCTTCCACCTATCTTGTTTCTCATCTATTTATACTTTCTTTGTTTTTTAAATAAGCTTTGTTGAATTTTTTTTTCATTTTTCAACATATTTTTCTTTTTATTTCCATTTTCATACAATATGCAATATGTATTTTGGACATGATTGCAAAATCAAGAAGACAAACCACTATGTTACTCCTATAAAAAAATCTTTTTTTTTCTTAATTCTTCAATGAAAAACATTTTCTTTCTTGAATCCAAACTAGTTTGAAGGTTTTCACAATTCAATAATTTTCTTTGACACTTAAATACGATTTTCTTATTTTTCACAAAAATAAGTGATTGGTCATTCAAAAATTTTTAAAATAGTCAATAAAATTGTCTCATATAATTAAATTTTTATAGTTACAAACAATGAAATGTCTAAACAAATGTGACTTTAGAGTCTCTTAAAAATTGGTGTTCCCTATTATAAATGAAATAAGTGACAACGAATTAAATAATTCAGTATGTCAAGGTTTTAGTTAATTCAAGAAAGGTTTACTACTTGAAAGGAACAAAAAAGATGTATACTTTTTCATCTAAGCTCACAAATGGAATATAAATTTTTTGAAAATTAAACATGTTTGACAATTTTTTTCTAGTCTCTAAATGTAGCTTTTTGATAGATGTCAAGATTATTTGTGATAAGTTTAAAATTTTGGAAGGTTATTTAAAAACAAGAGAAAAATGCTCAAATTTTCAAAATTAATCCTTTAGAGGGATTTCAGGGCATCAACTTTCTTAAATCCTTCAAAAATATAAGTTGCTTCATACTAGCTTTTTTTACTTTGCTTAGCATCCAAATTAGTTTCAATGTTTTCAATTTTGCTCTAGATTACCTTTTTTAGGGTTTTCACCATAGAGCCCTATCTCTTTTTCCTTTTTTTTTCTTTTTATTGATAATTCCACCATGCAATTTGATATTCCAATTTCATGTAAAATGAGTTGACAAATTAAATGGGTATTTTGGCAATGAAAATGAGCAAAGGATTCATAAGTTTTATGACAGTTCATCAAAGAAAAGTTTTTTAATTTAAGCATTCATACTTAATCTAATATGAACCTTTTTAAGAACATAGTGAAAGCCAGGTTCAGGGTTCAGAAAAAAAGGATAAATAGCCCCGAAATATATTTAAGAGTGATTGAACCAAGGATTATTTCACATCATACACAGGATTCCTTTTAGGACTTATTTCTTTTCATTTTCCATACTTGCCATTCAATCATTTTTTTTTTTGCTTTGTTTTTTTTTCTTGCCTTTTCTTTTTACTTTTCTTTACACACATCCACCTCTAATTTTGTAAGTTCAAAAATTTTTGGGAACTCATTTTATTGGATATTTGCCCCTTGACATGTAAGGTTGTTTCCTTATACTTAGAATAGGACCTCAACATGCGTGATTCTTACATATGTCCTTTTTTTGCCCCCCAATATAAAGGGCACTCCTTGGTTAGGATTTAATTAGAAAGAATTCACCAGACTTAAAAAGAAAGTAAGTGGATAATTTTCATATTTGTGAAAAGATTATGAAAGATAGCCATTTGTCATTTTAAACACAATCACTTAAATTGAAAAGCAATTCTTTTTAGAAAAATGAATCTAAAGAATTTTTTTTTTAAATTTACTTTTCTTCTTCTTTTTTCTTTTTGGGATTTTCTCTAGTTTTTCCAACTTTCTCTTTTGGTTTTGTTTTTATCTTCACTTCTCTTGGTTTCTTTTACAAACTTTTGTGTTTTTTTTTTTTTGAATTTTCAAGTCTTTGTTTTAATTTATTTGAATTTCTTAACTGTATGATGTCACAATTATTTTTATTTTTATTTTCATACCATCATAACTAATACATTAATCTGCTTCACCAAAAATACCATGCATGGAAAATATCCCATTTTGTAGTGCCACTCTAAATGGAAGCCCATACAACAATGGCAATCACATTAATGAACTTACTTGGGATCTCAAATTGTTTGTGTCATTCAATCAAAATGAAGGTTTATGGCATAAATCAAGTTGTCTTAAGAGTAATAAGTGATTTTACTATTCTAATTGATTTGCTTCAAGAAATGGAAAAAGGTAAGGTGTAAGAATTGAGCTTTTGTGTGTTTAAGTTCATTTGATGAAATTTGGGTGATTTTAGTTTTGGCACAATTGAAAGTATATTCTTGACATATCAAGTTAGCCACATTCAAAATTTTAAAAAAGCTTGGTTTGCTTGATCTTTTATAAATCATAAAAATCTTTTTATTTTCAATTTGACTGTCACATTGTTCATTACCTAGGAAAATACTATCACTTCTTTATATCACAGTATGATCAAGTAAAGATAAGGTTCATGAATTTATGTTCATGCCTTTTAAAGGGTTATGGTTGATAAGTGAAATTTTTAAATAGTTTGGGATATGAAAGTATTCGAAAAAAGGTGAAAATATTGGATGAGTTAATTTCAAACAGCAATCACTAACTCCTTTCAAGACTCTTGTCACTTTTTATATAAAAACATGAATTTCTCCTTTCTTTTTTAAAAAGCTTATTTTTTTCAAAAATTTATTTCTCTTGCTTTTTCCTTTACCATAATTTTCCTTTAAAATCTTGAAAATTGCTTATATAAGACTTTATTCTAAAAAATTCCACATCAATTTTTGAATTTTTCTTAAACAAGAGTTAGAAAATATTAAAAGAAAATAATATTTATAAATACAATTTGACCAATCAATATGTTATTATTTACAAAGTCTGAAAATTAAAAATCATCCCTCTTTGAAGAAACAACAATCCACTTTCAAGAATTTCGAAAACAAAATTATGTAAACACTAAAAAGACATAGATCATCTATGATCAATAATTACGCTTTCATTTTCACAATATTGTTTTTTATTGTGGACTTATTTACTTCATGGTGCTCAATTTTTTATCATATTTAACTTTTCAAAACTCTTGCCAAACTCAAAGAATAGTTAAATAAATGAGTGAATATTTTCATGATGAATTTGTGAATGTGTGTACAATGAAGATGATACATGTATCATTCAAGTTTGATGGAAATCATATTATTTATTCACGTATATGCACCAAATAACATGATATATTTACATGAAATGAAATGCATCTACATTGCGAGTGTGATGAAAATCATATCGTTTTTGAATATATGCACATGATATGTAATGTCTTGGTACATGAGTAATGAGACGCATTTATACGAAATGCACTATATGTACAATACAAATCATGTGAATGTATATGCATGGAATGTAATGTCTTAATTCAAGAGAGATGGTGTGCTTGCATGAAATGTAATATGTGTATAATGCAAATTTAGAATCAAATCATTTATAGATGCATATGCATGAAAATGAATTACATGATGCAAGAGTAATGAGATGTAAATGGATGAACAATGAAATATGCTTATATGAAAAGCAATGACTTATTATATTTATGATGAGATATGTTTGCACGAAATGCAATGCATGCATTATGCAAATTTAATGAAATTGACATTACCATTTGAACGTTTATGCATGAAATAAAATTTATGTACAATCTTATTATTATCAAATACAAAAAATAATAAAATACGAAAGGTACAATAACATTCAAAATCAAATTTTTTATGAAATTGACACTACCATTCAAATATTTATACATGAAATAAAGTGTATGTACAACTTTATTATTTTCAAATATGAAAAATAATGAAATGCGAAAGATATAATAACATTCAATATCAAAATTTTTACGAAATTGACATTACCATTTAGATATTTGTACGTTAAATGAAGTGTATGTACAATTTTATTATTTTTAAATGGACGTAAAAAAGATAAAATGAATTGTAAATGATCAAATAACATTCAAAATCAAAATGTTACTTCTTTCTTTTTTTCTCTTTTTTTTTAAGAAAGAAATATGAATTTAAGAAAAAAATTACTATGAAAAATAAAACACATAAAATAACAAAAATTCAAAGATTTATTCATACTTATGTTTTTTTTATTTGGCTAATTAAACAAAAAATAAAGAAAAACATTCTTTTTTTGAAATTTTTCATCTTCTTTTTCTGAAAATTTTTGTTTTTTGTTGTTTTTATTATTTTGATTATTGGAAAGCGAAAAAAATTTTATTTTTTTGAAAATTTTTTGAAAATACAAATCTTAGACAATCAACAATATATTAAAAGAAAAGTGATTGAATAATCATTTTTCTTTTATTTTTTATTTTTATATATATTTTTTAAATTTTAATTTTATTTGTACTATTATTACCCTTAAATACATATTAAATAAGAATGTCCCTCATGTGTCCATATTCAAGTAATTTTTATGAAAAGATAGGTATGGCTCTACCTTAGGCTGGTCCCTTAAAGTTCACTATATGTTAAGTAAGGATTTATATGTTTAAAGGCTTTCAAATTATTCCTTACTGGCATATACGTAGGACTAGTAAGGTACCCCGATCTTCACCCATGATAGGCTATAAATGAAAATGATTTAGTTTGAAATGGAGTATTTCACTTGCTATTATGAAAGTTATTACCTCACGAGAGCATAGGTACTTTAATCTATACTAAAAAGGTTGAAGCCTGGGTATAGAGTTTATGTATGAAATACAATGTGTCATCATGTGTATGAGGGAACATAACGTGAAAAACTCTATCCTAAGTGCCTTATAATATATCAAAAATAATATATAGAAAACATAAAATAATAAAATAGATAATAACATAATTAAAAAAATGCAAGTGATTTTCCTTTATTATTATTATTATTATTATTATTATTATTATTATTATTATTGTTTGTTAGCTTTTTAGGTGAGATGGTGATCCAAAAAAGAGATGAATTGAATTTCTTCAAATTCTTTCTAAACAGTGATTTCAAAACAATTGAATGAAAATAAAAACCAATATCAAAATATGATGCAAATAACAATGAATTGATGAACTATAAGCAAATATAAACTATAATAAAAATAAAGAGATAGGAAAAGAGAAATCAAACACAAAAATTTATAGAGGTGCGATCTTCTCCACGGGGACCTACATCATCTTTCTTGGTTATCAACACCAAAGCTTCTATCTACTAATTGAAGAAAAATTCTTACAAGATACAAACTTATCTTGTACTAAATCTCTATCTTTTTGTTAAAACTTAGATAACGACCTTTACTCTTAAAATATCAAGAGGATATCTCACATTTTGCTTATAAGATAACCCAAATAATTTTTTCAAACTAAAATACCTCTCAAGGTTGAGTGTTTGGCTAATGAAGTACAAAAAATTTGATGAATGAACAACAACAATGATTTGGATACAACAAATACAAAATTATAGACTTTAAAGCTCTAACAACTCTTAATTTTTTGAGAAAATGAAAATATAGCTTGTTAACTTTTGCTCTCTTAATTCATCACCCTTTCTTGGTATATTAGAGTGGCTAATATATAAAGAAATTGAAAAACTAGTCGTTGGGGAAGCTTGGAAGAAGAAAATGCCCATTGGAAGCATGAAAAAGTAGCTGCTTGAGTGATTATGCCTAAACCCGATTGATCCCTTCCATGATGGGATCGATTGGTTCATGTTTTAAAACCAATTCATGGCTTGAAAAAGCCTACTTGATCATTTATTTTCTTAAGGGGATTGATTGGTTTAAAGGGGTGATCGATCCTTTCTTCAACCAAAAATACAAACCTACATTCTAGGTAAAAAATCAATCGATCCCTTCCCTAAGGGATCGATCCTGTCAAAGTTGGATGGTTATTTCCTGTTTGCACTCTACTCACTAATTTGATAATATTTTGAGTTATAAAAATCCAAATAAAAAACCGTTTAAAGATTTAGAAACTAGACTTAAAGGTTTTCTATCCATGTAAAATTTATCACCTAATTCATTGTATACAAATTATAGTGAATTTTCAAATCTATCTGTTGTGCATTTTTTAGATAACTACAAAATTTTTAATAAAAATTCAAAATCTTTTCTTAAAAAATTTGGATTTTGATTTTGTTTGATCCATTAGAAAGTAGACTTAAAGAGATTTACAACCATATAAAATTCAAATATTAAAGCTTTGTGAATTAATATAGAAAAATAAAACAAGTTCAATGTTGGAAAACTTTATTCTTGTAAAACAACTTTCTTAAGTTAATCTATTTCTTAAAACTAATATTATCAAATTTGTATTAAGTCCAAAATGAATATGTTCTCTTTAAAAACAACAATTGAACTTTCATTTAAGCTCAAATAAATAATGTTTAAAGATAGTTTTGATTTGAGAAATAAGAAAACATAAAGAAAGCTTTGTTTAAACTTTGAAAATCATATTGTTTATTTAGTATCAAAATAATATGTACTAAATAAATCTTTTCAAAATCTTGATCAATCTTATTTAGCTTAATGTTTTATCATTTTAAAATAAGGATTAATTCAAGGCTAACATTATTATTATTATTATTATTATTATTATTATTATTATTATTATTATCTTAAAAAATTAAAATAAAAAAATTAAAGATAAAATCAATTAAGGCCATTAAATAAAAGTTAAGGATAACACATAATTAATTTTAGCTTGACTCTAAAAAAAAAATGTTCCTAATAAAGTCGTTAAGCAATTGTAATGGTTTTATGGTCGTTAGATGAAAATTTTAAAAATCTCAAAAACAAGGGGAGTTGCTATCAATATTTTTTTACTAAGTGTAATTGGCCACTTAAAAAGTTTTTTTTAATAAAATTTTAAATTAATTAAAATCTATTAAAAAGATAATTTTTAGTCTATAAAAATCAAAACTAAATTTGAGAGTACGGTTACTCGTGGGAAAAATTAGCACCTTTATAGCACCCATTTAAAAATGACACCAATTAACTATGTGTTATCCTTTAATTTTCACAAAAAAAGGTCTTAATTTTGATATTTAAAAATGATTTCCTTGATTTATCTTATTGTAACAAAAATCTTTTGGTGTTTTTTTTTTGTTTTTTTTTAAGATATTTTGATTGAAAGTTAAATAAAAACCTTATGTATTGAAAAATTTTCAAAAATATTCCAATACTTTAGCAATATTGTAGACACCATAATTTGTACGGAACCAAGCCCATTGGGCTTGGTTCAATAGGGTCCAAATTTTTAAGCCCAATCATTCATCATTTTATATTTTATTTGTTTATTTATTATTTATCTATTTACTTGTTTATTTATTTATTTTTAGGTTTATCCTTTTGTTGATTACTATTTTTTTTAGCTTTGATTTTTTATTTTTTTATTTGATTTATCTTCAATTTTTAAGATAATAGGATAATAGTAACAATAATAAAAAAAGTTAAAAATAAAAGAATAATTTTGGCCATGAATATGTTTTGACAGAATTGCATATGGATTCAATCTGTAAGGGATAAATGTTAAGTGAATTATAACCAAATAAGAACTTTTATGCCTGGTCTTATAAATACACAGATCATAGATCACAAAAGGGATAGAAACATAGAATACAAAGATCAGGGATATCACACATAAAAAAGGTAGATCACACACAAAAAATATAAAAAATAAACAGCAAAAAATAAAAAGATCAGTAAAAATAGAAAAAATTTGAAGATTTCTAGAAAAATCTAAAATTTTCCAGTTTTTGATAAAATTTTCAATGTTGGTTGAATTTTTCAATGACTTTTTTTATGCTGATTAAATTTTTCAATAGGTTTTCTAGAATCCAATTGAAGATTCCGAAGAAGGTTAATTTTTCGGTGAATTTTCGATGAACCAACCCAAATTCCAATGAGATTTTCATAATCTAGTGAAGATTCAATCGAGTTCTTTAGGTTGTAAAGAGAGAATGAGAGAAAAAAATAAAAAAAAAAGATATAAAGGAAGAGAGATGTGAAGCAGAAAGAGAAGATTCTTGCTATTTATATCTTATCAAATTGACGTCATTTTGACGTTAAGAAACCCATCAAAATCTATGTTTTATTTGGGTGACCCGACCCACGCATAATTCGCTTCTACTGACCCACGCTCCAGCCCACTCCTTCAGCTAAGCCGAGCCTAACCTCGAGCCGTATCCCTAAAGTCAAATTCTATGCTTAAAGCCTAGTCGCGCCAAAGCTACTGAGCGGATCCATTTTTATTTTTTGTATTCTTTATTTATTTAGTTATTTATTTTTTTTATTATTTTGTATGATTAAATTTTAGGGAAAATAATAGAAATATAAAATAAAATTTTTGAAATTAAATATTAATTATCCAATAATGAAATTTTTTAGAAATTTTAAATAATAAATTTTTATAAAATTCTTAGGTGAAAAATTTTTCTCTAAATTTATCCCAAATTGTGGAATAATTTAAATAAAGTTTCAACAACAATAATTAATATTTATTTCAAATAAAAAAACCAAAAAAATAAAATAAAAAAATATTAATAAAAATTTTGAAATTAAATACAAATTACTCAATGATGAGATTCTTAAAAATTTCAGATGAAAATTTTCTTAAGAAATCTCTAGGTGAGAAACTTCTCTAAATTTATCCCAAATGATAGAATAATTTAGAAAAAATTTCAATAAAAGTAATTGTATTCCTTTCCAAATAAAAAAAATTTGGTTGACAATATTTGATAATTACTCAATGATGAGATTATTAAAAATTTCAAATGGTAAATTCCTAAGAAATCTCTAGGTGAAAATTTTCTTTAAATTTATCCCAAATGGTGAAAAAAACTTAAATAAAATTTCAATAAAAAATAATTGTCACATTATTTTTTTTCCAAAGATAAAAAAATTTTTTTTTAAATAAGCCCAAATGGTTGAAAATTTAGAAATTAAAAAAAGAAGATATTTCTAATTTGATCCAAATGATGGAATAATTAGATATATTTTTAATGAAAATATAAAAATAAAAATAATTAAATCTTTTGCTTATGATTGAGCCTCTTCAAGAAAACAAATAAGATTCTTAAATATTCTTGAGGTGAGAAAGTATTTTTAAAAATTCTATCAGATTAATGAAGAATCTTTATAATTAATTTTAATATTTCAATATAAAATTTTAAGATTAGTAGAATAAAAACCTTGGGATAAATTTAAAATAAAATGGTACCATCATTCGGATGGGCATGTGGGGGTGTTATAACTTTCCTTATATGTAACCAAAGTCTCGAACTTTGTTCTAGTTTGCAGACCCAGGCCTATTCTTTTAAGAACCCTTAGTCACGTTTAGGAGCTTCTTAAAATGGTATATTCATTAGGTGACTAATCACACCTAGTTAAAAAAAGATTGGTAGTAACTTTTTTTGTTAAGTCTAGCTATAGAATTTTAGATCTATATGTTACAATAGTTTGATGACTTTATTAGGGATGCTATAAAAAGTCAGACCATAATAATTTTAAATTTGTCCTATCCTTTGGTCTAATTGTTTATTAATGATTATGTTGTTTGTTACTACGTTTTTTCTTTTTTTGTCTTTTATTTTATTTATAGGGGTTTCGAAACCTATATGTTCCTTCACACACACTATCACATGCATTCTCATTACATGAGCTCTATACTCGAGCTCCGTCCATCTTAAGAGGGAGTAAAGTACCTACGCTCTCGTGAGATGATAATCTTCGTAATGGTTAGTGAAATACTCTGTAATTTTATTTATGCATTAACATACCAAACATAAAGCATAACATAATACATAATTGTGGTACTCAAGGTTTAAGGATAGTTCCACCAACCAAGAATCACACACAATCAACTCACCAATACAATACAAGAGCTTGAGCCAAACAAAGAAACAAAAAAATTTCAATCATCTCGAGAGGATAGAGAAAGCTCAAGAAAAGCTTAAAGGTGAGTTGAGTAAAATATTAGATGTTTTGAATAAGTTAAACAAAATAAAAGGAATAAAAAGAAATACTAGCCAATAGGACCATCCATCATAATAAGTGGATGACCTTTTGTACCCTTCTAGTTTTGGGTCGCATCAAGCCCAATCCATACAAGACCTATCATCACAACAGTTCACATATTCTGTAAGATATACATATCTTGGAATGCCATTAACTTCAAACCCAAAGTAGTACTAAAGTTATATAAATCCTATCTTTACTGAAAAAGTAGTAGAACTAGTACCAATCCCCAACTTAAACTATTTAAAAGAGAAAGAAAAACTAAAGCCTAGGGAGAAAGAGACTTTAGAAGCCTCACAAAAAATAAACTTGTTAAAGGAAAGATTATGAGCCATAGAAAAAATTGATTTTTATGGTTTTGTAAATGTTGCTGGGCTCTGTTTAGTCCTAAATGTCATTATTCCTTTAAAGTTCAAGGTTTTGGAGCTTGAAAAATATGATAATACCAAGTGTTCGAAGACCCATATTATTATGTACTATTTAAAAATGGCTACTCATGCTAATAATAAAAAATTATTAATGCATATTTTTTAAGATAACCTTATGAGCTCTGCTGCTAGGTGCTATGTTCACTTAGATAGAACCCATATTCAGTCCTAGAATAATATGGCTCATAACTTCATTAGTCAGTATTGACATATCATAAACTTAGCTCATGATCGCTTGTCTTTGTAAAATATTAAAAAAAAATGATTGAATCATTCAAAGAGTATGCCCAGAAGTAGAGGGACATAGTTACTTAGGTGTAGCCTCTTTTGACTGAGAAAAAAATCACAGTGTTGTTCGTCAGCTTTTTAAAATCTTTTTATTATGAAAAAATGATAGAGAATGCCACAAAAAATTTTGCTAACATGGTGATCTTAGATGAAAGCATTGAGAATGTCATTAAAAATGACAAGTTGGAATGAGGATAAACCAAGAAGGTGCCAAAAAAGAAAGACTAAAGCTTAAGTCATGTTCTTTGATAGATAGTTCAAGGGATATCAACCCTATCCACCATAAGATTATTCTCGTATTATCCTGCTGTGAATAATACCTCACCCTACTCATATCAAAATTCTTTACAACCATCTTATCCATCAACATACCAATCCATTTTTAGCCCTCAAGCTCTCATATATAGCCTTAACATTCAACTCTTGCAAAATCCCATATTTGTTCTGCTAACCTAACAAGTGGTTCACGAGAGCTATGAATTACTTGAGAAAAATCTATATTTGATCTAATCTCCATGACTTATATAGAGTTATATCGAAAGCTCTATAACAACCACTTGATTATCCCCAATCGTCTAGAGCTGCTCAAGTCACATTATCCAAAATGGTATGATCCTACAGTTCACTATGACTACCATTATGGAATTGTTGGTTATTTCACTAAAAATTACACTACCTAAAGCCAAGGGTGCAACGTTTGATCAATGATGGAATGATAAACTTTGATACAAGAGGGATAATAATGCTTAATGCTAGTGACAATCCATTGCCCAATCATAATATTAATGCTTCAAATGAAGATCAAGAACAAGTGTGAAAACTTGAAAAGCTGCAATGAATCAAAAGGTCAGATGTCAAGAAAAATCTTTCACTTGATCACATAGGGACATAATTTTGAAAAGGAAAAAAATGTTAAGCTTGGATGTTGTTTGTCATTTCGGATTTTCTTTCAAAGTAATGTTAGAAATTCTTTTATGCAATAAGATTTTATTTTTTATTATTTTAATAAAAAGCAAGTATGATGTATTTCATTACATTTTTTCTTTTATCCAACCATTATTCCATACTGTGTTATTTTCATATATTTTTATTCCCATTCTTAAACTTCAAATGATAAATGTTTAGGCAATGATAACAATAATTTTGAGATTTAATTTTAAAAACTCATTCACATTTATCTAAAGAGACTATTTGAGCAAAAGAAGTATGCTACTAAAAGATAAGAAATAGATATGTCTTGAATATTAACAGTCTTTTATAAAGATCCATGGGCTTATTTTTGTTCAATAGATGATCTTCAAAGAAAACATTCATGTTTGAGATGAAAAATGATAGTTTTTTTTTTTTACCATTCATGAAACCATATATCGCTACCCTTTTTGAGCCTATTATGATTTTCTTTTTAAAGAACTCTAACCAAGGATCAATTTTCATACTAGAGGGTAATTTTAAAAAAAAAAAAGCAAAAGGTCTCAATGATAGAAAATAAAAAATAAAAAAAAGAAACAAAGTAAAAAAAAAAATTAAATGCCACAAATGAATTGGGGTAAAGTAATGAGAATCCTTTTGCGAGGAATAAGATGAAGAAAAAAGTAATGAAATGATGTAGGGTAAAATGCCAAGTTGTATCAAATAATGAGAAATGATCATTTGGTTTTGAACCCTTTAAACACATATTTTTGGGCCTATTTTATCTATTTTTTCATGACCTCTCACCATAGCCTACATTACAACTTTTAAAAGTTCATTTTGATCAAGTGTGAATGCTCGATTTGAATGATCATATGTTAAGCTAAGGCATACTTATGATGGAACCATGGAATCATGCTATGTGTTTTAGAGATAGATGTGTGGGAAAAATTGAAAATGAAAAAATGAAAAAATAAAAATAAAGAAATGAAAAAAAGAAAAAAAAAAGATAAATGAAAAATAAAATGATGAAAGAAAAAAATGCAAAAAGAGAGAAAATGAGGACTCAAATTGAAAATCTAATAGGGCAATTTTAGTAGAAAAATATTTGAGTTGAGAGTCAGATGATAGTTCAATATATGAAAGATTAATCCGAAGATCCTCCAAAGCTGAGGCAAAGTTTGATGAGTTCAAAATGATTTCAACAGTTAATAGAATGAGTTTTTGAAAAAGAATCCTAAATTAATGTTCAAAATTATTTGAATATTCATTATTTGGATATACCATTCATCCCAATGACATGCATTGAACCTATTTCTTTCCCCATTTATTTTTATACTAGACTAGTTTTTGTATTGATTACCTTTCTCCCTATTCATTTTGTACTCTCTTACCCCCATAATAAATCGAAAAAATGTCTGATTGCATTATATTTGTCAAGAATAGAAATAATGATGAATGAATGATAATATTGATAAAAGATTCTTGCATTCTTTTGAAAAGAAATCTAGGATGATAGGGCAAAATGAAAGAAACCTAAAAAGATGATTTGAAAAGACATCTGTGATAACCAAGTGATGAATATAGTGATAGATTGGTTGACATAACTTGAGAGTTTTGATCAAATGATGAAAATGATGTGGATTAGTGGATGAAATTTATGTTGAATTTGCTGGTGCTGAGAAACTTGTGAGTTGTGATCAAACGATGAAAATGATGTAGATCAGTGTATGAAATTTATGCTGAAATTGCTAGTACTGAGAAACCTGTGAGTTGCTATCAAATGATGCAAATGATGTGGATCAGTTGACAGAATTTATTCTAAGATAACTCGTACTAAGCAGCTAAAAAAGAAAAATATAAGATGGAAGAGTCTTGAGAACCATATTACCATAATTAATTAGAATTTCATGACATTTATCTGTATTACATGCATTATGTTTGCATCATCATTTGAGCAATACATGCACATAATTCAGTAAATATTTAAAACTTTTGTTTGGACATGCATTAGCCAGCAAACATTTGAATTATGACTTAGAGTATGGCATCTACATTATTGTGAGAATTCAGATTGTTGTGTTTGCATCATTGATCATGACATTCATTACATACAAAATTTTGACTTTGATAAAAATTTGAAAGTTATCTGGAAAAAAATTTTTAAATCTTTTGATGAAGTCTCTTAAGATAAAATTATAAATCCTCAAATGAGAATTTTTTAGTTTCAAATGAGAATTTTTTAGTTTTAAATGAGAATCTTTAAAAAAAACTCACATGAGAACCTTAGAACTTAGATGTAAAACTCTAAGATTTATCAAATGTGAATTTTTGAACTCAACTTTTTGGATGCGAATCTTTAAATTTTTGAATGAGAACCTTTAAACTTAGATGTGAAACTCTAAGATTTATTGAATGTGAATCTTTGAATTCAAATGAAAAGTTTTGAAAATTTAGGATGAAATCCTGAAATTTTTAAATAAGAAATTTTTGAATCAAAATATTTGACATTTGGGAAGTGAATACCTAAAGTTTTGAACTTTTGGGTGTGAATCACCAGAATTCAAATGTGAATCTCCAGAATTCGAATACTTAAATGATGTGAGCCTCGCAATTTGTATGCAAACCCCTAAATTGAAATTTTGGATGTGAATTTCACAAATGCGAATCTTAAAATCTTGCAAATATGAATTCTTACAAAGCTGAAAATCTTGCATATATGAAATTTTATGAATCAAATTCTTATGAAACTGAAATTTTGATAATCAAATTTTGGTGAATTCTTGCAAAGCTGAAAAGTTCTTGAAATTTCTTATGAATCTTTAAATTGCAAACTTTTGAATTTCGAACTCAAATTGTGAATCTTTAAGTTTCCATTAGACACAATCTATGACTCATCTGGACATGATTGTCAAGAAATTTTATTTTTTAAAAGTTGTTGAGCCTCTGATTAAAGAAGCTTTATTTATTTTTTCAAAGTTGTTAAGCCTTTGTTTAAATGAGCCATATTTATTTTTCCAAAAGTTGTTGAGCGTCTATTTTAGAGGACCCCTATTTATTTTTTCAAAAGTTGTTGAGCCTTTGATTATAAGAGTTTTATTTACTTTTTCAAAATTGTTTAGCCTTTGTTTAAAAGAGTTGTATTTATTTTTTCAAAAATTGTTTAGCCTTTGATTAGAGCAGCTTTATTTACTTTTTCAATATCGTTGAGCCTCTATTTAAAGGAGTCGTATTTATTTTTCCAAAAGTTATGAGCCTCTGCTTAGTGGAGTTTTGTGTCATTCACCAAGTTTGGGTATCTGATTATAAAAAAAAAGTGTGTCAAACTGATTATCTAGGTATAAGAGGTATCTACGTCTTTGCACAATTCTTGTTGCACAAGAATTGTGCAAAAAGGAATAGCTGTAGATATCCTAATTGGTCCAGACCCAAGCCTATTGGGCCTGGTTCAATAGGGTCCAGATTTCCAAGCCCAATCATTCATTATTTTATATTTTACTTATTTATTTATTATTTATCTATTTACTTATTTATTTATTTTTAGGTTTATTTTTTTGTTGATTGCTATTTTTTTTATCTCTGATTTTTTTATTTGATTTATCTTTGATTTTTAAGATAATAAGATAATAGTAATAATAATAAAAAAAAAGTTAAAAAATAAAAGAATAATTTTGATCATGAATAAGGTTGGTAGAATTGTATATGGATTCAATCTGTAAGGAATAAATGTTAATACAAAAATCTGATAAAAAAGTGAATCATAATCAAACAGGAACTCTTCTACCTAGTCCTACAAATACACAGATCACAAATCACAAAGAGGACAGAAACACAAAATACATAAATCAAGGAGATCACACACAGAAAAGGCAAATCACACACATAAAAGGTAAAAAATATATAGCAAAAAGATTAGCAAAAATAGAAAAAAAATTTGAAGATTTTTGAAAAAATCTAAAAAATTTCTAGTTTTCAATAAATTTTTTCACACCGGTTGAATTTTTTGATGACTTTTTCAGTGTCGATTGAATTTTTTGATAGGTTTTTCGAAATCCGATTAAAGATTTCAACGAAGATTGAATTTTTTGGTGAACTTCTGGCGAACCAACCCATATTTTAACGAGATTTTTAGAATTCGATAAAGATTCAATTAGAGTTCTTCAGGTTGTAAAGAGAAAGAGAAAAAAAATAGAAAAAAGAAAGAAGGAAAAGGAGATCTGAAATAGAAAGAGATGATTCTTGCTATTTATACCCCATCAAAATGATGTCGTTTTAGCATTAAGAAACCTATTAGGATCTATGTATTTTTATTCGAGCGACCTGACCCACGTGTAATTCACTTCTGCTGACCCGCATTCTAGCCCACTCCTTCAATCGAGTTGAGCCAAGTCGCGTCCCTTGAGTCGAATTCTATGCTTGAAGCTGAGCCACGTCGAAGCTATCGAGCCAAGTCGTTTCTATTTTTGGTATTTTTTATTTATTTAGTTATTTATTTATTTATTATTTTGTATGATTAAAGTTTAGGGAAAATAATAAAAATATAAAATAAAATTTTTTGAATTAAATATTAATTATCCAATGATAAAATTTTTAAAAATTTTAAATGATAAATTTATATAAAATTCTTAGGTGAGAAATTTTTCTCTAATTTATCCCAAATGGTGAAACAATTTAGATAAAGTTTCAACAACAATAATTAATATTTATTTTCAAATAAAAAATATTAATAAAAATTTTGAAATTATATAAAAATTACCTAATGATGAGATTCTTAGAAATTTCAAACGAAAAATTTCTTAAGAAATCTCTAGGTGAGAAATCTCTCTAAATTTATCTCAAATAATGGAATAATTTAGAGGAAATTTCAATAAAAGTAATTGTATTCCTTTCCAAATAAAAAAATTTTGGTTGAAAATATTTGATAATTACCCAATGATGAGATTCTTAGAAATTTCAAATGGTAAATTCCTAATAAATCTCTAGGTAAGAAATTTTTTTAAATTTGTCCCAAATTGTGAAAAAAATTTAAATCAAATTTCAATCCAAAATAATTGTCATATTATTTTCTTTCCAAAGATAAAAAAAAATTTATAAATAAGCCCGAATGGTGAAAAAATTAGAAATTAAAAAGAGAAAATATTTCTAATTTAGCCCAAATGGTAGAATAATTAGATATATTTTCAATAAAAAATATAAAAATAAAAATAATTAAATCTTTTACCTATGATAGAACCTTTGAATAAAACAAATGGGATTCTTAAAGACTCTTAAGGTGATGAAGTATTTTGAAAAATTTTAACAGATTGATGGAGAATCTTAAGAATTATTTTCAATATTTCAATATAAAAATTTAAGACCATTAAAAGCAAAACCTTATAATAAATTTTAAATAAAATGGTACCATCCTTCGGATGGGCATGTGGAGGTGCTATAACCTTCTCTATATGTAACCGAACTACTAAACCTTGTTCTGATTTATAGACCCAAATTTATTCTTTTAGAGATCTTTAGTCAAGCTTAAGAGTTTTTTAAAAGGGTAGATTCATTAGGTGGTCAATCACACCTAGTTAAAAAAGATTGGTGGTGGCTCCTTTTATTCTTTTATTAGGTCTAGCTATAGATTTTCATATCTATATGTTATGACAAATGTTAAGGGAAACTTTCTCATTTAAGGAATTATCAAGAATTGCTACTCAAGCTTCTTAAGAATTTCATTTTCGATGATTCATATTTATCTTCAATATTTATATTTACCATGCATCTAGTAAAATATGATATTTATAATTTAATCCAAATAATATTTTCTAAAAATTCATTTCTTATTCTATTTATTAAAAAATGAAAAATCTTCATCAAGAATTATTCTAAATGCTCTGGTATATTAGTGGGATTTTAGATAAATTTTTTTACATAAAAATTCTTAAAAAATTACTACTTAGACTTTTTTAAGTTCTAATTATCAGAGATTTTTGTTTATTTTTTAAAATCATAATATATGCATAAAACATTATATTTATGAATCAATTTGTAATATTATTATATTATACAAAAATTAATTCATTGTTTTTTTATAAAAAAGAGCAAATGAGAATTTTTTATATTGAAAATTATTCTTGAGAATTACTACTCAATCTTCTTTAGAATCCCATTGTTGAAAATTCACATTCATTTTTTTTAAAATGCACATAATGCAATAATTTTTACATGATACAAATAATAAAAATAAATTTACAACTTTGAAAATTTTTCAAATATTTTAATTTTGTATCATATTTCTTTTTTTTATTATTTTCATCATTTAATCAAAGTGACACTACTTATCTTAAAACATGTACCTATAGGTGAGCAAAAGTGAGTTTGAACCGACAAGATCGACCAAAATTGAGTGAATTCTATTAAATCGATTCGATTTATTCAATTTTAGTTATAATTGATTTTTTAAATCAATTAAATTAGTTAATTCGATCGGTTTTCAATTTTTAGAATTAATAATCGAACTGATCGAATTAACTGACTTTCTAATAAGTAAAAGTAAAAAAAAATTGAGATAAATATTTTTTTTTCTTATAAAATATTATTGAAATTATTAAATTCTTTAGTCATTTAGTTTGAATGATACTTGAGTTTGAATTTTATTAAATTGAATTTGTAGTTAAATAATTATTTATAATAGAAAAAAATGACAAAAAAATTGATTATTTAATCGAACTGATTTTGATTGGTTCGGTTATGGTCGGTTATTTAATAATATTCGATCGGTTTGATTATTTGTTAAATGAAAGTCGATTAAGTCAATTATTGATTTTTTTCAAACCGAACTGACCAATTACTTACCCCTACATATACCCATTTGGCCATTTAAGGTTTAATATAAATATACACGTAATTAGAAGAACATAAAAAAATAAAAAAAAAACTAAAAGATTTACGAAACTATTGGGTTTGACCCAATGAAGAGGAAGGTCTAAAATTTTCCAAGCTAAATCTAAAATAGGCCAGCTGGTTTGGTGGTTTTTTCTAAAATGGGTCGTAAGCTTGATCGGGTCCCGAGGTGGATTGGGTTAGGTAGACCTGGTTCACATTCCTCTTTTTTTTTCCTTTTTTTTTAACCTATAAAATCCAATGTGTTTTTTTTTTTTTCATTCATTATATCTTTTGTTCCTTAAAAAAAAAAAAATTAGAACCTTCATTCCTTTAATCACAAACCCAACAGCCCTCTTGATTTTTAAAATTCGGCAAGCCACCATCGTATCGCTACCACACACCACAATCGACTAGCACCTTTTCACTTTCAAGTTTCACTTATAGATTCTTTTCTTCATCTTTTTTCCATAATCTTTAGTTGATTTTTTCAAAATCCAGCTCAAACTCCCTAGATCTAAACCCAAACATGCAACCTCAACTTAAAAAAAAAAAACTCCCATTCCATTTCTCCTAACACTACCATCTGTAACTATGTACCTCTCATAGTCCTAAGCTTTCTCCTTACAAAAAACCAAGTCCTGAAACACATAAATACCCCAAAACCAAAAACCTTTTGGCATTTTTTAAGATTTTTTAAAGTTTTTTCGGTGCTACTTCTCCCCAAATCCAAGGGATTTTTTTTTGTGTTATATTTTTTTTGGTGTATTTGGTTGTTGTTTACGTAAAAGCATGGTATGTTGGAGATGTTGGTAGTGGAATTTAATGGATGTCGAATGGGTGGTAGGAAGTGGTTGGAATTTTTAAGTTGGTTTTAGGTGTTTTTTAATTAAAATGGAGTTAATGTTGGTGGTCGACTATAGTGGTGTAAGTTGATGGAGGTTTAGGGGTTTTATGGTAGATAATGAAAATCTGTGGTTGATTTTTTTGGGATTAGATTGTGGCGATGGAGGGGCTTATAGGTGTTTGATTGTAGGTTGAGTCCAAAAAATTTTTTTGTTGCCTCTGTGTAGTTTTTTTGGTTGTGAACTTTTGGTTTTGATTTTAGGGTTTTATTTGGTGGTGAATTAGGTCTATGTTGGGTCACTAAAAGTTGGTTTGATAGGGGTAATGGATGTAGGTTGTTCGATAAGAATGGAGGTTGATGGTAGATGGTGGCTTTTGATTTGGAAGAGGCTTAGCAGTGGTAAATGAAAACAATGGAGGTATAGTTATGGCTATTGGTTAGGTTGAACAATGATGGCTATTGAAGAAAAGAAGGCTGAATGGGTAGTGTCTCTATCAAAAGAGAGGTTCAGGTCCTACTATTTTTGTTGTTCTCTTGTCCATTTTAATAGCAACCAGTCTCTTTTAAAAAGCTTGCTACTTTCATTTTAAAAAATTCAAAATTTTGGACTTTTGTGATGTGGGAGATGAATGAAGCTTAAGTTGTTATGAAAATTCATAATTTTAGATCGTTGTGGCATGTGAAATGAAAGTAGCTTAGGTTTGGAATGTTTACTGAATTGAGATTATAAGTGAATAGGTAAAACAAGATAGGAAAATCAAAGAGTTGGGAATAGAAAATTTGGGATAGGAATGAATGGAAGAGAATCTAGCATCTTGGGAGGGAAAGCTACCATGGCGGCCAACGCTTACCCCAAAAATCTTTTTTTTTTAAGTCAATTAATTTAATTATTTTTTATAAAAATGAAAATAAGCTTTAAAATTAAGCATTCCAATTCAAAATTAACCCAATAATGAAATTGAATTAGGCTTGAATCCATGCAAAAATATCAAAAAATGATTAATCTGAAATGAAACCCAATCAAGCATGATCAGATAAATCTAATTAAAATGCTTAAGTAGGCCTAAATAAAAATGTTAAAATCAAATCTAAAAATTAAACAAATTCGAATCAACTCAGACAAAATTGGATTTCAACAATGAAAAGAGAAATTTTATTCAATACATTACATAAGTTATTAGGGGTGAGAAGAAGTTTATTCTAATCGACATTGATCAAAATTGACTAAATTTGATCAAATTAGTTTGATATATTTGGTTTTGATAATGATAGATTAAAGAAATAATTTTATAAGTTAGTTCGATCAATATTTTATGTTTAAAATTAATAATTGAATTAGTCAAATTAATCAATTCTTTTACTAAATTTATTAAATTATTAAGTTGATTATTCAAAAAAATTACATAGCTATTGACTTCTCTTATTGATCAATCGATTGTCCTATAATGGAAAATTTTAGTTTTTCGATTGAATTGATTAATCTATTTCAATTCCTTTTTCTTTTTTTTTTGTTCTGGGGAGGGTGTAGCTTTTACAAGGGAGAAAGAATCCTAACTTGAAACCAAGACCTTTATGTCCTCGTAAAACCTTTATAGCCACTAGGCCAAGTGGTGGAAGACTCAGTTCAGTTATTTTTTGTTATTAACAAAAGGTTGATCAATTTCAATTATTTTTTTAAAAATATCAATTAATTTGATTTTTTATTTTCAAAACCAAACCGATCCGCTACTCACCATTTATTATACCCTTACTTACTATAATTTCTCAAAATTAATGAAAACTTAGGAAAAATAGTGGGGTTTCATACTTTACAGAGAAACCTAAGACATAATAGGGCTTTTTCATTTCCCTACTTACTATGATTTCTCAAAATTAATGACAACTTAGGAAAATCAACGGACTTTCATGCTTTAGAGAGAAACCTAAGACATAAAAGAGCTTTTTCATGTCAAAATTAAATTAAAATGACTTCATAAAAGTGATAATACAATAAATTTTGTAGTTGGAAAACAAGTTTTTGGGAAATAAATTTTGGATCACAAAATCTTAGATTCTAGGAGAAAAAATGATCTTCAGGAAAATATAGATTCCTATCATTCCTTCATTACATAACAAAGACAACGTTTTTGTTAAATATAAATGCAATCTTTGACTGAAATAATATGAAGTCAAATATAATTTAATACTACATTTTTGTTATTAAAAAAATAAAAAGTAAAATATATAAAAAATTATGTTATTCTTATATAAAATGCAGTGTTTATATCAAACACTACATTTATATGACCTTAAATGCAATGTTTAATACATGTAAATGAAGTAATTTCATTTAGCTAAACGATGTTATTTAGTTAAAGATGACATTTCTTATGTCAGAAACATAGTCTTTGACTTGAAAATATACAAAAGCAGTGTTTGATCAACAATTATGTTTATAAATTTATAAACATAGTCTTTAATATAAAAATGACGTTTTCACCTTGAAAACTGTTGTCTTTGAAATGAAAAAAAAAAAAAAAAGTCACAAAAGCTATGATTATAATCCTAGAAACACAATATTTGACTCGAAAATATACAAACATAGTATTTAATCAAAGACAACATTTAGAAATATCCAAACATAATCTTTGATATAAAGATGACATTTTCTCCTTGAAAAATGTCATCTTTGAAATGGAAAAAAATTCGCAAAAAGTACATTTATAATCCTAGAATTGCAATCTTTGTGTTTTGTTTATAAATAAGTCTTAGTTATTTAAAAAAGTGCTTTTTAACAAAGATGATGTTTCTTATGTCAAAAATGTAGTCTTAGTCTTATTAAAGACGACATTTCAGACATAAAAAATATGATCCTAGTAATTTAAAAAAGTGCTTTTTGTTATTTAACAAAGATTGCATTTCTAACTACGTTTTTGACATAAGAAATGTAGTTTTTATTATTTAAAAAAGTATTTTTTGTTATTTATCAAAGACTCCGTTTCTTATGTAAACTACATGATCTTTATATTCTTAAAAAGTACGTTTCTAACATAAAACCGTGGTTTTTGTTCAAAAACGTGGTTTTGTATTATTTAAAAAAGTGCTTTGTTATTTAACATAGAATACGTTTCTTATTTTAAAATGTAGTCTTTGCTTTCTTCAAAAATTATGTTTTTTATATAAAAAATATGGTCTTAATTCTAAAGGCTATGTTTCAAAACAAAAAACGTAATTAAAAGTATCTAAACTACATTGATTTTCAAGGGTAAACTAAACCCAAAAAATTATCATTAAAGTCAAATGTGAGATAAAATTAACTTTTTTCTTGAAATCTTAAAAAATTACAGGAAGAGGTAAATTTTTAATTCTAAGACATTTGGATATTATTGAAAATCTAAAATTATTCTTAAGAATTAAATGCCTGTGAACCAAATGTGAAAATCACATTCCTACAAATAAGATTCTGAAAGAAAATCTCAAATTCTCCTGAACTAAACACCATCTCAAAATATTCTTGTTCTCTTGGGTAAAATAACAAAATTCTTTGGTGTTATATGGGAAGAAGAAAAAGTAATTTTACTGTTACTAATGTCTACAAGAAATCTGGTTAGTCTTGAAATAGAAACAATTTTTTTGGAAAAATAGTGTATTCATTATCCAAGAAATAGTAAACTATTATAAAGTTACAACCATATCCTTCAACTATTTACAATTCAAGCGTATCTTTACCTAACTCCCATTTTTCACATAATTCTTTATTTACATTATCATAAGCAATGCTCTTTAGTCCAGCTAATCTCATTTGAACTGCTTCCTTTATCTGTTTCATAATCGATTACCCCTCATGCTCCTCTGCCCTGTAAACTCTCTTGTTGCAAGCTTCCCATGCTAATATGAGAATGACTGATATCAGAGACTTTCCCATTAGCTTTTTTATTGCCCACTATAATTCATTCTCCTAGCTAGTAACTTCTTTTCTCAAGCTGCACAATTCCAGTACCCACTTCCACACATTTTCTGAATACCTGCAACTAAAAAACATGTGATCCCAACTCTCCATTTCCTGCTTGCATAGCAAACAAGCCCCACCTGTAGAGATACCCCATGCAATTAGTCTATTTTTTGTTGGGAACCAGTTGAGGGTTGCCATCCAGCTTGAGCCATCTCACTTTCTCTTCCCTTGCCTGTATTTCTTCCCAAACAGCAGCAGTAGAATACCCAATTCCTTTTTAACGCCCAACCAGTCCATTATTAGTCTGTACTAGGAACTTAGTGACAATACCCTCATCAGCAACACGTTCTTCATGCTCTAACTTAAGCTTCGAGTGATCTGAATCTCTCAGATGCTTATTTCCTTCAATACATATCTCTGCAGCCATGCAATTTACAAGGAGCTTGGTTGGGTAAAGATGGACTACAACAACTTCAGAATACATGCTTGGCTCCAACTTCCAATGTCTCTAAACCTTAGTACACCATAAGATTTAGGCTTGTATACTGCCTGCTAGCTAACTTATGCTCCAGTAGCAGGACTTACCTAGCCTTTCCAAAAGTATCTGGTGCAAAGCTGACTGATATGCTTTATGACCTTCTTGGAAAGAACGAACTGCCTACACCAGTAGTTGTACATACTATGTATAACAAACTGGATCAGTTGAAGCCTGCCAGCGTAAGAAAGATGTTTCACTGCCTAGCTGCCTATTTTGGTTGAGATTTTTTCTATTAATGGCCTACAGTCCTTCATAGTAAGCATATGATTTACTAATGAAACACCAAGACACCTGATAGGTAACGTGCCTATCTTGAAGCTTGTGACTTATAGAATTTCATCAAGCTCAGCCCTCGGGATGCCAGTGCAAAACAATTCAATCTTCGTACAATTTAGTTGAAGTCTAGAGACTGTATAAAACAACGCAACACATTTCGAATTCCCACCATCGAATCTAACTTTCCTTTTGTGAATATAAGCAAGTCATCAACAAAACATAGATGCGTCAACTGAACTTGCTTACACTTTGGATGATAAGAAAGTATTCCATGTAAGATTGTAGCATCCAACGGCTTTGAGAGAACATTCATGGCAATGACAACCAAGTAGGGCGACATAGGGTCATTCTATCTAACTGCCTTGGCACCCTTAAAGCACCCAACTACTCCACCATTGATGGACAAAGAAAACATTAGAATGGTGTGGTAGCTTGTAATCTACCCAACATACCTTTCTGGAAATCCTATTGCCTGAAACACCTTTGTCAGTAAATTCTATCTAATAGAGTCAAATGCTTTTCTGAGATCAAATTTTACAGCACACCTAGGTGAGAAAATTCTCCTACTGTATCCCTTCTCCAGTTTTTGTACCATAAGTATGTTATATGTTATACTTTTCTCTCTGATGAATGCATTCTAACTGCTACTAATGAGAGTAGGCAGAAACTATTGCATTCTTGCTGCCAAAATCCTTATAATGCTTTTGTAAATTACAAAGCAACAAGATATTAGCCTATAGTCTGAGGTATTTACTGGAGATTGGCACTTTGGCACTAAAGCAAGGATTGTGGAATTAAAGGCAGGAAGCAAGTTATTTATTTGAAAGATTGGCACTTTGGCACTAAAGCAAGGATTGTGGCATTAAAGGCAGGAAGCAAGTTATTTATTTGAAAGAATTATAATATAGCTTCAAAGACATCATTCCCCATAATACTCCAAGCTACTTTGAAAAAATGAGCACTGTAACCATTAGGGCCAGGTGCCTTTTCACTGTGTGCAAGAAAATGGCTTCCTTGATTTCTTCCCTGGTTACATATCGTGATAGCACATTCCTCTATTCAACAGTCAATGAGACTCGAATTATGGTAGCCAATAACTCCCTCAAGCACTCCTCTACATTGGCATCCACTGTCCCCGGCAACTGTTTGAAAAATCCCACAGCCTCGTCTGAGATTTGTTCAAAACTTTTCAGCCTTTTTCCATCCTTATCATACAACACTCTTATAACGTTCCTTTTCTACCTGGTTACCACTACTTTATGAAAAAAAACCTGTGTTGTGATCTCCCTTTTGAATCTACTAAAGTCTTGACTTTGGCGTCCATAGGCTCTCCTCAATTCCTAGCAGGTCATGCAGTTCTTGTGACAGCTTCCTCTTTTTCTCTAGTTCAGCTTTTAAGGTTGATTTAGAGCCTTAATTTGGATAGCCACAAGCTCCTCCCTATTCTTCTCAGTTCTCTCTATATCACCAAATTGGGAAAAGTTGAATCCCTTTAATACCAACTTCAACCTTTTTAACTTCCAATGCAACACAGCCATAAGACTCCCTCTGACATATGCTCCCCAGGACTCATCCACTAGACTTAGAAACTGTGAGTGCTTAGTCCAAAAGTTGAAGAACTTGAACAGTTTTGGCGGTAATTTTCTAGGTACTTTCAACCGTATCCAGGCTAAACAATGATTAGAAACCTCAGGGGAAAGGAACTCTACAGTTAGTCAAGCATTTGAATGAGCCATGAGCCATTAATCAACATTCTGTCCAGCTTCCTAGAAAGTGTATGATTACTCCAAGTGTAAAGTGGTCCATCATATGGATGATCCAAAACATCTATCTTCTGAAGCAACGCTTGAAATTCTCTTGGGATAGAGCTAGAACCCTATGATCCATCATAATCTGAGCTTTCACTTGGGTGGGCTATCACATTAAAATCCCCAACTAGGATCCACAGGCAGCTTGTAATTGTGCTTTGAATTATTGTCAGATGCTCCCATAATCTTTTTCTTTCACCTTCAGTATTGCAATTATAGATAAGGCAAAACTTTTAGGCACCATACATGATGTAACATGTAATGCTCTGATCGGTAGTATCAACAAACTCCACATTTAGCTCAGCTTTCCATAGAAGCCAAGTTCAACCATTATAAGCATTACCATAATTATGATACATTGACCAGCCAGCAGAGTGGTCATTAAAGACTTACTACATGTTTTGTTGTTTTATTTTAGTTTCTAATAGACAAGCAACATCTGCTTTTATTCTTCTAATCGTCCTCATAACTTTTTTTTGTTTCAGATAGGCATTTAGCCCCTAGACATTCCAACTAAGTTTATTCATGTAGAAAATAAGGAAACATTACCTCCAAAGGTTGAACTGTCCACCTTTACATGCTTATTTTTCCTTTTTTCTATAGAACCTTTCTTTTTATTTTTCAGTTGCTTCATCAGATTAGGCACTCCAGCTGTAACAGCCCTCATTTTTCTTGGTGAACTGAAGGTAGATGAATCTTCCTTTTGGTCCAGCATACTTGCCTCAACCGTATTATGCATCACCTTAGTTCCTCTGTCCTCTTCCTCAATAATGTCCAATATGGTAAATTTATTTGCAAAGCCTGACTTTGTAACTTGTGTCTGCTCTTTTAGCTTTATACCCAGCTCCACCTACACTTGGATCATATCCTTTTCTGGAATAGTCACATGTTCCACCTTCTTTTCCTCTTTGTCCATTACATCACCTGAATTTCTCCCTTGCCTCTTTGGTTGCAACACCTTAGTCTCTGCAACCACTGGCCTATTCAAACAGGTTTTATCATTATGCCAAAAAATGCAACAATGTTGACACCTTGGAGGCTACCACGAAACTTCCATTACAATAGAAGCAACTGAACCATCTCGAAGCATAACATCAATAAACCTAGGAATATCCACCGTGGCCGTCATTTGCACACATATTTTTGCATAAGCCAACTTCTCAAATTTGGTTGTTATTCTATCCATATATAATGGAGTACCAAGCGCTAACTATGTAGCTCAACGCTTTCTTTGTGTAAAGATCCAATGGCATGTTACTGAGGTGTATCCATACAGGCAATCTATTCATCTTATACTTTTTAAGATTTTCATCCCTGGCTCCCATTTTCGAACGATTATAGGCTCACTTTGAATATGCCATGGCCCTGACTCACTACTCTATCCCTTTCTTGCTTAGAGGAAAATTGCTGAATGAATAAGTTACTCCCTGCTGGCTTGATGTGAACCAGCCCTTCTTTTCCCCATAACATGCTTACGAGTCTCTCAAAATGACTGAAGTTAGGAACCTTACCAATGAACTATGCCACCAGTGAGTTTCGCCATTGGTGATCCATTTCTTCAAACGCATAATCAGTTGGTTTGACCAGCACTTTCCCATCCACCAAGGAGGAAAAAATTGCAAAGTCTGATCAGTAGAAGCTAAGAACAGACTCTGCCAATCCATAACATTCCTTTGCTCAAATTTGTGATTTACTACTGTATAATCTCAATCATTAACCATCAATCCTTCCAGGTCCAAGGTAGTTTCAATTTGCAAATTGTTTAGTGGCCATCAATCACCAGCAATATTTGAATCTCTCATCAACAACAGAACAACGAGAGAAAATGAACAGATTGACAAAAGATTTGCAACAATTTGGCCAAGAAAATTGATGGTTACGCAAGAAAGTGCATTAATTGGGTGAGAAAATTTTTAACTTAGAAGAAATCTACTAACGTGAGTCGAGAGCATTTCTTTAACGTGCGCCCTTAAATCTTATCACTATGGTTTCTAAAAATTAACACTTGATTACCCTTGAAAGAAATATTTGCAACTACAATAGTTGTGTGATTTTTGGTTTTAGGTGTCCGCTTAAAAAGATTAATGTAGAGTTTTTAAAAATGTTTGTTCGCTTAGTTAGATTAATTTTTTGATTAATTGAATAATAAAATATATTATATTATATTATAAATTCTTAATTTTTTATTTGTAAAATAAATTAAATAAAATCATTCAATAAAAATATTCCAACACCAAAATATTAAATTAAAAATTTTAATAACTTAAAATGAAATTGATAATTTTATATATAAAATTTATTATATTTTAATTTAAAATTTGATTAATTTAATTTTTAAATTGAATTAACTAAAAATTAAAATTTCTTCAAAATTATTTTTGATAATCAAAATTAATTGGATAATAGATTAATTAATCGAATTAAATCAATTTGATTAATTAATTCTATTATAACAAAATTTCGAACGCCCTCGAGTGCCAACATCTTTGTTCTGTTTTGTCCCAAACTTGAAACCTGAGTCAAGTTTTTATAATTTTAGATTGGTCTATTATAATGTCAAGGTACCACCGCAGATTATTTTAACTGAACTTGGAATTTATGATATAAAGCCCAAAAAAAAAATTTACTCCTATTCCATCAATTCCTATTGATGCTTATGCTTTGCGACAGAGGAATATACATTACCCTGGCCTCAAACCGATCTGGAGGTTATTGAGATAAAAATAAATGCTTTGCAGGACGGCCAGCAGGATTGTTAACCGAAACGAAGTAACTCGGTTGGAAGAAACCTGTTCAAGGGTCCTCTCATTTTGCAACTCCAATTCTTTCAGAGAAGGTATATCTGTTCACAGTCCTATAATAAAACTGGGTCTTCAAGACCATTTGTATTTGAACAACAACCTTTTGTCTCTTTATGCCAAATGCTTTGAAGTGGACAAAGCACGCCACTTCTTCGACGAAATGCCGTATAAAGACGTCGTGTCTTGGACTGGAATGCTAACAGCTTATGTCAAGAGTGGAAACCATGATGTAGCCCTTTCTTTTTTCGATTCTATGCTAATTTATGGACAATGCCCGAATGAGTTTACGTTGTCAAGTGTGCTACGATCATGTTCTGCTTTGGGAGAGTTTGAGTATGGAACTTGTATTCAAGCTTATATGATAAAGCAAGGGTTTGATCAGAACCCAATTTTGGTTAGTGGTTTAATTGATTTTTACTCCAAATTTGATTTTACTGGTGAAGCTTATAAGTTGTTTATTAACAAGGGAAATCATGATACTGTTTCTTGGACAATGATGATCTCTTCATTTGTTCAAGCTCAGAGATGGAATCAGGCTTTGCTACTCTATATCGATATGGTTGAGGCTGGAGTTCCTCCAAATGAATTTACTTTTGTGAAACTTTTAGCTGCATGCAGTGTCCTTGGTTTAAATTACGGAAAGTTGGTTCATGCCCATATGTTGTTGTGGGGAGCTAAGCTGAATGTGATGTTGAAAACGGCCTTAGTTGATATGTACTCAAGATTTCAAAGGATGGAAGATGCTATAAAGGTCTCAAATCTGACATCTGAATATGATACTCTGTTATGCACTGCTGTTATTTCTGGGTTTGCACAAAACTTCATGTTTCAAAAGGCTATAGCTGCATTTTGCAAGATGAGGATATCTGGAATCTTACCGAATAATTTTACATTTTCAAGCATCTTGAACGTTTCCTCATTAATGTTGTCTCTAGAACTTGGACAACAGATTCACTCCAGGGTGGTAGTGGCTGGTTTGGACGATGATGTTTCTGTTGGAAATGCGCTTGTCAACATGTATGCGAAATGCTCCGATAAAATAGAAGATGCCTTGGGAGTATTTGGAGGAATCAGCTTACCAAATGTCATTTCTTGGACCTCTTTGATTGCAGGTTTTGCTGAACATGGTTTTCACCGAGATTCTATTCACTTATTTATGGAGATGCGAGCCACAGGAGTGAAACCAAATTCTTTTACCATCTCTAGCATTATTGGCTCCTTAAATGCAGCAAAATCGCTTCCTCAGACACTAATGCTACATGGACTTGTTATAAAGACAAATTTATATAAAGACATAGTCGTTCAGAATGCTCTTATAGATTTTTATGCTGGAGTGGGGATGCTAGATGATGCATGGCAAATAGTTCATATGATGAATCATAGAGATGCAATCACATATACTAGTTTAGCCTCAAGAATGAATCAAATGGGTCATCATGAGTTGGTATTGCACATTATCACTAATATGTATAACGATGATATCAAGCTTGATAAATTCAGTATGGCCAGCTTCTTATCTGCGGCAGCCAACTTGGGCATGGTGGTGACCGGAAAGCAACTTCACTGTCATTCTGTAAAATCTGGTTTGGGCAGGTGGATTTCAGCATCAAATGGCCTGGTTGACTTGTATGGCAAATGTGGATGCATACGTGATGCACAAAGAGCTTTTGGGGAGATTACAGTGCCAGATATTTTTTCATGGAATGGGTTGATTTCTGGATTGCAATCCAATGGGTTCATTTCTTCTGCTCTCTCTGCTTTTGACGATATGAGGTTAGCGGGAGTTAGACCCGATGTTGTTACATTCGTATTAGTGCTCTCTGCTTGCAATAATGGTAAATTAGTTGACCTTGGTCTTGAGTATTTTCAGTCCATGTCAGAAATATATGATGTAGTGCCACAGCTGGACCACTATGTTCACTTAGTCGATATGCTGGGTCAAGGTGGGCGCCTAGAGGAGGCTATGGAAGTTATACAAACTATGCCCTTTAAAGCAAATGCTGTGATCTACAAGACATTACTGCGAGCCTGCAAAGCACATAGTAATATACCTCTGGCTGAAGATATGGCAAGACGAGGCCTTGAACTTGACCCATCTGATCCAGCATTCTATATACTGCTAGCAAACTTGTACGAGGACTCTGGTCGACATGACTTAGGTGAGAAGACTCGCAATGTGATGAGAGAAAAACGATTGAGGAAAAATCCTAGCCATAGCTGGGTGGGAATCAGGAACAAAGTTCATCTCTTTGTTGCAGGAGAAAGATCACATCCACAGATAAATGAAATTTATGAGAAAATAGAATCGTTTGAGGCTGAGTTTAAGAATCATGGATATCTATATCAAGGCATGAGAACTGGGGATTCCAATTATCACAGTGAGAAGTTAGCAGTTGCATTTGGTCTTCTAAATACCCCTTCCAAGACTCCGATACATATAATTAAGAACAGTAGTATTTGCAGAGACTGCCATGACTTTATAAAATTTGTGACTCGTCTGGTCGGTAAGGAAATAATTGTAAGAGAGGGTAACCGTTTGCATTCCTTTGGAAAGGGAGAGTGCTCATGCAAGGGCAGTTAGTTTTGAAGAATGAAAGAACTTTATGTTGTTTCCTGCCTGGTCCCGTGGACAAAGATCTCAAGCTGTTCTGTATTCATAGTTTCATTCACAATTCTTGCAAATTGAGTACAGTGCTTTTACACTTCCGTCACCGCCCGATGTCATTTAGTCACTTTTCTCTTGCAAAGAACGCTCAAGACGCCAGATGTATTTCCTCTGGGTGTTTTTTATGTGTATCATTAATAAAATTATGATAAAATAAAATAAGATAATATTATAAATAAAACTATATTAAATAGTATCATTTATAAGTTCTAAAATTAAGATAAAATAATTTTATTTATTAATCAAAATTATTTTTTAATTTATATAATTTAAATTATTAATATTAATTTTATAAACTAAAAATAATTTTTTTCATTTTAAAAAAATTAAATTATTTTATATTAAAAAAATAATTAATCTTACTTACAACCTTATTTCTTTCATTAAATACAAATTAAATATGATATAAAATAATTATCATTTTATTCATCATTCTATCCATCATACATGACCTTTGGGTGTTAATAAATTCATCTAAACTTGAATAAAAAATATTAATCAGCAAAAACTTTTCCAATAAATTTTCTTTTCCTTTCGCATCTAAACCTGCACATAATGATCATGGTTACCACGCCATTACCACTATATATATATATATATATATATATATATATTTATATTATTTATAAGTCAGGAATTCAGGAAACAGCTGACAGAACAAAAAAACTTATATGACCGCTGGCATATCAACATTATTAGCAACTGAATGGTTCCAGCCTTCGTCTTAGGTTAATACTCTATTCCATCAATGAAAACGGCACAATGCAAGATTGACAAACAAAAAAAGAGAATGAGAAGAAAATTGCAATCTCGACTCTGAAACCCTGAGTGCTTCCAGCCAAGTGCCCTGCAGCATGCTACTCCTTTATCTGTGGGTCCCCAGAGGTGACTTTAGGCTCATCCTTTTTAGAAACAGCATCTAGCGTCTTGTAGAACTCCTCAGGGAGAGGACCAGGTCGGTGTTGAGGAACATGCTTGGGAATTGGAGCATCATTTTCCATTACCTCACATTCATAGTCGTCGGGAACACCCCAAGGATCCCACTCTGTAATCCAAGACAATATAGAATGCATATCATTACTAAGAAAATGCAAAATATCATAAATTTTCTTGCAATTTACATTTAATCAAAGCTGGCAACAGAGGGAAGCTTTACTAAAACATGACAACAGCTCAAAGCAAATCAAACAACCATGAAAGTGTCATCTACTACCAAACTAGTGAAAAAGTTTGGCACCAAAATATTCGAAAGAACAGAAAATACCCAGAAATGGAGTAGACCAGAATCCTTGACAACTGTGACTAAAAACACACCTTTCTATCTTACGAAGTAGTATAAGATACCAGAAACTAAATCTATGCAGCGGATAATCAGATGCAAAACAACCACTAGACATGCAATGCAGAAGCACAAGCAACGCAATCATAAGAACGCGTGAAGACATCAGAGTAACACTAAGGAAGTAAGGATTCATATTTAAATAAAGTTTATAGATTTAGGTGATTGGTGAACATGAAATTCACTGCATGGATAGAAACGAATATTGGTCTTTTTATTAATGTATGTGTTAATGTATCCTCTTCCCTAACCCGGTAACCCCTTTTGAGTCCGCCCCCCCCCCCCCCCCCAACCTTAGTAGCCTCAGCTGGTACCAAGTTGATTTCTATAGTGCTTTCACCATAAAATTTATTCCCATCCCCGTTATTAAATTATGGTCCAGCAATTCTCGGACAAGCTTGTTGTTAAAATGTTTTCTGATTTCCTCTAGGCAGCCTTGGTCGAGCAATACAATAACCAGCTTTAATTGACCCAGATTTGCTCAAAGAAAGACTGAACCAATCATTAAGATAAAGAACATATCTGACCCTATGGCTGATATATCGATGAGCTTGAGCTTCTTCAGACTCAAAGTCTCCAACTTTAAAGTTTTCGCATTCTAAAACCCTAAAACGACATATACCTGAAAAATTAAACATATATGGCAAAAAAGAAATGAAATGGTACGAACCGATCATCTTCCCGATGAGAGTGAGCTCGTCACGCGCTTCCTCGATGAGCTCCTCGACCTGGCCGCATCCGAGGCGCTTCTCGATCATTTCCCAGTCTTCTTCCTCCTGGCAGACCTTGAGACGGTGGCGTGTGAAGCTCTCCACTGCCTTACGGTAACCCTCGTCCTCGGGTACGGCCTGGATCTCCCTAAGGGTCTTGTTGTAAAGACCGATCAGGACTTCCCTGGCATTGGGAACCACGTCTAATCCCACGATCCCCGTCGTCTCTTTCACCTTTGCCATCAACGGCCGCGAGATCAATCGCAGGAACATTTTTAGTTTTTTGTTTTCTGTCTGAGTCTGGCGGAGCACTGGATCACTCCTCTTCTGTGAGGCGTCTATTTACTTCACTGTCGCTCTTTTGTTGGAATAAAGAACGGGGACTCGGAGACTGCGAGGGTGTTATTGAGTTGAGTTGGATGGTGGTTGAATCGTGTGTGGCGAACTCATAGGACTAATAAATCTCGGCCGACGTTTTTTTTTTTGTGTGGGCCAACAAGCGGATTGTTTCGCCTTTCGATTTGGGATTAGCTTATGATGGATAAGCCGACGTCGTTCCTGTCCTGGTGCTTTTGGACTCCGGAGTCCGGGAAATTGGGCGGAAAAACAACACTAGCCCATAATGATGAAAAGTATGAAGATAAGAAACTCAAAGGGCCCAAATATTCGTAAGAAAGAGCTTATGATTTTTTCGATCAAAGTTATCATAATCTAACAAAATTTAAAATTTAGTCCAGTTATTATCATTTATAGAAATATAATTCTAATATTATTTTGATTTAATAATCTTAATTCAATCATTAATCTTATCAAAATTTTATCATTAAAAGTATAAATATAGCTATTGACTTAATGAAATAAGCATTTATTTTATTGATGTGGTAACATAGATTAATGAAATTAGTTATCAAATTATGTAAATGATTTATGTATTCACAAGAAATTTAAATGGTCATCCTTTTATTATAATTTTAAAAAATCTCTTTGTCGTATAAATTAAATTTGATAATATTAATCTAATTACTAATGCAATCAATGCTTATATATTAACTTTGTTGATATAGTCGCTATCTTTTAAAAAATAAAATGTGAAAATTAAAAGTCCTAAAAAATTTTGAAAGAAAAACTTTGAAAAACCAAAAAATAAAAAAAAGTTAAAATATATAATTTTTAGGCTTTTATAATTTTTTTTAAAATTTAAATTCAATTTCTCCAATATTTTAATTTTTATAAAATATTAATTGAAAATGTTTAAAATATGGTTTTAATTTTAAAAAATTTAAATTTACAAATTATTTAGAAATTTTCCTGATTTTAAAGAAATATTAAATTTATTTTTTCTAATATTTTCATTTTTTAAAAAATATTATTTTTTTATTTTTCAAAAAATCATATTTCAATTTATTAAAAAATATTTTTCAATTTTTAGAATTTTTCAAATTTTTTTAAAATATAAAATTTAATTTTTTCCAATAAATTAATTTTTAAGAAATCATATTTTTTGAATATTTTTATAAAATCAAATTTTATTTTTAAAAATTTTCAATATTTCAATATTTTATATTTTTGAAAATACTAAATGTAATTTTTTCAATATTTTAATTTTTTTTAGAAAAAGTCATTGTTTCAAATTTTTCTTATTTTTTCAAATTTAAACTTTTTTATCTAATAGAATTATCTAATTTTTTGTTTAAAAATGATTTTTAGAAAAATTGAAATATTGAAAAAAATTAAATTTAATATTTTGAAATTTTATAAATTTTTAATTTTTGAAATTCTTATTTTTTAAAAAATTAAAAATATTATTTTTTAAATAAAATATTTAAAATTTCTAAAAATGAAATTCTTTTGTAAAAAAAAAGAAATATAAGATTTAAAAAATTCAAGAAATATTATTTTTTAAATTAAAATATTAAAAAAATAAAATTAAAAATGTTCTAAATAATTCAGAATTTTATTTTTTAAAAAATTTAAAAACAATGGTTAAAATTTTAACAAATATGATTTTTAAAAATTAAAATTTGAAAAAGTAAATTTAATGTTTTTAAAAAAATAGAAAAAGTCTAACAATCATATTTTGGGATTTTTTTATTTTTTTTCAAATTTAAAAAAATTAGGATTTATGTTAAATTTGGAGATAATTTTCTAAAAAAATTATCGGTCACATGAGCAACATTATCAATTTTAAATTAATGGAAAGTAATTGATTATAGATTATCAAATTCAACTTGTTTGATAATGAATCTTGAATTACACTAAAAAATCTAAATTTAAAATTTCATACGAGTACAAGAATCATTTGCATTATTTGATAATTAATTTTATTTATTCATTTTGTCATGTTAGTAAAGTCAACGCTATATCAACAAAGTCAATGCCATATTAGCAAAATCAACATCTATATCATTAAGTCAATGATCCTGTCAACAATTTTTAAAGGCAAAATTTTGACAAAATTAGTAATTAGACTAATATTAGCAAATCTATATAATACGAGAACTACATTTCTATAAATTATAATAGAGGGATTAAATTTTAAATTTCATTAAAATATAGAAATCACTATCATAATTTGACAATTTTTTCTTAAAATATGTTTCTAATATAGTGGTAGATCTTGACATATAATTTAGAGAGGACTAACTAATAATATATAATATTTTTTTTTCTTAAGACACATTTTATCATACTTATTAATATGTATATACAAATAATATACTAATAAAAACATGATAAGAGCATAAATTATAAAACAAAAATATTACTATAACAAAATTATACTTTTAACAGTAACATAATTTACAATTAACTACTAAATTACTAATTACATAGAATTTTTTTAATTTTTTGATAATTTAAAAGTGAAACAAAAAAGTAAGAATAAATCAATCATTAAAAATTTTATCAAAATTAAAAAAAAAACTAAATACACTTTTAAAAGAATAAATATGAAATTTTGAGAGTGCTTGATTTTTTTGTCCTTTTGTAAAATAGCTCAAATGTGATCTTTTTGTTGAAAAAAGAATTACAAGAACATGTGACAGAGGTCTAAAGTAAAAATAAAAATAAATTATATGAAGAAAAAGAGTTGCAGTTAGTTAAATCTCCCAATCCCTTTTCTTAAATCATCTAAACTTCAATCTTCTTGTACTAAAAAATAAAAAAAAAAAAGGAAAAATATAGTTAGTGATTTATTGAAAACTTAAATCTTGTTGATAAAGTTGAAAAATTAATTTGATTGTGATTTAAAATTTGTGACCAATTTATCAATTTTAAAAATTTACAAATAATAATTTTTACAATAAATGAACAAATATAAATGTAATTTAAAGTCTCTTAAATAACAATATATAAATTTAATTTATAAAATATAAAATTAATATTTTTTTTAATCAATGGCCCATTTAGATGTATTTAATATAAATATATATACATGTTAAAGGGAGTTTCAAAAGTTTGGGTGACTAAGGCGCCCTCAAGTTACCATTACCAACCACCCTACTCTAATAATTGTTTTTTACAAAGATCAAATCTTGAAATAAAAAATATAAAGTTTAAAATTTAAACTTAAATTTATTAAATATTATTTTTAATAAACAATTCTAAATATGATGGCTCAGATCTCAATAAAAAAATACAAAGCTTAACTAGTAGAATAACCATCCTAAGCTAATTAATGTCTTGGTTGATAGAACAATGTCTGTTATTTTTCAAAATCCTCAAAAACATCTCTGATTTTAGGTGGACTCCTCAGTGTCAAAAAAATTTTAAAAGACTCAAAAAAATTTCTTATCCTCTCCACCTATTTTGTCCAAGCCAAGACTCGGTAAAATCTTGTACTTATACCTAACCAACACAGACTAAGTTGTCAACTCGATCCTAATCTGAGAAAAATAAGGGAAACAAAGATCGATCTATTTTGTAAACAAGGTATTGATAAGGCTAGACACTAACTACAGCGACATAAAAAAGTGTACACCATTGTCACTAGGGTTGGCATCGGGTCGGGTTCGAAACGGGTTTTGCTCGCCCTAAACCCGATCCAACTTTATGTGTTATTAAACCCGAACCCGACCTTATCCGAAATTTTTTTTTGTTTTTTCATACCCGAACCTGACCCTGACTCGAAATTAATAAAATATTATTTTTTAAAATATAAAATATTATTTTTTAAATATAAATATTTAAAAATATCATTATATAAATATATATATAAATAAATAAGTAATTAATTAATTAAAAATAATTTTTTATATAATATATGATCGGGTTGGGTCGGGTCGGGTTTGCCTAAAATCCAAACCTAACCCAACACGAAACTCGAATTTAAAAAAAAAAATTTGACCTCATAAGGTCGGGTCGGGTCAGAACCCGTTGGGGACGAATTGGATTGTCGACCCTAATTGTCACCTCGATCAGAAAACTTAAATCGTATTTTCAAGCCCACACAATTCACATGCTAATTGACCAGCCACTGAAATAGGTCTTACAAAAGCTTAAAATGTTAGAAAGGCTAATTAAATAAATGATGAAGCTCAACAAATTCGACCTACACATATTACCTAGGTTAGTTTTAAAATCACAAGTACTAGCAGACTTTTTCATAAAACTGACCGTAGTACACCCTAAAAGATAATCCAAGAAAAAATGAAAAAATTTTGAATAAAGATGATTAAAAACTCTATGTTGATGGATCAACCATGAGCCATAGCGAAAGAGTTAGTCTTATTCTGATAAGCCCAAAAGAGTTACAATACCCATATGCCTTGAGATTTATGTTCAAGACATCCAACAATAAGACGAAATATGAGGGATTGATAGCTGGTTTAAAGTTGACAATCAAACTAAACATTTAAAGTATAATCACGTATAACGACTCCCAACTAGTGGTCGGTTAAATAAATAAAGAGTTCGGAGCTCAAAAAAATAAGATTAAAAAATACCTCAACAAAGCATTGGGCTTGGTGGCTAGCTTCAAAAAAACTGAGGTGAAAAAGATACTGAGGTCAGAGAATTCACTAGTAAACTTTTTGTTGAAATTGGCTTTAATAATAATAATAATGAAAAGTCCAAACCAAATTCTAGTAGAAGAGTTGACATATAAAAGTACTAAGGATAAGTTTATAGGACAGATCACTAAGAAAAAAAACCTGGATAATGCCAATCAAAGTGTACTTGACCACAAGAGCACTACCTAAGGAAAGAATTCAAGCTAAGGCATTGATAAGAAAGGCCCATCAATACACAATGATTAAAAAAAATTATACAAAAAATTTTTCAGCCTACCTTACTTAAGATGTGTCGATGAAAAAAAAATAAACTACATCCTACGAGAAATTCATGAAGGAATATGTGAAAATCACCTCGAACCTAGACCATTGGCCTACAAAGTGTTTACGCAAAGCTATTATTGGCCCACCATAAGAAGAGATGCAATCGAACTAGTAAATAGATTAAACAAATATCAGAGATTCGCTTATGTACAACATTTTCCCTCTATCGAGCTTACTTCTATCATCAGTCTGTGTCTTTCATGCAATGAAAAATAGATGTCCTTGGATCTTTCACCTTAATCATAAGTAAAAAAAGTTTCATCTTAGTAACGGTAGATTACTTCATGAAATGACCTGAAGCCAAGACCTTGGCTACCACTATAAAGGCCTAGATTAAGAAATTTGTATGAAAAAATATAGTTTGTAAATTTGGTTTACCTCTATCTATAATAACGGACAATGGCAAACAATTTGAAAACTCGAAGTTCAAAGAATGGTGTTCAAACTTTTACATCAACCTCAGGTTTACGTCAGTTGCCCACATTCAGTCCAACAAGTAGGCTGAAGCTACGAATAAAATAATATTATAGGCTCTAAATAAGAAACTCGATGCAGTAAAGGGAAAGTAAGCCGACAAGCTACCAAAGATACTATAAGCCCTAATGATAACCATGAAGATACAGACTGGTGAAACCTCATTCCATTTGGCATTTAGAACAGAGGCTGTGATACATGTTAAGATTGACCTTTTAAGCTTAAAAGTTAAATTAGAGTCAGAAGAGAAAAATGAAGAAATGCTTAGGGTTAACCTCGACCTCATCAAAGAATAGAGGGACATAGCCTTAACATGGATAGTAATTTATCAATAAAAAATGGCCAATTATTATCATAAAAAGATCTAATGTAAGCATATCGGGAAGGGTGACCTGATACTTAAAAAAGTAGAAGCTTTAGAAATAGATGACCAAGGTGACAAATTAACCCTAACTTGAAAATGATCATATGTTGTTAAAAAGGTCGTTCATGACACGACTTACAAACTACAGGACCTAAATGGTGACATCATCCCAAAGACATGGAATGCAGATAATTTAAAGGTCTATTATTAGTATACTAAGCTTATACTTATATTTTGTACTTGAATACAGAAATCAAATTATGTCCAATGAGCTTACACCTACTGATCTAACCAAATCTAACCTAAAACTTTGATGAATTTTTTAAGTTAATTTAATCCAATGAATTACAAAAATCCTCAGTTCAATTAATCAAGTTAAAATTTTTTTGATTAACCATGCTTAAACTTGCATGAATAAAGAAAAAATTACAATAATAAAGTTGAGTTGAGCTGAAGTTTACACTAATCTAAATAAAAAGTTGTATTGATTAATTGTTATAAAATTACCAATAAATGATGTCAGCAGATCATCCTTATATAGGATCATTACAAAAAATTGACCTCTTACATTAACAAAAATTTACAAAAATCAAAAATAAAAAGTTAAAAGAATTATGCATCAACAACATCGATAGGAGCAATAGTAGGAGCAGTATCCTTATTAGCAAAAGCAACAGCGTCGACCTCACCTTTCTTAGCCTTTTAACCTCATACTCAAACCCCAGAGTTATCTCCAGCTCATCTTCAAGGCCTCATCATCATCTTATTTTTCTTTTTTTTTTTATCCTTTTCAAGTTGATTTGGATGAGACTTTGATATGATATTGTTCATATCAATATCAGAGAGGTCGAGGTTGAGGATGAAAAATTTAAACTGCATATTATCCTTGGCTAGCTAGAAAGCACCGAGCACATTTTTTTAAAAAAACTCCTCATTCATTTAGAGGCATTCATTAGAAGTCTTGAACTTTTTTACGACCTTCTTCTTCAGGTTTTCCTTTCTTTTTTTCTTGCCCTCGAGCTTGGACCTCAACTTAACTATCTCAACTTGAGCATCATTGAGTTTAAGCTTAGCTTGTTCCCTCATTAAGTCAGTTAAGACTTTGTCAATTAGGACGGCCTCTAGCTTTACTATCAGGTCATCAATTTTTTTTTACCCAACTTTTTTTTGTGAGCTCTTTTTGTGCTCCTAAGCTAAAATAGCCATATTTTTTTCAACCTTCAGTAGGTGGGCTATCACGAGGTAAGCATGGTATAGGGCTTCACTAGTGTTATCCAGGGGTTGAGAGAGAATTTTTGTTGAACTACATAGAATGACCTCAAACTTAACAAAATAAAAAATACTGATAAAATCGAGTTAAAGTCAATCAATTTTACCAAGATAAGGAATCATGACTTTGCTGAATTTTTTTACCATGGTTAGGTTGGTGATTAGATCATTAGCAAAAGTGTACTTAAAATTGGTAAAGATTTTCTCTGAGTTAGGCCTTGATAGCCTAGCCTTAAGATTCTCGAGGGTAAAAGATGAGACCTCTATTTATGATTTTTTGGCAAAAAGAGAAGAAGAAAGAGGTGTTGATATTGACATTGAAGATAAATCTAGGCCAGTCTTAGCTTTTGTTTTTTGAGCTATCGGAGAGTGATGTAGTAAGGTATTAATGACTTTATCTCCCTCGAGAGATGGGATTTTGAGCTGAATTTTTTTGCCCCTTTTTGAGCTTGAAGGCATACTAGTACAACCCGAAGTCCAAATTGTCATTGCTAACCATCTCTGTAAAATTAAAAAAATCAAGCTAAAATAAAATTCTATGAGGTTACCTTAAACTTACCCTAATACTTCATCTCATTTATTACTTATGAGAAGGTCAGCTTGTGGGCATTAATGATGACCTCCCCCTATAAGTGTATTCTAAAATTTTATTTTGATCTAATAAATCTATGACGAAAAAAGCTACCGATACATTTATGACAGCACCAACGTACTTTTTATTTCTCAAGTCTCAACCTTGAGAAGAACCTCAACCTTATACTCACCATTGTTATTTATTTTTTGCCTCTTAAGGTAAAAGAAAAGCAACTTTTAATTTTTTATTTAGCTCAGGCAATCGACAACTAATTTTTTATTGGACTAAGCTATTATGTTATACCACCTACAAGTAATTTTTTAAAAAAAAAATCTTTAAATAGAGGGAAAAAATATTTAAATATTGATAAAGAATGATGAAGGTAACTGTGTACCGTATAGAGTTAGAAATGAGTTGAGTGGTAATCAAATTGTAAGAATTAAAAATTAAAATAAATAAAAGATGAAGTGAAAACTTCATACCGGCCATGAAGAAATTTCAATACACATAGAGCTAATGTAGCTCCAGTTTATTAGTGATCTGATCTAAAGAGTTTAGTATTATTATACTATACCTTTTTTTTGGGAAAAAGGAAAGTCACAGCCAGAGCACGGACGTGATGACTTGAATACATGTTAAGATAGTTTTTTAAGATTTACCTTACCTTTTAGTTAGCTATCACGTCCTTAGGGACACATTGAGGTCATAAAGAATATATACAAGAATTTCAGCTAGTTCATCTTACTTTACAGTACTCTTTTCATTATCACCACTTTCTTCGATCGAGGTATTCCTTTTTTTTTTTTCTCTTTGAAACTTTTTTTTTTAGAATATTCATCATCAAAAAACTCTAACTCATAAAAAAATCAAGATTCTGAGGTGGAACTGTGGCTGAAAGTAACTCAACTCTGAGAGAAAAGGGATAAGGTAGAGACTCCTTAGGAAAGGAAAAGATCTCAACAAGAATTGGCTAGCGTAAAATGAAAGTAACAATGAGAGCATTGATTGAAGAAGAGTAAAAGCAAAAAAAAATTGATGTGACCAAACCCCAGAAAGGGGAACAATAAAAAATGAAATATGGTCAGCCATAAAATATTGATGGACTTGAAAAATAGAGAAAAGTGGTGGATTTTATAGGTTGAAGTCTATCTGAGCACATAGTTCCTCTATGCTCAAGACCCATTCCCCTCGCGAGCATTTTTTTTGTTTCACCATTGCCCTTCCTTAGACATTGAATTAAATCAGAAGGTCATTTTTTCATAACTATGGTTCCCAATGAATGATAAAATCAAATCATTATCGTCTTGCCCACGTTGACCTTTCTTAGGTTTTATTTGATAACTTTCGACCTTCCTATAACTCATACTAAAAGACATGGTTAAGAATACGTACTGAAGAAAGAGTGAAAAAACTCTAAAGGCCAAAAAGCTTTTGAGATTGAAAAGTTCAGATCAGATTAAGAGCCAAAAAATAAAAAGATAAAAAACTGAAGCCCCAATAGCTCTTTATATAGACGCGTTGCATATCAAATAAATGGCATATGTTATACCATGTGTTGGAGTAAAAATGAGAATATGTCTTTTCATCTTTCTTTTTTAAAATTTTCTACTTAGACTGCCTTTCTCCTTATTTAATATTGTTAGACTGGCCTAATTGGACGAACCTTTTATTTGACTGGTTAAATCAAATAACTCTTCGAGGTAAATCGAGAGCCTGGTTCACCATTAAAGTTTAAAGTAGAGGCTCAAATCCAAGCTTTTGAAATAAAATACAAGTCTCACAATGACTAAATGAACTTAAGCACTAACCTCGAATCATTCTGAGCAATTATCATTTCGATAACCTTTAAGTCGACTATATACTCAACCTAAGATGCACACACGAGATCAGATAATTACAAGGTTAGACCATGGTTCAAGGCTGGTCATCCTTTAAGATTGACCTATTTCTATAACTTCGATTTCGAAGAATCAAACTTTCAGATCATCTTTTTTTACCAATCTGCCTTACACTAAGGGCGTCAATCATACATTCAGAAGTTTCGAAGAATCAAACTTTCAGGTCATCTCCTTTTGCCAATTTACCCTACACTAAGGGTGTCGATCATACATTCAATAATCTGACACTCAGACTACTTGGTGGGAGGATAGAGTGTTAAGGGCATTTGATGGTCAAAAAGGTTAGAAGCTTTCAGCAAACAACCAAGGGATAGAATGTTGAGGATAGAGTGTTAGAAGCCTTCAGCAAACAACCAAGGGTATTTTTGTCATTTGTGCTACCCTGACATGTCAAGTCAGTCTGACATGCTCAATGCCACATCAACTCAGCACTATCCTTATTGTCCCTTAGTGGTCCCCTACAACTTACCTATAAATATGAAGGTCCAGGCACTATTAAGGCAATTTCATTCAACTTCATTTCTCTCATTCCTACTTCCTTTTTGATCTCACTCTTTTTGACTTGTGCGTCGAAGTGCAAACACAAAGAACACACCCTCATTTGCCTCTAATCGTCTTTCTCTTTTATTTTTTTAAGAACACCTTGAGGTTGGAGCTCGGTACAAACATTATTAATACAAAAATAATATAATTATAACTAATTAACATATAAAAAAATGAATAAATTAAATCAAACAAACAATATAATCATCAAAACTAACAAATAACTAACTAGATAAATTCATTATAAAATTATAATACATTTAAATCATGTTTGGTGCATAAGATGATGGATATATGAGATAAGATAACAATCATCCTATATTATATTTAATTTATGTATAAAGAAAGGGGTAAAATTGTTAGAAGGATTAATTACCCTCTTAGTATAAGATAATTTAATCCTCCTTAAAGTGAAAAATATTATTTTTAATCCATAAGAGTAAATTTATATTTCCTATTATATTCTTAAAAATTACATTAATAATTTAAGTTTTACATATTTTGAAGAATGATAATTTTAATCAATAAATATTATCTTATTTTATTCCTTACATATATAAAATACAAGATAGAATAACGTTATTTATTTTATCTTATTCATAATATTATCTTATCATATTTTATCATAATATTATGTACCAAATACATCCTTAAAACTTAAATCTCTAAAACTTTAAAAAATTAATATAAATAAGATCTAAATATTGCTAACTCTGAATAAATAATATTAGATGTAGGAGGAAAACTAAGACCAAGTTCTTACGTCATGATTCATGCCCAGTCTTTAAAAAAAAAAATATTTTGATATGTCCCCATTTTATATTGGAGAAAGAAGATGACCTTAACCCTTAGGGTTGCTATAAGGGCAAAGACTGCCGTTAGTCACATTCTTCCATCAAATAACTTGATTAAGATAAGATTGGCCTAACAACTTGCAGCCCCATCTTTTACATCATTAGATTCTTTGAGCTATCTCACCTCATATTACCATCATATACAATTTCTAGGATCCTAAAAATTCAATAATTATAAACTCTGACATATATTATGAACATTATTTATTTGATTTGAATTGATTCATATAATTATTTTTTAAAAAATAATATTTAATAAATATAAAATTTAAATATAAATATTTATAATTCCTTTTTATTCTAAAGTTATAACTTTTTCTTTCATAAAAACAAACCCAAATACTACTTTGTTTATTATAGGAAGTAAATAAAATAAGTTTGACCAATTCTTGTATATATAAATAAAATTTAGTTGACCTTGGAACCCACTAGCAAAGTCCATTGTGTGAACCGACAGGAAAGGGATCTTGCCTTTTGTCTCGTGATAAAGGCATCCCATTCCCACCCAACGGGTTGACAAGGTTTCACGGTTTCACGGTCTGAACTCCCGAATGATGAAACCCTTTCTTTTGCGGTTCCCACAACTGTCCTTTTACATCTTCACTGCCAATTTAATAATCCTGGATTCTTTTTTTTTAGTTACAATTTAATAATCCTAAATAAATACTAGAAAATCGCATTCAGAGGATACAACGATATGCTAATTATATAATAGTCAAGGAGGCTGCTAGCTGTGTTATTAGAATTGTTGTCGTAATTCTTCAGTGTTAGGTTCATTTGGATGACGTCAAAATTACTTAATTTTTAGGGGTTTCGTCAATAAAACGACACTCACTGTAAAAGTTTACAATATTGAATAATCACCGATCTATATTGTTTTTATGTTGTTGAGTTTTTTAAGGAAAATTGCTTATTGAAACATTAAAAATCCTCATCAATAAAAACCAGAATCATCGTCATCATATATATAAAGTATGATTATAGGACGTATTAAAATATGAAGTCTTCTTAATTTAAATGACTTGTCGTATCCAAAATCATTCCTTGTTTTGGGAGATTATTCAGGGGCATTATTATCTTGAAAGGATGGTATATATTGTTCTATCAAACAGAATGTATGGATTCCTAAAAAAATAGCTTTTACAATTAATTATTGTGATGATTAGTGATAATTATAATGTCCCTTGGTTTATTTTATTGTAATTAAGCAAAAAGCAGGCAATAACTAGGTTCTTTCCCAACGTGTACTGGATCAAAGCTGGCTTCGACCATGCAATTAGAACCTAATTACTGAGATGAGATTTTCTGATCGTGCCTATCATTATGTTGCTTTCAAACTTTTCATTTTAATTGAAATATTTGTGTCAAATACATATATAAACATATATATATATATGATTATATGAATATGAAAATTCAACCCATTCAAATATATATATATATATATATAACTTTTAAGAAATGAATATATTTGTTATGAATATATACTCAAATCTAACACCCCACCAAATCCAAGTAACATAGCCTATCAATTGGTCCAAAATCATATGCTGATCGATCAAACTCAACAAATTGGATTATCTATGGTTTATAATCATATATAAGAGTATTTCCTAAGAAAAAAAAAAAGGAGAGTATATATCATCATTGTAGCGGAATTAGAATATATAACATCACTTGGATGTAACTTCTAGTAATGACTTTTGACCTTAAAATAAAACTGCATGAACAGAATATTTCTTATGATGTTACATAAACGAAATTGATAGGTGTGGAAAATATGCTTTCTCTTCTGTATTTATCTTTTGGAGAGAGGTAATAAAAGGGAAATATTAAGTTACATAAACTTGGAGTCTTCCTATTTCTCTGTATCCAATCAAAAAAATTTTATACTACGTAGTATACAAAAAAATAATACTAATAATAACAACAATAAAAATGAAATCAGTCTAGCAGCCACCACCAGCGGTGGCTCCGGTGGAGTTACCGGTACCCCAAGAAGAGAAGCTATCACCAAAGGCCGGGCTGGGTCGTCCTAATCCACTACTAGTACTGCCGGTCCCATCACTTCCAACGAGTTCTTCCAATCCCTTGAAGAGATCTTCATCTACATGCACGTTGGGGATCAGAAGATCATCTTCATCGCTTTCTCCATCCGGAGCCGTTTCAAGAGTCATGTCAACGCTTTCTTCTTCACCTCCATTATCACCCCTACTGTGCACGTCGGCGGCGGCGTCTTCAGGAGCTGAAAGTGGGGTTGTGGGAGAGAGGCTTGTGGCGGAGCGAGGAGAGGAGCAAGAAACAGTAGTACTAGGCAAGGTTTCCGGGGCAGAATCTTTGCTTGCGGCCTTTTGATTGGTTGATAGCTTGTTTCGAGTACTGCCAGCGAGAGAGTTCCGGTGAGTGGGCCTAGGGTGCGTGTGGTCGCCTGTGTAGCTAACAATAAAGATGTTGGGATCCAAATTGCTACGCTCCACTTGTTTTCTGGCTGAGCACCCTTTTGAGCTGCTGCACCTGTAGTAGTTTCTGAAGGAAACCAAAATTCATCGTTAGACTATGTTTGGCATATATAATAGTAGGATTTTGATAATATTAAAAAGGAAAAGGAAAAGTAACGAAAGAAATTAACATTGAAGGGTACGGAAATGAATTAATTAACCTTGGATAGGGAGAGCCTTTGATGGGCTTCTGTCCGTATTTACGCCATGCCCACGGATCTGATGACAAATTATCTGCTGTTACATGGCATACGGTTCTCTTCTGCTGGTTCTTCCTGCAAAACGAGAAAAAATGGGCAACTTTTAGCTAAGGAAGTTCTGCAAAGTTTCAATCTTTTAACCAGAAAAATTAACACAAACAAACAATACCCGGCCGTTTACCTCTTTCTTGATCTTGGAGCCAAGGATTGCAGGTTCCGTAAAGGAAGGACAGCAGTAGGCCTTTGAACTTGCTGCGGTTGAATCCGTTGTTGCAGCTGCTGCTGTCGGTGTAATGGATTAATTTGTTGCTGCGATTGTGGTTGTTCCTGTACATGGTGTGGTTGTTGCTGGTTTCCAGATTGACCAAAAGCAAAAATAGGAGCGGAGGTGAGAGTCAATGGAGAGCTAATCCCGATGCTGCTGCTGGTGGGTTGTTCCTGCTGATGATGTTGGCCACTAGATCCTCCAGGAACAGAACTTGAAGAGCTGGGATCTATACCTAGATTAGTGCTGATGGTGGTGGGGTAGGCGTATGGCAAAAAGGGCTTGTAAGAATCTTGCAAAGAAACACTTTTCCTAACCTGTGAAAGATTAGGAAATGAAAACGGGTCTTCTTCTTCCTCGAACGTCAAAGAAGCCAAGCAAGCCAAAGGGTAAGGGTTCTCATTCCAGCTGCTACTATTCTCATTATTGCTTGCTGTGGTGGTGGTATTGGCGGCTGCAGACGTACAACTCCTGACCACTGCATAAAGATCCCAGTCCTCAGCCATTTTTTCAGCAGCCCAAATGAAGCTAGAAACTTTCAAACACCTAATCTCAACTCAGCGTTTTCTTAAGCAAATTGGGCTGAAAGGAAACGCAGGCAGAGAAGGCAGGACGGCGCTGACTTTCTTCCGGGTGTGAAAGAAAGAAAAAAAATAATAGAGAAAAGGAGAAAAAAGAGCATAAGACAATTAGACAGAGTAAGAAGAGAGAGGAATGATGGTGCACTGATAATTGTTAATTATTTATACTTGCGAGAATAAAAAATGTGTATTCCATTTTGGAAAAGGGAAGGGAAAAAAAATAGTGGATTTTCTTTTTTTTTTTTTTCTTTCTTTCTTTTGGGGTTCGTGGGTTTTGCTTTTTCTTTGACTTTGTGAAAATGTCAAAAGGGGGGCCATAGCAATGTGGCAATTGTAAGGACGATGCTTCCTATGCTTCCCAAATTATCCTACACGCTCTGTCTTGTTCACTTTATACTCGAAATCTAATTGGATACTCCTTAGCGAAAAGGATTGGGAATCATCACGCACTCTTCATGAGCGTGTAAATCACCCCCACACTTCGCTCTTGGGAATATTGTCTTTGAACGTCTTTCAGTGGGATCGAATTTCTTTGATTTTTTAAAAAACGGGTATTAAAATTTGAAGTTTTTCAATCCATGATTTTAGGATGAGTTATTACTGTATTTGATGGTCGAAATGAGAAAAAATTTCATTAAAATTAAATGAATTTTTATTTTATCATTTTATTAAAGTATTTTTATTAACTTTTATGAATATTTGTGAATGCATTATTTACATGAAAAATCATATCAATATCAATAAATTTTGATTTTTCTTTTCCACGATAAACAGTTCATTCTAATTAAATATAATTTGGCAAATGTTGAATTTATATTTGATACCACCAATTAAAGGAAATTTTAGGTGCATGGCAGGTGTCTTTTTCTTATTCCTCTGTCTCTAGATTCAATACATTTTAATTTAATAAATGAATTTGGGTACATTAGGTTGTACCCTACTCCATGTTGAGAACGCAACATTTGATTCATCATTGAGTGCCCACTGAATTTTAAATATAATATATAAGTTAAATTAAATGAAGCAAGATATTTTAATAAGAACAAAAAAATAATACTACTACTACAGTTTGGATTGCTACGAACTTTGCATTTATTTGCGCATTATATTGTGTGCAATTCACGCAATGGTGAGGAGCGTGATGTTTGCGTGTTTCCACGATACAATTCGTAAAATTTGGAGGCTGCAGCATTTGCAATACGCATCCTTGCAAACGTCGTCGTGAGCCACTCTCTTGGCGTGGCGGGTGTAAAAATGGGAATTTTAGAGGGGTGGTGGAGGATAGCAACATAGGGCGGGGTCCGCCGATCCACAAAAATCCTTATCCCTCCTTGGAATCCCACTCAAACAGTCACGACATGGCTCACCGCCTGGGCCTCTCTTTTCGTTATGGAAAATGAGAATTCAATGCAAAAGCAATTGTTTGGCACGCTGCATGCACCCTCATGGAGAGACTGGTCCACCTCCCCTGGCCATTGGCCAATCATAACGTGGCACGTTGTCTGTGATTTGGTGGGCCCCCCCACCCGCATAAAAAATAATAAATAAATAAATAAATAAAGAAGTTGTTCCTCTGTTGCTTGCATTTTGTGCAAACTTCTTTCATGAGGGATCCTGCACCGTTAAATTTTGGTTGGATCCTTTTTCTTTCTTAATGGGATGCTTTGCTTCGCTCAGTTTGTGCTGGGAATCTTTGCATTTTTAACGGTGACTGATTCGGCGGAACTGAGTGAATAAAAACTAAAAAGTACCGAGTTTTCTTTTTCTTCCCCGCCGTTTACGTTAGTCATTTTCAAAGAAGGTAATGATAAGGTGTGCGCTGTTTCCACATTACAAAGTTGCTAATAAGGAATCTTTGAGGCAATGGAGAACTCCAGGGACAGTCATCCCAAACACCGCGCTTCACCACTTCACAATCGACGAAGCCATTTTATGCAATTTTTATAATTCCAAACCGGTTATTTGCTAATGCAAGTCGCGTATCTTCACGTGGAAACAAGATAAAAAATCTAATTGCGAGAAGAAAAGGACAAAACATGTATTTCGCTGCCCACGGCAACACTCCACATAGCGCTTTAATCCAAAAAAAAAAAAAAAATGTAGAGATAGACTTCTGCTTTTATTTCCATTTCAATTTAAAATATATTTTTTAGATTCAACCTTTACTATTTAAATAAATACAAGGTAACAAAACTATAATTTCTTGGTAGCATATAATTACCATTTTTTATAGGCCAACACATTTTATATATGGATATATTTTTGAGGTATGCTTTTATCCTATATGGTTTTTATTTATAAGATTTTCTCTATTTTTTTACTAACTTGGTAATCTTTAATTTGCAGGACAATTCCTATTAAATTAATTTATAAATATTAATAAAATATTTCTGTATTAATATTTTAATATGTTTTTAATTAAAATTAACTATTAATAAAATATATTATATTAATATTTTAATATATTTAAGTTTTTAAAAATACTATTCAAAACTTGATCTTAAGTCAAGACAATCCTATGATTCTAGCAAGTAACGTAACCCTTAGATAAAGCTATTATACTTTTTTACTTTTTAAATGTTTATAAAGTTTGAGTGATAGCAGAAAAGTATTTTTTTTTAATTTCTTATGGCAAAGGAAAAAATATTTTTATATATTTTCATGGTTTCTTTTTTTATACTTAATTTAGTAACTCATTTATTTTTAAGTTTAATTTAACAAGTTTTGTCTACTTTTTTAAAGTATGTACTTGGGTGGATTGTGCTTAATTTCTTACTTTAATTAATTAAATATATTAAAAATATTGAATTTGCAAAATAAATTTCTTTACAAATTTTCAAAAAAAATTAATGAACAAAATGGTGTTAATATTAATATATTTAATTTTCTATGTAATAAAGATATAAAACTAATTATGAAAAAAGTGTTAAATTTAAAGCATTCCAAAAAACTGTAATTTAAAAAAATGATGGTATTTAAAAAAAAAAACTGATTTAGATAAGAGTATTTTGATTTTCACAAACTCCAAATTAAATTTCACGATAAAAAAATAATTATCTGACAATTAACTGCCTAAACAAGTAACCAGTTAAATTATAAAACTTGAATGACGTGGCTTCATCAAATGTCAAGTGCTGAAACGCTTTGATTGGGGCGGCTGCCCCATCATTCCCCGCTAGGCAATATGGCTGGACACTTGTTTTTACATCAAGAGTGCCTCTTGCGTCATACCACCAATGTGGCAGAGCACGTGACCGGTCCCTCATTGGCACATGATATTACGTACTTATTTTATTTATTTATTTATGTATTTGAATTTATATTTAAAAATGTTAATATCATAGATCATTTTTAAATTATAATAAAATTTTTAATGTGATATTTAAATATTATAAATTTATTGATTAATATGATTAATGGATAAATAATATTTTAAATATTATATTAATTAATAAATTTATAATTAAGATATCATATTAAAAATTTTTTAAATTTAAATATCACATCAATCACTTTATTATAATTTATGGGTCATTCATGACATTTAATTTTATTTAAAATTATCAATAATGGAATCTATTTACTAAAATTAAAAATATAATATTTTATTAGTAAATTACAAAATTGTTGATTTTCTTTTGTTGATTTTTAATGAAAGTTATCTTTATAAAAAAAATTTAATGTTATAATACCTACTTTTAAACTTTACTAATAAAGTTAGAGAATTATCATGTCAAGATGATATCTTTTTTAAAAATATTAATAAACTATATAATAAATAATGAAACATGTGATAATATTTTAATTTTGTTTACGAAATTTAAAATTTTCATTTGACAAGTGATACGGTATATAAAAACTGATACTATTTTTATTCAAAACAATTTTTTTTTTTAATGAGTGATACTAAATCAAATGTTTAAGTGTCATTTATTTCAAAAAATAAAAATAAAAATATTCGAAGATTTGATTCAAGTGATTGGTGCTTGATTTTTTAACTCAAATTATCTTTTTTTTTATCAAATTAAAATGTGTTAGATAAAAAGCTTTATTATTATTTTTGAGAAATAAAAATTTTATTTATTAATATGCATTTTATTATTTTTAAATATTTACAATATACAATTATATATTAATATATTATTTAAATATAAATAAAAAATAAGTATTAACTTGTAAGACACGTGGTGATAAATATAAATAATTTATAAATAATTATTTGATATTAGTTTTTGTGCTGATAATTTTTATATTTCATGAGAAGAAAAAAGAAGGTCAATCCAATCACCATTAAAATTTCGTACAGACATAACCATTTTTAGGAAGTGTAATAGTAAAAGTAAGTAATTATAAATTCAATGAATTGGCTTAAACGAACTGAAAATAGAAACCAAGGCACAAAAACATAATGATTTGTAAGAGTTAAACCATTATAATCTTGAATTTTGATGATTTACAATAGTAATATAAAGAGTACGATGAATGGGAAAATAATTATTTTTTAAGGTTTTTTTTTTTTTGTTACAAATAGAGAAGAGAATAACAAAACCGCGTTAAAAAGAATCCAACCACCGATAAAATAGCTATCCACAATTATTTTAAGGTAGCTGTCTATTAAAAAAAAAAAAAGAGACAGAATAACATAAGAAACGAGAAGAGAATATATACTTGGGGAAGCAAGAACAAGGAATATCCGTACGTAATAATATTCTGTTTTCCTTCCTCCTTTTCGGTAGGAAGTAAAAAGGAAAAAAAAAAAAAAAAAACCTTTTGAATAGAAGGGTTTTGTCTTAAAAGAAGAAAGAAAAACTTTAAATCACAAATTAGATTCCTTTTAGTTTTTGGCTGTAGCCAATGAAGTATGAGTAGCCAAATTGTGATTCGCAAATGGGCGATTGAGAGAGAGAGAGGGGAACTTGGGTAAGAATAATTAACAAACATGCAAATAGGGGAAGGGGTGTTTTAATTTGCTTTATAAGTTACAATTAAATATAGTGATGATGATAAGGGACCACACCCACAATATTATCCTTCTAATGCAAACCCGTTGCTTGCCTTCCTTCACTTTAACTCAGTAGAGAGGAAGAGCTCAATAAATTTTTTTTTTCATTTTTTTGGGCTAAATTTATTAAAAAATTCATGCATTATAATTAAAAAATTATTTAAATCTTTATTTTTATTATAATCAATTAATATTTTTTTGTATCTAATTAAGCTTTTATTTAGATAAAAAATTAACATCATTAGTTTTTTTGTCAACTAAAATAAAATTTCGTATGATATCAATAAAATAGATAAAAATTTATTACGTAATGTAATTAATAAATGTAAAAATTAAAAAAAATAAAATTTTTTTTCTCTTCTCTTCTCTCTTTAAAAGATTTTAAAAGTTCAATTGACTATAATTTCAAAATTGATTGATTCAAGTTTATCATATGATTAAATTTTATTCAATTAAGAGTTTAAATTGAGTTGAAATAAAATATTAAGTGCTCGATTGATTGTAATAAAATATTAAAAATTTAAATAAATTTTTAATTATAATTCAAAAGTATTTTTGATCCATTAACTTTTCATTTATTATTATTACTTTTTTTTTCTTTTATGAAAGAGAGGTCTAAAAATCTTAATTTAGAGTGAATAAAATAGCCTGTTCAAAAGTAGGGTTACGTACACAAATTTGCAAGTTTGGAAGTCTGTCTCATATTTGGGAGAATTTGTGCCAATATATTAAGTCAACTAAATGGATTGAACGAAAAGAGTGAGGTTTATTTAAAGAATAAGTTGAGCCTTACCTTGTCTCTAATATTCAAGGTTAGAGTATGATCCGACTCATATTAAATTATATAATATATTATTTTTTATATTATATTTATAAATATAAAAATAAATATATAATATTATAGTGTAAATATAAATTATGTTAAATTATTCATATTTTAAATTTTAATTAAAGATAAAAACAAATATACTACAAATTAAATAAAAAATCAATGTTTTTTATTTTTTGAAAACAAATTTATTTGTGAGGGTCTAAGTTATTCTATTTATAAATTTGGACGGATCAAAGTAAAATTTAAGATTTGAATTATTGGTCGAGAAAGATTTGGACAAATATATAAGGTGTTTATTAATATTATATTTAAACTCGATTTGACTATGGGCATCTTTTGTTTGAAATATTGACTTAAATTTTAAAATGATAATTTTAAATATATTAAAGTGTTAATATTTTAATATATTATTATTTTAAAATTTTGAATTTTTTGAGTATACTAGATTGGGTTAAGTTTGAGACAAGAATTTTCGACGGTTAACTTGGTCTAAGTTGGTCATGTCATCACATCTAATTGAAAGTTTGATAGTTTGATTTATTGAATGTTAATGTATTTATAATTGTTTGCGATTAGTATTTTTTTTCATTCTTAGATGTAGGTAAATTAAATATCGAGTCATATTAAATTATTATTTTTTATATGAATCATTTATTATTTAATTTTCTTTTATTTCTATTCTTCTACCATTTACTTAAGTAATCAAAAAAAAAAAAAAACTCATTTCCAATTGTTTGACCTTATTCTTAATTTTCTACATGAATATACTAATAATGCTTTAATTTTTTATAAAGTGTTTCTAACTTCTATTTTAACAACAAATTTATTTGAAAACATGTAGACTTGATTCAAATGGTTGAGGATGGGAACTTTGCAAGACATTGTAAATTGGAGATAAAATTTCTCATTACTCATTAGTTCTTTCCTATGTTCTCTAATATATAAAGCACTTATGATTTGAAAATGGAAATTTAAAAGTGGACTACCATTTTCTCTAACTAATAATAGAACAGATTTTTGGCACATTACTAGGATTAGACATTGACAATAGGTAGTGAGTTTTAAGTATCATTATATGGGCAAAGACTCTATATACTCTTTGACTAAATTCTCTTGGTCTACTTTCAGTTGGATTTAGATTAGATTGAAAAATGAAAAAGAAAAAAACTATGAAAATATAGCTTTATATGCCTTTTTATGGAGCTAGATATGACATACATGATTTGACTGTTGTTTATCATGGATCATGCAACCATAGCAACCTTGTTGACATGGTGGGTTTGGCAGCTGATGGAAAAAAGGAAGATGGTGAAAGAAATGGAGAATGAAAAGATTGGAAGGAAAGATGCATATAGGGGAAGAGAGGGGGGGGGGGGGGGCTTTAAGCTTTTATGGGTTTGGCAGGAAGACCTTTACATTGTGACTAGAAAAAGCAAAAAGATCACTATCTGTATGCAACTTATAATCCCCACTATCACCATTTTTTTTGCCTTCATTGTAGTTCATCTCCTCTCCCTTTTCTCAGTCCCTGTTTGCTTTGACAGATAGAGAGAAAGAGGGAGGAGGGGCACCCAAAGGCAAAGAAGGAGAAGTCAACAATGTCAGCACGTCTTTTCCTTCATCTTCTTCTTTTTGTCTATGATTATGACACGTGAGAGAAGTAAGAACACTATGAAACATTTTTGGCCTTCGTATGTGCCTTGTCCATCATTTATATGATGGAGGTTTTCTTTGCCAGAAATGGAATAGATTACAACTTGTTTGTGGTCACCATAACCAAAATTTCTCTGTTGCGGACCCAGTCCATGAGCAAGAAAGCCTATCAAGTAATGATCTAAAAAATATTTTGAGTCAAAAAGAGGAGCAAATCATCAATGGAAAGAGATTTAGATCCCGGTTTTATGGGCTTTTTTTTTTTTAATTTCATTTGGGGGTGGTTGTAATTGTATGTTGTCCTTGTCCCTTGTCCTGTTTGCTCTGGTCAAACACATAAGAAATCTACCTCAAATTTCATAATCTTCCTCTTTTAACGGTTTTTGGGCCAATAGTTTACCTTGTAATTGCTTCTTGTGTATTTGGTGGGTTATTAATTTGACAAGTGACAAGCAACAGGGATAAACCAGGTGTGGAGTGGAAGGGTTAGAACCATTTAGATAATACAAGAGCCAATTCTAGTAATGCACATATCATACCTCTTGTATTAACATAAAGCATTAGGAATGAGCATTTCCATCAACTTAAAGTACCACTTTGTGCTTGGTCAACATTTACACAATATAATTTTTTTTTCCTGAAATTACATTAATAATTAAGTATTATATTTATATAATTAATTGAATAATCAATTATTACATTGTTAAATAAATAATTAATAAATTATAATTTAATTATACAATCAAATTACTCAATAATTAATTAATAAATTATATTCAATACCAAAGCAACATTAATAACTTGAAAAAGTCAATCCCTAACCACCAATTTCCAGCAGATAAAACAACTCGTTATAGAGTATCATTTGGCTGAAATTTTTAGTTTATTTTTGGCAACAACTATAAGAGAATCATATCTCAAAACTACTCCTCCAACCATATTTTCATGCCATTTGCAAACCAGTGAAAATTGCATATACTTCTTCTGCCTTAAGGATACTAACAAACAATTTTTTTTAGTTAAAACCACAAAAGCCAAAAACCATTACAGTACTAGCCCACCGACAACCAAATTACCTGGATTGTTAATAGCATAAGCATCCACGTTAAGTCGGAGGAGGAACCTTCCAAGCAATATGTTTAATTTGTTGGAGTACAACATATTTCAAGACCCTGTATCTCATAAATTCACCAACACTTGCTACTATGGGAAAAAAAAAAAAAAAGGGCCTCAGAGAGCCATTGAAAGTCATTCTAAAAAAACACACCTGTTTCGAAGCTAGATCACAAACCCAGGGCAGATTGTCCAAGGCACATTATTCTCCACCAAAACGTATTTGCCTGTTAAAATTATACTTGAGCCAATCATGCAAAAATAAAGAACTAAAGTGATCAATAGGAGAGTGAATCAACCACCTAGTAGAAATAGATTGCTTACAATCTCGCAATAGATGCAAGACTGTTTCAAACTCACAATCATAACGCGGGCACTAGTAAGTGTTACCATTTGAAATCCTCCTGTTGAGGCAAGCTTCCTTAGTAAGTATCTTGTCATGCGCCACTAACCAAATAAAAAATTTAATGTTGGGCAGCAAGTTCAATTTCCAAATTCGACTCCACATATGATCAACCCCACTCGTCTTATTGATCAAATTATATGCTGAGCTCACTGAAAACACACCAGATGGAGAAGAAGCTGTCCAAATAATTTGATCTTCTATGCTTGAAATTAAGTGGACAAGAGCCATCCGATTCACAACCTTAAAATTCTAGAACAACGCCATTTACCACTAGTCAGTAAAATCACAAACCCGAGCGCTTTAAGGATGAACAGAAATATTTAAACTCCAACGCTTTAATTTGCTAAAAAAATTTCACTTTTTTTTTTTTTTATTTACTACGCATTTAAGGAAAATGCACATCTTACCTAAACACAATTTTTGTTGGGAAACAAGTTCCCTATTAAAAGATGCGTTCCATAATTAACCAAAAATCAAATGAAACTAAAAAATGGCTTCAGGATTTACATGAAAGTTTGTGCAAATCAAAACAAAAACTTGACTTTCACATTTCATTGCAGGCTCAATGTGAAGCTCAGAGGAAAAGGTAATAATGCTTATTCTGTTATACAAGGAATCGATTTTCAAAATTACAAGCCATACAGATGCTACAAGCTCAATCAAATGATCACCTACACCCCGTTAACTAATTTCTTTACATACAGCCCTTATGTGAATGCAACATGGTGCATCTACCTACTTAGACTTGCAACGAGATTTGTCAAAAAATAAATAAATAGTAAATAAATAAATACATTGCTAAGTTTACAAGTTTACTCTGGTCATAAATAGCTTCGTGCCATATAAGCATCATAGTTAACGAGGCTCTCTCAGTTGTTTCCTCCTCGAATCCGTTGTGCCAAACCTGTCTTTGCTAAGCCCGAATAGAGGTCACCTACATTTGCAACAAATAGTGGATCTCAAAAAAATCTTCAACTTTTAACTAGTTAATGCCACTACCAGTGCTATTTCCCTAATCTGTCTTCTCCAACTGTGCCAGAGTCTTCTTCAAATTAGATTTGCTCATCTGTTCATCTACTGTCGAGATGCCAACCATTGTAACCTTTGGAAGAAAGGGTTTACCTTGAAAGTTTTGCTTTCTGCATTCCTTTGATGGGCTTTCCATTCTGAAAGAGCAAAAGAAGATCAGTCTAACAGGCAAGAATGAAATAATAAAGACATTTATTTGAACAATCATTATGGTGGGCACCTTGCATCTGATCTCTGATTAGGTTTCCCTACTTGTTTCAACCATGGATGATTAAACCAATCTCCAAAAGGAAACCTGAAATCTTGTCTCTGTCCATTGTCAGCTTTAAGATCATCAACTGATTTGGGCTCTGAAGTGCTGCTATCGGTTTCAGGGTTGGAAAGGCATGTGGCTGACTCAGAGGCTCTAAAAAAAGAAGCAGCACTCCCGCAACAGGGAAAAAATTCCTTCAAAACTGCAACAATAAGACCTAGCTCCAATTTATTTTTGACATTTCAAAATTAAAATAAAAAAAAACGAATATAAAAGGATTGACTGCCTAATTCTGATGTACTTACAAGTTACAAGGACAAGTTTACCAATCAAGAAAATGATATACAAGACCTGTTTCCAGCTGCTGAGCACATGATCAAAGATTGCAACTAGTGCAATGCTTTGTGAAAAGTTAACTTTATTTAACCATTCAAGAACCTCACCAAGGAACATGACTGGTTAATTTGGAAAACTGTAAACACATTCTATTTCCAATGAAAATTTTTGGTTGTTCAAGAAGTTAAGGCAAACATACATCACTATTGTAAATGCTTAACATCAATGCATGACAATGAAAGTCAAAAAGATATATGGTTTACGTTCTCTCAAATGAATCAACCATATAAGGAAATTTTGGTTGAATGCCAGTGGCTTTTCGTAACCTTTCTCAACAGCATATAGAAGCTAAATCTCAGCAGCCATTGAAATGACACTCAAAGGTATGGCAGGATGACCAATCTCATCCAAAACTACTTGAACCTGGGAGATAAGGGCAACGCTGCAGTCAAACAAATAATAACCCCACTTTTACCGTTAAAGACAATACGAAACTAGGTGCATCCAACATTGTCTCCTATTTCTCTTGAAAGTCTATTTTGATTGTCCTTATGGTATAATAACAAGCGATGGTAGTAGGAAAAAAAAAAAAAGAGAAAGTCCCACATGATTTTTGCAAATACTACTCTAAATCCTGTGATGACAATATCTATTTCTCACAAGGTTCCAGAATTTGAAAATAAGGTAAAAAAAAGACTGATAACACCTTTTAATATTTCATTATCCCACTGATCCCACAAGGTCTCCAAAATCCATAACACTTGAAATATTTCATAATCCCCACAGTCAATTTGCTTTAATCATTACCGTTTAACTTTCAATGTAATGCAAAACTTAGGAGGAAAAATCCTGTACCTCTGGAGGCTCCCACATGCTATCTCCGATTTCTTCAATCACTAATGCAGCCAAGTTATCATCAATTACATCATGGCGACATTGCATTTGCCGAGTTTGAATTAAAGCATGGAAATGCTGATCAACAGACTCTTTGGGAATATTATTCAGCATATTTTTATCAAAGAAGTACGGAGTATACCTGATGGAAGAAACAGTGGGCTAGACAAGCATCAAATAGACTAACAAAATTTTAACATATTTGCATTCCTAGATGAGAAGTAGAAGAAAACTCTATGCGATAAAATAAACAAAACTCTTTCAATTGATACAAAGTAGAGAATTGAAGAACACACCACTTAATCCCTTCTTTAGTAGCTATAGCAATATCCAAGTTTTGAGCACCAAAAACAGGAATACCATCAACCTTTCTCATTTCACCATTTTATGGGATTGTCTTAAGAAGCCTGTTGGCTGCCTTTACTTGTGAAAGCAGAAAATGTCAACCTACCATAAGAACTAAATGGTTGAGGAGAATAAAAACAATTTTTATATGGTTTATGCTAACAATTCAATAGTACCTGTTTCTCATTGGAACAAACTGAAATAAGTGAGGCTTTTCCTGCACAAGAGTATCATGATAAATGTTAAAATTAGCCTGTGAAACAACATCATAAAATGTAAATTCACAAATAAGTTGCAGTATGGAAAAATTTTGATTAGCAGATCCAGCAAAATATGCAAAGTCATACATTATAATACTCCAATCAACCAAAGCATATCCAACCCATTCAGGATAACCGCATAAATTACATCCCCTATATGCACTTTATTACGGGTAAATCTTTGTCAATTTCCCACAAGATCATTCATTCACCAGGACATTCTTATTTCACAGACAGTAACTTTTAAACATTATATAACAAGGAACAACATGAAAAATCAGAAGAAAAATGGTCATTGCATTCATCAATATGCTTTAGAGAAAGCTAGAGAAATAGCATATATGATTTATAACGTCCTCAAGCACGTAAATAGAAGAACAAATGGGAAGAATATCACAGAAATGTAACAAGATGTAACATGATTAGACACTTGATAACCATACTTTTAAAGTTCTTAAGAGTTAGCATCTAGCAGGTTTGGGACTCAAATCCTAGTTCCTGCAAACCCTTTCTCTTATCCTCCAGCTACAACCTCTTTTGTACAAAATATATATATATATATATATTTATGAGGTAATCCAGCAAGAATTCACATTCAATAGACATGAAGATGCTCCAATTGAATCAATTTAACTTTACCTTGAAATGCTCATATGCCAAACCAAGACGAAAAGTGCCCACCACTCCACTAGGAATATTAAGGTGTTTGACATAAGTAACTAAAAAAAAAAAAAATACATCATGTCAGACATCTAGTTCTTTCCAACCAAAAGAAGCTTGGCTAAACTGATTAACAATAGCTAAGCTGAGACGCAAAAAACCATACCCACATCGCCTATATCCATGAAAAAACGAAAAACAGGGCAATTCTTTTTTCTCTTAGTAATGTTTGCAAATATCTTCTTAAGCCAGTACCGTGTTCTCTACATAAATACAGAGAAAAGACTTTAAATTTATGCAAAACAGAACCAATCTCTTATAAGCATTTACAGTACATAACAAAGACTTACATTTACAGAATAACATCCAAAATTCAAATAATTATATTCAGCAAAAAATGTACTATTTTTTAAAGAGAATTTGTCAAATTCTATCATTTTAAAACTAAGTAAAATAAAAAAAGAAGAAGAGAAAACAGATTAATTAAGGTAAAGAGTAAAGATCTCTTAGAAATAAAGGGAATATAGAAGTGAGTTGAAACAGCCATAGGACCAGTACAGAAAGATCACACATGCAAAAGGCTTGGCCAACGAAGGCGGGGCCACCACTCTTTGGGGCTCCGTTGGTGACGCCATGGCTTTGTCTCGCTAGCTTCTGTTCGTCGATTGGCTCGGTGTGGTTCAAACTTCAAGGAGAGATACAAGAGAGCACACCTTTGAGATGTTGTCGAGAGTCAACACACTCGAGATAGTTGAGAGAGAGAAGGGATATTCATTACTTCTATTCCTTAAAAACGTTTAATATGACAATTATAATCTTAAGGCTAAAATGGGAAAACAATACGTTTTCGGATAAAAAAATAACTACAAAACCCGAGAGCGTTGCTCTCTCTCGCGCACACTTTTTTTTGTTCTTTAGTACTCAGATTGGCGCCATCGTACACATTCGTCTCCGAAGCAGATCGGGGTCTGAATATTCTTTTTACGAGGTCACATAATTTCCTTTTTTCCCTTTCATTTTCTGTTGAATTTGTGCAGATATTTTAAACTTCCACTTTTTTTTGAATTTTTAATAACCACGAATGATCAATTGCAGCCAGATTTTTTATCCGAATTAGATCAACTTTCTTAAATTTTCATTCCAATTTCAGATGTCAGTTCTTTTTTATTTAGTTTTTCGTTTTTTCTTTTTTTTTTTTTCTTGAGGTTTGAGTTAATAGTTGTTTATCGACTTTGGCAGTGAACAGCTTTACTCCTCCTTTGGCTTAATTTTTTACCTACCAGTTTTATCAGTTGATAATTAGGGTTTTTCAAATTTCCCCCAATAATTGAACCTGGGGTCCAGGACCTAGCCTGATTTTATTATATTAAAAAAAATTATATTTACGAATATTTCTATGTAATTTAAGCTTTCTTCGCAGTAATTTTATTTAAAATTAATCATACTAGCTCTTCTTTTTTTTTTTTTTGTGCGACCATAGAAATGTAGATTATGCTAGAGTTGCTTTTTTTATTTGTGCAATAACTGACTAAAATTTTGTTTAAGGTAGAAGGTCGCCATGGCTGCTTCAGAAGAGAATAATGCATTGTTTCCGATTTTTATTTTAACAATAATGGCACTGCCTTTAGTGCCTTATACGATACTGAAGTTGTGCCGAGCGGCATCCAAAAAAACGAAGGTCATTCATTGCCAGTGTGCAGAATGCTCTCGCTCAGGGAAGTATCGCAAATCCATATTTAAGCGGGTCAGTCCTTTTGTGGTCCCTTTAATTTATTCTTTAATTTTCAATTTATGAGGAGTTTTGTACTTCGTTGCCATCTAGACTGTGTTCATGTTTCGAATTATTGATGTTTTTCTTGCAGATCTCGAACTTCTCAACATGTAGTAATTTGAGTCTGGTGCTGCTCTGGATCATCATGATATTCCTGGTTTATTACATTAAAAACATTAGCCAAGAGGTAAAAACACATTTAGTTAGAGTATGAATCATATATTGTATTCTTTGACTGTTATTCCGCTGTTAGAATTGTTGCCATCTTCTGTTGCTATTTTCATCATTCAGTTTTATCTCTTGTGATGCCTAAATTCTAGATGCTTGGCTATGAGTTACGCTAAGTGAACCACTCTTTCTTTTTATTCAGATTCAAGTGTTTGAGCCTTTCAGTATACTTGGATTAGAGCCTGGAGCTTCAGACTCTGAAATAAGGAAGGCATATAGGAGACTTTCTGTTCAATACCATCCAGATAAAAATCCAGATCCAGGTTGAAGGTGTTTTAGTTATTCAGTTGTATGAAATCTCACATATGACCTGTAGGTTAGCAAGAAAAATAAGACATTTGAATGATAATGTTTGCTTACTAATAATTGCATTTATATTAATTTTTCAGAGGCTCACAAGTATTTTGTGGAGTACATAGCCAAGGCTTATCAGGCTCTCACAGATCCAATATCCCGTGAAAATTTTGAGAAATATGGTCATCCAGATGGAAGACAAGTAACTAATCTTTTATCTTCTAGAACAAGCAGCAGTTTATTTTAATTCTAGTTATTAATATAATTAGCCCTCTTTAAGAGTTAAGACAAAGCCGTATCTTTTTCACGCAGGGTTTCCAAATGGGCATTGCACTTCCTCAGTTCTTGCTAGACATAGATGGGGCATCTGGTGGCATACTTTTACTCTGGATTGTTGGTGTTTGTATTCTCTTGCCTTTGGTGATTGCTGTCATATATCTCTCAAGGTCATCAAAGTATACCGGAAACTATGTCATGCATCAAACTCTATCCACTTACTATTACTTCATGAAACCTTCTTTGGCCCCAAGGTACTTGTCTCATTCAAAAATATTTATCATCACTAATTACTACCCCAATAGTGAATTAATTGGTATCAGATGTACGTGCACTCCATGATCTATGATAGTAATAAAAAAAAGAATGCAGTTAATGTTATCCATGCGAGCAAGAGCTGTTTTCCTTTTGTGAGTTCCTTTTTTTTAGGATGGGTGCTATAATTAGGAAATAATGCTAACCCTCCCTCTTTATTTCATGTCTAGTTACATTTGCACTTGTATTAATGAGGCATTTCCATATCATACTTGTATAACCATGTCTTACCTTGAGCTTGTGAAGTTATTGGCATATTGAGGGGTTTAAAAAAAAAGTGATGTATGGGGTGCCATTTCCGAGATTGCTGAATTCCTTGATTCTAGTGTCTTTATGAAATGCAATACCTATAGTTATTAACCTTCTTGATGTATAATTGAATCACATTTTTTTCATCCCTTCACTGTATACAATTGTGGAGTTGTTTGAATAATTGTTTTGCAAAATGATTTGATTTATTTTCTTACCTCGTTTACAGCAAAGTTATGGAAGTCTTCACTAAGGCGGCTGAATATATGGAAATTCCAGTTCGTAGGACTGATGATGAACCTCTCAAGAAGCTGTTTATGTCAGTCAGGAGTGAGTTGAATCTGGACCTTAAGAACATTAAGCAAGAGCAAGCTAAATTTTGGAAACAGCATCCTGCTATAGTGAAGGTAATTTATGCACGGAGGTTTATTTGCATTTAGAATTTAGAATGTATTTTTTTTTTATGATTTTTGATGGAGTTTTTTATGATTGCTTTTGTCTCATTTTTTATCCAGACTGAGTTGTTGATTCAGGCACAATTAACCCGTGAATCAGCAGCCTTATCTCCAGCTCTGCTTGGTGATTTTAAGCTCATGCTAGAACTTGCACCTCGACTCCTTGAAGAACTACTGAAGGTCATATCTGCATCTATCTATCATCTCTGAGTAGACTTCTAGGACTAGTCTTCATACCATTTCACATCTTGTGAACCTGTTGTACACCTTATATGCTATAGTTTTTTTCTTGCAAACTCAATTCTCAAGTGAAAAGATAAATATGCAGTTTGTGCTTCATCTAATTACTATGTTGCCAAAACTCTCTCTATGGATACATGGAAATCCTTAAATACTTCAAGATAAGAAATTGTAAGTGTGGGAAACTCAGAAATAAAACTATGTGGAAAACTTAGAGTAAAAACTGAATGTATATTGAAAAACTGCTCATTAAGAATTATACAACTAACTAAGGGTTAAACTAGGAAACTAAATCTTCTTAAAAATTGATCCTATGATTGAGGGATTGTCTATCATTTTCCTTAATTCCAGGGATACAAATACTTAATTCTAGAGATACAAAAATAAATATACAGATTACAAGATTACAACCAGCTGTAAATGAGTGTTTTCCCACACTCCCCCTCAAGCTGGTGAATAGGTGTTTTCCATTCCCAGCATGGAAATAATTTCTTGAAATGTTGCACTGCTGAGACCTTTAGTCAACACATCTGCAAGTTGACCCTTGGTTGATACATAAGGTGTACAAATCAACCCACTGTCTAGTTTCTCCTTTATGAAATGCCGGCCTACTTCAATGTGTTTTGTTCTATCATGTTGCACAGGATTGTGTGCAATGCTTATTGCAGACTTGTTATCATAGTAGAGTCTCATTGGTCCATCCCACTTGATCTTCAAGTCTTCTAGGATAATCTTTAACCATAGTAGTTCACAAATTTCTTGAGCCATTGCTCTGAACTCTGCTTCAGCACTTGATCTTGCAATCACATTCTGTTTTTTACTCCAAGTCACAAGATTACCACTTAAGAAAGTGCAGTAGCATGAGGTGGATCTTCTATCAGTTACTAAACCTGCATAATCAGCATTTATATATGCTTCTAGAACTAGTCCCGAATTTCTTTTGAATAAGATACCTCTCCCAGGATTGGCCTTCAAATAGTGCAATACACTGTAAACAGCCAGTAAGGGCACTTTTTTAGGACTATGCATAAATTGACTTACCACACTCACAGCATATGCTATATCAGGTTTAGTATGTGAGAGATAAATGAGTCTTCCAACTAATCTTTGATACATCTCTCCATCTACAACAGCATTTTCATTAACTTCTCCAATTTTATGATTAGGATCTATAGGGGCATTTGTAGGTTTACATGCCAGCTTCCTAGTTTCCTTCAGAAGATCCATCACATATTTCTGTTGTGAGATGAAAATACCATGCTGTGAGTGAGCTACTTCAATTCCTAGGAAGTACTTCAATCTCCCTAGCTCTTTTATCTCAAATAAACACTATTTTAAAGATTCTCTCTTTTTCATCATCTCCAATTACAATTATATCATCAACATACACTAATAGAACTGTGACTCTTCCTGAATCAGAGTGCTTGATAAACAATGTGTGATCTCCTTGACTCTGTTTATATCACATTGTTAGCATCACTTTGGTAAATCTCTCGAACCAGGCCTTAGGAGACTGTGTAAGGCCATATAAAGCCTATTTTAGCTTACATACTTTGTTTGCTTCTAGATGACCTCCAAATCCTGGTGCAACCTTCATATATATTTCTTCTTCCAGATCACCATGTAAAAAAGCATTCTTTACATCAAATTGTTGAAGTTGCCAATTATAATTTGCAACCAATGATAACACAATCCTAACTGTATTCATCTTGGCAATTGGAGCAAAGGTTTCCTGATAATCCACTCCATGGGTTTGAATGTAGCCGTTAGCCACTAACCTGGCTTTATACCTTTCAACAGTACCATCTGCCTTGTATTTTACAGTGAAAACCCATTTACACCCTACTGGATTTTTTCCTTTAGGCAACTCTACCAGTGCCCATGTCTTATTTTTCTCTAAGGCCTCAATTTCTATTTTCATGGCTTGCCTCCATTTTTCACTAGATAATGCCTCGGATAATGTAGTTAGAACAAAAATAGTGTTTAGGCTCACAAGAAAATTTTTGTGGGATGGTGAGAATTTTTCAAATGACACAGGATTAGAGATTGGGTATAGTGGATGCTTAGTACATTCTTTGGTTCCTTTCCTAATGTCAATAGGCAAATCATAATCACTAGTTATAGTTTTAGGAGATTCATGCTCATTTTGAGAAACAAAGTAAAAAACTGTAGTTACCTCATTTTTGAAGTTAGGATCAGGTTCTTGGACTGGCACTAGTTTAGGATCTGGAACTTTCCTTCTTGAGTACACTTGTAATTCCTTCATAGAATCAAGAACAATATTATCCTTTGTCACATCTTCTGTGTTTGGAATGGGTTTAGACTCAAATTCAGTGTTTGACTTGGGCTCAGTAGGCACATGTTTCAACTCAGAAGAATTAATGGGTGAAAATGTTGAAAATGAGGACAAATCAAGCAAAAAAAAGTCTTTATCATTATCTTCCATGAATGAAGTCTCCCCCTGAAGATAAGATTGAGTAAAAAATGGTTTACTTTCTTCAAAAGTGACATCTGCGACACATAGAATTTTTTAGTAGGAGGATGATAGCACTTATACCCTTTCTGAGTTGATTAATACCTCACAAAGATACATTTAATTGCTCTTGGATCCAACTTTCCCCCATTATGACTGTGAACATGAACAAAACTGTGAACATGAACAAATGATGTGCAACCAAATATCTTTGGTGTAAGGTTGTTTGTGGTATTGAGGTTGAGATAGAATTGTGAAAATAGTTTTATAGGAGTTTTAAATCCCAAAACCCTTGAAGGTAACCTATTTATAATGTGTGTGGTAGTGAGAACAGCTTTCCCCCAGTAAGATTTGGGTACATTTGCTTGAAAAGGGAAGGCTCGGGTTGTGGCTAGTAAATGGCTGTTTTTCCTCTCTGTCACTCCATTCTACTGTGGAGTATTAATACAAGATGACTCATGGATAATCCCTTCATTTTGGAAATAGGTGGATAGACTCTGGTTGAAATAGTCTCTTGCATTATCAGACCTAAATTTCTTGATTCTCACTCCAAATTGATTTTGGATCATGTTTTGGAAGCTTAAAAATACACTATTCACATCTGATTTGGATTTTAGTAAAAAAAACCCAAGAAACCTTGGTGCAATCATCTATGAATGAAACAAATCATCTTGCATCAGAAATATTAGGAATTGTAGAGGAAGCCCAAATGTCACTATGAATAAAGTAAAAAGGAGTAGAACTTCTTTTGTTACTAATTAGAAAATACACGTCTGTGCTTTGCAAGTTCACAAACATCACAATGAAAATCTTTGACGTTTAATCCTTTGAACAAAGAAGGAAACATGTTTCTCAAAGTTCCAAAAGAAGGATGTCCAAGAAGAAAATGATAAAGTCAGATTTTTTCTTTAGTGGAAGATTTTTCAAAAAGAAATGACAAAGGTAAACTATTCTTGATATTACTTGTGTTGTTTGATGTCTCAAGATCGTATAGCCTTCTTCTTAGCAAGTCCAATCCTCTTCCCCAAACTCTGGTCCTGAAATTCACAATAAGAGGGATAAAAAATCACTTTGCAGTTCATATTTCTGGTAAGTTTTTGTACAGATATCAAATTAGTAGACAATCTAGGAATATGAAGAACGTTTTTAAGAACAAACGAGGGATTAATTTGAACATCTCCTAATCCTGCCACTGTAGTAAGTGAACCATTTGCAACAATAATTTTCTTATTATTAGAACACAGGGTGTATGTACTAAATTTTTGTGAGGAATATGTCTTATAGTTTGTGGCTCCTGAGTCAATGACCTAAGAACTCGTAATAGACTTAATCGAGACATTTAATCCATGAGAACCAGAAGCTTTACCTGAACTAGAGACCTTACCCAAGGAACATACCACAGTAAGCTTTTCAAGGGTTTTCAATAGCTTTCTCAGCTTTTCAATCTCTTCTCTATCCAATTCTCTTTGTTTTCGAGACATCTGTAATACTACGATGATTTTCCCAGTTGACACTTCTTCAAATTGGGTGGTAGTGATATCTTTCTTTGAATTGAAACAAGTCTTAAGATATAATTAGAAATGACTCTTAGCAATGAAGGCTAAAGAAGGGAAAAATAAAATGGCTACGAAGGCCTTAACAGGGTTCGGCAATGAAGGCCTAAACAGGGTTCGGCAATTAAGGCCTAAACAGGGTTCGGCAATGAAGGCCTAAAATAGAAGTTAGCAATGAAGGCTGAAAAATTTTGCTTCCCAAAAAGAGCCTAAAGCTTTGATACCATGTAAAAAACTTAGAATTAAAATTGTGGAAAACTAAGAGTAAAAACTGAATGTATATTGAAAAACTGCTAATTAAGGATTATATAAGAACCTTAGTTTATATACAACTAACTAGGGATTAAACTAGGAAACTAAATCTTCCTAAAAATTGATCCTATGATGGAAGGATTGTTTATCATTGTCCTTAATTCTAGGGATACAAATACTTTATTCTAGAGATACAAAAATAAATATACAAATTACAAGATTACAACTAGTTGTAAATAAGTGTTTTTCCTCAGTAAGATTTGGCTCATATAAACTACTCTTTGTTTAATTAAATGAGTTGAATAGAATTCATGTTGTTATGTGCACAACATGCCAATGTCATTTGAAAGGTCTAAACCACCCCCTTGCATTGTCTAGCAGTTTTAGATGCTAAGAACATATGATTAAATTTAAAAAAGTAGGCCAAAAAAGGACAGATTCCGGTGTGAATGATACAATCAAATTATAGACTAATGTGCAAGAAGCTAAATGAAAAACTATTGCAAACAATTAGTGCTACAAGCAATCGTATTGAAGTATTAGATTTGTATGAAAGATAAAATGGGCATGTTTACTTATGGGGTGTTGCCCATAAGTACCATGTTCTCATGCATTAGCCTGTTAGCTCATTTTATTCTACCCTTATGCTCTTTTCTTTGTCCAAATTGCTCTCATTTACGTATAGCTTTAATGTGTAATCTCTGTTATTAATTCTGTATCCTCTATTCCAGATGGCAGTTATACCTCGTACTGCCCAGGGTCATGGATGGCTGAGGCCAGCTGTCGGAGTTGTTGAGCTTTCTCAATGTATTATTCAGGTGCTTATTTGGGGAAAATTAGCTACTGGTTATCATATAGTCATTTCTATGTTTTTGAGTTATACATAAGCCAGTTTTTTATCATGATCTATTAAAATTCTGAATACAGTATTTAACTCCATACTTTTTTTGAAATAATTAAAGTTGGTCTTTGTATGTCCTCCCCTTTTTTCTTTGAACAAACACTTCCCTCCATCCTGCTCAATTCCTCTTGATTTTCTTGGCGTAAGCCGATAACATTATAGCTTCTAAGGTTTTTAATGTTCTTGCTTACTAAAATTACTTTATGAGATAATAATAAATAAATCCATAATAATTTTTAATTTTTGATTGTTTGTTATCTTTCTTGGTGACAGATGCCAATATGCTGGAATTGCCCTGTTTTTTAGTCCATATTAATGCTTGGTGTTATTTATTGATTTAACACAGGCTGTTCCACTCAGTGCAAGAAAGACAACTGGAGGATCTACTGAAGGTGTTGCATCTTTCTTGCAGCTGCCGCATTTTAGTGAGGCTGTCATAAAAAGGATAGCTCGCAAGGTAAGTAAGAAAATGTCAGCAAGAATGCATGCTGCTGTTTAACATTTCACCTTCTAGCTGTCAATAAGGAGCCAAATTTCTATGATGGCCTACGTAGGAAATTTAATGTAATGAGCTTTGGTGCAGTCACTTTATATATTTTTGGCTATTAAATACTTGTTGTACTTGGCTAAATATAGCCCAAAATTTTGATAAAATCTTCTAAATCTAAGTTTCGCATTTGAAATGGTGATACATTCTAGAATCCTACTTTAGTTTACGGTACAAACTACAAAGGAAACATTCTTACTTGTTCTGTATAACTTGGATTACTTTGAGACACCTATCTGCTTGGGCTTTAAAAAACAGGATTTGAGTGGTGCAAAATGATAAATATATAGGAAGATTCTGCTCATTTTGGGAGCTTCAAATGATCTTTGTGACTTTCCTTAATTAGACTTAAGCAGGGAGTATCTGTTCAAACAAACAGAGATAGTTCCTTTGAGGTTTTCTTTTTCTTAAGCCCCTACCGCAATTTATTTACATATTTATTTTTCGTTATTTCCATTTGATCTCTTGGTTAAGAGTTCTTGATTTTCAATTGCAGAAAGTGAGAACATTTCAAGAACTTCGAGAAATGATCATGGAGGATCGCGCTGAACTTCTAAATCAAGCAGCTGGATTTTCTCCTGCTGAAGTACAAGATGTTGAGATGGTATTGGAAATGATGCCGTCCTTGACAATTGAAGTTACATGTGAGACTGAGGGTGAAGAGGGTATACAAGAGGGGGACATTGTGACAGTTCAAGCTTGGATAACACTCAAGCGTGGGAATGGCTTGACTGGTGCTCTTCCCCATGCCCCCCATTTCCCATTACCCAAGGAAGAAAATTTCTGGTTTTTACTTGCGGATACTGTCTCAAACAATGTGTGGTTTTCCCAAAAGGTGAGCTTCATGGATGAAGCTGCAGCAATAACTGCTGCTTCAAAAACAATTCAGGAGACAATGGAGGTTTCAGGAGCAAGTGTTAAGGAGACAAGTGAAGCGGTTAAAAAAGCTGTAGAGAAGGTTCGAGGTGGCTCCAGATTGGTGATGGGCAAATTGCCAGCCCCAATGGAAGGGAATTACAATCTGACTTGTTACTGTTTGTGTGACTCCTGGATAGGCTGTGATAAAAAGACAAACTTGAAGATTAAAATTCTCAAAAGAACTCGGGCAGGCACCCGTGGTGGTCATGTTTCAGAAGAAGGACCTCTTGTTGAGGATGGAGTTGAAGAGGAAGAGGCGAATGAGGAGGAGTATGATGATTATGAGAGCGAGTACAGTGAAGATGAGGAAGATGACAAGGATACAAAAAAGAAGGGTCCTGTGGCTAATGGCACCATGCATGAGAAAGGCTCAAGCTCTGAAGGTTCAGGCACAGATGAGGAATGAAACAAATAATTGCATTCATCAATTAGAAGAATCGGCCACCCTCTTTTTTCTTTTTGTACTTTTTAAAAGTTGGTGAATAACTTAACGACCATTACAAGGATAGATACCAATATTTTGCTCATTAGTTGGCAGAGATTCATAGTTTTGATACCATAAACGTGTGAGTTTAACCTATTTAAGCCTGTCGAGTTCAAATTTTCATTCCAAATGGCTAACAAGGTACAATCATAACACAGAATAGAAGGGGTCAGTCTGATTAGCTGGTGTGTTGTGAAGCATGACACAAGTTATGACACCCTTATCATCAGCCTTATTTCCCCTGGTGTTGCCTCCTTTTACACGCCATGGCTACCAAATGTGTTTTAATTTTTAAAGCGGAAGGCTTGACCAAACTCTCCGTACGTTGCAATATTTTTTAACTCACCCTCTAAATAAATTTCTGTATCAAGTAAATTAAGAGTCATTCAGCAATGGTGTTTACACTTCAATTTGACATACAAAAGATAGCATCCATATCAACCATGAATCACCAGCAAGAAAGCAAGGTTACAACCTTTGTATCATATATTCAATCTTCAATTTGTCAAATATTTTAATTTGTCCAGATGCCCAAAAAAAAAAAAAAAATTCTTACGATCCCACAACTTGCTTAGTTTACATGAATCCCAGACCTAACCTAGTCCCGATAAGGATCGTGCTGATACAAAATAACATAACATGACATAAGAAAGGATTGTTCATTCTTGTCATACAACCTTCCTTAACTTGCTCCTGAGATCGAATATATTGCATTTCACTATGAAGGCCAACGGCTGTGCTGGATGTAAGACTATTTGATCAATCAAGAAGTTATGTTAGCTTCAGTAGCAAATGCATTTGAACTTGCGTCAGCTTCCTCGTCCAATAAACTCAAATTCTTTTCAGTTTCCTTGTCCTCAGTGACACCTTTGACAATTTTATCAAATTCCTGTAGCTGCTTTACTTGAATTTTGACACACTTTCCTTTGATGTATCTATATTCCCATTTTGGTGGTGGATATTTCTTTTTTAACTTGTCATACTTGTCCAACATGCCCAATTGTAGGAAGACATTTCCAACCATTGAAACAACTGATACACTTGGTTTGACACCAAGCTCTTCCATGTCAGCAAATACCTACAATAGTACAGCTACAAGTTACATTAGTACGATGTAGAGAAGTTTAGAGCATCCATTATAAAAAACTACTGAGAGGGTTGTAACGTATCTAAAACTTAAATTACTAAGGCTCTCTTTGCTTCATGCTTTTGCTTTTTACATTTTGTTTTTTCCAATAAAAAGTTGAAAGCATAAAATAAAAGATGAACTGAAAACCAGAGACAAATAATATAAAGCAAAAGCGCCAACCCAACAAAACTTAAACTAATTAAAAAATTACAATATAAGTGTATATTTAACTAGTACCTAAAATCAAACTGATTATCATTTTAGGTCAATAGAAGATGTAAAAACAAGAGGAAAATGACTCCATGCACTGCTCTGTACCCATATTGACAAAGAAGCTCATCAAAAACAGGAAGAGGTGTCAGATTTGAAATTACCGGACCAACGAGATTTCTACCCTAAGGTGTTCCAATATCACATCATTTTCATTTTCACTAACCATCTAAATTGTGCTACACTGATTTTTAAGGGAGCATAAACCAGACTTGGGATGGTAATTAGAAGCAGTATATTGCTTAGTTGGAGAAATCATTGAAAGATAGAAGAAATGCCTAACCTATACATTCAAATTATGATAAAGCACACCATTGAAATAAGAGAGTCTTGAATGAGATGACTTTACAATACCTCAAACATCTTCTCATGCATGCCCCTGTGATGGTAAATCGAAATCATTTTATCAAAGAAAATACGCGGTGTGCTTTCTAAATTATCAGAAAATAGTTTTCCCCACAGGTCTTCAGCCTCATCAAGTCTCCCATCCTCTGCTAAAGCATTCAGTAAGGTGAAATAGGTTCCCATCGTTCTTCCTTGACCTTTGCTTAACATCCACTTTATCACCTGCAAATGCAACCTCACTTTCTTAGAAGTAGCTCTATTTTAGGTAGAAAGCCAAAGCAAAGATAAAAGTTAAAGAGAAAAAGAAAGGAATAAGAAATGACGGACATTACCTGAATTATTCTCTTCCATTCTTGTTCATTCTGAAGGATCTTCAATGCTTTCTTCACTGTAATTAGAGGGAACTCTAGTTCCCATGCAATGAACGAGTCGAGAGCCCCGTAAACTTCCTCCTTGACATTTGACAGTTCCATTACCTAAATATGCATGGCCAATAATAGATGATTATAATCTCAAGATGGCTATAAAAAGAATCAAATTCCTGTCCATTTTACCATGAAAAATCAGCTTAACTCACCCATTTCAGAATCAGCAACCTACAACTATATTTATTTTTGGTAATATTTAACTTATAAAAGCTAAGATAGTAAAGCAAAGAAGAGCTTACACAAGTAACAAGTTTTGCTGATTTTGAGACAGTCCCAATTCTCTTCCTTGATTTCCATACCCGAGGATACCGAGGTCTTGGACCTTTTGCAGCGCATACCTGAAAATTATTTGAGAATTACTAATTCATCAAAACTTCCATAAAAAAATTTTAAAAATTTCACATTCCGTACATCTTCTCCTTCTCTCTTTAGCGCTCAAAAGGAGCAAAATTTATATAAAAAAAAATCCACTTGAAAACGTACCACGGTATTCCTTGGGCTCTGGGTAATTTTCACTGATTCCAATCTTTTAGTAATAATTGGCAGAGCATATCTACAGCGAAGCATCCTGACATAATGCAAAACCAGAGAGAGAGAGAGAGAGAGCATTAGTTAACATTAACAAAGAAATTTTCTTGCTTTTAAAAGCTACAAAATGCTTAAATTGTCTATTCCAGTATTTTCTCAGCAACCAAACAAATTACTCAAAAGAGAGAAACTGACAACAGAGGCATACCGGTTAGCGAGTTTGAGGGTTGAGACAACAAATTTCAATGTTTGAGACCCGAGAGAGTGTGTCAATGTCGTAAACAGAAGATTTTTTTCTTCTGATTTCCTAATTATCCAAGCAACAACAAAATGGCGTCATTTCCGTTTCTCGGAGTTTATATGTCTTTTTCTCTCACAGAACATTATTTACATCCATTTATATTTCTCCACGTGTACGATTGCAAAAATACAAAATCTCATTTGCCGCAGACGAACTCCACCCACATACCTCATCTTCTCACGTTAGCTCTTCGAAGAGAGACGACGCCTGTGCATCACAAAGATCGCGCACTCGCATTTCCGGAGAGAGAAACAAAAAACCCAATTAATTTTTGAAATGATGATGATGATTGAATCAGCTATGGCCGTCCGATTTCCCGCCGCCACAAATTTCTGCTCCTCATCCACCTTACACCGTAACTCCCTCCCCCTATCCTTCTCCTTTTTCTTTTGCCTTTTCGAAAATCATGACCTTTTTATGCTGTTTTCGGCTTCTTAGAAAAGCTGACCGAGTTACTTAAGCAGCTCAACTCAAGTCAGCTGCAACGAAGGGCTTGAAATGTTTAGTTTTTATTTTAAAGCTTTCTTGCAATTTCTTGGCAGTCAAACGGAGACTTAACCGTTTTGCATATGTTGTGCATGTACTGTTTGAGTAGATTATCGTCCTACGTGCAGCTCCGATGAGGTTACTAGTTGCCACGTCACCTCTCGCCGGCTGTTTCGCCGTGGCATCTTCGACGTAACGTGGTACTAAGTTTAATTTATATTTTCCTTTTTTTAGTAATTACTTGTTAGAAATTTCATCGTTTGCTGTGATTTTAAAATTTTATCCTAAGTAACTCATTTTTATTCTTCAAGAGAAAGGAACGGTGGAATGATGCATTATCTATGAAATATCATAAATTGATTGAATTCTAATCCTAAAAGGGGAAAAATTAGTGTTTTTCCTTTGGATTTTTCAATTTTTCGTGTATTTTGTAAAATGTTTCTGGAGATTAAGATAGTAGTTATGAATGTTAAGGCTTATGAGTTGTATGCAGGAATAGATTTCAAAGACTAAATAGTGCTTTCCTTTCGAGAAGGACTCTCATAAAGAATAACATTCGAGCGACAACAGAGCATTTAGGTTCACCATCCGATCCGACCAAGCAGAATGGAAGGCCACATTACCATCCATTTGAGGAGATTGGTGAGTCGACATCTAAAAATAGAGATGATGCTACACTCACAGCTGCAGAAACCTCTAGGACCATCATCGAGGTATATTGCATTAATTGTTGATTACAGAATCAACTTCCACAGGAATGGCTTTTAGTGTAATTAATATGTTTGTATATGGTATTCTTGTGTGTTATTCTTGAAGGAAAGTAAATTAGATGCATTTTGGTTTGGTTAACATTTGGAAGATGTCCTCTTATGCTTTTGATTCCTGCTTTTCAGCCAGAACAGGCTAATGTTGGCTGTAGTATGTCATTTTCAGGTGAATAGTAAAGCAACACTTATGTTTACGGCAATGATTCATGGTGAAGTTCATGAAAATATTATGTGGCCAGACTTGCCTTATGTAGCCGACGAACATGGAAGTAAGTTGACTATTCTCGTTTCAGGTATTTGAGCTTGACAGCCTCAACTAGCAAATTGAAGTTTTGCTCTGATGCCTTGCAGATATATACTTTCAAGTGAAAAGTGATGAAGATATTTTGCAAGGTCTTACTGTGGAAAATAACTTTGTGGTATGCAACATTTTCTTGCTGACAAACTTGCCAATGCATGATTTGTGCATATGCTGAAATGCCTGCATGCATGTCTCAAGATGGTGCTTAGATCTTGCACACAGTTTTCTCTTTTCTAATTTGACATTAGTATCATTTGTCTGTATAACCCATTCATAACTAAGATTTCTTGAGAAATGTGGTGCATACGGTATTTAAAATCATTGATTTGACATGTTAATGAACACATCATTCTAATCAGCAAATGGGCTTCATTTTAAGTAAATTTGAATTTTATAAGAATAATAATTTTTAGTTGTATATGAGAAAAGGTCAGCTAAGAATTGTCTTGTTTGCTGCTGTGTTCCTTAAAGCTTATGTAGTTTATATAATACAGCAAGTCATAATAGGCTTTGATACTACGGAAATCATGAAGGAAATCAAGTTATCAGGTCCATCAGAAGTTGATTTTGGAATTGAGGAAATTGAGGATGAAGATAGTGATATCGAAGATATTGATGAAGATGAGGATGAGGATGACGATGTTGAAGAAGATTATGATGAGGTTTGACCCTATCCCTTTTTCTCCATTTTCCTTTCAAATTTAACTTATACATGAAATTTGCTTTTTATACGAGATGTTTTCGCTAACCTGTCTACTGTATATATTAATTTTTTTTTGTAGGATTGGGTTGCTGCTCTTGAAGATGAAGATGATCAAGATGACTCTGATGGGACACTTGGAGACTGGGCAAAATTGGAGACTATGCGTTCGTCCCATCCAATGTACTTTGCCCAAAAGTTGACTGAGGTAATGACACTGTATGTTGATAATAAAGGCAAATTAGTGTACAAGCAGTGCTAGGAAGATGACATGAAGTAAAATCCACGTTCATGGCAACATAGCATTTAATAACATGTATTAAGTTTGAGTTTAAGTACCATAACATTGTCCCAATGGTTTTTATCTTTATTTCTGTTTTGTAGGTTGCTTCAGATGATCCTGTAGACTGGATGGAGCAACCTTCGGATGGTTTAGCTATCCAAGGCCTTCTAAGGCCTGCCTTCATTGAAGAACATTCTGAAATTCAGAAGCATATGTCTGCCAATCAGTCTCGTAGTTCTGATACAAATCAGGTTGAGAAAGTTGTGGGAGACAAAATAGAAGAACTTAGTATAATTAATGGTCACAGAAATGAATTAGGGTCATCGGGAGATAGTTCAACATCAGAAGAATCAGAGAAAAATGAAATCTCAATAAATGGGTCTTCGTTTTATAAATTAGAGATGATTAAAATTCAGCTAATTACAGCACATGGACATCAGGTTTGTAAAAGGCTTTCATGTTCTATCGTTTTCATCTCTTTTCTTCTGTAAATTTGGTTTAATTAACGTGTGAATATCCTTTTTTACGTGCATGAGATAGCATCCACAGTTATGTTCTTAAATACTGGGTTAGTTCTCAGCTAGAATAATCAAGTTGCTGATTGAGATGCATTGTTTGTTGCTGTAATGAAGAGACATTCTTTTGTAGCTGGATGGTCTCCGTCTCCTCATATATTTTGCAACATAGAAAGATCATTCCATGGAATAATTAAGTGCTACAAAGTCCAGAATTCTGCCAACAAAATTTTTAGTTAAGACAGATAGGTCAATTGCCTTTTCGGCAATATTAAAGGTTTTTCTATGATACAACCTCTTATTTTCATAGCACCTGTTGCATCAACTACTTTGTGACAAATCAGATGCTTTTTCTGGCCTGTCTTTGCTATTGCTAGTAGGAGTAATATTTTCTTCTTTTTTTAGTTTTCTTTTTGGCCTTTTTCCTCCATATAAAATTTCGGGACAATAATTGATTTCTTCTGCTTGTCCAGACAGATGTTGAATTAGAAGACTTCAAGCAAGCTCAACCTGATGCTATTGCACACACAGCTGCCAAAATTATATCTCGCCTAAAAGCTGCTGGAGAGAAGACCATACAAGCACTCAAATTACTCTGTTGGAGAAGCAAGGGTATTCAAGTCGAGGTAAAAAAATAAAAAATAAGTAAATAAAAATAAAGGTTATGAAATCAATTTGGTATGTGCAAGTCTGCTGTCTAGATTTTTGTTGAGCTACAGCCACGCTATTTGACTATTTTGCAATGTCTCCTCTAAGAAAAAGGAGTCATTGCCCTAATATACCCCAATTACCTGTCCATCACCATTTAAGTTGGAAGGAAACGTTATACCATGAGAAACCTGTCTGGCCTTGATATTATTTTTGCGTTAGCTAAGACATTTTATTGATGTTTTAAATGATTATTCATTTTCTTTGCTATCCATTGTAGGAGGTAGCTATAATCAGTGTGGATTCCCTTGGATTTATCGTGAGAGTTTGCTCTGGAACCCAAATTGAAACCTTAAGATTTGCATTTAACACCCGGGTATATTAGTTATATATCCCTTGCCTTTTTTCTTTGTTCTTTTTTAAAATCATTATTGATGTACAATATGCCAGCAGTGCTTAAAATCAAGTTTCCATAACTAATAATCTTGCCACCTTTGTTTGAATTGAATTGCACTTTGCAGGCCACTTCAGAGTATAGTGCTGAGAGACAACTTAACGATTTGTTGTTCCCGAGGAGCCATCAAAAGCCACATAAAAAGAAAACAGGCTCCTCAAAATGAATGCTAAAAGTTGTCAAATAGAGGATGTCCAGCTTAGTTCTGGACGGTTTCTTGTATATGGCAGGCTCAAAGAAGAAAAGGAAAAAACCTTGCAGTCTGCTATCGAATGTATTTGTTAATGCGGTAATGATTATTGGTGTATTCTTTTCTTCAATCATTTTTCCTTGATGGAAATGTAATTTAATCTACCTACGATCAAGCAGAAAAGTGTATGGAACTAAAGGCTCCTTCTCTAGAAGCCAATTCAAAAACAGGTTTCCAATCAAGCAAAATGATAGAATCTTCAAACATCTAAGGTTAAATGGCAGATATGAATTAGTTTAAAATGTAAAAGCTAGATTATTCATTTGTAGCAGTTGACAAGGTTCATAGCTATTGAACACACGATGAAAATAAATGAAGCCGGACAAGGACATGTCTAAGTCTAACCTCTGTTCTTGAGGTAAGTTTCGTAGACCAATTGTGCTGCCAGAATGTCCACAACAGCAGAACCAACAGATTTAAACACAGTAATATCCTCAGAATTCCTCCTCCCAACCCTCTCTCCTTTAATCAACTCCACCAAATTTCCCCCAACATCTTCCTTCCCAATAACCCCTCTCTCGAAAGCACCCACCAGTTCCCCTGCCTCCATCAGAGCCGCCTCATTGTCAACATAAACTCTCCCTCTCCTTATTGCCTCATCATCACATTCCTTCATTGTATGCGTAAACGACCCAACCAAATCCAAATGCGCCCCTGCCTTCAATCTCTCGCCTTTAACAAGCGGCACTTCAGAATTTGTAGCACAGCTAACAATATCTCCCAATTCAATGATTTCCTCCAGTGACTCATTGCTCTCGAAACAAACCCCATTATATTCATCCCTTCCTCGCAGATTCTCAGCCAAGTCAGTGGCTTTCTCAATCGTTCTGTTCCAAATTATCACCTTTTGCAAACTGGGATTAGCTGCTAAATGGGCTTTGATCAAATGAGGTGCCAAATTGCCTGCACCAATCATGACAAGGACTTTGCTGTCATTTCTTGCCAATATTTTTGAAGCCAAGCCTGATACACATGCAGTTCTGTAAAGGGTCAATACGGTTCCATCCACAGATGCCAATGGTTGCCCGGTAGTTGAGTTGAAGAGCACGTAATTAGCATGCACACAAGGTAAGTTTACGGTTGAGTTTTGTGGGAAATACGTGACGAGCTTGACACCTATGTAGGGAAGAGATGGGGATGAGGACCAGGAGGGCATGAGGAGAAGAGAGGAGGATGGTGAGAGGGGGTAATTTTGGCGGATTGGGTTATTGATTGTGGAGGAGACAGTGGGAAGAGAAGAATGAAAGTGTCGGATCAACGAGTGGTGGGAAACTATGGAGTGAAGAGATTCGGAGATGAAGATTGGGGAATTGATGCTGCTGCTGAGATTTGCGTTAGTGTTTTGGGGGTTTTCACTATTGATTGGGTTTGGTTTCGATGCCATTGGAGATAATTTGGAAGGAGAGGAAGAGAAGCTGGTGGAAGAACCCGAGAAGAGGCGACCAAGACTTTGCTTTTAAAAAAAAATGATCGGGAGTTGCGGGTCAAACTACTCTAAATAGTAGTACCCACCCTTACATGTTGAAGACCATACCAATACCTTTGCCAAAATGAGTTGCCAGCCTTGAGAATTTCTACAATAGCCACTTGTGCATCACTCACTCTCGACCATAAGAGAATCAAATCCATGGTCCCTTGCTAAACCCAGACCAAAAAGGATGGCTTCAGCATGAAGAGGAGAAGCAACATGATCTACTCGCACTCAAGAGGACTACTCCACTCCATTCCTAGTCCAGCCATGCCCTCATCAGAGCATCAAACGAGGCATCCATGTTCACCTTCCACTCCTGAGCAGAAGGTGGTTTCCAAGTCAGCATGGGCTCGTCCATCCACCTATCATTCACAGCAACTAATTTGAAGAATTTCATTGCTAGCCCATGCGAGAAGCTGAGTTGATAATAGCTATACGAACACTACTAACAGAATCGTGGTAGCATTTGTTCCTGTTTGACCAAATCAACCATAAACACATTAAGGCTGCACTCCAACTGATTATGCTGATTTTTCGTTATCAGGAAGTTCAACCAGAATTCCGAAGAATCATTCCACTTATCCAAGAAAGGTAACAGCCACACTGATTCATTATCAACTCCACAAACGACTCATTATCAACTGAAAATCCCCGTGTTCTGCAGAGCAAGCACATTTGATTTTGGGCATGACTCTGGCTTTCCAAATTAAATTCCAAACCAGGGATGGATGCGCCAGCCTAGGAACATCCCTGCCCAAAACCCTTCTAGCCAAAAATTATGCTTACTTATCCTATAAAATTCATCCAGCAAAGATTCAGTCCATATCAGTTTATCCAATGAGCTCCTACGACTCAAAGGTAAATGAAGGATGGCCTCATCATCCGCGGGGAAATATAACTCAAGTATCATTTCAGCATTCCATTTCCTCACCTAGTGGTAATTAAGCCAGCCACCAATAGCAAATCATTAGCATCATCTGGACGTCTACGTTGGTTGCTCGGTGGCTTATTAAGCCACTTACTATTCCAAACATCTACTTGTGCTCCATCTTCCACTCTCCAATGAAGGCCCTCCCACTAAAACTTCTCTACCAGCCAACAGACTTCATATAAAAGAAGGATTCGTTCCTAACTCAGCATTTAAAACAGTTGAATTAGTAAATTGCCTAGCTTTAAGAACCTTAAAACATAAAGGAGAATCACTCTGAACTAATCTCCAACAATGCTTGGCTAGAACAAGATTGAAAGTTTCAAAATCTTCCTCAAAAAATAAACTAGAATCACTATGCACCAATCTCCAACATTGCTTGGCTAGAAGAACAAGATTGAAAGCTTCAAAATCTTGAAGTCCTAGCCCTCCATCCAACTTGGATAAACATAAATCATCCCAGCATCTCCAACGAATGCTCTTTTTAGCATTGTTATCACCCCACCAAAAACCAGCAGTAATCATGTTAAGCTCATACATGAAACTCTTGCGTAACTTGAAACAACTCATACAATACATAGGTATTGCTTTGAGCCACCGCCTGAATCAAAACTGCTTTCCCTGCATAAGACGGTTTACCCTTCCAACCTTCCAGTCTTCTCACACCTTATCCTTTATCTTCTGAAATTCAATCTTCCATGCCCTACCAATCATAAATGGCAATCCCAGATAAACAGTCCGAAGACAAATTTTTCTGAAATACAAGGCATGTCTGAACCTCACCCTGCACATCCACCAGTGTGTTCGAACTAAAAAAGAGCAGCAGACTCATCCACATTCACCAGCTGCCCCGAGGCCCTCTCATACTGCTTTAAAATCTCCAGAATTGCCTGGCACTCGGGTATATTAGCTCCAAAAGTCATCAGCAAAAAATAAATGAATTACCCTTGGCACTTGTCTAGTCACCATAATCCCTTTGTATTACTCCACTAGAATCAGCCTCATTCAAAGGACAGGATAAACGTTCTACCGTAGCAGATCCCGAGTCCTCTAGCTGGTGAAATCTGAGTTATTGCTAAGCTGGAACTTTAATAGTCCAATTAATTTGAGCGAAGTTTTTGAAGCAATTAGCTCTTTTGTTCCTTGTATTTCCTTCTAAATGCTCATAATTAGCTGATGTTGTTAAGTGTCAAAAGTTAAAACTTCTGTTCTACCCAATTCCCCAATCTTCATCTCTGAATCTCTTCACTCTATAATTTCCCATCACTCCATGATCCAACACTTCCATTTTTCTCTCCCCCATTGTATCCTCCACAATGAATACCCCAATCAGATTGTCTATCTGATTTATTAGGCTGGCAACTCGCTCTTATTAGGAAGCTAGTGTTACACAACAAAATTTCATTGATGATAGAGAGACTGCATGTACAATGGACCTCATACAACAAGCTGGCATATATGTTCAGTCAACTTGGACACCATCTGAACAAACCCTTATTATTTCTGCATCTTCCACCACAATCCTAACATGGAGCTGTTGTTAGGGTAGTGTAACAGCCTGCTGGTTGGAATATCTTCCATTGGCAGAAAGCTAGAATATCTTATAGATAATCTGTTTCAATCCTTAAATTAGCTGAAGTGCGTAGTTCAACCTGGGTTGCAGTCCTTTCAGCTGCCATCCACCAGTCATCATCTTCATCATTCACGTTTTCCTGATGGTAAAGTTAGAGGAAACTTAAGTAGTTTTAGGAAAATAAGTAACTAAGATTCTTATAAACATTCCTTCAATATTATAAGGCAGACCAGCAACATAACCTTCAAGGAATCCAGATAATATAATGAGGGAACTGCAGAAAAGTAGATGTTTAAGTAAACTAACCACATCATTGAGCATCAATCTTTCTGGCTTACTTTCAATATTGTCTGCAACTTTTATAGCCTCAAGCCACCATGAATCTTTAGTACAGTTGTCTAAATCACTTTCATTGCTGTAAAGCAAACCCCTTTCCTCATCATTGATGACTTGGCATTCAAGATTGTTACGTATTAACCCATCATCATCAACTATCTGTCTAGAATCAAAGAAAAATGAAGGACCAGGGATGCAGTCCATTGGTATTGGACGCAAGGGAGATCGGTAACCTGCTACCATCAACAATATTAGTGCAAATTGTTAGTCATGCATAGAGGGCAAACTAATGAGAATAACAAGAAGTTTCACACACCTTTGCAATCTGGATCATAACACTTCTGATAATAAGCTGCCCTTCTCATATCAACAACATACATCACTGAAGCAGAACAATTGAGATGAATGTTAGACTCTTTGTTATCTACATAATTAAATTAAAATAATAGGAAGTGTGGGAAAACACTTATTTACAACTTATTGTAATATTGTAATGTGTATATTTAATTTGTATCTCTAAAATTAAGTATTTGTATCCTGAGAATTAAAGATAGAAAATTAGGATAAATAGTCCCTCAATTATAAGATCAGTTTTAAGAAGATTTAGTTTTCTAGTTTACCCACTAATTAGTTGTTTATAAACCTAAGGTGCTTATATAATTCTTTTAAGAGCAGTTTTTCAATATACATTCAGTTTTACTCTTAGTTTTCCATACAGTTTTATTTTTTAGTTTTTCAACATGGTATCAGAGCTTTAGGCTTTTCTTAGGAAGAAAATTTGTTCAGCCTTCATTGTTGAATTCTATTTTAGGCATTCATAGCCAAATCTTGTTAAATCTTTCAATCTTATTTTTTCCTTCTTTGGCCTTCATTGCCTAGAATCGTTTCTGGTTAAACTTTTACTATTAAGACTTGTTTCAGTCCTGAGAAATATAAGCATGCCAGAAATAGCAAGATCTGCCATTATTACCCGATTTGAGAAAGTGACAACTAGTAAAAACACCAAAGTACTACAGAAGTCTTAAGGACAAAGAAAGTTGACAGAGAGGAGATTGAGAAACTAAGAAGCCCATCGAAAACTCTTGAAAAGCTTACTAGGTATGTTTTTGGGTAAGGTCTCTAGTTCAAGTAAAGCCTCTGGTTCTCATGAATTAAACTTCTTGATTAAGCCTATTATGAGTTCTTAGATCATTGACTCAAAAGACACAGACCATGTGACACATTCCTCACAGAAGTTTAGTATATATACCCCATATCCTAGTAATAAGAAAATTGTTGTTGCAGATTGTTCACTTAGTGACAGGATTAGGAGATATTCAAATTAATCACTAGTTTGTTCTTAAAAATGTTTTTCATGTTCTTGGATTGTCTACTAATCTGATATCTATACAAAAACTTACCAAAGACAAACTGCAAAATGACTTTTTATCCCTCCTATTGTGAATTTTAGGGCCAAAGTTTGGGGAAGAAGATTGGACTTGCTAAAGAAAAAGATGGACTATATTATCTTGAGACATCAAACAACACAATTAATATTAGAAATAGTTTACCTTTGTCATTTCTTTCTGAAAAATCTCTCAATAAAGACAAAATCTGATTTTATCATTTTTGTCTTGGACATCCTTCTTTTGGAACTTTGAAAAACATGTTTCCTTCTTTATTCAAAGGATTAAATGTCGAAAATTTTCATAGTGATAGTTGTGAACTTGCAAAGCATAGATGTGTGTTTTTTCCAATTAGCAATAAAAAAAGTTCTACTTTTTTTTACTAGATCATAGTGACATATGGGATCCTTCTACAATTCCTAATATTTCTAATGTAAGGTGGTTTGTTTCTTTCATAAATGATTGTACCAAGGTCTCTTGGATATTTTTACTTAAATCCAAATTAGATGTGAATAGTGTATTTAAGCTTCCAAAACATGATCCAAAATCAATTTGGAGTGAAAATCAAGAGATTTAAGTCTGATAATGCAAGAGACTATTTCAACTAGAGTTTATCTACCTATTTCCAAAAGAAAGGATTATCCATGAGTCATTTTGTGTTAATATTCCACAGCAAAATGAAGTAACAGAGAGAAAAAATAGCCATTTACTAACCACAACTTGAGCTTTACTTTTTCAAACAAATGTACCCAAATCCTACTACGGAAAAGCTGTTTTTACTACCACACATATTATAAATAGTTTACCTACAAGGGTTTTGGGATATAAAACTCCTATGGAACTACTCACACAATTCTATCCCAACTTTAATACCACAAACAACCTCACACCCAGGATATTTGATTGTATATCATTTGTTCATGTTCACAATCATAATAGGGGGAAGTTGGATCCTAGAGCAATTAAGTGCATTTTTGTGGGATATTCATCAACTTAGAAAAGGTATAAGTGCTATCATCCTCCTACCAAAAAAATTCTCTATCTGCAAATGTCACTTTTAAAAAAAGCAAACCATTTTTTACTCAACCTTATCTTCAGAGAGAGACTTCATTCATGGAAGATAAGGACAAAGACTTTTTTTTGCTTAACTTGTCATCCTTTTCAATATTTTCACCCATTAATTCTTTTCAGTCTAAACTTGTTTTTTCTTAGTGCAAGTCAAACATTGAATTTGAGTCTAAACCCATTCCAAACACTGAATATGTGACAAAGGATAATATTGTTTGTGATTTTTTTGAAGGAATTATAGGTGTACTCAAGAAAGAAAGTTTCAGATCCTGAATCGATGCAAATCCAAGAACCTGATCCTAACTCTGGAAATAAGGTAACTACAATATTTGACTATATTTCTCAAAATAAGCATGAATCTTCTAAAACTATAACTAGTGATTATGATCTGCCTATTGCCATTAGGAAAAGAATCGGAGAATGTATTAAGCATCCACTATACCCAATCTCTAATTTTGTCATTTGAAAAATTATCACCATTCCACAAAAATTTCCTTGTGAGCCTAAACACTATTTCTGTTCCAACTACATTGTCCAAGGCATTATCTAGTGAGAAATTGAGGCAAGCCATGAAAATAGAAATGAAGCCTTAGAGAAAATAAGACATGGGAATTGGTAGAGGAAAAAATCCAGTTGGGTGTAAATAGGTTTTCACTGTAAAATATAAGGCGGATGGTACTATTGAAAAGTATAAAACCAGGTTGGTGGCTAAAGGCTACACTCAAACTTATGGAATAGATCATCATGAAACTTTTGCGTCAATTGCCAAGATGAATACAGTTAGGATTTTGTTACCATTGGCTGCAAATTACGATTGGCAGCTTCAACAATTTGATGTAAAGAATGCTTTTCTACATGGTGATTTGGAAAAGAAATATATATGAAGGTTCCATTGAGATTTGGAGGTCATCTAGAAGCAAACAAAGTATGCAAGCTGAAAAAGGCTTTATATGGCCTTAAACAGTCTCCTAGAGTTTGGTTTGAGAGATTTTCCAAAGTGATGCTAGCAATGGGATATAAGTAAAGTCAAGGAGATCACACATTGTTTATGAAGCACTCTGATTCAAGGAAGGTCACAGTTCTATTAGTGTATGTTGATATAATTGTAATTGAAGATGATGAAAAAGAAAGAGAATCTCTAAAACAGTGTTTGGCTAGAGAATTTGAGATAAAAGAGCTAGGGAGATAGAAATACTTCCTAGGAATTAAAGTAGCTCACTCACGGCATAGTATTTTTATATCACAACAGAAATATATGATGAATCTTTCGAAAGAAACTAAGAAGCTCGCATGTAAACCTGTAAATACCCATGTAAATCCTAATCATAAATTTGGAGAAGCTAATGAAGATGTTGTTATATATAGAGAGATGTACCAAAGATTAGTTGAAAGACTCATTTATCTGTCATATACTAGACTTGATATAGCATATGTTGTTAATGTGATAAGTCAATTTATGCATAGTCCTAAAAAAGTGCACCTACAAGTTGTCTACCGTGTATTGCACTATTTGAAGGCCAATTCTGGGAGAGGTATCTTATTCAAAAGAAATTCGAGGTTGGTTCTAAAGGCATACACATATGCGGATTATGCAGGTTTAATAACTGATAGAAGATCCACTTCAGGCTACTGCACTTTCCTAGGTGGTAATCTTGTGACTTAGAAGAGTAAAAAACGAAATATGATGGCAAGATCAAGTGTTGAAGCAAAGTTCAGAGCAATGCCTCAAGGAATTTGTTAACTATTATGGTTAAAGATTATCCTAGAAGACTTGAAGATCAAGTGGGATGTACCAATAAGACTCTACTGTGATAACAAGTCTGCAATAAGCATTGCACCCAATCCTGTGCAACACGACAGAACAAAACACATTGAAGTAAACTGGCATTCATAAAGGAGAAACTAGACAATGGGTTGATTTGTACATCGTATGTATCAACCAAGGGTCTACTTGCAGATGTGTTGACTAAAGGTCTTAGCAGTGCAACATTTCAAGAAATTATTTCCAAGCTAGGAATGGGAATGAAAAACACCTATTCACCAGCTTGAGGGGAACTGTGGGAAAACACTTATTTACAGCTGGTTGTAATTTTGTAATTTGTATATTTAAAATTAAGTATTTGTATCCCTAAAATTAAAGACAAAAAATTAGGATAAACAATCCCTCAATTATAGAATCAGTTTTAGAAAGATTTAATTTCCTAGTTTACCCACTAGTTAGTTGTATATAAACCTAAGGTACTTGTCTAATTCTTTAAGAGCAATTTTTCAATATAAATTCAGTTTTACTCTTAGTTTTTCATGCAGTTTTATTTTTTAGTTTTTCAATAGGAAGTTCAACAGTACAAGCCAAATATATCAACTGCAGGTTATTTCAACAGTAACCTTTTAATATTCTAGGGGTTTGGTGGTACTCTAATCATAGTTTTGGAAGGTACATTTGGGTAAGTTAAGTCTTTAATGAAGTATGGTATCAAGAACATAAAACAAGTATGATAAGTACCATGATGTATACATGATAAACCTAATAATCATAATTAATAAAGACAATTAAGTGATCATCTTGAAGCAATTGGATTAAAACTAAATAAGCATACCATGATTGCTCTTATGCTCTCTACCAATTCGCTCACAATATCGATTTCTTGACATGCTGTAGACAACTAATCCATACTCAGAGAACCAATACCAGCTTCGTATTTTCCCTTTAACAGCAGCAAATTATCATGAAAGTCAGTAGTTGATGAAGAAAATTAATAACAAGGTTTTGTTAAGCGTTATGAAAGCGGAGGATAAAAAATGGATATTACTGATAACACTTTTGTCATGTATGAACATAAGAAAACAATAAAGTTGAATTCCTCTCAATCACAATCTCTCTAGCAAAGCATAATATAACCACACATTGCAACAAGGGAAAAAATGTCAGATCAACTCCCTCAAACCAAACAGAACCCAACCCTCAAAACAAATTCTGCTGCATTGGAATTCTAGTTAACCAGATAATATGGAATCATGTTTCAAATCCACAATAAATATATCAACAACATTTCAACCAGAATAACTTAAATCTCTGGCTAGTTCTTGTTCAAATGTGGAAGGTGAATCAATGTAAGTGTACTGTAAAAATGAAACAGAGTATCATTAAATCAGGGCTTAGATTATCCTCCATATAAATCAAACATGCTTGATTCATTTGCTATTTAAGTTAAAATAAATGATACCACCTGATACATTACCGGTGGAGGCAATTGATTCTATAAATTCATCCAAAGATGGGAAGGGCGACTTTCCCGTTAGGCATGTTGTAGAAACATCACTAATGTGAGTTTTTTCTTGAAGAGCTTTGCAATATTTTCCAAAATTACTAGTTACCTGCATAACAGAAGATTTTGATCGTGAACATATAATATAATATTTTAACACAAAAGTAAAAGCCTCTTCTATTCAGAGAGAAAGAGAACTTAGAAGCTTCTACTCAGCGTAAATAACAATATTCCAAATGTCAGGGTCCTGAGATGTGACAACCAATTGCACATATTTATAATTAGTACCATACTACCATGCTGATTGCTTTGAAGTTTTGCATTCCTCTTAAACCCAAAAATATTGGAATTTGCATAAGTGAGATAGAATAATATGTATATTAATACACACAATTAAACTACAAGGTAGTAAAGTGATGAAACCTAAGGCAGAGTTCAAATCTACCTCTGTCTCAAAATGCAGAGTCTTTACACAATCTAATTCCATTTTGCAAACCAAAAGTTTCTCACAATCAATGTCCATGTTGCAGATTAAGGATGCCATGATCATGTCCTCCTCACCCTGTTGTTCAACAAAATATCTTCATTTAAAAGTTATGTCAGAAGACAGCTCTATCTCATAAATGGTTAGCAGTTAGCTTCTGATAAGGACATGAATATTTTGGTTAGCAATTCTTCATGGCATGTCATCTTACAGCACCAGTGTACATTCAACATTTCCATGGCAGTAAAATTGGGAATAATGCACATTTTGCATCGAACATTAGTAAAACAGATAAGTAAGGTTAAGAGTGGAAAACATATCTCTTTAATCAACAAATCTAAGCCCTGGTAAACTGGCGGGACCATGCTTTCTTTAGGAAAACAATACTAATTAAGATATTGAGAAAACAAAATATCTTGATAAAATTTAGCTGTTACTTTCACTGTAAAAACTTTGCAAGCAATTATGCCACTCCACTGACATAAAAGGATAAATACACTACACATATTTCTGCTATATGCATGGTCACTGAGAAATTTTTAGAATAATAGAAATAAGTTGCCTGTACTATATAAGAAGCGTCTTTTCCAACATGCACTAAAAAAAAAAAAAAAAACACAAAGAACCAGAATACCTTGTCATGAATTAAACCCACTGCATTATAAGTTGTAAGGCTCAAGCAAGTAAATTACCATACCATATCCTTACATTTGAAACGCTCGGTGGGTAGAAGGAAGGAAGTCTTTCCTGCTTTTGATGATAGAGCCAGGCGAAAGCAACGATTTCTAGAATAGACAGCAGTGTCCACAAAAAGTTGGCCAGGTGATTCAGCAGAGGTTGAATCTTTTTTCACAAATAATTTTTCAAACCTTTCATCCCTTTCCTTTGAACTTGCTATCCGTGAGCATATCTGGTAAAAGTCATCAACTAGTGGCAATGGTTGACATTTTGACGCATAACAAACAAAAGAAAAGAAGATTGAAACTATAGCCGGTTTCCCCTCTTGGAGATAACACAACAATGCTATTTATTACATTAAAAAAATGGTTATTTTTAAGTAAGGCATACCTCTTTAACAAATGCACCCACATGCAAGTTGTCCTTAAAAGCAGTCTTTGGTATACGCATGATCAAATGGCGAGAAAACTTATCTGCAGTTGAATGTTTATAGAGACAGGAATTAATATTAAGAAACAAACCCCAATATGAATAGGAAAGCATGCATCCTGGAAATAAATGATTTAGTGTATATTTTTATGATGTTGGCTGATATTGTCAAATGTACAAAGATATCACAAAATGACAAGGAGAACAAAGTCCTATGACCTAGAACAAAACTGTACCTTCAGTAGAGGAATCAAGCTCCACCACCCAATCCTGATTTCCATTGATAGAGTATTTTTCAAGTAAGGCTTCTAGAATGACAGAAATCAAGAGATCAACCATTTCATCTCCGTCCCTTCCCAAATTGTCTCTCTTATTGAACTCCAAATCAAAGTACAGATGGCATGGCAAACCCTAGAAACAACACAGCAACAATCAATAAAATAATAAAACCAATGACCAAAAGAAGGGTTAGATGTTTCCTCATGGACAATTTCAGGTTTTACTACTCAAGCACAGACAAAGGCATAAACAGAAACTGGCTAGAACAGAAAACTGAAGTGGAAATAATATTACACATGCAAATTCAATTGTGGGAAGATATGCAGAGGTTTCTACCTCCTGAATCACTTCATAGTGATGACGAAGTTTTGATTCCATAATTTTGTACCTGGAAAGACAGGATTGCAACAAGCAAAGAGTTTAAAAAGAAATTATCTCATGAAGTAATTAAGTCTGAACATGCAAGAAACAATAGTAAAGACCTCTTCCAGAACTCCTCATATGTAGAAGCAAGATATCTCCTTTGCCCACTGTAGTGGTCTTGATAACTAAAAACATGTGCATTTGCATGTGCTTTAGCAAACTTTACTGCCTCATCCTGTCTTGGAAATGTAGCCCATACTTCTGTTCTAATAAATGAGTAACAAGAGCCAAGTCAATCAAAAAGGGCAGTAAGGAAAGGGATACACCGATGCTTTTGAATCAGAAAAGTAATAAAACGGACTCCTACAGCTACCTTAAATTTGACTTCTCTTGTTCACTGAGATCAATGCGAATTTCACGTAATAAGCGCAGCAAACTCTGTGGTCTTTTTGGAGGAACACCATGTGGGGAACCGTAAAATATAACTGGAGAGATCTGTTTCCTGCGGCTCAATTTTCCTGCCTTAATTGCTGTTGAAACACACTAAAGGAAACATAAAATTTGGTAAATGTCTACAGATGATAATGAAGAAATAATGAATAGGTAACAATAAGTACAAGTCAGAGAAGCTAACTTTAGAATTCCATTATTAAGTCAAACGAAGCCAAACTTGGTTCAAATAAGTGAATCCATGTTTCTAATGTCTCTTTTCAGGCAATCTAGGTCTTAGTTCCTTGCTGTGCTCAACCAAAACATGCATGACCAGTAAGATATAAACTTACATGGAACAAAAGCAATTTAAACTACATACCTTCTCAACAGAAAGTTCGGCACTGATTGCATTTTCCTTTCCTTGTTCGGATGATCCTAGGGAAGGTGACAATGAGACCTTTCTTGTTGAATTTTCTCGATTCAACTTCCTTTTACATCTTTTTCTTTCCCTTACAGCAGATTCTAACAAAAAAAAAAAAAAAAAAAACAGAACAAGATTCCTTATTATTCTCCCTTTTTTCTTTAATTAGCATAACACATGAAAATCACATAAAATTGTAGTGGACTAACAGCAGAAGGAATTCATAGTACTAATATCGATGCGATGATGACTAAGATTGCGAAGAAAAGAAAAGCACGGAATATTTGAACTCATGCGAGAAATATAATCAAACCCTCATCAAGAATTTGATAAGAATCACGCTCCACATTTATCATTATCAACAACTGGATTTCAAAGTAATTTTGGGGTTTATTTCACAAAAAAGAAAAGATTAGAAAAAAAGGGAGTGAAGCTTACGAGGAGGAGAGATGCCGCACTTGAAGCATTGGAACAATCGGTCGACGTCGTCCATTGTGCTCGTATTTCCCTTCTTCGCCATTCTCTTCTTTTTCTTTTTTCCCTTCACTGCTAACTGAGCGGGAATTTAATTTTTCAATGACACCACCGACTTTCACTTTGTCTATTCAAAGAAAATCCCTAACGTTCTTTTCTTTTCTGTTTTTCAAATTTCCCTTGATAAATTTAAACTGCAAAGCTTAAGGCGGTTTATCATTTTATAATTTCTTTTAATACCGTAATATCTTAATTACAGTTGACAGATGTCTAATTTTCAAAGGATCTTAATAAACACCTGTCTAAAACTATAGAATAATTATTTTGCCCTTAACAAAAAACTTTTAAAATATTTTGATTATGAATTTTGTGTTATGATAAGTTTGGACAAGAGACTTTATTTATAAAGAGAATTTCAAAATGAAATGATTTTTTTTTTTCGTGTTCCCAAAGAGTGGTAGAACCTATTACAATCTTAAGGTTATTACCACATAATGATTATCACCTCGACTTAAAGTTTAATTAGTCAAATAATCAGCATAAAAGTTTACTCCTTCGAAGATTTGTTGAATTTTGTACTTCCAATTTCTACTTATAAACTGTTGACATTATTTTTTTTTTTTTTAAATCAAGAGAGTCTTATATTAAGAGAAAAAAAAAAGTTGAGATTCGAACTTCGATTTAGATATTTTTTTTAAAATTATTTTGATTATTAAATTAAACAATTAAAAATTATTGATATTAATTAATAACATAATAAAAGAGATTTTTTTGCATGCTTAAATTAACCGTCAACAAAAAAAAAAGATTCAATAATAACTTTCCAAAGTCTCTCTCCCAAACTAATTTTAGTCCATCTAAATTTAAATTGCATACAATTCGGCCTTAAGCATCGAACCATATCCAATTTTTCTAACAAACCCAAATATTTGATAGCCATCTAAATATCGTGCAATGTCTCCAATACCCAAATCACCTGGATTAGAAGAAGCAGCACCATCTACGTTAATTTTAATAAAAGTAATGGAGGAAGTTTCCAAGCAATAAGAGAGACCTGATTAACATAAGTCGTTTGATCTGATGGTAAGCAAAAAACTCCCTAACCCTGTCTCTAACAATATTAGTGGTATAATCAGGTAGAGTAAATCCCTGTTCAAATATGCATTTATTCCTCCATTTCCAAATATTCCAGCAACCCAACAAAATCGGTCAAGGGATTCCATCATGCACAACATTACTCCTAGCAAGATTAAAAAAGATCCAATTCTGTAGGGACAAAAAAAGAAAATGTTCCAAGTTAGAGCCCGCAATCCAACAATTCCTTAACATACCTAAGAATTTGCAATCTCTAAGTAAGTGTAGTTACTATTCAATCTAATTCTGATATCTTTGACGGAAGGCTGAAGTTGAAATCTCTCTAACTATACACGTCTCCCTTGTTAGTATCCTGTTATGCAATACTAACCACAAAAAATCTTTTCTACGAGGAGGCACATCTAATTTCCACAACTTTAAACATTGGGCTGAAGGTCATCTAATAACAGCTTGTAAGTCGAAGATACTGAAAAAATACCATCCGAAGCTATAGACCAAAACAACTGATCCTCCCTGTCATAAGACAATGAAAACACACATAATTGATATTTAACCGACTCCAGTATATCCGCAATCCTGCTCCAATCTCAATCCCCATTTGAATTCACAAAATCACTTACACACTACGATTCATCTATGCTTGACAAAACTCAGTTACATCTTGTTTTGAGAGGCTGATCACCCAACCACTTATCACACAAAAAGAGGTTTGGTTCCCATAGAATATAAGTTTCCCAAACCCTTGCATTACCAACTCCTTACTCCAAATAATACTTCTCCAAGTATGAAAAGCACTAAGTTTTTTAAAGGCTTGAAAAAAAATTAACCCCTTTTAAATATTTAGCCCTTAACACCCTACTGTATAACTCACTGTCCCTTTCACCTAAACGCCATCCAATCTTGGCCAATATGTTGTTTGACAAAATAAAAAATATAATTATCAAAATTTTTTAAATTTGAATGAAAATTTTTGGAAGACTCAAATTCTCTTTTCAAATTCCATCTAAGTAGATAGAATTTGTAAATTTTTTTAGTTTTATGATAAAAAATCAACATTTACCATATTTTCTTTTTTTGTGTAACTTTTTTTTCTTCAATTTTAACTACAAAAACTCATTATATATATTTTTAAATTTTTTCATATTATTAGTAATATCTACACATTTTTACAAATATAATGACACTCATTATATTTTTTTAGTATTTTGCTTTTTCTATTTATATATCATTATTTATCTATTATAATTACTCTTATCTCATCAAAATCTAATATTTAAAATTTTTTTCTAAAAAATAATTATCTAAACAATGCAATTATAAATGTTGTTATTTTAAATGATGCATTTTAAAATACTAATATTTCAAAATTTTTAAAAATTTCAAAAATTTTTGTTCAAATGTACCATTAAAGTTTTGGAAAGTTGACCTATTCAAAGAGAATTTATCTAAACAATTAGATTGGACTATTTATAAAAAAAATGTCTTAATTTCTTACATTTATTATTTGTATTTAAAAAATTTGAATTAAATCCAATAACAAATTAAAAATTTACTAGTTCATTTTTTTGTTGCTTATTTAGTTTTTTACATGAATTAAATTTATCAATTACTTTTATAAATCAAAGCGTTAAAATAAAAAAATAATATTTTATTAAATAAATTAAACAATAAAAACTATATAGAATTTTTTTAAAAAGAATTTTATAACATAAAAATTAATATATTTTTATATCATAAATATATATATATATATTAAGCTATATAATAAAATATAAATATTTTAACAATTGTATATAAATTAAAGTTTCAAATATGTTTGTATTATATAATTTATAAATAAATAATTTTTATATATTTAATTAACCAAATATGATTATTTTAAGATTAATACATATATTGAAATATATAAAAATAATTTTTTAAAAAATTAACAATTATTATTTAATATGATTTAATTTAAAACTATATTTTAAAATTAGGTCAATAAAAATTATAAATATTAAAAGAAGTCTTTTGACAAAATAAGGGCCAACTATCTAGTCAAATAATTACTATTTTTAGGCATTAAGGTTAATTGCTTTTAAATCAAAAATGTCAAAGACAAATGACATATGGATCTTATGTGACTCTAATTAATATTTATTTTTAATTAAAAAATATAATTAATATAATAATTTATAATAACTTTTTAAAGTGTCTTTTTGCCTTTAAAAAGTTGTTGCTAATGGTAAAAAATATTAATTACAAAATGAATGAAAAAAATACAACTTATGCAATGCCTTTAAGATTTTATTTTTACATACTAATTTATAAATTTTTAAAGGCAAAATAATATGTCATAAATATTAATATATGGTGGGATTTCCATCACATCTAACCATTTCTAGTATCTTTTTCAAGATATAGTAACTTAGTCTTTTCACTTATAAGGTATTTGTTTATGGATAAAATAAAATTTTTTGTTAGAATCTTATTTTTTTATAATTTGATTCTTTCATTCGGTTTACAATATATGATTTTTGAAGTTTTAAAAATTTTTTAATAATGTCAAGAAAGAAGAAGTATGAGGAATCAAAACTCTCTTCTCCTTAAAGTTTTTTTAGATTTCAAAGAAAAAGTGAAAATTTTTCTCATTTACCTTCGCTTAAGTGCATTTTGAGATTATATAAACAATATTATTTATTTTAGAATAGTAGTAATTTTTATAAAATATTATAAAAACAATTTTTTTCTTAATATATTTTAAATAGATATAATTTTTTTTTAGATTAAAAACGTGATCTTTATTATTAAAAACGTAATATTTGTTATATTTTCAACAAAGATCACATTTTAAGATTAAAAATGTGATTTTTATTGAAAATATATTACGAAAAACATTATATTTTATTTTTTATATTTTGCTTGTTGATATATTATGAGAAATTTTATTTTTTAAAATTTTAAAATTTCAACAAAAACCACAGGGTCGTTTGTTTTTGTTTTCTATTTTTTATTTTCATTTTCAATTTTTTTTGAAAATTGAAAACCAAAACATGTTTGGTAGGTTGTTTTTGTTTTTTGTTTTTGAAAACTAAAAACAAAGTTTTGAAAATTATTAAAAACAAAAAAATTGTGTTTTCAGTTTTTTGAAAATAATTTGACACTATTGCTATATAAGCACTATTTATAAAAATTACAATTAAACTACTACAACGATGTTACAAATAATATATTAATAAAATAATAGTTTTATTATATAAATATTATATTAATAAATAATATTATATTAATAATACAATATTATTTGTTTATTAATATAAAGATATTATATATTATTAATATATTATTAATAAATAATATTTATTAATATATTATTAATATCATATTAATATAATATATTATTTATTAATATAATATATTATATTAATAAGTTATTATATTATTAATATATTATATTAATAATTTATTATTAATATAATATAATAATAATATATTAATAAATATTATATTACTAAATAATATATTATTAAATATTATTTATTATTAATAACAAATGGAGTCTAAACGCTTTAACCACTTTCTCTTACCTGTTTTTGTTTTAGAAATAGTTTTTGATTTCACATTTCTAAAATAAAAACATTTTATCCAAACATGTTTTGAAATTCAATAAATTGAAACTAAAACAAAACAAAATTTTCAAATATATAAAATACACAACAATACCAACAATACCAAAGGACTACATTTTTCAAATGAAAAATGTAATATTTGTTAGCAAACATTACATTTTAATGTAAAAAACATAAATTTTTTCGATATTTTAAACAAAGACACGGTGCTTTTGAAATTCCTGACAAAAACTATGATTAAAAATATGATCTTTGTTGAAAATATAAAAATATTATTTTTCATTGACAAAAACTATGATTAAAAATATTATTTTTGTTGAAAATACAAAAAAAATATTTTTCAAAATTTTTTAGTTTCAATGAAGACAATGTGTTATTCACATGTCACATATTATAAATGTCACATGTAATGAATGTCTCGTATTATTAATGTATCATCAAAGACAATACAATAAAAATTTTTAATAAGTAATCTTACATTCTTCTAAACCAAACATAAAAATTTTACATTTTTTAATCAATAAAACCTAAGAATCATGTTTTCCCCTTCATAATCACTTTTTTCTTAAATCTAAGAATCCGTGAACCAAATACCCTCTTAAAGGATAGGAAAATCAATTACATGTTCTCTTAAAACCACACTAGACTTTTTCAACAAAAAACTTACAGACTAGTCATAGGTATTTTTATCTATGCTTTAGTATTCACCAATTGAAGACTTGGAATAATCGAAGGATGAATGAAGAATTTTTTGAGGTTGCAACAAAAAAGAAAGAATTAGGATTTTTTTTCCATTTAAAAAAGGTAATTTTATTTTTAAAAAATCAAGTTTTTATACAATTTGTTCAAATAGAATATGAACTGTATCTTTTCTATGTTATTTTCTAAAGATTGTAAATTTATCATGTGTTATCAAATTAGGACCTTTTTGTGTTGATAATGAAATCAGTAAATTTAAACTATAATTACTATTGTTTCTCAAAAGTTGTAGTTGTTATAACATGTATTGGACTCTGCTTGTCCTACAACTCCAATACTTTGCATTAATAATTTATAATAAAAATTAGGCTTGTGATGTGGTCTTGTAATTTGTATGGTCTTGCTCTCACAAGAGATGTAAATCATAATTTTTTAATAGTATAAGCATTAGGTAAGAGTGCTTTTTTGTTTGTTATATTTGGTTTAGTTGATATCATGCTCTAGTACTCTAAACTATATGCTTATGTTTATTCAACAATGTTATTTTTTTATGTTACAAATCTATAGTTACATTTTTATGCCTCCAAAAAGTTTGATAAGTTGTAGCTATTGTAATTTAAAAATCTATTACGTCAGTGATATTTTATTTAATAACTTTTTTTGATAATTAATTAATAACATCATAACTAATTCACCTGACATAACACCACACTAGGAAGACACCTTATTGAACTCACAATCTAGATGAGCCAGCGATTTGCAAACCCATTTGATTTTTTTTTTATTCAAGAATAACACAAGGCACTACTATTCCTAGAAATATGGGAACACACAAACACAATAATGCATTTATTCTTGTCATTATCGCCTTTGTCTTGTCCCCTTACCTTACCCTACAAATCCTGTTCACCCCAGTTTACCAGAAACCCCTCGACCAGACCTAGAAGGCTAGCCTCTTTTTAAAGCCCTCACATCGAGAAGACCCTAGGGACTCTATCTCCCATGCCCAGACACCCTGCCTTCGAACACACCTGAAACCCCCAAGCTTCGAATACCCAGAAAACCCAAAAGCTCAGATTGAGAAGAACCCCAGGCATCAGACACCCAAACCCCAAAGTCTTTGCCTACGTCCAAACACCCAAAAAAAAAAAATTCCAGTTTCCATACCCTAAAACCCAAACTCTCATTAACCCAAAAACTCAAGCACCATACACAAAACCCTTATCCATAAAAAAAAAAAATAAAAAATACAGTCTTCATCGTGGAAGGAACCCAGCGTCAAGCCACCTGCAAAAAAAATTTCATCAATTTTTTTAAAAAAAAAAAAAGAAAGAAGAGGAGACCGAAAGTTTTAAGTCTCGATCTATGCCGATTGAGGCTGTTTATGGTAAAACGGACACCGGATCTAAAAAAATTGCGTTGAGGTGAACGTTTGAGAGTTTTCACATTTTTTGACCATCGACGGTTGACAGGATAGCACGGACGCCAGTGACCAAAGGCTGTAAAGCCCTGGGAGCTCTCTTAGGAGCTCTAAATTTTTTTTAGCAAAAGGGATAGAATTAAACTGAAAAAAAATGGTTTTATATAGAAAGCCAAAACTCAAAACGACGTCATTTAAACAAAAGAGGATTCACGTATGGACCCAGATCTAACTCGAAATTCATGTAACCCGACCCATAACCCGTTTATGCCTCAGCTCAAAATCCATCCAGTTGAACCGGCATCAAATCGCTAGTAAACCAGTTCGGATAGGTCTGAACCGCCAAATTGCTGAGTCGACCAGACCGACTATTGACTGGACTGTTGATCGGTCCTGCTTAGTTTTTTTTTTAATTTTCTAATTTTTTATATATTACTATTTTTGTTATTTTGAGTTTTATTTTTTATTTATGCATGATAAAATTTTGAATTTGTTAGAATAAATATTTGATTATTTTTAATAATAATAAAATAAAAATAAAGTAGGATAATGACTAAAAAAAAAACTAAAAATGCTTAAATAATAATAATAATATTAATAATCTAAATAATAATAATAATAATAAAATATTTTTATTTTTTCTGCCTAGTTGTTGGAGGGAATAAAAAATATATATAATTTTGCCTAGATGTTAGGGAATTATATAAATTTTTTTAATAATAATAATAATAAATTGATTTTCTTAATAATAAATTTTCATAAAAAAATAGAGATTTCTTTTAATTAATTTTCAAAAAAATGATAAAAAAAATTAAACTTGCTCCGAAAGTCTGTCTAGATGTTGGAGATTTTTAGAGATGTTCGCATTTTAAAATTCAAAAAAAAAATTAAAATCAAAACCCAAAATTTCTAAACCTCTAAAATCTAAAATCTTAAAATCCAAACCCCAAAACTTTCGAAACCTAAACCCAAAATTTCTAAACCCTAAAATCAAAACCCTAAACATCAAACTTTAAAACCAAAACCCTAAAATCTTCAAACCCTAAAATCAAAACCCTAAACTTTCGATACCCTAAAATTCAAGCCCTAAGACCTTCTAAACCCAAAAACCCTTAAAACTCAAACCAAAACCCTAAAATTCGAATATTCAAAATCTTGAAGCCATAACCTTTAAAACCTCTACCCAATCCTTTAATCAAAACATTCCGAAACTCTAAGGATACGTGTGAAAATCTCAAGTTGAGTAATTTGTTCCTGAATGTCGCCTAGATGATAGGGTATTTAGGAAAATTTATTCCATTAAGTTTTTCAAACGGGTCCTTAATTCATTTTAACAATGGGGTTAATAATTGATTAATAAATAAGAATAATAATAAAAGAAGATCTTAAATATAAATAGTCGCACCTAAGCTTTGTCTAGATGTTGGAGAGTCAATGTGGTTTCATTATATTTAAGAATCCAATTTGAAATTTGTATTTCATCATCATACACAGCATCTATTGGCTTACATACATTTATTTGTTATTGTTTGCACTCCTCTATCTTTAATTTCTACTTGTTATCTAATAATATCATCATTTACTTTTTCGTACAAAATGTTTTCTTCTTTAATTTATTTACTTTTAAAAATGTGTAATTTTAACACAAAATAAAGATAACATTCCGAAGGAAATAATTTTTGATACTTTACCCAGATGTTGGAGAGTTAACCAACAATGTCTTTTGTAAAGGGATGTATTTTTCATTTTCAAGGGATGTCCGTGGTAAATATCAGTCAAAAGATTATCTTTTAAAATTCTACCTAAGATGTTTGAAGGAATTTTAAAGATAATTTTTTTTACTTAGAGATTTCTTCGATAACTCCTAAATAAAGTATTTGATAATTAATTTTCTTTCTTTGTAAAATAATAAAAAAGATTATTATTAAATTTCAAATCAAAACCATTTATAACTCAGAAATAGTGCTTGTTAAATGGTACCAATATGGTGTTGTGGGGTCTAATCATTTCTCAAAGTACCAATCTATCCAATTTATAACTGAAATTATTTTGATAAACTTTTAACATTCTTTATAGTTAATGAAGTAATCTTTTTGAGAAAATCAACCCTAAAAAAATGTATGGTAAACTTTCTCATTTTTCTCAATTTTAAAATTCTTTATGTCTGGTGGTCCCAAAACCATTATGACAACTTGACGACTCCACTGAGGATTTTGAGAGTCAGGCCAAAATTTTAATTATGTGCTTTTAATAGTTAGATTTAATTGGTTTTATCTGATATTTAATTTAATTTCCTTTATTTTAATTTTTCAAAATATATATGCATACAAGTTAATAAATAAAATAAATTATATGTTATTTATTACTTTATTTTGATTCTGTGTTTATGATTTATTTATGTTATTTTGATTAATACTTTATTCTGCACACACTTTGTATATGCATTTACATGTATGAGCTCTAAACCTGAGCTCCATCCTTTTTAGGAGGAAGTGAAGTAGTTACGTTCTCGTGAGGTGATAACCTCTACATTTGCTAGCGAAACACTTTCACTCAAATTGAATCATTTCCGTTCGTAACCTGTAATGGGTGAGGATTGTGGTGCTTTACTAGTCTAGTATGGACGTCAGTGAGGAAAAATTTAAGAACCTTTAGATTAACAAATCCTCACTCAGCATATAGTGAACCTTAGGGGATTAGCCTTGGATAGAGCATTGCCTTTTTGTAGAAATAAGAGAAAAGCATTTTCTTAAAGTTTTTTTCCCCATTTGACATGTATTTCATTCATTTGGTAGTTATCCAAAATTTACATTTTCATAAAATACTTTAGAATAAAATGAATTTTTTTGCATTATCCAACAAGCAAAAAAAAAAAAGTTTTCAAAAAAAAAAAAGATTTTTCTCAAATTCTTTGTTTATTGGCCAAATAAAAATTAATTTTCAAGTCCTAGTTATTTTGTTTTTCCTCTTTAAATTTTTTTTTTTGTATTTTGTTTCATCTTTTACATTTCATACATCATAACAAATAATACATGTATTCCATCCCATGCGTATCATAATAGGATATTATGAGCATTCCATCCCATCCATATAAATAGATAGTACATGCATCCCATGTTGTGCACATGATGATAAATGATACATGCCTTCCATACATATCTTAATAGTTAGTGCACCCACTCCATTTCATTACATATTTAAAGGTAGTATCAGTTTCACTAGGTTGGCATAACACAAGTATTGCATTTCATGTAAAAATATAACATACACTTGATAGGTTCATGCATTCCATACAAGTATGTTGCATTAGTCATAAGAATACATCTCATCATTCATGTAAATATGTCATTGCATTTTATGCATATAGATTCATGGATAGTAGGGTCTTATGAAACATGCATTGCATTTCATATCTCACCATCCCTACAACATAACATTACATTTCTTGCATACACATTCATGGTTGACGAAAATTTTCATTTGGGTCCTTGTACATATAAAAATCCATTGTCATAGGCATATATGCATTTCATGACATTTTTTAGTCATCATATTCATGTATTCATAAACATACTTTGTATGTCATGTAAGTTAGAAATTATTTTTATGGCATCATTCAATAAGGGTGATAGTATAAAATTTTTGGTCTAAGTCCCAGAATAAAATATCTGTCTTAGTAGAAATTAGAATGGCAAAAATGATAGATCAATTGAAAGCAAGGATTAGTGCTTTGGAGTTGAATCAAGAAGAATTATGGCTCGAGCTTCGAGAGATAAAACAACACATGGCTTAATTGATAGAAATGGTTAACGGTAATGGTGGAGTTGAGTTTGTTCCTCCTCAAAGATCATTGTCACTTTCATCAAGTCAAGATCAATCGGTTCCAGTTAGTTTGAGCACTTTTTCATAACAGACTAAGGCATTGGGTAATTTGAACAGTGATCAAAGTTTGGGCGAACTCAAGAGAGGAATGGGTGAACTAACCATGCAAATGATCGAGCTCAAAAGTTTGATTTCCAAGAAGGAGTCACTTGGCTTCAAACAACCATCACCAACTATTTCGAGTCTAACACGCAATTAAATCCTTCTTATGACCACTTCTAACCTCATTTCCAAACACCTAGGATTAGGCCCCTAAATTTCACGCAACCTTCAAAAATTTCACACCTGAATCCACTTTCACCACCTCATATTTCACAATCGCTTGTTTAGCATACTATCCCATCACCACTTTCGTAACCTAATTTTTGACCCAGAGTTTTTCAATTCACTTTAAGACTAACTATACCACCATCTTTTCAGCAAAGCAAACAAACCATAGGACAGAAAAACTCTGGCAACACCAAAGGAAAAGCTCCTATTGATCCAATACCAATATCCTACATAGAGTTATACCCACTACTCCTAAAAAACTATTTCATTGCCCTTATCCCTGTTAAACCTCGTAAACCATCTTTTCTCAAATGGTATAACCCTAATGCTCGATGTGAATATCATTTTAACATTATAGGTCATTCTCTAAAAGACTGTATGATTTTGAAACATAAGGTACAGGGACTAATGAAAGTTAAATATCTAAGTTTTGATGCCAAAATGAAGCCAATTATTCATAAGAATCCTTCATCGATCCATGTTGAGATAGCAAGTAGTGCTGTAGACGGTAGTCAAATTGACTAAGATGATGAATGAAAATAATAAGCATTTAGGCACAGAGATATCCTTTCCAGCAGTCATAGTCAATTTTTTAGATTTTTTAGATGAGATAAGGAGAGTGAGAGTAGGTCTAACACTTTTTGACCCCAGTCCTAGAATGGTTCATGATGTGTAAACTTGATACTTTTGAGAATGAATGAAAACTTTTTTTGACCTGAATTTTTATGAATTGATGCCTCTATCCATTTTTAATAATTGTTTGTCTAAAGGAGCTTGTGAAAAAGCAATGGTTGTAAATATGCTTTCACCAAACTTTTGAGGAGGAAAGAATGTCTTTAGATAACCCAGCAAGAATATAGGATGGAACTTAAGTTTTTTTTCTTAATAATAATAAAATTTGACTTGCACATCATGCATCATCTATTTGAATTTATTATTTTTATGCTAGCTAAGTATAAAAGATGATGATTGTGAATATCCTTTTGTTAAACCTTCAAAGCCAAAAGATTTTTTATAATAAAATTCATGTCATGCATTTCTGACTTTTGATAATTAATAAAAGGTTCAAGGATAGCTATCCTAAAAACGAGATCAATTAAGTTTGCACACCTATAGCACTCAAGTCAGTACCAGAATCATAAAAAATGAATATGCAAGTTAAGTGGACAGAGTAGAAAAGGCCTAAAAAGAGATCAGAAAAACAGTTATGAAAATGTAACAGAACATGGATAGACAGTTGACAGAATTAAAATAGATGTTAGTAGAGTTGACAAAAGGAAAAATAATTGTTGAAACACACAGGGCAAATAAGGAAACAACTGGTGAAACACCATTGTATCCAGCGAGGTTCACATATATTCAAGACCCTCATATGCTTCAAGCACCTCCAATAACTCATCAACGTTTTATTGACACTCCTGTCTAGTTACCCTCAGTTCAGACAAATGTCAACCCTGGACGTACTCTTCACGACTCTACTGCTGTGCCTAATGTAGATGATCCTAAAGAATAAAAAAAATTAAAAAAGGTACTAGATCTATCAAAAGATACGATGATGAAGGATAAATTCGATCTGTTAGAAGGGAGATTAAAAGTAATTGAAAGCCATGATGTGTACGAAAACGTTGACGCCAACGAGCTTAGTCTAGTGTCTGATCTTGTTATTCCATCAAAATTTAAAACCCTAAATTTTGAGAAGTATGATGGAATGAAATGCCCTTTAACACACATCACTATGTACTATCGAAAGATGATAGGTCATACTCATGATGATAAATTATTGATCCATTACTTTCAAGATAGTCTCACTAGGCTTGCAGCAAGATGGTATGCTCAGTTGTATCGAAATAAAATTTGCTCTTAGAATGACTTGGCTAGGGCTTTCCTAGCACAATACAAGCACATTGAAGATATGGTGCCAGATAGGTTATCCCTACAAAACGTGAAGAAAAGGTCAACTGAAACTTTTAAAAAATATTCATTCAGATGGAGAGACATAGCAACCCAAGTACAACCACCCTTGTCAGAGAAAGAAATCACTGTTCTATTTGTCAATTCTTTTAACACTCCCTATTATGAAAGAATGATTAGGAATGTCTCCAAAATTTTTTTTGACATGATGATTTCTGACGAGATTATAGAGAATGCAATCAAGAATGGTAGGATTAAGTTAAAAAATGCAACAGATATTAAAGAGAAGTATATCAGAAAAGAATGAAGGATAGGTGCAAGCAATCACAATGGATGGGCATCTACCCAATTGCTCTACCCCATACAATCCTTATTTTGTTCATCAACCTCATCACTCTGTTACTAACAATATATCTCAAAACCTATATTTTTGCCAATCAAGTCAGCATTTGGGCTTTCCAATAAATTTTCATCCTCAAATGATCATTAATGATCTTGTCCCTATATTTGAACCCACCACTCGACCAACAAAGAATCGAAAGAGACCAATGAATGATTAAAAAAAATTACCCATCCTTATTTCTCACCTTTTGCCTTTACTAATAAAAGGTTGGTATCTCACTCTTATGCATTCAAAAATAACACCAAATCCATCGATAAAGAGTTATGATCCCAATGGCAAATGTGATTATCATATGAGGGTAATTGGTCACTCAACTGAAAAATACAAACAGTTAAAAAAAGTTGAAGATCTTATCAAGAATGGTATTCTGACTCAAGATGTGATAGAACAATGAAAGTTAATGACTCCATCCAATTGCCAAATGTGAGGAGTTAAGATGAAAAAAGAAGTCTCATGTTCTAAAAAAATCAAGATAGGATGATTTTCTTTTGAATCTTTTCACTATTTTATGTATGACATGTGCATGGTGTCCCTAGAAGTTATCTAACTTATTTTGAAAGAATTGAATGTTTTGGATCTTTTTTTATAAAATTTCTCTTTATGCATTTGTTTGAATAAAAAGTTCCACATAAGTAACTTTCAAGATTTCAAAAAACAAAAACAAAAAAACAAAACAAAACAAAATAAAATAAAAAGAAAAAAGAGAAAAAAAAAGTTTTCTTTTGCAATAAAAATGAAAGGATTCTTAAGGGAAATGGTGATTACTATTAGAAAAAAGCTCTTCAAATACCTTTACACCTTTTCAAATACTTTTATGCCCCTAATCACTCAAATGATTGGATTCATCAACCATAACTTTTTACGCAATGTGAGTTTGAATTCATATCTTAAAGGATCGATAATCTTTTCTTGGGCAAAAAACAAAAGTGGTTAATTTTGAAAGTTCGTTTTGAATTTAAAAAATTAGATACTCTTTCAAATTTTCAATCGGTAATTTAATGTGTGTCAAAATTTTACCATGACTGTAGACACAAAAATACCTGAATTTTTTTAAATAACCTTTGTTCCATATCTTAAGGCCCATTGAGAAAAAGAAAAAAGAATTCATTTCTACCTAAGACAATTTATTTCATATCTTTATACCTTTTCTCTTTCTTTTAGCAAAAAATACCAAAAAAATTTTAAAGCCCAAAAAGCCTTTTTGAACTATGCGATCGATCCTATAGACTTGATCATCATTAGAACCTTGAGTGAAAAAAAAAGATGGGGCATAAGAAAATTAAAAAAAAAGTAAAAAGATAAAAAAAAAACAACAAAAAGACATTTTCAATGATTTGCTCTTTTAACCAAATGATCACTTTTGAAATGATGAATAACCATCTTTCTTTATCTTTCTCATACATAAAAATTATCCATTTGCTACGCATTTGAGCCTATTAAATTTTTTTTCTAAAATAAACCCCAACCAAGGATCATTTTCTACGTTAGGGGTAAAATACAGATATATTCAAGATCAACTTCAAAAAAATATCCAATTTTGAAAGCGTCTAACATACCCTTCGAGATGAAAGTCTGGGGTTAAAAGTGAGTAAGGCTTCAATTGAAATCTTAAGAATTCAAGAGAGTGAATAGCTAAAGATGAAGTTAGGCATTTTCAAGGAAGGGCAAAGAAACTTCGGAGATAAGAATCTAAAGCTTCAATTAGAATTAAAAAAATAAAAAATTAAAAAAAATCTAAAAAAATAGAGAAGAAAAATAGAGAAAATATGTACCTTAAAAATGAGAATTCCTGGCAAAAAAAAAATCAAGTTGCTGAAATTAAAGCAATATGTTTCAAAAAAAAAAGAGAAAAAAACAAAGAAAGAAAATCAGAGAATGCTCTTTAGGATCTTTGGCCTAATTACCCTCAATAATATATTTTGAGCCTATTTATCCATTCTTTCAAAACCTCTAACCCCGAGCCTACATTACATACCTTGAAAAGTCTATTTTGATCAAATATGGACACTTGGATTGAAGAGCAATGTCTTTGAAAGTTTGTATATACTTGTTGGTATTTGGCTAGATTTCACCAATTGATAAAAAATATAGCTCTAAGGTGAAAACCCTAAAAGGATAGTTTAGAGCTAAAGTCATTTTTTGAGGCCCCAAAATAAATTTTAGAGTTTCAAAGTTCTATTCAGAATAAAAGAATCTCAATACAAAGCTTTTTGAAAGACTAATACTAGTTAAAGACCTTTCATTTCAAAAAAAAAAAAAAGCCTTGTCCTCTTCTCAAATCTTATTTGGAAAGTAATGGCTAGTTTTGACTCATATTACAGTATCACGTTTTCAATAAAAGAAAAGTGTTTTAGAAAATCAACTCTTTCGTGAGCCTAAGAGAAATCTTTGTAACCCTCGTCGAGCTTTCCATGAGATATGCCCACTAGTGAAAAGAGTTAAATTGTCAATTATCCCCCATCCACAAGTACTCCAAATAGTAGTCATCAATTTTCAAAGAATTCAGAAGTCTTGAGTTTTAAATTTTTTTATTGACTACAAAGATACTTTATGTAAGGTAATTTTTTTGATCAATTTTGAAAAATTTCAAGATTATTGAGCATTTTGTACATAATACGAGATCATTTTTTATGAGAATTAAACATTGAAAATTTGAACAAAGATTTTTTTTTTAAAAAGGGAGAAAGGCAAAAAGAATTTTTGCATTTACATCACTAGCATCATTAGAAAGACATTTGACCTATGGATAAAAAATAAAAAAAGAAGAGACATTCATAATTACATGACTTGCTCGTGCATCATTAAAGGGACATTTGCATTTGCATCACAAGAAAGACATTTGCATTTGCATCATTTACATTTGCACTTGTATGAGACATTTGCATTCACATCATAAAAAAAAATTGCATTTGCATCATGGTATCTACACCCTAAGAAAATGTATGTGTAAGGGCATTTACCTGAAAACAACATTGTCACTTGCATTGTGAAAAAGCCAAATATATTTGTATCAAGCATTCATATCCTTGCATTTGTATTGACATTTGTATTCACATCGACATTTCCATTAGCATCATTTGATGAGAATAGACATTTGTATAATGATTGCATTTATCAACTTTGATTGGGAGATTTCAATTTTAAATTTTCAAAGTTTCATTGCCTCTAATTGGGAGGAACATTTAAAGATTTTAAGATTTGTAAGACCTCTGGACGTAATCTCTAAAGCCTTTGGGCACAACTTTCAAGATTTTTGGGTAAAAGATTTTAAATTTTTAAAGTTTCATTGCCTCTGATTAGGAAGAGCATTCAAAGATTTTGAGATTTGTAAGACTTCCAGGCATAATCTCTAATACTTTTGGGCATAACTTTCAAGACCTTCGGACAAAATATTTTCAAAATTTTAAAGTTTCATTGCCTCTGATTAGGAGGAGCATTCAAAGATTTTGAGATTTGTAAGACCTCCGGGCGTAATCTCTAAAGCCTCTGGGCACAACTTTTAACAGTTTCAGATAAAATATTTTTAAAATTTCAAAGATCACAGACCTCTGATTAAAGGAGCATTCAAAGATGTTACTTTCTAAGACCTCAGAGTATAATTTTAATTCGCGGTGTTATCCCGATCGATTTTTTTATTTTTCAATTTATGGTGTTGTCCCAGTCGATTCTATAAGACCTCCAGGCATAATTTTGATTCACGATGTTGTCCTGATCGATTCTATATTTTTCAACTTACGACGTTATCTCGATCGATTTTGTAAGACCTCTGAGCATAATTTTTAAAACCTCCGAGAATAATTTTGATTCGCGATGTTATCCCGATCGATTCTTTATTTTTTGACTTGCGGTGTTGTCCTAGTCGATTCTGTAAGACCTCCGGGCATAATTTTGATTCACAATTTATCCCAATCGATTCTTTATTTTTTGACTTGCAGTGTTATTCCAATCAATTTTGTAAGACCTCCGGAGATGATCTCTAAGATCTCCGAGCATAATCTCTAAGACCTCCAGACATATTTTTGATTTACGATGTTATCCTGATCGATTCTTTATTTTTCAACTTGTGATGTTGTCTCGATCGATTTTGTAAGACCTCTGGGCATGATTTCTAAGACCTCCAAGTAAATTTTTAAGACCTCCAGGCATAATTTTGATACACGATGTTATCTCGATCGATTTTTTATTTTTTAACTTGTGGTGTTGTCCAGTTGATTCTGTAAGATCTCCAGGCATAATTTTAATTCACGATATTATCTCAATCGATTTTTTATTTTTTTACTTACGATGTTATCCCGATCGATTCTGTAAGATTTTCGAGTATAATTTTAATTCGCGGTGTTATACCAATCAATTTTTTATTTTTTAACTTACAATGTTATCTCGATCGATTTTGAAAGATCTTCGGGTATGATTTCTAAGACCTCCAGGCATAATCTTTAAGACCTCCAAGCATTATTTTGATTCGCGGTGTTATCCCGATCGATTCTTTATTTCTCGACATGCGGTGTTGTCCCAGTCGATTCTGTAAGACCTTCGAGCATGATTTCTAAGACCTCCAGGCATAATCTTTAAGACCTCCAGGCATAATTTTGATTTACGATGTTGTCTTAATCGATTTTTTATTTTTTGACTCGCGATGTTATCCTGTTGATTTTGTAAGACTTTCGGGTATAATCTTTAAGACCATCGTGCATAATTTTGATTTGTAGTATTGTTCTGATCGATTTTTTATTTTTTGACTTGCGGTGTTATTTCGATCGATTCTGTAAGACCTCCGGGCATAATTTTGATTCGCGGTGTTGTCTCGATCGATTTTTTATTTTTTAACTTGCGGTGTTGTCCCGATCGATTCTGTAAGATCTTCGGATATGATTTCTAAGACCTCTGGGCATAATTTTGATTCGCGGTGTTGTCCTGATTGATTTTTTATTTTTTGACTTACGGTGTTGTCTCGATCGATTCTATAAGATCTCTGGACATAATTTTGATTCGCAGTATTATCCCAATCGATTTTTTTTTATTTTTTGACTTACGGTATTGTCCCGATCGATTCTATAAAACCTTTAGGCATAATTTTGATTTGCGGTGATATTTTGATTGATTCTTTATTTTTTGACTTGCGGTGTTGTCCCAGTCGATTCTGTAAGATCTTCGAACATGATTTTTAAGACCTTTGGGCATAATTTCGACTTGCGATATCATCCCAGTTGACTCTTTACTTTTTGACTCGCGATGTTATCCCGGTCATTTTCTTATTTTTTGACTTATGGTGTCGTCTCGGTCATTTTCGTTATCACTTGATTTATGGTTCAATTCCAAAAAAAAAAAAGAAAAAGAAAAAGAAAAACTTTTGAAAATTCACGATTTGATTTTGGACAAAATCATTGTCTTTGTCTTTACCCTATTCCTGATTCTCAGTAATGTGTAAAGAGGGACAGTTGTAGACATCAATTTTTTTCGGATTTAACTATCTTCAATTCTTGTTTAATAATAATAATAATATTATTATTATTAGTTTAATTTAAATTAAAAATTATTAAAAAAAAAGAAAAGAAATAAGTGGCAGTGGTGCCTTACACGGTACCACTGGCCACCTACCCCTACCAGCACCACCCTACTGGCCACCCACCCATCTAGCCACTGTCATCTCTGTCCTATTCCCTCACCTTACCCTGCAAACCCTGTTCACCCCATGTTTACCAGAAACCCCTTGACCAGAGCTAGAAGGCTAGCCCTTTTAAAGCCCTTACACCGAGAAGACCTTAGAGACTCCATCTCCTATGCCCACACACCCTGCCTTCGAACACACTTGAAACCCCCAAGCTTCGGATAACCAAAAAACCTAAAAGCTCAAATTGAGAAGAACTTCAAGCATCAGTTGCCCAAACCCAGAGTCTCTGCCTACGTCCAAACACCCAAAACAAAAAACCCCCAATTTTCATACCCCAAAACCTAAACTCTCATAAACCTAGAAACCCAAGCACCATACACAAAACCCTTACCAATAATAAAAAAAAGAAAATAAAAAACACAGTCTTCCCTACAGGGAGGAACCTAGCACCAAGCCACCTAAAAATTTTTTATCAATTTTATTTTAAAAAAAGAAAAAAAATAAGAGGATATCGAAAGCTTTAAGTCCCGATCTACGTCGATCAGGGTTGTTTCTGGCAAAACAGACATTGGATCTTAAAAGATCGTGTTGAGGTGAACGTTTGGGAGTTTTCGTGTTTTTCAGCCATCGACGATGGCACGTCGGCGACGATAGGCACGACGGTCAATAGGACGACACAGACGTCGATGATTGAAGGCTGACAGAGCCCTGGGAGCTCTCCCAAGAGCTCTGAATTTTTTTTGGCAAGAGGGATAGAATGAACTGAAAAAAAATTTTGGTTTTATATAGAAAGCCAAAACTCAAAATGATGCCGTTTAGACCAAGGAGGATTCGCATGTGGACCAGGATCTGACCCGAGATCCGCGTAACCCGACCAATGATCCGCTTTTACTTCAGCTCAAAATCAATCCAGTTGAATCGGCATCGAACCGCTAGTGAACCAGTTCGGACCGATCTGAACTATCAAACTGCTGAGCTGACCAGACCAACCGTTGATCGATCCAGTTCAGGTATTTTTTAAAAAATTTTCAAATTTTTTATATATTACTATTTTTGTTATTTTAAGTTTTATTTTTTATTTATGCATGATAAAATTTTGAATTTGTTAGAATAAATATTTGATTGTTTTTAATAATAATAAAATGAAAATAAAGTAGGATAAATGACTAAAAAAAACTAAAAATGCTTAAAAAATAATAATAATATTAATAATCTAAATAATAATAATAATAGAATATTTTTATTTTCCCTGCCTAGATGTTGGAGGGAATAAAACATATATATAATTTTACCTAGATGTTGGGGAATTATATAAAAATTTTTTAATAATAATAATATTAATAATATTAAATTGATTTTTTTACTAATAAATTTTCATAAAAAAAGAGAGATTTTTTAAATTAATTTTCAAAAAAATGATAAAAAAAATTAAACTTGCTCCGAAAGTCTGCCTAGATATTGGAGTTTTTTTAAATGTTCGTGTTTTAAAATTAAAAAATAAATTAAAATCAAAACCCAAAATTTCTAAACCCTTAAAATCTAAAACCTTAAAATCCAAACCCCTGAAATCCAAAACCCTAAAATCTAAACTTTTAAATTCAAAACCCTAAAATCCAAACCCCAAAACTTTCAAAACCTAAATAAAAAATTTCTAAACCCTAAAATCAAAACCCTAAACCTTCCATACCTTAAAATTCAAGCCCTAAGATCTTCTCAACCCTAAAACACTTAAAAGTCAAACCAAAACCCTAAATCGAATCTTCAAAATCTTAAAACTCTAACCTTTACAACCTCTACCCAAACCCTTAATCAAAACATTCCAAAACTCTAAGGATACGTGTGAAAATCTCAAGTTGAGTAATTTGTTCCCAAATGCCTCCTAGATGATGGGGTATTTAAAAAATTTTATTCCATTAAGTTTTTCAAACGGATCCTTAATTCACTTTAACAATGGGGTTAATAACTGAGTAATAAATAAGAATAATAATAAAATGGGATCTTAAATATAAATAGTTGCACCTAAGCTCTGTCTAGATGTTGGAGAGTCAAGGTGGTCTCATTATATTTAAGAATCCAATTTTAAATTTGCATTCCATCATCATACACAGCATCTATTGGCTTACATACATTTATTTGTTATTGGTTGCACTCCTCTATCTTTAACTTCTACTTGTTATTTGATAATATCATTATTTACTTTTTCATGCAAAATGTTTTCTTATTTAATTTACTTACATTTAAAAATGTGCAATTTTAATACAAAATAAAGATAACATTCCAAAGAAAATAATTTTTGATACTCTGCCTAGATGTTGGAGAATCACCAATAATTACCTTCTGTAATTGATGTTATTTTTATTTTCAAGGCATGTCGTGGTAAATATCAATCAAAAGTATTATCTTTAAAATTCTGTCTAGATGTTAGAGAATTTTAAAATAATTCTTTAACTTAAAGATTTTCTCGATACTCCCAAATAAAGAATTTTGATAAATTTTTTTTTCTTTTAAAATAATAAAAAGGGATTATTATTAAATTTCAAATCAAAATCATTTCACCCAACATCAAAAATAGTACATGATTAAATGGTACCCATTTATGGGCGTTGTGGGGGTGCTAATCCTTCCCCACACGTAATCGACTCTCGAATCTAACTTGATTTTTGTAGATTAAAATTTATCTTTTTAGTAAACTTTAAACCCGCTTTATAGTTTTATTAAAAAGATAATCTTTCGGGTGACCAATCGCACCCTAAAAAAGATTGGTGGTGACTTTTTCATTTTTCTCAATTTTAAAATTCTTTACGTCTGGCGGTCTCAAAACTGTTACGACAGTTAGGATTGACTCAAGTCTCATAAGAGAGTTGGACAAAGATTTATTCGACATGAGATTGGCTAGATATTACTTGATGTATAAGAAGACCTGTAAAAAAAATTTAAAAAGAAAGAGATTCTTGATAAGTAAGTAAGTTATTATGCTTAGAAATAGTGAAGTCTCTATAAGGTTAAGTATGAGAAAAATGTGTAAGTGAGTTGTAAGATTTTATTAGGTAGACACCTCATAAAACTATAAGAGATTGAGAATGGTTTTATAAGTATGTATGTTTGAGTGAACTAAAAAAGAATGAAAGGATCTACATAGGTATGATGCATGGGTGCTTGTGGGTATATGTTTGTTTAGGTTAAAAATACTTCATAGGATTGAGAAGAATAAGAGAGTCCATAGGTATTGATTGTGAATGCTGATTACTATGATTTGTATATTTGTCATTCTTTATAATTAATGGATTTTTTTCTTATTTGTGGACATAAGTTGATTGGGCTTAACCACGTTAAATTTTTTTTCTTGTGTGGTTGATTGATTATTTGATTATGCTTTCATTGGCTTAAGTATTTAATTAGATTGGAGCCTTTTGGCCTAACAATTAGTATCAAAACATATGTTTGAAATATGGGAAGAGACAAACCTAGAGGAACTCGATTTAAGAAAAGAGTTTGAGTTCGTGTATTAATAAATCGATTTATGTGAAGTTTAAAGATACACAAGAGAAATTATTACGAGACTTTCATTACAAATAGAGCCAAGCACGTCTAGTATGAAAATTGATTATCGATGAAATTTGAGTTAAAATGGAGATTGTTAAGATTCAAATCCCATAAGAGATTTGGATAGAGATTTATTTAAGATGAGATTTGTTAGATATCACTTGATGGACAAGAAGGCTTGCAAAAAAAATTTAAGAAAAAAGAGATTCTTGATAGACTAGTTATTATGCTTATAAATAGTGGGGTCTCTATAGGGTTAGGTATGAGAAAAAGATGTAAAAAAATTATAGAGTTTTATTAAGTAGACACCTCATAAGTTTAGAGAAAATTAAGAAGGTCTTTATCATTGTGTATGTTTGAGTGGACTAGAGGAGAATGAGAAGGTCCATATAGATAAGATGCATAAGTGCGCATGGGTATATGTTTATTTGGGTTGAGAATACTTTATAAGACTAGAAAAAATTAAAAGGTCAATTGGTATTAATTGTGAGTGTTTGATTTTATATTTGTTTATAATTCTTTACAACTAGTGAATTTTTTCTCTTATTCAGGGATATAGGTCAGTTGAGCTGAACCACATTTAATTATTATCTCTTGTGTGGTTACTTAATTATTTGATTTTACTTCCGTTCGCTTGATTGTTTAATTGATTGGAGTTTTTTTAGCCTAACAACTAGTATCAAAGCTGTCATGATCCTAACAGTTTTCTTAAACTCATTTCCTTCATTATTCTCTACTAGAGAAGCCATAAGATTTTTGCCAACACACTTTCCCTATACCTTGTCATCCTTTCTTATTTTGGATACCTTTATGTCATCTCAGGTATGATTAGTTTTAGCAAAGTAAAGTAACCAATAAATAATTATACTGTGTATGTTTGATTTTCTTAAATAATTGATACATATATTATTCTTTATTGATATGGCATCATAATTCTTACTATCGTTGCAATTCTATAGCATTATAATCACTTAACATCAATGACTCACGAATCAAGTTAGGTAACTATTACACTTATACTTTTAATTATATGATTTTCAAACACTTTCATTAAAAAAAGTGATTAGAATTATATCAATCACTAAGATCATGTTTCGTGCATAGGATGATTAATAAGATAATAATTATCTTATATCATATTTGGTTTGTATTTAAAAAAATAGGGGATAGAATTGCAAAAAGATTAGTCATTCTTTTGGCATAAGATGATTAAATCTTCTCAAAGTGAAGATAGCATTATACATTTAAACATTATATCAATAATTTAAATTGTATAAATTTTGAAGAAGGATAATTTTGACTAATAAATAAAATCCTATCTTAATCTTTGCACATATTAAATACAAAATAGAATAATATTATTTAATTTAATTATGTTCATAATATCATCTTATCATATCATAATCTTGTGCATCAAATACAGTATAAGCTTATTTACTTGAATTAAAATTTTATTTTGTAGGAAATAATATATGTTTTATTGAAAGGCATTAAAAATCACACAATTAGGTAGTCAAAGAAACACTAGTTGGTACAGGTCATATTAGTTTAGTCAAGTAAGAATGCAACAATTAAGATCTAATTTTTTAAGATATATATTGAAGTACTTGTAGATAAAGATGAACCTTTAGTAAAACCATAGAAGTTGCAAAACCATTATGCTATATTTAGATAGATATTAATAAAGGAAAGGAAATGAAAGTTTTTTATAAGAAAGGAAGGGTATATATACCCTTTGTTTGGATTGTTAAAATTAATAAAGAAAAAGAAAGGAAAAAAATCATAATAACCTTTGTTTAGATAATAGTGAAAAGGAAAAGAAATAATTCATTATAATAATTTTTTTCAATTATAACTTTCTTTCTATAAAGTTGTATATAATATACAAATATATCTTGTATAAACAAATGATCTGTTTATGGTTTGACCACTAAATTTAAAATGAGTTGATGGTTTGACCACCAAATTTAAAGCGAATTGATTGGTCTTATATTGAGGTCACTTGTGATTCTATTTGCATTTATTATTTTGCATTAGAAGTTAAAGTTGGTTGTTCCATAAGCTCATTTTATAAGATATTTAAAAAATCCCCTATTTTATGCCTTTGTTGTTTTACACTAAGAAGAATTTAATTGAGCTTATTAAAATATTGGGTTGAATTCATATGTTGAGATGGTAAAAATTGTTCCCAGGGTTGATGATGGTCATGATCATCAAGATGGATGTGTGATCGAGTGGTCCTTCACCATTGATCCTGTGGAAGGGTCGTAATTAAATGATATGAAGAAAAAGTATGAGGTGGGCCTCCAACTCTTCGCCGAGAGAATTGAGGATGTAATAGTTTTATATATTAGTGTTTGGTAATACGAAATCAATTGTGTTCCCTATGTTGCTTCTTGTTGCTAAATTAATGTATACCTACAAGATCTTGTTAGGTTTTTATGTGCCTCAACCTTGTATATCAGTTTCACCATTGTTACACTAACTGAGCTAACTGAGTTTATTTAAAAAATTGCTAGATGATCATAATATAGCTAGGTTTAAGTAGTGTTAATAAAAAATATAGATATAATAATCTTTTCATAAAAATAAAATTTTTAAAATTTTTTTTCCTAGCTTTTCTCTTAAATTGAGGTATTAAAAAAGTATGGATTATAAGGAAAATCAAAAGCTATTGGATTTTTACCTTTTTTTTTCCTTTAAATTAAAAATTTATCCAAACAAAATTTTTTTTTTCTGTTTCTATTACTTTTTTTTTGTCCTTTCCTTTCCTTTTTTTCCCCTCCCTTCAATCCAAACACAGTGTTAAAGATGCTCTTGGAACAATTGTTGCATGGTCTTCTTGTTTAGTAAACTAAATAGTTTATTATTATTTTTTAGATTAAAAAAATGTAATCGAGGTTTGAAAATTAATTATATATATGTAATATATTATAAAGAATTATAATTTGATTTATACTAATTTTATTTGCTTATACTTTTAAAAATAGGTAACTAAAATTAAAGATTAACTCTTATGATCATGAAATCAAGTTGAATGCTTGAAATAATATAGTTGTATTATGTTATGGAGCATTTGGTATGTTTAGAGAGGTAGAATCTTTGGATAAACAATATCTTGAAACTTTTTATTTGTAACTTTTTTTTTTAATATTTGACATCACAATTTAAGTACCATGTATCCATTGTGGTGGGTCTTTTTAATTAATTAAATTTCTTTTTTAGTTGTTTATTTTTCAATCTTTTAGTTTGGTTAAATTTTATTTGATTAGTGTTTAAAACAAAATGTTTAACTATTAATATATACATATATATCTATATATCTATATGAGTGTGTATAAATCATGTAATATCTTTTATATAATCAATAATAATTAAAAAAAGAACTATATATTTGGAGGCAAATGTAGAAATCTCAAAATTATATGTATAATAATATTATAGTTGTAGCTATTTATAACTATTGACAAAATTTTTTGCCTCAAATATCTAATTTAAATTCAATTTTAATTGCTTTCAAATCTAAAACCAAAGATATAAGTATATATTTCCAAAAGTGATAATTAAAGGCCAATAAATTTGTTTTCAAATGATTGAATTAGAGAAAAATAGATGGAAGCTATAAATAAATTTTAAAGACATAATATTTATCTTAATTTGTCCAATTAGAGGCATGTCCTTGTGTATCTTTAATAAATTATTAAATACATTTAGTGACTAAAGTATTCAAAACATATAAATAGATTGTTTCTAAATCATTTAGAGACTAATATATACGCTTTTATATGTCATTTTTGTTGTATAAATAGTAAAACCTTAGGATTGATATGAAAATTTTTTGATGATTTAGCATTGTTATATTTAATTAAAAATTATAAAAATGCTAGGTAAATAAAATATTTATTACAACTATTATCGTATTTATAGTAAATTTTTGGTTTCAGAATTTTTGTTTCTTTAATTATGTTACCCCTGTTTCATTAAAAATAAATTATGTTAACCTTAAGTCAGTACATTTTTTTGCCAAGAATTTAGTATTATTCTCTATTTCATCATCTTTTTTTTAACTTTTTTTTTTTTGGAAAAATTAACTTCCACTACTATTAAAATTGAAATATTTATTAACGAATTGTATATTTATTTCACAAATTAAATTTATTCATTAACAAACTAAACAAACTCTAACATCCTAAACAAAATTTAAAATACCAATCAAGAATTAAAAAATTTACTAATAATAATACTTAATTTTTCAATAAGTTCTAGTCATAAAACTTAACCACAATAAGATGAGAGAGACTCCTATCAACTATTAACACTACATGAAAATGGAAGATTAATGACTATTTTATAGCGACGTTTCACTTACAAACGTCGCTAGCTTTTGTATTTTTATAAAACTTAAAACGTTTTTTATAAAAAAACCACTAACTATTCAAATAGTAACATTTGTACTTATAAACGTCACCCAAGATAAAAATTAGTGGCGTTTATTGATTAAAACGCCTTGAATAATCCTCTCTAAAAAATTGAAGTGATTATTGAAGGTGTTTTTTTTTTTGTAAACTACACCTTGAATAATCCCCTAAAAAAATGAAGACACTTATTGAAGGCATTTTCTACCAAAAACGCCTTCAATAAATCTTCTCGTCAATGTATATGCCAAAACTAGAGTAGCGTTGTCGGTTAAAGCATACGATTGTTAACCATAAAGTCGTAGGTTCAGTCTCTCCTTTTAGTGTTTTTTAGGTTTTTCGAGGGATTATTTTTAAGGGATGATTGAAGGCATTTTTTGTCTAAATAGACCTTCAATACTCCATACAAAAAAATTTTAGGAGAATTATTGAAGGTATTTCGGTCCAGAAATACTTTCAATAATCTCCTCAACAAAATTTGGATAGGATTTATTAAAGGCATTTTTGGCCACAAATGCCTTCAATATTCCCTTCCAAAATTTTCAAAGCATTATTTAAGGCGTTTATGGCCAAAATCGCCTTCAATATTTCGTTTCAGGATTATTGAAGGTATTTTTCGTCAAAAATACTTACAATAAACTTAGGAATATTGTAGGTGTTTTTATCTAAAAACGCATTCAATTACCCCATTCAACATTTTGTGAGGGATTATTGAAGACGTTTTCTAGCTAAAAATGCCTTCAGTAATCCCATCAAAAAAATATTTGGTTTAATTATACATGTGAAGTCAATTGTAGTTTTATGTTCAGAAAACATTTGAAGTCAGTTGTAGGTTTATGCCTAGAAAATATTTGGTTTACATATGTGATACTACGAATTACATTTTAGAATTTACATTAGAACATTGTAGTATTTAAATAAATTGACTAGACATCCGAATTTAAAACTGGTAATGTTGTCAATCTACAAACTTAAATTATCCATTCAATATGGGATATTAAAAACATTATAACAAATGATCCTTATATATTTACACTCAACCAACAAAACCTCAAGGTTTAGCAATAAATGATAATATATACTCACACCACTCTTTATGAATTTCATCAAGTTCATTTACCATGAAACTTTCTTTACTCTTCCACTAAAATAAAAAAATATCTAAAGTAAATGTTAATAAACGAGAACATAATTTAGCTTTTTTTTAAAGATATAACGACTTTATGAAATTTATACTAACCTTGAATGGTATAGTCATAAAATCATATAAAAATATCTCCCTTATAAAATGAAGGACATAATATCCACATTCAGTATATCTAGGTTGATGAAGTACCTAAAAAATAAATTTAGTGGGTTTACGAAACATTTATCTACACAAACTCAACATAAAAGAATAAATTTCATATTTACCGACAATGACACCCATTTTATCTTTGCCTTCTTATCAAATGCATATATTACCTTAAATTAAAAAGAAATAAATTACTTAATACATAAATAAAATTACTTATGAAGAAACATAAGATATATAATATAATAACATGTAATACCTCTTTATAAAATTTTTAATATCAGGGTTAGGCATCACCGTTGGTTGAGTGAAATTAAGTAAGTATGGCATTAAGAAATTGGTATCAATCACAATAAGCTGCTAATGATGACTACAAAATAATAAGAATGATATACTCAAATTGGGCATCATCTCAGATTCAAGTAAGGTTGGAATAATTATTTGTATGAATATAACTTACGCATCATTATATGGGAGCAAATAATAATCAGCCCATTTTTTCATGCATTCAATCACATGATTAGCATGAAAAATGACTGTGCCACTCTGCTCACTAATGACATTGAGGTCAACGAATCTGAATTTATAGGTCGTTTATCTTGCCTTGACCTCTTTATATAGGAAGCTTACATAATAACAATAAACAAAACTAGTTAGTAATACACCGTAATATAGATTAATATATATTGAGTTTGCATATTTGTATTTATAAGCTAACCTCATATAAGCAACAATACCAGTAGCTAATATTTCATCTAGGTTACAAAATTTGTTAAACTCATCCACACCAATGGAAAAAAATGATGGTTGATCAAATAACCCATCCTTGGACTCAACGGTTATGCAGTTTCCTCTAGATAAATGATCAAGCGAATAATTAGATAACTCATCCATGGCAGCCTGAGTAAGGGTTATACTCGGAGTCTCAACATCCTACTATAATATATAATGATATATAAGTATTAAAACCAAATTAATAAATATAATAAACAAATAAATATTAAACTTATAAACAAAATCATACTTCATGGCTGGTAGCGGAGGTTGGGTTCCTTGCCTGACTTGCAACGAAAGCTTGTCCTAAGTAGAGGATGCTATCCGACTGGCTTACAGGCATGCTAGGTTGCATTGCTACCAACATCGCCTCTAAAGCAATAAGTCGTTACTGTTGTTAATTGAGGCATTGCTCTTGGTCATCAAGTCATTGCTATTGTTGCTCAATGATTGTTTTATATTGTGCATTTGTCATCGAGGAATTTGAGTTAATTACTGAAAAACTTTAACATCAACACAAATTTACCAACCCCACGAACTCGATCATGCCTTTCTTTAGCTCCTAATGTTAAAACAATGGATCTTCGTCATACTGGGTTGTCAGTTCATCGAATTTAACTTTAGCAGCATAATCATCCTAAAAGATAATAATAAGATGGGCCGTAACGACAAATCTATAGAAGCTAGTATAGAGTTATGCATCTAACCATAATACCAATCATATGTGATTTAATAAGCAGTTATACATACAATCTTTTTAGCTAATTCTTCGGTTGTTTCATCTATAAAGGATCCATCCTTCTGTAGATGTCTTTGTCTTCACATATCCTATTTAAAAACTTCGATGCCAAAGCTAGCTGACTCCTAATAAATTATCGCAATATAAAAATCAGAATCTATAAAATAAATGTTCATAAATATTCATTTATGAGTATAAAATAAATGTGCGAATACTTACAAGCTCATACTTGATATTTGCATGTCCCTTTCTCGCTATCCAATGGTGATATATTTGTTTGGCCTAAATGTTCTTTTGGTTTTCTTTTATTTTTTACAAAAAAAAGAAATTACGTAAATCACATATGAAAATATTGAATATATTGCATAAAATCCTATAAACAATTTTTTTTGTAATGGGTTTGCGTATTGAAAAATCTTCCAATAGCCGATCTAGAACAAAAATTCTTTAATCTTCAATACTTATAACATCTGCATATGACGTAGGTAGAACGGCTAATACATCACCTTGATTAGCGAGCGGTAAAATATATTATGTTGTTAATATGTTTTTAAAGTCTCTAAATGCTTTCTCAGTAGATTGTAATACAAGCTTTTTACACTCAATTGAGACATCGAACTGTTCCTAATAATTTAACACAATTAGTATGAACAGATTTAATTTTAATTAAATGATCATTTAACAAATTTTATGAAATAGTTGAATAAATATACCACAATCGACTCTCATATATCATAGTTTAGATCATCAGGAACTCATCATCAATTATGGTATATAACTGAAATGCTACTACAGATGACGACACCAATATGAGTAGCCAATTTGATAGCTCCATTAGATACAAACTACCTACTTTGATTGAAGTTTATGTGATTTTTGTGTCACTCATTTTAATTTATTTATTTCATCCCCATCATTTTCTTTTTTGGCCTACAGGTGTGTCTTGTGCATATTCAATAAAAGAAAAAGTATGTTGTTCGAAGTCCATAATACTTGCAATTTTGATCATAATTATACGAAATACACCAAATTATCTTTCTAAATTTCGCATTGTAAGTAATAAAATACAACCAATATCATACTACAAAAACACCATTTCGTAATGTGTTTAGAAACACCATTCAGCAAATCATTCAGCAAACCAATATCATACAATACCATTCAGCAAACCAATACAATACCATTCAGCAAATCATAATATTTAAACCAAGCTACACAAAAATACTATACATGTAATGAAAGTTGCTTGGATGACTAAGGTTACGGTGAAATGAATAAAAATATATATGCAGATGTAAATAGTAATAAACTGAAAAAAAATACCTCTATCGAAAAATATAAATAATATAATAAACAAATAAAATAAGAACATATTGGTAAACTGAGAGGTGTGCGATATTGAGTTGTTGAAAGTCGGTGACGATGATAGAGACAAAGAAACCAAAAGTCAAACTAAAAGTATTTAGAGGGTTTGATTTGGTTGATTAATGCAACTTTTAATCGTTCTCTATAATAATAATTTATGATTATGAAGTTCAAGACAGGGGAATGAATATAAAAATTATAAGTGAAGGCTTTTTTTGCTAAAAATACCTTCAATAAACTCCTTAAAATTTGACTATGAGTTTATTAAAGGCATTTTTACTAGAAGATGCCTTTAATAATTCCAAAAAATTTTTAAAAAGAAGTTATTAAATGTGTTTTTTTTAGAAAATACATTCAATAATCCAATCCATTTTTTCAATAGCTTGTTTATTAGAGGCATTTTATGCAAAAAAACACCTTCAATAATCCTGTCAAAAAATATTACGAAAACTATTGAAGGCGTTTTGTAAAAAAATGTCTTCAATAATTTTTTAAAAAAATTTTAAAGAGGAGATTATTGAAGGCGTTTTTAGTCAAAAATACTTTCAAAAATCTCCTCATTAAAATTTAAGAGGATTATTGAAGGCGTACTATACAAAAAAAGCCTTCAATAAATTTTTTTAAAAAAATTTGAATGGATTAGTGATGACATTTTTAGTAAAAAATGCCTATAATAATCTCATAGTTAAAATTTTAACGGATTATTGAAAACAACATTTTTTTGTAGAAAACTGCCTTCACTGATATTTTTCTGATAAAAATAGAGAGGATTATTGAAGGCATATTATGCAAAAAATACCTTCAATAAATTTTTTCAAAAAATTTAAGGGAATTAGTAAATGTGTTTGTAGTAAAAAATGCTTATAATAATCTACTCATCAAATTTTAAGAGGATTATCAAAGGTATTTTTGATAGAAAATCACTTTCATTAATATTCTCCTTATAGAAATTGATGGTATTATTGAACGTGTTTTCTGCAAAAAAATACCTTTAATAAATTCATTCAAAAAATTTCAAGGGATTAATGAAGACGTTTTTAGTAAAAAACGCCTATAATAATATCATTGTCAAAATTTAAGAAGATTATTGAATGCATTTTTTGTAGAAAACTACCTTCACTGATATTTACCTAATAAAAATATAAAGGATTATTGAAGGTATTTTCTGTAAAAAAAAATACCTTCAATAAATTCCTTTAAAAAATTTGAGGGGTTAAATGAAGGCATGGATTATTAAAGGTATTTGTTTGTTGAAAACACCTCTATTTGTTAGATGTGTACGTGTGTGTCTTACAAACTCCAATAAAATTGTCCCCAAACTTAGTGCATCCAATCCCTAACTTCAAGCTTCATCTTCATTAATCTACTATTTTTCTTTCCAAACCAACTACAATTTACTTTTCATTTTCTTCAACTTTTAGTATTCGAGCTTTGTCTTTTGGAACCCTATTTTGACTATTCCTTAGTTATTTACTTTAGCTTTTACTTCATTTTACTATTCCTTCAGCTTTTGCAATTTGTGATATTCTTTTTGGTTTAAAATTTTTCTTCAAAACCCACATTCCTCAAATACCCATTTGGAACCCATTATCCACTTCCCTTTCTCTTTCATTTTTTTTTCTGGGTTTCATTTGAACTAGTTTTACCTTATTTCAACCCTAACTACAAATACTCTAGGCTAATGTCTGGGTTAGCAATAGAGTTTTAAGTGCTTTATATCAGATAGTTGAGAAACATTTTATAATAAGGAATTCTAATTTTCTGTAAGTATTGGTCTTGTTATTATTTTTGGTTTAAAACATAGTAAAATTAAGTATTTTACATGTTCATTTTCATATAAATTATTTATATAAATTTGGTTTGATAATGCAGTAAATTGATAATGCAGCAAATACTAAATGGATAAGAGTTGGATGCAAAAGTTAAGACTAAGTCAAGAGTACCAAGATGGAGTGAAATTTTTTTTAATTTTGCATTTGAAATACAAGTGAAGATAATATGATATTATCCCTATGTGTGAAGTGTGCTAATATTGATTGGCAAATGAGTGAAGTTGTTTTCAAACATTTAATTTGTATTAGATTTGTCTCGAGATATGTTAATTGATATTTTCATAGAGAGTCTGTACCGTCAAAATCTTTCACTTTCTTCAACTTCAAAGGCTCTCCAACACCAACGTGATCCTTTATAGCAAATGACATTGAATGGATGTTGTGAGATGATTTTAACTTTCATAACCAACATTTCCTTCATTCGTCTCTCCAAAATTATGGATTTAATAAGTCAAATGTTGAAATGAATAGGTGAGCATTGGATAGGTGTAAGTGGCCAACAACCTAGAGAAGAAGCATCAAAGTTTTATTAGTTACTTGAGAATATGAATGAAAAACTTTATGAGAGATCAAAGCACTCAACGTTATCTTTCTGTGTTCATCTTTTTCACTTGAAATTCTTATGTGGATGGGGAAAAAACTCTTTGACTTTATTATTGGAGTTTATGAAAAAAGTGTTTCCTTTTGCAAAAATCCCTTAATCTTGTAAGGAATCAAAGAAGATGATCAAAGGTTTGAGTTTTGGATATTAAAAATTCATACTTGTCCTTTATAGCAAATGACATTGAAGGCATGTTGTGAGATGATTTTAACTTTCATAACCAACATTTCCTTAATTCGTCTCCCCAAAATTATGGATTTAATGAGTCAAATGTTGAAATGAATTAATATGGTGAGCATTGGATAGGTGTAAGTGACCAACAACCTAGAGGAGAAGCATCAAAGTTTTATTAGTTACCTGAGAATATGAATGAAAAACTTTATGAGAGATCGAAGCTTTCAAGGTTATCTTTCTGTGTTCATCTTTTTCACTTGAAATGCTTATGTGGATGGAGGAGAAACTCTTTGACTTTATTATTGGAGTTTATGAAAAAAATGTTTCCTTTTGCAAAAATCCCTTAATCTTGTAAGGAATCAAAGAGATGATCAAAGGTTTGGGTTTTGGATATTAAAAATTCATAGTTGTCCCAATAATTGCATGTTTTATTGGGGTGATAGAAAAAATAAAAATCTTGTTATTTGTGTGGTATTTCTCGTTGGGTGAATAAAAATCTCAATGAAAGGTTGAATGAGAATGAAGAGATCTATGTAAAAAAGAAGCCTGTAAAGGTTTTACACTATTTTTCATTAATACCAAGACTTCAACAACTCTTCATGTCTTCAAAAACTACAGATTTTATGAGATGGCATCATGAGAAGTGGACGGATGATGGATCATTGAGGCATCCTACAGATTCTTTGGCATGGAAATCATTTTATTTTAGGTTTTCAGACTTTGTATCTGATTTTTGAAATGTTATGCTTGAACTAGCATCTGTTGGATTCAACCCGTTTAAAATGATGAGTACTTCTTATAGTACTTGGCCAGTTGTATTGATTCCATAAATTTGCCACCATGGATTGCCATGAAGTAATAATCATTTATCTTGTCTATGATAATTCTCGAAAAAAAAGGTTCGGATAATGATATAGACACCCACTTACAACCTCTTATTAAAGAGTTAAAGCAATTATGGGAAGGAGTTGAGACCTATGATGCATAAACAAAAAAAAACTTCAATACGCGTGCTGCTTTATTATGGACTATCAATGATTTTCATGATCAATATGTGTGAAAGGCCAAAATGTTTTATTGTTTATGTTTGTTTAAGACTTTTGTGTTGTTAAAGGACAAAAATATAATTTAGCATATTAGTGACGTTTTATGATACAAACGCCACCATATTAACGATATTTTTCTGATATAAATGTCATTAAATAGCGGTATTTTTCAAATACAAATGTCACTAAAATAGTAGCATTTTATAAAAAAACGTTACTATTTTTTTCGACGAGTGTATAGCCAACACTCTTAATGGTGTTTTTGCAAATGCTGTCATTTAGTGGCTTTTATAAAAGCCGTTAAACGTTGAAAAAAAACATCACTAAAGACCTAAACCCCTGTAGTATAAAAGGAACTTTAAGCAAGTAAAATCGAGTGACTAGCAATTCTTGTATGTGCCATTGCAGATCAAATATGTGTAAATTTATAAAATTTTGTTTATCTTTTCTTCATCAAATTTGAATCGCCAATTCTTCATTTTATCTATGATTTTTTTTTCTTTCTAACTAGATATAAAGCACACCACCTGATATAACATTTTTATACAACATAACTTTTCCTTTGTGACTTTGACAATTGTCTTCAGTCTTATAAAGCGGTAAGCTCCTTAATTATCTACTTATTTTGCATAAAATTCCTTGGAAACTTCGATGGTTGTTTCTGCCGTAGCTTCTTCTGGCTGCAATGAAAGCAGCAAGACAAGCCAAAACAAGAAAAAAGCAGGAACAAATTTTCAGGACCTGCAGAATGCAATACAGGCAGCCTTCCTTGAATGGAAAGGGCAACAACACCAACAGCATGAAGCCCTTATAAATTGCAAACATTCAAACATGGTCATTTATGGAATTGAAAAGGCCATTTCGCCATAACTTTTCCAATTCTTTATCAAAGGTTTTCAACTGCTCTTTTGTTTCCATTACGACATCAAGGGTGTTATATATTAAGTGCCAGTTCATTTGCTGAAATCATCCATTCTTAACTAGGTTTTGTATTCTTCGTTTTTGCACTACTTGTTAGTCCACCTGCTCCCTTACACCTATTTTGCATTTAGAATAATAATTAGAGAGAGATCAAGTTGTCGTGGCGTCATAAGCCACGAATTTATGTACAAATTTTATGGCTTAATTGGTTAACTAATCTGACAATTAACTTTGTATAGCAGACTGATCGTACGTCATCTGTCTCTAATATAGTATTAATCATCTTCGCGTGGAGTACGCGTGTAATGTGGCAGTTGGCGGAGTTTTGGAGCTCATGACGCCGCAGTCGCTTTCATTTCTGCCTTTCTCATTGTATTTAAACCAATTTTGGGACATTCAACTGTGGTTAATTGCCGCTGTTTAAGCATATTTATGCTCTCCTAATGATCAGTTATATTAATAGTCTTCTCCCCGTTATCCGACCCTGATCTATAAATCAAGGTATCCATTTAATACAATGGCAGCAGATGATGTGCCATGCTGTGAGTCTATGTTCTGGGTGTATCTAGTTATTTGTATGGTTCTTGTATCATTTGCTGGCATAATGTCTGGCCTTACGCTGGGGCTCATGTCCCTCAGTCTTGTTGATCTTGAGGTTGTCATCAAGGCAGGTCAACCTCGAGACAGGAAGAATGCAGGTTAAAGTTATTTATAATCCACTCTTTAATTAATTACTGAAATTAATATATCTCCATATTCATTGCCTAAGTCTCACAAATCACTCCTGACTTTTCTAACAAAAGAGATATATAATTTTAAATGGCAGAGAAAATTCTACCTATCGTTAAGAATCAGCACCTACTCTTATGCACCCTCCTTATAGGCAATGCCTTGGCAATGGAGGTATATATTTTGTTTACGCCATCTACTCCTATACATTTCTTCTGTCTATCAAAACACTAATTAGTTCTGAATTCTATGTTCTTGAATAAGGCCCTTCCAATCTTCCTTGATTCCCTTCTATCCGAGTGGTGCGCTATATTGATATCAGTTACCCTCATACTGGCGTTTGGTGAGGTAAACCTTCCGTCTACTGCACAATATTAATGTGAGTTGTTATGTTGGTAGCTTTAAATAACATACTAGAAATGTTTGTTCAGATCATTCCTCAAGCTGTATGTTCTCGCTATGGTCTGAGTGTTGGAGCAAAACTCTCAGTTTTAGTTCGGTTCATTGTACTAGTCCTCTTCCCTGTAGCTTACCCAATTAGTAAGGTAATTTTCAAACCCTTTGGAAACTGAATGAAGAAGTTTTAATGAAAATAATAAATATTTGCTTCCCTGTTCTAGCAGCTGCTAGATTTGCTGCTAGGGGAAAGGCATTCTGCACTCCTTCGGCGAGCTGAGCTCAAGACACTGGTAGACATGCTTGGAAATGAGGTTAGTTTCCTTATATTAAAACTTCCAAATGATCACAAATTTTAATGTCCGAAAACATTGGTTTAGGCTACCAAAACTAGAACTAATTAATTGGTAATATTTCATGCTTATTTTAGGCAGGGAGAGGTGGAGAATTGACGCATGATGAAACAACCATTATCTCTGGAGCTCTGGATATGACACAAAAAACCGCCAAAGATGCTATGACTCCCCTATCTGACGTTTTTTCACTTGACATAAATTTTAAACTCCACGAGTATGATCTTCTATCTCTCTACCCTGATATCCCATCTATTTTTCCCTCTTGTCAACGTATTTCTACGGTACAGGAAAACGATGGGGCTAATAATAAGCAATGGGCATAGTCGTGTACCTATCTACTCAGGGAGCCCAGCAAATATCATTGGCCTCATACTGGTGAAAAATCTGATCATGTGCCGTCCCGAAGATGAAACCCCTATTAGGGATCTTTCTATTAGGAGCATTCCTAGGTTACTTTTTACTTTATTTTTTTCTGCTGCTCGCTGTACTATATATGGTTATTATGATTTCTCAACATTAAAACTAGAAAAGCTAAAGAGATATTTGGTTTGCAGTATGTTTTTTTCCTAATGTTCTTTAAGTGACAACTGATGGCATTACTATGAACTAATTCTCTTACTGTTAAATCTTTTACAGGGTTCATGATCGCTTACCTCTCTATGATATATTGAATCAATTTCAAGAAGGCCACAGCCACATGGCTGTTGTTGTTAAGTGCAAGAGTGATATAATAAATGAGACTGCAGAAACTGCAAAAACAAAATCTAGCATTCCCGATTTAAAAATCCACTCAAATTCTAAAAAGAGAAAGACAGACGTGAAAGGTATAATTTCAGAGTTCATAGATCAGGAGAAACTTATTTCTTTTTTTTGATAAACTTTCACCCTTGCAATACTAATAAAAATGATATATATAAGCTTATTATCACCCTATTTTCAGGCATTGGTCAGCATCAATATGATCGAAATGAGCAGCTTAGTATTCCTTCAAGCTCACCCTCTGCAAATTCTACGGTCATTGATATCCAAAGTCCAACTTTAAACATGGAGCTAGGCAGGAAATTACGTCCGAGAATGAAGAAATGGGAACAGACAACCCTCTCAAATGAAGATTTGGAATCATTTCCAAATTTAGATGAGGAAGTTCTTGGTATCATTACACTGGAGGATGTTATGGAGGAACTGCTGCAGGTTTTTCTTAGTATATGTTTCATCGCTAGCTGTTGTTATCGATTAGAGTTGCAGGAATATATTCTAAAACCAACTTTTGGTTTTTGCAGGAGGAAATATTGGATGAAACTGATGAGTATGTTGCCGTTCACAACAAGTAAGCTTCTAATTTTAATTTCATTTGATCGACATTAACTTGTTATAATTAATTCCAGGATGTAATTTTCACACTCCTTTATCTCCCCTTTAGAATCACCATCAACATGAAACCTTCACGAAGATCGCCATTAAGATCTCCCGGAGCAGCAACAGCATCTCAACTTCACTGGAGAAGTCCTATGCCATCCCCAATTTCTTCATGTCATGGAAGTTCACTTTCTTCAAAGACTCATTCTCCAGCACTTTGTTCACCAATTTCATCAAACGTTCAGTCACCACTCTCCAACCCAACTCTGTGTGCTTCCCCCGGCAAACCTACACCATCCCCACATCAGGTATAAAAATAATGTGGAACTTAATTAACTGCATCAAGACAATTTCAATATTGTCAGGCTTCATACGTTCAACATTTTCTCATCAATGTATATATAGCTGATCCTTTTTTCTGTGAATTGATTCTAGCAGGTATCGAGAAAATCATATGAGAGGCTGAAACATGGCTCGTAGGTTTCAATGATAAAGAGTTTCTGAAAATAAACATGTAACTGTTTATTTATAGATGGGAATTTCTCATTCCATTGAATAATATGTGGGTCCAAAAAAAGTATTTTGGGAACTACTTTATTTTGTTGAGATTTAAGTATCTTCATTATTGATGATGTCGCTTCTTCTTTTTTTAATGCACTTAATCCACTACCTATTATCCGCCGTACACTTAGCTTGCATTATTAAGATTATTAAATTAAATATATATTCAAGAAAAAAATTGGATCTATCACATGTAAATGATTAGTGTTATTTTAATCAAAATATTTAATATACATTGAACTTATCGGCAGTAGTTCTCATCGAATAAGGAGAAGGGTCCCATATAAAATTAAGAATATATAAAAACAAAGAGGATTAGGAATAAGCCTTCGGTATATTAGGAAATTTGTATTTTTATTACTGTCAACATCAGTTCGCTTTTTTTATTTACATATAAGTTGATGAACGGATGAAAATTAAAATATTTTTATTTTTCAAGAATTTTTTAATTTTCAATTTTTATCTATGTTAAAAATATGTTCTGATATTTTTTTTATATCATCAAGTCACGCCAATTTTCATATAAACAAAAAAAAAAAAATCAGTTAATAATGTCGGTCAGTAAGTCAACTTTTCAACCGAAATAAGAATTTATTTTTTAAAACAAAATAAGAATGTATTTTTTAATTAAAAAAGAATGTATTTGAATATAAAATAAAATTTAAAAATTTATTTGAATATAATATAAACATATAAATTTTTTAAAAATAGTGATAAAGTTTTAAGATTTTTTATTATTTTAACGGTTTTCCTTTTATTAAGGAAGAGAAATTAAATTCAATTTTTTAAAGAAAGGTTAGTAGGTATCTATGTCATTAGATCAAATGTTAGGATGCCAAGATTAAATGATATCAGCGATGTCAATAGATAAAGTACATAATGAAAAAAGGATTCTTAATTTTTATTAATTTGTATATTATATTTATTTTTATATTTATATTTAATAAATATTTTAAATTTATTTTTATTTTTAAAAATATTTAATAAATATAAATATTCTAAACCCATAACTTTAAAATAATAAAAATAAAATTATTTTCATTTTTTTTACTTTTAGCATGTATATTTATATAATTTTTTATAAATATGTATTAATATATTTTTAAATAAAAGTTGCTCTTTCACTGTTCTAGAAAGCAATGACGAGAATATTTACTTTCATTCTTGATAATGCTTTGATTTATATTGATGATATCTTACTGTTCTCTTCAGATGTCACATATCATACACAGCTATTGGATAAGTTTCAACAGATTGTTAAACAATATGAGATATGACATCTGGAGAGAATAATAAGATATCATTAATGTAAATCAAGGCATTATCAAGAATGAAAGTAAATATATACTTTTTGGAATAGTGAATAAGCAACTTTTAATCCAAAAGGTGTAACTGTCCACTGAAAATAGTGTTGAGAAATACAAAAAACTGTTTTATATTTATCCTGTAGATGTATACTTAATTGTCAAAATCTTACTTTTAGGTCAAACTTGGAGAAGACTTTTGCATTTGCCAAATTTACAAACACAGTTTTTCTGTCTAGAAGAAAAACTTATCATCTGTAAGGAAAATGTTAAGAGACTTGTAATTAATCACTAATATTAATTTTTCACGAACTTGTTCTAAACGTTTGTTGACATAAAATGCTTTACATGTCCATAGAGAAGAGGTTGGTTCAATTAATGCTTGAGCTTGGAGAAGGAAACATTCTTAGGTTGCCAATTTGAAATGATCTGGGTTCATGCCTGAATGACTTGCTTTTATGGTATTGACATTTCATCTTTTTTGAGGGAAGGGTAATGAAAAATTTAGGATTTTTCCAAAAAGGTGGTCACATTTGTAGAGGAATTTTGAATGATTTTCTGTACAGGATAAGTGAATGAATTTCTATCTAAATTTTAAAAAACATCTTGTTGAACTGTGAGGGTAAAAAGAATGGAAAAGTTTTTTCAAGGTCTAAAATAACTTTCAAACTTTACATCTTTTTCACTAAGTCTTAAGCCTGATATACTGGTTATGAGATCAAAATCAATAACAAGGTATTTCTGAGGAAAGTGGAGATCCTAAAATCTTTTGAGTTATTTAACAACCTGAGAAAATTTGAATGGTAACATGGTTGCTTTTAAAGTTTGTAAAGAATACATTTTCATCAACGATCTTGAAAAATGTTTTTGTTTTGTCTAAAGATTTTTGGGTAAAACAAGGGGATTCACTATGGCTTGGGCTGCACTAATGTTAAAGAAAGTTGTGATTGTTATGGGAGATGAATGTTTGTGAGTGAGGATTTGAACTGGAGTTAAAGGCAATTTTAAAGGTTAGAGGGTTTGGATTTTTTTAAGTTCTTGGATTGACATGTACTCATAGCATTGATCATTTATGAATTCATATGAGTAATTTGATTTTTATTAAATTGCTTGATCATAAACAGGGATATTTCATTATGTTCATCATCAAAGGAGAAGATTAATTCTAAGTCATCATCAGAGAGATTGATACCAGAGATATTAGCAATATCTTGTATCATCTTGACTGATATTTTATCTAACTTTAGGTAATTCTTTGCAAAATGTCTTGATTTTTCATAGAGAAAATATTTTAAACTTTTGATCTTTAGATCTTTCTTTTTTCTTGCAAACTTGAATTTGTGAAATCTTTCGGGCTTGTTTGCTTTTCTGAAAAGTTTTTTGGATCTAGAGAAATGTGAGTTTCTGGGAAGTCTAAACTTTTTGAAATACTTTTTTTTCTCGTGATTCAGAGACATGTGGAAGTCTTTGAAAGAACATTTGATTTGGAGCCTTGAGGAGTAAGAACATGGTTTCTCTAGCCTCTTAGAGTTGTTCACCAAGGTTTTGATGTATCTGTACTCTTTGTAAATCTTGTCAAGAGCTTTCAACATCTTCTTGTAAATATCTCCAAAATTCATAGTTTTAACATCAAAAGATCTGAGATTCAACTGTGTTTTATTTACTATGCAAGTTTTCTAGAACAAAGTTGAGAAAAGCTTACTTCAAGTTGACATCATCAAATCCACTAAGTATATAAAAATACTAAGAGAATTGTTGATAGTGTCTGTCAAGGTCTTTGGATTGAAGGAACAACATTTTAGTTTGAAGAATTGTTTTATGATCTTTTTCAATCTGTGAGTTTCTTGGCTACAAAAGATTACTGCAAATTGAGATACAACTTCTGTGATGGTTGGGCATTGAAGAAATTGGAGTTGTCAGTATTCACCAATGTTGTCTTAAAAGTTTTTCAGAGTTTCAACTAATCTAAAAATAAATATGATTAAGATCGTGTTCATCATAACAGTGGGATTGGAGTTTATTTCAACTAATCCCCATGCTAAAAACTCTTAAAATCTCGAGGGCTATTTTGAAGGAGGAATATCATCGATAGTAAAGACTGAAAACTTTGATGTCGAAAGAGAAACTTATGATTGTTGTGGAGGAGGGTGTTGTTCAGTGTCTATTGCATCAGGGTTGTGAACTTCTGGATTATCAGCTGAAATTTCAACAGTTGATTCTATCATAAAGATCTGAGGTAACACTACCTCATCTGAATCATAAATATCATCTGACTTAATTATTTCATCTGATTTGGTAGTTTCCATATGAGATTCAATTTCAAAGATAAAAAGAAAAATATCTTCAAAGAAAAATTGAGGGAGATTGTCTTGTGACATTTGATGAAGTATTTCTGAAAAGGTTTATATATGAGAGATCATGAGTTGTGCAAGTTTTTGGTCTAGTTGAGGTGTAGGGTTTGGAGGTGTAGAACTTGAGCTTGGTTTTGGTTTTGGGGATTGAGGAAGTGGTTGTTCTACAACTCTTTTTGATTTTGGATCAACTGATTGTTTTTCTCAAAATCTGTGAATCTATTATTCAATTATTCCAAAGGGGGGTTATTCTGGTTGATTTGAGATAGGAGTAAAGTATTGTGTTGATTGTGAAGATGTTGGTACGAATGTTAGGGGAGGTTTATACTGAAATGGTGTAAATAAAAGTTTTGAGGGTGAGGTTGAAGGATTGTATAGTTGAAAAGGAGAAAGAGGGGTATAGGCTTAGTAAGGGGTGTCATGCATGCCAGTGTTGAGTAGAGTGAAGATATTGTAGCTAGAAGCTGCTTATTATTATTGTTATTTTTGACGAAGCTGATTCTGAAGATCTACAAGTTGAATCTTTAAGCTTTTCATTTTTTTCTCTATTTCAATGAAAACATAAGTGAATCTAGTGTTGGTTTCAATCATGCATCTGAGTTCTTGATCAAGAGTTATTATCCTTGATTGAATTTCAAGAATAATATTTTAGAGATTAATAAAGCTCTGATCAAAGTGATGACTGACTTGGTCTAACTTGTGTTTAATTCTATATAAGTATGCATTCTGCTAGAGAGAATTCTCAATCTGCTAGTTTAAAATTGCTTTAGCACAAAAAACACATTTTTAGTTCCCATATTCATTTCTATCAGTGAGATTTAGTATCTTTGAAATGTGTTTGTATTAGTCTTTGTAAAACTCTTGAAAAAAAGAAAATATGAATTTGGGTAGCTTGGTTGCATCTTGGATATTTGAGGTAAGGGTTAGGTAGAATCTGATTTTTGTGTGGTTTGGTTTGGGCAAATTTGGGTGGATTATTTTTTTTTCTAGGATAGATGACATAATAGTCAAATTTTCCTACGAGCTTTCCAAGAAGATCAACTTCAAGGTCTCCATTCTCATATCATTCTTTGAGTTTTTGTTAGGAAAACTTTTTCTTCTTTTGCTTATTTGGAATATCATTATCATCATCATCCAGTAAGCTTCTGTATACGTTTATCTTACATTCTTTGCATTGGCAATTTATGTCCTAATAACAATGTCTTTATGGAGATCTGTATGCATATACGGGATTCTTATTGGACTGAAAGTGTGTAACTAAAATATCAAAAGGATCAGCTTAACATCTTTGCATCATGAATTGTATTGAAAAGATTATTGAGAAGGAACATCATTTTCTTTACTATGATCAAACTCAATTGTGACAGTACCATTCTAATTTGTCTTGTAAGTTGGATCAAAATATTGAATTGGTTCATTTTGCTTTCAAATCTTTTGATAACTTGTCGTCCATGTCCTTGGGAAAAAGGTGGCAAGTTCTTCATTGAAGATCTACTTTGGAATGTGAACATGTTTAAGAGTCCTGCTGTTGCTTCTATTTTTACAAAAACGGCATTACTAAAGTTAGAAAGAGGCAAGTTAATGGCATGATCTTGAACTCTATATACCATCTGGTAGTGAAAGATTGCCTGGAGTCCTTTTATCTTTATGCCTACGATCTAGACTTGAACTTTTAAAGCATCTAACCGTGTTGGATTATGAAGAGACATGTTATAATTTGGAAAGACTGTAAAGAAGATAGTTCTTACATTAAGTGTCGTCTTGACTATGCCAAGGACTGTATGCTTGTATTTTTTTAATCTTGTGTCCAACAAGGGCATTCTGGTATATACATGAATACCATTTCTGTCGTAGAAGGTCAAGGCTATTCTGATAGCACCAAAATGGATGTAAGTGTATCCTTGTTCTGACCACTATTAAAAAAATTCTTCTAACATCTGAAGAGTAACAAAATGCTCTTAGGGTCCTACCGAAAGAATATATTGATCAAAGTTTGTGGCTTGAACATACTTTTTTGAAGTTGGGTATTTTAGTTGTAAAAGTGTTTTTAAAGATTTATTAAGAGAAATGAGGAGTTTGAGAAAATAGTATAAGGATTTACAAGGGGAAGAACTATTTGTTGGGTTTTCGTTTCTTTTGGGATATAATCTACTTCATATAAAAATTTTAACTTAGAAGAAAAAGACTTTTTAAGTACAAGAAAAAGGAAAGAAGACAAACTAAAACAAGATCTAAAAAAATGAAGGTTGAGAACTAAAATTACTAGTACTTGATAAATCCATAAAAGTAAGATTCTCTTTTGGCTTTTCCTATCCAACTTCAATAATCAAGAATTAGAAACATAATTTTTTGTCACTATTTTGGCAAGCTAGCTCTGATACCATTTCTAACATAATGGCAAGTAGTAATGCCAAAGCTCTAGGAACTGATGGCTTTAATTTCGGGCTCTCCGAGTGGTAGAGTCGTGACAATACTATTTGATACTATTTTCAATAACGTGCGTATCAATTAACCTATCAAGATAATACCAATCATAAACGTTCCGTAGATCAGACATGTAACTAAGATATTCTAGCTAGTGTTCAAAACTTTGACGCCATTTTGGCTTAATGTCGAATTGGTGGCTTGACTTTTATGGAGATGTGTCTTTCACTATAGTAACTTATTTTTAGTATGATCTCGGTTCAATATAACTTTTCTTTAGCTAAGAAAGTAGATCAATTGTATGTTTAACAGCTTAATAAGAATTTTTTATGCAAAAAATCTATAATATTATGGTAACTACAGAACATATTTAACTTGTATCGCTACAAATTATAGATAGCTTGACGAAACATGGAACTAAAACTTTAACTATGAAAGAAGCAAAAAAGAATTACCAAAAGAGAATGAGGTTTTTAGCCAAACATATTTTATAAAGAGAGATTTTTTACAAGACTTTTTAGGAAAACTAAAACTTGATCCTTCTAGGAGAAAAAACTTATAATTTATACATGAAAAAATAAATGAATAGTAACCTAATAAGACAAAGCATGATTATAATTTTACAAATGACTTTATATAAAGCTAAAGTGACTTTAATAAAGTAAAGATGACTCATCACTTATATGATATAAAGTAAACATAACTCATGACATAAAATAGATTTTGATTAAAGGTAAACTAGACATAAAGGTAACTTGACGTAAAGTAGACTAAAGGTGATGATGAATTGATAAGATGTCATCATGTGAAAATCTTAAAATATTATCACATGTAATTATATATAATTGAACTCGAACAAAAAATCTTATGGGAGCACCATGAAAAAACAATTAGCAGATTATGCAGCCAACTGGATCTTACTCAACAGTTTTACCGCAGGTGTAATATTCAGGCACTGGAGGATCATTGTTTGTGGACGTTGAAGGGTGATACGCCAACAGATGGGGGTGTTCTTTCGGGGGATCTTTCTCGGCTTCTGCTGGCTTTTTCGGCTCATCTTTCTTGATCTCCGGTATCTTTTTCTCTGGCTCTTTTGCTGGTCCAACCGTAACTATATCTGTGTGACACAGCTTCCTTAGTTCTATTACCACTACCACCGGATCAATGTCTCCTGTCACTGTCAATTTTTGGTCCTTGGCGTCAAACGAAACTGAATCAACCCCTGTAAAATTAATAAGTTAGATTTTGCTAACTTTAGGATCCACGTTTTTTTATGGTTGTTTTAATAACGTTTGGAAAATTCATTTCAATCCCCAAGTTTGTTACCACTAAACAGAGTCAAAACAGAAAACTACAACTCAATACAATACCTGAAAGGCCAGCGGCTGTCTGCATGGCTTTTTGTTTGCATTCGTTGTCGTGTAAATCCAATTTCAGCACAATTTTCTGTCAAAAATAAAATCATTGACTGTTAATATTTAGATCAAAGTAAGGCTCCGAACTCTAGCTAAAACCACTACGCAGGCTCAGAAAACTAAATCAGAGATCATGCTTTTATGTTTGGCTGTGCTGAAAAACAAAACAAAAGTAGAACAAGCGGCACAGATGAAAATCTAACCTTCATTTCAAGCTTTGAGAATACTTGTGTAACAAAATTGAGAATAGAAACAAGGGAAAATGAGATTGGTAACAAAGGGGAAAAGGGAGGAATACAATTGCAAGGAACTCTTTAACACCTTTGGCTTTGCTGGTAAGCTGAAGCATCAGAAATATATATTGAGCCAAGTCAACATAAGTCAAATGATGCATTTGGTCTTTGCCTCTTGGTCAATAAATGCAATGTCACGTTCGTGGAAGATACGCTAGAAGTATATACTACAAGCTACAAGCAGCCTTTTGGAAAGAGAGAGCTCCTTTCGTTTTCTTCTTCAAAGAAAAGGAGGAGAAAAGTAAAATCCACTTAAATTGTTTTTCGGGGAAATATCTCTAGTCCTTCCCGTTTTCTCGGTCACGTAGGAGACTTTACGCGCTGAAGTGTTTCTCTTCCTTCTCTTATTGCTCCAGTCTTTTCCCTTTTTTTTTCTTTTTTGGTTCTTTTTGCAATTTTCTATCCTTTTGTTTCGAAGTATAACCAAGCGTTGCAGAGGTAGGCTCGAGCCCCAGCCTCGAGGGCAGGGCAACCCTGCTAGAGGGTCCATGTGTTGAGAATATTGACTCAAATCTCATAAGAGATTTGTTTGAGATTTGTTTGAGATTTGTCAGATATTGCTTGATGGACAAGAAGACTTGCAAAAGAAGAATTTCAAGAGAAAGAAGATTTTTAATAGGTAAGTTTGACTTGCAAGAGAAGGATTCTAAAAAAAAAGAGGTTCTTAATAGGCAAGTTTGACTTACAGGAGAAGAATTCTAAGAGGAGAGGGATTCTTAATGGGCAAGTTTGTATGGTTATAAATAGTTGAAGTCTCTACAGGGTTAGGTATGAGAAAAAGATGTAAGAGAGTTGTAGGGTTTTGTGGGATAGACACCCTATAAGAGTATTGGGGCTCTACATCTTATGGGTGTGTATGTTTGTTTGTGAGTGGACTAGAGGAGACTGAGAGGATCCACATAGGTATGGTGTATGGGAGCATATGGGTATGTGTTGGGTTATGTTGAAAGGGTGCACAAGGATTTGAGTTTGTGTTTGTGTTTGTTTGGGTTTAAGATTACTCCATAGGACTAGAGGAGATTGAGAGTGTCTTATGAGTATTGATTATTGAATGAGGTTGATGATTTGATGTAAGTTTGTAATTCTCTACAACTAGTGGATCTTGTTTCTCATCCGTGGATGTAGGTCAGTTGGACTGAACCACGTTAAATTATTGTCTCTTGTGTGTTTGATTTATTATTTGATTTCGCTTCCGCTAGTGTGATTGGATTGGAGGCTTTTAGCCCAACAAATGGTATCAGAGCTGTGGTGTTCCCCAACAAGTGGTATCAGAGCTGAAGGTTTGAAACGTGAGAAGAGTTGAAGATTCAAGATATGGAAAGAGCTGAAGGTTCGAAACGTGAAAAGAGTCAAAAGTTCAAGACGTGGGAAGAGCTGAAGGTTCGAGATGTGGGAAGAACATGGTTTGAGACATGGGAAGAGGCAAGCTTAGAAGAGCGTGATTCAAAAAAAAGTTTGAGTTTGTGTTTTGAGGATTGAAGGATTAGTTTGTATGAAGCGTGAAGACACAAGAGAAGAGAAGATGATTGTGAGACTTTCATTGCAAGTGGAGCCAAGCATGTTTAGCATGAAGATAAATGATTGATGAAATTTGAGTCAAGGTGGAGATTGTTGGAAATATTGACTCAAATCCCATAAGAGATTTGTTTGAGATTTGTTAGAGATTTGTTTGAGATTTGTCAGATATTGCTTGATGGACAAGAAGACTTGCAAAAGAAGACTTCCAAAAGAAAGAAGATTTTTAATAGGTAAGTTTGACTTGCAAGAGAAGAATTCTAAAAGAAAAGAAATTCTTAATAGGCAAGTTTGACTTACAGGAGAAGAATTTTAAGAGGATAGGGATTCTTAATGGGTAAGTTTGTATGATTATAAATAGGTGAAATCTCTACAGGGTTAGGTATGAGAAAAAGATGTAAGAGAGTTGTAGGGTTTTGTGGGATAGACACCTTATAGGAGTATTGGGGCTCTACGTCTTATGAGTGTGTATGTTTGTTTGTGAGTGGACTAGAGGAGACTGTGAGGATCCACATAGGTATGGTGTATGAGAGCATATGGGTATGTATTTGGTTATGTTGAAAATGTGCACAAGGGTTTGAGTTTGTGTTTGTTTGGGTTTAAGATTACTCTATAGGACTAGAAGAGATTGAGAGTGTCTTATGAGTATTGATTGTTGAGTGAGGTTGATGATTTGATGTAAGTTTGTAATTCTCTACAACTAGTGGATCTTGTTTCTCATCCGTGGATGTAGGTCAGTTGGACTGAATCACGTTAAATTATTATCTTTTGTGTGTTTGATTTATTATTTGATTTCGCTTCCGTTGGTATGATTGGATTGGAGGCTTTTAGCCCAACAAATGGTATCAGAGCTGTGGTGTTCCCCAACAAGTGGTATCAGAGCTGAAGGTTTGGAACGTGAGAAGAGTTGAAGATTCAAGATATGAAAAGAGTTGAAGGTTCGAAACGTGAGAAGAGTCAAAAGTTCAAGACGTGGGAAGAGCTGAAGGTTCGAGATGTGGGAAGAACATGGTTTGAGACATGGGAAGAGGCAAGCTTAGAAGAGCGTGATTCAAAAAAAAAGTTTGAGTTTGTGTTTTGAGGATTGGAGGATTAGTTTGTATGAAGCGTGAAGACACAAGAGAAGAGAAGATGATTGTGAGACTTTCATTGTAGGTGGAGCCAAGCATGTCTAGCATGAAGATAGATGATTGATGGAATTTGAGTCAAGGTGGAGATTGTTAGGAATATTGACTCAAATCCCATAAGAGATTTGTTTGAGATTTGTCAGATATTGCTTGATGGACAAGAAGACTTGCAAAAGAAGAATTCCAAGAGAAAGGAGATTTTTAATAGGTAAGTTTGACTTGCAAGAGAAGAATTCTAAAAGAAAAGAGATTCTTAATAGGCAAGTTTGACTTACAGGAGAAGAATTCTAAGAGGAGAGGGATTCTTAATGGGCAAGTTTGTATGGTTATAAATAGGTGAAGTCTCTACAGGGTTAGGTATGAGAAAAAGATGTAAGAGAGTTGTAGGGTTTTATGGGATAGACACCCTATAAGAGTATTGGGACTCTACGTCTTATGGGTGTGTATGTTTGTTTGTGAGTGGACTATAGGAGACTGAGAGGATCCACATAGGTATGGTGTATGGGAGCATATGGGTATGTGTTTGGTTATGTTGAAAGGGTGCACAAGGGTTTGAGTTTGTGTTTGTTTGGATTTAAGATTACTCCATAGGACTAGAGGAGATTAGGAGTGTCTTATGAGTATTGATTGTTGAGTGAGGTTGATGATTTGATGTAAGTTTGTAATTCTCTACAACTAGTAGATCTTGTTTCTCATCCGTGGATGTAGGTCAGTTGGACTGAACCACGTTAAATTATTATCTCTTGTGTGTTTGATTTATTATTTGATTTTGCTTCCGTTAGTGTGATTGGATTGGAAGCTTTTAGCCCAACACCATGAACTTAGACTCTTCGCCAGGCCTAGCTAGATACCCGGTTTATGTATTTAGGCCACAGCGCACAGGTTTTTTTGATTAATTAATCATTATGATTTTGACATTCAATTTTTTTTTCTTTTTGCTAAATAATTTCGTCGTTCATTCAGTTGAAACAAAAGGTTTTCGTGGTTTGTCATCTTAATTTCTTTCTCAATCACGTGTTGAAACAAAGGTTTCCGTGGTTTATTATCTTTATTTCTCAATTACGTGTGAAAAGATCTGGACATCTGGTCCTTGGTCAAGTGGTAAATAGAAGAAATGTGAAAAACGTCTCCTGCTGGGTATAATTTACTTGGGTGAAAGCAGAGTATTTATGAAGATTCTCAGTTCTCAGTTCTCAGTTCTCAGTTCCCACCCTGTTGGCCAGGAGAACTGGTCCTGAATGATGGATCTTGAAACGTGACATTGCCAGGTATTTTTGGGTGTTGTTTTCGTTGGTATTGTAAAAAAGGTGTTCTCACATGGGATTGAGATACGAGTCATGCGACAGCCGATTTCACCATATTTTTTTCATGGAAGATGCTCTATTGTTTTGATTCTAAAAACATCTTGTATTGATACCCAATCTATGTCAGTTGAAGCCAGTGTTACATAGTAGTAATACTATTAATTAAGTTGTTGTATTATACCAGAATTAGTGTTTTTTTTTTTTTTTGGATAAGTAACATTTTCATTATATAAAAAGGAGGAACCTGCTACAGTGTTACAAGAAGCAGTAAACCTGCTAACAAGTTACAGATCAAACATATACCTACTTAGCTCCCATCTTGCACAATTCTTGATTTACATAATTCAAAACAATACTTTTAAGTCCTACTAAGTGTAACCTGACCACATCTTTTATCTGTCGCAGTATCATCTTCTCTGCTGTTTTCTCTGACTCGTAGATCTTCCTATTCTGTTCTGTCCATATCCAATCCCATGCCAATCGAAAGATTACAGAAATTAGCGCCTTCCGTTTGAGCCTAGTTATAGCCAATGCATTTCATTGCCCCATCCAACAACTTTTCTCTGCAGGTTGCATTGGCACAATACTTGCCTCTAAACCTCCTTTGAAAAATTGCAAAAGAAAAACATATGATCCCTGGTTTCTTTCTCCTGCCTACATAGTACACACACCTCATCTGTTTAGGACCCCCCTTTGCCATCCTATCCTTAGTTGGAAGCCTGTTTTGCATGGCCATCCAAGCAATTATAGCATGTTTTGGGATGTGTGGCTTGCGCCATACCAGCTTATGCCAATTGACTTTCATTTGCCTTGACCTTATTTCCTCCGATATACTGGCAGCTAAGTAAGTAGGGCTTTTGCTGTGCCATTCCACCCCATTCACTGTTTGTACCAAAAATCTGGATGCAGTACTTATCATATATAGCAGTTTTTTGAGGCTCCAACTGCAATTTTGTGTTATGCACTTCCCATATACTTTTCCCTTTAAGCACATAGCTTTTTATCCATGCTGTACTATATATAGTTATTATGATTTCTCAACATTAAAACTAGAAAAGCTAAAGAGATATTTGGTTTCCAGTATGTTTTTTCCCTAATGTTCTTTAAGTGACAACTGTTGGCATTACTATGAACTAATTCTATTACCGTTAAATCTTTTACAGGGTTCATGATCACTTACCTCTCTATGATATATTGAATCAATTTCAAGAGGGCCAGAGCCACATGGCGGTTGTTGTTAAGTGCAAGAGTTATACAATAAATGAGACTGCAGAAACTGCAAAAACCAAATCTAGCATTCCCGACGTAAAAATCCACTAAAATTCTAAAAAGAGAAAGACAGAGGTGAAACGTATAGTTTCATAGTTCATAGATCAGGAGAAACTTAATTCTTTTTTTTTTTTTATAAACTTTCACCCTTGCAATAGTAATAAAAATGATATATATGAGCTTGTTGTCACCCTATTTTCAGGCATTGGTCAGCATCAATATGATCGAAATGAGCAGCTTAGTATTCCTTCAAGCTCACCTTCGGCAAATTCTACGGTCATTGATATCCAAAGTCCAACTTTGAACATGGGGCTAGGCAGGAAATTACGTCCGATGATGAAGAAATGGGAACAGAGAACCCTCTCAAATGAAGATTTGGAATCATTTCCAAATTTGGATGAGGAAGTGCTGTTATCGATTAGAGTTGTAGGTATATATTCTAAAACCAACTCTTGGTTTTTGCAGGAGGAAATATTGGATGAAACTGATGAGTATGTTGCCGTTCACAACAAGTAGGCTTTTAATTTTAATTTCATTTGATCAACATTAACTTGTTATAATTAATTCCAGGATGTAATTTTCACACTCCTTTATCTCCCCTTTAGAATCACAATCAACATGCAACCTTCACGAAGATCGCCACTGAGATCTTCCGGAGCAGCAACAGCATCTCAACTTCACTGGAGAAGTCCTATGCCATCCCCAATTTCTTCGTGTCATGGAAGTACACTTTCTTCAAAGACTTATTATCCAGCACTTTGTTCACCAATTTCATCAAATGTTCAGTCACCACTCTCCAACCCAACTGCGTGTGCTTCCCCCGGGAAACCTGCACCATCCCCACATCAGGTATAAATATAACGTGGAACTTAATGAACTGCATCATGTCAATTTCAATATTGTCTGGCTTCATACATTCAACATTTTCTCATCAGTGTATACAGAGCTGATCCTTTTTTCTGTGAATTGATTCTAGCAGGTATCGAGAAAATCATATGAGAGAATGAAACATGGTTCGTAGGTTTCAATGATAACGAGTTTCTGAAAATAAACATGTAAATGTTTATTTATATATGGGAATTTCTCGTTCCATTGAATAATATGTGGGTCCAAAAAATGTATTTTGGAAACTACTTTATTTTATTGAGATTTAAATATCTTCATTATTGATGATGTAGCTTCAATTTTTTAAAGAAAGGTCAGTAGGTATCTATGTCATTAGATCAAATGTTAGGATTTCAAGATTAAATGATATCAACGATATCAGTTGATAAAGTACAGAATGAAAAAAGTATTCTTAATTTTTATTAATTTTTATATTATACTTATTTTTGTATTTATATTTAATGATTATTTTAAATTTATTTTTATTTTTAAAATTATTTAATAAATATAAATATTCCAAACCCATAACTTTTAAAAAATAAAAATAAAATTTATTTTCATTTTTTTACGTTTATCATGTATATTTATATAATTTTTTATAAATATGTATTAATTTATTTTAAAATAAAAATATATTAATTCTAATAAATTTAAAATAATAATTTATATTTTTAATAAAAATTTATTTGTTAAAAAATTAAAAAAAATATATAATACATATATAAAAAAATTACTATATTATCTTATCAATTTTTAAAAATTTAAAATTATATTTACTTGTGTTTTCATAATATAATATCCATTATAATAAAAAGTTAAATTTTTTATTAAGCTTAGTTGATTTGGATAAGATTGATAATTTGACATCTTTTGATTTAATTTGTAAGTGTTTGTGTAACGGATTTTAAGAGAAATCTTGAATCACACATCAAATATAAAATAAAAGTTACTGAAGTATATAAGAATTTATACCACCTCTGTTTTGTGAGATATCTTTTATAGGATAAAATCGTAAGGTCAAGAGGGTCGAAGTAGACAATACCTCACAAGAGTGTGAATCGTGAAGATTAGGCTAATCTGAAACGTCGGATGAGTAAATACTCAGGTTCTGGAGCTACACGGGTTGGAGTTTAAATCTCGATCCGTGACAAGTAGTATCAGAGCCAGCCTTAAAACCGTTCGATTGGATGAGAGAAAATATCACGGACCTAAGAAAGAATCTTGAATCTCACATCGAATATAAAAAGAAGGTTACTATGATATATAAGGATTCACATGATGCTGAATGAATGGATACTCAGATCTTGAAGCTGCGTGAATTGAAGCTTAAGTCTCGACTCGTGACAAGTGATATTAACACCTTTACCTTATAAGGTACTTTTTATAAGATAAAATTGTGAAATCAAAAAGATAAAAACAAATAATATCTCACAAAATATGAATTATGATAATTAAATTAATCTAAAATATCGAATGAATGGATATCTAAGAGTCTCGACTCGTAACACTTGTATCTTCAAAAATTTAAAGATGAAATTGCCACGGCAGAAGAAATTTACGAGGGGTTTCTGTCAATGTCAAATAGAACAAAACCCAACCAAATATTTTTCTGGAAATATCTTAATTAGATTATAAAACCAAAATATCTCATATTAGACGAGAAACCACTGCCATTCATTGTTTCCGGATAAGGTAAAAATGGCCATAAGAACATTAAACATGGCTTCTTGAGAAAAAAAAAGAAGCTCAATGAAGCAATGAAGACTCTTCTCTGTTTAGAAACACCGCAATTTTACCTTCCAAAGCCTTTTTTATGGGATCTAAGAACCCCAACAATCCTTCCCACAATCATCAAAAACCAGAGCCAAAACCAACCCTCATCAACATGGGAATTGCAGGCCAACGCCAAAGGATTTACGAGCACACCACCAGCTACCGTGAAAGAAAACGCTGCCAACAAAAACTCCAATAAGAACAATAACAATGACGGCGAGCAAATTCCCCAGGTAGTGTTTGAGAGGATGATAGCCAGAATTTTGGTCTCTGTAGGAGTTCCTTTGGCCACGGGTCTCGCGTTACTGCACTTATTTGGTATAGCGAAAGAGCAAAAGTTGTGGGATGTGCCACTATGGCTGCCATTCTTGACTACATTCATAACTTTTGGGGCATCAACGCTTGGGATTGCTTATGGGACTTTGTCCGCGAGTTGGGACCCGGAGAAGAAGGGTTCTTTTCTGGGATTGGAAGAAGCTCAACACAATTGGGTTGAAATGTGGAAAGAGGAAAACGACGAGCAGTGGTGAATGGTGATTGCCGCTGAGGCCAGCCGATTGGATCAACATCAGGCCGTTTTCCCTTTAGTTTGAGTAGTAATTACGACTCTTTAATGGAACAAAAAAGAAACAGTCCTCTACTCGTTTTCATTGTCGAATAATAAAGAAATACTTCAACTATATATATATTTTGGATAATTTTAATATTGAATGTTTCTTTTCTTTTTCAACATAAGAAGAACAAATATAGGAGATATTAGAATTTATATCGTAATCCTTTCAAGGATAATACTAACCCTTAATATAAGATTTGGGTTTAATGGTAATCGATATTCGTCTCAAGTACATTTTTTGAGAAGGTTTATTTTTGGTGCAAGAGGGAAGGTTTAACCTTCTCTATATTTGCCTTTTTAAGGGCATTGCTCTCTCTTTATAGTACATTACCCTGCGTTAACCAAATGGATTTGATAGTAGTTAACTTGAAAAATGAGGAACATAATTTAAATTTTAAATTCATAATTTTTTTCAAAGAAAGACATCGTAACGATTATATTTTAAAATCTAACAATTTCAAATTAAGAGTACATTAATTAAAACAAGTTTTATTCGTTAAACTTTTCGTTGTTGTAGATTTTGTTTGACAAGATTAATATTTTGAAGTAAATTATATATCTTTACCCTTAAATTCGAATTCGTCTCAATGTATGATGAAAAATCTTTCATTGTATTATACATGTTGTTATATTTACTAAACCTTTAAAAGTTTCATCATAAAATGCAATTATGCAACAAGAAAATGCCGTAAAAGTCCTCCCATCATGCAATCAAAAGCATCCTTCAATTAAAATTTGGGTAATAGAATAATAATAGTTCTTTTTCTAGAGGCCGCACAGTAATCTTGGTCTCCTCATGTATTTTACTAATTTCCTTTCTATTAATTAATAGTACAAACGATTGGATTGACAATAGTTAAATTGATTTATTGACAAGTTCACATCATATTATTTCCGACTTTGATCAGCCGCCTGCGACTATATGCGTCGACAAAGAATGATTCGAGATAAAGATGAAAATGTGGGTGGAGATAAAAGCTTCCATTTTCAATCTTTCATCACAAAACGTGTGGAATTTGCTTACTTTTATTCACATTTTCGACGTCTGAACCAATCAACACACGACTGACGAAATCCCATAAATTGACAGTTGGACCCAAAAAATAAAAACAAATGGACAGTTCGAGAATAGTAGCAGTGTTGTAGTAGTGCTAGATATATTTGTTAATTAACGCCTTAATTTGATTGGTCTCGTGGATTTGCTAATTAAATAATGCAATTGGCTTCTTGTTTTTTAAACAAAGAAAAAAAAGGCACATTTGAATATTATTTTATGTACGTTGATTAAAATTTTAAAAGTTGTAAATTAAAAAAATTAAATGCGTTATTTTCCTTTTTCATAAACCGATTTGATCAGTATCCTACCGAGTGGGAAAATTAAAAAAATTTCATTAGTTTAATTTCCTTTATATTCCATGTTACCTGAGGAGAAAGTGATGAACTAAATTTCCTTGTCAAAATGAGAGTGTTTAATTTAGATTAATCACATCATAAAATTTCAAAAAAGAAGAATATTTCCCTAAAAACACACTGACAGGAATTTAGGATCCATTACTTAAAAAAAATATGTAGACCAAAATATTTGGTAAATTCCAAATTAATCCACCGCAAAGTTCCAAGCTAATTTCAACCCACCACTGTGTACAAAAAAAAAAAAAAAAAACTAATCCAAAATTGCCATTCTCCTTTATTACTAGTACATAAATTACCAAAAATCTGTTACAACTCATGATCTCTCTTACACAAACCCTTTCAGAAATATTTCATCAAATGACACAAGACAATCTCTTTCAATTTTTCTTTGAAGATATTTTTCTTTCTACCTTTGAGACTGACAGATAGAAATTGCCAAATCAGATGAAACAATTGAGTCAGATGATACTTATGATTCAGATGAGGCAGTGTTACCTTAGATCTTCATGACAGAACCAACAGTTGAAGTTTCAGATGATAATCTAGAAGTTCACAACTCTGATGCAATGGACATTGAACAACACCCTCCTCCACAACAATCACAAGTTCGTTCTTTGACATCAAAGTTTTCAGTCTTTACCATTAATGATATTCCTTATTCAAAATGGCCCTCAAGGTTCCAAGAGTTCTTAGTTTGGGGATTAGTTGAATTAAACTCCAATCCCAATGTTACGATGAACACAATCTTAATCAGATTTGTTTCTAGTTTAGTTGAAACTCTAAAAAACTTTTGGGACAACATTGGTGAATACAGAAAACTCTAGTTTCTTCAATGCCCAACCATCACAGAAGCTATATCTAAATTTGTAGTAATCTTTTACGGCTAAACAACTTACAGATTAGAAAGATCAGAGAATAATTCTTCAAGCTAAAATGTTGTTCCCTCAATCCAAAAGACCTTGATAGACACTATCAGCAATTCTCTCAGTATTTTTACATACTTGGTGGATTTGATGATGTCAACCTGAAGCAAGCTTTTTTTAACTCTGTTTCAAAAAAACTTGCACAGCAAATAAGGACACAACCGAATCTCAAATCTTTTGATATTAGAACTATGAATCTTGGAGATATTTACAAGATGATGTTGAAAGCTTTTGACAAGATTTGCAAAGAGCACAAATACATCAAAACCTCGGTGAACAACTCTAAGAAGCTAGAGAAACCATGCTCTTACTCCTCTTCAGGACTCCAGATCAAATGTTTTTTCAAAGACTCCACATGTCTTTACAATCACAAGAAAATAAGCACTTCAGAAAGTTCAGACTTTTCAGAAACTCACATTTTGCAAATCTAAAAAACTTTTTAGAAAAGTAGACAAGTCTAGAAGAATTCACAGATTCAAGTTTGCAAGAAAGAAGAAAAGATCCAAAGAACAAAAGTTCAAAATGTTTTCTTTATGAAAAATCAAGATATTTTGCAAAGAATTGCCAAAAGTCAAATAAAAGATCAGTCAAAATAATACAAGATATTGCTAATATCTCTGGTATCAATCACTCTTATGATGACCTATAATCAATCTTCTTCCTTAATGATTAGTAAATGAAAGATCCATGTTTATGATAAAGTAATTTGATGAAGAATCAGATTACTTAGATTTTTCAGATGAATTTACAGATAATCAATGCGATGAGTACATGTCAGTCTAAGAACTCCAAAAAATTTAAACCTTGCAACCTCCAAAATTACTTTTAGCTCCAGTTCAAATCTTCACTCATAAACATTTTTCTCCCATAACAGTAACAACTCTCTTTGACATTGGTGCAGCTCAAACCATAGCAAATCCCATTGTTTTACCCAAAAACCTTTAGACAAAATAGAAAACCTTCTTCAAGATCGTTGATTAGAATGTATTATTTACAGACTTTATCAGTAACCCTCTTATCATTCAAATTTTCTCAGGTTGTCAAATACCTCAAAAGATTTTAGGATCTTCACTTTCCCAAAAAGACCTTGTTATTAGTTTTGATGTCATAACCAGTATATTAGGCTTAAGACTTAGTGAAAAATGTATAAAGTTTGAAAGTTATTTCAGACTTTGGAAAAACCTTCCCAACTTCTCTACCCTTACTGTCCAACAAGATGTTTTCTAAAAATTTAGATAGAAGTTCATTCACTTCTTTTGTGCAGAAAATCATTCAGAATTCCTCTAGAAATGTGACCAACCTCTTTGAAAAAATTTGAATTTTTCATTACATTTCCTTTCAAAAAAAATAAAAATGCCAATCTCACAAAAGCAAGTCATTCAGGCATGAACCTAGATCATTTCAAATCGGTAACCTAAGAATGTTTTCTTCTCTAAGCTCAAGGATTAATTGAACCAACCTTTTCTTCATGGGTATGTGAAGCATTTTATGTCAACAAACGTTCAGAACAAATTTGTGAAAAATTAAGATTGGTGATTAATTACAAGTCTCTTAATATTTTTCTTACAGATGATAAGTTTCCTCTTTTAGATAGAAAAACTTTGTTTACAAATTTGACAATGTAAAAGTCTTCTCCAAGTTTAACCTAAAACTAAGATTTTGACAATTAGGTATACATACACACGATAGATACAAAATGATATTTTGCATTTTTCAACATCATTTTCAATGGACAGTTATGCCTTTTGAATTAAAAGTTGCTCTTTCACTATTTCAGAAAGCAATGACGAGAATATTTACTCTCATTCTTGATAATGCCTTGATTTACATTGATGATATCTTATTATTCTTTTCAGATGTCACATCTCATACACAGTTATTAAATAAGTTCTAACAGGTTGTTCAACAGTATAAGAAATGACATATGGAAGAGAACAATAAGATATCATCAATGTAAATTAAGGCATTATCAGAATGGGAGTAAATATCCTTGTCATTACTTTTTGAAATAGTGAAGGAGTAATTTTTAATCCAAAAGGCATAATTATCCACTGAAAATGATGTTGAAGAATGCAAAATGCCATTTTGTATCTATCCTATGGATGTAAACCTAATTGTCAAATCTTGCTTTTAGGTTAAACTTGGAGAAGACTTTTGCATTTGTCAAATTTTCAAACAAAGCTTTTTCGTTTGAAAAGAAAACTTATCATCTACAAGGAAAATGTTAAGAAGCTTGTAATTAATCACCAATCTTAATTTTTTACGAACTTGTTTTGAACGTTTGTTGACATAAAACACTTCACATACCCATGGAGAAAATGTTGGTTCAATTAATCTTTAAGCCTGGAAGAATGGAACATTCTTGGATTACCAATTTGAAATTATCTGGGTACATGCCTAAATGACTTACTTTTGTGAGATTGATATTTTCAACTTTTTTTAAAGGGAAGGGTAATGAAAAATTCAAGATTTTTTCAAAAAGGGTGGTCAAATTTTTGGAAGAATTCTAAATGATTTTTTTGCATAGAAGAAGTGAATGAACTTCTGTCTAAATTTTTAAAAAATATTTGGTTGGAAGGTGAGGGTAAAGAGGTTGGGAAAGTTTTTCCAATGTCTGAAATAACTTTCAAACTTTATACCTTTTTCACTAAGTCTTAAGCCAAGTATACTGGTTATGACATCAAAACCAATAACAAGGTCTTTTTGGAGAAATAGAGAGCCTAAAATCTTTTGAGTTATTTAATAACTTGAAAAAATATGAATGATAATAGGATTGCTAATAAAGTTTGCAGAGAATACATTTTTATTAGCGATCTTGAAAAATATTTTCTGTTTTGTCCAAAGTTTTAGGTAAAATAAGGAGATTTGCTATGGTTTGGGCTGTACCAGTGTTAAAGAAAGTTGTGACTATTATAAGAGAGGAATGTTTATGAGTGAAGATCTAAAGTGGAGTTAAAGGTAATTTTAAAGGTTAGAGGGTTTGATTTTTTTTAAGTTTTTATACTGACATGTACTCATAGCATTGATCATTTGTGAATTCATTTGAGTAATCTGAGTAATCTGATTCTTTATCAAATTGCTTGATCGTAAATATGGATCTTTCATTCTGTTCATCATTAAGGGAGAAGATTGATTGTAGGTCACCATCAGAGAGATTGATACCAGAGATATTAGCAATATATTGTATCATCTTGACTAATCTTTTATCTGACTTTGGGTAATTCTTTACAAAATGTCTTGATTTTTCACAAAGAAAACATTTTAAATATTTTAAACTTTTGATCTTTGGATCTTTCTTCTTTCATGCAAACTTAAATCTATGAAATCTTTTCGGCTTGTCTGCTTTTCTGAAAAAATTTTTGGATCTGGAAAAATGTGAGTTTTTGAGAAGTCTGAACTTTGTGAAGTGCTTTTTTTTCTTGTGATTACAGAGACATGTAGAGTCTTTGGAAGAACATCTGATCTAGAGTCTTGAGGAGGAGTAAGAGCATGGTTTCTCTAGCTTTTTAGAGCTGTTCACTAAAGTGTTGATGTATCTATGCTCTTTGTAAATCTTATCAACAGCTTTCAACATCATCTTGTAAATATATCAAAGATTCATGGTTCTAACATCAAGAGATATGAGATTCAGCTGTGTCTTTATTTATTGTGCAAGTTCTTCTGGAACAAAGTTAAAAAAAACTTACTTCAGGTTGACATCATCAGATCCACCAAGTATGTAAAAATACTTATAGAATTATTGATAGTATCTACCAAGGTCTTTTGGATTGAGGGAACAACATTTTAACTTGAAAAATTATTCTCTGATCTTTTCCAATATGTGAGTTTCTTGACCATAAAAAATTGTTGTAAATTGAGATACAGCTTCTGTGATGGTTGGGCATTGAAGAAATTGGAGTTGTCTGTATTCACCAATGTTGTCCCAAAAGTTTTTCAAAGTTTCAACTAATTTGAAAATAAATCTGATTAAAATTGTGTTCATTGTAACATTGTGATTGGAGTTTAATTCAACTAATTCCCATGCTAAGAACTTTGGGAACCTTGAGGGCCATTTTGAAAGAGGAATATCATCAATGGTAAAGACTGAAAAGTATCATCTGACTCAATTATTTCATTGATTTGGTAGTTTTCATTTCGGATTCAGTCTCAAAAGTAGAAGAAAAAATATTTGCAAGGGAAAATTGAAAGAGATTGTCTTATGCCATTTGATGAAGTATTTTTGGAAGGGTTTATATAGGAGAGATCATGAGTTGTATAGGTTTTTGGTATGGTTGAGGTGTAGGGTTTTGAGGTATAGAATTTGAGCTTGGTTTTGGTTTTGGGGGTTAAAAAAGTAATTGTTCTACAACTCTTTTTGGTTTTGGATCAACTGGTTATTTTTCTCGAAATTTGTAGATTCATTTTTCAGTTGTGCCAAAGGGAGGTTGTTCTAGTTTGTCTGAGATAGGAGTGAAGTATTGTGTTGGTTGTGAGGATGTTGGTACGAATGTTGGGGGAGATTTATACTGAAATAGTGTAAAGAATGGTTTTGGGGGTGAGGTTGGAAGATTGTATGGTTGAAAAAGAGGATGAGAGGTATAGGCTTCGTAAGGGGTGTCATGTATGCCAGTGTTGAGTAGAATGAAGATGTTGTAGCTAGAGGCTGCTTGTTGTTGTTGTTGTTTTTGATGAAGTTGATTCTGAAGATCTGCAAGTTGAATATTTAAGCTCTTCATTTCTTTTTCTCTTTTAGTGAAGGCATAAGTGAATTCAGTGTTGGTTTCAGTCATATATCTGAGTTCTTGATCAAAAGTTATTATCCTTGATTGAATTTCAAGAATAATATTTAGGAGATTAACAAGGCTATGATCAAAGTGATGATTGACTTGGTCCAACTTGTGTTTAATTTTGTATAGGTATGCATTCTATTGGAGAGAATTCTCAATCTGTCAGTTTAAAACTACTTCAGCACAAGAAACACTTTTTTGGTTCCCATATTCATCTCTATCAGTGGGGTTTAGGATATTTGAAATGTGTTTATATTGGTTGGAATATGTTTGTATTGGTTGAAATGTGTTTGTATTGGTCTTTGTGAAACTCTTGAAAAAGAAGGAAATCTGAATTTGGGTAGCTTGGTTACATCATGGATATTTGAGGCAAAGGTTGGGTAGAATCTGGCTTTTATGTGGTTTGGTTTGGGCAAGTTTGGGGGGGGTTTGTTTTTTTTTTTTATAAACTTTCACCCTTGCAATAGTAATAAAAATGATATATACGAGCTTTTTATCACCCTATTTTCAGGCATTGGTCAACATCAATATGATCGAAATGAGCAGCTTCGTATTCCTTCAAGCTCACCTTCGGCGAATTCTACGGTCATTGATATCCAAAGTCCAACTTTAAACATGGGGCTAGGCAGGAAATTACGTCCGAGAATGAAGAAATGGGAACAGACAACCCTCTCAAATGAAGATTTGGAATCATTTCCAAATTTGGATGAGGAAGTGCTGTTATCGATTAGAGTTGCAGGTATATATTTTAAAACCAACTCTTGGTTTTTGCAGGAGGAAATATTGGATGAAACTGATGAGTATGTTGCCGTTCACAAGAAGTAAGCTTCTAATTTTAATTTCATTTGATCAACATTAACTTGTTATAATTAATTCCAGGATGTAATTTTCACACTCCTTTATCTCCCCTTTAGAATCACAATCAACATGCAACCTTCACGAAGATCGCCACTGAGATCTTCTGGAGCAGCAACAGCATCTCAACTTCACTGGAGAAGTCCTATGCCATCCCCAATTTCTTCGTGTCATGGAAGTTCACGTTCTTCAAAGACTCATTCTCCAGCACTTCGTTCACCAATTTCATCAAATGTCCAGTCACCACTCTCCAACCCAACTCTGTGTGCTTCCCCCGGGTAACCTACACCATCCCCACATCAGGTATAAAAATAATGTGGAACGTAATGAACTGCATCAAGTCAATTTCAATATTGTCAGGCTTCATACGTTCAATATTTTCTCATCAATGCATATATAGCTGATCCTTTTTTCTGTGAATTGATTCTAGCAGGTATCGAGAAAATCATATGATTCTTAGGTTTCAATGATAACGAGTTTCTGAAAATAAACATGAAAATGTTTATTTATAGATGGGAATTTCTCATTCCATTGAATAATATGTGGGTCCAAAAAATGTGTTTTGGGAACTACTTGATTTTGTTGAGATTTAAGTATCTTCATTATTGATGATGTCGTTTCTTCTTTTTTTAATGCACTTAATCCACTACCTATATATCCGCCGTACACTTGGCTTGCATTATTAAGATTATTAAATTAAATATACATTCAAGTAGAAAAATTGGATCTATTACATTGAGTAATTAATTAGTATTATCTTAATCAAAATATTTAATATATATTGAACTTGTCGGCAATAGTTCTCATCATACAAGGAGAATAATCCCATATAAAATTAAGAATATATAAAAACAATGAGGTTTAGGAATAAGCCTTTAGTATAATAGGAAATTTGTATTTTTATTACTGTCAACATCAGTTGGATTTTTTTATTCACATATAAGTTGATGAACTCATGAAAATCAAAATATTTTTTATTTTTCAAGATTTTTTTAATTTTCAATTTTTATCTATGTTAAAAATATTTTCTGATATTTTTTTATGTCATAAGTCACCCCAATTTTCATATAAACAAAAAAAAAAAAATCAGTTAATATTGACGGTAAGATAAGTCAACTTTTCAACTGAAATAAGAATTTATTTTTTTAAACAAAATAAGAATGTATTTTTTAATAACAAAAGAATGTATTTAAATATAAAATAAAATTTAAGAATTTATTTGACTATAATATAAATATATAATTTTTTTAAAAATAGTGATAAATTTTAAAATTTTTTATTATTTTATATTTTTTTTAATTGAGGAAGAGAAATTAAATTCAATTTTTTAAAGGAAGGTTGGTAGGTATCCATGTCATTAGATCAAATGTTTCCACGTCAAAATTAAATGACATCAATGATGTCAATAGATAAAGTATAAAACGAAAAAAGTATTCTTCCTTTTTATTAATTTTTATATTATATTTATATTTATATTTATATTTATGTTTAATAAATATCTTAAATTTCTTTTCATTTCTAAAAATATTTAATAGGTATAAAATAATTTTAAACTCATAACTTTAAAACAATAAAAATATAATTTATTTTTTAATTTTTATTTTATCATGTATACTTATATAATTTTTATAAATATGTATAATATATTTTTAAATAAAAATATATTAATTTTAATAAATTTAAAATAATAATAATATTTTTAATAAAAAATTTATTTGTTAAAAAATATATATATGAAATACATATATGAAAAAGTGTTATATTATTCTTTCAATTCTCATAGCCGATAAAAATTTTAAATTATATTTATCTCTTCTCATATTACAATATTCATTATCATCTTTCTTGAAATCAAAAGTTAAAACTTTTATTAAGCTCGGTTGATTTGGAAAAGATTGAGAATTTGACATCCCTTGATTTAACTTGTAAGTGCTTGTATCTTCAAAACTTAAAAGATGAAATTGCCACGGCGGAAGAAATTGACCGGAGGTTTCTGTCAATGTCAAACAGAACAAAACCTAACTAAATATTTTTCTGGAAATATCTTAATTAGATTCTAAAACCAAAATATCTCATAGCATACGAGAAACCACTGCCATTCATTGTTTCCGGATAAGGTAAAAATGGCCATAAGAACCTTAAGCATGCCTTCTTGAAAAAAAAAAAAAATCAATGAAGCAATGAAGACTCTTCTCGCTTTAGAAATACCGCAATTTTACCTTGAAATACTATGCTTAAACTAACATATGATAGATTCAATCTATATAAAATTATTAGTACTTCTTCTAATACTTAACCAGTTATATTGATTTCATAAATTTACCATTATGAATTCTCATAAAATAATAATCATTTATCTTGTTTATGATAATTTTTGAGAAAAAAGATTCGGATAATGATATAGATATTACTTACAATCTCTTATTAAAGAGTTAAAGCAATTATGAGAATGAGTTGAGACCTATGATGCATAAAAAAAAAACTTTAATATCCGTGTTGCATTATTATCGATTATCAATAATTTCATGATTAATATGTGCGAAAGATCAAAGTGCTTTTATTGTTTATGTTTATTTAAGATTTTTATGTTATTAAAGGATAAAAATATAATTTGGCATATTAGTGATGTTTTATGATATAAACGCCATCATATTAACGATATTTTTTTGATATAAACGTCACTAAATTAACAACGTTTTTTAAATATAAACATCGCTAAAATAGTAGTGTTTTATAAAAAATGCACTATTTTTTTCGACACGTGTATAGCTAACATTTTTAATGATAGTTTTTGCAAATGCAATCATTTAGTAACTTTTATAAGTACCGTTAAACGTTGAAAAAAATGTTATTAAAAACCTAAACCCCTATAATATAAAAAGAACTTTAAGCAAGTAAAATCGAGTGACTAGCAATTCTTGTATGTGCCATTGCAGATCAAATATGTGTAAATTTATAAAATTTTGTTTTTCTTTTCTTCATCAAATTTGAACCCCCAATTCTTCATTTTATCTACCGTTTTTTTTTTCTTTCTAACTAGATATAAAGCACACCACCTGATATAACATTTTCATACAACATACTTTTCCTTTGTGATTTTGACAATTGTCTTCAGTCTTATAAAGCGGTAAGCTCCTTAATTATCTACTTATTTTGCATAAAATTCCTTGGAAACTTCGATGGTTGTTTCTGCCGTAGCTTCTTCTGGCTGCAATGAAAGCAGCAAGACTAGCCAAAACGAGAAAAAAGCAGGAACAAATTTTCAGGACCTGCAGAATGCAATACAGGCAGCCTTCCTTAAATGGAAAGGGCAACAACACCAACAACATGAAGCCCTTATAAATTGCAAACATTCAAACATGGTCATTTATGGAATTGAAAAGGTCATTTCGCCATAACTTTTCCAATTCTTTATCAAAGGTTTTCAACTGCTCTTTTGTTTCCATTACGACATCAAGGGTGTTATATGTCAAGTGCCAGTTCATTTGCTGAAATCATCCATTTTAAACTAGGTTTTGTATTCTTCGTTTTTGCACTACTTGTTAGTCCACCTGCTCCCTTACACCTATTTTGCATTTAGAATAATAATTAGAGAGAGATCAAGTTGTCGTGGCGTCATAAGCCACGAATTTATGAACAAATTTTATGGCTTAATTGGTTAACTAATCTGACAATTAACTTTGTATAGCAGACTGATCGTACGTCATCTGTCTCTAATATAGTATTAATCATCTTCGCGTGGAGTACGCGTGTAATGTGGCAGTTGGCGGAGTTTTGGGGCTCATGACGCTGCAGTCGCTTTCATTTCTGCCTTTCTCATTGTATTTAAACCAATTTTGGGACATTCAACTGTGGTTAATTGCCGCTGTTTTAGTATATTTATGCTCTCCTAATGATCAGTTATAGTAATAGTCTTCTTCCCGTTAACCGACCCTGATCTATAAATCAAGGTATCCATTTAATACAATGGCAGCAGATGATGTGCCATGCTGTGAGTCTATGTTCTGGGTGTATCTAGTTATTTGTATGGTTCTTGTATCATTTGCTGGCATAATGTCTGGCCTTACCCTGGGGCTCATGTCCCTCAGTCTTGTTGATCTTGAGGTTGTCATCAAGGCAGGTCAACCTCGAGACAGGAAGAATGCAGGTTAAAGTTATTTATAATCCACTCTTTAATTAATTACTGAAATTAATATATCTCCATATTCATTGCCCAAGTCTCACAAATCACTCCTGACTTTTCTAACAAAAGAGATATGTAACTTTAAATGGCAGAGAAAATTCTACCTATCGTTAAGGATCAGCACCTACTCTTATGCACCCTCCTTATAGGCAATGCCTTGGCAATGGAGGTATATATTTTGTTTACGCCATCTACTCCTATACATTTCTCCTGTCTATCAAAACACTAATTAGTTCTGAATTCTATGTTCTTGAATAAGGCCCTTCCAATCTTCCTTGATTCCCTTCTATCCGAGTGGTGCGCTATATTGATATCAGTTACCCTCATACTGGCGTTTGGTGAGGTAAACCTTCCGTCTACAGCACAATATTAATGTGAGTTGGTATGTTGGTAGCTTTAAATAACATGCTAGAAATGTTTGTTCAGATCATTCCTCAAGCTGTATGTTCTCGCTATGGTCTGAGTGTTGGAGCAAAACTCTCAGTTTTAGTTCGGTTCATTGTAATAGTCCTCTTCCCTGTAGCTTACCCAATTAGTAAGGTAATTTTCAAACCCTTTGGAAACTGAATGATGAAGTTTTAATGAAAATAATAAATATTTGCTTCCCTGTTCTAGCAGCTGCTAGATTTGCTGCTAGGGGAAGGGCATTCTGCACTCCTTCGGCGAGCTGAGCTCAAGACACTGGTAGACATGCTTGGAAATGAGGTTAGTTTCCTTATATTAAAACTTCTAAATGATCACAAATTTTAATGTCCGAAAACATTGGTTTAGGCTACCAAAACTAGAACTAATTAATTGGTAATATTTCATGCTTATTTTAGGCAGGGAAAGGTGGAGAATTGACGCATGATGAAACAACCATTATCTCTGGAGCTCTAGATATGACACAAAAAATGGCCAAAGATGCTATGACTCCCCTATCTGACGTTTTTTCACTTGACATAAATTCTAAACTCAACGAGTATGATCTTCTATCTCTCTGCCCTGATATCCCATCTATTTTTCCCTCTTGTCAACCTATTTCTACGGTACAGGAAAACGATGGGGCTAATAATAAGCAATGGGCATAGTCGTGTACCTATCTACTCAGGGAGCCAAGCAAATATCATTGGCCTCGTACTGGTGAAAAATCTGATCATGTACCGTCCCGAAGATGAAACCCCTATTACGGATCTTTCTATTAGGAGCATTCCTAGGTTACTTTTTACTCGATCTTTTTCTGCTGCTTGCCGTACTATATATGGTTATTATGATTTCTCAACATTAAACTAGAAAAGCTAAAGAGATATTTGGTTTGCAGTATGTTTTTTCCTAATGTTCTTTAAGTGACAACTGATGGCATTACTATGAACTAATTCTCTTACCGTTAAATCTTTTACAGGGTTCATGATCGCTTACCTCTCTATGATATATTGAATCAATTTCAAGAAGGCCACAGCCACATGGCTGTTGTTGTTAAGTGCAAGAGTGATATAATAAATGAGACTGCAGAAACTGCAAAAACAAAATCTAGCATTCCCGATATAAAAATCCGCTCAAATTCTAAAAAGAGAAAGACAGAGGTGAAAGGTATAATTTCAGTGTTCATAGATCAGGAGAAACTTATTTCTTTTTTTTTTTTTATAAACTTTCACCCTTGCAATAGTAATAAAAATGATATATATGAGCTTATTATCACCCTATTTTCAGGCATTGGTCAGCATCAATATGATCGAAATGAGCAGCTTAGTATTCCTTCAAGCTCACCGTCTGCAAATTCTACGGTCATTGATATCCAAAGTCCAACTTTAAACATGGAGCTAGGCAGGAAATTACGTCCGAGAATTAAGAAATGGGAACAGACAACCCTCTCAAATGAAGATTTGGAATCATTTCCAAATTTAGATGAGGAAGTTCTTGGTATCATTACACTGGAGGATGTTATGGAGGAACTGCTGCAGGTTTTTCTTAGTATATGTTTCATCGCTAGCTGTTGTTATCGATTAGAGTTGCAGGAATATATTCTAAAACCAACTTTTGGCTTTTGCAGGAGGAAATATTGGATGAAACTGATGAGTATGTTGCCGTTCACAACACGTAAGCTCTAATTTTAATTTCATTTGATCACCATTAACTTGTTATAATTAATTCCAGGATGTAATTTTCACACTCCTTTATCTCCCCTTTAGAATCACCATCAACATGCAACCTTCACGAAGATCACCGTTAAGATCTCCCGGAGCAGCAACGGCATCTCAACTTCACTGGAGAAGTCCTGTGCCATCCCCAATTTCTTCATGTCATGGAAGTTCACTTTCTTCAAAGACTCATTCTCCAGCACTTTGTTCACCAATTTCATCAAACGTTCAGTCACCACTCTCCAACCCAACTGTGTGTGCTTCCCCTGGGAAACCTACACCATCCCCACATCAGGTATAAATATAATGTGGAACTTAATGAACTGCATCAAGTCAATTTCAATATTGTCAGGCTTCATATGTTCAACATTTTCTCATCAATGTATATATAGCTGATCCTTTTTTCTGTAAATTGATTCTAGCAGGTACCGAGAAAATCATGTGAGAGGCTGAAACATGGTTCGTAGGTTTCAATGATAACGAGTTTCTGAAAATAAACATGTAAATGTTTATTTATAGATGGGAATTTCTCATTCCATTGAATAATATGTGGGTCCATAAAACGTATTTTGGGAACTACTTTATTTTGTTGAGATTTAAGTATATCTTTATTATTGATGATGTCGTTTCTTCCTTTTTTAATGCACTTAACCTATTATCCGCCGTACATTTAGCTTGCATTATTAAGATTATTAAATTAAATATATATTCAAGAAAAAAAATAGATCTATCACATCAGTCGGATAATTGATTAGTATTATCTTAATCAAAATATTTAATATATATTGAACTTGTCGTCAACAATTCTCAATCATATACAGAGAAGGGTCCCATATAAAATTAAGAATATATAAAAACAATGAGTAGGAATGAGCCCTTGTTATAATAGGAAATTTTTACTTTTATTACTGTCAACATCAGTTGGATTTTTTTTATTTACATATAAGTTGATCAACAGATGAAAATTAAAATATTTTTATTTTTCAAGATTTTTTTAATTTTCAATTTTTAACTATGTTAAAAATATTTTTTGATATTTTTTTATATCATCAAGTCACGCCAATTTTCATATAAACAAAAAAAATCAGTTAATATTGATGGTAAGATAAGTCAACTTTTTAATTGAAATAATAATTTATTTTTTAAAATAAAATAAGAATGTATTTTTTAATAAAAAAAGAATGCATTTAAATATAAAATAAAATTTAAGAATTTATTTAAATATAATATAAATATATAAATTTTTTTAAAATAGTGATAAAGTTTAATTTTTTTTATTATTTTAACTGTTTTCTTTTTTATCGAGGAAGAGAAATTTAATTTAATTTTTTAAAACAAGGTTAGTAGGTATCCATGACATTAAATTGAATGTTCGATGCAAAGATTAAATGACATCAACTATGTCAATAGATAAAGTATGGAACGTAAAAAGTATTCTTTATTTTTATTAATTTTTATATTATATTTATTTTTATATTTATATTTAATGAATATTTTAAATTTATTTTTATTTCTAAAAAAATTCAATATGTATAAATAATTTTTAAACCCATAACTTAAAAAAAATAAAAATATAATTTCTTTTTAATTTTTAATTTTATCATGTATATTTATATAATTTTTTATAAATATGTATTAATATATTTTAAAAAATATATATATTAATTTTAATAAATTTAAAATAACAATTAATATTTTTTAATAAAAAGTTTATTTATTAAAAAATAAATATAAAATACATATATGAAAAAAGTACTATATTATTCTATCAATTTTCATAATCGATAAAAATTTAAAATAATATTTATCTTTTCCCATAATACAATATTCATTGTCATCTTTCTTGAAATCAAAAGTTAAAATTTTTATCAAGCTCAGTTGATTTGGAAAAGATTGAAAATTTGACATCCTTGATTTAACTTGTAAGTGCTTGTATCTTCAAAAATTAAAAGATGAAATTGCCACGGCAGAAGAAATTGACCAGGGGTTTCTGTCAATGTCAAATACAACAAAACCTAACTAAATATTTTTCTGGAAATATCTTAATTAGATTCTAAAACCAAAATATCTCATATCATACGAGAAACCACTGCCGTTCATTGTTTCCGGATAAGGTAAAAATGGCCATAAGAACCTTAAGCATGGCTTCTTGAACCAAAAAAAAAAAGGGGTCAATGAAGCAATGAAGACTCTTCTCGCTTTAGAAATACAGCAATTTTACCTTCCAAAGCCTTTTTTATGGGATCTAAGAACCCCAACAATCCTTCCCACAATCATAAAAAACCAGAGCCAAAACCAACCCTCATCAACATGGGAATTGCAGGCCAACGCCAAAGGATTTGCGAGCACACCACCAGCTACAGCGAAAGAAAACGCTGCCAACAAAAACTCAAATAAGAACAATAACAATGACGACGAGCAAATTCCCCAGGTAGTGTTTGAGAGGATGATAGCCAGAATTTTGGTCTCTGTGGGAGTTCCTTTGGCCACGGGTCTCGCGTTACTTCACTTATTTGGTATAGCGAAAGAGCAAAAGTTGTGGGATGTGCCACTATGGCTGCCATTCTTGACTACATTCATAACTTTTGGGGCATCAACGCTTGGGATTGCTTATGGGACTTTGTCTGCGAGTTGGGACCCGGAGAAGAAGGGTTCTTTTCTGGGATTGGAAGAAGCTCAACGCAATTGGGTTGAAATGTGGAAAGAGGAAAACGACGGGCAGTGGTGAAAGGTGATTGCCGCTGAGGCCAGCCGATTGGATCAACATCAGGCCATTTTCCCTTTAGTTTGAGTAGTAATTACGACTCTTTAATGGAACAAAAAAGAAACAGTCCTCTACTTGTTTTCATTGTCGAATAATAAAGAAATACTTCTACTATATATATATATATATATATATTTGGATAATTTTAATATTGAATGTTTCTTTTCTTTTTTCGACATAAGAAGTATAAATATAGGAGATATTGGAATTTTATATCTTAATCCTTTTAAGGATAATACTAACCCTTAATATAAGATTTGGGTTTAATGCTAATTGAAATTCGTCTAAGTACATTTTTTGAGAAGGTTTATTTTTGGAGCAAAAGGGAAGGGTTAACCTTCTCTATATTTGCCTTTTAAGGGCATTGCTCTCTCTTTATAGTTCATTACCCTGCGTTAACCAAATGGATTTGATAGTGGCTAATTTGAGAAATGATAGTGGCTAATTTGAGAAATGAAAAACGTAATTTAAATTTTAAACTCATAATTTTTTCAAAAAAAGACATTGTAATGATTATTTTTTAAAATTTGATAATCTCAAATTAAGAGTACATTAATTAAAACAAGTTTCATTCGCTAGGTTTTTCGTTGTTGTAGATTTTGTTTGACAAGACTAATATTTTGAAGTAAATTATATATCCTTATCCTTAAATTCGAATTCATTTCAATGTATGATGAAAAATCTTTCATTATATTATACATGTTGTTATATTCACTAAACCTTTAAAAGCTTCATAATAAAATGCAATTATGCAACAAAATGCCGTAAAAGTCCTCCCCATCATGCAATCAAAAGCATCCTTCAATTAAAATTTGGGTAATAGAATAATAACAGTTCTTTTTCTAGAGGCCGCACAGTAATCTTGGTCCCCTCATATATTTTGCTAATTTCCTTTCTATTAATTAATAGTACAAACCATTGGATTGACAATTGTTAAATTGATTTATTGACAAGTTCACATCATCTTATTTCCGACTTTGACCAGCTGCCTGCGACTATATGCGTCGACAAAGAATGAGTCAAGATAAAGATGAAAATGCGGATAGAGATAAAAGCTTCCATTTTCAATCTTTCATCACAAAACGTGTGGAATTTGCTTGCTTTTTTTGTTTACATTTTTGACGTCTGAACCAATCAACACACGACTGACGAAATCCGATAAATTGACAGTTGGACCCAAAAAATAAAAATAAATGGACAGTTCGAGAATAGTAGCACTATTTTAGTAGTGCTAGATATATTTGTTAATTAACGCCCTAATTTGATTGGTCTCGTGGATTTGCTAATTAAATAATGCAATTGGCTTCTTGATTTTTAAACAAAAAAAGGCACATTTGAATATTAATTTATTTACGTTGATTAAATTTTTAAAAGTTGAAAATAATTTTTTTTCATAAACCGATCTGATCAATATCCTACCGAGTGGGTAAATTAAAAAAAAAAAATTGCATTAGTTCAATTTCTTTTATATTCCGTGCTACCTAAGGAGAAAGTGATGAACTAAATTTCCTTGTCAAAATGGAAGTGTTTAATTTAGATTAATCACATCATAAAATTTCAAAAAAGAAGAATATTTCCCTAAAAACACACTGACAGGAATTTAGGATCCATTACTTAAAAAAAAAAAATTGTAGACCAAAATATTTGATAGATTCCAAATTAATCCACCGCAAAGTTCCAAGCTAATTTCAACCTACCATTGTGTACAAAAAAAAAAACAAAAAAAAAAAACACTAATCCAAAAATCCCATTCTCCTTTATTACTAGTACGTAAATTTATTTTTTATGTCTAAAGAAAAAACAATTAGCAGATTATGCAGCCAGCTGAATCTTCCTCAACAGTTTTAGCGTGACTGTAATAGTCAGGCACTGGAGGATAATTGTACGTGGACATTGGAGGGTGATACAACAACGGATAGGGGTAAAGTAGAGGTTCTTTTGTGGGATCTTTTGGGGGAGTTTTCGTGGCATCTCCTGGCTTCTTCGGCTCGTCTTTCTTGTCCTCTTCTTTCTTTTTCTCTGGCTCTTTTGCTGGTCCAACCGTAACTATATCCGTGTGACACAGTTTCTTTAGTTTCCTCACCAGTTTCACCGGATCGATGTCTCCTGTCACTGTCAATTTTTGGTCCTTGGCGTCAAAGGAAACTGAATCAACCCCTGTAAAATTAATAAGTTAGATTTTGCTAGCTTCAGGATCCACGTTTTTTTAATGGTTGTTTTAATAACGTTTTGGAAATTTCATTTAAATCCCCAAGTTTGTTAGAACTAAACAGAGTCAAAACAGAAAACTACAACTCAATACAATACCTGAAAAGCCAGAGGCTGTCTGCATGGCTTTTTGTCTGCATTTGTTGTCGTGTAAATCCAATTTCAGCACAATTTTCTGTCAAAAATAAAACCATTTACTGTTAATATTTAGATCAAAGTAAGGCTCCGAACTCTAGCTAAAACCACTACGTAGGCTCAGAAAACTAAATCAGAGCATCATGCTTTTATGTTTGAGTGTGCTGAAAAACAAAACAAAAGTAGAACAAGAGGCAAAGATGAAAATCTAACCTTCATTTCAAGCTTTGAGAATACTTGTGTAGCAAAATTGAGAATAGAAAGAAGGGAAAATGAGATTAGTAACAAAGGGGAAAAAGAGGAATACAATTGCAAGGAACTCTTTAACACCTTCGGCTTTGATGGTAAGCTGAAGCATCAGTTATATATAGTGAGCCAGGTCAACATAAGTCAAAAGATGAATTTGGTCTTTGCCTCTTGGTCAACAAATGCAATTTCACGTTCGTGGAAGATACGCTAGAAGTATATACTACAAGCAGCCTTTTGGAAAGAGAGAGCTCCTTTCGTTTGCTTCTTCAAAGAAAAGGAGGAGAAAACTAAAATCCACTTAAATTGTTTTTCGAGGAAATAACTTATAGGCCTTCCCGTTTACTCGGTCAAGTAGGAGACTTTACGCACTGAAGTGTTTCTCTTCCTTCTCTTATTGCTCCTGTCTTTTTCCCTCTTTTTTTTTTTTTTCTTTTTTTGGCTCTCTTTGCAATTTTCTGTCCTTTTGTTCCGAAACATAACCAAGCGTTGCAGAGGTAGGCTCGAGCCCCAGCCTTGAGGGTAGGGCAACCCTGCTAGAGGGTCCATGAACTTGGACTCCTTGATTCAGGCCTAGCTAGATGCCAGGTTTATGTATTTAGGCCACAGCGCACAGGTTTTTTTGATTAATTAATCATTATGATTTTGCCATTAAATTTTTTTTCTTTTTACTAAATAATTTCGTCATTCATTCAATTGAAACAAAAGGTTTTCGTGGTTTGTCATCTTAATTTCTTTCTCAATCATGTGTTGAAACAAAGGTTTCCGTGGTTTGTCATCTTTCTTTCTCAATTACATGTGAAAAGATCTGGACATCTGGTCCTTGGTCAAGTGGTAAATAGAAGAAATGTGTAAAACTTTTCCTGCTGGTTATAATTTACTTGGGCGAAAGCAGAATATTTATGAAGATTCTCACTTCTCAGTTCTCACCCTGTTGGCCAGGAGAACTGGTCCTGAATGATGGATCTTGAAACGTGACATTGCCAGGTTTTTTTGGGTGTTGTCTTCGCTGGTATTGTAAAAAAGGTGTTCTCACATGGGATTGAGATACGAGTCACGTGACAGCCGATTTCACCATTTTTTTTTCATGGAAGATGCTCTATTGTTTGATTCTAACAACATCTTGCATTGATACCCAATCTATGTCAGTTGAAGCCTGTGTTACATAGTTGTAATACTATTAATTAAGTTGTTGTATTATACTAGTATTAGTGTTTTCTTCCTTTTTTTTTGGGATAAGTAACATTTTCATTATATAAAATGTAGGAACCTGCTACAGTGTTACAAGAAGCAGCGAACCTGCTACAGTGTTAAACCTGCTAACAAGTTATAGATCAAACATATACCTACTTAGCTCCCATATTACACAATTCTTAATTTACATTATTAAAAGCAATACTTTTAAGTCCTACTAAGTGTAACCTGACCACCTCTTTTACCTGTCGCAGTATCATCTTCTCTGCTGTTTTCTCTGACTTGTAGATCTTCCTATTCTGTTTTGCCCATATCCAATATGTATATATATACTTCGATGCCAATCGAAGGATTACAGAAATTAGTGCCTTCCGTTTGAGCCTAGTTATAGCCAATGCATTTCATTGTCCCGTCCAACAACTTTTCTGTGCAGGTTCATTGGCACAATACTTGCCTCTAAACCTCCTTTGAAAAATTGCAAGTGAAAAACATATGATCCCTGGTTGCTTTCTCCTGCCTACATAGTACACAAACCTCATCTGTTTAGACCCCCCCCCCCCCCTTTGCCATCCTATCCTTTGTTGGAAGCCCGTTTTGCATGGCCATCCAAGCAATTATAGCATGTTTTGGGATGTGTGGCTTGCACCATACCAGCTTATGCCAATTGACTTTCATTTGCCTTGACCTTATTTCCTCCTATACACAGGCAGCTAAGTAAGTAGGCCTTTTGTTGTGCCATTCCACCCCATTCACTGTTTGTACCAAAAATCTGGATGAGTATTTCTCATATATAGTAGTTTTTTCATGCTCCAACTGCAATTTTGTTTTATGCATCTCCCATATCCATTTCCTTTTAAGCACATAGCTTTTTATCCATTTTATCCACAATGAACTAGATTGAGTTAAGATGAACCACAGAAACCTCAATATACAAGTTTTGTTCCATGATCTTATGTCTTTCAGCCCCAATCCCCCCTATGATTTAGGCTTACAAACTGTCTGCCAACTCATGCGAGCTCCTTTGGTTGCATTCGCTTGGCCTTTCTAAAAAACAGTGAGCATAACTTGTTGATTTATCTTATAACTTTCCTAGGAAAAACAAAGTTCTTGCACTAGTAGTTATTAATGCTAAATATGATAGATTGTAGTAGTTGCAGGCTGGTTGCTTAACTATGAATTCTTTCAGGTATTTTCTCAATTAAAGGAGTGCAATCAGTCATAGAAAGTCTACGTGTTATCAATTGCACACCAAGATATCTCAAAGGAAGAGTTCCCAACTTAAAGCTTGGTGTTTGTAGGATATTGTTAGGGGTATTTTTAGGTCCAAAGGGCATTTTGATCTTTTCTCTCGTTAGGGATTGTTACCAGACAACCAGGGGCATTTTGGACTTTTGGATTGGCCTAACATATTCAGTGCTATGTAAGCTTGGCCACGTCATTATTATGCCCCACAAACCCTTCACCTTCTGCTTATAAATAGAGACATCTAGGTACTATCATTTGATTGCCATACTACTCCCACATTTTTACTTTCTCTCCTTTTGACGTCCTTTATATAGATCTCTAACTTGAATGTTAGAGTGCAAACGTAGAGAATACCCATTGTTTTGTTTCTAACTACTCTTTTCTCTTTTCAGTGATTTTAAGATTTTACTCATGAGGTCAAAACTTGACACCAACATTTTGACACGCCAAGTAAAGGTTATTTATTCATTGAACTGAGCCAAAAACCATGCCACCTAGAAAGTGAGCCAATGAGGAAGGAAAGGCAGCGTTTCAATTGGAACAGAAACCCACAATAGCCAACATACGGATAGACCTACCCTACAATAGGTCGATCCGACCATGGAACAGTTCCAAGCTTTGACAAAGCAGATACAAGCCCTCAAACAAATGTTACAAACCATAACTCCATCTCAAACTTTAAAGGTACCTGATTTAGTCACCCTTAGTCAAAAAGTTATAGAAAGATAATTGAGCTACAAAAAAGTTAAGGCCTCTTCGACCTTAAGGGAAGAAGAACATGCTATCCGAGTTGTCCACTACTATCCTAGTCACAACTTAACTCATGCCACAACCTAAAAATCAAAACAATCCAACCTGAAACCTCAATCGAATAAAGACTTGAACACTATGATGCAAGCCATGGAAAAGAAATTGAAATGAAAGGCTATTATTTTTAAGGAAGAGCTAAAATTCTTAGAGACCTCACCCTTCATTGAAGAGATCGATAAAGCTATACTTTCAAAGGGATTTAAGATGCTGACCTTGAAAATTTACAATGATACATCTAATCTTTTTTATCATTTGAAACTTTACAAAACTACAATGATGATGTAGGGTGCAGATGAAGTACTGATATATAAAGGACTAGCCATAACTCTTAAAAGGGCAACTCAATCTTAGTATTACAACCTTAAGCCTAAGTCAATCACAACATTCAAAGAGCTCAGCCACTCTTTCCTTTTTCATTTTATCAACAGCAGAAGAACCAAGAAAACCACATTAAGCCTGATGTAAATTCATCAAGCCAGAAATGAGTCTTTGAAGGACTACATCATGCGTTTTAATGTAGAAGCACTACAAGTGAAGGATTTAGAGCAAACAGTCACTGTAATTGCCTTGACAAGTGGGCTCAGTGATAGAAAGTACCACTTTAAGTTGACTTTATCCCTAGAGCCACCAAAAATGTTGTTCGACATCCTACTTATGGCTAAGAAGTATATAAATGTAAAAGTTACAATGAAAAATAATTGAGGTAAGAGAGGTTTATCCTTAATTTTTGATCGAAAAAAGATAAATATTTTTATGATCATCTTTCACGATAGAGACGACATAAGGTCAAGAGTTTCAACAAAAAAAATGAACTATAACGCATTGAATACCTTCTGAAAAAGGATTTTAATGCAGATAAAGAAAAAATCAAAGCTTAGATGGCTGAAACCATTAAGATAGAATACAAAGAGAGATCCAATCAAAAGATGCACCTTTCATTGAGACATAGGCCATAATATAAAGAATTTTATTAACCTGAAAAATAAAATTGAAAATCTGATAAGAAGAGGCCAATTAAAAAGATTCATGGATCGATAAAGGCAATGCCAAATATAGTCAAAATATTAAAAGGGGGATCATAAAAAACCTATAAGAATAAGGAAGATAGGTAAAATGAAAATAGAAAAAGAGAAGGTCAAAGAGATGAATAAGGGGATGATGAAGGTCGAGTTATCAATAATTGATCAATTACCAAGGTAATCAATGTAATTATTGAGGAAAGCTTTACCTCAGCTAAGAGGAAGTTTGATCAAGACTTGATTATGGCCATTGGTTCTTCGATGAAAAAAGAGAAAAATTGTAAGGATGAGCTAATCTCTTTCAGCTCAAAAGATTTAAAAATAATCCAATACCCTCATGATGATGTCATAGTAATTAAAGCTATGATGTAAAACTGTGTGGTTAAAAAGATCTTGTTCGATAATGAAAGCTCGATTGACGTCCTGTACTACACTACCATGAAGAATATAAGAATTAAAGAAGACCAATGTAGCTAATCACCACCACTTTGATTGGATTCAGGAATGAGTAGGTGTTAGTTAAAGGGACCATCAAATTTCAGATCTCTCTAAGAACAGAATTAAGGACGGTTACCTCGATGGTAAAGTTTATGGTCATTGATGTTCCATTAGCATACAATATGATATTTGGCTGATCTAGTCAGTCTGTTATACGACTCATAGGCTTTGCTCCCCACTTAAAATTAAAATTTTCAACACCTCATGGGGTTAGAAAAATAAAGGGAGATCAGTCCATAGCACAATAATGCTATGTCACAAAAATGAAGGGAAAGACTAGGAAATAGATTGATAGCTCGGCTAAACTAAAGGGAATGGAAAAGAAAGCTACAGGGTTAGAGGTTAGAGAAGAAAAGAGGAAACAAAAAAATAAGGGTAAGTAGCAACAACAACAGAAATCGACCTGAAAGAAGCACACTTTTAAGTCACTCTAAACTTTTAAGCTCCGTACTTATACAAATCAATTTTTTGCAATTTTTGAATAGATTCTACAAAAATGAGCTCTTAAGCCAACACATATACATCAATAGGATTGAGCTATTAAGTCGATAAATAAAAAATAAAATGAAAAGAAAAATTTTGTTCAACTCTACATCTCTACATTTCCACTACTTATTATCTTATTAACAACGAACTAACTGTCATGTCAGGATCTGTCTTCATAGAAAACAATCTTGACCTAATTAAGTAGAAAAAAATAATTGATTAAGAACCTATGATTGATAAAAACTAACATGAACTAGCAGAAGACTTTATATACGTATCGTTATGAGAAAGTAACCTAGAAAAATGCATGCAAATTGGGATTAAGCTCGACCATAAAGAATAATTAATTCAACTCTTGAGAAACAATGCCGATCAATTTGCCTGGACATCATCTAACATGCCAGGGATTGACTTTCAGGTGATGGTCTATAGATTACATACCAACTCAAATACGGAACCAGTTCGATAAAAAAAAGGACCTTTGTCCTAAAAAGGCAAAAAGCTATTAAGGAAGAGGTCGGTAAGCTGTTACAAGCAAGCTTTTATCAAGGTGGTTTATTACTCTGAATGGATAGCTAACATCATCATGATAAAAAAGTATAGTAAAAAATAATGAATGTACATTAATTTTATTGACATAAATAAAGCATGCCCAAATAATAGTTTTTCTCTCCTCAGCATAGATCAACTAGTTGATGATAGCACTAAACACATCTTTTTTGTTTCATGGATGCCTACCTAAGCTATAATTAAATCAAAATGTTAAAAGAAAATGAGAAAAAATAGCCTTTATCATTGAGAAATGTTTATATTACTACAAGGTCATACCTTTTAGATTGAAGAATGCAAAAGCAACCTACCAGAGGTTGGTCAATAAAGTCTTCAAAAATAAGAGCAACTGAAACATAAATGTATATGTAGATGAAATGACAGCAAAGAGCAAAAGCTCAGTCGAACAGTTAAAAGACCTGAAAGAGACTTTTAATGCTCTTAGAAAATATAACATGATATTTAATTCGAGCAAATGTGCCTTTAAAGTCATGTTAGGTAAGTTCTTCGATTATATGATCAATAGAAAGGGTATTAAGGTAAATTCAAAAAAAGTTCAAGCCGTCTTAAAGATTAAAATGTGGACCTCGGTAAAAGAGGTATAGAGGTTAACAAAAAAAATAGTTGTCCTAACAAGGTTCATATCCACATTGGCAAAAGCATTGCTTGCCATTTTTTAAGATCTTCAAGAACATTTTTAACTTTAAATGGGCATCCTAATGTTAGAAAAGAATTTGAAGAGCTCAAAGAGTTTCACGCCTTTTCTCTCCTCTCATTTTCTCAAATTCGAGACCCGACGAGATATTATATTTGTATTTAACTACTACCAACTAGGCCATCAGCTCAGTGATGGTCTGAAAAAAAGAAATAAAGCAAAAATTTATATATTTCATTAGCAAAGTGCTGACAAGGTCAAAAATAAATTATGTCAAGATAGAGAAACTAGCCTATATGATAGTTATGTCAGCCAGAAAGCTCAGACCATACTTCCAAGCTTACACAATTCATACATTAATCGACTAGCTATTCAGACAGGTCTTATAAAAATTAAAACTGTCAGGAAGGCTAATCAAATAGGCAGTAGAACTTAGCAAACACAATCAATGCATGCTTTCTAGGTTGGCCCCAAAATCCCAAGTCCTAGCAGACTTTATTGTGGAATGCACATTGGTTTAGGTCGACGAATGGTCTAAAAAAGCAAAGAAGTCAAAGAAAAAGAAATGTGGATGTAAACATTGAATTTTGTTTAGGTTAATTATAAAATTTTAAAATCTTATTGAAATCAATGTGTTATTAAATTGAATTTGGGATTTTTTTTCAAAATAATGGAATTTTTACCCGAGAAAAGCTAAATTACCAAAATACCCATATGAGGTATTTTCGTAATTTGACCTTTTTCGAGTTTGAATTTTTGTGAAACCTTTTAGACCTTAATTCTATAATATTTCATGATTTTTTATGCATTTAAAATCACAGCAGTACCTCAAAAGTGTGAAATAATCAAATTATCCTTATAGGGGTATTTTCTTAATTTGATCTTTTTGAGATCGAAATTTTATGAAACTTTTCAGATCCTATTTTTATAATATTTCATGATTTTTTATGCATTTAAAATTATATCAATACTTCATTAAGTGTGAAATTATCAAAATATCCTTCTAGAAGTATTTTCGTAATTTGATTTTTTCGAGCTTGGAATTTCATGAAAATTTTCAGATTCTAATTTTATAATATTTCATGATTTTTGATGTTTTAAAATCCTAAAAATAACTATGAAAACTTTAATTTCTAAAAAAATAATCATAAATTTTAAAATTTTGCTTCGAGGAGGAAAATGGTCTTTTCCGTGGAATGAAGGGGCATAAAGGTTCAGCTTTTGCAGTGGGTAGTCTGAGCCATTGGATTCTTTAATGGCTTTTAATCCAAGGGCCAAAGGTAGCCCCTCGGAATAAGAACAGGAGGAATTGTGGCCCCTGGATGAGATTTCATTCAAGGGCCCTCATTGAGTAAGATGAAAATTTGGCATTTCTTGGGTCTGCCGAGCAAAAGGGAGCGGTGGAAGTTGCTGGAACAGAGGAAGAAGGGGAGCTTAAAAAGAAAACAAGGGAGCATTTGAAAGAAAAAAAAAAAAAGAAAAAGAGAGAAGAGAGAACACAAAGAAAAAGGAAAAGCTAAAAACAAAGATTTTTTAGGTGAGACAGCCCTTACCAAGACTGAGTTTTGCCGATTATATCACGTATTTTACACTGTTTTTTGTATCTGCTATGATGTTTTTCTGTAAATGTTCTTATGCTTTGATGGTTGGTGCGCTTGTTGATGAAATTTCAAGCCTTACTTGGTCTACATTTCTGTTTCATTTTTTTCAAAGCTGGTTGGAACACCATTGTTTTTTTGGTGTTGCCGAACAGCTGCTGTTTCTCCTTCTGGCAGCAGCTGTTCGGTCCATGCCATTGATCTTTCCGCCTTTATTTTCCATCCTTCATATCTAGCCTATAGCTGGCTTAAGCTAAGGCAAATCAAGATGGAGAAACCAGCTTGGACTAGCTAAACCGTGCTACCTAATTTTCCATAGGCAGTCACGGTTTGGATTATTTTATGTAAAGATACAGCCCCTCATTTGACTGGGAAGAGTGCTTCAACAGCAAATGATTCCTAAGTTAAAGAGATAAGCTGTTAGAGGGTGAAGAAAGGTCTAAAAGTTTTGGTTTTCTTTCATTTTCGACCCTTAGTTTCACGTATTGGGGTCTTATACACATCAAAGCCTCAAGTTTTTCTTTTGTCTTCTGGTCTCCTTCTGGTCTCCTTTATGTAGGGTTCTGCCTTTGGTCCATTCTTGTATTTGGTTATATGAAGAACAGAAAGTTGAAATGGTCTATATATTTAGAGCAAGCTTCACGTGGATGTTCCCTCTTTATTTTGTTTGCTTAACTTTCTTTGTATGACTTTGCTTATTCAGTCAATGCATGAACAATAAATTCTGAATATAGGAAAACATTAAAAATGGAAAGATGAAAATAGGTTATATATAGAATAAGTCTCACGTGAGCTAGGGTGTTCCTTTTGATATTAGTTTTGTTTGGCCTTCTTCATTCCATGCTTTGTCCATTCAACCGGTGCATGAATTGCTCATAGATGTAGGCATACTGTATGTACTTATGGTCCCACCACTGCCTGCCTATCCTATTGGCTATTTAGAAAGTCTGAAGATTTTTTTTTCTTTTATTGGCCTGTTGTTCTCTCAGTAGTTGGTTTATTATGTTTCGGTTATTTCTTTTTCCTGTTTCACATCTGTATAAAAGGTTAGCTCTATCAACCTTCATGACTGCTGTGTTGAATGTCCAGAGACGCATAAGGTTTCACATGTCCATTAAATTTTGCACGATAGATGGCTGTTTGTAGGTACCTCATTCATGTTAGACAATGTTTACATGGTTTAAAAAAATGGAAAAGCTTAACACCTTTTGTCGATATTCCAATTTTATGTTTCAATTACTTTTAGAATAATTTATTCCTTGTTTTATATAATAATGATCGAATGAAATTTTTTTCTAACGATGATATTTGGAAAAGTTTAAGTAATGATTTTTTAAAAATGTTTAGATGAGAGAATTTTTTTTAAAATACCATCAAAGTATTAGAGTATTTAAAAAAATTTTCAATAAAATTTTTATTTACTTTATTCCTTCCAAAGGTGTTATTGAGAATTAAAGGATAAATTAAAATTATTAAGGCATAGTCAATATATTATATTGTCTGGTTGTTCATATAATTCTGTTTTATTTCCTTTATTCCTTTCAAATCTTTGATAATTGTATGAATATATTTTTTGTGCATGCCTATTTTACTTTATAGTTTGCATTACACATCTTTAAATAAATTTCTTTTCGATGATGGGACTCTGAAAAATCTAAATAGTGATTCTTGAGAATTTTTTAGGTGATGAAAGAATTTTAAAAGTTGCCAAAGTATTAGAATTTTTAGAAGTTTCTTTTCAATATGAAAGATTTTCATTTGATAATCATTTTCTTTAACTTGAACAGTTTCTTTAAATAAAAGAGTTTTTTTTAGAAATAAATGTATAGGTATATTATTACATGATTCTTAATGTTTTTGAAATAAAAAAAAATGAAAAATTTCCAATGATAAGATTCTAAAGAAATCGAGTAGTGATTCTTTAAAAATCTTTAGGTAAAAAAATTTATCTGAAATGCTGCCAGCGTATTGGAGTATGAAGATTAATTTTCGATAAAGATTTTTCGTTCTTCTTTTAGAAAGGAATTTTTTAGAAAATGATATTTTGTGTTAAATATATATATCATAAATAAATATGAACTACCGAGGATAGGATTTTCAAGAATTTCGAGTAGTGATTCTAGAGATGATTCCTCTTAATATTGTTAACGTATTGGAATATTTTTAGAAAATTTTCAATAAATGGTTTTTATTTATTTTCAAGCTTATTAAATAAATCAAAAATATATTTTTAAGAAAAATAGAAATTTTTTTAAAAATACTGAGGTTAAGACCATTTTTATCAATATTAAAAGATAACACATAATTAATTAATACCGTTTTAAATAAGTATTGTGAGGGTGCTAATCTTTCCTTACGCGTAATCGGCATCTGAACCCAAATTATTTTTGCAGACTCAGAAATTATCTTTTTGATAAATTTTAATTAATTTTAAAATTTATTGAGAATGTAAGGTTTAATAAATGGCCAATCACATCTAACCAAAAAAGATTAGTGGCGACTCTATTTTCTTTTGTTTTTCTCAAATTCGTCTAGCGGTCCCTAAAATCGTTACGATAGCTTGGCGACTCCACTGAGGATGTCATTTTTTGAGAGAGTTAAACCTAAAATTAATAATGTGTTATCCTTAATTTTGCTTTAATGGTCTTAATTGGTATTTAACATTAATTTTCTTGATTTTGATTTTGTTTTTAATTAATAATAGTAATAAAATTTTACATGCATCTCATCTTAATTGTATCATTTGTTCATTATTTATGTATATGTTATTCTTATTAAATTGTGGGGCATGTAGGATATAGATTGTGATGTTTTTTTCTTTCACACACACAGTGACACATTTCATATCATGCATGAGCTTTATACTCGGGCTCTAACCTTTGTAGAAGGGAGTAAAGTACTTATACTCTTGTGAGATGATAACCTCCGCAATGGCAAGTGAAATACTCTCACTCAGATTAAATCATTTTCGTTCATAGCCTATAATGGGTGAGGATCGGGGTGCCTTGCTAATCCTACATGAATGCTAGTAAGGAACAATTTGAGAACCTTTAAACATATAAATCCAAATCTAACATATCATGAACCTTAAGGATCCAGCCTAGGATAGAGCCATGCTACCTTTTTAGAAAATTACCAAATGTTAGGACACTATATACATTCTATTATTTTGTTGTATGGTTGTTATATTTTTTCTATTACTTGTTTGTTCTGAATTATTGAGTTATTTTATTTTTTAATGTTCTTTGATTTTGTTGCTTACATTATATAGGCATTATATTTTAAGAGGGAGTATTTATTTTATGTCAGTCATGACAAGACAAAAAAAAAGAGAAAGAGAAAAAAAAGTTCTCATGGAGCCATTGTGGTATAAACTTTTTGTAAAAATTATTCAAAAGTCCAAAGCCATGCCAGTTGTTTCCTTTCATAAAAATTACCCAAATAAGGATATGTGGGGCACTTTGATACAATTGTGTTTATGAGTAATAATAGTGCAAATAAAGTTGGGATAAAAAAAGAAAGATGAAAAAAGATAAAAAAAAATAAAAAAAAGCAAAAAATTTAGGATAGGTAGGAAGTTTGTTTTCTTTTTAGAGTTTAGTCATTCCATTCATCATTAAGTTGGTTTGTATATTTTTGGGTTATTCCATTTTTTGTATATATCCTTACATCATTATCATATTCAAGCATTCACAACATGTCGCACGTAAATTAAGAATTGAGTCATTCATTCATACACTTTAAAAGAATGAATTTCTTCAAGAATAATTCATGTAATTTCTTCTAAGGGTTAAGAGAATATTTGATTTGAAAGGAGAGATAGAGAAGATTATCGAGGGACTTTGTGCTCAAAGAAATGATCAACTTGAAGGATCTAGCTTAAGACCTGTAAAGGAGGAGTTAAAGAATCTAAATGAACAGAGAAAGTATAATCTCTTGGAAGGAAGAGTTCAAGATATTAAAGCTAAGGATAAATCTTTTAATGCAAAGGAATATCAAATAGTTTCAGATGTGGTTATTCCGCCTAAGTTCAAGATTTTGACATTTGAAAAGTATAATGGAATTGGATGTCCTGAGACACATTTGGCTCAATATTGTCACAAAATGGTTGGATATGCTAGTGACGAAAAGCTACTTATTTATGTTTTTCAAGAAAGTTTGACTGGGGCAGCAGCCAATTGGTATTATAGTTTAGAGAGTAGTCAAATTCATACTTGGAGGGATTTTTCGGGGCATTCCTGAAGTAATACCAATATATGTTGGAGTTGATTCCAGATCGATTAAGCCATCAAAAATGAAAAAGAGTCCTAATGAGAGCTACAAAGAATATGCTGTTAGATGGAAGGAGATGACATCGTAAGTACGACCACCTCTTACCAATAAGGAATTGAATTGCTTATTTGTGGATATCCCTATTATGATAAGTTGATTAACAATACTTCATTAGAGTTTGCAGATTTATTATTTGTTATAGGCAAAATTGAGAATGGGATAAAATGAAAAGAATTATAGATGCTAATGATAAAAGGAAGAGAGATATTTTTGTTGAACAAGCCCAAAAAATAATTATTAAAAGGCGAAATGAGAAAAATCTCACCATGATATAAGAAGATTTAATGGATGACTATTCATGATGGTCACCATATTGTTCCCAACCGGTATTTTTGGTTGGAGATTTTCCTCAACCACTTCATTTATGTGCTTCAGTTCTTTCACCAAAACCAATAATCAACTCAAGCCATTTACGAAGCCATAAGAGAAAGGGATCCAAGATGTATCATTCACTTCTAATATCTTACGCTGAGCTCTTCACCTTATTGGTCAAGAATTATATGATCTCTGTTATTCTGACAAGACCCAGAAAGCCTCCATACCAGAAGTGGTATAATCTAAATGTTAAGTGTAAGTTTCATGATGGGGTCAAAAGACATTCCATAGAAGATTACATTGCCTTTAAGGATACAATTCAAGCTTTGATTGATGTAGATCCCATAAAATTTAAAGAATTGATTAGTGATTTTGATGACTGATAGTGGGAAAGTTACAGGTTAATGATGTTAAAATTGAATCATCGAATGATAAACCTTTGTTTACGAGTTTGAGTGTCATCTTAAGAATATTATTAAGAATATGAATTTTTGAGGTCATGCTTGAGTGTTTGCATTGCATAAATAGATCTTGTGCATCATAAGTGTTCCATAGATTTACATCATCATTTGATAGTTTCAATTTTTGTTAAATTTTGGACTTATAAGTGGTAAAAAAGAGGGAAATGTTAGATTTGAGTAAAACTATACATAGTTAGGCCCTAAGGTAAAAATAAAAAATAAAAAAATACTCTAGAAAGAGTGTAAAAATAAAAAAAAAAGAGAGAGAAAAAGAAAAAATTTTGAGTCCCATATAAGTTGGTGATCACTATTAGGGATTTGTCAAATATCTAAACTCTTTTTCTTAAGACTTTCAATTGATTCCATTCAACAACCATGACCTTTCAAAAGCCATAAAGTTGAATTCGTGAACCTTGTTTTCATCCAATAATGTTATGATATCAAAATGTGATATTCCTTTTCAAGGCAATGAACAATTAAATATCTAATTTAAAAAGAAAGAAAGAAATTTAGATTCCAAAAAGATCATGCAAATATGACATTTTTTTAAAGGATTCAGATGTGGTAATTTGATGTGTCAATATTATACTATAGTTTCAAAAATTTTACATGAAGAATAGAAAGTTGAAATGGTCTATATATTTAGAGCAAGCTTCACGTGGATGTTCCCTCTTTATTTTGTTTGCTTAACTTTCTTTGTATGACTTTACTTATTCAGTCAATGCATGAACAATAAATTTTGGATATAGGAAAACATTAAAAATGGAAAGATGAAAATAGGTTATATATAGAATAAGTCTCACGTGAACTAGGGTGTTCCTTTTTATATCAGTTTTGTTTGGCCTTCTTCATTCCATGCTTTGTCCATTCAACTAGTCCATGAATTGCTCATAGATGTAGACATACTGTATGTACTTATGGTCCCACCATTGCCTGCCTATCCTGTTGGCTATTTAGAAAGTCTGAAGATTTTTTGTTCTTTTGTTGGCCTGTTCTCTCAGTAGTTGGTTTATTATGTTTCGGTTATTTCTTTTTCCTATTTGACATCTGTATAAAAGGTTAGCTCTATCAACCTTCATGACTGCTGTGTTGAATGTCCAAAGACGCATAAGGTTTCACATGTCCATTAAATTTTGCACGATACATGGCTGTTTGTAGGTACCTCATTCATGTTAGACAATGTTTACATGGTTTAAAGAAATGGAAAAGCTTAATACCTTTTGTCCATATTCCAATTTTATGTTTCAACTACTTTTAGAATAATTTATTCCTTGTTTATATAATAATGATCGAATGAAATTTTTTTTAGATGATGATATTTTACAAAAGTTTGAGTAGTGATTCTTTATAAATATTTATGTGAAAATTTTTTTTTAAATACTGTCAAAGTATTGGAGTATTTAAAAAAATTTGTATTTACTTTATTCCTTTCAAATATGTTATTGATAATTAAATGATGAATTAAAATTATTAAGGCATAGTCAATATATTATATTGTATGGTTGTTCATATAATTCTATTTTATTTTCTTTATTCCTTTCAAATCTTTGATAATTGTAGAATGTTTCCTATGAATATATTTTTTGTGCATGCCTATTCTACTTTATAGTTTGCATTACACATCTTTAAATAAATTTTTTTCGATGATGGGACTCTGAGAAGTCTGTATAGTGATTTTTGAGAATTCTCTAGGTGAGGAAAGATTTCTAAAAGTCGACAAAGTATTAGAATTTTTAGAAGTTTTTTTTCAATATGTAAGATTTTCATTTGATAATCATTTTCTTTAACTTGAATAGTTTCTTTAAATAAAAGAGTTTTTTTTTTAGAAATAAATGTATAAGTATATTATTACATGATTCTTAATGTTTTTGAAATTAAAAAAAAATGAAAAATTTCCAATGATAAGATTCTAAAGAAATTCAAGTAGTGATTTTTTAAAAATCTTTAGATAAGAAAATTTATCTGAAATGTTGCCAGCGTATTGGAGCATGAAAATTAATTTTTGATAAAGATTTTTTGTTCTTTTTTTAGAAAGGAATTTTTTAGAAAATGATATTTTGTGTTAAAAATATATATAAAAATAAATATGAACCACCAAGGATAAGAATTTACGAGAATTTCAAGTAGTGATTCTCGAAATTCTTTAGGTGAAATGATTCCTCTTAATATTGTCAGCGTATTAAAATATTTTTAAAATTTTTCAATAAATGGTTCTTATTTATTTTCAAGCTTATTAAATAAATCAAAAATATTTTTTTAGGAAAAATAGAAAATTTTTTTTTAAATACTGAGGTTAAGACCATTTTTATTAATAATAAAATATAACATATAATTAATTGACATCGTTTTAAACGGGCGTCTGAAGGTACTAATCTTTCCTCACGCCTAACTGACTCTTGAATCCAAATTATTTTCGTAGACCCAAAAATTATATTTTTGATAAATTTTATAATTTTAAATTTATTGAGAAGGTAAGGTTCAATAGGTGGCGAATCACACCTAACCAAAAAAGATTGGTGGTGACTCAATTTTTTTTTTGTTTTTTCAAATTCGTCTAGCGATTTTCAAAATCATTACGACAGTGAAAACTTTTTGTCGATGGGTCAGCTAATAGTCATAGTAGTGGAGCCAACCTAATTCAAATTAGCCCAAAGGCTTTTAATTTCAATACACCCTTAAATTCGAATTTAAAGCTTCAAACAATAAGACTAAATATGAGGCATTAATAGTCGGCCAAATGTTGGTGGTCAAGCTAAATGTAAAGAACATCATCATACATAATGACTCGCAGTTAATGGTCAACCAAATTAACTATAAATTCGAAGCTAGAGAAAAGGGATAAAGAAATATTTAGAGAATGCATTGAAACAACTTTCCATCTTTTTTAAGGTCAAGGTTAGAAAAATATCAAGGTCAAAAAACATACTGATAGATTCTTTATCTAAGCTAGCCTCAATGATGATAATAAAGAGCTCAGATAGAGTTTTGGTAGAGGAACTAACATGAAAGAGCATAAAGGAGAAATTGGTCAGACATATTGAAGACAAAAAATCACGGATGACCTTGATCAAGGTATACTTAACTACGAGAGAATTACCTAAAGATAATGTTTGACCTCAAGCTTTAATGAACAAGCTCCTCGGTACACTATAATCAATAGGAAACTATATATAAGATCTTTCAGTCTACTTTACCTTAGATGTGTAGATGACAAGAAGCCAAACTACGTTTTTAAAAAAATACATGAAGAGATATGTGAAAATCACTTCAGACCTTGGACCTCGATCGCTAGCTTATATGGTGCTAAGACAAGGTTACTACTGGCCAACTATTAGGAATGACATGACCAACTTAGTGAGAAAGTATGATAAATGCCAAAGATTTACCAATGTACAACATCTCCCTTCAACATAATTAGTTTTTATTATTAGTCTTTAGCCTTTCATGTAATGGAGAATGGACGTTTTTGGACTTTTCTCCTTGGTCACAAAGCAGAAAAGATTTGTCATAGTAACGGTCGACTATTTCACAAAATGGCTTAAGGTCGAAGCCCGAGCCATAGTGACAAAAGCCTAGGTTGAAAAGTTTGTTTGAAAGAACATAGTTTTTAGATTTGGTCTGCCATAGTCTATTATAATAAAAAATGGCAAATAGTTTGAAAAGCTAAGGTTCAAACAATGGTGATCTAACCTTCACATCGATATGAAGCTCACGTTGGTTGTGCACCCTTAGTCCAATGGTTAGGCCAAGGCAACCAATAAAACAATTCTAGAAGGCTTAAAAAAAAGACTAGATAAAGCCAAAAACAGGTAAGCTGATGAACTCTATAGAATATTGTGGGTTCTAAAGATGACCATAAAAGTTCTTACAAAAGAAACCCCTTTTCATTTGGCATTTGGGACAGAGGTTGTGGTGTCGTGGAGATCCACTTGCTGAGTTTAAAAGTTAAGCCTGAATCACGAGAGAAAAATGAGTATGCCCTTAGAGCTGACCTGGATCTAGTGGAAAAATAAAAAAACATAGCTCTGATTAGAATAGCAACTTACTAGCAAAAAGTAACCAACTACTACAACAAAAGGGTCTGACATAAAATATTAATAAGGGTGACCTGTAGTTTAAGAAAGTTGAAACCTTAAGAATGGATGACTAAAGTGGCAAATTGACTTCGAACTTGGAAGGCCTATATGTGGTCAAAGAGATTTTTCGTGATGTGACCTATAGATTGCAAGATTTGAATGGTAATCCTATCTTAAAGAAATGGAATACGGATAACCTTAAGGTCTACTACCAATAGCTTGGATAAAGCCAAGCTCACACTTGTACCATAATAGTTTTCAAATAAAATTTACAATTTAATTACATTTATCATGAAAGTTTCAAACTTGGATGTTGGGCTATCTAATTTTGCAACAGTTAATAAACCCAAACTGAGACTTGAATCAATATATATTATTAAGTTAATTTAACAAATTCTTAAATAATTGATTAAATCCTAATAAGCTCACCTAACTTTAGCTAAGATTACTTAGGTTAATTGATTCAAATTATTTAAGCTCGACCGAGCATAATATCGAAGCTTGATTTGTCTGAGCTTGAGCTAAGATTACTTTGTTATTTGATTAATTAATTTATCAAAGCATAAAGGAAGATAAAAGAAAAACAAAGTGAAAAGACTAAGCTAAAACTTGAATAGAAAATTATGGATCAAATTTTCAATAAGTGATCTTTTACAATTGAAAAAAGTTTTAGTGAGTGAATTGATATGAGGTCCCAATAAAAATTGACCTCTCACTTGAACAAAAATATACAAAAAAAATAAAAACAAAAGCAATAAAAGTAAGAAAAGCTCTTTTTCAACTTTCTAATCTTTAACTGCAACAATGTTAGGCTCTTCCTTAACCTTGGGTGTAAGGGCAATTTCTAGCTTGATGTCTATGGCCACATCCTTATCTACCTCTTCTTCCTTTTCTTCAAATTGAAGTGGAGACCTTGTCTTTAAGTTGTTCAAACTAATGTTTGAAAGGTCAAGGTTAAGATCGATGAGCTTAAAGTGTACTTCATCTTTGCAAAGTTTGAATATGTCGAAGACATTTTTCCTTGAAAACTTGACCATAAGGTTGGTATGTCTCTTAAAGGCTATGATCTCTTACAACATCTTTTCCTTCCACTTGTCATTAGCATTTTGCTTGATCTTTTATTTCTTTTTCACCTTAACCTCTAACTAAAACCTCAACTTTGCCATATTAGCCTAAGCCTCATTGAGTTTCAGCTCGACCTACTCTTTCATTGACTCAGTTGAGAACTTCTACACTTATATCGCTTTGAGCTTGACTGCTAGCTTATTTGCCCTCTTCTTTTACTCTAATTCTTTCTTGTGAAAAATGATGAGGTTGGACTATAGATTGGCTATAGACTTATTATTTTTATGGTTTTTTTAGTCCTAGACTTTCAAGACACAAGCCATGGTCATATAGGTATGGTGTAAGGCTTGACTACCACAAACATTAGGCTAAGGTGGGAATTTCTCATATACTATAAAAGAAAGCAAAGCTCAGACTTAAAAAATAGTAAAACCAATAGGAGTAGTATGAAAGCTAAATTGAAATGTAACTTACTGTTTGGAGGAATTGCAACCTTAGCAATCTTTTAGGCCATATCGACATTCTCAAATGGGTTTTCATTGGAAATGTATTCTAAACCCGTAAAGAACTTTTTCAAGCTGGGCCTCAACGTTCATAAAAAAGGGGAGGCTTTTATAATTTGCTTTTTGGAATGAGGATAAGCTGTTGAGATCTCTTTACTTATTGTCACCTTTTACTAACCTTTAGTGATGGTAAGAACCTGAGCTGAAAGCTCGATTGCTGACTTAGGGGATTTATTGGCTTAGTTTCCTTTCGGAAAGAGGCCTTGAGCTAAATGGCTTACTTTTTTTGGCTTTTTTTGGGCTTTAGTTTCTGGGTATACAAGCGAAAATCCAACACCTTGGAAGGCTAAGAAGATATGTTTGCAAAGATGAGCTAAGAGTTAGAAAAAATCAATAAAACTAAAGACCTTATAAGGTTACTTTACACCTACCCTAGTAAATGGACTCATTCATTTTTTTAGGAGAGGTTAGCTCATTAGCATCTATGATTAACTCCTCTCCTTGGGTGAACTCACTTATTTTATCCCGATCTATGAGGTTAGATGTGGAGAGAGCAATGGATGAGTCATTAAAAATCTCAAGCTCATTTAAAATCTTTCACACTTTAAATTCATCGTTCTTATTCTTTTTCTTTTTCTAGATGTAGAGTAAAAGTAGCTTCTATTTTTTTATTGAGCTCGAGCAATTCGTAAATAGTTTTTTAGATGAATGAGCTACTATATAGAACTAATTTTTATTGTGCGAATGTCTTTTAACCAAAAGAACTCCCTAAATAGAGGGAGAGAAAGAAAAATACCTAAGTGTTTGTAAAAAAAAAAATGAATACTACTATGTATCGAAATGAATTAGGGATAAACTAGGTGGTAGTTAAATTATAAGAAAGAAAATTTTTAACAAACAAAACATGTAGGGGAAACTCAAACTAGGTACTATTGAATCCAAGTACACCTAAAGCTGGTGGACGTTTAAGTTGTCAGTGATCTGATCTTCGATACTCGACATCAATATACTATAACCTTTATCGAAAAAATGAAAGTTAACCTTTAAAGAATGAACATGATGAGCAAAACACATATTAGAGCAATCCTTAGGGTTAGCCCTGCCTTTTAAGTTTTTCATCACGTCATTAGGGACTATATTTAAAAAATAGAAAGTATAAAAAAGGAACTTGAGTCAAGCCTTTTGAGTCTAAGGAGGACTCTTACTTACCTTCACCTTCCTCAGCTTAGTCATTCTCCCTCACTTGCTCCTTCTTGAAACCCCCTCGTAGTTACAGCCCTCATTGTCAGAAGACTCTACTTTTGAGCAAAAATAATGGTGGAAGAGCTAATTTAAGAAGAGTAGAAGAAAAAGAGATGGAAGAAGTGTAGACAATAAAAGGTTGAGGAATAGAGGAAGAAGTAGGAGGCTGAGAAGGCTGAACCCTAAGAGAGGAACAGTCAAAGAAGAAGATAGATCGATCGAATAAGTTGAACTGATATGGGAGATAGGAAAAGAAACGAGATGATTCTCTAGTTCAAAATTAATTTGAACACATAACTCATTTATGTCCTAGAAGACTCGCTTTCCTTGAACCCAAGCATTGTCTTCCATCGTTTGCTATTTTTCCTCTGACATTGGATTCAGCCAATAGGTCATTGTGTTGTAATCCCTACTAGCAATGATTAGTGGGACCCCATCATCATCGCCATTCCCATGGTTGAGCTGACTTCACTCGAGGTCTATTTTGAAACTCCCTAAACTCTCAAAATTTATGCTGGTAGACATTGAGAGAGATAGAATATGTATTGAAGTAAAAAAAGGAAAAACAGTTAGAAAGAATGAAAAACTTTTAGGCCAGAGAGAATTTGAAAGCTTTTAGGTTAATAATGTTAGTTGGATTAAGAGCAAAAAAGCAGAAAGGTGAAAAATAAAGGCTTTAATGGGCCATTTATATAATTGAGTTTTAGATTAGATGAATAGCCCAGATCATGTCTCGTGTCAAACTGCCATTAGAAAATATCCTTTCACCTTTCTAGCTTTGGATTTTACCACCTAAAAAATTTCTCTTCATTGAATGTTATTTTCAAATATCTAAAGGGCAAATCGATCATCTTGCCTGCTTAAACCGACTAGACAGGTCGAAGAACCCAAGTTAAATCGATTGAGCAAACCAATTGCTAGGTCAACCTTAAGCCAATCCCAGGGTTCAGACTTTAAGAAAGCATAATTTCACGTTAGACACATTAGCCTAGTCCACGCATTCAAACCTGCTTGGCCTGACCCTAGACCCCTATGACACAAGTATATTCACCTTGATAACCCTAGTATGGACTAGCTACGTGTATAACTTGAAACACACATTTGAGATTGAACTCGACACCTACACTAGCATGTCAAGTTATCACACTCCCACTATAGGAGAATAGGGTTTTAGCGACATTTTTTTTATATATTAGCAATGTTTATAAATGCTGCTAAATGATTAGTGGCATTTGCCAAAAACACCATTAAGAACATCACCTATACCTATGTCAAGGAAAATATTGATGTTTTAGGAAAAAACACCGTTAATTTAATAGCATTTGTACTGACAAATGCCACTAATTTATGTAATTTAAAGGTTTTTTTTACACAAATGTTGTTAAATTTAGTGACGTTTTTGTATACAAATGCCACTAATTCCTAAATTTAGTGGCATTTGTCTTCATAAATATCGTTAAATTTAATGGCATTTTAAAACCAAACGCTACTAATTTCTAAATTTAGCAGCTTTTTTTCATATAAACGCTGCTAAATTAGAAAATTTATTTTTGTATTTCTTTCAATATTTATTACTATAATTAAATAAAAAAAGTTTTGAAATGAATAAAAATGAATTGAAATTTGTAAATCGAATATTATAAATATTTAAATATTTAAATACATAAAAAGGATAATATATTATGCATTTAATAAATTTTCCAATTTCACTCTTTCTAGTTTAAAAAATAGGTATCGCAATTTAAGCTATACATTCTAAAAACTTTACTACGATTGGAAAATGTGTCTTTGTAATGCATACTTAGCTACTAGTGCATGCATTGCATACTTGGCTTGTCTTCAACTACCTTTTAAACAAAACCTCTCCAATATTAGATCAATTGAACTGCAAGCAATGATTAGGAAGATGGTAAGAATATGAATAAAGAACTAAATCCAACAACTTAGGCATTTCGAAGTTACACTTTGATGACACTGCAAGTTATTCTCGGATGGTACCACCAACCTTAGCCAAAACATGCAAAATGCCTTCTTTTATTATTTTATTGTCCTTTTTTAAAAAATTAACGAGTTTTTCTTGAGCTCCACCTAGCAATAATGGATTAAAATGCTTAAGAATTTGGAAAGCCACCAAGAGACATTTAAAAACATAACTTGAATCTATTTCTAAGAGAGAAAAATAAACAATTCCATAGACCTATTATTAAAGACATTAACATTGCAAACTCTTAATAGAATTCTAACTGAAACATAGAAAAAAAACCATTCATAAAAGCAAAAACTAGAATATTATGCATGCAAATTAAGTATTGATTTGGCCATGAAATAAAAAACAAAGAATCCTTGCATTACCTATATCCTAGTAAGAGCTGTGGATGCCTCAACAACTCAATGTTCCAATTCAACTTCCTTTTCCATGGCAGCCTATTCCCAAAATAAAGATTATTAAAGTGCAAGATAACAATAAAAAGTAAATAAATCAATGTTCCAAATATGGACCATTTTGGTAAAATTATGTGCTACACATTATTCTTTTGCTTTTCTTTTTACAGAAGCCAACTCCTCACATAATGCCTAAGAAAGATGCATACAAATAGATTAACAAGCTAATAATGAAACAACAGTGTATATGTTTCTGTATGTGTGAATATACATGCATATGCTAACAAGAAAGAACCAATTAATGTTCCTGCATCATCCTTGTCTTTGTCAATTCCTTGTTTCTCATAATAAACTCCATGTTTGCCTAATGGTATGCAATCAAAAGAATTAAGAAACCTTAAATGACCAAAATGCACAAGTTAAGAGCACATATTGATTGCCCATAGAAAATAGAGAAAAAGTGTGTATGTGTGTGTGTCTTTAGATATAGAGGCAAAATAAATGAGCAAATACTACATAGAAGAGGGATATAAAAATAGATATGCATATTACAATTTACTTAGCAAGTTAAGAAAAAATCGTGAATAGGCTAAGTTTTTGTTACAAGGTGCATGAAATAAGCTCCTTAGGTTTCTCTATCAAAGCATGATTAAAAAAAGTAAGTGGTAGTGTCTATATCTTTCTATTTAGCTTATAATGCTATTAATAATCAGATAAATAGAGTTTTGGTGGTAGAAACTATTGTTTTTAAGCTAAGCCATATAAATTGACCCACTAAATCAAATAATTGAAAGCTGCTATGTATATTGCATAAAAACTGCTAAAAAGTCAATTCTAGTTTAACCATCATCGACATGAAATAGAGCTACTCATTCAAAGAAAGATGTTTCAAGAATTATAATAGAAGTGTTAGGAGAAAAGCTCTAATAGACATTTTCATAAACACTTGGTGCATGCACACTGCATAAACCATCTTAATACATAATAACCCAAGCTTCAATCAACCACCACAGCTCACAATTTATCACCTTAATCATACATAAATTTTTAGCTCAAATTTCACACAAAAAATATATTCAAACAACCAAGTTTAACATTCAATACAACTATGTAATCAACTTTCAATCACAACTAACATCAAGTTTGTAAATAATAATCAAAATAACAAATTTTTTTGCTTCGAAATGCATCAAACATATTTATTTAGTAGAATAAAAACAAACTTACTCAGAAATTTGCATATCTCTCATCAAAGGTAACAACACATTTTTTTTTCTCTTGTTCACAACATGACCTAGCCTTTCTCTTTTATATTTTTGCTTTCATGTTTTGATCTCTGTTTTGTTTTCACATTCACAGCCCTCATCACACACATACACTTAAGTTTTTTGCTTCATTTATGGGCTTAGTTAAAACACAAAATCCTAAAATAAATTTGGCTTAAACATGGAGGCATCGATATCACGAAACCTAAATTTGGCTCTGTAAAAGCCTAAAATGAATTTGTTAAAGATTTAGGTTTGGGGTTGGGTTTTAGGTTTTAGCTCTACAAAAGCCTAAAATGGAAGGGAGAAAAATAGCTTTACGAGAGAGATAAAGGAGGAACTATGAGTGTTAGAGAAAATTCTAGCCTAAAATGAATCAAGAGGGTGAAGCAGGGTTAATGGAATTTAGGAATGAAAATATAGCAGCAATTATTATAAGAATTGCCCTTAAATTATTAAATTTTGAAGGCGTTTCTATTAAGAAATGCCACTAAATATATTTAAAGTTGTAGGCTCTCTCTTGCTTTTTTGTCACGCTTTTTTTTTGTTTGTTTGAATTTTTATATATTTTAGTGGTGTTTATAATTAAAAATACCGTTATTTTTAATTTTAGTGGCATTTATTCAATAAATGCCGTTAACATTTCAAGATCACAAAAACTAGTGGCATTTCTTTAAAAAATGTTGCGAAAAAAGTCCACAAAAGGCTATTTCTATGTAATGTCCATGGCAATCAGAGTAAAACTCAACAATGATCATAGGCCTTACACCCAATCTCATGTTAGCCTCGCTGACATTCAATCTTGGCAATGTGAGGTCAAATCCCTGGCATTACTTTTTAAAAGCTCATGTTACAAGGATTGAGGTCGGATTGGTGAACATATGTATAAAAAAAGTCTAATTGAACACCCATTAATCTGACACTTAGACTACTCGATAGGGAGACAGAATGTTAGAGATATTTTTTAAGTCCAAAAGGTATTTTAGTCTTTTTTCTCATTAAGGACTATCAGCAAACAGCCAAGAATATTTTAGACTTTTGGGTAGCTTGACATGTTTAGTGCCATGTCAGCTCGGTCACGTCATTATTACGCCTCACAAACCCCTCACATTCTGCCTATAAATAGAGACATCTAGGTACTATTAGTTCATTCTTATACTACTTTCCCATTCTTACTTTTTTCATTTTTCAACATTTCTTACATCGATCTCTAACTTGAGCATCGAAGTGTAAATGTAAGAAATAGCCCATGCCTTTACTTCTAACCACTATCATCTTTTTTCAGTGATTTTAGGATTATACACTTGAGGTCGGAGCTCGACACCAACAAATATCTTCTAGCTCCTACTATGGCTACCCTAATGCAATAAATTTCACTTTTTGCACAATTTAATTAAAGCCTTGATAAAGTGTAAAACATCTGTAAAATGTTTTGGATACCTATTATTGTGTCCATCTTCCCTTTGAAGAATATAAATAGGTCATCAGCAAAATAAAAATGTGTCAATTAGACCCTCTTGCATTTAAATGAAGAGAGAAAATACCATGAGAGACTACAATGTTTAATAGCTTGGATAAGACATTTATAGCATTGACAAACAAGTATGGTGACATTAGGTCCCATTGTCTCATTCCTCTAGCTTTTTTAAAATACGTCACTAAGCTTTATTGATTGATACAAAAAACATTGGTGATGTGAGACAGCTTTTAATCCAGTCAACATACCTTTCTGGAAACTTTATTGCCTCAAGAGCTATGATTAAAAATTTCCAATTTAAAAAGTCAAAGGCTTTTCTTAAGTTTTTTTTGGTGGCATATCTTGAGGACAAGGTTGCTTTATACTAACTTCTAACTAGTTCATGTGCCATTAGCACGTTATCAGTGATCTTTCTTCCATTGATAAAAGCACTATGATTGGTGCTAATTAAAAAATGGCAGATACTGTTGCATCATAGTAACTAGTAATCTAGTGATGCAGTTGTAGATAATTGAATAACAAGAGATTGGTTTGTAATCTAATATACTAGTTGGAGCTTGAAATTTTGGCACAAGTGCTATTTTGATTAAGTTAAATGTAAGAAGCAAGTCTTGGCTCTTAATAAAGTATAGGGCTACTATAATGACATCTTCTTTCATAACACTCTAGGCTATTTAAAAAAAAAGGTATCTGGGCTTGGTGCTTTATCATTATACTGAGAATATATGACTTCTTTGATCTCTTTTTTTGTAACATCCTAAGATAAAATTACCTACTATTCATCAATCAAAGATGTTTGAAGGTTGTCTTCAAGTAACCCCTTTGAACAACCTTTAACATTAGCATCAACCATTCCCAATAATTATGTAAAAAACCCCACAGCTTCCTCTGATATTTAGAAAAATGTATCCAAACTTTTTCCATCCTTGTCATATATCACCTTAATAGTGCCTCTCCTTTGTTTGGCTGTCACTATTTTATGAAAGTAGTTTGTGTTTTGATCTCCCTCTTGTATCCATTTGATCATGGATTTCTATTTCTATAAGCTTTCCTTAACCCTTAACAATTCATTAAGCTCTAGCACAAGCCTTTTTCCTTTTCAATATTAGTGGGGGGATGTTTTAAGCCTGTAATTTGTGCTGCTATTAACTCTTTGCTCTTTTTTTTTTTTTTTTTTACTTTCTCCATTAAGTCATCATATTGTTAGAAGTTGAACTTTCTTAGTACTGGCTTTAACCTTTTGAGTTTCTTATGCAATATAGCCATAAGCTTTCCAATAGTTGGTACCTTCCATGATTCTTCCGCCAGCTTCATAAATTTAGGATGCTTGGCCCAAAAATTAAAGAATTTAAATGGCTTTGACGAAGATTGTTGTGGCATATTTAGCTTGATTAAAGCTAAACAGTGGTCCCAGACTTCAAAGGTAGAAATTCTATTATAGAATTTGATATATGAGTCAGCCACGTGTCATTGGTTTGCCCTTTATCCAACTTTCGATAGAGTGTGTGATTAGTTCAAGTATATAGTGGCCCTATGTAGGGGTGGTCCACAACAACCAACTTTTGTAAACATTCATAGAATCGTTTACACTTTATCATGAAATGTGAGAGCCATTATAGTCAAGACTCTTACCAAGATGAGCTACAACATTAAAATCCCCAGCTAATATCCATGGCCAATTATTAAATGTATTCTGAAGTGAGTTTACATGTGCCCATAGCCTTTTCTTTTCACTCTTATTATTGTATCTATAAATAGTAGTAAAGTAAATCTTTGTGCACCATATAAAATGCTACAAGTAATGTTCTAATCATTATTAGCTACTAGTTCCACTTGTAATAGATTTCTATAACAACTATATTCAATAATTATAGACAATCGAGTAATTATTATACATTAACCATCTAACAAAATGCTTATTTAGAACTAGCATCATATTTTGTTGTTTTATTCTAGTTTTCAGTAAATATGCTACTTTTACTTGCAATCTTCTAATTCAACCTACTACTTCTTTTTCTTTCAGAGGGTTATTAAGCCCTTTAACATTCTAGCCAAGCATGTTCATGAATAATAGGAAGTTATGGGATTACCTCTTGAAGCAGAGTGTTTTACTCTAACTTGCTTATTCTTTTTTTGTCAATAGGTTCTTTTTTCTTACTCTTCAATTGCTTCATTAAGTTTGTAACTCTAGCAGTAGCTACTCTTGCTTTCATTGGCAAGTTAATTGTAGGCTCTTTTACCTTCTCTCTTGAGCAGCATCTGCTTCAGTTTTAATTAGTACTATTTCAACCCTCATATTATCCTCTTTCATCATTTCCAAAATGGAGAATCTATTTATTGAGCCAGACTTTGTAGCCTTAATCTGCTTAATCTTTGCTTCTACCCTTTTAAAAAGAGTCACTTGTCATTTTTCCTTTGCTTATTTATCAATCTTTCCCCTTTTTTTACTTCCTTGGCCATGACCTCCCTTAATTCCACATTTGATTTCTTTGGCTGCCACACCTTCGTTACTACAACCTAGGTTTGTTTGCATAAGCTCTATCTATGTGCCTAAATATGTTGTAATATTGGCACCTAGGTGGCATCTAAAGAACTTCCACTAAAATAACACCTTTGTTGCTGCAACCTTAGTTTGTTTGCACAAGCTCTATTTATGTGCCCAAATATGTTATAATGTTGGCACCTAAGTGGCATCCAAGAAACTTTCACTGAAATTAAGGCCAATGCTCCATTCTGAAGCATAACATCAATTAATCTAGGTATCTCTACAGCGGGCCTCTACCTCTACACAAATTTTTGCATAAGCTAATCTTTCACAATTAATTGTAATCTTATCTATATACAATGGAACCCCAAGTGCACTGGTAATGTAGCTCAGTGCTTTTTTAATGTACAATTCCAAAGGCACATTATTCAAATGTATCCATATAGGTAACTTGTTCATATGAAACTTTAAGGGGGCATTTGGTTCACGAAATCGTAGATTTCAAGAAAAAGTGTGATCATCGAGAAAGTGTAATACCCAAGATTTTTTTTAATTTTTAAGGCGTCCTACATTTAGATTTACTCGTTTGGTTGGAAAAATCTACATATATTAAATACTGAATAATTATTATAATTTCTTTGATATATATGATGGTTGTTAACTATTTAAAAAATATAAAAAGATTATTTAAGGCATTTTTCATCCAAAAATACCCTAAATAATTCCCTTTAAAATGTATCAATGGATTTTTTAAGACATTTTTAAACTAAAAAAGCCTTAAATAATACTCTTTAATTTTTTTATTTGGCTTTTGTCCAAAAATGCCTTAAATAATCTCTTTTAAAATGTATCAACAAACTTTTTAAGGCATTTTTAGTTTAAAAATACTTTAAATAATCTCTTTCATTACTTATAAGATTTAAAAATTAAAATATAAAAAAAACTAAAGTAGCTCAGTCGGTTAGAGCATATGGTTGTTAACCATAAGGTCGTAAATTTGATCCATTTTTCTTTTAAAAGTTTTTCAAAGGATTATTTAAAGGAGTTTTAAAGGTTTTCTAACGTTTTAAGGTATTTTTGGATAAAAAAAACTCCTTAAATAATCCATTGGAAACCCTTTAAAATGTAAGAGAAAGGAATTAAACATACAACTTTATGGTTAACAACCATACACTCTAACCAACTAAACTACTTTAACTTTTTATATTTTATCTCTTAAATCTTATAAGTAATGAAATGAAATATTTAAGGTATTTTTCGACAAAAAAAAGCATTAAATAAGCCTCTTTAAAATTGAAAGGTATTATTTAAGGCGTTTTTGGACTAAAAATACCTTAAAAAATTCGTTAATACATTTTAAAAGAGATTATTTAAGGTATTTTTGGATAAAAACACCTTAAATAAGCTAAAAAAAATTGAAGGGTATTATTTAAGGTGTTTTCAGTCTAAAAACACTTTAAAAATTTTGTTAATATATTTTAAAAGGGATTATTTAAAATGCCTTAAATAAGAGATTAAATAATCTCTTTCAAAAAGTTAAAAAGTATTATTTAAGATGTTTTTGGTCCAAAAATGCCTTAAATAATCTTTGTTATGGGCCAAGACTCAACCTCTAGGCCTATGTGACTCCAGGATCCGAATATAGATTCATCTGACATCCCAGATCAATCTAACTACCATAGTTCACATTAACTTGTGAGGTATTATCCGTTTTGGCCCCTTTGACTTCACGATTTTATCTTACAAAAAGTACTTCATAAGAAAGAGGTGGTATGAACCCTTATATCCCATGACCAACTCTAGTACACAGCTGATGTAGGATTCTTGGCTCCATTCCAAAGCCGTGACATCTTCTCCCACTCCAATGAAAGTCCATCATCTTCGGTGGCATATCATTAGTACCCTTAAAGCTAGCTCTAATACTACTTGTCACAGGTCAAGACTCAACTTTTAGGCTCACATGGCTTCAAGAGCGAGCATAAACTCATCCATGTCTCAGATCAATCTAACTATCACTGTTCACACAAACTTGTAAGGTATTTTTCACCTCGACCTATTTGGCCTCATGATTTTATCACACAGAATGCACCTTATAAGGAGAAGGTGGCGTGAACTTTTATATCCCATAACCAACTCTAGTACATCGACGTGAGATTCCTGACTCCACTCTAAGACTGTGACCTGTCATGGGCTCTGACCTTTAACTTAGAATTCGTGTGACCTTAGACTAAGAATGTGTTCTTTAGGTCTAAGTCAGCCTATGAACCAAGTATACGGGTAAACAAATAACTGAAAAGGCAAAATATGCAAGTTATAGAGAACACAAAGAATGTTAAAATATGCAGTGCATTACTGAAGAATAGTGTGTCTGATGATATACAACTGAGGGTGGGGCAACCTTTATTTATAGTTAAGGCCTTTAACTCTACTTATGGCTATCTCTTAAAATCAAAAGATTTACAAGATTTCTAAAAATTAAGGATTACACATTATTGCATAGATTATATAAGTTTTCTTATTCTAAGGGTTAACCAGATCATCCTACTAAATGCTACTGATCTTGGATGCCTCTGAAAGATTTGGATCGGTTAGGTTCATTTAGGTCTATTTAGGTGTGGTGCAAGCATGTTAAGGGCCTAGCCCTGGCAATACGGGCAGGCTTGCATGCTATGTGGGTGGTATGGACTCTTCTCCCATACTTATTGCACCAACCCTTGCAACTGTCCTTGGTGTTTGAGCCTTGGTCATTGGTGTTTGGGCCTCAGCTTCTAGTGTGCCCGCCTAAGGCATGACATTCTCCCTCACCTGATTGCGTGATGCTTTCATCGCATCTTCTACGTAAAACTGCCTGATATGGTCCTAGAACTGCCATAAGTCTTTATTGATTCCTAACTCATTTCACTATCTGAAGTCCATTCCAATGCACCAAGTACTCTTGTCTTAGCTGATAGTTCTTCTACCTCATTTTTTGGTCAGCAATGATGCTTTGGACCTCTCTCTCATATGAGGTCCTCACTCTCAATGGTGCATGCCTTGACTTAGCCTGTCCTAGATCCCCCTTATCCTTATGGAATGGCTTGAGCATGCTAACATGGAACACTATATGTACCTTCAGCTTGAGTGACATATCCAGCTTGTAAGCAACCTTGCCTACCCTCTTCAGAACTCTGAAAGACTTTTCGTACCTCTTAACTAAGCCCTTATGTAGCCCCTTGTGGCGCATGATGGGGTGTAGCTTCACCAAGACCAAGTCCACTACTTGGAACTGCACATCCTTCCTCTTTTGGTCCGTCCATTTCTTCGACCTCTTTGTGGCTTTATGTAGACAAACTCTAGCCAAGTTGGCTTGCTCCTACCAAGCCTTGACAAACTTGTACGTTGTTGGATTGAGCCTTGTACAACCTGCAGCAATCAAACCGGGAGTTAGTGGTTGTTAACTTATCACAATCTCAAAAGTACTCTGGTTTGTTGCTTTACTCCTTTGTAGGTTGTATGAGAACTAGGCGACATCTGGCAACTTGGGCGAATCTTGTTGTGTGGCACTCACATAATGCTTGAGGTAGACTTCTAACAATCCATTCACTCACTCAGTCTGTCTGTTGGTCTGTGGATGCATCCTGGTAGAAAAGTTCAAGTTTGACCCTAACAGCTTGAACAGTTCAGTCCAGAACCGTTATGTGAAACGTCTGTCTCAATTACTAACAATGGTCCTCGGTACTCCCTAGTACTTCACCACATTCTTTGGGAACAAACGGGCTACCTCCTTAGCTGGGCACTCTTTGGTTGCTGGAATGAAAATCTCATACTTGAAAAACCTATCCACCACTACCATGATGTTTCCAAACCCTTTTGTCTTGGGTAGACTGACTATAAAATCTAGAGTGACGCTCTCCCATGGATGCTCTGGTATTGGCAATGGCTTCCAGAGATCGCCTGGTTTCTTGAGCTTCACCTTGTCTTATTGGCACACAAGACAAGTTTTCACATAGGCTTCCACATCGTCCTTTATATGCAGCCACTATTATTGATCCTCTAGCAAGGCTAAGGTGTGTCTATTTCACAATTTTTTATTCAAGTCAATTTTGGAAATAACACTACTTTTTCTCCTAGAATCTTAAAATATTACATAGAGAGGTGGGTTTTTGATTCTAAGACTTTGTGTATTGTTGAGAATCTATCAATTTTTTTCGAAATCAAATTATCTTAAACCAAACATTAAAATCAAATATCCAATAATAAAATTTCAAAAAAAATGTGTAAATTCTCTTAAACCAAACGTCCCATAAAATTTTCATCCCTAGCTCCCATTTTCGAACTACGATTGGTTTATTTTGGATGTGCTGTGGCTCCAATTTCGCAATCTGTCTCGATCTTGTTTGGAGGAAAATTTTAGGATAAACAAATTATTTCTAGCAGGTTTGATTAGTATGAGCATCTCCTTTCCCCATAATATGCTAGTACGAGTGTCACAAGTAGAGACTTAAGCTCCGAACTCGCGCGGCTCCAAGACCCGGGCATCCACTCATTCGGCGTCCCAGATCAGCCTACCTATCACGGTTCACACCCTTGTGAGGTATTGTCCGCTTTGGCCCCCTGGCCTTACGGTTTTATCCTACAAAAGGCGCCTCACAAGGCAGAGGTCGTGTGAACCCTTTTATACCCCAGTGACCTCCTATTATGTTCGATGTGGGATTCAGGACTCTTCCTTAGGTCCGTGACATTCTCCCCACCCAATCTCGTGACGTTCCTGGTCACGGAGGCTGGCCACCCTGCCTACCTCTTTCGAGGCACTTTGGCGTGGGTCGAACGGTTTAGGGCTGGCTCTGATACTACTTGTCACAGGTCGAGACTTAAGCTCCGAACCCGCGCAGCTCCGAGACCCGAGCATTCACCCTTTCGGCGTCCCAGGTCAGCCTGACCGTCACGGTTCACACCTTTGTGAGGTATTATCCGCTCCGGCCCCTCCTGACCTCATGATTTTATCCTACAAAAGGCGCATCACAAAGCGGAGGTGGTGTGAATTTTTTATATCCCAATGACCTCTTATTATGTTCGATGTGAGATTCATGACTCTTTCTTAGATCCGTGACACGAGCCTCTCCTTTCCCCGTAATATGCTAGCCAATCGCTCAAAATGGTTGTAATTTGGCACTTTACCTATGAATTGAGCCACCATGAAGTTCTGCCATTGATGCTTTCCTTCCTCAAAAACTTCGCCTGACGACTTAACCGTAATCTTTCCATTCTCCTTTGAGGGAGAAAATATTAGAAGAATTGATCAATTAGAGCAGAGAACAGATGTTTCCAATCAGCAATAGGCTTTTGTACACCTTCTGATGATTGAGCAGTTAAAGCCATGTCGCAATCAAGAACCTTTCAAAGATCCAACAATTACCAGTAAAGAATGAAACAATAACAAAGAATGTAATATCTACAACAAGAAGGTTGATAGCAACGCAAAAAAATTGGCGGTTGGGTATGAAAATTGGTGGTTGGACGAGAAAGCGGTTTTGTGAGAAAATTTGACAGTTACGCGAGAAAATTCTCATCCCAAGATAGACCTACTATCTTGAGTTGGGAACATTTTCTTAACGTGCCCATGGCAATCTTTCCCACAAAGAAATGCTATTATCAACAAAAAGTTCAAATTCAAGTTTTTTATTTTTTTAGTAGTATATATTTCTTTGACAGAGCTGTCGATTTTCAAGACATGAAAGCTGAATACAGTATCATCCAACAATGACAGGTAACTACTGAAATTGTTATTTAATATAGCGCTTTGCAAACTAGCTTAGAGTTTTTTAGTACTTTTTTTTTCTCAATCTTCTGCAGTAACAAGTTCCGGGCAAAAAAAACCCGAAAAAAAAATGGTACAACCAATATCAGGGGAGGATATGTGGAAATGAAGTGGTGAAAATTTTTAGAATACATAATATCCATAAAATGAATAAAGGATCAAATTTACAAGAAATTTTTTTAATAAAATTTACAAAGTTTTTTTAAAAATAATTTAATAAAAGTTTTAATAAAAAAATTTAAATTGATAGATTAATGTAAAAATCAATAATATATAAAAAAATTTATTGAAAATGATGTTTATAATTTAAATTTAATAAATACTTATTCAATAGTAAAAATTTTATTAATATTTTTATTAAAAAACTTATATAAAAAAGATATCAAAATATATTAATTTTTTAAAATTTATACACTTGATTTATGTAACAAGATATTTTAATTTATTAATTTACATTATTTTTAGTCACAACTAATAGAAAATTTCAAAAATTTCACTTAAAAAACTTTATTTAAGTTTTTTCTATTCTACATAACTATAATTAGGTCAATATATGTAAGATAAAAGTAAATATATTATATCAGTGCATCTGCAAACAACTTTTGCTTAATTTGAATGCAGGTGGAAAGAGATTTCCATCATGCTAATTGCTATCATCACGTCATTTGGGGATTAGATTTGAAATTTGATTTTTTTTTCACCGAACATCCAAAATAAAAACCTTTAAAAGTAAATCATTCTTGATTCTTTGATCCGACCCTCATGAAAATGTATTCACAGATGAAATCAATAATTGATCCCCTGCTTTTCCCTGTGCTCCAGTAAAAGGACATGCAGAGACGATGAAGAAAAGCTACTATATTATGATGTATGATGCTACGAGTTCACTTGCTAAAACAAATTGGAGTGAGGGGCAAAACTGTTGTCCTGTATAAAAGTGTTACCTATATGAATTGCCAATTTCAGGCTTGGCTGTCTAGGCACTGCGATTACCACTCTCCAAAATATTAATGCAGTGACCTTATTCCTCCTGTTAACCAAACTAATCAATATTCAAAACCATTCACCGTCATTGGCTTTTTGTCTAATGATCATGAACCAAAGCCCTTGTTGAACCTGAGAGTACATATATAAAGACAAGCTTGGATAATTAATTTTTTAATTTTATTATTATAATAATGCTTTTATATTTATCATTATTTTCAATCTTATTAAAATTAATTGCATAATTCGTCCGAATGTAAGTTTATTCTAAAGTTCCCTACCTCCCGGTGTGGTAACCAAAAAAACCTTATAAGGGACATGAGGTTTCGAATTCGAACCTCCCCCCTCCCTTACCTTCTAGACAAAAAAAAAATTACTCTAAAGAAACAAATTGACTGTATGGTTGGGAAATGCACCCCAACCATCATATGACTAACGTTCATCTAAAGATGAAAATGAAATAGGGATATTCCTTGAAAACAAACGTGAGTCGGAGATAAAGGCAAAATTCTTGTCGGGCTTTTCAAATGGGTGAAACGAAGCCAGGCCATGAATGCGATTGTGGAAAGAGAAAAGGGTGAACCCAAATATCAGAGGAAAAAACTAAAAAAGCAACATAGAAGTGGCCAACTTAAGTAGGGTCCCACTGTTAAATATCTGCAGCCAATCATGTGTCGATGTCGCTGGCCACTTAACACATTGGATTTCATCAATACCATACATCTCAGTTTCTAAGCTTCTTTTTCTGCCACGTGTCATTCGTTGAAAACAGCTCTATCTCTTTACCTGTCTTTTCACGCTTCCCTCCACTAGGATTTGTTTGGTGCGGACAAATTTCCTACGCCTTCTAGACTATTGTAACCAATTGCCTAAATCAAGTAATTTTCCTCTATTTCCTACGAAATCAATATATTTTAGTACTGAGTAGCACCAAGTAGCACTATTTACATAACTTAAAAACAAAAAAAAATTCTGTTTATATAATCAATGTTTCCATCACAGGATAGTCACTCAATTTTTTTAATAAAAAGGTAAAATTTTGAAAAAAATTTTAAAAAATTAACAACCTTTAAAGATTGAATTTCAATTTTGAGAAAAGATTAAATCGAAACAAAATTTGAAATATTTTTAATTTTTTTATAAAAGTAAATAAACAATGCTTCTATATTTATGTAGTAAAAGTAATTTTGCTTTGAGGAATAAAAGAAGATATCTTACTATTAAAACTTTGACATTTTGACTTTGGTTAAAATATTAATTTTTTTTTATTTTTAATATTTTATTTAGATAGATATTTATATTTTTATTATATTCAAATATATTTTTATTTATTGATTTGTATTCAAATAAATTCTTATTTTTAAAAAATTAATTTATATTAAGAATTTATTTAAATATAAATTAAAATCTAAAAATTTATTTAGATATAAATTAAAATTTAATAGTTCATTTGAATGTAAAATAAAAATAAAAAATTATTCGAATGTAATAAAAATATAAAAATTTATCTAAATAAAATAATAAAATTCGTAAACTTTTAATTTGGTTTTTAATTGCTTTCTAACATAGCTCTTAAATCAAACTACTATGATAAAAATAAAATAAAAAAAAGGTTTTAACTATATAGCTAGCACAAATTTTGCTATTTAATTATAAAGTTATAATAATCATAATTTGAGTACATGGATTGCCGCTCTTTCAATCACCAAATGACTTTTGTATGAAAAGAATTAAAAACTCTTAACATAATTCAAGGCGGTTGTCCATGTTTTAACCATCCCTTTATAAAATGAATGTGTTAAAAGGTTTTTTAAATTAATTTAAAATTTAATTTAATTTAATTATATAATTATTTTTAAAAATAATATTAATAAATTTATGGTTCAAATTAAGTACATGCAATTTTTTCCTCTTTTGCACCCTCCTTGTATAAAAAAATAATGTCTTCTTAATTGATAAATTATCCTTAAGAGTTAGTTTAGCTAACTATTGCGGTTTTTTAAAAAATTGAGTTAAAAAAAAAAGGGTGTTTAAAAAATGTGATAAAATTATAATTTTAAATTTTAAATATTTGATATTACTGTTAAAAGTGCAGTAAATAATTGAAATATTTAAAAATATTTAATAATATAATATTAAAAAATATAAAGATAATTTTTTATCTTAAATGTAATTTTTTACTGCAAAAGAAAATTTGTTTATTTGGATTAACAAATCACGATTTTAAATTAAAAAATCATATTCTTTTCATTAGTATGCACTAAAGTTGAATTAATGTCAGTTTTTAAACACAATAATTATTTTTAATAGTAATGTTAACCTAGGCGTTATCCTTAAGCGTTTACTTTCATATTTTATGAGAAAAACTTAAATGAAATTCCTTAAATAAAAGTTGTAAAATTTTTTACTAAAAATGATTAAATAAAAATTAAAAAGAAATTGTTTGATACATTGATAATGGAGTTTTTTAATCCCGTAAGTGATGTTAAAATGATGACAAGTGTTATATATATATTTTAAATTAATTTTTTTTAAATATATAAATGATATATGTCATCATTTTTATTTTATTTGTAGAGTTAAAAAATTTTATAATAAATGTATTTGATAATATCTTAAAATTATATTGAAATCAAAATCGATAGATTGAAATATTTTATTATATAAATTAAGTATGCAAATTTTGAAAATATTTTAATAAATATATATTTTTAAATAGGTATTTAAAAAAATGTTGATATAATTTTTTCTGTTAAATAAATATCACTCAAATTTAAATTATTAATAATTTTTTAATAACTTTTAACAAATTATTGATTTTCACATTAAATTTTTTTAATATATCAATCTAAATTTTATTAAAATTTTTATTAAATCTTTTTTAATAAAAAACTTCTCCAACTTTACTTAAAAATTTCATGTAAATTTTATCAAATATTTTATTAGCATTCAACAGAGTAAAGACTTTTTTTTTTTTTTTGGGATTTATAGCATATTGTAAAATGTTTTAATTACTAATTATTTTGCCTTGTATTGGCAAGAAAATTATCATTGTAGATTGTTAGTAAAAAAATTATTATTCTAAAAATTTATATTCACTTGTGCATATTTGGGAACATATGTATTCTGTTTAAAAACGCATCTGATAATTTCCTCAATTTAAAATATATCTTAACTTGAACAAAATTTCATTCTAGACGTGGCAGATTCTTATTCGTCACTTCTAAATCTCAGGTGGAAACCGAGCAGCATCCAATCCAAATCCTGAGCCCTTTATATGCAAACTCATCCCAACGCCACCTCTCTCCGTTGTATCAAAGCTAGAGAAAAACCCTCTCAAAATTCTTTCATGGTCTCAAAAAACCCGAACCCGGCTGAAGGATTTTACCTGGATCCGACTGGAATGGCTTTGCCCGGCCTAGGACCCTTCGCCACGACGACGGTTTCATCTTCCGAGGATCCGAATAAGAAAATCCGAAAGCCCTACACCATAACCAAGTCCAGAGAGAGCTGGACTGAACCCGAACACGACAAGTTCCTTGAAGCTCTCCAGCTGTAAAGTCTAAAGCATTTTTCTCTCTGATTCTATGAAATTGCTTTGATTCATTGTGAAATTAGGGTTTTTCTTTTTTCTTTTATTTGGAAATTGTTTATGATTTTTTTTTTGCAGTTCAATTTTAAGGTTTTGAATTGAATTTGATATTGAAGGTCTTTTTTTCTTATTTCATTAGTAGCTAACTAAAATTTCTAAATAGGTTTTTCTTAAAAAATATATTTTGTAAGTATGAAAAAATAGGATGAGAATAATTTGTAATGGGCAAGTGGGGAAGAAAAGGATATGACATTCTTGTTCTGTGTGTTATGTATACGTTCCTTCTTATATTCAGCTGGTTTTAGGGTTCATATCTAGCTGAAAAGACAGTGGAGTGTAATAGCCTGTTTGCATATTTGAAGACATGATAGTAAATCTTGCAAGCTCTTAAACTGTAAATAGTACCATATGTTTGATGGTAATATACTTCTTATAACCACTGTGAAAGTTGTATTTTTGGAATAATGTTCAAATATTTTTTCATAATAACCTTTTATTGAGGCAGCATAGTATCTATTACTTGAAAAACTTTTTAAAATTATGACTTAGTGAAGTTTTTATACTCGTTTTTTGTTGTTATTAGGTTCGTTGCTTGTTGATTCATGCTTTTTTCATAAGTATGTTTGCGAAAAAGGTTTTCTTGCGCTTACTCATTGTTATTGTTGTTTTTTTTTTCATTGATTCTGTTCAGCTTTGACCGTGACTGGAAAAAGATTGAAGCATTTATTGGGTCAAAGACTGTTATTCAGGTAAACTGAAACGTATCTAACATTTTTCCTTAGGCAAGTTGTTTTGTATTTTGGAAGGAAAGAGGTAGGAGGGTTGAGGAATGAAGGATATCTATATTGTTGTCAACCATAGTTATTAATCTCTCCTTTGCATCCTAGACTGCTTTCAATGTTTCAGTAAGAGGCAACAAATTTGTGATGACGTGAAAACCAATGTAATTTTTATTTAGAGCTTTTTTGTTTTTAACAATTATCTTCAGATACTGATGCCCATGACAGACATTTGAAATGCAATGCCTTCTTTTGTTTTTGTAGATTCGTAGTCATGCCCAGAAGTACTTTCTAAAGGTTCAGAAGAGTGGAACAAGTGAACACCTTCCTCCACCTCGACCTAAAAGGAAAGCAGCTCATCCATATCCTCAGAAAGCCTCTAAAAATGGTGAGGATATTTTATCTTAAGTATGAGTAGTAATTACAGCACAAGCTTGACATAATAATCCCGTCTCTGTGTCTAATCTGGCAGCTCATGGATGCCCACAAGTATCAGGTTCTTTTCAGTCATCAGCTGCTTTACTTGACAGTGGATATGTTCTAAGATCTGAACCCTCATCAATGATTATGAGCCCTATTACTAGTGCCGCTGCTTCCTGGACAAACAATGCACCAACCATCAGTTTTTCACAAGCTACAAAAGGTTTCTTGTTCTTCCTAGTTCTAGTATTCAAACATTGAACTCGTTTAGAAGTGATCCCTTTTAAAACTTAAGGTTTTGATTACTTGTTGTATATCTTCCTTTATAGGTCCGGGGTTGGGCAATATCTCTTGTAGTAGCCCTGAGAGTACCCCAAAGACAAGACAAACTGGGGAAATAACTGATCAGGGAAATCATGGTCATGCACTGAGAGGTTTGTGTGCTAATGGAAATTTGTAATCTTTTATACCATATTATCTTCACACCCTTTAAACTTTTTTTTTTTTTTTAAGCAGTGTTGCCTGACTTTGCACAAGTATACAGTTTCATTGGCAATGTCTTTGATCCAAACACTAATGGACATCTGCAGAAACTTAAGAAGATGGATCCCATAGATGTTGAAACAGTATGTTTTTTTTTTTACAACAACAATTTATACGGTCTTGCTGCAGATGTGATTGCTTATATTTCTTTCTGCTATTTAGGTGTTGCTGTTGATGAGAAACCTCGCCATCAATCTGACAAGTCCTGATTTTGAGGATCATGTAAGTTTCTATTTCTGAGCTCTTTCTATTGGGTTACTTCTTCCTTCATGTGTGCATGATGTGAGAAGACTAGTAAAAGTAGTAATGTTGTTACTTGGTATCACCCTTTGCTTTTGTAGGTCTATTAGATGTTTTAGTCTCTTTTTTTTTTTTTTTTTATCTGCCAAGTGGTTGAATACCGAGAAAATTTCTGTCGACAGATATCCTTTGAATTGCTACAATCCAGCCTAACATAAATCAGGGGCAATCATCCTTTGGTTTCAACTGTTTGCAGCAGTGTGTTTTCTGCCATGTAAACTACAATGAGTTTTCTGTAGTCAGCTAGAAATATGACAGTTTGGCAAAGTATGATGATGATTCCCATGATAGTATAGATCTATCTAGGGTGCAATTGGTTCTGTTGCATGATTTATTTTGCATATCTATCGTCTGTTTTAATGCTAGAGTGAAATCATGATGTCGAATTAGTTTGTTTAGTAGCATAGTGTATCCCTGATTTATGCATCCAAAGTTGTATACTTATCATTTGGTAAAAGGTCTAGTTCCTTTTAACTTTCTGGCTGTGAGTCTTTTCTTTGGTTGGTTTTGTTGGACTTTTAAAATCTGTTTATTCCCTACATAATTTATGAATATCATTTATTATAAAATATAATGTTTTAAACTATGTGTTTTTTTGATGCAGAGAAGGTTGCTTTCTTCCTATGAGATTGACACAGAGACAATTAATCGTGATGATGCGTGTAAAGCTGTTGATAACTACCAATCCAAAAGTATCACTTAACATGGTAGGTGATGAGATTTGCTTTCATTTCAGCTGTGCATAATTTATCTTATTTATTGTATAATTAATTAATATAGACTCTGTTTTCATGCCAGGAAAAAGGGCTAGAACCAAACGAGTTTTTGAACCAAGATGTTATGTTAGTATATATATGGTATATACTGTTGGTAGGATCAACGGCTGCAAAATTTCCGAATAATTTTCCCTATTCTGCTGTCATGTATATATATCGTAAGAGAAGTTAAAAGGAGAAGCGGGTGCGGAATGAAAGGAAAGGAGAAGAGTGATGAAGAGAGTGTACAGTGCTTATGTTTTTCTGAGACGGGGGTATCTTGTACAGTGCTGGGTCTTTTGTATTCAAGTTTTGGCCGCGCATGTTGTCATGATGTATTTACTACTTTGTTATATAGGCACAGCATATTTGTCTATGCTGTCGGGGGTATATACAAGTATCAGTTTTTCATTGTGGATGTTGCTAGCAGAATATAAAGCTGGCTTAGGGTTGGCTGCCCAAATTGCCTCCACCAGTTTCGATTCGATCTTATTTTATCTGATTTTATAGGATTAAATTTTTTTTTAATCGAATTTCGAGTCTGGTAATAATAAAAAAAGATTTGAATCAAGTTGGTATTAGATTTGAGGTAAATTCAATCTAATCTTACTTGATATATATAAAAAGTTTTATTTTTTAATTATTTATTTATATATATTTATATTAAAAAATAATATTTTATTAATTTTAAATTGAATCGAATGTGATTTATGTAATATTAGAGTTGGATTGGTTTTGGATATACAAAAATAAAAAAAATTTTGGGTCAGGTCTGGATAAAAAAAAACAGTCTTGATCTATTTCGTTGCCATTCCTAGCTGGTCGTTTTGGTGTTTTAATGTTGCCATTACTGGCATGGAGGGTGCATATTTTTGTCGATTGTACCCATTCCCATTCTTCCCAGCATTGTTGCGGGTTCGGTGTGGCTATTGGGCTTTTGACAGAGGGTTCAGTTTTTTTAATTTCCATAACAAAGGTGGGGATTGGGTCTCTTTCTCTGTCATTTAGTAAATGTTTGGTAGAAAAAAGAAAATTAATTGATCACATGTTTGGGACAGAGAAATAAAAATGTACTTTTTTTATGTTTTTAGAAGTCAATAATTTTTCAAGTGAAGAAAGGATATTGAAAAGAAAAACCTGTTCTTGTATGGTTTATATACTATTTACTATTTACAATATACTATTTGCTTTTTGTTTTCTTTTTTAAATACAGTGAAAATAAAATTAATTAAAGAAAGACAAATAATAAAAAGCTAAAGCATCTATTAGATAGTATAATTATATTTTCAACATAAAAATGTATTATAAATTTATGATTTTTGTGTAATATATTATTTGCATTCATAAGTTTTGAAATTCAAATTATTTACGATAAATTTTTAAATTCATTTATTTTATCAATTATTATTAAAAATTTAATAAAATGTATCACATAAATGTCAATATCACGAGAACGTTTATATAACATAAATTTTAACTTAAAAAATAAAAGTTCATCTTTTTGTCAGACATTTATATGGATATACACGTGAATGAGTAGTAAATTTTGTCAAATTTTAATAACTATTGATAGATATAAATGAATTTAGAATATTTTTAAAATATCAGAAAAAAGAAAGTTTTAAAGGTGGTGAATGAAATAAATTATTTACTTAAACCTCATGATTGTTTATGTAATGTACTCCTATTTCTCCCTTGAGGATTTTACCCTAATTTCTCAACTCTTCTAATTTTTTAATTTCTTTTGTTCTTTTGCTATATTTCATCTCTTGTACCAAACAATAATGAAGCGAAACAACCTTACTTTCTCGTTATCTACGCTTTTCTTTCGTTATGAGACAATTAGTACATTTTCAAATGTCCATTTTCAAGAAGGAAATCATAATATCAACGTCTATCTTAAAGACAAATGGTTGCAGGAAGATGAAATTAGATTTGATTCAATGGGTATCGAGTCCCAGATTGATGGTCATCTTTCTTTCACTCGACAACTTTAGGAAGCAATCATACTTTTGCTGAACTTACGATTGCAATCAACATCCAAACTTTTACAGACTTTAGGTTAAAACAGTAAAAGATACTTGCTATGTTCAGGCACATGAATTCAGGTGTGTTTTCTCCAGGCACTGGGAGTTCTCTCCCACACCCTATATCAAAATATGATAAATCACCTAGCAATTAATTATCAACGATTGAAAATCTGCCAAACGAATATCAGTCATTCTTTAAGCTTTTTAATCCTATGACTTCCCATTCATATTTGCCAAATATCAAATGTTATACTATATCCGTCCGCATCCAAACCCACCTAGAGACGTTAATTAGTCAATATTTATGAAAGCTACTACGAGTTGAGAAGCTAGAAGAAAAGATGAATCTACCTAGCCAATTACTGGTTGAGGTTAAACAAAAGTTAAAACTTTCTAGCAGATCACCTGCCAAATTGTCTCAAAATCCTGGTTAAACCTTTCTGCCAAAGACTTCCTGCACATGGCCAGCTGTGGTGGGAGATGATGCATCAGCTTTTCTCTCAATTCCCATCTCAAAATTCCTGTGAATAATGTTTTCACCAATAAAGTGATATAACACAAGTAGAAACAGCAAGAAATTTGCAAACTGCAGTCATTCAACATTTCAATTTCGCAAGTTGGAATTGACACTTGATCAAAACCTGCAATTCATTAGAAAGTTATGAAGTCGATAACATTTCAGGAGTATTTGTGCATGTTATACCTGGAACTGTCATTTTCAGGGTAGTTGTAGCTTTGTTGGTTAAAATCCAGGGATTTAAGCATTGCATTCTGGTCCTGTCCGTAACAAGCCATTTCATCCGAAGTATGTTGCGGAAATGCTACTCTTGGCTGTTCATACAATTGGTGGTGAGGGAAATAGCCTGGAACAGGTAACTCCTGTAGCAACTGAGTACCAGAATGATTAAATCCTGTTGCAGCTGCTCGGAGGTGCCGAGGAGTGAGATGCACATTTTTAGGGAAGTATTGTAAAGATTGTAGATTATAGGGGTAGCTTTTTAAATCTCTAGGCTTGATTCTTGAACCCCTTTGACTCTCTTGACACTTGGAATGGCTCATTCGTGCCTTCGCTGGCTTCATCTGAGAATGGTAGAGCTGTGGGTAAGACTGCTGCTTGTGCAGACAATTATAACAAGTCTCCAAACTCAATAGATTATGAGAGCCACGAAAGGAAGTAGAGCTTCCAAAACCAGCTAGATCAGATCTTTTGTTACTGACAGCTACACGACAGTCAAATAGCCTCTTAAATGTATTTATAGGTGCGCTTAAGGTACCCCCAGCAGCCACAAACATGGAGTCTTGTGGAAATATGTAGTCATCTACTGTTATCAGGCTATCCTCATCAGGCAGACAAATGTCAAGTTCATCAAAACTAGTCAGAGAACTTTGCAACGATTCTGGCCTCCCCTTTAGATCAAGTCCAGCTTTAGCCTGAATATCGGAGACTAAAAGATTAATATTTCTTTTACTTACACCAGTTTGCTTAACAAAGCTCGAGAACGCAATGCCATCAACATCTCCAATGGATCCAGACTCATTAACCGTCAAGGGAATGGAGCTATTATCCCCAACCGGAAGCAAGATATGAGACTCCATTGTATAATCTTGTTTGGACCTGCTTGTTAAGTCTTTTCGGGTGCCTGATAATGCAGTTAATTGTGAATCTGTTACGAGAGATCCCGAGATAGGTTCATGAAAATTTTTCTCAAAATTGTTTATGCATACTCTACCTGTTTTCTTTAGCTGGTTGTTGTCAATTTCAGTTTCAGAAACATAGGGCTTATCCAAGGACCACGTGTTTAGCATTGAGGATTCTGCCAAATCTGTCAAGCCCGCTCCCTTGAGTAACAATGAAAGAAAGTGCTGATGTGCTACATCATAATAGGAATAACTTGGTTGTGATTCCACTACATCATAACTGTTTCTTCCATTGATCGAGTGATGCTGAGTTGAATCATGTCCTTTGATCTCTGACAGAATGGATTCTTCTAAACATTCAAAGGAAAGAACTCCTGGATTACAACGACCATGCAATTCCACAGAGACTTCCTTTGTAACAGGAGTGAGGGCAGATTTTATAAGTTTGTGACCAAATCCATTTGTTTCAAAAGAAAATTTTATAGAGTCGTACTCAATGACATTTTGATCACCAGCAGTCTTCTTCTCTAGAGAATTTTGGAAGTTAAAAAATTTTAGCTTCTCTTTGCTACATAATCAATTGATTCAGAAAGTTAAAGGTTATGAAACATAGTCCACAGTTCCACTTTTAAGAAAGCTTTTTGAAAAGTCAAAAGAATATAAACATAATTTCTTTTTTTGAGCATACCTCCTTCGAGAAGCTGATGAGTTAAGTAGGAGGAAAACAATGAAGGATTCTCAGGGTGACCTTCTTTGACATCACAAGTCTGGTCAGACAATAAAAAAAATGCTGTCAGATGCTATACATAATCATCAGCCAGAAACAGGAGGTTATTAAAAGTATAAATTTCACTCTGAATCACTGTTGAGGGAAGAGACACCTCAGATGCCTTGGATTCACTGTACTTGTTTGCAACCTTCTTATCAACTCCAGAATCCTCCAGGACTATAGCAATTTCTGGGTTCAAATTTTCTTTTTGCTCATCACAGATTTTCTTTTTCTTTTCTTGAGTAGCCATTTCTTGTTCCTTCCTCATCAATTCAAATGAATCTGAGCAGAGAAGGTTGTTCAATAAACACAAGGTGAGTTATCTATCTTTGAACCTTAACTGGCTAAAACCATGAATACGGAAAGAAATAACAACATAAAACCTCCAGAAAAAAAACCATAGGAAAAAGCAAAGATTTTACCTCTTCTAAATTTTTCCTTCTCTGCTCTATCTTGACTCATATTATCAGGAGAACCAAATGTTTCATCATTATAAAGGTCCTTACTTTCTCTCCCGGAATAATATTTTGCCTGAAATAAACAAATGTGATATTAAACTAAATCCTTTGACATAGTTTTTTTTCTAATTAATTAAAACATGATTTAATGCTAATTGACAGAAAACAAGCATCATAGACAATGATTGCAGACACAAAAGGAATGGTCAGTTAAAATTTCCTAGCACTAGATGAATCAGAGAGTATTAGCATGTACCTTGCATAGATGTGGAGGACGATAAGGTTCACTACTCCGGTTGAGTAGCTGGAAGCTACCACCTTGAACTACAGGAACAGAAGTCTCTGCTACGCCTCTATGAACTCTTGCAAAGGCACCACTTGCCAGAAGTCCTTGCTCAGGATTTCGCCATTCACAATGAGATAAGCTGCTTTGAAGTCTGCAAGCATCTGTACAATAACATATATGGTTCAAGAAGCCAGAAACTGAATGCAACTTCAACTACCATTTGGTTGATAGAAGCACAGCCATGATCCTCAAGTACATGAAGATGAAAAACATCGATAAACAGCCTATTATATATTTGTATATACCTCATACTCCACTGCATGAACAAAAGAATAACTCCATCATTGACATTTGTAACTAGGTTTACAATGATTCACAATCAATCAAACACCACATCATCACTGAACTGGGAACTGCTAAACGATACAAATCATAATCGGTCATTTTTAAATTAAAGTATGATAATTATACTCTTTTGTTTTTGCAAAATGTGAGTGGGAAAAAAACTAGGGAGAAACTTCTAACCTGAATCATGATAAGAGTACCGCACGGTCTCTGATTGATCATCAAGTTCTCTGATAAAAATTGCAACAAAAAAAAAAAATCAAGAACATTATTGCAACACGACCAAGGATGCAACAACATGCAACAGCAAGTTAGTAACAAAAAAAAAAAATGAATAGGACAAAAGTACTGATATTACCTTAATATTGAACTGTCAAATCCTGTAGGCAACTTTTTGCATGTATCCAATTCAGCCAAGGAAAAGAGAAAATCTCTTTTATATGAAAACTTTGGTTTTCTGCACCAAAAAAAAAAAATGAAAAGAAATACAAACTATTTTCGCTGAAGACAGAGTATGTGATTCTTTATTTGTTAAGTTAGTAAAACAGGGAAGTAATGAAATTCATAAACCTCATTTCTTGTCCCCACGCCCTCCTTTTTTTTCCTTGCACTTTTCTCAGCAACCAAACAATGTGCTTATTAACTCAAAAAAAGGCCGCAACTTATTACTGTATAAACGTTAAGCAAACGGAAGAGAGAGAGAAGGCAGAGTTAAAAATTACTTGCGAAAACAGCGAGTTGGTTCATCCGGTTCTGACTGTGGCACTAGACACTGATCCTCCTTTTCTGATCTCATCTTCTCCCAAAAAAAAAGTTTTCGATTGAAAAATCCTTATGTCAAGTTTATGAACGCGTATATCAAAAACCTAAAGATCGAGATTCTAGATCTTTATAATAACGCTAACTTTCCTTTTCTTTCTTTTTTTTTTTGTTTTTGTTTTCTCCTGAAGAAATACACAGTCTAAAGTATGCAATTTGTACAGCTATATATATGATGAAGAGAACAAGAGATGCGAAATGTGAGTGAAGAGTGAGAAAAAGAAAAGTTGTATTTTTGCATGAGAAAATTTTCTAGAGAAAGTTGGTAAGAAAATGGTTAGGTTTTTGCGTGGAATGTATGTTTGGAAGCAAAGAAAACATGAAGAACGGAAAAAGAAAGGTTATTTTATAGCTAGAAGAGAGTAAGGATTAGGGAGTAGGGAGTCGAAAGTCAGAATGTGGTGCGCAAACCAAGCACGCAAGGACCTTTTGTTTTATGTGTCACATGATATCCGGACCCAGGAAGCCAGAAATGGGCACCCTATACCTATGGAGATATGCTATAAACTAAATTAATAAATATTATTTAAATCTATATCGATGTATTATTCAATGCATGGTTTCATAGGTTATTAATGAGTCATATAATAATATTTTATTAATAAATAAATATAAATTTTTTTTTAATTTCGGAAAATAAATATGCAAAAATTATTTTTTAAAAATTTTCTCAAATATCATCATATGATTTATTATAGAATTTACACTCAGAATATCCATTCATAATTATTATTACTGCTGTTTATTACAATTATGCTCTTTAATTTTTTTGATTTTACTAAAACTTAATTATAGCCTTTTTCTTTTTAGAATACTCTGCAACTTCTTAAAACATCTAATTTGTCTTAAAATATCTTGGATCTTGATCTCGGGTTGCATGTGGCCCACTATTATGCTGAGTTAAAGCCCACCTACTCAGGACTCAAGCCCACAAAAGTCCGATCGGGTAAAACCCATATTGCCCGAAACCGGCTCCACTGTAAAATCAGCACCATTTTTCTAGGGTTTCAAAGCTGTTTCTTATTCTCTCTGCTGCACCTGCTAGAAAAACCGGAAAGGGCTCCCCGTGCCTTTGCTGTTGACTTCGCAGCCATGGTAAGTATATTTCTATATCTCTTACCCTTTATATACGTACCCATATACGTATATACACGACTGAAGTTGTTCTTTGTTTCTTTGGTCAGATTATTCCAGAGAAGAACCGTAGAGAAATCTGCAAATACCTCTTTCAAGGTACAGATTTCTTTTTTTTTTTCAATTTTCTTGTAATTTATCCACTTGCTTTACTCATTTCTTGTTTCTTATTTGCTTGATTGGTTAGAAAATTGAGCTTAATTTTGATTCATCTTATTTGTTTTTATTATGTGACTAGTCCCTTGTCCATTCTTGTTGATGAGAAAATGAAGTGAGCTTTTTATTTATTCTGTTAAGAAGCACTTAAAAGAGATGGGATTTTTAGTTTTGGTCATGCCCATGTTTCCTATGATACCCCAAAGCTGATCTCAGCAGATAGCTGCTTTGTGTTTCTCATTGAAAATTGCTTGTAATTTTATAGAGGGAGTTTGCTATGCAAAGAAGGATTATAATCTTGCAAAGCACCCGGAGATCGATGTGCCCAATTTGCAGGTCATTAAGCTGATGCAGAGCTTCAAGTCCAAGGAATATGTCCGTGAGACATTTGCTTGGATGCACTACTACTGGTACCTTACTAATGATGGGATTGAGTTTCTCAGAACTTACCTCAATCTTCCATCTGAAATTGTGCCTGCTACTTTGAAGAAATCTACAAAGCCCCCTGGTAGGCTAGGTGGCCCACCTGGTGATCGCCCTCGGTAATGCATCTTATCTTATGATTGTCACTGTTTTAGTGTTTATTTTTTTATTCCTTGATTTGTTTCAAATTTGGTCTTTTTCTCTTTTAGTTTGTGTGTGGATTGTAAGTGAAATCTTTTACTTGTCTCAATTTTAGGGGTCCTCCTCGCTTTGAAGGAGACCGTCCAAGGTTTGGTGACAGAGATGGATACCGTGGAGGTCCTCGTGGGGGCGACTTTGGTGGTGACAAGGGAGGTGCTCCAGCGGATTTCCAGCCATCCTTCAGAGTAATTTCACATTTTATTTCTTTGTTATTATTGATATAGTTTGAACTGTTTTTTACTGTAGTTGTTAATTTTGTATGCATCAAGAATTTAAAGTCCTTCATGATTAGATTGATGTTTTCTTGCTGTTTTAGTTCTATTTTAAATTTAGGCCATGAAAGTATTCAAGAATATATGATAATTAATGTTTACTCTTAAGCTGTCTTGATTAATTTTGCTTGTTTTCATACTGACTGAAAATTCTTCAGTTGGTCTGACTTGTTATGCTGTTGAGGGATTTAGATTGATCTTTTGGAAACAAGGTTTAGCCCAGGTTAAGAACAATTTGAAAATGGAATACATTTTGCTTAGATTTTGTAAAGATTAGTATTCAGACATGTTGTTGACAGTGTATCTTTATAGTGTTTAATTATTGGAGGTAAGCTGTTTTAAGTAGAATTCAAGCTTTGCTTATTAAGAGGCTAACTCTATTTTGTGTTATGTATCCGGTGATGTGCCTTGTTTTGACTAATGCCCAATCTTTTAGATAAACTTGGTACAGGTAACTAATGTCCGCCTGCATTTATGGTTTCTTTTCCTTTTTGACCGTGCAGGGTTCTGGCGGAAGGCCTGCCTTTGGTCGTGGAGGTAGAGGCTATAGTGCAGCTCCATCTGGCTCAGGTTTTACTTGAAGGCAACGCCTGTCCTTTGGCTTGTTCTCTTTAAAACATAGTATTCAAAATCTTAGAACTAATGCCTCTGTGCCCCTAGTATTTTGTAGCCTCGGTTCAATATTGAGCTTGTTATAAGATGTACAATTTTTTTTTTTTGAGTTTGTGGAAATGGAACTGTCTCTGCTCACTTGTTACTTTAATTTTGCTATTAACAAACAATTGTTTTAAAATAACACTGTTTGAGGGTCTCCTGGCCGAAAAGGTTAACATTGTCAAAATATGAGACTACGTTTTTGGTCCAATATTTATTCTCGCAACCATGGGCAAGTTTCTCGAAAAAGTCATACTTTCCTAACAAATTTGCTTGATTCCAAATTAAAAAATAATCAAAATTGATATCCACATTACACCTCCATTGAATTTTCAAGTGGCATTGATGTGGAAGCCTTTAACAACCCAAGCATTGTTGATTTTTACACATGGGTAATTTGATATGGTCATCTCTGGGGGCACCTGGTTGGGTAGGGCATTGCAGGATCGGCAGGTTGGGTCAGTGTTTGGGTTTTGACGGAAGGTGTGTCGTCATAAGGCAAAGATTTTAAATTTGAATAAAAAAAAAAAGAAATGAGGAATCTGATTGGTGATTGGTGATTGGACTACACTGTTCATCTTACCAAACATTTGTTGACCAAACAACTACTGCGCACCTTTTAGGACGAACCTCCAATCAATGACGTTGGCTGCAGCCTCCGTCGCAACGCTCCCTACAGCAAATTCCTCCGCCACTCTCTTTACCAAATATGAAACCCCGTGATAATCCGATTTAAAGGCTCGCTGCAATGAACGGCCATGGCCTCCAAATCGTTGAAGAAGAAGCCTAACAGAAAGCGATCAAGAGCCAAGTCCTTCGCCTCGATGGCCTCTTATAAGCACTTGTATCTCAGAATTTTCATTTTAATATCGATTATTTTGCTTGTTTGCGGAATTCTTGTTTTGGGAGTTTCGTCAAACACTTGGATTAAGATATCTTCCGATAATCTCTCCATTCAGCTTTACGGCTATCAAGTAGTCAATGAATTCCCTCACGATCCCAGTGCCTTCACTCAGGTAAATCCCCAAAGCAGTGGATCGATCAAAGTTTAGTGAGGGCAATTTCCGGAGAGATTGTTTTCTTTATTTCGCTTTTTGCACGTATGTTTAAATTGAAATATTTTGGTTTGTTTGATTTCAGGGCCTTGTTTATGCTGGAAATGATACCTTATTTGAGTCAACTGGTCTTTACAAGCAAGTGAGTGTTTTCCTATTTCATGTACGTATGCATTTTCATTTTTGCTGGCGGTGGAATTATAGATTTGCATTTCGGAGTTAGGTTGCATTATTTTGCCTGGTATCTTTAGTTTTTCTTTAGGGTTGAATTTCAATGATATGTAAACCATTACTTAACCTCCTAATTCTTCTCGCTGTTTCAGTCATCAGTTCGGAAAGTAGCTCTTAAGACCGGAAAGGTACAGATCCCTGTCTTTCGATTTTCATACAAGCTTGTTGGTACTCGGTTGTTCATTGATTTGTGCAATGAAATAACAATATATTAGTATTTTAGAATTAAAATTTGTGTATAATAAGATTTATTGAGGAATTTAGTGAAAACGGAGTTAAATTTACTTGAAAGCTAGCCAATTTGGTTGCAGTGTGCTACCAAAGAACTTAAAATAGCTGTTTGATTGAATCCAAGTGACAAAGCAGTTAATAAGTCCTTGGCGGTAAACTGAAACAAAGGATATTTTCTAATTCCAAGTTTTCTTGTTCATTGTTGTTGTTGGGTTTTTTTTTTGTCTTTTGTATGTACAGGTTGAGATTCTTCACAAGATGGCTGATTCATATTTTGGAGAGGGTTTAACTCTTCTTGGTGAAAGGTTCGTTAGAAGAAATTCAGTTGCTACACTTTGGCTCTCGTGTTTATCCAAAACAATGAGCTCCTTTCTTCCATTTTTCCTCTTCAACCTGCCATGTTTCCTCCCCTTTCTTTTCCACCATCACATTATTTCACCACATCCTTTTGTGTCTGCCTCCAAATTGATTTTGAATATTTCTAAGTACTTAAAGATCATTTTTCAGTTAGTGTAAATTCTATTCATATTAGGTAGATTGCTGTGCATTTATATACATTCAATCAATATTTATGCTCTTCATCTACTTTGATTTTCTGCTTTATCATTTGGATGGAATTTGTTAATATGGTTCTAAATTTGTGGATTTGACACAGTATGACTTTGTTCGGGCACTTAAAGACTAATGTAGTAGTTCTTATGTTATTTTGTAGGCTGTTCCAAGTAACTTGGTTGACGAACATTGGTTTCATATATGACAGAAAAAAATTGCAGCAAGTTTGTGCTTCCTGTCTCTACATCATTATACTATTCATTTTGGTTGTTTAATTTGTATTATCATGATTTTGAATAAACATTTATTGAGCATCTGAGCATGCGTGGTTGAGTGTTATAATACATTTTCATTATTCTATTTCTATACAAATTTCATTGTTGGGAAGTTAGTCAGCTCATAGCCGCCCTTATATTATTTAGAGTTCTCAACCTATTTGATTTATGCTGTCTTGAATTTTTCATACAAGTCTTTTTCGATATTGGCTTTGGTTGATTTAATCTGGGACACTTTCTTCCTAGTTCACCTGTTCTTGTTTGTATGATACATCTCCAAAATGGTAAGTTGAAACAGTGTTGCCTTCTGTTTTTTCTTTTTTCGTTTTCTGCATGTTAACACTGATTTTTTGTTTACAATATGACAAAAATCATCATCCTGTTTGTATCTCATTACAAAATGCTTACAGCTTTATTTGCCATCTCATTTTACAATTGCATTTTACTTGCTTTTTCTTTTGGACTGAAGTGCATTCAATGCTTGTAGGGTTTTATTTCTGCATCCATAATAGTTTTAGTTTGTCATGCTCACTGCAGTTGGAGCAATTTACACATCAGATGGAAGATGGTTGGGGACTGGCAACTGATGGCAAAATCTTATATGGAAGTGATGGGACTTCAACACTGTATCATATAGATCCTCAAACATTAAAAGGTTCCCCTTACATAGACATTTAGTGTTGATTAGATATTTCCCCTCCATTTAGGTTTTCAACTTTGGTACTGTTCCTAACTTTATTGATGGTGAATTTCACTTTGTAGATATGAGTTTTATTTTCTAGTGGTAAATATTGATACCTCCATTTTTTACTGTCCTTTCGTAACTGTATTCTCTCTTTTACAATATGTTGCAGTCACAAGAAAACATGTCATCAAATTTAATGGCCATGACGTGCGCTACCTGAATGAATTGGAATATATAAATGGTGAAATATGGGCAAATGTTTGGCAGGTATGCCTTGTATCTTTAGGATTTTATTTTTAGGGTTCATGTGGCATGGATATTGTGCTTCATTGTTTGAAACTTAGTTGAAACTGGCTTTATACCAAGTTGTACTCCTAGAATGCATGTAATGCTCTATGCTTTGGTGACAGTGTAGCAAAAAAAAAAAGAAAAGCAACTATTTAGCTGGCATACATTTTTTTACATCCTAAACCAAAGTTTTCTGACAAAGGTTATCATTTGAATGCATATAGTATATAAAACTATTTCCAAATGGCCCTTCTGTCTGAATGTATATTTAAATCCTTTTCCCTAGCACATGCATGAGGTGCAATGTATCAGTTTATTGTTTTAGAAGTATTTATTTTAGACCCTATTGCTCAGTGGTTTCCCTTGCATGATTATTTATATATCTGGAGAGGAAAAGATTAGCTGTTGACTTAAATTACTCCCTGAAGTCTACTTTCTTTCTTTGTAGACTGACTGCATTGCTAGAATCTCACCTAATAATGGTACAATGCTTGGGTGGATTATTCTTCAACCTTTAAGGTATATTTTTTCTGTTTATATGGCCAAGTTTTGTCTCTAATCAAATCATTACTAATTAGATCCGTCACTCTGCTTGTTTGTTTTACAGAGAAGGACTAATAGCAGCTGGACATAATGTAAGCACTTAATCAGAAATATTTTTTAATGATGCTTGTGGCTTGTGGTACAATGAAAGCTCTATATGATTTCTTGCAAGATGATAGATACTCTTTAGGCTAGGGTTTTTACTTATTTTAATCTCATCACTAAATAGTTTAATCAATTCATTAATGCCTACTGCTTAGCGGCCTGACTCAAATATTTCAAAATTTCTGTGTGTTTTAGGGTATTGATGTTTTGAATGGCATTGCTTGGGATAGCAACAATAATCGCATTTTTGGTAAGTTGTAAACTATATTTGGCTGACAGAATCATTTAATTTTACTTCCCTATTTTATACTGCTTATGTGTGTGGTCAATCCATTTTGCAAGACAATTTTGAAGGCATTATTTTTTTGGTTCCCTTCTAGTAACTGGAAAACTCTGGCCAAAGCTTTATGAGATCAAGCTGCATCCAGCCAGGAAACACTTTGATAATGGGGACATTGAGCAGCTTTGCTTGCCATGAAAAGCTATATGCATACACCCCTCCTGAAGGTCTGTATGTTGCATAAAAAGGCTCGGTAATTAATCATGAAAACAGGAACTGAATAAAAATAGGTCGATCGGAGATTTGTACAATACCTGATTTCTAGAGTCTTCACTGAATCTTCTAAAATTTGTTTGTACTATAGGGTGGACTTGAGCCCTTGAGAAGAAAATAAATTATCCATGTATAGAACACTGCAATAAGTCATTACATCGTAAACAGGAGTTTCCGATTGCGATTCACCATTCTTCAGAACTGGTTTGGGTTTTTGCACTCTCTTTACCTTTAGTATTATGTAAAGCACTATGCACGGTGCCCATTAAAGATTTCATCAAATCTTAAATGATATCGTTGAGCAATCCCAAACCCGAGAGTAAACAAAATGGGCTTTTCTGAACAATTTTGGTTCCTGAAATAACCGTATAGTCCCCACCAAAATTAAACATAACATGGCTTGACTAAGTTGCGCTACGGCTTGAAATGCCATGCTCTTGACTTGCCAGAGGCTCTTCTTCTTAGTGTTTCTCCATTTTGGTAGCGAATTGAGGCAAAAGCAAACCATCAACCGGCAGAGGGTGTCACAAAAAAAAAAGAAAAATTCTATGTACGGAGGCTTCAACCTGGTCGAAGTAAAGGGTGCGGTTGGGTTGTTTAGAAAGTAAATGGCGTCCACGGGAAAATAGTGCAGCCGTGCAGGTCACTGTGAAGTTGCATAGAACTACTGGTTCAAGTAGTGGGAAAGCACGGTGATTTTTATTCGATATCCGTAAATTGAATGAAACAAAGATATTCACGCTGCTCCTGCTAGTTAGTTGGCACATCAAAATTTTTGAAATATACCCCAAGACTTCTAGCTAAGCTCAACCTCTTCTATTTATAGCTTCTTCAGCAGCTAAAACCTTGATTTTTAGCTCTCTTTTTCCTCTACCATGAAGCCCCAAATCAAGTAATTCCACGTCGTTTTCTTTCTCTAGGCAGCATGTCATCACAGGTATCATATCTCAAGGAAAAGCTCTGGAAGCATACCTCGTTTTTGGGTTTGCAATTATGGATCTTAATAGTTGCATTCATAACATTATTCATTCTTTTGGCTTTCTTCGTCATCTCTCTGTGTGTCATCTGTTATCGTCGTAGAAAATCCAACAAGGCCCCATTTTGCCTGCCAAACCCCATTGCTCCTAATAATTATCATGGTGCTTACAGCAGCTCCTCACTCAATAGGAGGCTCCTTCCGCTTAACATGTCGGAGATCGAGATGAATACGACAAAGCCTGAGCTTCAGGTAATGTTTTCTGACCAATGGTCTACTCATGCTGGTATAACAACTCAAGAGAGTTGTCTGGCTGATTTGGAGCCCTTTGCCAAGTTTTCACCTGGGCTTTCAGAAACCTGGAAGGGTAATCACTTCAGTTTGAGGGAGGTTGAGATTGTCACAAATGGTTTCGCCTATGAGAATTTAATTGGGCATGGAGATTATGGTGTTGTCTACAGTGGCGTGCTGTTAGATGATATACGAGTGGCAGTGAAGAAGCTACTGAGTAACAGGTAACTGCGTACTTCATGATTGACTCATCATTATTTTCATGGGTTTATAATAAAGTTTTGATCATGTGACAATCAGTTGCCAAACTGAGGAGTTTATAACAGAGGCAGAGGCAATCGGCCATGTTCGACATAAGAATTTAGTCAAGCTGCTAGGATACTGCATGGAAGAAGGTTACAGGTATTTTATTTTATGTGATCCAATAAATTTAAAGTTGTATCTCGACCAATTTGGGAATGGTGATGCCTCAAACTCCTGATTTATTCTTCTGTTTCATTAGGGTGCTTGTATATGAATATGTTAATAACAGTAATCTTCACCAGTGGCTTCATGGGTCCCTAGGACAAAGCAGTCCTCTTACGTGGACCATACGTATGAATATTATCCATGGAATAGCAAAAGGGTCAGTTCTACAATCTGAAACTAGATTAGCTACTTTATTTTATTTACAGTGATTATTTTTGTGATTTCCCTCAGTTGATGCATATGCTCAAACTATATTTATATACTCGATGAGAATTGAGATTATGTTTCTGCAGATTGGCCTATCTCCATGAAGATATTGAACCACAGATTGCCCACCAAAACGTTAAGGCTAGCAACATATTACTTGATCATCAATGGAATCCCAAGATCTCCGACGTTGCACTTTTTAGGCTGCTGGGTCCAGAGCACAGCAGTGTAACCACTCGTTCAATGGTCAAGCTAGGGTCAGTTTATTTGAATTCTACTTGCCTATTCGTTTTCATTGCGACTAGGCATTCTAAATTGAACTTGAGAAATGTGATCAAAGTTAAGTTTTTTTGTTGAACATGTTTAATTTGCATGGATCTCCAGTTATGCTGCTCAAGATCATGCTTTTACCAGCCCATTGGATACGAAGAGTGATGTTTATAGCTTTGGTATACTTATCATGGAAATCATTTCAGGGAGGATGCCTGCTGATCATAATCAACCCCCCCAAGTAGCACTTCCTAATGTCAACTTATTTGAGCATTATATGAAGCTTGTGCCTCTAGTTTTGAAAAATGAAATTTCCTATTTTACAGATTTATTTGATTGACTGGTTAAAGTCCATGGTGGCAAACAAGAAAATTGCACTTGTAGTGGATCCTAAAATGCCAGAAATTCCTTCTATAAAGGAACTCAAACGGATTACCTTGATTGCCCTTCGATGTGTCGATCCTGATTTAGATCATAGGCCAACGATGGGAGAAGTGATTCATATGCTGGAGCCGCGTGACTTATTGCTCAATGATGTAAGAGCAACTTCATCTTCCAGAAGTTGAGATATCACATTCTGTACCTATTTGTGTCTTGTCCTTATGGCTGCCAATCTATTCAGTTTTCCTCTTATGTTATAATGCAGGAATGTCGCATCAATTGAGAGGCTTCCTTTCGACATCACACAGAGCATAGCCAGACATCTGAACACTACGACGATGCTTCTGATGTTTACGGTAAAAAAGAAGCTACAATCATTGCGAGAAAAAGATGATGAAATAACACTTACAATAATTTCATCCATACAACATTTGTTCTTTAGGAATGATCTTTTTTCTCTCCTTTTTAGAAGAATGCAAAAGCACAACTTTTGTCTGGTTTTACATTTTCAAAGATATATATATATATATATATTTTAATATCAATTACAATCTCAAGATTTTATTTATTTTCCCTAAGAACCTAAACATGTGATCCATTATAAGCATTAAGAGTAAAGTAAATAACTATTATCAGAACTCAAACTGACAGAACAAGTTTTCAGCTTGACATCTTCAATGGGCAGCCTATCTTCAGGGAAGGGACAGTCAATTTCCTTCTCAGGCAACAAATTACATGGATCAGGGATAACACGGTTGGAAACTCCCTGAACATCAGTGCAGTTCCATTGCAACTCCTTTGGCTTTGTAGTCAGTTTGATATTGACATTAGAAATGCAAATGTCCGTGAAAGGATCCTTTTCAATTCCTTCCAGTCTTGCTGAATAAGTGACATTATCAGCCACTATGTCTTTGTAATTGATTCCTTTGATTATAGGCAATGCACTTGGGTCAAAGCCGGGGTCTGGATGTGAGCCATAAGAGCCTGTCATCCAGAACACGTACTTCATTGTAGTCATTTTCATCCTCCTAACATAAATGTCTTTCACATAAGCTCCTCTTCCCACGGCAGTTTTAATCCTCACACCAGATTGAGTATTAATTGCTGCAATGTCCTCAGCTCTTACATCTTGGATTCCACCAGACATCTCACTTCCGAGGGCTATGGTGGCGCTGTCAGGAGAAATGCAGGTGAACCTTCTAATTACTAAGTGCTTGGTTGGCATGTTGAATTTGGTTCCGTATTGGTCCCAGCCACTTTTAACAGCTATGCAGTCATCTCCTGAGACTACAAAACTGTCTTCGATTCTGGTGTTTGTGCATGAATCTGGAATGATAAGAAATAGCATTGAGGCTCATATATCAATTATATGACAGAGTTATAGAATTTGATTCCTCTAATTAAGAACAAGAAACTTGCGACTGTGAGTGCAAACAAACCTGGGTCTATTCCATCTGTATTAGGAGAATCAACTGGTGCAAGAATGGTTAAGTGTTGGATTATTACATCACTGCAATTCCACATTCCATCAAAAACCAAAACAAATATCAGAAAATCATTATGATGACGTGGCTTTATGGGGACAACTAAGGGTTTATATAGACCAAATCAACCTGCTGTATACGGGATGAACATTCCATGATGGGGAGTTAACCAATGTCAGATTCGATATCTGGACCTGATTGGAATACATGATCTCAATCAAGTAGGGTCTGGTTTCAGTCAGTTTGTTCTCCTTGAACTTCTTCCACCAGTATGCACCTTGGCCATCAATGGTGCCATTGTTACCTTACGTTACAAGCCAAATTCCCCCATTATTTAAAACGATTTGGTCAAGACTTTTTGCTAACATTTAATTGCCATAGGATGATAGGTCATAGTTTTTAGTTACCTGTAATGACCGCATCAGTAAGGTTGGTGCCAAAAATAAGACTGCTGAACCTTCCACCAGGAGCATCTCTTCCCCTCCCGTAAGAAGGCAGAATAGGAAGTAGAGGCCACTCGGATTCATCCTGTTTGTTATTTTGAAAGATTATTTTAAGTAATACTTCAAACAAGATAAATGGTCATGACATTACTTTTAAATAAGATAAAAATTGATTATGTATATCCTTCACTATTCTTCAGTTCATCTGAAGGAAAAGCTGTAAGATCATGAACCAAGCCTAGCAAAGTCCTCACAGACAGGGAGTAAACGAGAAAATGATGACTGAAAATTGTACCTGAGCTCCAAGAATAACAGCATCCTTATGGACAAAAAGTGTAAAATGACTGGTGAGATTAAAGCTCCCAGTTAGCCATTTCCCTGGCGGCACAATAAGCTGTGCACCACCATCTGCGGCAAGCTGGCTGAGATTCGCAATGGCAGCTTTAAACGCCTGCGTGTTGGATGTTTTGCCATCACCAACCCCCCCAAAATCTGTCAAAACCGCATTATGCTTACGACAATTTAGTGCCGGAAAGCTGATGGTACTCGTCGCATGGCTGACTGCTCGACGTTCTGCTACACTAGAACCCAAGAATCCCAATAAAAATATGGCTGAGATCAACGCCTCGATCGCCTAAAAAAAGCGGACAGGTTTACTTTCTTGTCACATTTTACTCTTTTTTTCATCGATCAATTGCAACAAAATTAATAATTCGAGAGAAATAACTCAAAAACACAATTGAAACATCTTGCAAATAAGAAAAACAACATAGCATTTTCTTGAGGAAAAAAAAACTGAAATATTAGAAAGATGTGCAAATCGCATAGAGATACATTACATGGAATTTTCTTGAGAACTCCATAGCTGAAAAGTGAGGTACACTTGTCTCCTTTGCAAAAGAGAATTTATAAAGAGATGAGAAGGTTTTAATGTACAATTATGGTAAGAAAAAAGGTTTTATGGTAAGAAAAATCATGAAAAATCATGATTATTTGGAATGACAGTGAGGATTAATTAAAGGAAGCAAAATTTTAAAAGAAAAATTATTTGATATATTGATAATAAAATTTTTTAATTTTATAAGTGAGATTAAAATGATAATATATGTTTAATTTTTTTAATTAATTTTTTTAGACAAATAAAAGATATATGTTATTATCTTAATTCAACTTATAAAATTAAAAAAATTCTATTATCAATATATTTGATAAATTTTTATTTTAAAATTGACAAATATGTAACCGTAATTGACGACATGCAAGGAAACTGCAATGCAAAATTTGCATGCTTAAGTCTCTTGTGGTGTTTTTTAGTTGATGGTGATATCATGCTTTCATGGCTAAACGGCCCACTTTCGACTTAATTTTTACATTTTTTAGCCGTTGGATCCATGAAAAGACGTGGCATGCATCAAGTGGCCTGCGGATTGTCCATGGAAATTTTGTTCCGGTTCTACCGGGGCCACACTAAATCTTAGATTTGGACTAATTCAGAGAACTAAAAAAGAAAAAAGGAAGGCAAGCGTTCGTTTCTTAATTTTATTTGTTCAATTAAAAGTTTCATTATTAACGTATAAAAGATGAACTCCTTAATATTAATCATAAAAAAAGTGATGATTATGGTTGGCTTATATGTAGAACGTGAAACATATTCTCATGAATAATTTTGTCAAAGAATATCTTCTTTATAAAAGGATCATGTCTGAAGATGATTTTTGTTAAGGGAAAATTTTAGTTGAAGTTTCTTAGATAAAATTTGTGAAATTTTATATTAAAAGTGAATAAATAAAATTTAAAATTTAAATTGATAGATTAAAAAATTTTATTGTACAAATCAAGTTTGTAAATTTTGAAGATTTTTTAATAAATTTTAATATATTTTTAGATAAATGCTTTTAGTAAAAATTTTGATAAAACTTTTACCATTAAATATATACCAATCAAATTTAAAATATAAACAATATTTTAAATAATTTTTTACATCTTATATCTTATTTTATCTCATATAAAAGCAGAAGTATATAGCAAAAAAGTAATAACATGATGTACATAGTTTACATTTTCGATATGCAGACAATTTAATAAATTGATATATGTTTATAATTAATTATATATTTCAAATTTAAATTTAAAAATTTAATGATCAATTAAATTAAATTTTAAATATCTTATTTTCATTATTATAGAAAAATTTATTTGATATATTGATATTGGAGTTTTTTAACTTTACAAGCATAGTTTAAACAATAATACATGTTTCACTTCTTTTTCAAATTAATTTTTTCAAATATATAAGGGACAAGTGTTACCGTTTTAATTTTGTTTGTGGAGTTAAAAAACACCACCGTTAATGTATTTGATAATTTTTCTTATTATAAAACAAATTCAATGTTTTTTATTAATAAATAAGAAAATATCTTATTTATTTTTTGAATGACTAAAACAAATTAAAAACTAAATCAAGATAATAGTATTTTAATTGAGAATAATTTATGCTTGATAATTAGAATAGTCAAATATAATGCGTATTCACTGTGCTTGAGAGAAATGAAAAGAGAGATTTTAAAATCTTATATAAATATATAAAAATCAAAGTCTCTAACAAAATTTTTTTGATGTGGATAGTTTACATTTTTGACATGTGAATAATTTAATAAATTGATATATGTTCATAATTAATTATGCATTTAAATTTTAAAATTTAGAATTTAATGGTAAAATAAATTTAATTTCAAATATTTTATTTTCATTATTATATAAAACATTCAATGTTTTTTATTAATACGTAAGAAAAAAATTTTATTTATTTTTTGAATGACTAAAATAAATTAAGAATTAAATTAAAATAGTAGTATTTTAAATTGATAATAATTTATGCTTAAACAATTAAAATAGTCTAAGTATAATATATATAATGTAGTTAGGAGAAATGAAAAGAGAGAATTGAAAGTTAGTGTAATAATGATAATAAAATTAATTTAATTTGACATATTAAAATTAATTGTAATTGATTTGATCATCTATTAATCATTTTAAAATCAATATATTAAATATATGTCTTATATAAGTATATAAAAGACCAAAGTTTTAGTAAAAAAGACAATTTATCTTACATGAATAGTTTAATTTTTTGACATGTGGAATGCCATAAGTAAATGTCATTTGTCTTTTAATAGATTTGATTTGATATATTTTTATTTAAAAATAATTTATTATGTGTTATATATAAATATAATGATGACATGACGAAAGTGACAAATACAACAATTATCGTAAAAAATTTTGCATTTGTATTCTTGTACTTTTTTTTTTTTTCATTTTCCTTTACGCATTGTTTAAATAATGGTACCTTTTTTTATATTTTACACCAATTTTTTATTTTATAATAAGATCTAAAAGGTGGTGTATGATTATAACTTTGTAAATATTATTATTATTATTATTATTATTATTATTATTATTATTATTATTATTATTATTATTTGTAATATGTTCTTTTATTTCATTTATTTAGTATTATATTTTTGTAAATATATTTTTCCTTTGAATTAATGTATTAACTTTTATATTATGAAATACAATATGTATTTCATATACAAATCTATTGCATTTGAATTTTGTATACAAGTGGTTTAGCCAAAGTTTATAGATAGTTGATATTAAGAAATAGCATACTATTGTAGAGGTCCAAAAGATTAATTATTTGCTTTGGTTAGAGAGTTTAGTGGTTTTTAATGGTTTGATTTAATTCTTTCCATGTTTATTTGTAATTATGCAATTCTTTTCTAACAATGATGTCAGAGAAAGACTTACTTTACACAGAAGGTTTAGAAGCGGATTGAGAAAGATACAGAAGTAAGGTTTTCATCTATACAAGAATTATCAAGGATACTTTCAATATGGCACTTTGTCAAATTCAGAGCATCACTCAAAAAATATTTGATTGGTTTTTTTTTATTATTATTTTTGAATTACAAATAAATTTTTGTATTTCCTTTTACATTTTAGTGGATTTTTTTATTTTTGACAGTTGCAATTACTTGACGTATTTTGTTTTTGATGTAGTAGATTTGTTCTATGAAATTTGGTAAATAATTTTTTTTAGTTATCCGGAATTATATGAATGTATGTAGTTTTATTTTAGTTTTTATATCTAAGGAAACAATATTTTATATTAAAATATCGATGTTTTATTAATTGATTTTTTTGCTATAGTAATTGTTTATTAAATTTCATATAAGGTTTCTTTTATTTTTTCATATTAAGTTGTATTTTTTTACACAAATATGTTTAGATTACGTGAATAAGTTTAAATAAATTGAATAGTTATATAATATGTTTTATTATCTTATATGAATTGAATGTAACTTTTTACAATTCACAAATTTATTAAGTTTTTTTTAATATTATTTTCATTCTACATTTGAAATTTTGTAAAACATTTTGAAAAGTTATTTTTTTATGCAACATTTCAAATGAACTTATATATTTTTTATAGTTTATGTATTTTGAAAGTAAACATAATTGTGGTCAATAGTACTTATTTAATTTAAAATAAAAATATGTCTATCTATATTTATATTTAAAAATATTTTATTTTTATCTTATATTATAATTAAAATTTTTACATATAATTATATATCCGTACAACGCATAAGTGTAAAAATAGTAAATATATAAAAGCCAAAACGTTAGGCAAAATAAGAAAATTATCTAATGGGAATAGCTTATATAATTGACATGTGGATTGTCTCAAGAAATAGTTATTGTAGAATTATTTGTCTTGGTTAGGAGTATAGTGATTTTTAATAATTAGATTTCATTCTTTATATGTTTTATACAAAAATCACTCTACTCATAAGATTTGAAATGGACTGACGAAGATATCAAAGGAAGATTTAGCAACTATAAAAGAATTACCAATGATATTGTCAATTTGGCATTTTTTTTCAAACTTAAGGCATCATTCAAAAAATATTTGATTGATTATTTTCTTTAATAGTTTTTATGTTAAAATGAGATGTTATAATTCATTTTTAATTTGATTATAGTTTTTTTTTTTTGTGAGCTCCAGTTGATTTGCAACATTATTTTTTAATTTAGCACGTTTGTGCTAATAACTTGGATAAATAATTAATTGATTTTTTGTACTATTGTAGTTGTTATTAAAATTCATATAAGATTTCTTTTCATTTTAATTGATATTAAATTTATTTTTACATGAGTATGTTTGAAGATGACGGGAATAACTTTTAAATAAGTCATATTTTTTTTCTATTCGTTATTACAAAATCAAAATACAAGCATATTTTTGTTTAATTATTTATTAAAAAATAAAATACAAACAATATTAAAACTAATTAAAAAGTACATTTATTATGATATTTTAAACATAATGTTATCTCATTTTATAAATTTGTTAATAGTATTTTTAAATCTATAACCATTTGCTTTAATTAATTTTCTTAATTTTTAATTGAGTTTTATTTTAGATAACAATGATTTTTATGTTATGCGATATCATATTGTCATTGTAATCATCTTTCTTGGATTGGAAGATGTAGCTAGAGATGCAATGAAATACAAGAATATGGATTCACATTTTTTTTTGGATTTCTTTAACTCAAATCAATTCACATAATTTTATAACTCAAAATATATAATTAGAACTCTTTATCAATATTTCTTTTAGTTTTGATAATTTCATAATTGTTCTAATTTTTATATTTTAGTCCATACAATTGTACAAAAATCTACTACAAATGTAAATTGGTGTCAAAACATTCATTTTTGACTGAATTAATTATATTAATTTTCTTTCAAATATATATTTATCTTACTTTTTTTTTTAACTTTTTTTAAATATTAAATGTATAGTTAAAATCTATTTATCCTAAAATCATGATAATTTATTGGAAATATCACTCTTACCTTTTTTTTTTTTAAATATTAACTCCTTTCAAAACCAAATTTACAATTTTGATTTAATTCAAAATATTTTTCCCTTTCCAATCATATCTCGTTAAATGTTATTTTTCAAAATTTTTTATAACTTTCTCCATCACTTAGATTATGAAATGTTGGGTTTTTGAATTGACTCAAAATATATTTTTTTGTAAATTTTTACCAGATCAACCAAAGTTTTTATAACTATTTTACTTTTTGAATTCTATTTTTTTTTTTCATTTTATATCAAATTATTAGTTTTTTCCACTAAATAATTGTATAATATGTTTTATTAGCTTATATGAATTGACTTAACTTTCTATGTACTGTCCCCAATTTATTTACTTTTTTCTAATATTATCTATAATTGAAATTTGTAGAATATTTTAAAATTAATTTTAATGCAACATTTCATATGAATTTATGTATTTTAGATAGGTTATATATTTAAAAAAACAATTGTGTCAAGAATACTTATTTCATTTAAAATAAAAAATGTCTATTTATATGTATATTTTAAAATTTTTTATTTTTATATAAAAATTATTAATTAAATTATATATAATTATCATCACCAATTTTTTTTGTATAGTGTGATTGGTCACTTAAAAATATCATTTTTTAATAAAAATTTTAATATTACTTAAGATTTATTAAAAGATGTTTAGATATGTGAAATCAGGGTTAGGTTTGAAAGTACAATTACAAGTGAGGAAAGTATTAGCACCTTTACGTCATGCGTTCGAAGAACGGTGCTAATTAAACATGTGTAATCCTTTAATTTTAATAATATGATTTTTTTTGTATTTAAATTTAATTTCTTAAATTTTATTTATGAAAAATATTTATTTTTCTATTGTGAAGTTAGTATTATTATTATTTCGTATTTATATAAAATTTCTAATGCTTTGGTGGAATTTATAGAAAATCTTTATTTAGAAAAAATTTTGAAAAAATTGACTACTCATAAAATTCTCAAAATTTTATCATAAGATATTTTATTTATTTATTTAAACTGAATTTAAGATTATCCTAACTCTTTGACAAAATCTCAAAATTTTATTAAACTAATTTTAGAATTATCTCGACTCTTCAGTGAAATTCAAAAATATATATTTGTAATAATTGAGAGATTTATTGAAAGAAATATTATTATTATTATCATTATTATTATTATTATTAAAATATTTATTTAGCGAAAAATAATTTTTAAATTATCTTGACTCACCGAAAAAATCTAATAATTGTTATTAGTATTTTTTATTTTTTTAGCAAAATAATTTTTTGAATTATTCCAATACTTTGGCGAAATTCAAAAAATATTTTTACTTGTAAAATTATAGGAAAATAAAGCTCTTTTTACTTTTCCTTAATAATAATATTATTTTATTATCCTTTTATTTTAAATTAAAATATTAATTTTTATTTTTTATTTTTTTATTTTACATTTTTTATTATTACTAATAATTATTTATTTTTAGTAAAAGTATATATATAAATATATAAATATTTTTTTGAAAGAAAATTTGGAAAGCTTCTTTAAGTAGAGGCTTGATAATTTTTGAAAATTAAAAAAAAAAAAAAGCTTGTTTGACTAAAGGTTGTGAAACTTTAAATGGCTCATTTAACTAAAAGCACTAAAATTTTAAAATTTAAAAGGCTTTTTTGATCAGAGGCATTGAAATTTTAAAATTTATATGTTTATTTGACAATAGGTTATGAAACTTTAAATTTAAAATCTAGGAGGACTTATAGATTATGTCCTTTGGTCTTACAAATTATGCCTAATTTTGATGGAGTCCTCTAATTAGGGCTTATAAAATTAAAAGCTCCTTTGACTAGAGGCTATGAAACTTTGAAAAAAAATCCATCTGACTATAGGCTATGAAAGTTTAAATGGCTCCTCTGACCAAAGGTAATGAAACTTTAAATTAAAAAATCTGAAAAGCAATGGTATTTGAAAGATTCCTCTAAACAGATGGTTTACATCTTTTTTATTTTTGACTTTTTCTTTTGTTGGTCTTGGATTGTTTTTAGACCCTCATATCTATTGTGTCATATGCATGCATGAATGACATTTTTATGCTTTTGCAATGTCATGCAATGAATTATGATCATGAAGCAAATAAAGAGACAATATTTTTCTTTTCCATTTTATGTCTTTTTTTTTAAATTTTCAAAATTTCTCATTGTCTGTTTCCCTTTTTCTTTTTGAATACCATGCATTCCAGCAGCTGATTAAGTTCGGCTAATAAGGTTTTTTTCCATGATTTTCCATATTCAAAGTCTACCATTTTTATGACTTATAGGCTTCTTTTCTCATATTATCATTTTAAATTTCTTTCAAAATAATGTGTGTCTTTCATGGTCATTATTGCTCACTCATCATCTTTTGAATTTTATGACAATTATAACATATTACATGTTTTTCCTTTTAATGAGAGGGATAAAGGAAGGATAAACAAATGGGTATTTTATTTCAGTAAAAGGGAGAAGTGATTCTTGTATTATCCAAAAATATATAACAAGGAAAACAAATAATCACATAATGAATATTTAGATCATCACGAACTAATTTATCATGGATTCTTTTTTGAAAACCCTTGATTGATGCCTTTTGACTTTCTGAAAATGTAGCAAACCAAGCTAGCCTAAAACCAATGAGATCTTTTAGCACATATTGAGAATTGCTCCACTCTATTCAATGTTTCTAAGTTACCCTTTCAGGTTTTTAACTCAAATATCTATTCATTTTGCCTTTTCGCTCTTTTTTTTTAAGCATAGTACTATTTTATTGCATCGACATTAACTGAATTTGAAAAATCATCTCCATCAATTCTTGCCAAGATCAATGCCCTACCAGATGAAGCTTTTTTTTTACTATATATGGGTCTTTTTAATTATGAGTCCATTTTCTCCAAGGATCTTGTTGGTTGGGAAAAATCTTTTTCAAAACTAATTCTTCTTTTTAAAATTATCGAGGCCAAACGTTCTTATCATGAGCTCAAAGCATTCTTCTTTGATACAGTTGACCATGGAAAAATGCAACTAGTCTTTTTTTTAATGACATTCAACTGTTCATAACGAGCATGAACCCACCCAACTTCTTCCAACTCGATTTCTATGAGAACGTGCAAGGAAAGAGTTTCAACTTCAATGAGCAACACTGCTTTCATTTCATAAACCAATGAAAATAGTGTAACTTTTGTAGATATAAGAATTGAAGTTTGATAAGCATGTGATGCAAATAATAGCTTTTCATGCTAATCTTTATACACATTTAACACATTTTCAATAATTTTTTTTTTATATTTTTATTGGCTGCTTTAATTGTTTCATTCATCTTCGGATGATAAGGCACTGGTGTTTGATTTTGAACTGAGCACAGACTTCATTCATTATTTTATTATTCAAATAAGAGCATTATCCAAAATGATCTTTTTTAAAAGTTTATCGATATATGATCTATTTTTTGATGAATTTACAGACCACCATTCTTATCACATTAGCATATAAAGCCACATCTACCCACTTTATGAAGTAGTTGATCACCACTAAAATGAATCGATATTTATTTGAAGCTTTTGGCGTAATGGGCCTTATTACATCCATTCCCCATATAGAGAAAGGCCAAAGTGTTGATATGACAAACAAGGATGTTAAAGGAACTTGTGTATTGTTTGTATACATTTAACATTTATAATATTTTCTAGTATAATCGATGCAATCTTTTTTCATTGTCAACTAATAGTATCTTGCTCTTATGATCTGTTTAGTCATCATATGGCCATTTGTATGAATTCCATAAACATCTCCATGAATTTTTTCCAATAATTTTTTAGCTTCAATAGTATTCACATATCTCAATAATGTTTAGTCTTAACTTCTTTTATATAAAATTTTCTCACCCAGAAAGAAACTCATCACCAATTTTTTCATAGTTTTTTTTATCATTCTTTGATATGTGCTCTGGATATTGTTAATACTTGACATATTATAATATCTTAGAATACCATGATTTCTCATCAACTTTTTTCTCAACATTTGAACAATGAGCTAGTTTTTCTTGCAAACTCAACTTGATGGGTTAGATTTCAACATTTTCATTTAGCTTGAGCATTGCCACCAACGTAGCTAAAGCATCGGCTATTTGATTCTCTTTTCAGGGTAATTGATGAAACTAAATATTTTTAAATTTTTTGATAAATTTTGATATATACTTTTGCTATAGAACCAACTTTGAATATATGGTTTTTCATTCTCTTTGCAACTAATATATGACTAAGGTAAAGTCTCCATAAACTTTTAATGTATAGACTTTCCTTTTAAGAGCAGTTTGAAGATCTATGACACATGCTTCATATTTTACCATATTATTAGTGCAATCAAAACTTAGTTTTATAGTGATTGGGTAATAATCTTTTTTGAAGATATTAAAATTACTCCTATACAATGCCCTAAAGTATTTAATGCACCATTAAAATACATCTTCCATGCATTTTCATTTTTCTCTTCTTCATCTATGTGCAATACAAACATTAAGTCTTCATTTAAATCAAATGCAACGGGCACATAATCTTCATAAGCGTATTTTGTGAGAAATTCAACAATAACACTTTCTTTGATTGCCTTTTGGGACATATATATATATATAATGTCATATTCAGAAAGTAACACTTGCCATCTTGCTATTTTTCTTGATAATAAAGGTTTTTCAAATATGTACTTGATTGGATCCAACTTCGTAATGAGCTAAGTGGTATGATATAACATGTACTGTCTGAGCAGACGAGTCGTCTAAGCTAGTGTATAACACATATTTTCTAATGGCGAATACTTAGACTCGTAATCGGTGAACTTTTTACTCAGGTAGTAAATGACTTGTTCTTTCCTTCCTGTTTCATCATGTTGGCCCAAAATGCATCCACTGATTTATCATACACTGTTAAATACAAGATGAGGGCTCTTTTAAGGATAAAACGGTATTAATATTGATGGATTTGATAAGTATTCTTTAAAATTTTCAAATGCCATATGAAAATCTTCATCTTATTTTTCTAACACATGCTTTGGAAGAATCTTGAATATAGGGTCACATTTAGCTATAAGTTAAGAAATAAAATGAGTAATATAATTCAATCTATTTAAAAATCCCTTTATTTCTTTTTATGTATGTAAAAGTGGTAGTTCTTGGATGACACGTATCTTATTTGTATCCACTTCGATTCTTTTTTTACTGACAATGAATCCAAGTAATTTTTTTAAGGTTGCACCAAAAGTGCATTTAGTTGGATTGAGCTTAAGTTGAAATTTTCTTAATCTTTCAAATAATTTTCTAAGATTAGCCACATGATGTTTTCTTCATGGGATTTGATAATCATGTTATCCGCATACACTTTTATTTATTTGTACATCATATCATAGATTAAAGTTACCATGGACTTTGAAATTGCCATAGCACTTTTCAAACTGAAAGGAATGACTTTATGATAGAAGGTTCCTCATAATGTCACAAAAAGTAGTATTCTCCATATCCTTTTAAGCCATATTGATTTGATTGTAGCTTGAAAACCCATCCATGAATGAAAATAGTGGTGCCTAATGGTATTGTCCACAATGTGTCAATGTAGGGTAATGGAAAATTATCTTTTCGACTTACTCTATCAGATTCCAATAATCAACACACATTCTTACTTTGTCATCTTTCTTAGGTACTAAAACTATATTCGTAACCCATTCAGGATATTTGACTACTTCTAAGAATCTTACATTAAATTGCTTTTTTTTTTTTTTTTTTTTACTTTTAACAACATTTCAAGTTTCATTCTCCTTAACTTTTATTTAATAGGTTTGCACTTGGGTTATGTATTACAATTTCAAAGTCCAGCCTTGGCATATCTTGGTACAACCAAGCAAATACATCCAAATATTCATGTAGTAACTTTATTAGCTTTTGTTTTATTAGTAAAGGCATTGAAGTACTAATCTTAACCTCATTTTTAATTTTTTTATCCTCTAGATTCATAACTTTAGTGGTTTCTTGATGAGGCATGATTTGTTACTATTCATGTTCCATTAATCTTAATAGTTATGGGGATATTGCATAGTCTTCCACATTTTTTTCATCATCAAGTTCACCAATATAAATAGAATTTTCAAAATCAAATCCTCAAATATTGTCATGATGATCTTCACATTTATTATTTGAGTACTTGAAAATAAGTGAATGGATAAAATGTAGAGGGATGTATAGTAATGGGAGGAATTGAAATGAAATAGATAAATGAAATGTGACAAATGTGTTATGCTTGTCATTTATTCAAATGAAAATAAGGAAACAAACACATATAAGGCATTTAATGCTTTTAAAAAAATCATTTAGATTAAGTTCAACACATTACTTTGAAAAAAATTTAAAAACAACAAGAAGCTCTTTAAAATGCCTATTCTTTAATGCTGCACTAAGAGGAGGAAGTTACACCTATAGACTTTTTGGATCTTTATTCATCTCTTTTTCCCCCATATCTATATTAAAAATTCAACAACGATATCTTTCAATGATGGTGCAAGCCCTTTTTCTATGTTTCGTGCTACATCTTGATAGATATAGCCAACTGAGATAAAAGTTTTATAAAGGGAAAAAAAGATAAGATTTCAGTTTCTACCTCTTACCTTAAAAATTTTACCAATCTTTTTTTCTTTTCTTCTCCATGAACTTTATTCTTCCTTTTCGAGTAAGTTTGTATTCCAAACCAAATCGATCATTTTTTTTTAGGTATCATCTATGGTCATTTCATTCCTTGCAAGTTAGCTCACACTTGTTATCTTTTTCTTACCATTTTTTTAAAGGCCATCTTGAAAGCTCTTGATAGACATATAATAAGCACCTTTGATACTTCACCCATATAAGTTGCATTAATGAATTCGAAAGATCTGAAAGAACAATTTGAAACTTCCTCAATCGCTTTAACATTTAATGTATTTAATAGTTTAGTGACCAATAGATCTTCTTCACTGGTAACAATGACCATCTTTTCATTAATTATGAATTTCACTTTTTGATGCAAAGTGGAAATGACAGCTTTTATTATATGAATCCATAGCTTTTCTAAAATACAATTGTAAGAAAGAATGGTATCCATAACCTGAAAGATTATATCAAAAGTATTTAGCCAAATTTGGATTAGTAGCTTAATATTGCCTATCACATTACGATGAGTCCCATAAAAAACCTTCACTATCATATGACTCATCTTTATGTAAGATATGTCAACTAGCAATCTAGATAGTGTGATCATAGGCATGATGTTCAAAGATGATCCATTAACATGAGCACTTTAGCCAGTGTATGATCCTTGTATCTTATAGAGATATGCATGGCTTTAGCATCGCCCCTACCACTAGGTGAAATCTCATCATCACTAAATGATATAAAATTTTTCGCTATGATATTTTTTACTATGCAATAAAATTTCTCCATAGATATATTGTGAGCTACATAAGCCTTATTGAGTATTTTGAGCAAGATATTTTTATAAGGCTCAGAATTCAACAATAATGAAAGCATAGAAATCCAAGCTGGTAAGTGATTCAATTACTCCACCACATTATACTTACTGTGCTTAATAAGTTTTAGGAACCACAAGCTTCTTTTTTCGTAACTAAATTCTTATGTTCTAGGTCTAAAATTGGGATCGAGTAAGTTTTTTGGTCATTGGGCAGTCTATCTTCTTTTTTTAAGCTCGTCTTTCATTTTTTTATTTTTTCTTTTCATGCATTCTTAAGTGCTTTTGGAGTATAGCACCACCCACTTCGAATTATGTCCTTTACACCAATTATGTTTGCTACGTTGTATCACATAAGTTAGATTAAAGGGATCTATTATCCAAACCTAGATTAAAGGGATCTATTATCCAAACCTTGTGATATGATATTGCAATCATATTTTCAAGGGATTGCCTTATCAGTTTTATGGGAAAATGGGCTAGGGACCTCAATTTTCACCTTTGGTATAGTTGTACAAATTGATTCATTAATTTTAGCACTTGATTTCTCATCATAAAAGATGGTGACAAGCTCAAAATTCATACAAATTGGCTTATCAACCTTAATATGCCATTTCTTTTCATAAAAGATGGTAATAGGCTTAAAATTCATTCGGTAAGGCTTGATTTTAGATGAATCTCCCATCACAACATTCATTGAATTCTCTTCATGTTTCTCATAAAATTCAATTAGAAAAGAATCCATCATCATTTACAATTCCTGTATAAAGTATTTACAATCCCAAAGGAAGTAACTAATTGCCACATATAGAATTCATAAATTTGATTAGTATTATATGTGAAATCCATATTTTTTATGTTTTTAAGTATTGGGCAAATCATATTGGCTTTCACTTAGGTAGCAAATATTTTATCTATAGAGGTTCTGATCTTGCTTACTTTTTTTTTAGTATTCTAAATTGTCTCACTACTTAAAGCATTTACTGATCTCCCTTCATAATTAGGTAACGGATTGGCCTTCACACTTAGCCTGACCTTTGTTATGAAATTTAAAATTTAGTTTTGCACCTTACGTTTGAAAGTTATACAATTTTTCAAAGAGTGGCCCTAAATCTTATAATAATAGTTACAGGAAGCTAGGATCATACCATTTCAGATATAAAGGTTTTAAAGGCTCTATGGGTTATCGGCCTACCAAATGTTTCTGGAATTACCGAATGAACAGTTTTTAGTAAGTCATAAGAATTAGATCAAATCATTGTTACTCTTGATTATTTTAGAATTCTCTTTGGTTAAAGTCTGTGGTGTTTAACTGAGGGAAAGGTAGTGGTAGAGGTGCTCAAAGATGAAAATTGGTTTGGAAGGAAGGTATCTGGGTTTGTACTAGTTGGTAATGGTATGAGTTTTGAGAAATGTTGAAAATGGTTAGGTAAAAAGGTTGGTATGCAAGATATGAGTGGTATGGAGTAAAAGGTCTTGGTTTTGGTTTTTCAATGGTGATAGCTTACACTTTTGCTTCTTTCTTCTTAGGTGATCCTTATTATTTAATTTAAAAACATCACCTCTTTCAAGGTTTTTATTCTTAATGGCATTTTCTATTATCTCACCTGTAATCACTATATTAGCAAAGTTTTTTATGGCATGACTAATGACCTTGTCATAATATGGGGCTTAAAAAGTATTGATAAACTAAATAGTTATTTCTTTCTTGATGAAAGGAGGCTGAACTTGGGCAACAACATCTTGCCATCCCTAGGTATATTTTTTGAAGTTTTTGTTAGCTTTCTTTTTTATGTTTTGTAAAGACAATCTATCTGGAGCCATATCTATGATATGCTTATATTGAGTAATAAATTTTTTGGCTAGATCTTTCCATGAATGAATATGACTCATGTCTAATTGAATATACCATCTAATAGTTGATCCAGTAAGGTTAACATAAAAATAATAGATAAGTAACTTGTTATTGTTTGTATGCTTGATCTTTTTTTTTTTTTTTACAAAACATGGTAATATATGCTATGGGGCATTTGATTCCATCATATTTTTTAAATTTTAGTACTTTAAACTTTGGTGAGATTACCAATCTAAAACCAAACTGAGTTCACTCGCATCAATTGTGCCAAAAATATTCACACATTTAACAGCTCATAGCTTTTCTTCCAACAAATCTAATTTTTACTGCACTTTTATATTCTCAGATTATTCGGATGTACTTTTTTTTAGTTTTTCTTGTTCTCTTAGATCATCCAAATTTGGAACCATAATGGGATCAACATGACTTGCCCCAATGTTTAGACTAACATGGCCTTGACTCTGTGGTTGAATCGTGAAGGGAGGCAAATTAACTGAGTATATGATAGCTTTTTAAATTATAATTTATGAAAGCATTTGATGAGAGGTTTGAGCATAGAGTACAGTGAACTTTAGTGGATACAATAGATCTTCCTTATCACTATTATTTTCTTGGGCTTGAGGTTTTTTCTTAGTGGTTACTTTTTCGACTACCCATTTTCCCTAGTAATTTCATTATCATATCCATCATTGTAGCCATTTCTTTTTTAGTCTCTTTTTTAGACCTAGTCATTTGTTCTATCAATTTCTGTTAAAACCTAATCATTTGCTCTTACATCTCAAACTGAGTTTTCTCCATCACTTCCATTCTAAATGCTTTAAGGGAAACTTTTTTTATGAGATTTGTTATTTTGAAGTCTTTTTTTTTTTAGTCATGATGTAGTTTTTTAAAATTTACAATTGAATGAAAAATATGTATGATGCATAAATGTATGAATGGAAAGGATGTGATTGTTATATATCCAATATCTGTAAAAGATTTTAAGTTTAAACTTGAACAGTCATAACGTCACATTATCGAAATTTTAACATTACAACTTTGAGTTTGCTATACAATATTAAAATTTTCAAAAGAAGTGCCTCACATGCTTGTACTATTCATATGCATTATCTAGAAAACTGATTAAACGTTGGCTATGCTGTCCTAGGTAGATTTCTTCCTTTACTTGTTTAGTTTCTTAGGCTATGTCTTTTGCTTTGAAACTAGCTTCTCTTATCTGTTATAGTAAGAAAGTGGCTTGAAATTCCTTTAGTAGACATTATTTCCTCCAATACTATGGTTTTTTGGCTCCAAGTTTGAATTGATCTCATTCTTCTCTAAAGACTTGAATGGCTTTACATTGATAGTGTATTTGCCATTTCAAGTTATTTACGAGAACTTGCAATATCTTTTTTTTTTTTTTCTGTGGATTGGCTAAGCTCTTTTTCTTAGACAACAAATTAGACTGAAGCTGTCTTGCATTTTTTTTAAATTCTTTAAGTTCAATGGTCATCAAAATGATGGACTTATGCAAGCTTTCAGACATCTTTTCTTGTTCTCCTTCAAGCCATTAAAATTTTGCTTCACTATCCTCAGTCTTATTTTTTCACTCATTAATCTCATACTAAAGCCTTTTTTTTCAAGCTTTTATATTTTTTTGCTTCAAATTTGTGCTTCATAATCTTCATGTCTTTAGAGACCTATTTATGATGGGCATCTTTTTGGTGGCATGGTCTCTCTTCTTTAAGAGCAACTTTACTTTTGATGTGTTGTCCCCTTTATATTAGATACTTAGGTATGGTTTTGTCTATATACCCCCATAATCTACTCTTTGAATTTGTTTCCATTATTTGATAATCTCTTTCACCTTTATAAAAATTTTTTGTTCTTCGAAAGAGAATTCTAATTCCCTACGCCTATGAATCATTGGAATGAACTGCTTAAACCCTAATTGTCAAAAAACCATTGTCAGAGCATAACTTATACCTCTTATAATCCTAAGAGTGGAACCCACGATTTATCACTACACTTGTACAACATGGATTCTCATGGCATTCATAGAGGTTTCTATATAACTTAAGCACTGGTAAGATTTTGCAAAATCGATGCCCATTTTTCTTTGGATTTTGATTCTAGCCACTTAACATTGCAAAATTCTTCAATTGGCTTACTTTTATTGTTATAAATAGGATAAAATTTACCCACAAGATGCTAAAGATGATTTTTTACCCAAATATAGAGTAATTATGCACATCCTATCAAGCGTCCTCCTTTTCTTCTACAGTGATTCAATAATCAAAAAGTTTTTGCCAGTATAGAAAGAACATGATTAATTTTGTTGTCCATCTATTTGAGAAAGTTAATAACTAATATCTCAATGTACTCTTGGACCTTTAGGAATATGATCAAGCCATAAATTGCTAAAGCTATCAATTTTATGCCTCGTTCATCCTCTAAATGTTTGACGATGTAATCATGTGATGTAATCACTTTTGCCTTTTGTTTGGATTCACATTCTGAGTGGGGACCTCCATCATAAAAGTAAGTTTTTTTTCAAGATCTAATTTTTAAACCTTGTCAATAAATTTTATCTAGATTTGAGAGATGTAACCATAGAAATGTAGTATACTCTTCAATCATTGGGGTTATATCTATCTCGTTGAATATGAAACATCTATAAGTAGGGTCCAAAAGCTGAATTAGAGCTCTTATCAACTGATTTTCTGTAAGCACCGTAAAAAGGGAAGCAATATGACTATATTTTTCCTCAAAAGCCATCTTCTTAAGAGTTGTTACACAATGCCAGATCTCGACCAACTCAGAGATGTTATTTTGTTAAAACCCTATTTGTTTTCTTCAAGAAGAGTTTCCTGTTTTAATTCTTTCAAACAATTTTCTATTCTGCTTTGGGCTTCTAATGATAGAGTTATCATAGCATTAGTTTCTTCACACATGATGGGCTTTGTAGCTAAGAACATCATGATGGGGTTTTTGTAGTAAGATTGAAAATCTTCTACCTGATATTGGCACAATGGCAAGCACATCCCTTATGCAACTGTTTATGACAATGCATGATCATGAAACAAAAAGAGAGCAAAACAAATTAGGGTTAGTAATCGTATTAAAATAAATATTCCCTAATGTGTTATAAATTAGGGTATAATCTACAAAAATTGTATGACTCTATCTAAATTTGGTTTCTTAAGATTAATTATATACAGGGTTTGGTATTTAACAAAGGCTAAACAATTTTCCAAATTGATCCTCACTGTTGTCCACTTTGTAGTAGTAAGGCTCCTGATCTTCACCCATAACAAGCTATTAATGAAAATTGTTCAACTTGAACGAAAGTGTTTCGCTAGTCCAAATAGAGGCATTATAACCTCACGAAAGTATAAGTACTCTATTCCCTCCTAAAAAAAGATAGATTTGGGAGCCTGGGTATAGAACTCATGCATGAATACAAGTGCGTATGTGTGTGAAGGAACGTAACAATTATTAATCAAAATAAAATTAACAATATAATTAGCAATAATAAAAAACAAGTAAAATAATATACAAAACTAAATGAAACTATCAAATTTTTACCTTCTTTTTTTTCATTATTTTTATTCTAAGATGAGATAAAAAATTAAAATTAAATATAAAAAAATCATAAAATCAAAGTTTGGATGACACATGTTTAATTTTTGGCTTGACTCTGTAGTATCCCCAATGGAGTTGGCAAGCTGTTATTACGATTTTTCGTTCAAGGAGATTTGATCACTAGACTCGATGAAAATTTTCGAAGTCACCACCAATATTTTTTGTATGGTGTGATTAGCCACCTAAAAATATAATCTTTTAATAAAAATGTTAAAATTACTTAAAATTTACTAAAAGATGTTTAGGTCTGCGAAATTAATGTTAAGTCTAAGAGTACGATTATAGTGAGAAAAGTATTAACACCATTATGTCTCTCATTCAAAGAACGGTACAAATTAAACATATGTAATTCTTTAATTTTAATGATATGGTCTTCTTTATATTTAAATTTAATTTCCTAGACGTAAACACCGATTTTGACTAACTAATTTTTTTATAGTTTAATATTAATATTGATATTATTATTAATCTTAAAAAAAAAAGTAAAAAAAATCTTTGATTTCAACTCTAGCAGCTGAAATCAAGCTGCTAGAGTGATTTTTTTTCCCTTTGACACTACCTAACTTAGCAGCATGAAATCCGATGACCAAAAGTCATCGGATAGACACCTAATATTTTTATAAAAAAATCTAAAGAGATCTGAGATTTGAAATCCTAGAAGCTCTATAAATAGAGCTAAGTTCTGCAAGAAAAAATTGTGAAGGGAATACTATTAAAAACAAACAAATAATCACAGTCTTCCTTGATAGAAAAACCAATAGCAAACACAAAAAAAAATAAAAAAAAAAACATCGAGAATGAAATTCTTGATCTAAGAAGTTAAGATTTTTTTTTGAAAAATTTAAGCTTGAAAAAGTTTTAGAAAGAAAAAAAGATCATTGGGCGAATTTTTTGGAATTTTTGAAAAATTTTTTGAGTCATCGAAAACTAGAAATGTTTGAAATTTTTAGTGATTGTTGAATTTTTTGGTCACCGAAATCTGGAAAAATTTGAATTTTTCGATGACCGTTGAATTTTTCAACCACTAAAATCTAGGGATCTTTGAATTTTTCAACGCCGTTGAAAATTTTGACCACCAGTGCATGGCGACAACTGGAGAAAATCTAGGTTGCCACGGCGGCCGACGAGAGGTGTTGAGATTTTAGAGAGAAAGGCTCTGAGTTGGAGAGAGAGGGGAAAGAAGAAAATAAGAAAAAAAAAACTGATTTTAGCCTATTTATAGGCACCCCAAAATAATGCCATTTTAGGCATCTGAACCGAACCCGACCAGCGCAGGATCCGCGCGCCAACTTAACCCATTTTGCAGGTTTTTCCTTTCCTTTCTCTTTTTATTTTCTATTTTGATTTTTATTTATTTTATGATTTTTATGTTATTTTTTATGATATTATTATTATTATTATTATTATTATTAACAATAAATTTTTTAGAAATAAATAAATAAAACAAAATTAAAATAAAGTAAAGACCTAAAACATATAATAAAAAAAATAATTAATACTAACTATTTAAGGAAAATAAAATTTTATTACAAGCCAAAATTTTATTTAAATTTCACCAAAGTTTTGGGATAATTTAAAAAATAATTTTTGCTAAATAAATAATAATAAAATAAAAAATGATAAGTAATAAAAATAAATTGTTTAAATGAATCTTTTAAATGTAATTTTTAGGGAAAACTAAAAGAGTTAAGTTTTCTTTAACTGTTGCAAGTAAAAATAATTTTTCAGATTTCACCATAGAGTTGGGATAATCAAAAATTATTTTTACTAAAATAAAGATTGATTTAGACAATGTAAAACAATAATAAAAAAATAAAAATGAAAAAAAATTCATATTTTGAATATCTAAAAAATAAAAAATTGAAAGAGTTCGATTTTCTTTAATACAAGCAAGATATTAATATTTAGATTTTGTCAGTAAGTCAGGATAATCTAATTTTTTTATAATAAAAATTATTTACAAAGTAAATAATAAAAATTTTAAAATAATCATAATAAAATTAATTAATAAATTCTTTTAATTATAAAAAAAATGATTTTATTTATGATCTTGTCAAAAAGTTAAGATGATCCTAAAACTTATTTAAAATTTTGAGGATTTCACCGAAGAGTCGGGATAATCGTAAAATTTGTTTTACAAATTTTAAGAACTCACCAAAGAGTCGGGATGTTTCTAATTTAAAAAAAAAATAGATAAATAAAATATCTTTATGACGAGATTTTGAGAATTTTATGAAGGGTCAATTTTTTCAAAATATTTTCTAAATATTAATTTTTTATAAATTTCACCAAAGTGTTAGAGAATTTATATAATACGAAATAATAATAATAATGTTAGTTTCATAATAGAAATGTTTTTTTAAATAAATTTTAGGAAATTAAATTTAAACAAAAAAGATCGTATTATCAAAATTATAGCATTACGTATGTTTAAGTGGTACCATTCTATGAACGGGCGACGTGTGGGTGCTAATACCTTCCTCATGTGTAATCGTACTCTCAAACCTAACCCTGGTTTCGTGGACCTAAACTTCTTTTAGTAAAGTTTTAATTAATTTTAAAATTTTTACTAAAAGATGATATTTTGGGTGGCCAATCACACCCTATAAAAAAGATTGGTGATGACTCCGAAAATTTTCACCAAGTCAAGTGATCGAGTCCCCCTAGACAAAAAATCGTTATGACAGCTTGGTGACTCCACTAGGGATATTTGAGAGTTAAGCCAAAAATTAAACATGCATTATCGAAATTTTAATTTTTATTTCTTATCTCATCTTAGAATAATTTTCTTTTTGGTGTCATTTAGTTTTGATATGTTATTTTACTTATTTTATATTATTGCTAATTACATTGTTAATTTTATTAATAATTGTTACATTCCCTCACACACTTGCACATTTGCATTCATGCACGAGCTCTATACCCGAGCTCTCAAATCTATCCCTTTTTAGAAGGTAGTAGAGTACCTACACTTTCATGAGGTTATAATGCCTCCACTTGGACTAGCGAAATACTTCTACTCAAGTTGAACCATTTTCATCGGCAGCCCATTATGGGTAAGGATCGAAGGCCTTACTAGTCTAGAGTGGATGACAATGAGGATCAATTGGGGAACTTTTTTAGCGTGTGTTAATTACCAAACTATGCATATAGTAAAACTTAAGAAACTAACATTAGATAGGGCCACACCATTTTTGTAGATTATACCCTAAATTAGGACACCTAAGAAAATATTTATTTTAATATGATTACTAACCCTATTTTGTTTTGTTTTCCTTTTGTTTCATGATCATGCATCATCATAAACACTTGTATATGGGATGTGCTTATCAATATACCAATATTAATAAAAAGATTTTTGGTTTTACTTTGAAAACACTATCATGATATTCTCATCTTCAAAGCCCACCATGTGTGAAGAGACCAATGTGGTGATAACTCTATCATTAGAAGCCCAAAGTAGAATAAAAAATTGTTTGAAAAAATTTGAACAAGAAATTTTGCCTGAAGAAATCAAATTGGGACTTCAATAAAATGACATCTTTGAGTTGGTTGAAATTTGGCACCGTGTAACAACTTTTAAGAAGATGGCTTTCAAGGAAAAATATGGTCATATTGCTTCACTGCTTGAAGTGTCTAAGAAAAATTAGTTGATAAAAGCTTTAATTCAGTTTTGAAACCATATATACAGATGATTCATATTTAACGAAATAGATATGACCTCGATGATCGAAGAGTATACTACATTGTTATGGTTACATCTCTCCAATCCAGAAAAAATCTATTAGCGAGGTCAAAAACTTGGATCTTGAAAAAAACTTGCATGTATGATGGAGGTCCCTACTTAGAATGTGAACTCATATATCCAAACAAAAAGCAAAAGTGATTACATCCCATGGAAAATCTTACGTGATTACATCATCAAACACTTAGAGGATGAATAAGGCATAAGAATGATAGCTTTGGCAATTTATGACTTGGTCATTTTTCTAAAGGTCCTAAGGCACATTGAGGTATCAGTGATTGACTTTCTCAAGCAGGTGGACAATAAAATCAATCATGTTCCTTTTATATTCACAAAGATCTTTAGATCATTGAATCATTGTTGAAGAAGAGGAGGACACTTCATAGGGTGTGTACAATTATTCTACATTTGGGCAAAATGTCATCTTCAACATCCCGTGGGTAAATTTCATCCTATTTATAGTAATAAAAGTAGGTCAATTGAAGAATGTTGTAATGTTGAGTGGCTAAAATCAAAGACCAAGAAAGAGTGGGTATTGACTTTGTAAAATCTCACTAGTGCTCAAGTTATATGGAGAACTCTATGGATGTCATGAGAAGCCATGTTATACAAGTGTGGTGACAAGCCATGGGTTTCACTCTTAGGATCGTGGGGAGGTATAAGCTATGCTTCAGCACTGGCTTGTCGATAATTAGGGTCAGAGCAATTTGTCCCAATGACTTATAGGCTTTAAGAATTAGAATTCTCTTTTGAGGAATCAAGATTTTTAGGAAAAGTAAAAGAGATTATCAAAGAATGGAAGCAGACTCAAAGAGTAGATCGTGAGGGATATATAGACAAAGCCACACCTGAATATCTAATATAGAGAAGTCAACGGGTCATAAGCAAAGTTGGTCTCAAAGAAAACAGACCATGCCATAGAGAAGGCACCCATTGTGAAAAGATTCCTGAAGATATAAAGACTATGAAGCGTAAATTTAAAGAAAAAAAATTATGAGAGCTTTAAAAAAAGAGACTTCAACATGAGATTAATGAGTGGAAAGATAAGATTGATAAGAGTGAAGTAAAGTCTCGAAAGCTTGAAAAAGAATAAGAAAAGATTTTTGAAAGCTGACATAGGTCCGTCACCACAATGACCACACAACTTGAAGAATTCAAAAAGAACGTAGAATAGCTTTAGACCAATTTGTAATGTAAGGAAGAAGAGCTTAGTTAGTCTAAGAAAGAAAAGAAGATACTACAAAGTCTCATAGATGACTTGAAATAGCAAATACATTATCGATGTAAAGCCATTCAAGTTTTGAGAGAGGAACGAGATCAATTTGAACATAGAGCACAGTATTGGAAGGAAGAATATCAGTTGAAAGAATTTCAAGACACTTGCCTAGTAGAATGGATAAGAAAGGGCAGCTTCAAAGCAAGAGACATGGCCCAAGAAGCTAAACAAGTAAAGAAAAAAGTTTACTTATGACAGCACAGCTAATGCTTGACTAATTTTTTAGATAGTACTTATTAGCAGTACAAGCATATAGGGCGCTTCTTTTAAAATTTTGTAATGAAAGAAGTATTTAGTAAAGATAATGTGAAGTTATGATGTGGTGGTTCAAGTTCAAACTTAAAATCTTTTACAAATATTGGATATATAATAAGCACATCCTTTGCATTCATGCATCATATAAGTGTTTTATTTAAAAAAAATACATCATGACTAAAAGAAAGATGCCTCGAAATAACAAATCTCAAGAGTTTCCCTTAACTTGATCAAGTGCAAAGGTAGTTAGGCCTTCAAAAAACATAGATCAGACCACTCATCATCCTTACAACACTTGCTCACAAGTTAGGATCATGGAAAATGAGCAAGAATCTAAAATAAATAAGATAAAAAAAAAACTTAATTTGATATGCAAAAACAAATGATTAGGTCTCAACAAGAGTTGATAAAACAAATGACTAGAACTCAAAAGATACCTAAAAAGAGATGGCTGCAATGATGGGCATGATAAGGAAAATGACCAAAGGTAGCTGAAGAAGTGACTACTAAGAAAAAGCCTCAAGCTTAAGAAAATACCAGTGATAGGGAAGATCCATTGTATCCATCAGGGTTTACTCCACCTTATGCTCAAACCTCTCATCAAACACATCCATAAATGACACAGTCTGAAAGGTAATCACATGCTCAGTTTAATTTACCTCATTTCAAGGTTTAACCACGTAGTCAAGGACATGTTAGTTTAAATATTGGGGTAAGTCATGTTAAGCCCAGTATGGTCCCAGATTTAGATGACCTAAGAGAATAGGAGAAATTAAAAAAAGGCACACACGAACAATCTAAGAATACAAATACACAGTAGAAGTTAGATCTCTTGGAAGAAAGGTTATGAACTATTAAAAGTGTAAATATTTTTTGTACAATTGATGCTAGTAAAGTCAGTATGATCTCAAATTTAGATGACCTAAGAGAATAGGAGAAATTAAAGAAAGGCACACACGAATAATCTGATAATACAAATGCACAACAGAAGTTAAATCTCTTGGAAGAAAGGTTGCGACCTGTTAAAGGTGTAAATATTTTTGGTACAATTAATACCAGTGAACTTAGTTTGGTTTCAGATTTGATAATCCCACCAAAGTTTAAAGTACCAAAATTTAAAAAATATGACGGAACCACATGCCCTTAGAGACATATCATTATGTTTTGTCAAAAAATGACTGGGCATGCAAACAATAACAATTTACTTATCCATTATTTTCAGGATAGTCTTATTGGATCAACTGCTAGATGGTATATTCAATTAGACATGAGTTATATTCATTTATGGAAAGATTTGGCCAAAGAATTTATTACTCAATATAAGCATGTCACAGACATGGCTCTAAATAGACTATCCTTGTAAAACATAGAAAAAAAAAGCTAATGAAATTTTTAAAGAATATACCTAAAAATGGTGAAATGTTGTCGCTCAGGTTCAACCTCCTCTCACCGAGAAAGAAACAACTATTCTATTCATTATACCCTTCGAGCATCGTACTATGATAGGCTCATTAGTCATGCCATGAAAAATTTTATTGATATGGTGATTACGAGAGAGATAATAAAAAATACCATTAAAAATGGAAAGATTGATAGAGGTGATATTTTTTGATCAAAAAAAGAAGGGACCATCCAAAAAAAAAGAAGCGGAAGTGCAAGCTGTCACCACTGAAAAACCAAAACCAAGATCTTTTATCCCATACCATTCATATCTTGTATACCAACCTTCTTACCCAACCATTTCTAATATTTCTCAAAACCCATACCATTACTAACCAGTGCAAACCCAGACACTTACTTTTCAAGCTAATGTTTATCTCCGAGCACCTTCACCTTGAATTTCCTTTCAATCAAATACCATAGACTATAATCGAAGGGAACCTCAAAATAATCGAGAGCAACAATGATTTGATCCAATTCTTATGACATACACGAAATTGTTCCCTCAGTTATTTCAGAAACACTTGGTGGCTCGACAACCCATAAAGCCCTTGAAACCTCTATATTCGAAGTGGTATGATCCTGAAGCTTTTTATGACTATCATTATGGAATTCAGGGCCATTCTCTAGAAAATTGTACAACTTTCAAATGTAGGGTCCAAAGCTTGATTGATAACAAAGTTTTAAATTTTACAACTAAAGTCAGACCAAGTGTGGAGGCCAATCCGTTACCTAATCATGGTGAAAGATCAACAAATACTTTAAATAGTAAGACAACTCAGAATATTAAAATAGAAGTAAGCAAGATCAAAATCTCTATGAATGAAATATTTACTGCCCTTATCAAGGCAAATATGATTCATCCAATACCTAAAAACTAAGATAATGGAAATTTCACATATAATTCATATCATATTTGTGAATTTGATATAGTGATGGTTGGTCATTCGCTTCAAGATTGTAAAGCATTTCGACATGAGTTACAAAGAATGATAAATTTTTTCTTGGTTAAATTTTATGAAGGATGTGAAGAAAGTTTAGTAAATGTTGTGACGGGAGACTTATCCAAAAGTAGGCATTATCAAATGAATTTTAAGCCTGTTACCATTTTCTATGAAGACAAATCGAGTGTTAAGGTTAATAAGCCAGTTCATATGAATTTTAAGCCTGTCACAATCTTTTATGATGAAAAATTGAGTGCTAAAATTGGTGAACCAGTTTCTACAACTATGCCAAAGGTGACAATTGATGTCTCTAGCCAATTTCCATACAAATCGGATAAAGTAGTCCCTTGAAAATATGATTGTAATATCATATCATAAGGTTTGGATAATGGTTCTCTTTAATATGGCTCATGTGATGCAAGTACCATAAACATAACTGGCATAGCAGGCATGACTCGAAGTGGGCGGTGCTATACCTTAGAAACACTTAAAAAAGCATAAAAAAAAAAGTAAAAGAAAGGGAGACGAGCTTAGAAAAAAAAGATAAATCACCCAATGATCAAGAGACTCACCCAGCCTTAATCCTAGATTGAGAATGTAAAATTTTAATTACAAAAAAAAAGCTTATGAGTTCTTGAAACTTATTAAGCACAATGAATATAATATGGTAGAACAATTAAATTGCTTACCAGCTTAGATTTCTATGCTCTCATTATTGTTAAATTCTGAACCTCATAGAAATGCCTTGCTCAAAGTACTCAACGAAACTTATGTAGCTCATAACATATCTATGGAGAAACTTGATCGCATAGTGGAAAATATCACAGTGAGAAATTTTATATCATTTAGTGATGATGAAATTTCATCTGGTGGTTGAGGTGATGCTAAGGCCTTGCATATCTCCATAAGATACACGGATCATACATTGGTAAAAATGCTTATTGATAATAGATCTTCTTTAAATGTCATGCCTATGACTACACTATCTAGATTACCAGTTGACATGTCTTACATGAAGACGAGTCATATGATAATGAGGGCTTTTGATAGGACTCGTCATGAAGTGATATGCGACATAAAGCTACCAATCTAAATTGGACCATGTACTTTTGATATATTTTTCAAGTCATAGATATTGCTCATTCTTATAGTTATCTTTTGGGAAGACCATGGATTCACATAGCAGGAGTTATTCTTTTCACTTTATATCAAAAAATGAATTTCATAATTAATGAAAAAGTGATCATTATTATTGGTGAAGAAGATTTATTAGTGACTAAATCCTTTACTGTATTATATGTTGAAATAGCTGAAGAAGCCTTAGAATTTTCTTTCAGATCTTTTGAATTTGTTAATGCAACCTATGTGGGTGAAAAATCAAAAGTGCCTATTTCATGTCTATCCAAAGCTTCTAAGATGACCCTTAAAAAAATGGTAAGGAAAAGAAAATAAGTGTGGACTAACTTACAAGGGATGCAACAACCATGGATGACACCTAAGAAAAATGATCAGTTTGGGTTGGGGTATAAGTTAACTCAAAAAGAAAGAATGAAGTTCATAAAAGAAAAAAGAAAAAAAAAGGTTGGCTCATTTTCTGAGGTAAAAAATAGAAACTAAAGGCGTATCTTTTCCTCTTATTTATGAGACTTTTATCTCAACTGGCACTATCTATCCAGATATAGCAAAAAATATAGAGAAAGATTTTACACCATCATTGAAAGATATCTTAACTGAATTTTCAATACAAATGGTGGGTAAAGAAAAAGAAAACGAAGATCCAGGTTGTTTATAGGTTTATCTTATTCCTCCTGGTGCAAAACTAAAAAATTGACATGTTGAGGAGCTACCTGTTGTTTTTAAATTTTTTCTAAAGTAATGTATTGAACCTAATCTAAATACTTTTGTTAAAAGCATTAAATGTCTTATGTGTATTTGTTTCCTCATTTTCAATTGAATAAATGACAAGTGTAACACATTTGTCCATTTTTTTTGTATTTTTTATTTCAATTCCTTGCATTAATATACATCTTTCTACATTTCATCCATTTCACTTATTTTCAGGTATCTAAATAATGAATATGAAGATTATCATGATAATATTACAGGATTTGATTTTGAAAATTTTGTTTATATCAGTGAACTAGATGATGAAGAGAATGTGAAAGACCATGCAATATCCCTAAAATTATTGAGATTAGTAGAACAAGAAGTGAAACAAATTATGGCTCATTAAGCAGCCACTGAAATTGTTAATTTGGGGCATGAAAAAACTTAGAGGTTAAGATTGGTACTTCAAGGTCATTACCAATAAAACAAGAGTTGATAAAGTTACTACATGAATATGTAGATGTATTTGCTTAGTCGTATCAAGATATACAAGGGTTGGATACTAAAATTGTAGTGCATAAGTTACCTTTGAAGCTTGAGTGCAAACCAATTAAACAAAAGCTGAGAATGATGAAACCTGAAATATTGTTGAAAATAAAAGAAGAAATGAAAAAATAATTTGATGCGAGATTCTTAGAAGTGATCAAATATCCCGAATTAGTGGTGAATATAGTCTCAGTACCCAAAAAAGATGACAAAATGAGAATGTGTGTTAATTATCAGGATCTGAATAAAACAAGTCCAAAAGATAATTTTTCATTGCCTCACATTGACACTCTATAGACAATACGACTAGGCACTCTTTGTTTTCATTCATGGATGGATTTTCAGGCTACAATCAAATTAAAATATCATAAGAAGATATGAAAAAGGCTACTTTTATGATAGTATGGGAAATATTTTATTATAAAGTCATACCCTTCAGTTTGAAAAATGCTAAGGTAACTTATCAAAGAGCCATGGTAACTCTATTCCATGATATGATATATAAAAAAATAAAGGTGTATATGGATGACATGATTGTCAAATCCCGTGAAGAAGAAAATCATGTGACTAATCTCATAAAGTTATTTAAAAGTTTAAGAAAATTTTAGCTCAAGCTCAATCCAGCTAAATGCACTTTTGATGCAACTCCAAGAAAATTACTAGGATTTATTGTCCGTAAAAAAAGAATAGAGGTGGATCCATATAAGATACGTGCCATCCAAGAGCTACCACATTTGCTCACGCAAGAAGAAGTAAAGGGATTCTTGAGGAGATTGAATTATATTGCTCATTTTATTTTTCAACTTACAGCCCAATGTGATCCTATATTTAAGAATCTTCGAAAATATAGGTTAAGAGAATGGGATAAAGATTGTCAAATGGCGTTTGAAAAAGTTAAAAAATACTTATCAAACCTACCAGTATTAATGTTGTTTATCCTTGAAAGATCTATTATCCTGTATTTAATGGTGCATGAAAAATCAATGAGATGTGTATTAAGGCAACATGATAAAACAAGAAAGAAAAAACAAGCCATTTATTATCTAAACAAAAAGTTTACTGATTACGAGTGAAAATATTCACCATTGAAAAAGATGGGTAGTACACTAGCTTGAATGGCTCGTCCGTTCAAACAATACATGTTGTAACATACCACTTTGTTTATTATAAAATTAGACCCAATTAAGTACATCTTTGAAAAGCCTTCATTGTTGGAAAGAATAGCAAGATGAGAAGTCTTACTTTCTAAATATGACATTATATATGTGTCCCAAAAGGCAGTCAAAAAAAGTGTCATTATTGAATTTCTTGTAGAATGTGCTTATGAAGATTATGTGTCTATGACATTTGATTTTTAAATGAAGACTTAATGCCTGTACTACACATAAATAAAGAAGAGCATAATGAAGATATATGGAAGATGTATTTTGATGGTGCATCAAATACTTTGGGGCATGGTATATGAGTAGTTTTGATATCTCCAGAAGGGGATTACTACCCAATCATTGCAAAACTAAATTTTGATTGCACCAATAATATGACAGAATATGAAGTATGTGTTCTGGTTCTTCAAGCTGCTATTGAAATGAAAGCTCATGTATTAAAAGTTTATGGAGACTCCGTTTTGGCCATATACCAATTGCGAGAAGAATGAGAAACTAGAGACTCAAAGTTGATTTTATACCAAAAGTACATATCAAAATTGATCAAAGAATTTGAGAATATTTGGTTTCATCACTTACCCTAAGAAGAAAATCAAATGGCTAATGCTTTGGCTATATTGGCAACAATGTTCAAATTAAATGAAAATGCTAAAATCCAACCCGTTAAATTGAGCTTGCAAGAAAAACTAGTTCATTGTTCAAATGTTAAGGAAAGAGTTGATGGAAAACCATGGTATTTTGATATATTACAATATGTTAAGTACCAACAGTACTCAGAGCACATATCGGAGAATGATAAGAAAATTTTGAGAATATTGGTAATGGGTTTCTTTCTAGAGGAGAAATTTTATATAAGAGAAGTCGAGATCAAACACTATTGAGATGTAAATGCTACTAAATCCAAAAAATTGCTAGAAAAAATTCACGGAGGTGTTTGTGGAACTCATACAAACGATCACATGATGACTAAGCAAATAATGAAAGCATGATACTATTGGTTGACAATGAAAAAAGATTGCATTGATTATGCTAGAAAATGCCATAAAATGTCAATTTTATGCAGACAAGATTTAAGTTGCTCTAACGTCCTTGCATATTATGTAAACACATTGGCCTTTCTCTATGTGGAGAATGGATATTATAGGGCCCATAACACCAAAAGCTTCAAGGACATAGATTCATTTTAGTGGTGATTGACTATTTCACAAAGTAGGTAGAGGTAGCTTCATATGCTAATGTGACAAAAATGGTGATTTGTAAGTTCATCAAAAAAGAGATCGTATGTCATTATCGCCTTTCAGAAAGAATCATTTCAGATAATGCTCTTAATTTGAATAATAAAATGATGATTGAAGTCTGTGTTCAATTTAAAATCAAACACCATAAATTAGTACCTTATCATCCAAAGATGAATGAGGCAGTTAAAGTGGCCAATAAGAACATAAAGAAAATTATTAAAAAGATGATAGATGTGTATAGAGATTGGCATGAAAAGCTACCATTTGCATTACATGCTTATCGAACTTCGATTCACATATCTACAGGAGCTACACCATTTTTATTGGTATATGAGATGGAGGCAGTGTTGCCCATTGAAGTTGAAATTCTTTCCTTGCGTGTTCTCATGAAAGTTGAGTTAGAAGAAGCTAAGTGGGTTCGCGTTCGACATGAACAATTGAATCTCATTGAAGAAAAGAGATTAGTTGCACTTTGTAATGGCCAACTGTATTAAAGAAGAATGATACGAGTCATGACAAAAAAGTTCACCTATGACAATTTCGAAAGAGAGAATTAGTATTGAAGAAAATTCTTCCCAATCAACAAGATCCTTGAAAAAATGGATTCCTAATTGGAAAGGCTTATATGTGGTGAAAAAAACTTTTTTTGGTGGGGCACTAATCTTGGCAAGAATGTATGGAGATGATTTGCCAAATCCAGTTAATGTCGATGTAGTAAAAAAGTATTATGCTTAAAAAAACATAAAAAGAACAAAATGAATTAAAAAGATATCTAGTTGAAAACCTAAAAGGACAGTTTGGATAAAAATAAAAAGGGATAGTGAATAGAGTGGGTTAATTCTCAATATATGCCAGAAGATCTCATTAGTTTTGGGCTTGCTTGGTTTGCTGCATTTTCAAAAATCAAGAGCACCAATCAAGAGTCTTTAGAAAAGAATCCATGATGAATTAGTTCATGATGATCTAAATATTTGTTATGTGATTACTTGTTATCCTTGTTATATCCCTTTTTATAATACATGAAACACTTTTCCTTTTTACCGAAATAAAATACCACTTTGTTTATCGTTCTTTTTGTCCTTTTCATTAAAAAGAGAAATGTGCATTATGTTATAATTGTTGTGAAATTCAAAAGATGATAAAGGAATAACAACGACCAGAAAAGACACATACATTATTTTGAAAGAGATTTAAAATCATAAGCAAAATAGTAAGAAACAAAGGTCAATAAGAAGAAAGGCCTATAAGTTATAAAAGTGGTAGACATTAAATATAGAATATGAAGATAAATCTATTTCATCTTAACTTAATCAACTCTGGAATGCATGGGATTTAAGAAAAGAAGAAAGGAAACAAGCCTTGAGAAATTTTGAAGATTAAATGAAAATGACAAAAAAAAAGAGAGAGAAAGAAAATGGTATCTTCATTTGCATAATGAGTGCATTCGCATCATAATCATCATTCATTGCATGGCATTGTAAAAATATGAAAATGTTATTCACGCACGATGTGACACAACAGATGTATGGGTCTAGGACAATCCAAGACCAATAAAAAAAAGTTAAAAACAGGAAAGATGTGAACCTTCTATTTAGAGAAATCTTTCAAAAATCATTGCCTTTCAGCCTTTTAATATTTAAAATTTGTTGCCTTTGATTAAAGAAGCTTCTGAATTTAAAGTTTATTGCCTCTGGTGAAATGAGCTTTTTAATTTTAAGAGCCTCGGGTCTGAGGACTCTATCAGAATTAGGCATGTTTTGTAAGACCCAATGGCATAATCTATAAGTTCTATCAGATTTTTAATTTAAAGTTTGTTACCTTTGGTTAAAGGAGCCATTTAAAGTTCATTGCCTCTGGTTAGAGGAGCCTTTTAACATTTAAAGTTTGTTACATTTGGTTAAAAAAGCTTTTGAATTTAAAGTTTATTGCCTCTGGTGAAATGAGCTTTTCAACATTTAAAGTTTGTTGCCTCTGGTTAGATGAGCCTTTTAACATTTAAAGTTTATTGACTTTGGTTAAATAAGCTTTTGAATTTAAAGTTTGTTGTCTCTAGTGAAAAGAGCTTTTTAACATTTAAAGTTTATTGTCTTTGGTTAAAGGAGCTTTTGAATTTAAAGTTTGTTACCTTTGGTGATAGGAGCTTTTTAACATTTAAAGTTTGTTACCTCTGGTGAGAGTAGCTTTTCAACATTTAAAGTTCGTTACCTCTGGTTAGAGAAGCATTTCAACATTTAAAGTTTGTTGCCTTTGGTTAAATGAGCCTTTTGAATTTAAAGTCCATTGCCTTTGGTGAGAAGAGCCTTTTAAATTTAAAATTTGCATAACCTCTGTTTAAATGAGCCTTTCAAATTTTCTTTAAAAAAAAAAACTTTATGTTCAACATTTCATTTTTTGTATGTATTTTGTTCGAACCAAGTTAGTGTCTTTTTGTCTTTACTTTATTCTTTATTCTCAGAAATAAGCAAAGAAGGACAGCTGTAAACACTAATTTTGACTAACTAATTTTTTTTATAGTTTGATATTAATATTGATATTATTATTAATCTTTAAAAAAAGATAAAAAAAAGTCAAAAAAAATCTTTGATTTCAACTCTGACAACTGAAATCAAGCTGCTAGAGTGATTTTTTTCCCTCTGACACTGCCTAACTTGGCAAAATGAAATTCGATGACTAAAAATCATCGAATAAACACCTAAGTTTTTCACAAAAAAATCTAAGGAGATCTGAGATTTCTATAAATAGAGTTAAGTTCTACAAGAAAAAACATAAGGGGGAATACTGTAAAAAATAAACAAATAATCATAGTCCTTATAGACAGATGAATCAGGAGCAAACACAAAAAACAAACATTGAGAATGAAATTCTCAATCTAAGAAGTTTGAGATTTTTTTTTGAAAAATTTGAGCTTGGAAAAATGTTTAGAAAGCAAAAAAGATCGTTAGGGAATTTTTGAAAATTTTTTTGAGTCATCGAAAACTAAAAAAATTTGAATTTTTCGGTAACTGTTGAATTTTTTTATCACCGAAATCTGGAAAAGTTTGAATTTTTTAGTGACCATTGAATTTTTCGGCTATCATAATTTGGGGATCTTTGAATTTTTTGGTGTCGTTGAGGATTTCAACCACTGATGCACGATGACGACAGGTCGAAATCTGGGTTGTCACGATGGCCAACGAGGGGTGTTGGGATTTTAGAAAGAAAGGCTCTGGGTTAGAGAGAGAGTAGAGAAAGAAGAAAATAAGAAAATGATTAATTTTGGCCTATTTATAGGCACCCCAAAATGACACCATTGTTGGCGTCTGAACCGAACCCAACCTGCGCAGAATCTGCGTGCCAACTCGACCTATTTTGTAACTTTTTTCTTTCCTTTTTCTTTTTATTTTTTATTTTGATTTTTATTTATTTTATGATTTAATGTTATTTTTTATGTTATTTTTTTATGATATTATTGTTATTATTGTTATTTTATATTATTATTAACAATAAATTTTTTAGAAATAAATAAATAAAATAAAACAAAAATAAAATTAAAATAAAGTAAAGACCTAAAAGTATAATACAAAAAAATTAATTAATACTAACTATTTAATGAAAATAAAATTTTATTACAAGCAAAAATGTTATTTAAATTTCACCAAAGTGTTGGGATAATTTAAAAAATAATTTTTGCTAAATAAATAATAATAAAATAAAAAATGATAAGTAATAAAAATAAATTGTTTAAATGAATTTTTCAAATGTAATTTTTAGAGAAAATTGAAATGGTTAAGTTTTCTTTAATTGTTGCAAGTAAAAATAATTTTTTGGATTTTATCATAGAGTTGAGATAATCCAAAATTATTTTTAGTAAAATAAAGATTGATTTAGACAATGTAAAACAATAATGAAAAAATAAAAATGAAAAAAAATTGATATTTTGAATATCTAAAAAATAAAAAATTGAAAGAGTTCGATTTTCTTTAATATAAGCAAAATATTAATATTTAGATTTCACCAGTGAGTCGGGATAATTTAAATTTTTTTATAATAAAAATAATTACAAAATAAATAATAAAAAATTTAAAATAATCATAATAAAAATTAATTAATAAATTCCTTTAATTATAAAAAAATGATTTAATTTAGAATCTTGTCAAAAAGTTGAGATGATCTCAAAACTTGTTCAAAATTTTAAAGATTTCACCGAAGAGTCGGGATAATCATAAAATTTATTTAATAAATTTTGGGAACTCACTAAAGAGTTGGGATATTTCTAAATTTTTTTTTAAAACAGATAAATAAAACATCTTATGATGAGATTTTGAGAATTTTGTGAATGATCAATTTTCTCAAAATATTTTATAAATAGTGATTTTCTATAAATTTCACCAAAGTGTTGGAGAATTTATAGAATACAAAATAATAATAATAATAATGTTAATTTCATAATAGAAATATTTTTTAAAATAAATTTTAGAAAATTAAATTTAAATAAAAAAATAACGTATTATTAAAATTATAGGATTACGCATGTTTAAGTGGTACCGTTCTTTAAACGGGCGATGTCGGGATGCTAATACCTTCCTCACTCATAATCATACTCCCGGACCTAACCCTAATTTCACATACCTAAACTTTTTTTAGTAAAGTTTTAATTAATTTTTAAAATTTTTACTAAAAAATGATACTTTGGGTGACCAATTACAACCTATAAAAAAGATTGGTGGTGATTTCGAAAATTTTTACCAAGTTAAGTGATCGAGTCCCCCTGAATGAAAAATCGTTACGGCACTAGAATTTATTTATGAAAAGCATTTCTTTTTTTGTTGTAAAGTTGTATTATTATTATTATTTTCATATTCTATAAATTTCGTCAATATTTTGGTGAAATTTATAGAAAATCCTTATTTAGAAAAAAATTTGAAAATATTGACCATTTACAAAGTTCTTGAATTTTGTCACAGAGTATTTTATTTATTTATTTAAACTGATTTTAAGATTATCTTGATTCTTTGATGAAATCTGAAAATTTTATAAAAATGATTTTAGAATTATTTCAACTTTTCAACGAAATCCAAATATATATATATATATATATATATATTGTAATAATTGAGAGATTTATTTAAAGAAATAAATTTATTTTATTTTTATTATTATTATTTAAATAAATATTCATTTAGTGAAAAATAATTTTTAGATTATCCCGACTCACTAATTAAATCTAAAAATATATTTTTTGCTTGCATTAATTAAAGAAAATTGAACTCTTTCAATTTTCTTAAAAAATTACATTTTAAAAACTTTATTCAAATAAATAATTGTTATTAGTATTTTTTATTATTTTTTTAACAAAAATAATTTCTTGAATTATTTCAACACTTTGACAAAATTTAAGAAATACTTTTACTTGTAAAATTATGGGAAATTAAAGCTCTTTTTACTTTTCCTGAATAATATTATTGTTTTATTTATCCTTTTATTTTAAATTAAAATCTTAGTATTTATTTTTTTATTGTTTTACATTTTTAATTATTACTGATAATTATTTATTTTTAGTAAATATTATTTATATAAATATATAAATATTATAAGTCATATATTGTTAAAAAAAATAAACAATAACCTTCTCAAATGGTGTGAACCGTGGACAATACCTCATAATGGTGTGAACCGTGGCAGTCAGGCTGATTTGGGACGCCGGAAGGGTGAATGCCCAGGTCTCGGAACCGCGCGGGTTCGGAGCTTAAGTCTCGACTCGTGACAAGTGGTATCAGAGCCAGCCCTAAACCATTCGATCCACATCAAGCATCTCGAGGGAGGTAGGCAGGGTGGCCAGCCTCCGTGACGAGGACGTCACGAGGTTGGGTGGGGAAGAATGTCACGGACCTGAGGAAGAGTCCCGAATCTCACATCGAACATAATAGGAGGGTCACTAAGGTTCACACCACTTTCGCCTTGTGAGGCGTCTTTTGTAAGACAAAATCGCGAAATCAAGGGGGTCAGAACGGACAATACCTCACAAAAGTATGAACCGTGGCAGTTGGATGATTTGGGACATCGGAAGGATGAATATCCGGATCCTAGAGTCGCGGGGGTTCGGAGCTTAAATCTCGACCCGTGACACTAGTACTTAGATAAAGTTGTTACTTATTGAAATTCTTGATTAAAAATAATATTAAATAAGAACTAGAACTAGAACTAGAAAAACTTATTAATTGAATAGAACTTGTCGAATATAGAGTGTATGCAAAATTCTGATAATTCTACTAAGTTTTAATATCTCCTTTAAATAAAAATTAATTTTAATTAAAAATTATGATAAATTTTTCATGATTAAATAATTACTTTTAATTAACCATTTTTAGCTGAGATTCCATTAATTAAATCTTTTTAAAGAACTTAGCATAATTTTGTCTTTATACAGTGCACTGGTTATTATAACACAATTTCTTATATATTTTACTTCAGTTGAAGGAGATATAATTTACATTTGCATATAACATCTAGATCGAAATAGTATTTTTGAATCACAGACCAAACTATCCGCAGCAACCGAACATATATAATTTCAAGATTCTAAAACATATAAATTATCCGATCATATCATATGCATATTATCTCTATTTATATATTTAGACTTTATTCTTATCATAGAATCATGCCATGCCTTGGGTTGATGATACAATAACTTCTCCACAACTCAAACTCAGCCCACTCCCCTTTATCTTACCATACCCAATTCTTTTCCTTTTTGGTACATTAATCCCATATCCAAATTAGTTTCATGCGCATTGCAGAACCGTGTAAGTTTGACAAAGATAGACTTGGTTAGGCAAAAGTGAGATCAGCTTGAAGTGCCACAACCCACAACTATTAGGATGTATAATATGTATTATTCGCAGATCAGAATTATTGCATCTTATAAAAAGATAAACGCAGCGAATTGCTTCTATTCTTACGAAATAAGGCAGCCGTAGGTTTACCTCTCTCTTATTGATGGGTATGGAGTTTATATGGTGTGATGGAATATGGGCTAACCTTACTATTTATTAGCTTTAACCAGGCTTTCCTAGACTTCATAGTTGCTTCAGTTCAGGAGGCTATTCAATTCAAGCTTGGCAACTGTCCTCAATTAGTGGTAACTACCCCAAGAAACCATATATAGTCCATGTCGCTCCTGGGGCCTGATTTTTTAAGTTTTGTTTACTTCTGTTGTTTGGCTGTAATTTGCTCAGATTCTTTTGCTGCTTTGCAACTGCTGATTTGTAAGTAATCGTTTGAGTGATTGTGGTTTTGTTCTATAAAAAGTGTCTTAAAATTTTAAAATGATATGAAATACAAACATTATATATTTAGTCGAATTTTATTACACAACCAATGATAAATTCAGGATTCTCTTCTTTTTTGGATGAATAAAATTACATTAAGCCAAAAAGAAAAAAATTCAGCAATCAGCTCCTCCTCAGCTACTCGAGGCCCATGCTTGCGAATGAAAATTTACAAAACGATTACTTTACATATATTGTAGACTGTTAGACAATTAAACAAGAAATAGGTGTTGGAACGAGGATTATACTAAGAGATTTGAAATCCTCTGTCAAAAAGAGGCGGAAATATAAATAATTCAATAAAAAAGAAAAATGCTATATATAGTAACTAATTTAGAAAGTACAAGAACAATGATTCTTACAGCTGACTATCACTCAAAGCAATCACTATCACTATACTTAATATACTAATATATATGACTCTGAACTTCCAAGGGGAAACAGCATGTCTGATATTATCCCCGAAGCCCTAGAAAACACCAGTTCTCTATTGACTTGATTATTGAACTAGTGATCATCAAAACTATATATTCACAACAAAGTTCACAATCATACGGTTAGAATTGAAAACACACGCTTCAAAGTAGCTGTCACTCTGCGCTTATTTATAATTATAAGAAACCAAACAACTAACAAACTTAGTTCTTCTCATGTATATATGGGGTGGAGATAATACTTTGGCTGCAAGAAGCGTTAATTACTTGTCTCCAAACAAGTACCCAAGGCCAAGAAAACTCTACCTCTAATCTAATTATATCATTAATCAATATGAAAAAAAAATATACGAAAGTAATAGATTTAAAATTTTAACAATATTTCTAAATAAGTTTAACGAATAAAAAAAATATGTATTTTATATTTTTTTATCTATAAAAATTGTGAAACATTATTTTTTTATAAAATACAACATGAATATATGAATTTTAATATTTTATATTATATAAATATATAAATAATTAAATTTAATTATAATCAAAATTTATACACCTATACAATTATGCATAATATATATATGCGAAATTTTAAACACTGTATTTGAACCTAACTTATTTAACTAATGATTACAAAAAATTTTCATAAAAAAAATAATTATATATGAGAAGAAGGAGAAATAGTAAATTGATAGGAAAATATTTACACATGATTTATTTATAAAATATTAAAATTTTAATTTAAATGATAAGAATGTGTTTTAAAAAAAATTTTCAACTTATAATTGTTAATAATTCGATATGATGATTTTTAATTTCAATTAATAAATTTCAACTTTGATGGTTAAAGTACAAAAACAAAAATTTCAATATCTAATTATGAATTTTCTTCAATTTTAATAGTTAAAATACTAAAAAAAAAAAAATCAATTTTTTATAAGCATGAATTTTCTCAAGTGACTAGCTAGGAGACTAGGACTAGGACTAGGACTAGGACCCTAACTATAAAATTGGAAGATTAAATTGATTTAAGTATCGATATCACATGGGCTCAGAGAGCCATAAATGTTAGGACGATTAAAGCACTTAAAATATAATTAAAACATGATTTGATGTTTTATGCCCAACTTTAGATGAATTATGGACTTCCAACATCCACATGAAATGTTTATAATAAGATGATGCTCTGGTCGTTCAGAATCTATCATTAATGATAGAGCACATATTATGTTGATAATAATATATATGGATCAATCACCGATTATTCTAATGTTTAGGCAATTCCATTTGCCTATGGATTTTGAATTAGTTTCCCAATTCTGCCCAGCCGTCGTAGAAGCAATTAGAAACACTGATTCAGCTGCAAATACAATCAATCAAAGTGTCCTCTATACATAATTAACTCTGATTGTAGATGCGGTGAATGACTTTTATTTTTTGTATGGCGAAATATTTTAGATTATTCAAGAAAAAATATATCTTCAAAGTTGAATTAGCGACAGCTTTAAGTATGAAAAATAAAAACTTAAAAAATAATTTTTTACTATTATTATAACTAAATACAATTTATACAATTATACACCAAAGATAAGTTTTAAGTTTTTTATTTTTTTAAAATTATATATAATAAATAATTTTTTTTAAGATATCAAAATTCAAAAGTGAAGATATTCTATAAGTTTATGAAAGTTGCAACTTTGAATAACTTAATTGCTATTGATAAAATCTAGCTTAATCTATACAAGTTATTGGCTAAAAAAAAGTCTAATTTAGTTTGATTTAAGAGTCAATGACTTAAATTTAATTTAAATAATTCGAATATCAAATTTTAATAATTCAAATTAGAGATAAATCAAATTTTAAATAATTCAAACTCGATTAAATTCAAAATAATTGTTAATTTTTAATCCAAAATTACATCACCCGAATTAAATCTGACCCACCCGTTTGCCAACTCCAATACCATGAATTAATGTGTGCACACGTTTTGGTATTAGCTTAGTACTTTCTTGTAAACAAGATTAAACCGTGGGCCAACCTCTTTGCCCATTTTGAGCCAGGCTTTGTGAAACAGTTGATTTTAACGCAAATATAACCTTTTTGCATCCCATTATGTCCACAGTGTTGTCGAAATGGATGATTGGAGGGACAGTGTTGACAAGGATTGGTTTAAGGCTACAAAACCTTGGGCCAATTTAATCAATCCATGATATTTAAGATTTACTGCTAGTATTTATATATAATTCTAAATTATAAATAAATAGTTAGTTCAATCGGTTAAATTTATTTTTATTGATAAAAATTTTTTAGATTCGAGTTATGTCGATGATGGTTATTTATTGAGATCATCTCGAATGTATTATCTACAATCATCTGTCTTAAACTGTTAAATATGATACATTTTATCTTAAACGGAAGACTGAATAACTTATTTATTTTCGAATTTTTTCCTACCCAAAATATATATATATATATATATATAATTCTAAGTTGGAACTGCACATCTTGGGTAATAGGTTTATGTCGCTTTATTCAGTTTGGGCTCTTTTGAATAAATGCTGCCCATTGATTCTCAACATGTCATCCATCTGAATTGTGGGTTGTAAGGTAGTTAGCTAATTTATTGAGGTCTCGCTTTGGACTTCTTTTTAGCCTGTTCTTTCCGTGACTGTATCATGCGACATGAAATAATACGATGCGTTTTTCTGATCCAAGTCTATTTGTCTTTACTATGAATTTTTTTTAACAATAATTGTAGTTTTATCAATATCTATAAATTTTTTAATTTTTTTTCTTTTTCATAAAGAAAATAAGTTAGTTAAGTGGTATATTATTTGTATATGTATTTTCGAACTTCTTCTAACAATTTATACATTTTGTTATCATTTTTTATTAGACGATCCATTAAATATAAATGGATAAAAGTAATTATTTCTTGGGCTATTTTAAAAAAGTTCATGTGGAATGAGAGTATATCTGTGCTAATTATAAAATCTCTAAGTTTATTGGGATCAATTTAATTGGTGAATTAACAGAAGAATCTCACCATGTAATAATACAAAAAATAAATTAACAAGGGTGCATTATTTTTTTTCCATTTTAAAAACATAATTTAAGATACAGACAATTGCGCTTTTTTTTTAAAATTCAAAACTAGACCTTAGTGTTTTTTCTCCTTCTTCCTTTTTATACTTTTAGATATGTAGTATTTTTTTTAACATGTATTTAAACAATAACATTATTTATTCTCATCCATATAATGAATGTATCAAGGATTAGTATGTTCAAAATTTTAAACCTTTTCTTTAATCCTCTTGAATATAAGTTGAATAATATTGTTACACCAAATCTTAAAATATTAAAATAATTTTTATTATTTAAATATTTAATTTAATTAATTCATGCATAATATTTAATTAAAAAACAGAATTTGATGTCTCTATTTTAAAAAATTATATTAAATTACCTTGCGTTGGCTTATAAATTATACAAGCCATTCAATCAAAGAAAAGCCCAAAACCATATTGTGATCCAAAGGAATTTGTGTTGCACGAACCTCTAGTCACTCAAAGGCTAAAAGGTGAACGCGTGTCTTAAAATACCCAATGGCCCAATCACACGTGACAATCACAAAATCCCTGAAAAGGCACCGAAAGTTAGTACTGATTATACGGGAGCTTACGTGGCAAGATAAATAGCGGACGGAGAAGTAATGACGATTGACGAGGGTCAAGGGAAGAGCTTATGCATTTATTGTGTGGTCAATTATTTTGAAGCAACAATGTGATTGGTTGTACAGTGACTACAAATAAGTAAATCCTACTGTAGATATTAATACAAATAAATATAATATAAATATAAAATATAAAAATAATATAATTTAATATTTTAATAACAATTATATTTAAATTTAATCAAATTAATAAAATATATTTTTATATTTTTATATTAATATAAATTATAATATATAACTTTTATAAAAAATATAAATTTTAATATTTTAAATAACGACCATATTTACTGTCATGTCGGCCTAACCTTTTTCAGTCCTACTTTAGTCCACACGTCAGCTTCCACTGTCCCATATTTTGCACTTGGTTTTCCCTTCAATTACCAAAATACCATCTTCCATCTTCATGTTTCATTATTCGGATGAATTGAATCATTATTCTCTAAAAAAATTATCAATTTAAGATTAATAGAATATTATCAAATTTTATTCAATCCATATCATAATGCCACCTAATCAAAGTTAATGATTTCTATCGTTTAATTAGAAATATCAAACTTAAAGACTAATGTAGTAGTTCTTATGTTCTTTTGTAAGCAGTTCCAAGTAACTTGGTTGACGAACATTGGTTTCATGTATAACAGAAAAAACCTGTAGAAAGTTTGTCCTTCCAGTCTCTACATCATTATACTCTTCATTTTGGTTGTTTGATTTGTATTATCATGATTTGGAACAAGCATTTATTGAGCATCTGAGCATGCGTGTTTGAGTGTTATAATACATTTTCACTATTCTATTTCTATACAAATTTCATTGTTAGGAAGTTAGTCAGCTCATTGCTGCCCTGATATTACATAGAGTTCTCAACCTATTTGATTTATGCTGTCATTAATTTTCCATATAAGTTTTATTCGATATCGGCTTTGGTTGATTTAATCTGGCCTAGTTCATCTGTTCTTGTTTGTATGATACATGTCCAAAATGGTATAAGTTGAAACAATGCTACCTCTTGTTTTTTCTTTTTTCGTTTTCTGCATGTTAACACTGATTTTTTGTTTACAATATGACACAAATCATCACTCTGTTCGTATCTCGTTACAAAATGCTTGCAGCTTTCTTTGCCATCTCATTGTGCAATGACATTTTACTTGCCTTTTCTTTTGAACTGAAGTGCATTCAATGCTTGTATGGTTTTATTTCTGCATCCATAATAGTTTTAGTTTGTCATGCTCACTGCAGTTAGAGCAATTTACACATCAGATGGAAGATGGTTGGGGACTGGCAACTGATGGCAAAATCTTATATGGAAGTGATGGGACTTCAACACTGTATCATATAGATCCTCAAACATTAAAAGGTTCCCCTTACACACATGTTTAGTGTTGATTAGGTATTCCTCCTCCATTTAGGTTTTCAACTTTGGTACTGTTCCTAACTTTATCGATGGTGAATTTCACTTTGTAAATATGAGTTCTATTTTCTAGTGGTAAATATTGATACCTCCATTTTTTACCGTCCTTTTGTAACTGTATGCTCTCTTTTACAATATGTTGCAGTCACAAGAAAACATGTCATCAAATTTAATGCCCAAGAAGTACGCTACCTGAGTGAATTGGAATATATAAATGGTGAAATATGGGTGAATGTATGGTAGGTATGCCTTGTATCTTTAGGATTTTATTTTTAGGGTTCATGTGGCGTGGATATCGTGCTTCATTGTTTGAAACTTAGTTGAAACTGGCTTTATACCAAGTTGTACACATTCTAGAATGCATATTGTCATAACTACTAGATCTAGAGATCCATCGTTAGATATTATCTTTAGGAGTTATCACCAATCTTTTTTATCTAAGTGCGATTGGTCACCTAATGAATCTATCTTTTTAAGAAACACCTAAGCTTAAGGGTCCTTAAAAGAATAGGTTTAGGTCTATTAACTAGAATAGGGTTTGGGAGTACAGTTACGTGTGAGGAAGGTTATAGCACCCTCACAACGCACATCGAAAGATAGTATCAGCTTAATTTTGTGTTATTCAATAAGCCTTAAAAATTTACCAAGTAATTAATTATTGAAAATTATTCTCAATTAGCTCTAATACTTTTAGCAAAAAATTGAGAAAATTTTCTCACCTCAAGAGTATGCAAGAAAACTATTGTTTCATTTGCAGAGGCTTTATCGTCGAATTATTTAACATTAAAAAAAATTTTTTAAAAAATAAAATGGAAAAAAATAATGATTCAGGTTTAGATATAAATATTTCTCTTCAAAAACTCATTGCTTTTGTACAAGAAAAATTGATATTTTTAATTTTTTCTTAAAATATATATATTTTTTTAAATTGACACTTTCAACCTTTTCCAAAAATGTTTTTCTGAAACTTTAATTTCGAGAAAAATTGATATTTTCAACTTTTCCTCAAAGACATTTTTTTAAGAAATTTATTTTTAAGAAAAATTGATACTTTCAACTTTTCTCGAAAATATTTTTTAGAAAACTTATTTTCAAGAAAAATTGATACTTTCAACTTTTTCTCAAAAATATTTTTTTAGAATTTTATTTTAAGAAAGTCATTTAAAAAAATAAAATAAAATAAAAATAAAATAAGAAATATCAAATTATTCTAATTTAATCAATAAGTAATAATAATAATAATAATAATAATAATAATGATAATAATAATGATAATAATAATAATAATAATAATAATAATAATAATAAATAAGAAAAAAAATCTTTGAAACAGCTCGGCTCGACTCGGCTTAATGTAGCTCGCCTCTAGGAAGAACGAGGGCTCAGATGTGCGGCTCGACAGAAAAACGGCTCGGCTCGAACCCAAGCAGAGAAGAGGGTCACAGGATCGGGTGCACTATGAGTCAGGTCGGATCTTGGCGAAACGCGCGGATCCTATGGGTTTACTAAAAAAAAAACGACGTCGTTTTGGGGAAGGTATATAGGGCTAAAACTCGATTTTTTTCAGATTTTCCTTCTCATCTCTTTTCTCTTCCCTTCTTTTTTCCTCATTTTCTCTAAACAATCTTAGATTTCGGTTGAATGTTCTACTAAAATCTGGAAAAAGACACCGAAAACTTCAAAATTGACCGAAAAACTCATTGGAAAACTTGAATCTTGCCGGAAAATTTCACCAGATTCTGGAAAATTTTTAAAAATTTTCTAAAAAAAATCTTCAAAAATTCTAAAAAATTTCTCACAAATTTCTAAAGTTGTTTCTAACGTATGAAAACCTTTTTAGCTTCTATTTCCTCTCTGTGTGTGTGTTCCTCGTTCGTTTTCTATGGACCTATTTATAGGGATTAATCAGAAGAGTTTCTGATCAATCCTAACTCCTTTTGAGATTTAGATTCAACCTTTAAATCCAATCTCAACTTTGCCAACTCTCAAATCACGGTCAAATTCATTCCAATTTTTTATCCCAATCCTAATCTTAGCCGAAAAAAATAAAAATAAAAATAAAAATAATAGATAAATATATTAATAGATAACTAAAAGAAAATAATTAGATAAATAAAAAATATTAATAGATAAATAATAATAATAATAATAATAATAATCATAATAATAATGAAAAATTTAAAAATTTAAAAATTAAATTAAATTAAATTAAATTAAATTAAAAAAAATGAACCCATAATACTTATTTGGACCAGGCTCAACTGATCCGAGCCTAGATCAAATTGGGTGTCTACACATGTAATGCTCTATGCTTTGGTCACAGCGTAGCAAAAAAAAAAAGCAAATATTTAGTTGGAATACATTTTATACATCCTAAACAAAAGTTTTTTGATAAAAGTTATCATTTGAATGCATATAGTATATAAAACTATTTCCAAATGGCCCTTCTATCTGAATATATATTTAAATCTTTTTCCTTAGCACATGCATGTGGTGCAATGTATCAGTTTATTATTTTAAAAGTATTTATTTTAGACCCTATTGTTCAGTGGTTTCCCTTGCATGATTATTTATATATCTGGAGAAAAAAAGATTAGCTATTGACTTAAATTACTTCCTTAAGTTTACTTTCTTTCTTTGTAGACTGATTGCATTGCTAGAATCTCACCTAATAATGGTACAATGCTTGGATGGATTATTCTTCAACTTTTATGGGGTGTTTGATTTGCAGAATCTTAAATTTTTAAAAAAATGTTATCCTGGAGAAAATGCAATACCTGAGATTTTATTATATTTTTAGGGCATTTCGTATTCATATTTACTCATTCGGTTAGGAAAAATTCACATATATTAATTTTTAAAAAATTACCATGATTTTCTTAACATATATGATGGTAACTTTTTATTAGTTTTTTTATTAATAATAAATACCCAAACGACAATAAGGCCTTAATAGCAAAAGAAGACAAATATTTTATTTGATTACTATTTTTATTTATAAAATATATATCATCAATAAAAAAATATTAGAGATTATTTAAGGTGTTTCTGGTTAGAAAATGTCTTAAATAATCCATTTTATTTTTTAAAAGAGATTATTTAAGACATTTTTTATCTAAAAACACCTTAAATGAATACCATTTAAAAAATATGAGGGGATTATTTAAGGTATTTTTTGTCTAAAAATGTTTTAAATAATCACTAATATTTTTTTAAAAGGAATTATTTAAGGCGTCTTTTTGGTTAAAAACACTTTAAATAATACATTTTCATTACTTATAAGATTTAAGAGATAAAATATAAAAAAATTAGAGTAGCTCAGTCAATTAGAATATATGATTATTAACTATAAGTTTGTAGGTTTGACTCCTCTTTCTAGCGTTTTAATTTTTTTAAAGGACATATTTAAGGCTTTTTTGTTAAAAATACTTTAAATAATCCCTTTTATTACTTATAAAATTTAAAATATAAAATATAAAAAAGCTAGAGTAGCTCAGTTGGTTAAAACATATGGCTATTAATCATAAGGTTGTAGGTTTAACCCTTTTTTTCTAACGCTTATTTTTTGGGATTACATATAAGGTTTTTTCTTAGGATTATTTAAAGTGTTTCTAGCTAAAAAAACACCTTAAATGATGCTTATCAATTTTTATTTTTGGGGATTACTTATAAGATTTTTATTTTGGCATATTTAAAATATTTTTTGTCAGAGAACACCTTAAGTAATCTAAAAAAAATTGCGTAGGATTATGTAAGGCATTTTTCCTGTTAAACGTCATTAATTGTAATATAAAAAAAAATTTTGGCAATAGAAATCTACAATTGACTTGCAGCACTTCCAAACATTCTTTTCAAAATGATAATAGTTATTTCATAATTTTTTATTCAAGTCAAATTTGAAAATAATGCAACTTTTTTTCCAAAATCCTAGAATCCCACAAGGAGATGTAGGTTTATAATTCTAGAACTTTGGGTACTATTAAGAATCTATCATTTTTTCTCAGAATCGAATTACCTTGAACCAAATACTCATCAGTAAGATTCCAAAGAAAAATGCATAGTATCCCCCTAACCAAACGCCCCAACGTACATTTTTTCTATTTATTTGGCCAAGTTTTGTATGGCTTATGGTACAATAAGTGGCATATGCTTTTTGAAACCAAGCGGGTCATGGCCCTCCCAAAATTTTAAAAATTTCTAATAATACGAAGAATAGGTGGATGGTTATACAAGTTAAATGAGGTTTTTTAATTTTCAAAATCTTCAAAACAATAAAATTTATTAAGGGAATTAAATAATTTATAAGTTTTGTTCCCAATGTGAAGGCATTATGTCTAATTGACACAGTTAAATTAGTAACTAATATTTAGAAATCTGAATGATATATTTAAAAAAGACTAATAAAAAGGTATTGTAAATATATTTTTTGGACAGCTAAAATTCATTGACCTACTGAGAGTCACACCAACAAATTTTGTTAACTTAACTTTGCTTTAGTGTTTATGATTAAAGGTGTGTATCTATCTTATGCATTATAGTTTAAGAGGGATTCCAATCGTATTATTATTTATTTATTTGTTATAACAATCAATAATTACTTACAAGCCCTTAAAATCAAGAGATTGTTTATAAGAATTAGGAAACATATATCACTTACAATTATAGCCCATTTATAATAAAAGTCAAATTGATTTTCTAGTTTCTTCACAGCAGATTTACAATCAAGTATCAAACATGTATTTTTTTTAATCAATCCATAACTTTTCTCTATAAAATCTTCACTTTTAATTTTGTTTTAGATTTTTCTCTTGTTATAATACAAATTTTTTTCAAAACAAAAATTAGATTTGAATAACTTTTCAAAAAATTAAAAAATTATTAACTTATAATTTCAACTTTTTAATTTTATTTTTTTAATGGTATTTTTTCTTGTTTTGATAAAAAAAATTACTTAGCAATTGGTTTATTTTGTTTTTTAAAAATCATTCACAATTTTAAATAAAATGATCATTTGATGTATTATGTTTCTTTATACATTTGTTTATGAATTGATAAAATTTATAAATTTAAAATTATTTTTAGAAAAATTTATAAATTTTAAATTATTTTCAGTATATTTCTTGTATATATATATATATTGATAATATATATAATAATTTATATATGAAAAAAATTAAATTTAGTATAATACTAATTGACCCTTTCAAAATCAAATGTTAAGATCCGTCACTGGTACAATGAAAGCTCTATATGATTTCTTACAAGATGATAGATACTCTTTTAAGCTAGGGTTTTTACTTATTTTAAACTCATCACTAAATAGTTTAATCAATTCATTAATGCTTACTGCTTAGGGTCCTCACTCATGTATTTCAAAATTTCTCTATGTTTTAGGGTATTAATGTTTTGAATGGCATTGCTTTGGATGGCAAAAGTAATCGCATTTTTGGTAAGTTCTAAACTATATTTGGCTAACAAAATCATCATTTAATTTTACTTAGCTATTTTATACAATTTATGTGTGTGGTCAATCCATTTTGCATGACAATTTTAAAGGCTTTTTATTTTTTTGGTTCCCTTCTAGTAATTGGAAAACTATGGCCAAACCTTTATGTGATCAACTGCATTCAACTAGGAAACACTTTGATAATGGAGACAGTGAGCAGCTATGCTTGCCATGAAAAGCTATATGCATACTATCACGCCTTGAGACCAAAACACCAAACGGTCATATTATCTCAAAGTAAAACCCAAAAGTAATACAAAGCTTTCTTTTTTAATTATTCTAAAATTCTTTAATAAAATAATCTGTCAAGTAAAATTCACATTTTTAATCCAAGTAATGATGCATCTCTACATATCCAAATACAAACTATATAAAACACAAAACCATTAATAATATCTCATTGGCCAACATTGTCTCTGATAACTAAGTAATCTTTCCCATTTTGATCTTCTAATTTCTCACAAGACTAACTTAAATTATCATTTACTTATCTGTAAGGAGAAAGAAAAAGGAGAATGAACAAACTATAGCTCAGCAAGTATAGGCTCATATACCTTATTGGATCAAGAATCATTTTCATACATATCATATAGATGATTTATAAACATTCATTAAATCATAATGTCAAAACATTTCAAAAATCATCATTATGTAAAACATTTCGTAAATCATAAATTAACATCAAAACATGTTAATTTTGAAATCATTGCAACATGTGTTGTCATTTGAATACCATAATTAAACCAAATAATGGGTCAATCATTAAAAATCATCATAAATCATCTTCATATAAAAATCATGAATCAATATTTAAAATCATTACAAAACATCATAAATCATTAGTTTATCATTAGTTACGATTACTGCTATAATCTGTGACATTGGTCTTATCGATAATTTTATCATTATGATTATTACTAATTATTATAACTCGCTAGCCAGAGCTTAATACTAACTATTACAACTCGTTAACCAGGGCCATAAAACTAGTTCTGGTGTCAATGATCACACTTTTCAAGAATGTAAAAATGTAAATGTCATAAAATCGTTTCTTAAACATAAATTATTTTCTCATTTCATTCATAAGCATGACCCATCATTTACATAGCAAAACACCAAATAATCAAATACTTGATCCTATTTTCATATATTAAAAATAAAAAAATAAAACATTTATTTATTTAGAAATATATATATATACATAAGTTCGAAAACAAGTAAAGTACATGAGATTTTACTTACCTCCTTTCAATTTCACCACTTAGTTTTTGTCCCAAAATAATTAATGGCCTATTCTAGATCATTTCAATATATCAAAAATTAATCAACTCATTTTGAGACTATATATACTAAAACAACTAAGTTATACAAAGTTAACTCAACTAACTAATACTAGTAGCTTAACCTCATTTCATTAAAATGACCATATCTCAATATATCTAAATCAAAATTAAGATCTCTTTAATGCGTTGGAAAATAACTTGATAAACTTTCTAACTATATATGGCCCACCTACTAATTCCTTGTACATTAATTATAATAAATTTTGCAATCTACGTCATATGCTATTGCCAGATAGTACATATACCTTTTAATAAAAATTACATATTTATTCATAGGAGACTCCAAATTCAATTATGTTTATTTCGTTAGAAAGTAGACTTAATAATCTTTTAAAATATGTATGGCTCAATTCTTAATTCTTTGTATAAAATTTAAGACAATTTTTGAAATTCAACCCTAATGATGCTACTATATAACATACATATCCTTAAGTAAAAATTAAACAACTTTTCATAAAAAAACTCATATTCGACTTTCGTTTATTTCATTAGAAAGTAGATTCAACATGCTTTCCAACGATATATAATAGTTATAGCAATATCTAATCCCTTGATATAAAATATTATTTTAATCCACTATTATAGATAATAGCATCTTATTCAAAAACAAAATTTCTCCTTTAACCTTTAAAATCCAAATCCTCACTTTCGACCTTTAAAATCCACTCAATAATCATCATTAAATCTTAATAACTTGAAGTAAATAAAACCCAATAATTTACCCAAATCAATCATAAAGATTAATAAAAGATTTCATAATTTTTTTTTATTTTTCTCTCAGAACTTCAACTCCAAATAATAGCAACCGACATGGTATATTTCTTAAATAAAAAGATGGCATATACTCACCTTTAGGAAATTAACTCAATTGTAGCATCTAATTTCGAATCTCCAACTTCATTTTTCATACTTTCTAACCTAAGGAATATGAGGAAAAAGAACTCATATTTTTTTTATTTCATGATTACTAAGTTTTCTTTCATTTAATACCTCAACTCTTTTTCTTTTACTAATTAATCTCTTAATAAACTAATGGGCTTTGGTATTAGTTTAGCCTAATTATCATTGAGGCTAGGGTATTAAATTCTCTCCTCCTTATAAAAAGCTTCGTCCTTAAAACTTGATTTATATCCATATCTTATTCTTTCATTTCTAAAATCACTTCTTTTGCCGTATGATTATTTCATTAAACTTTTATAAAGGTAGCAATTTCGTCTCAAAACTTGTTCTTTCCAATCAACTATTTAAATAAGATAGTTTTGATATGTTAAAACTTATATCATCCTTAACTTCTAAATACTCATATCCAACCATATAGCTTGGATTAAGAACATATTCTCTCACCATAGATTTGTAATATAGTATGTATAATAGATATTTGAGGTGGCAAGATTCTTTATATTGAATTTCTTTCACATTACCACCATAAACTTTAAATGTCCTTATATAATTCAAACTTAACCTTCCTTGCCTTATAATCCTCATAACACTTTTAATGATAACATGTTTAAGTACAAATGATTAACCACTTGAAGGTATAAATCTTATCTCTAAATTTTATATAATTATTTTTCTTACTTTAAACCATTACTTAATCAACCAAAATTTATTAGCCATTTGTTTCATAAATTCAAGAAATAAAAGTTTTTCTTATGTGTCCTAATGCCAATAAGTCTAAAACTTATATCTACTTCCATACAAAACCTTAACTAAATCATTGAATGTTTGTCTTATGACTATCGTTATAAAAAATTTCTTTTCAAGTCATGACATAAGCATTTCTTAGAAGAATATCAATCAACGATAAAGCCTCAAAAAATAAAAGAAACATAAAACATTCTTACCCAAATCCGTTAGTGTGACACCACAGCCTAAATAATAATTAGGCTAGACTAATACCAAAGTCAATCAGTTTATTAAGATATTAATTAGTAAAAAAAGAGGGCTAAGGTAATAAATAAAAGAAACTTAGCTATCGAGAAACAAAAAGAAAATAAAAGTTTTTCTTTCTCATCTTTCTCGGGGTTAGAGAATATGAAAAATCAAGTACATGATTCAAAATCAAAAACTACAATCAAGTTAATCCCCTAAAGGTGAGTATATGCCCATATTTTATTTAAGAAAAAAATATTATGTTGATTATTATTATATTGAGTTAAAGTTTTGAGAGAAAAATCAAGAAAAATTATGAAATCTTTCATTAATCTTTATGATCTATTTAGGTAAATTATTGAGCTCTATTTATTTCATGTTCTTAAGATTTATTAATGATTATTGAATGAAGTTTAAAGGCTGAAAGTGGGATTTGAGTTTTTAAAGATTGAAGGAAAAATTTTATTTTTAGATGAGATGCATTGATCTATAATAATGAATTAAAATATAATTTTGTATTAATGGTTAGATTATTGCTGTAATTATTATACATCGTTGGAAAACTTGCTGAATTTACATTCCAAGAAAATAAACAAGAGTTAATTCCAAGTTTTCTATGATGAATAGTTTAATATTTACTTAAGGATGTGTATGCTGCCTAGTAACAGTAGCAGGGAGGAATTATGAAATTTTTCATAATTTTTATACAAAGATTTACAAATTAAGCCATATATGTTTGAAAAGCTTATTGAGTCTACTTTTTAATTAAATAAGCGAAATTAAATTTGGAGTTTTTTATGAATAAATACATAATTTTTATGAGAAAATAAATAGGCTATCTAGCAGCAGCATATGACGCAGATTGCAAAAATAGTTTTAATTAATCTATAAGGAATTATGAAGTGGGCCATGTATGGTTAGAAAGTTTATCAAGTCTAGTTTCTAACCTATTAAAGAGATTTTGATTCTGAGTTAGATATCTTAAGATATGATCATCTTAGTGAAAGTAGCAGAGGCTACTAGAATTAGTTACTCGAGTTAATTCTTGTTTAACTTAATTATTTTAGTATAAGTGGTCTAAAAAAGGGTTGATTAATTTTTTATGTGTTAAAATGATCTTGAATAGGCCATTAATTATTTTGAGAAAAAAACTAAATTGTGAAATTAAAAAAAGATAAGTAGAATCTTACTCACTTTGCTTGTTTTCGAATCTACATATATATGTATGTTTCTAAATAAATGAGTGTTTTATTTCATTATTTTTTATGTATGAAAATACGATTAAGCATATGATTATTTTATGTTTCTCTATATAAATGATGGATCATGCTTATGAATGAAATGAAAAAAAATTATTTATGTTTAAAGAATGATTTTATAATAGCTATGCTTTTACATCCCTGAAAAGTGAGATCATTGACACCAGAACTAGTTCTACGATCCTGGCTAATGGATAATATTAGTTAGCAAAAATATGATCATGTAACCCTACTAACGGGTTATAGTAGTTAGCGTAAGGTCCTGGCTAGCAGGTTATAATAGTTAGCAATGATCATGAGAATGAAATTATCGATATGACCAATGTCACGGGTTATAACAATTATCGTAGTTAACGATAAACGAATGATAATGATGATTTGTAATGAATGATTTTTATAAATTGATCTTTGATTTGGTGACATGTTTTGATATTGATTTATGATCTATGAATGCTTAATAGAATGCTGATTTTTAAATTATTTTTGACATTATGAGTTGATAAATATTTTTGAGAATGATCTATATAATACATATGGAAAAAATACTTAATCTGGTAAGGTGTGAGAGTCTATACTTGCTGAGCTGTGGTTTGCTCATTCCTTTTTTACTTTTTTTTATAGATAAGTAAGTGATAAATTTGTTTAATTTTGTGAAAGCTAAAAGATCAAATGGGAAAGATTACTTAGTCATCGGATACAATGTTGGCCAATGACATCTTATGAAATGATTTTGTATTTTATATGATTTGTATTTGGATAAATAGAGATGTATCATTAGTTGGATTAAAGATATGGATTTTACTGGGTAGACTATATCAATTTATTGAAAAATTTTAGAATTATTAAAAAAGAAGGTTTCGTATTACTTTAGGGTTTACTTTAAGGTAATATGGCCATGTTGCGTCTTGGTTTCAAGGCTATCATAAAATGGTATCAAAGCTTAAGTTGTGATCTTTGAAAATTTTTTTTAAGAGTTAGTTTATGATTTTTAGATTGTAATAATTTTTTCTTTAAAAGCTTAAGTTATGTTTCTTAGAGATTTTTTAAGAGTTCATGTTATGATCTATAAACTATGTGAGATGTTAAAGAGCTTATAGTATGATTTTGAGAATTTTCTAAGAATTACGAGATTATGATCTTTGGAGATTTTTAAAAGGTTAAATTATGATAATTAGATTAACGGTGATTTTCAAAGAATGTCGCCTATGATCCTTTGATTGAAAGAGATATTCTATGAGTATGGTTATGATCTATATATTATGTGAATATTTTTAAAAATTTAGATGATGACCTCTAGATAATGTGATGATTTTCCAAGGATATAGTTTAATCCATAGACTATATTCGTGAGTATGAGTAAATGATTCGATGAATTTTGGAGTAGTTAAAGTTTCAATGAATTTTGAGGAATCAATGATTTAATGAATTCTTGGTGTAATTATTTTAGTTGATATTTATATATTACTTTTGGATCTTGTAGTTAAGAGAAAATGTAATTACTTTGACATAAGGCGATTTTATAAATTGAAGAGATTTTCAAGGTGACTTATAATGCAACATATTTTATGAGTTAAAGGATTATTTAAGAGAATAGTTTGATCATTGGAAATCTTATGTGTTAGAGAAAAAAACCTTTGACTTAATGAGATTTTGAAATTATTTGATAAGTGTTAAGTGAATTCTTGATCATGGATTAAGATTGGAATATTGGTGTACATTGTTAGAATTAAAAGTATAGAATATTAGAGTTCGATGAAGTAATTAATTCTCGATTACAATGTTAGAAAACGTCTTCATAGATTCAATTATGAATATTATAATTGTGGTAAATAGTTTAATATACGTAAAGAATGATATTCACTTGATTTTGTTCTACATTTTTATTGAGAAAGTATTTAAGGTTTGATCATGCGAGTTGGACATTTGTAAAGTTAATATGAAGTTTGATCATTAAATTCCTATTTGGGGTATACTGATTCTTTTGCTAAAGTGAATAATTTGTGGTTATAGTTTCTAATTAAAGTATACTATTTGATTCCTTTAAATTTTATATTTACAGAAAACATTGTCAATTGTTGTACAAGGCTATGCACTTAGCAAGGAATTAAATTTATGGATAAAAATTAAAGTGTGGTTATCTAAATGATTTTTTCAAATCGACCTGACATGTCAATTGGTACAAATGTTAAAATTACCCCTAACTATTTGTTTAAGGCTTCTAATATGAAAAAAGACTACTATACTCTTTTGACCACTAAATATCTTTGACAATAATATATATGGATCAAACACCAATTATTTTAATGTTTAGACAATTCCATTTTTAAATTAGTTTCCCAATTTTTGCCAATAGTCGGAGATGCAATTAGAAATTCCGATTCAATTGCAAATAAAATCAATCAAAGTGCCCTCTATATATAATTAACTCCATTCTTTGTGTAATGAAATATTTTAGATTACGAAAAAATAATAATTTTCAAAATTCAATTACTGGGAGTTTTAAGTATTAAAAATAAAAGATTAAAAAATAAATTTTTACTATTACTATAACTAAATACAATTTATACAATTATACACCATATATAAGTTTTAAGTTTTTTATTTTTTTATAATTATGTCATAAATAATTTTTTATTATATCAAAATGCAAAAGTGAAGATATTCTACAAGTTTATGAAGTTGTAACTTTTGAATAACATAATTACTATTGATAAAATCTAGCTTAATCTAGACAAGTCATTGGCAAAAAAATTCTAATTTAGTTTGATTTTAAAAGTCAATGACTTAAATCTAATTTGCATTTAAATAATTCAAATTTAAATTTTTTACCCCAAATCACATCACCCGAACTACACCTGACCCACCCATTTGCCAACTCCAATTCCATGAATTATTGTGTGCAAATGTTTTGGTATTAGCTTACTATTTTCTTGAAAACAAGATTAAACCGTGGGCCAACCTCTTTGCCCATTTTGAGCCAGGCATTGTGAAACAGTTGATTTTAAGGTAAATATAACCTTTTTGCATCCCATCATGTCCACGGGATTGTCGAACTGGATGATTGGGGGGGACACAGTTGACAAAGAATGGTTTAAGGGTGCAAAACCTTGGGCCAAGCTAATCAATCCATGAGATTTAAGATTTACTATTAGTGTTTATATGACCACGCCATAATTCTGAGTTGGAATTTCAATATTTTGGGCTGCTCCTGCACTGCGTATCTTGAGTACTAGGTTTATGTCGCTTTATTCAGTTTGGGTTCTTTTAAATAAATGCTGCCCATTGATTCTCAATATGTCATCCATCTGAATTGTGGGTTTTAAGGTAGTTAGCAAATTTATTGAGGTCTCGCTTTGGACTTCTTTTTAGTCTGTTGTTTCCGTTACTATATCATGCGACATGCATCAATATGATGTGTTTTTCTGATCCAAGTGTATTCGTCTTTACTATGAATTTTTTTAAAAAATAATTATAATTTTATCAATATCTTTAATTTTCTTTCTTTCTTATAGAGAAAATAAATTAATTAAGTGATATATTATGTGTATATGAATATTTGAATTTCTCCTAACAATTTATACATTTTGTTATATTTTTTATTGGATGATCCATTAATAATAAATGGATAAAAATAATTATTTCTTTGGCTATTTTTATTTGAGAAAGTCCACGCAGAATGAGAGTATATCTGTACTAATTATATAATCTCTGAGTTTATTGAGATCAATTTAATTGTTGAATTAACAAAAGAATCTCACCATGTAGTAATAAAAAAAAATTGACAAGGGTACGTTAATTTTTTTTTCATTTTTTAAAAAAATTAAAATCAAATTTTTGCACAGACAATTGTGCTTATTTTTTAATTTCAAAACAATACGTTAGTTAACTACTCATTTCTCCTTCTTACTTTTTATACTTTTAGATATGTAGTATTTTTTATTTTTAACGTTTATTTAAAACAATAATATTATTTATTCTCACCCATAAAATGGATGTGTCAAGTATTTGTATGTTCAAAATTTTAAACCTTATCCTTAATCCTCTTGAAGATGAGTTGAATAATATTGTTACACCAAATCTTAATTCTTAAAATAATTTTTATTATTTAAATATTTAATTTAACTAATTTACTCATAATATTTAATTAAAATTAGAATTTGACATTGTATTAAAAAATAATAATTTGATATTTTTATTTAAAATTTTAACAAATGATTAGTTTAATTAATTAAAATTTATTTTTTTAATAAAAAATTTTAAATTTTAATTTTATTAATAATTATTTATTAAAATCACCTCAAACATATATTTTAAAATTTTTTCTTACAAAAAAATAATAATAATAATTTTCCTTGTGTGGGGCTTATAAATTATAGAAGTCCTTTAATCGAAGGAAAGCCTAAAAGTATACCGTGATCCAAATGAAATCGTGGTTGCATGAACCTGTCGCCACGTGTCTAATCAACCGCCAAAAGAAGAACGCGTATCTCAAGAATCCCCAATGGCCTATCACACGTGACAACCACAGCATCCCTGAAAAGGTACCGAAAGCTAGGTAGCGATTACATTGTAGACTACGTGGCACGATAAATAACTCAAGGAGGAGGATCGACGAGGGTTAAGGGGAGAGCTAATGCATTTATTGTGTGGTCAATTATTTTGAAGACAACAATTTGATTGGTTGTACGGTGCCTCGCAAATGGGCAAATCCTACGGTGGACATCAGCCTCCCCATCTTGCCTAACCTTTCTCGGTCCGACTTCAGTCCACACGTCAGCTTCCACCTTCCCATCTTTTGCACTTATTGTTTCCTTCAATTACCAAAATACCATCTTCCATCTTAATGTTTTGTTATGTACGGATGAATTGAATCATTATTCTCTACAAAAATTATCAATCTAAGATTAATAGAATATTATCAAATTTTATTCAATCCATATCATAATGCCACTTAATCAAAGTTAACGATTTCTATCATTTAGTTAAAAATATTCATATTACTTTTTTATTTGAAAAAAATTATTATTCACCTGCACGTGCTACTTAATTTCTAATATCTGGATGAGGGTAATTTTTTACATTAGAAGTAATCAAATATTAAAACAGGAGCATAGTTTTCAAACAAAATAATAATATAGCTACGACACTTTTAATCGGATACTAAAGATGTAAAATATATTCATAACTTTGTCAAGGAATTTTGAAAATTATAAATAATTTTATGATTTTATCAAAGAAAGAGCTAAAAATAAATTACAACAAAAGAAGTTGAAATTGTAATTATCAGAAAATGATAATTGTCTTTATTAAAAATTTCAAGAATTAACGGTAGATCATTTATTTTAATATCAAGTTATAAATTTTAAATATAATATTTAATAAACAACATTTTTAAGAAAGTATCATGATTTTAATAAATAGTGTGTTTTATTTATGCAAAAAAAAAAATGTGCATTTCTTATATTCACAAGTAACAATACTTAAAATAAGCATAAGATTTACATTGTTTATTTTACACTTATGGGTGTTTGATTCATAAAAATTCACAAAATTTTTCTTGAAATCTTGATAGGAGGTACTTAATTTTCATGTTTGGTTCAGGATAATTCAATTATGAGATAAAGTAACAAATTTTCAATAATACTTAAAGTTTCGAAATCAAAAATCCACATCTCCCTTTAGTATTTTAGGATTTCAGAAAAAAAGTTATGTTATTTTTAAATTTAACCTAAATAAAAAATTATAAAAATAATCGTTACCATTTTGAAAAGCATGTATATAAATGACTGCAACTTAGTTATAAATTTTTGCTGCTAAATTTTTTTTTTATATTGCAACTAATGATGTTTGACATAAAAAACGCTTTAAATAATTCATTCTTTAAGGCTTTTGGGTTAAAAACGTCATAAATGATGATCATTTAAGGCATTTTCTCCCTCTAAATACCTTAAATGATAACAACATCCCAAATATTCCAAACCTATAGGATTCTACAGACCTCCAAGATTTTGTTTTGACTTTTTATAATAAACTAATGACATCCATGTTCAATCTCTCTTGTTTCTCAGTTCTTTCATATTTTTCCTACATCTTGGTCTCTTTAAATCGATGAACTTTTGCCTCCACCCATAATAACCCATAATTTGAATTCAATCTCATCTATATAGTTTCTTTTCTTGCTTAACCGCATTTAAGAACCAGTTTTGAAGGCTCTTTCAAACACCCAATAACCTTGAAGAAAAGTTCAATAGCATACTTACTGCATCGTATATTGATATACAAAGAAACAAAGAAACTAACCCAAATCAAGTTTCATTTGTTTTTTTTCCTTGGTGAGTAAGCAAAGATGAATCCCTATGGAAGAGTTAAATAAGAGTTTACAGGAGCAAGCTCATCATATCCTGGTATGCCTTCTATGGTTATCCCTCAGCCAATGGAAAGACTCCATGATGCAGGTCATTTTATTTTCCTTACAGAAACTTATGGTATTATTGACAATTCAAGCACTAATCATATCATTTCTTTAAATAAAGGCAACAATAGTTTCTTTGTATAAGATCCCCAAGCATTTCCCATGAGCCATTTCTTAGATATTTCAAGCATAATAATAGTTTCATTATTTAAGACATTTTTCAGCTAAAAAAACCTTAAATAATACTGTTATATTTTTTTTAAAATGAATTATTTGAGGTATTTTCTAATAAAAAAACATCTTAAATAATTTTTTTTAAAAAATATAACAACATTATTTAAGGTATTTCTAATTGTAAAACATCTTAAATAATCCCCATAAAAAAATATAATAAGATTATTTAAGATATTTTTCAACAAAAAATATATTAAATAAATCTATTATATTTTTTAAAAGAGATTATTTAACGTATCTTTTAATTAGAAAAGCTTTAAATAATCCTTTAATTTATTTATAAAATAATTGTTGTCATAACGCCTAGATCTGGGGATCTATCGCTAGACATTGACTTAAGGAGTCATTACCATTCTTTTTTGTTTAGGTGCAATTGACCACCTAAGAAATCTATCCCTTCAAGGAACACTTAGGCTTGACTAAGGGTCCATAAAAGAATAGATTCAGGTCTGTTAACCAGAACAGGGTTCGAAAGTTCGATTACATGTAAGAAAAGTTATAGCACCCTCACAATACCCATCAAAAGATGGTACCGGTTTGATTTTATATTATCCGATAAGCCTTAAAAATTTTATCAAGTAATTAACTATTGAAAATTATTCTTAATTAACTCCAATACTTTTGACAAAAAAATTAAAAAAATTCTCTTACTTTAAGAGTATGCAAGAAAACTATTACTTCACTTAAAGAGACTACATCGTTAGATTATTTAACATTAAAAAAAATTCGAGAAAAAGAAAAAAAAGAATGAAATAAAAAAAGAAATAATGATTCAACTTTTGATATAAATCTTTTTCTTTTTATTATTTATTTAAAAAAAAACTCATTGCTTTTGTGCAAGAAAAATTGATACTTTTAATTTTTTTTTAAAGCATTCGAAAATTTTTATTTTAAGAAAAATTGATACTTTTAACTTTTTCTTAAAATATTTTTTCTTAATAATTTTTATTTTTAAAAAAATTGATACTTTCAACTTTTTCTCAAAAATATTTTTTCTGAAATTTTAATTTTAAGAAAAAATGATACTTTCAACTTTTCCTCAAAATATTTTTTGAAAAATTTATTTTAGAAATTTTACTTTAAAAAAAATTGATACTTTCAACTTTTTCCCAAAAATATTTTTTTGAAATTTTAATTTTAAGAAAAATTGATACTTTCAACTTTTTCCTAAAATATTTTTCTTGATAATTTTTATTTTAAAGAAAAATTAATACTTTCAACTTTTTCCTAAATATTTTTTTTTAGAATTTTATTTTAAAATTTTCATTAAAAAGAAAAATTAAAAAAAATTAAAATTAAAATTAAAAAGAATTTAAGGAATACCTAATAATACTAATTTAGAAATAATAATAAATTAATAAAAAAAACCTTAATGTGGCTCGGCTTAGCGGTTAGAATTCGACTCGACTTCAGGAAGAAAAACAACTTAAAGGTACGACTCGACGGGAAGCGACTCAGCTCAGCTCGGATCTAGGGACTCGACTAGCACTTGGGTCAAAACGGGTTGGCACTCGGGTCGGGTCGGGTCGGGCCAAACAGAAATGCATAGATCCTCTAGGTTTACTAATGCCAAAACGACGTCATTTTAGCAAAGTATATAAGGCTAAAAGCTCCGTCTTTTAGCAGAGGCATCTTTCTTTTTCTCTCTCTTTCTTTTTTTTTCTCCTCCTTCTCTCTAAACAGAACTCAATTTTTGATTGAATTTTAACTGAAAACTAGAAAAGTACGTCAAAAACTAGAAAAGTACGTCAAAATCTAGGTTTTTGGCTGAAAAAATCACCGAAAAACTTAAATTTGGCCAAAAAATTTCATCGAATTTTAAAAAATTTCCAAAAAATTTCCACAAAAGAAACTCCAAAAAATTTAAAAAATTTTTCTAAAAATTTTAAATTGGCCCTAAACATTTTTTTTTTGCTTCTGCTTCACCTCTCTCTTGTGTTTTTCTCTGTCCTTGGGTTCTGTTTCAACATTTATTTATAGGGATTGATTAGAAGAGTTTTTGATCAATCTCAATTCCATCTAAGATTAGGATTTAAACTTTGAATCCAATCTCAACTCTGTCAGCCTCCAAATTCACGTTCAAGTCCACTTTCATGACTTTTTTTTTATTATTTTTAATTAATCTAATCATTATCTCCTAATTAATCAAGAAAAGATAAAATCAACAAAAAAATAATAATATAATAGTAAATAACAAAAATAAATAATAAACAAAAAAATAATAATAACAAAATAATAAAAAAATGCTTATCTTGCCTATTTTGGACCAAGCCCAATTGTTCCAAGCTTGGACCAAATTGGATGTCTATAGCTATCCCTCTTTGCATATTTTCTATGAAACAAGAATTGTGCAAAGACGTAGATACCTATTCAAAACTCAACTCGACACTTTTTTTTGCCTTTTTTTTGTTTTATTATTTTTTTTTCAATTTTTTTTGTTAAAATTTTGATCAAAGTTCCCTTAAGCAGAGGCTCAATGACTTTGAAAAAATAAACAAAGCTCTTCTAATCAGAGGCTAAACAATTTTTGAGAAAAATAAACAAAGCTCTTCTAAACAGAGGCTCAACAACTTTTATAAAAATAAACAAAGCTCCTCTAAGCAGAGGCTTAACAACTTTTGAAGAAATTGATGTTCCTCTAAATAAAGGCTCAACGATTTTGAAAAATAAATTGCTCCTCTAAACAGAGGTAACCATAACTTTGAAAATAAATTGCTCCTCTAAATAAAGGCAACCATGACTTTGAAAAATAAATTGCTTTTCTAAACAGAGGCACCATAACTTTGAAAGTAAATTGTTCATTGACCATCAAGTCTAAAAGAGTCAAAGATCGTGTTTGAAGGAATTTCAGGAGATTATGCCTAAGGATCTTACAAATCGATCATGATACCAAGAGATATATTTTTTCAAGGATTAGAATCTTACCTCACAAGCTTCTTCTTAAACGAGAATTTAAAACTTTTACATTAAAAAATTTTCGTATGTCTTCTTCATATGGGATCTTAAAGTACCCCTACTTCTTGAATTTATGCACTATACTTTCTTGAATGCAGTATATGCTATGCAAAATGCTATGTGTGTGAAATTCAATGCATGCTATGTAAATGTTGGCTACTTAATTCCTATTCAATTGTGGTACTCAAGTTTTTCAAACTTTTTTCTTGGGCCTCAAATCCTTTATTCTTCAAAGACCAAATCAGCATAGCTCTCAACCATTTTTCATTTAATGCTCACATTCTTTTTGTTAGAAATCCCTTTTCAAATTCAATATCCTTACTAAAAACTGAACATCTCAAATTTGCCCTTACCATTCTCGACTTTGTAATGTAGAATTCTTTCATGTTATTATTCATTTATCAATCATTATTTCAATCTCAAAAAGTAAAAATGCATTCACACATCTCTTTCATTGTGAGGTATGAAAAAGAAAAGAATAAGAATGGTTAGAAAATAATCAATAGAAGAGACACAATAAATGAAATAAAATGTCTTTTATTAGTAAAAATACTGGCAGACTTTGGCCAAAAAAAAATTACAAAAATGGGTATGGGGAAATAATGCCCAAAAATGAACAATCAGACAATCATGATAACACATCTCAAGGTCTTTTTAAAAAAACTCAACCATCTGATCCATTTAACAACTTCAAGTTCCTTGGAATATGCTAGCCTCCATGCCAATGAATTTTCAAATTTGATGTTGTGTTCCCTTTATCTAAGCTGCCTTTTCAAGTTTTCAACTTAGATAAATCCCTTATGACTCAAACTGCCCTCTTGAGGTTTTCGTATTGAGTCTTTTTTTTATTTTTTATTTTTTATTTTTTTATTTTTTTTCAAGCATAATACTTTTCACAACATCAAAATTTATAGGATGAGACAAATAATTTCCATCCATCTCAGCCAATATCAATGCTCCACTCCAGAAAGCCCGTTTCATCACATATGACCCTTTTCAATTTGGAGTTTATTTTTTTCTATTATCGTGTTGATTTGAAAGAATTTTTTTCAAGACCAACTCTCATTCTCGAAAGCAATAGGGTTAAACTTTTTTGTTATGAGCTCTCATCATCTTTTTTTTATATAGCTGACCATGGCACAATGCGGTCAACCTTTTTTTCTTAATGAAATTCAATTGTTCATAGTGCTCTTGAACCCATTCAGCCTCTTCTAGTTTAACTTTCTTCAAAACCCTCAAGGATGGGATCTCTACTTCTATTGACAATACAGCTTTCATCCCATAAACCAAAAAAATGGAGTTACCCTAGTAAAAGTGCACACTGACGTTTGATATGCATGCAGTGCAAATGGTAACTTCTCATGCCAATTTTTATAGGTTTTGGTCATCTTTTCAAGAATTTTTTTTATATTTTTATTAGCTGCTTCAACTGCCTCATTCATTTTCAGACAATATGGTGCTGAGTTATAAGACTTGATCTTGTATTGGGCACATATTTCTTACATCATCTTACTATTCAGATTCTTGGTATTATCCGAAATAATTCTCTTCAGAAGTTCATATCTATAAATGATCTTTTTTTTTATGAACTTGCAAACTACAGATTGTGTTACATTTGTATATGATGCTGCCTTTACCTATTTCGTGAAGTAATCTATCATCACGAAAATAAATCTATGCCCATTAGAAGCTTTTGAGGTAATAGGACCAATAACATTCATACCCCACATCGAGATTGGTCAGGGTGGTGCTAAAACATGTAAAGCAGATGGTGGGGCATGGATTTTGTCAGCATAGATCTAGCATTTATGATATTTATGAGCATAGTCAATGCAATCACTTTTTATTGTCAACCAATAGTACCCTACTCTTATGATCTGTCTTGCCCATCATATGTTCATTGGCATGTGCTCCACATATTTCATCATGCATCTCTTTAATGATTTTTATTGCTTCAGTTTTACTTACATATCTCAGCAATACTTGATCATGACTTTTTTTGTACAGAACATCCTCATCTAAGAAAAAGCTCATAGCTAATCTTTGGATAACCCTTTTATCATTCTTCATTGTTTAGACTGCGTATTGTTAGTTCTTAATGTATTGTAAAATATCATAATACCAGAGCTTCCCATCTTTATCTTTTTCTACATTAAAGCAGTGAGCTGGCATATCTTTGACATCTAACTTAATAGGCTGAATATTAATATTATCATTAATTTAGATCATTACAACTAGAGTAGCCAAGGTATTAACTATCATATTCTCCTTTTAAGGTAAATGATCAAACTGGACATCTTCAAACTATTTTATCAACTCTAAAATATACTTGTGATATGAAACAAGTTTTGAATCTCTTATCTCCCATTCTTCTTTCAATTAATATATAACTAGAGCTGAATCCCCAAATATTTTTAATGGTTTAACTTTTCTTTCTATAATAGCTTATAAACCCATGACATAAGACTCATATTCAGTGACGTTATTTGTGTAATTGAAATTTAACCTTGCTATTATATGGTAGTATTATTCTTTTAGAGAAATCAAAATTGCCTTAATTTCATATCTCAAGGCATTGGCAGTTCCATCAAAATACATCTTTCAACATTTTTCTTCATGCTCTCCCTTCTCTAATTAGGAAACAGTCATCAGATCTTCATCGGGGAACTTCAATCTCATTGGTTCGTATTCTTCAGTAGCATGATTTATAAGAAATTTAACTAGAGCACTCCCTTTTATTGCCTTTTGGCTTACATGTATGATATTATATTTTGAGAGTATCACTTGTCACCTAATAATTTTTCAAACAAAAAAGATTTTTTGAAGATGTATTTAATTGGATCTAGTTTTGATATAAGCTAGGTGGTGTGATAGAGCATGTATTGCCTAACTTCTTTGACAGTCCAAGCTAATGCACAACACATTTTCTCTAAAGACGAATACCTGGACTCATATTCTGTGAATTTTTTACTTAGATAATAAATAGCTCTCTCTTTTTTACCATATTTATCTTGCTACCCCAGCACGCATTTTATTAAATTTTTGCACACTGTCAGGTATAAAACTAAGGGTTTTTCTGAAACACGTTACACCAACATTGAAGAATTTGATAAGTATTGCTTAATTTTATCAAAAGTCACTTGGCATTCCTCGTTTCATTCTCTAAAATTATTCTTGCAGAGAAGCTTAAAAATGGGATCACATTTATAAGTAAGCTGAGATATGAACCATGAAATATAGTTCAATATTCCCATAAAATCCTCGAACTTCTTTTGGTATACTTGGAGGTGACAAATTTTAAATGGCTCGTATTTTATCTGGATCAACTTTAATCCCTCTTTCACTGACCATAAAACCTAGCAACTTCTCTGAATTTGCTCTGAATGTGCACTTAGCTAGGTTCAACTTGAGTTAAAATTTTTTCAATCTCTCAAATAGCTTTCTAAGGTTTGTGACATGATCTTCATCCTCTCGAGATTTTACAATCATATCATCCACATATATCTTAATCTCTTTGTGCATCATGTCATGAAATAGCATCACCATAGCTCTTTGATATGTTGCCTCAACTTTCTTTAACCCAAAGAGCATAACCTTGTAATAAAAAGTTTCTCACATGGTCACGAAAGTGATTTTTTCCATATCATCTGTAGTTATTTTTATTTGATTATACCTTGAAAACTCATTCATAAAAGAAAAGATTAAATGTTTTACCGTGTTATCTACTAGTGTGTCGATATGAGATAAAAAAAAAATTATCCTTTAGGCTAGCCCTATTCAAATCACGATAGTCTACACACATTCATACCTTTTTATCTTTTTTAAAAATTGGTACTATATTGGCTACCCATTCTGGATACTTAATCACTTGTAAGAAACCTACATCAAACTACTTTTTCACTTTTTTTTATCTTTAATAACATTTCAGGCTTCATTCACCTCAGTTTCTGTTGGATTAGCTTACATTCTAGCTTCAAAAATAATTTATGCTCTACTATCTCCATATTCAGTCATGGCATATCTTGATAAGACCAAACAAACACATCTATAAATTTTTGAAGTAGATCTTTCAAATGTTACCTATCTTCTGACAAAAGTGAAGTACCGATTCTGACCTCTTTTTTATTCTTTTCATCTTCTAAATTCACCAAGTCAGTTATCTCTTAATGAGGCTCAATTAGCTTACTTTCTTATTCAATCAATCTCATTAGGTCTGGAGGTATAATATACTCTTTAGAATCATCTTTATTGTCAAATTCATCAATGTTAATTGAATTCTCAAAATTAACCTCTTGATCATTATCATGATTATCTTCTCATTTATTTAAAGACCTAAAATTGAATGAAATGGGATATGTTGGCAAGATGTGTTTGAAAAATAAAAAAAATGACAATAATGAAGGCACAAGAAGAAATGAATGAAAATACATCCTTCCTAATTTTTATTAAAATAATAAAAGATAAACGGCCTCAATAAGAAATATCACCCCAATGCCTTGGGTAATAGCAATTGGGATGTACAATTACATTGCATTAGTCTCAAAGGTATAGGGCATCTCAATGGTACTTCAATTGTATAGCTCATAATCTGGTAAACAAAGACGGACTCACCCTTCTTGTTCAAACCATTTTTCATCTTTAATAGCATTAATGGTTAATTGGACGAATGCCTCTTCCATACTTTGTTCACAACTTTCTTTTGCATTTGAGTACATGAATCCTTTAAGCCTGAAAGTCTCGTACAAGTGTAGAATAATCATTAGTCTTGCTATTTTTCTTGCTGGTCTCCTTTTGATCTCCCATTCTTCTGTTTCATAACCTAGGCCTAGCCTTTCATTATTGTCTACCATTGTTGGAGGTTTTCTTATTCCTTATAAGTTCTTACCTAGCCCTACTCCTAGATACCAACCTTTGTTAATGACTTGGCATATCACTATCTTTAAAAAGGGTTAACCTTCACCCATAGAGTTGACTAACTCGAAGGACCGATAAAAGCATTCCATTACTTTTTCAGCAGCTTTCATATATAGGGTATTCGATGATTGAGTCACTAGTATATCTTTCTTTCCAAGTACCACTACCAATCGACCTTTTATATTAAACTTGATCTTTTGGTGTAAGGTAGAGGGCACAGTACTTGTCATGTGAATATATAGCCTTCTTAGCAGATAGCTGTAAGATGAAGAGATATCCATTACTTGAAACTTCACATTAAAAGTGCATAGCCCAATTTATAAAAAATTTTGATATCTCATAGGACTTCCCTTCTGGTCTCATCAAAAGCTCGCATAACCATTTGATTATCCTTTATATGGGAGTAATTGATAGATAACCTTATCAAAGTTGACATAAACATGACATTGATAGCGAAACCATTATCAATAAGAACTTTAGCTATGATATAGCTCTTACATTTGACTGTAATATGCAGAGCATTAGCACATCTCCTTTCATCTGAGAGAATCTTATCATCATTGAATGAAATATAATTTTGCATGACTAAATTTCCAGTCAGGTGGTTCACATATTCAACAGATACATTATATGCCATATATGCTTGGTTCAATACTTTCAGTAAGACATTTCGATGTGGTTTTAAGTTTAACAGCAATGATAATAATGATATTCTTGCTAGTATTTTTTTCAACTATTCAACAACTAAATATTCACTATGCTTTACCAGCTTTAAAAATTCGTATGCCTCTTTTTTTGACACCGACTTCGGATGATCCTCTTCAGGTTCCACTTTAGAGTTGTTTCGCTCTTCACCTACCTTAGCTTTTTCTCTTTTAACCTTTTCCAATATTTTTGAAATGTAGCATCTTTCATTTCGGGTAATGCCCTCTATACCAGTCATATTGACGGTATCAATCTTAGAGATATTCTTCTCTTACCCCTGAACTACTATATCACAATCATATTTTTAAGGTATAGCTTTATTATCATTATATAAGAATAAAGTCAAAACTTTAAAAGTTATCAGCCTGAGAATAAGTTTGTCTATGACTAATTTTGGCTTGTTCCCACAATGAGTCATCACTGGCTTTGGAAAAAACTTTACAGGCTTGTCAGTTATGGATACTTCTTTTTTGATCTTCTTCTTCTTTATAGACTTTCATCTGGTATGAATTTAAGAGTTTTGTATCTCTTGCTGAAACTACTCATAAACTTCAACAGAGTGACAAATTACCTTACTATGATATTTACAACTAGTGCCTACTATATATGCTCTATGATAACTATGTGAACTCACTGGTTGTATCATGTCAACTCTTTATAAAGCATCAAATAGCTAACTAAAATGTATCTTAATATCTACTACTTTTCTCTTTAAATGACATTCCAGTTCTTCATTCAGAGCATTCATATTATGATTAGGTAAAGGGTTACCACTAACATTTGGTGTAGTTACCCCTCCTATATCGAAGCTAATCATTTCATTTTTAATCAGCCATTGCACTTTATGTTTCAAGACAGTGTAATTTTTAATAGAATGACCAATAATCCATAACGATAGTCACAATGGGCTGTAAGATTATACCACTCAGGGTAAGATAGCTTGAGTGGCTCTAATTTGCTAGAAGTAATCAAATGACTGTTATAGAGTTCACGATATAACTCTGTATAGGTTATGATGATTAAATCAAATACATGTTTTTCATGAGTAGTTCGTTACTCTCGTGATCCACCTACTGGGTTAGTAGGACAAGTTTGAAATCCTGTTAGAGGTTGGATGTTAAGGCTGTATGTGAGAGCTTGAGGGCTAAAAATAGGTTGGTATGTGGATGGGTAAGATGGTTGTGGTATGGATTGGTATGGGTAAGATGAAAAATTATTCACAGTTGGATAGTACGGGAGTAACCCTATGGTGGATAAGATTGATAACCCCTATAACTGTTTGTTAAAACTCACTGCTTGAGCTTCGGTCTCTTTCTCGTCAAACGTCTTCTTAGTTTTTCTTCTTTTTAACTTGTCATTCTTGATAACATTCTCAATAATTTCTCTCAAAATCATCATGTCGATGAAATTTTTGGTTACATTCTTATCATCTTTTCATAATAGAAAGATTTCAGAATGCTGATGAATAGCACCGTAGTTTTTTTTTTAGTTAAATGAGGTTACACCTAAGTAGCCATATTTTTCTACCTCTGAGCGTATTCTTTGAATGATTCATTCATTTTTTTTTCATATTTTGTAAAGAAAGGTGATCAAGAGCTAAGTTTATAATATGATAGTATTGACTGATGAAGTCATGAGCCATATCATTTTAAAAAAAGTATGATTCTTATCTAGTTAAACATACCACCTAACAGCAGAACCCGTAAGGCTATCTTAAAAAACATACATTAATAGTTTTTCATTATGAGCATGGGCTACCATTTTTTGATAGTACATAGTGATATGAGTCTTTTGGCACTTTGTACCATCATATTTTTTAAATTTTGGTACTTAAAACTTTGGTAGAATTACCACATCTAGGACTAAGCACAACCCAGCAGCATTGCCAGAACCATAAAACCTAATTTTTTTTACAGCCTGTAACCTTTGTTCAAGCATACTAATCTTCGAATCGTCTTGAGATTCCACCATATTTGCCTTTTCTTTCTCTTTTTCTTTTAGTTCATCAAAATCTGAAACTTAGATTGGTTTTACTACCTTTTTAATAAAAACAGGATTCATATAGCTATGGTAATACCTTGAATTAGAGGTAGATGGCATTTCAGGATATGTAGGATATGTAAATTATTGATGTGGGGCCTCTTGTGTAGGTTGAGCTTGAAATGGACTAAAACTAAATGGATATAAGGGGTCAGTCACTTCTTATGATGGAGGGCCCTGTTGGCTTATATTTTTTTCAACCCTTTTTCTTTATTTAACTTGTTGAGAGCATCCAAAATTTTACTTAACTTAGTCTTAAGCTTTTCTTGAGCTTTTTTTATCTTTTCAAGTTGATGAGAGTTTTCTTGCTCAATTTGTCTAGCTTTGGCTCTTATATTGTATCGATGGGTGAAGTTTTTACTAGGTGGAGCTATATTTGAATCGTGAATACCATACCTTAGAATTAACAAGTTTATATGACTATCTTATGGTTACTTTGTTAAATGTATTGAATGAGAATGCAATGGATGAAAATGCATGTATGAAAAGAATATTTACCTTAAGACAGTATTCAACCAAAAGATTTCATTTATTCCTAAGTACTTTCGTTTACATAAAATTTATCATCCTAGAGTTATAACCATAAAATCATTTGATTTGTTCATACTGGTCTCTTGCTTCCTTGATGAAGTTCAACAGGCACTGCCCATGTTCTCCTACTAGGGCCACCACTTATTTTAATGCCTTTGTCTCTTTTACCATCTCTCTTGCCTTACATACCTCTTTGTAAATTTAGGTCATTAAGTGCTTAATGTACTTTTATCTTCCTAGGTTCTCTCTTTTACCACACCAGATTTGGTATAATAACTCTATGCTTTCTAACCAATATAGCAATGTAGTCTTCTTGTTCATTCAATTTCTGTCACAACCTACTTAAGTAACTGTTCAACATGTTATTCTTTATTTGTACTTAGTACTTTCTTCTTCTAATTCAGTATATTCTTGCTTCAACCTTGCATTTTTTTCAATTAGCTTAATAATTGTTATCTTTTTGGCTAGTACTTTTACACACAACCTCTTATGTTCATGGTGTAATTTTGATAAGTCTTGGATGGCTGTATCACGTTCTCTAATGATCTTGCAGACTTTAGGTTTATGTTTTTCAGCTCCATCTTTTCACTGATCTTTCTCTTCTTGAAGCTTCTGAATCTCTTGCTTTAGCCTATCTTTTTCAGACTCATTCTTTCCTTATAAGTTCTAATTCTAATGGTGTTTCTTCAGGCATTTCTTTTGTTGGCGGTTGGAAGCTTTCATAAGTGAATACCATTTGTTATCTCCATCTTGCTTTCCAAACTAAGTACCCCTGAGTGACTTTATCAGTGAATGGTCCAGGATTCATTTTACGAGGGTTTTTCAATGCCTTAATCATCTCATTCATCTTCTAAAATGCTTTTGGCTCATTATAAGAAAATTTTGATTAATGAAGCTCATACGTTATAGGAATGAACTGTTCTGTCCTAAACTACCTTCTCACTAGAAGTGGTGTATAACTTATTACTCCTCATAAACCCAGTAGTGGGACCACAGTGTTTTCTCTACACTAATATAGCATAGGTTTACGATTCATCCATGGGATCAACTATCTTACTTCAGTGCTTATCAATTTTTGTAAGAAAGCTACTCACTCTTTTTTAGATTTTTTTTCGACCATTCATTTTTACAGAATTCTTTGATCGAGGCTCAATTACGAACATAAAGCTTCGAGAAAGCACTTTTTCTCCATTCGAAGTGGCTTTTTATCAATAGGTATAATAACTGTATGCAGCTTATAAAATGCCCTTCATTTCAGCTATAATAACTTAAAGATCTGATAGTCTCTGCTAATATTATCGTTGAAGGGTTATAGTCATTAATCACACTTTCGAAAAAATCAATTACTGCTATTTCAATATAACGCAACACCTTTGGAAATATCACCATTCTATATATGGCTAAGGTAAATATGTCTAACCCTCATTTTTTGTCAGCATGTTGCATTAAAAAATCATGAAAAAACTTTCAAGGTAGGCAAACCTGTTCTTGTTTCTTCTTTATATGAGAATCCATAATCTTTTTGTTTATCCTTATGAGATGGGCCAAATTCTTATGAAATCTTTATTTATGTTTTTTTGACAAATATCTTATTAGGAGCCTTAGATGCAAAACTAACAAAGTCGAATATTCTTCAATGATGGGTATCATGTCAACTTCATTAAAGATGAAATACTTGTATGCAGGATCTCAGAATTGCATTGCAGCTCTAATTAGTTGATGGTCAATATTAATTGTAAAGAGGTGTGCTATATGTTCATGACTTTAGCAAAACTCCTCTTATCTAGTCGGACTCATCTTCTTTCATATATCAACTAAATCCTCTAGATTATTTTGTTTGAAGAGGATGGATGTTTCTTAAGTCAAAATGGAATCATAGCTAATCGGTAGACAATCCCCATTCTTTAGTTGAGTTTTTTCTGATTGGACTTTTACTTCGTTGGGTGACTAACAAGGAGCTAATACAGAAGAAGAGCAAACTAGTCATTCTATGGAGTCCATGAAAATTTTGTTGCTGAATACCATCTTTCAGGCAAATGTTCTTTATGCAACTTTATGATATGAGTATGAATCATGCAAACATGAATAAGAAAAGAGGTTAGTATATCACATAAAGATAAATAAACAAATAAATAACTAAATAAATTAAAACGTCACACACAATAAAAATGAATCATATGCTTTTGGTCAATTCTAAAGGGAAGGAGATGGCTCATCTATCGGTTAGGCACCTCTAAGGTCTACTATATGTGGTTTGAGGTTTAAAGTCTAAAGGTTACCAAATTACTCCTTACATCGTCGTCCATTATAGACTAGTAAGATACCTCAATCCTCTCTTATTACAGGCTACAAGTGAAAAATGTTCAATTTGAGTGAGAGTATTTCACTAGCCACTACGAAGGTATTAAAATCTTACGAAAGCAATAGGTACTTTACTCCCTCATAAAAAGATAAAACTCAGGTATAGAACTTATGTTATGCACATGCATATGAATGACATGATTAACAAAGTATATAAATATAAATGAAAAAAATATATATACAAAAGGTTCAATTTGATTAGGCTTTTGGATAACACGAATTTATTCGCTGGCCTAACTCTCAGTGGCAATCTCCAGTTGAGTCACCAAACTGTCATAACGTCTAGATTCGGGGATCTATCACTAGACATTGACTTAAAAAGTTGCTACAAATCTTTTTTGTTTAGGTGCGATTGACCACCTAAAGAATCTATCCCTTCAAGGAACACTTAAGCTTGACTAAGGGTCTCTAAAAGAATAAGTTCCAGTCTATTAACTAAAACAGGGTTCGAGAGTTCAATTATATATGAGGAAGGTTATAGCACCCTCACAATACCTATTGAAAGATGGTACTAGCTTGATTTTATGTTATCCGATAAGTCTTAAAAATTTTATCAACTAATTAATTATTGAAAATTATTCTTAATTAACTCTAATACTTTTGGCATAAAATTAAAAAATTTTTCTCACCTCAAGAGTATGTAAGAAAATTACTGTTTCACTTGCAAAGACTTGATCGTTGATTATTTAACAATAAAAAAAATTCAAGAAAAAGAAAAAAAAAGAATGAAATAAAAAAAAGGAATAATGATTCAACTTTTGATATAAATCATTTTCTTTTTATTCTTTATTTAAAAAAAAAAAAACTCATTGCTTTTGTGTAAGAAAAATTGATACTTTCAACTTTTCCTTAATGCATTAAAATATTTTTATTTTAAGAAAAATTGATACTTTCAACTTTTTCTTAAAATATTTTTTCTTGATAATTTTTATTTTTAAGGAAAATTGATACTTTCAACTTTTCCTCAAAAATATTTTTTTCTGAAATTTTGATTTCAAAAAAAAATTAAACAAAATTAAAATTAAAATTAAAATTAAAATTAAAAAAATTTAAGGAATACCTAATAATCTTAATTTAGAAATAATAATAATAATAATAATAATAATAATAATAATAAATTAATGAAAAAAAACCTTAAGGTGGCTTAGCTTAGCGGCTGGAATTCGACTCGATTTTAGGAAGAAAAATGGCTTTAAGGTGTGGCTTGGTGGGAAGCGGCTCGGCTTGGCTTAGGTCTAGGGAGTCGGTTGGCACTAGGTTAAAACGGGTTGGCGCTTAGGTTGGGTTAGGCCAAACAGAAATGCGCGAATCCTTTGAGTTTACTAATGCCAAAACGACGTCATTTTAGCAAGGTATATAAGCTAAAAGCTCAACCTTTCAGCAGAGGCGTCTTCTTCTTCTCTCTTTTTCCTTCTTTTTCTCCTCTTTCTCTCTAAACAAAATCCAGTTTTTGATTAAATTTTAACTGAAAATTGAAAAAATATGTCCAAATATGGGCTTTTGGTTGAAAAAGTCGTCGAAAAACTTAAATTTGATCAAAAAATTTCATCGAATTTTCCAGAAAAAAAACCCCAAAAAATTCAAAAAAAATTCCTAAAAATTCTAAACTGGCCCTAAACACTTTTTTTTGCTTCTGTTTCACCTTTCTCTTATGTTTTTCTTTGTTCTTGGGTTTTGTTTTAACATTTATTTATAAGGATTGATCAGAAGAGTTTTTGATCAATCCTAATTCCATCTGGGATTAGAATTCAAACTTTGAATCCAATCCCAACTCTGTCAGCCTCCAAATTCACGTCTAAATTCACTTCCATGACTTTTTTTTTATTTTTAATTAATCTAATTATTATCTCCTAATTAATCAAGAAAAGATAAAATCAACAAAAAATAATAATATAATAGTAAATAATAAAAATAAATAATAAACGAAAATAGTAATAATAATAAAATAAAAATAAAAACAAAATAAAAATTAAAAAATAGGCCCATATTGTCTATTTTAGACCAAGCCCAATTAATCCGAGCTTGAACTAAATAAGGTATCTATGATTATTTAAGATATATTTTGTACAAAAAACACCTTCAATAATATATGTTAATAAATGTTAAAGTATTTATTATTAATAAAAGAAATGAAAAGTTGTTAACATATATTTTAAGAAGATTATGATAATTATTTAGAAATTAATATATAAATTTTTTTAATCAAATGAATGAATCTGAACATGAGATATCTTAAAAATAAAAATAAAAACCTATAAATATAGCATTTTTTTTTAGAATCATATTCTTCTTTTAAAATTTAAAATTTGACGAACTAAATATTACTATTGGAAACAATGAAATATTATGTATAATAAATAGTTGTTGGCAAGTTTATAATTTGGTCAAATGGTCAAACCTTTTTAGATATACTAATATCTACTATTTAATATCACCAACAATCACGCTTTTTAAATTTTTCGTTTTTTATTGGAACCATTTAGATCCTAAGAACTAAGAAAAAAGCAAAAAGAAATTTACTAAAAAACAAGTTGTTCTTGAAAAGAAAAAAAAATTAGAAATTGAATAGCACTAAAGTACAAATTTTCCGCGTGTTACATTTGGATATCGACCGTAGTGGCAACTTGGTAAATTAAAGAAGAAATATGAGCTTATTCATTACAATGTGTACCATATGTGTTCACGGGAGAGGCGTTTTATTTCCATAAATTCCATAAACTTCTGAAATCACGGAAACATGTGGTCACCGTGCTTTCAACCTCTTGCTGTTTACTCTAAAACCCAAACTCCGACCCGTCTCTCTTCTTCTGCTTCTGCATCTGCATCTGCATCTTCCTCCGTATTTGTCTCGTCTGCAAGACTTTGTTTTAAGGTTCTGAAATTCTACACAATATTCAAATTTAGCTTATTGCAGTTGTTTCCATGGCGGCAAGCCTATCAGCTGCCATTACCACTAAACCCTTCCGTTCATTTCTATCTAATTCCCACCAAACGCCGAAGCCAACGCCACTTTTCCATCCTTTACTTCACTTCCAAAAACTTACCTTTGGAGCTCGAAGGAAGACAAGCTATGCTGTTTGCTTTGTGCTGGAGGAACGGAAACAGAGAACTCCGCCGATCGTAAATATCGTAGAAGAAGAATCCGATGACGTTAGAGATCCTCAGATCTTAATACCCACACGTGTGGCGGAGAAGTTAGCTAGAAAGAGATCGGAAAGGTTTACGTACCTTGTTGCAGCTGTCATGTCTAGTTTTGGGATCACTTCGATGGCTGTTATGGCCGTTTATTATAGGTTTTCTTGGCAAATGGAGGTTTGTTTTCCTCTCTTCTCCCTTTTTTATTTTTATTTTTCTTTCTTTTTTTTTTTTAGTATGGCCAATTTCTGAAATTGGGTTATTTTTCATTTTAAGGGTGGAGAGGTGCCTCTCTCTGAAATGTTTGGTACATTTGCTTTATCAGTTGGTGCCGCTGTAGGTTCAATTTCATTCATCAGTTGTATACCTTATTTTTTATATAATTGCATTTGAAGTATGAATTGATTGTTGAATCAGAGCCTGGGTGGTATTCGATTTTCAGGTAGGCATGGAGTTTTGGGCCAGATGGGCACATCGAGCTCTCTGGCACGAATCTTTGTGGCATATGCACCAGGTATTTATGTTCCTCTTCTCTCATTCCCCTTCTTTTCATTCCTCTGTAAAGGCCTATTTTAAGCAGCTGAGAATTGAGATTGAACTGTTTCGAAAAAGATTGCTAAAAAATGAATTAGTGATGAATTTTATTACTATTGTTATTTGCAGTCTCACCATCGACCTAGAGAAGGTGCGTTCGAGCTAAACGATGTGTTCGCCATAATCAACGCCGTCCCAGCAATTGCTCTTCTCTCTTATGGTTTCTTCAACAAAGGCCTTGTCCCTGGTCTTTGTTTTGGTGCTGTAAGTGTCTCTTTCTGTCTACTTACTACGCTATTTTCTTTTTTTTCTTCCTCTCTCATTATCTGTGTGAATCCTAACGGTTTAATCCCCACTTAACTACTCGGGATTAGAAAACATTTTCTGTTTGTTCATACCTGGAAATAAAATGACCCTAATATCCTCATTAGCAGTAGAACTTTTCCTTTTGACTTGGGTTGGGTCCAGGGGCTTGGCATTACCGTGTTCGGAATGGCCTACATGTTCGTCCACGATGGCCTCGTCCACAAGAGATTCCCGGTTGGGCCAATTGCCAACGTTCCCTACTTCCGGAAAGTTGCTGCGGCTCACCAGGTTAGTATGCCCCCACACCAAACATCTTTATTAGTCTTTTTTTTTTTTTTTCTAAATGAATCTAACAGCGATTATCTCCTTTGGATTTGATGTTTGGGTTTCAGCTCCATCATTCAGAAAAATTCAATGGTATCCCATATGGGCTGTTTTTAGGGCCTAAGGTGAGATTGTCCTGAAAACATCTTTTTCTATTATTCCATTTTTGTCTCTGCTCTATTTCTTTGGTTTGCTTTAGATTTTTCTACTGTTGTGAATTGAAATTTTTGTGTTGGGATGGAGCAGGAACTGGAGGAAGTGGGAGGGCTAGAAGAATTGGAGAAAGAGATTAACAGAAGAATCAAATCAAGCACCGGTTCATGATAATTCTACTGTTCAAGGGGGACCCATTTTTGAGCAATTGTCAATGTAGAGAAATAATATTGTCGTTATCATAAATGGAAAATGATTTTGGGTTGGATTTCAATTCCCAGTAGAAAAGCATCCCGTTGTTTCCTATTCCTAGTAGAAAGGCATGGATTTCTTTTCTTTTCTTTATTTTTTTTTCTCTAAGGAAACAATGGACAAAGGTTCGAGGAAAGAATTAGAGCCAATGACTTGGAAAGATAAACCTTCAAATTTCAATAGCAATACTGTGTAAGAATCAGACGTAAAAAAAATACAGTGTACTCTTATGGGAAATTATATGGTTTTCCCACTGAAAATGAGCATTTTAATTTGTAACTCAAGCTTTACTTGAGAAGAGTTGTCTCTACTGAGTAGCTAGTTGTACAATCTCATAGTGATAAAAGACTGATAAAAAAATTGTTATACATAAATATTAGTACTAATGAATTTAAAAATGAAGCCAAACCTCAGTCCAAGGTAAAGGTTGCTTTCACTTGGTCTGCCTACCACCCAAAAGCTCAGACCTCCGATAATTTTTACTTTAAGAAGGATACATACCCTCAGCAATGGGAATCCGTAAAGTAAGCAAACTTTTCACTGTTTTCACTTTTCAACCCATGTGCTGTCCTGTCTTGTGTGGTCACTGATCTGGCACTAGTGATGACAACAAATCGGATTGAAGTGAGTATCCGAAGTGAGTTTTTTTACTCTCGAATTTGAATTAATTTTAAATATTTAAATTTAAATTCGATTTAATTTGATAAATTTTTTATTATTTTTATTTTTAAATTCGATCTAACTCAATATTATGTAAAATTATATTCGATCTAATTCGATTTGAAATTAATAAAATATTATTTTAAATATAAATATAAAATTAAATATATATAAAAATAAATATAAAATTATATAATTTATTAAAAAATAAATTTTTTATATATATCAAATCGACAAACCCAATTTCAAATTTTTTTTTATGTCATCGACTCGACTCAATATAATACTTAATTTTCAAATAAAAGATCAACCTTAAAAAATTAAATCGGATAAGAAACCGTCAGTTTCAAATTTTTTTCCTTCTCTATCTGGCACCTCCGTCCATTCAGAAAAGGTGTAGTTATTAAACTAGAACACCGTAAAGTGACTGGCAAATTACTTAAATTTTATATCGGCTATAAGCTAAGCCCACAGCATTTGTTATTATAACAGAGAAGTAACATAGAAGAAAACAAATTTAATTTTTTGGTTTGGAATTTTTGTGTTCTGTAATTTTTTTGGATTTTAATTATTTTTAGGTCAAATTAAATCGAATCTCATAAAAAAAAAATTTTTTAATATTTATTTTTTTCATTCATAAAATTTAAAATTAAAATTTTATTTAAATCAAAATTTTTATCATTTAGATTAATAAGTGTTAATAAGATAAATTTAATTTAATATATTATCATCAGGAGTTTCAAGATGGGGTTAAGCGGTCTGCTCATTAAAACATCACATGTGAACTTTATGTCCTTGACCACATTGGCAAACCCTGCTATCAGCAAAAAGTTTATGATCATTTCTTATTTACCCAATTAGGTCCTAAAGCTATCCTTTGCCCAAAATCGAAACAGTGTAAGGTTTGCAAGTTCACCCAACCTTAACTGTCTAGCTTACTTTATCTAGATTCTAGTTATCTTTGTTATATTATATAATAACTTTTTTGGTATAAAAAAAGTTAAAAATAAAAAAATAATTATAAATATTGATATTTAAATTTCAAACTTATTTAATATCATTTTTTAAGAATAATTATATAAAATAATTGAATTGTGTCTTAAATTCATTATTCAACAATAATTTTTTGTGTAAATGAGACCATAGCCTAATAACAAGGGAAATAATTATAAACGCCGAACTCTAAATCGATAAATAATACCTCTTAAAGTCATCAAACACACTATAAAGCTCACCTGTTTCTTACAAAAATTACCAAAAACACTATAAAGGTTACCAAAATGCTTACAAAGGTTAAAAAAAAAAAAACACTATAACAGAAAATTACAAAGTTACCACAATTCTTACAAAGATTATAAAAAATACAATAATGGTTACAAAAATTATTACAAAGGTTATCAAAAGCAATGCAAATGTTACCAGAAATACTACAAATTTTATAAAAATAATTACGAAGTTTACAAAAATTACAAAGGTTACCAAATTGTGAAGGTTATCAAAACACTTCAAGCCAAACACATTATAAAGGTTACCAATTTCTTATGAAGATTACCAAAAACACTGAAAAGGTTTCAAAATTCTTACAAAAGTAAAAAAAATACAACCCATTTTACCTTAATCTTACAATGATTATAAATATATATATATATATATATATAAACCATTAGAAAAGTTATTAAAATTCTTATAAAGGTTAAAAAGACACTACAAAGTTTACCCAAATTTTACAAAAGGTTACCAAATTTCTTACAAAGGTTACAAAAAACACTATAAAAGTCACCATAATTCTTACAAAGATTACCCAAAAACACTACAAAAGTTAAAAAAAAAAATTACAAAGGTTATCAAAAGCAAATGTTACAAAATAAATTATAAATGTTAGGAAAATACAACAAATGTTGTCAAAAGTATTACAAAGATTACCAAAAACACCTCAAAGATGATCAATTTCTTTAAAAAATTACCAAAAACACTACAAACATTATCAAAAATAGTATAAAGGTTACCAAAATCTTATAAAGGTAAAAAAAAAACACAAAAAAAGGTATCAAAATTTTTACGAAGATTAAAAAACACTATAAAAATTATCAAAATTCATACAAAAGTTAAAAATATATATAGAGCGATTCAAAATTATTCCTACAAATTAAGATTATAAAAAATATTACAAAAATTAGCAAAAGCAATGGAAGTTAAGGTTACCAATACCTATGTTCTTATATTTCTAATTTACTAAAACAGGAAAAACACTTCACTCTTTTGGACAACAAGAAGCTAGAAAAAAAGGTGAACTTATTTCAATCAAAGCTAAAAATCTCATGCAGGTGGAGGGAAAGTGGAACTTTGAGACAGCCACGTCAAAAACAAGACAGATCGACAAGGTTGGTCAAACGGAATCAAGGAATTAATACTAATGTACTAATGAATTCGAGTCCTACTTGACTTGATCCATATTTTAATGTGTCCTAATAATAGACCGCAACCTGAAAGATATTTATATATATATATATATATAAATTATGAAAAAGTTTTGGTGGATTCATGATTTTCCTCTTGAAACTTCTTACAATCTTTTTCAGTTAATGGGTTACCTGTCGACTCTGCAGCATCAGAAACCCCACAATTAGTTACTCCAATAATGCAATGAAACATAAGCACAGTGGCCTTGACACTCAACTTTATAACCCCGGATAGGATTAATTAGGACTAGCAATTGATTTATTTATTGCTGTTAATAATCTGTGTTGGGTTTTGCATTAAAACCAATAATCCAGTTTTCCAATACCTGTCAAACTTCCCACGTTTTAATTGATCAATAATTTCATAATGGAAAGCAGGAAAGGTCAACAAAAAGCAATCTACTGAGTTCTGAGTCTGGCCTTCAACTTTTTGTATAGTATTATTGGCTTCTAATGTTAAAAGTACTAAACGGGTATTTGCAATTATATGCATGTCTGCAGCATTGATATTGACCATAACCTAAAACTCTAAACAATGGATTTTTAGTGTCAACGAGGTTTTTTTTTTTCGTTCTTTCGGCCAATAGTTGAGTTGATGCACCGTTGAACACGCAACCGACCTTTCCTTGTCGTGGCAAAAGCAAGAACCAAATATCCATCCGTATGCTTGGCACTGTGGATTTCTTCTTTTTGTTAATGGAGGTGGCTCTAAGTGATTGGCTAATTCATTGTATTTGTTATCCAATGTATGTTTAATTAGTACTTTTTTTATTTAGTTAAAGTGTGATGGGAAGAACGTGGACTATGAATGGACTTTCTCCACCGCCCTACCCAACACCTCACCTCCACTAAAGTGGGGGCGGCTTTGGACCCATTTTTATCTGTCGGTCTCCCATTTTTCTGCTGCATTTTCTCCATTGTTGCTTTATGAAGTCCACTATCACATTTTAAGTTGGATAAACTTCAAATTATCTTTTCTTTTTGCAGGTCAGATTTTTTAACTTGGAACTTACAAACTTAATGTTGCAATGTGCTAAGTACATCTTCTATATATTATATACATATATATATATATATTTGAAATACATCTTCTCTATATATTTAGGATTAGTTATTATCAAATTATATTTATTCAAAAAAATTATTTAAGATTTTATCTTTGTATTTGCTAATATTTAGATGACATTATATATTTTTAACTGATGATAATTATCTTAAAAGTAATTAAGTTATGTCAACTCTTAATTTAGGTTATGTAAGTTGAATTTAGTAAAATCCCAAAATTGAGTTTCCCTAAAAAAAAAAAAAAACTCTTATTTTTTCGCTTCACATATCATTTGGTATCAGTCTCATGTTAACCCAAGTTCAAGGTTAAATCCTAGATTAAATGGAAAGTTACTGACTTCTCAAAATAGAAAGTCTTGTTGTCAGCGAAATCTTGAAACTTTTTTAATTCCTCAAGATTGTCCTTTGGACTGGACAAATAGATATTCTTCAAAAACTTGATTAGAACGATTCATTTTGAAACAATTAAAGATACATTCTCATATCAATAAACGCAAGTCTCGTTGAATCAAAATCAAACAACTTGGCTTGGGCTGTTTGAGCATCACAAAACTTTTGGTTTTATTTTTTTTATAAATCAAAAGTTGTAACATGAGAATAAAAAAATAATATTGACGTTGAAATTTAAAATTTAAAATTATTAAATATTATTTTTTAAAAGTAATTACACGAATTATCTAAATCAAATTTTGAATTTATATTTTAGAGTATTTTTATCACTTCCTTAAACACTTCTTGATTTTTATGGAAGGAAAATAGGGAAAAGGAACACTTCTTTTGTTCGGAGCGGGGGATTTGAACTGGTTCTTTTTTACTAGCGATTATTATGTGCCAGAACCAAGCACTTGAGTCTTGTTTTCCCTTTAATTACCATGGGCTAGTTTTGTGCGGGAGGTCCGTAGGCCAAGGTTACCTTGAAGCCCACAAATCATTGATTTGCCTAGAGTTAAGATTAGGAGGCCAAAATTTTGCTACGTTCGCCCGGAGGGCCTTTTTTGCCGGAGTCACATTCTTTAAACCAGAAGGTGGTCTCAATTTTAGCCCATTAGGCCCAGATATTGGGCCCCAAGGAATTAAAGTAAATAATCAAATCCGTCCCTCGATTGAGTTGGTCGTCGGCCGTCACTTCACCGGGAAAACTAATGCAGTACTAAACGAGTAGACATGATTGAACGCCGGCGATGTCGCTGCCCGATTCGTGTGTTTTAAGCCAAATTTTATTGAGAAACTCAAAACCCACTTCCATTTATTACATTTACGGTGCAAAAACGCTGAGTTGGAGAAATGCATCTTAGCGTCGAAAGTAGAATCGTCGTATCGCACTTCTAACAACTCGTGCAACCCAAAGAGAAGAAGAAAGCAAGTTTGTGTATTTAAAGAATCAAAATCAGAAAGAGTGGATTCACTTTGTAGGTGTTTGGAGGTTGTGGGTTGTCGGCTCTAGCTTTGCTCGCTGTCAAACAAGTAAGCTTTTGCAGAGCTCTGGTACTAGCAGAAAATAATATTATAATGAGCAAATATATTTTTTTATTTGTTTGAATTGATCTTCAGGGTTTTGAGGTTAGTGGGTCGGATATAAAGTGGAGTAGCTTCATGGGTGGGCTGCAAGGAGCTGATGTACGCTTGCATGTTGGTCATTCGATGTTAAATATTCAAAGCCAAAATGGATCAAGATTCCCCAATGCCATTGTTGTTTCTAGTGCCTTTCCACAAGATAATGTAGAGATTTTACAAGCCATGTCCATTGAAATCCCTGTGTGAGTATTAAGCAAGAATCAGCTTACTTTATCCTCCTGAAATCCTGGGAAATACATCCAATTTACAGTTATTGGTTCACTTTGATAACTTCGTAGTTGGGTCCATACGTTGCTTGTAATTATTTGGTCGGTGTAATTGCTGCTCATTGTGTTTTTCTGTCGCAGTTACAAACGAGATTATTGGTTGGCAAAGCTTACCGAGAATCACAAATTAATTGCTGTCAGTGGAACCCATGGTATATGATCTGATAGTGGTCTCATTTGTTGTAACTTTTATTGCAACATTCCATTTTTAATGTATGAGGCAGGCTGATGAATATGATGGCTGCTTCTAGGGGTTATCACCTTACATAGCTGTCATAACAAATGTGGAGTGGGAGCATGTGGATATCTTTCAAGATGAGGTTTGTGACTCATTGTCTAGTAATGATGGACAACAACAATTTTACTATGAAACTATTGATAACCGGGCTTAGTTTGACCTGACATTATCTTTTCTTGTTAATTAGGAAGCGGTTGAAACTTTTTACAAGAGGTTTCTTAAAAGAATTAGAATGTGTGGACATCTCATTATATGTGGGGACAGTTATGATTTGTGCAACTATGTTGTCGCATATAATTATATCATGACCACTTAGAATGTTCTTTTAAGACTCTAAGTCCCTTCCAGCATATTGTTTTCTGTTATTCATGTTAATTGATGATTTCTTATTCGTCTCTTTTATTAGTTAGGGCGGATGGTACTCATGTTAATTTTGGTTACAATCTATAGTAACGTTTTCTATCAATTAGAGTTAGTTAACATCTGCTAAAAGAATTTCTGCATGCACGTACATATCACAACCAAAAGTCAAAAGAATAGGTTATACTAATTGAAGAAACTCCTTTGGAAGGGAACAACAATTTAGGAGTGTAAAAGGGATCTTTGTTGAGGTGAGGAAGCTTTGCAAATAAGTAAAACAAGATGTGTTGGGAGACGACACAGAGAAAGATAAGAACAGACCTTGAAGTATTGAATGCTGCGGCAGGTGATGAAACAAGGCTTGGTAGAGAAGAGAATGAGACTAAAAAAAGGATTTAAGAGGAGAGAATTGCAAAGAGAACTAAGTAAGTTTGCTAAAAGTCTCCAAAAATCCCCCAATGAATTGTGGAAACTCCTATTTATAGGTTTTAAGAATAGGAGTTACATATCTTGAGTATTGACAAGAATAGTGGTGAATAATGAGAGAATTGACTGTTACAAAAGTATTAATATATTGTATAATGAGGGTTTAATTAGTTTTTTGGTAATAGGCATAGTGACTATAAAAGTTCACTATCTATTCTAAAGGAAATGGAGAAACACTCATATATCAAGAAAAAGCTAAGAAAAAATCTCTTAACTATCTCCATATTTGATCCACCAAGTCAAGCTCCCTGGAACATCCCAATAGTGGAATTAACCCAAGAACCGTGCCATATTATGAAGTTATTTTCACTTCTTCTTTCGATGAAGTAACATTCGATGAAGCATCTTTTGTGTAATAACTTTTAATGAAGCAACTTGTGTTTTAAGAGTTTTCGATAAAGGTGTTGGTCTTGTTCCTTAAGGAAGTTATTTCAAGAATAGTTGTTCTGTGAAGAGTTGTTCATTGAATAGTTGTTCCGTAAACGGCTATTATGTAAAAAAAGTATTCCATGAATAACTATTTCGTAAAATAACCTTTATTGAAATAGTTTTATTACCTGTTCTGTAAAATAATCTTCACTAAAATAGTCTTATCCCCTTTTCTAACATATCCTCAATTTTAACAATTTTAAGGAAATTTAAAAGAATAAAATATTAATAATCAAAATCAAATATCTACATTTTCTCCTTGCATGAGAATTTTTAGTATAAGAAGTTCTCATGCGCTAGTACAATTATAGAGTAAAAGTAAAATATAATATATATTTACTCTTTTAATTTTAAAGATGAATGATTTAAGTTTGCCACCGCATGATAGTTCTTAGTATAAGAAGTTTTCATGTACTAGTATAATGAAAGAGTAAAGGATGAATAATGTTATGCCTTATTCAAAAATATGTATATTTTGACAGCACATTGTGCATGGGCTGATTCATTACCCCCTGCATGGAATTTCTTTGATAAAGATCAAAGAATGTTCTATGCTTAAAATAAATACATTTTAACATTATAAATCAAGGAATTACTTGTTAGATAGTTGTGTTTCCAAAAAAAAAAAAAAAAAGAACAACTATAAAAAAATTACAGATGAAAGCGTCTCCTTAAAAAATAGTAGAATTATCAAAAAGAATATGTAATGACCGTGTTTCCCTAAAGAAATAGAAAAGTTATTAAAAAGAATAAGTAATGAGAATGTTTCTAAAAAAAAAAAGATTATTAAAAGAAATAGGTAAATGAGTGTTTTTTTAAAAAATAGAAAAATTATAAAAAAAAAAGGTAATGGGAGTGTTTCCCTGAAAAAAGAAAAATATTCAAAGGAATAGATAAGGGAGTATTTCCCTAAAAAATAGGAAAATTATTAAAAGGAATAGATAATGGGAATGCTTCCTTAAAAAGTAAAAAATTATTAAAAGGAATATGTAAGTAAGTGTTTCCCTAAAAAAAATAGAAAATTAATAATAAGAGTGTTTCTTTTAAGAAAAATATGAGAACAAGTAATGCGAATGTTTCCATAAAAAATAGGAGAATAAGTAATGAGATTGTTTTTTTAAAAAATAGGAGAACAAGCAATGGGTATTTTCCTTAAGAAAGTAGGAGAATAAGTAATCAAAAGTTTTTCTTTAAAAAATAGTAGAATTAGTAATGATGATGTTTTCTTAAATATGGTAGAATAAGTAATGAAAATATTTTCTAAAAAAATAGAAGAATAAATCATGATAATACTTCTCTAAAAGAATAGAAGAACAAATATTGTACAATAAATTAAGTATTATTTAGGAGAACAAGCAATGAACATCAATTTGTCTTTAAAAAAAAATCAAGATAACTAAAAGGCATTGACAAATTGAATCATTTTTTTTTTAAAAAAAAATAGTTCTGCTCATGAATCGTTTATTAAAACGATGTACTAGCAATTTTGGTTTCTCTTTTTTTTTTTTAATAATGAAAAGAGCTTCATAGAGTAATGTATGATAATCACTTTGTAAAGAATGATGAATGAAAAATTCTTCATGGAAAACATTTCTTAGAAATATGTTTAAGGAATACTTTTTAAAGAAAAATATTTTTTTGAATGCGGGGAATACTTTTTGAAACAATATAGAAATAGTTCTTCCAAGAAAAATATGTGAGCACATCCTAATTTTTTTAAAAATATATTTTAAACAGTGCATAAAAAGTGACTTTTGGAGTAGCATGCTAATTTTTTTTTTTTTTTTAAGAATGCTAAGTAACAAATGTTTCTTACATAGATTTTCTTTGAATTATACATAAATAAATAAGATGTGTTTCTTGACAATCACCCCTTAAAATGTAGGAAACATTCCTTGTAGGAGTGCGATAGATGTACTTATTAGAAATTATAAGTGAAAATACTTTTTGGGACAACATATGACAAATTTGTTTTTAGGAATCATCATTTATATACAAAAAATGTTTCAATATAGAAGTATGAATGGGAAATTAAAAAAAAAAAAGATAGGTAATGAGAAGTTTTTCATGAGAAGTATTTCTTAAAAATACGCATGAATATTTTAAAAATTCTTTCGAATAATAAAAAATAGCTTTTAGAAAAAAAATCATGTGAAATACTTATTATGATATCACAAGAGTACACCAAAAGAAAAAGTGAGAAATGCTTTTTAGACTGTCACTTGAAAAATATTTCATTAGGATGATCTATGAAAAATTTCTTATGATAAAAACTTTTAGAATAATACAAGGAATGCTCTTCTTAAGTGATATTTCATAATGTGAAGTAAATGATTAGGAAATTGTTTTTTAAAAAAAAAAAATTTTTTAGTAATGTTGTGTGAGGATATTAAAGAAGCAATTCTTGAAAATTACATATATAAGACATTTTAAGATATTGAGTAAGAAGCATTTTTTTAGAATCATTTGTCAAAGTAGTACAAGAAATGAAATTTATAAAAAATTTTTGAAGTGACATACAAGTATCAAGTATGATTGAAATATCTTTTAAAGTAGTAATGCGATGTTTCATAAGATGTTGCATGAGAAATTTTACACAATAAAAAGTATGAACAATATTTCAATTGTCAAATTTTTTTCAAAGAACTTGCATAAAAGAGTAAAGTAATGACAAAAGAAAGTAATATAAAATATTTCAATTGTTAACTTTTTTTTTTTTGTAAAGTTTATGTATATAGGGCTAATGTAGTAGTAGAAAATAGCATAATAACCAACTAGATTTCAAGAAGAACTAGTATGAAAGTAGCATAAAGTTTTTTCTTTATAAAAGAAAGATATAAAGGAGACTCAAATGACCAAAACATCTAACTTTTTTTAAAAAGAGTTTATAAATGAGTGGTGCAAGACTACAAAGATTGATTTTCTCTTCAAAAAATTTTATATCTAATAGTGACAAAAATAGTGCAAGGTTAAAAAGTGTTTATTGGAAGAACTTGCAAGTAAACTAAATGAAATAGTAAGATTTAAGACGTTTAGCTTCCTTTAGGAATTTTTTTTTAAGGAAAATTTTCACATTTGGAATTAACTATTCTTTCAAAATTGTATCATCATATGTTGGCATTATACATTTTTGCTCAACTATATTCCAAAGAGTTTTAGGCGTTTCATATGCAGATTGTTTTTGTAATAAGGTGAACATCCTTGCATATCAAAAAATGTGATATAATATAATTGTGTGTGCCTAAAAAGAACTCTCTACTTCATATTAAGGAGATAACTTTTCAACCCAATACAAATGAGATGTTCAATCCAAACAAAAATGATGAAGCTGTGGCTAAAAATTATCAAAATGATTTACATCATAGTATTTAAGAGATTGAGGTCAAGAATAAAGTGATAAAGTTATGGCCAATAATTGTATTTTCAATTTATAAAAGAGATAATTCTCAACTTGGTATTAAATGAGCTCATTTGATAGCAAGTATAAACAATAAAATTACAGTCAAAGAATAAGCAATATAGCTGTGACCAAAGAACAATTTTCAATTTGGAAATAATTTCAAACTTGGTACTAAGGACATCATTTGATAGCAAGTATCAACAATAAAATAAAGGTCAATAATAAGCGACAAAGCTACAGCTACAAAGTGATTCCTAATTTCATATTAGGGAGGTGAATTCTCAACCCAAAAAAAAAGGGATCAAACTCCACTATGTATTAAACAGATAATTTTTTCTTAACTTATTACCAAAGAGATTAATTTGATCCAAAACGGGAAATGTTAAATTGCAGCCAGTAAAAGTGGATTCAACACAGTGGCCATATCATCTTTGTATCTTATTTGATTTTGAAGATTAATCTCATGTACAATTAAAAAAAACTTTTAACATAATTTAAGGTAAAGAGATAGGTTCTTTACCTAATTTTAGGGAGTTTAACTCTAATTCCAAATCAAGGACATCTTTCTCTTCTTGCCTCTTCATCTTAGAGATGTTTTTGTTTTTCCAAAAAAGAGGAGTTTAACTCAATTCTCTCTTTTGAGGAATCAACTTCTCTACTTGGTGGGATCAGAACTATTCCAACAGCTCTTCTTTGTTGTTAGGATGGAAAATGTGCTAACAAATGTAAAACTATATGAGACTTGATAGATTTCAACTGAATAACTGATATATCAAACTCTCTAAAGAGAAAAAAGATCATCATAGTTAGTATGAATTATTGCATTCACATGCCCTCGAGGATTCTGATGAGTTGGAAATGGATTATTCTGAACTCTATTATTTTCAATCAACACTTCTCTTTTTTGCAACCTTCGATGGAATATTCTACAAAGATTTCTATATTCAACAAGTGGATGACCAACCATTCAGTGATAGTTGCAATACCTTTTGTTGGACTTTTCTTCTGTTGTTGGTGGTTGTGAAACATAGGGTACATTCACATTTCCATCCCTAATCCATTCTTGAAGAAATACCCCCACTCTATCCATTGGAATCGAGAATGGTAAAGAGCTAGTATTATCATCTTGTCTTATTCTTTATTCTTTATTCTTTATTCTAGGGTATATAATAGGACGAAGAGGTCTCATTTTTTCTCTTGCTCCTTTTTCAATTGCATTCACTGTAGGAGTATTCTTTTTGGTGAAACGATTGATTCATTATTGCCTAAGAATTGTATTATTGGTTTTTCTTGCAACTTCAACTACAGTAGCAAAGGTTGGAAGAGATAACCTTATACTTATCAATCATTCTTTGAATACATACTTTCACCAGCTTATTCTCATCATGAGAATATTGAATATGCAACACTTTTTCCCTAAAGTGTTAAATGTATTCCATGAGATCTTCCTATGACTTTTGATGTTTTATTCTCTAATCAATCAAAGTAACCCTTTTTTAGGTAGAAAAAATTTTATTCTCAAATATTCTGTACATCTGACTCCAAGATTTAACAAAGCCAAGAGTAAGATTGATATACTAGTGTAAGCTTTTTTAATAAGGGACTTAGAGAATTCTTTCAACTTTAAATCATCATATCATCTAGTTACTCTAAGAGTTTTCACAAACTTTATTACATGCTTGTAAGCATCTTTGATCTTACCATTGAATTGTTTAAACTTAGGACTAGTATAGTATTAAGATATGGCTTAGTAGCCACTATAGCAGGATAAGGCAGCTTAAGATCAAATTTAGAAAAGTTCAAACTTCTATTCTTCTTCTTAAGTAACTTTTGAAGTTTTTTTTTTTTGTGACAAAGCCTTGAGTTATGGTCAAAAAAAAAGTTATAGTGAAAGTACTAGCAATTAAGGTGTTGTTCACACTAAGATTTTCATTAAGACCAAGATTTAGCACATTTGAAATGTTTTCTCCATTGCCATTTGTAGAGGGGATAACTCCATTAAAAGTGTTTCCATTCCCATTAGTAGTGGTTTGAGCTTAAGAGGTTATGGCATTGAAAGATGTAAGTTGGGAGATAGTCTCCTTCAACTTTTACATTCTCTATTAGGAAGTTTGAATTATCTTCATCAGTTTTTGGATGTAAGCAAGGGTTTGAGCATTTTGATTTTCAGTAAAGTCTTCCATTTTTTTCGACAAAGTAAGATCAAAAATTGTTTTGCTTAATGCAATTACTCCTTCCTTGTAGAGTCACCAAAATGTAAAAGAGTTCTTTGTTGAGGTGAAAAGTATTGCAAACAAGTAAAACAGGATGTGTCGGGAGATAACAGAAAGAGATTGGAATAGTGTAGAGGTAGGTGGTGGTAGATAGTGATGCAAGATTGAATAGAGAAAAGAATGAGACTAAGAAAAGGATTTAAGAAGAGAGAATTGTATAAAGAACTGAATAAGTTTGCCAAAAGTCTTTAAAAGTCCTTAAAAGTCGACCAATGAACTATGAAAACTCCTATTTATAAGTTTCAAGAATAAGAGTTACATATCTTAAGTATTGATAGGGATAATGGTGAATAATGAGAGAATTGACCATTACAAAAGATATTAATGTATTGTTTAATGAGAGTTTAATTAATTTTTTGATACTAGGTATAGTGAATATAGAAGTTCACTATTTGTTCTAAAGGAAAAGGATAAATACTTAAACCTCTTAACTATCTTCATCTTTGATCCACCAATCCAAGCTTTTCAGAACATCCCAATAGTGGAATTAACCCATGAACCCTACCATATTTCGGGTTATTTTTACTTCTTGTTTCAGTGAAGTAACAGTCAGTAAAACATCTTTTGTATAATAACTCTTAGTAAAACAACTTGTGTTTCAAGAGTTTTCGGCAAAGGTGTTGGTCTTATTCCTTAAGGAAGTTGTTTCAAGAATAGCTATTCTGTAAAGGAGTTGCTCCTTAAATAGTTGTTCCATAAATATCTAGTTTGTAAAAAGGGTATTTCGCAAATAGCTATTCCGTAAAATAATCTTTATTGAAATAGTCTTATCATCTATTTTGTATAATAACCTTCATTGAAATAATCTTATCACTTATTCTGACTTATCATCAATTTTAACAACCTTAGAGAAATTTTAAAATATAAAATATTAATAACCAAAATCAAGTATCTATAAGGAGCATATTCCTTGCTAGTTAAACAAGTAAAAGAACTAAACTAGAGGATTCAAGGGGTGTAATGTCAATTACAAGTTCAAACATAGATGATTACAACATAAACTTACGAAATGGCATGCCTCATCAATTCATCCCAACACACAGGGTGGCTGTGATTATGTACTTGTAAATGTCAACATTTTTTGTTGTCATTGTTTAATTGCTTTTTCAACCTAATCAAAGAAAGCCAGATGTATATCAAATGCTGCTATCTATTTGCTTTTGGAGATGATGTAACAAGCATGTAACACAATTTTAAAAATATTCAGAATTCCTTTAAGAAAAGTTAATTGCATATTTATCGAAATTTTATACTATACGTCAATATTCAAAAATTTCTTGAAACTTGGTGGAAAATATGAACAATTTTTTCTTTGAAAACTTAACCTGGTTTGCTTTACCTAGCAAGGTAAGAACCTAAGGAAACAGGAGAGGAGTTTTACAACCTCAATGATTTATTTCCAATATTTAACAAGTACCAAGACTTGGTTGCCTTATTTGGATTTCTGTAGTTAGCCACTGATCTAGAGTATTCAATTATATACTGAAAGTAGCATGAAAGTTCTTATCATTTCATATAGGTATTATTCCTAGCTTGCTAATGCAAATTGGTTTTGACCCTTCATTCATTTGTGGTTATATATATGTACTTCATAAAAGTTATATGAAACCGACTTATATTCTACTTTGAAAATTGTTTCTCACTACAGAAATTTTGATCACTTGCAGTGTCATCAAAGGCAGCCATTAGCAGAGATTAGTCTACAAATTCCAGGAGTTCATAATGTCCTCAATTCAAGAGCAACGAGTGAAAAGGCTCGGTGATTCAACATAATATAAAATCTATAACACTGTATAATACGACAATAATAAAAATTCAATTATAAGACAATAAGAAATGATATAAATTCAATAATAAGAAAGAATAAGAAATAAGAAATTCACTCTTTACTGTAATACATGTTGTATATGTAAATCCTAGATGTGAAAATATGCATAATTCATTTATAAAATTAAAAAAAAAGGGTATAGGTTGGACGTAAAAAAATTGATATAGTAAAATAAAATACAAAATGAAATAAGGGCTAATGAGATAAAAATAAGGAATCATAAATAGAGTTCGGGTTCGAATGCCATAGAAAATATGGATGGTATTGCCTATAGTGATAGACAAATGAAAGACAATGATAAACAAATAAAAGACTCTCTTAAAATTGTTATTTATTTATCCACTTGATATTTTGCAAATAGGTTGGTTAAACTTAAAAATTCCTTCATTGAATAAGGAAACAATCCAATTGAATTGCATTCAATTGGATTGTACCAATGAAATCGAGTGCTAATCCACATTTCTTATTGAATTAATCGATCAATTTACTGTCGAAGATTTTTTTTATTAGAAAATTTTTGGAAGAAAATTGACATATTTCATCTTATTTTGTTATCAGAATAAATTCTATTATTTCTATTGTTGGAGTTTCCATGCTTGAAAAAGAAAATATGGGACATATTTTTCAAATCATCGGTCTAATATTGGATATAACCTTTCCATTGGGCAAGATGCCTAAACTTTACAATGCTTTGGTAATTAAGGGTTGAGATATCGTTAGTCAACAAATTATGTAACCTGTGAGGTACAACCATTATTAGGAAAAAATCGAGTTAGAGTTGTAGCTATGAGTTCTACAAATGGTCTAATGAGAGGAATGGAAATGATTGACACGGGAGCTCCTTTAAGTGTTCTAGTTGGTTGAGCGACCCTAGGATGAATTTTTAACGTGCTTGGGGAGCCCATTGATAATTTAGGTCTTGTAGATACTCGCACCACATCCCTTATTCATAGATGTGCACCCACTTTTATATAATTAGATACAAAATTATCTATTTTTGAAATAGAAATTAAAGTAGTCGATCATTTAGCTCCTTATCATCGTGAAGGAAAAATCAAACTATGTGGGAGAGCTAAGGTACGTAAAACAGTACTCATTATGAAATTGATTAACAACATTGCCAAAGCTCATAGAGGTGTATCCATATTTGGCGGAGTTGGTGAATGTACTCATGAAGTAAATGATTTTTCCATGAAAATGAAAGAATATGGAGTAATTAATGAACAAAATCTTGAGGAATCAAAAGTGGCTTTAGTCTATGGTCAGATGAATGAACCTCCAGAAGCTCGTATGAAAGTTAGGTTAATTGTCCTAACTATGGCAGAATATTTTTGAGATGTTAATAAACAAAATGTACTTTTATTTATAGACAATATCTTTCATTTTGTCCAAGCGGGATCTGAAGTATTTGTCTTATTGGGTAGAATGCCTTCTGCTGTGGGTTATCAACCCACCCATAGTACCAAAATGGGCTTTTTACAAGAAAAAATTACTTCTACCAAGTAGGGATCCATAACTTTTATTCAAGCAATTTATGTACCTGTAGATGATTTGGCCGACCTTACCCCTACCACAACATTTGCACATTTAGATGTTACTACCATACTATTAAAAGCATTAGCTACCAAAGGTATTTATCTAGTGGTAGATCCTTTAGACTCAATGTCAACTATGCTCCAACCTTGAATTATTGGAAAGGAACATTATGAAATTGTGCAAAGACTAAAGCAAACCTTATAACGTTACAAAGAACTTTAGGACATTATATCTATCCTTAGGTTGGATGAAGTGTCCAAAGAGGATCACTTAATCATAGCAAGAGCATGAAAAATTGATCGTTTCTTGTCACAAACCTTTTTCATAGATGAATTATTTACTGGTTCCCCAAGGAAATATGTTGGCCTAGTATAAACAATTAGAGGATTTAAATTTATCCTTTCTGAAGAATTAGATGGTCTTTTTGAACATGCTTTTTATTTGGTAGGTAACATCAATTAAGCTACTGCGAAGGCTACGAACTTAGGAATAGAGAGCAAATTGAAGAAATGACCTCACATCTTTGCATACTCAACTTTAATTGAATTGTTTGGGATTTAAAAGTGAAAAAAATCATTTTATCTACTAATGGCGGATAAATTGGCATATTACCAAATCACATGCCTATTGCCACAATTATAGATATAGGTATTTTGATAATACGCCTTAACGACCAATGGTTAATGATGCCTCTGATGGGTGGTTTTGCTAGAATAGTCAATAATGAAATCACTATTTTTCGAAAAGATGCAAAAAAAGGGTAGTGTTGATCCACAAGATGCTAAGCAAGCTTTTGAAATAGTGGAAGCTAACTTGAGGAAAGCTAAAGACAATAGGCAAACAATTGAGGCAAATCTATCTTTCAGATGGGCTAGGACACAAGTAAAGGCTATCAATGCAATTTTATAACTAGTTGGTTAATCAAAAGAATGTTCATAGAAACAGAACTTCCATTTCTATATCCCATTTTGATTTTACTGATTAAATAGAATCAAATACAATCAAAAGTGGAATAGTGAAATCAAATTTTGATCTAACGAAAAATTTGAAAATTGAAAACGAAAATAGAATAGGATGAAATAAATAGAAAATCAATAAAAAAAGGTGGGAAGAAAAACTTATTAGACACCGGGATCAATAGTATCTAATAAGTTCTACCTACTATTGGATTTAAACTAATGACTCCCATCATATGAAAGCAAAACTCTAACCACTAAGTTAAGTAGGTCATTTATTATCATGAAGAATCATAAAGAGAAAAAAAAAAAGACCTATCACATCAATGGATTATAAATATGATATTACTTCTAAGCAATACCAATCAAACCAACTAAAAAGGTATGATTATGATATTGGATCATGTAATATTCATCTTAACAAGAAATTATTTAAATATTATGATGTATCACAAACACAAGGGTTATAGCTTAGTTAGTTAGAGCACCTTATTTACAGAGCACCTTATTTACATGTGCGGTAATGTTTTTCAAAGGAGTCTATCATGCAATCAAAAAATTGATCTTTTTAAGAAATCGATGTCTTACTCCATTACTTTGAAGGAACAAAACAAGAGAACAATAGCTTGACAAATGGTTTGGTTCGATTTGGGTGCAATTTAGGTAGGAGTAAAATCTGAATTGAACCTATCATTGATTTGAGATATTGATAGGGCGAATACCCAATCTATTCAATGCTAGGCATAAATAGTATAAAGACCTCAAAAGTCTTTTTTTTTTTCTTATGAATCTTAAGGTGTATGAAGTTTCATCTTTGATTTTTTAATCAGGATGATAGAGACTTCATTTAACTTAGGTTGATCTAGGCTAGAAGCAAACCTACGTTAAGATAAACCTTCCCTTCTTTGAAACACTTTGGTAGTGCTCCTGTATCAATAATGAATCAGAGCATATGGAACCATTTTCTTCTTTTTTTCGAAGAGAAAAAATATATATGGTAAACTAGCTTATATTTTTATCAGTTAATAAAAGAGCCCAATGCAAAAAAATGCATGTTGGGTCTTTGAAATAGGTCGAATCATTTTAATAATAATTAGTTCGATTTGTTTTATCAAGAAGTTCTACAATTTAAGTCCGTATAACCCTATATTTTTTTATTTTATTAATTTAAAATATTTATTAATTAATAAAAATGAAATGAAAATAATATTTTTAAAACTAAAGCAAACTAAAACAATAAAGAATATCCAAATACAAATAAAAAAAGTTGTATAGTTTTTTTCCTAATTATTGTATTATTTGTTAATTGGAACTGGTTGCTTCCAGTCGCTTGGTTAAAATCATTCCCATAAGCTTGCTCACAAGGAGATCGTTTAGAAACTAAAAACAAAAATGCATTTCAATATAATCTCATAAATATATACTAAATATATAAATAATATATAGAAATATATATATATATAATATCTATAAAATATAGATAAAAAATAAAAAATTTATTCTATATATATATATATAGAATAAATGATAGAATAAGTATAATAGAATAGAAAAAGAAAAGGTTTTTTTTTTTTTTTTTTATTTCTAATACATATTAGATATTAGTTATATATTAGAATTCCTTTTATTTAGAAAAATACGAAATGAAGTGAAAACAAAAAAGTTTTACTTGTTTTGGATTTGTATAGTATTCTACTATACTATATAGTAATAGTATAAATATCTATGTAAGATATTTATACTATTAGTATACAAATTAGTACTTTATTGAAATTAAATCGAAATAAGTGAAATGTAAATAGGATTAATTCCAATCAATAAATCTTAAAACGCAACAGCAAACAAACGAAACTAGACGATTCGATCAAACTGAATTGTTGGTTTGACTAAACAAACAGTTGTGGATGACTTGACAATGAATTCCAGGTCGAATCGACTAATCCGGTCTATTTTTCACATTCATAGGAGTTCGTCTATGTTTCTGCTTTACGAATATGATATTTTCTGGGCATTTCTAATAATATCAAGTGCTATTCCTATTTTGGCATTTCTAATTTCTGGAGTTTTAGCCCCGATTAGAAAGGGTCCAGAAAAACTTTCTAGTTATGAATCGGGTATAGAACCAATGGGCGATGCTTGGTTACAATTTCGAATCCGTTATTATATGTTTGCTCTAGTTTTTGTTGTTTTTGATGTTGAAACGGTTTTTCTTTATCCATGGGCAATGAGTTTCGATGTATTGGGGGTACCCGTATTCATAGAAGCTTTAATTTTCGTGCTTATCCTAATTGTTGGTTCAGTTTATGCATGGCGAAAAGGAGCATTGGAATGGTCTTAGTTCCTGAATATTCAGATAATAAAAAGAAAGAAAAAAGTAAAAATAATAATAACATTGAGTATGAATTCCATTGAATTTCCCTTACTTGATCGAACAACCCAAAACTCAGTTATTTCAACTACATTAAATGATCTTTCAAATTGGTCAAGACTCTCCAGTTTATGGCCGCTTCTTTATGGTACCAGTTGTTGCTTCATTGAATTTGCTTCATTAATAGGCTCACGATTCGACTTTGATCGTTATGGGCTGGTCCCAAGATCGAGTCCTAGACAAACGGATCTAATTTTAACAGCTAGCATAGTAACACAGAAAAAAGCTCCCTTTTTAGTAAGATTATATGAATAAATGCTCGAACCTAAATATGTTATTGCTATGGGCACATGTACAATTACATGAGGGATGTTCAGTATAGATTCTTATAGTACTGTTCGAGGAGTCGATAAGCTAATTCCTGTGGATGTCTATTTGTTAGGCTGTACCTTTAAACTTGAGACAATTATAGATGTTATACCAAAACTTCGTAAGAAAACAACTCATGAAATTTATGAAGATAAAATTAGATCTCAACATAGGGTTCGGTGTTTTACTACCAATCTCAAGTTTTGTCTTGTATGTAGTACTCATAGTAGAAATTATAATCAAGGATTACTCTATCAACCACCATCTACTACAGAGATTCCTTCTGAAACATTTTTCAACTACAAAAGTTCAATATCTTCCCATAAATTAGTGAATTAGGTAGGATTTAGAAACAAAATAACAAACAATGAATTAATCTTTATAAATTCGATTTCTTTGTAAATGTCAAATACTTATTCAAATTACAAATAAACAAGAAAAGTGTGGGAGAGATAAAAAAGATGCAGGGTCATTTGTTTGTTTGGCTAGTCAAACATAAACTAGTTCATAGATCTTTGGGCTTCGATTACCAAGGAATAAAGACTTTACAAATAAAGCTCGAGGATTGGCATTCTATTAATGTTATTTTATATGTATATGTTACAATTATCTACATTCCCAATGTGCTTATGATGTAGCACTTGGCGGATTGTTAGCCAGTGTTTCTAATAATAGATTATGCTATAGATGAACTAGAAGAAATATGTATAAAATTATTTGTTCCAAGGAGTAACTTTAGAATTTCGTCTGTTTTTTGGGTTTGGAAAAGTATGAATTTTCAAGAAAGAGAATCTTATGACATGTTGGGAATCTCTTATGAGAATCATCCATGATTGAAACGTATCTTAATGTTGGAAAGTTGGATAGAGTGGCCTTTATGTAAAGATTACATTGCCTCCAATTTTTATGAAATACAAGACGTTCATTGAATGATAAGAAACTAATTACAACTTCAAATATTCAAAGAATATTTGTACATTCTCTTATAGCTTGAATGGAGGAATTAAGGTTTCATTCGTATTCTTATGAATAGGCTAATAAATAAAAAGAAATAAAAGACAATACATTATTGAAATTCTTGATTTTTGAAGATACTTTTTTATTTTATTTCAAACAAGCCAAGACAATAGGATGAACAACATACCTTGAACTTTGTATCTCGCACATCACTAAAATGAACTCTAGAGAGTCACATAGAAAGGAATAAAGAAATGGAATATGAAAGAGAATACAAAGAAATAAATGAAAAGGAATCAATTCTATTCATACTATAGCTGAGATGAGTCTTGATTATTTCTATCTTTCAACTCCTCTAAACTAGACTTTTGGTTGGGCTTTTCAACCAACTATTTTAATCTTTTAATTAAATATGTATGAAGTATTAACATTTTTTTGCACGTGAGGAGACATAGTGTGAACAAATAAAAAAGAAGAGGAAAGATAATGAAAATTTTTTCTTTTATTACGTTATAATTATAATAGATTCTTTGCTCATCTAAAAAATAAAAATCAAATAAATAAATAAAGGGTTTACTTTTAGATAGCTAGCTAGATAAGTATATATTATGTTGATCTATATCAATTAATTTGTATAGTAGATACTCATACAAATTAATCATATGCCAAGAACCAAATTTGAACTATTAACACAAGGATTTCCTCTGCTCTACCAACTGAGCTATCCCGACCATTACTGATGCATTATCCTCATAATGCTAGATGACTTAGGTCTATCTCAATTAAAAATGAAAACAAAAAAAAATATTAAATTAAAAAGGCTTGGATCTTTAAAAGGAAGACTTTGTAAATTTCAGTATGAGTAATGATATGGATTACGAATCATTCAAATATGTATTTCTTGTTCAAGGGTATTGATTTGTATGTATATCATATATATATATATATATATATCACAATATATCACAAGATTTATGATAAGAGAACAAAATATTGCTAGGGTATGCTTGTAAAATGGAAAAGAATAGGATGAATGAGAAACATAAGGAACTTTGAACTACTAACAAAAAGGGTAGGATAAAATAAATAGATAGCAAACGGGCTTTTTGGGGTTGGGGATAAAGGGACTTGAACCCTTACAATTTTTACAATCAACGGATTTTTCTCTTACTATAAATTTTACAATCAACAGGACTTTATTTTTATTTTCATTTGATTACTAAGTTTTTCAAAAAAATTTATCAGACTATGGAGTAAATGATTTTATTAATGAATATTCTGCTCGATTCTTTTTTCAACTTGGAATTGATTCACAACAATTCCTTTTATTTTTCATATAAATTGATTTTGCATATAAATAAAAAAATACGGGTTCGGGTCATTTTTTTGGTTTTTCATTAGTATGTACCTATTTATTTTATATTTTATATAGGTATATCTTGCATCTTTTCTGGAGTTTCGATATAAGGATTTCTTTACCAATAGTCAACCCTATTTGTTAGAATAGCTTCCATTAAGTCTCTGCACGTCCCTTTTTATTCTCACTTGTTGAACCTTTGTTTATTTTTGTAAAATAATAAGATTTGGCTTAGGATTGCTCATTTTTCATTCCAGGGTTTCTCTGAATTTGAAAGTTATTACTTAGTAGGTTTCCATACCAAGACTCAATCCAATACAATTAAGTCTGAAGCGTCTACCAATTTCGCTATATCCCCTTTGTGTCTTGAGATTAGGATCTCATTAGGATGCCATTCCTTCTTTCTTTCTCTCTCTTTTCTTTTTCTTTTTTTTCTTTTATTTATTTTCTTTCTTTTTATGCGAAAACCGTTGAATTTGGTAGATATAGATACTGATTCTTATATCAAGGGTCTTTACCTATTTTATTTCTTGTTTGTTTATCTTCCTTCGTCTCTATTGAAGATCTGTATTTATTTGGTCTAATCAAAAAGTATTTTATCGTTTTTGTATTTGCAATTCAATATAGATGTATATTCCATAACATATAATGCCCTCTTACTCTTAGTTTTCTCAAGCAATTTACATGAATGGTCGATTCTTTTTTTTCATCTTAACTTCCATCTTTATGAATGAAAACAAAAGAAAGGATTCTCTCATTATGATCTAGATTTCATTTCTATGGGTTGCATCTTTTCTTTTTTCTTTAATTTCATTTTTATTCTTATCCTTTTATTAAATTATCCTATATAACCATAATAAAATAACTGAAAAAATAAAAATAAAAATTGAATTTATTTATTATTAATTATTTATTTTCTAGTATAATAGCATAATAGCTATAACTAATTATTCCATTCATTTCTATTTCAACTTTGAAGATAATTCAAATTAGTTAGTCTAAATATGTTAATTTCTGCACATTTTTCAGCCAATATCTTGAGTTTTTCATCTTAAGCTGAAATTAGCTTAATTCTATGTACATAAGATTCTTTCATTGCCTGTTTTCATATCCCATGCAGCGTTAACTAGTCTCAGTATGGTTTGTAACCATTTTGCAGGTTATTGCTACGGTGATGGCACTTTTACATGGCCAAACATAAAAACATGAACCAATCAACTCTTTGAAGTTACATTTGCCTTCTTTCATTGGTCTTTCTCGACGTTTTGAGATGATTGGAAAAATACATGGATGCAATACATATGATGATTATGCCCACCATCCAACTGAAGTTTACGTGGTTCTTCAAGCAGCGCGCCAGAGATTCCCATTGAAGACACAGCTGGTGGTATTCCAGCCTCATACTTACAGGCATTCACTTGAACAATATGTGAATTGTGATTTTCCTAATTTTTGTACATTGTTCCAGACTGAGTTTTGATGACTTTTGCAGTCGTCTAGCAGCACTAAAGGATGATTTTGCCTTTGCATTAAGTTATACAGATCACAACGTGATTACAGCGGTACAAGTACCTCAGCCTCCAAAGTTGCAGTTTGCTTTTCTAAGGGACTACTAACATTAAGATTTCCTGTGTCAGGTTTATTCCGTCAAAGAAGTAGGTGATCTGAATGTTAGCGGAAAGGATTTAGCTGCTTCCATCATTGGTTCCCCCTCTGAATACATCCCAGTTCTGGTAGTGACCAAAACTTTAGCCTTTCAAATATCCATGAATTCTGTCCATCATACATAAAGTTGGATGCTGGATGTTTGTTCTATTTTTTTTTTTTTTTTTGCAGTATTGATCCACAAATTTCATAAATATAAAATTAGTAGTATTAGTATTATCGTAACGATTTTGAGATCGTCAGACGCAAAAGAGTTTTAAAATCGAAGTAAATAAGAAAATCGTCACTAATCTTTGTTAGGGTGTGATTGATCACCCAAAAGTTTATCTTTTTAATAAAATTATAAAAGCAAGTTTAAAGTTTATCAAAAAGATAAATTTTGATCTACGAAAAATCAAGTTTGATCCGGGAGTCGGTTACGTGTGGGGAAGGATTAGCACCCCCACAACGCCCATAAATTGATACCATTTAATTATGCGCTATTTTCGGTGTTGGATAAAAGTGGTTTCAATTTGAAATTTAACACTAATTCCCTTCATTTGAAAAAATATAATTTTGTTAAAGTTCTTTATTTAGGAATATTGAGAAAATCTTAAAGTTAAAGAATTATTTTAAAATTCTCCAACATCTAGGCAGAATTTAAAATAACTCTTTTCGCTCAAGATTTAACATATAATCCTTAAAATAAAATAACAATCTTTATAGAAAATAGTTGTTAGTGACTCTCCAACATCTAGGTAGAGTATCAAGAATTATTTCTTTCGAAATGTTATTTTTATTTTATTTCGTAATACCACAACTTTTTTTTTAAAACACGTTATTATTATTATTTTTTATTATAAAATATTTTATCATCAAATAGTAAATTAAAGAGAGAATAATACCGATAATTATCGATGATAACATACTAACGTATGTATGCTAATGAATGTCATGTAAAATAAAATACAATTTAAAAGTTGAATTCTTAAGTATAATGAGACCACACTGACTCTCCAATATCTAGGCAGAGCTTAGGTGCGACTGTTTATATTTAAGATGCTATTTCATTATTATATTTTTGTAGTTAATCTTATTATTAATGCGAATTAAAAAATCGTGTGAAAAGACCTAACGAAGTAAAATTTCTTAAATACCTCATCATGTAGGCGACATTCGAGAACAAATTGCTTCAAATGAAATTTTCACACATGTCCTTAAGATTTTTTAGGATGTTTTGAGTAAGGGCTTGAGTAGAAGTTTTAAATATTAAGGTTTCAAGATTTTGAAAATTCAGATTTTAAGGGTTTGGATTTAAGTTTTGAAGATTTTAAGGTTTGGTTTTAAGGTATTGAAGGTTTAGGGTTTTGATTTTAGGAACATCTCTAAAAATCTCCAACATATAAGCGAACTTTCGGAGTAAGTTCAATTTTTATAATCTTTTTTTTAAATATTAATTTAAGAAACATAATTTTTTTTATAAAAATGTTCTTTTTAAAAAAAAAAAGGTTCCTTTTTTATGAAAACTTATTATCAAAAATATTATTAGCTTATTTAGTATTTTTTATAATAATAATTCCCCAACATCTAGGCGGAATTATTATTTTTGAAATATGATTTAATTCCTTCCAACATCTAGACAAGGAAAAAATTTTTATTATTATTATTTAAGCATCCTTAATTTTTTTTTTTTTACTTATTATTTTACTTTGTTTTCATTTTATTATTATTAAAACAATTAAAAAACTTATCCTAACAAATTTAAAACTTATCATGCATAAATATATAAAAAAAAAAAGAAAAAAACTTAAAATAACAAAAATAATAGTATATAAAAAAATTTAAAAAATTTTTAAAAAAAACTTTTTTTACCTAAACCGAAACGATCAACAGCCCGATCAACGACAGTTCGGTTCGACTGTTCGGTCCATCAGTTCGGCTCGATCTGGACACGGTCTGGGTGGCTCAGTGGTTCTATACCGGTTCGGTTCGATCTGTTCAGTTCGATTCCAGTTCAGTCAAACCGATCAGAGGCTGATGAAAGAAACGAGTTGCGGGTTGGGTACACGAACCTCGGGTCGGGTCGCGGGTTGACGCGCTGATCCTGGGTGCTTAAAACGATGTCGTTTTGAGCTTTATTGAAACGACATCGTTTTGGTTTTCACCGTTTATATAAAAGGTTCAAATTTTTTTTCAATCATTTTTCTTCTTTTCTGTCGAAAAACTTCTTTTTTTTCTCTCTTTTTTTTTAGCCCGACTTGGGGTCGATGCCGTCTATCGTGAAGGCCGCCGATGAGCTTCAACCGTCGTTGTCGGTGTCGAAAAATTTTAAAAAACTCTCATAAACTTCTCTCGACCCCCTGAACACAGATCCGACCTTCTTTTCACCAAAAAGAGTCCTAAAATCCTCAGATATGCTGGTAAAGTTTTGGTGAAACTATATTTTTTTTGTATTCTGACTTTTTTTTTTAAACTGACTTTTGTTTTTTTTTTCGTGCAGGAAGCTCGACGCTGGGTTTCTTCCTACGGGGAGGACTGTTTGATTTTTTTTCTTTTTTTAGCAGAATCTCTCTCTCCTTCCCTTGTTTTCTTCTTTGGTTTGGCTAAGAGCTCTATTTATAAAGCTTCGGCTGTGCGTGTTTGAGGGAAGGGCATGGGGCTCAACATAGGGTGTAAGCACGAGCCCCATGCCTATTTTATTTTTTTTGGCAACATCTGGTAGTGGTAGGGTTAGGTGATCAGAGAGGTGGGGGTAGGGCATGGTGAGGGATGGGTGTAGGGCCTAGTGGCAGTGGTGCCGGGGAAGGCACCACTGCCATCTTCGATTTTTTCTATTTTTTGTTCTATTTTTTTTGTATTTTTTTGTATTTTGTATTATTTTTGGTATTTTTTTCTATTTCGTATTTTATATTTAATAATATTATTATTTTTATTTTTTGGGATAAATTTGATATCCACAACTGTCCCTCTTGCATATTACTGATAATCAATAATAGAGTAAAGACAGATAAAAATTTTGTCCGAAATCCAAACGAATTTTTTTTTTACATGTCAGGTCAAGTGATAAAGAAAATGACATCGTGTGTTGAAAAATAAAGAATCGATTAAAGTAACACCGAAAGTCGAATAATAAACAAAATGATCAAGATGACACTGTGAGTCAAGGAATAACAAGATCAGGATTGAACTTGAATTGAATCACAAGTCAAAAACGAAGAGACTGGGATTAAACCACGAGTAAAAGAAATACTAAGGATCAGGATTAAACCATAAATCAAAGAATAAAGAGATCGGGATTAAATCGTGAATCAAAAAATGACGTTAACTTAGATTGAATCACAAGTCAAAAAAATAAGAACATCGAGAATAAATCACGAGTCAGAGGTTAACAACAACAATTGAGATTAAACTACGATTTTAAATTAAAGAGATCGAGATTGAACCGTAAATCGAAGAATAAAGAGATCGAGATTAAATCGCGAGTCAAAAAATGACGTTAATTTGGATTGAATCACAAGTCAAAAAATAAGAAGATCAAGAATAAACCACGAGTCAGGGGTTAACAACAACAATCGAAGATTAAACTGTGATTTTAAATTAAAAAGATCGGGATTGAATCGCGAATCAAAGAATAAAAAGATCGAGATTAAACCACGAGTCAGAAGATAACAACAACAATCGAGATTAAACTGTGATTTTAAATTAAAGAGATCAAGATTGAACCGCGAATCAAAGAATAAAAAGATCAAGATTAAACAACGAGTCAAAAAATGACAACAATCGAGATTAAACTATGATTTTAAATTAAAAAGATCGTGATTGAACCGCGAATCGAAGAATAAAAAGATCGAGATTAAATCATGAGTCAAAAAATAACAACAATCGAGATTAAACTGCGATTTTAAATTAAAGAGATCGAGATTAAATCGTGAATCGAAGAATAAAAAGATTGAGATTAAACCACGAGTCAAAGATTAAAGATAACTGAGACTGAACCGTAAGTCAAAGAAATAAAAACGACTAGGATTAAATCGTAAGTCAAGAAGCTATAAGAATGATCGGGATTAAACCACGAATCAAAGATTAATGACGATCGGGACTGAACCACAAGTCAGGAAAATAAAAGCGACTAGGATTAAACCGTAAGTCGAAAAGCTATAAGAATGATCGAGATTAAACCACGAGTCAAAGATTAAAGATAACTGAGACTGAACCGCAAGTCACAGAAATAAAAATGACTAGAATTAAACCATAAGTCGAGAAGCTATAAGAATGATCGGGATTAAACCACAAGTCAAAGATTAAAGATAACTAGGACTGAACCGCAAGTTAAAGAAATAAAAGCGACTAGGATTAAACCATAAGTTGATAAGCTATAAGAATGATCGGGATTAAACCACGAATCAAATATTAAAGATAACTGAGAATGAACCGTAAGTCAAAGAAATAAAAGTGACTAGGATTAAATCGTAAGTCGAGAAGATATAAGAATGATCAGGATTAAACCACAAATCAAATATTAATGACGATCAAGACTGAACCGTAAGTCAGATAAATAAAAATGACTAGGATTAAACCGTAAGTCGAGAAGTTATAAGAATGATCGAGATTAAATCAAGAGTCAAAAATTAAAGATAACTGAGACTGAATCGTAAGTCAAAGAAATAAAAGCGACTAAGATTAAACCGTAAGTCGAGAAGCTATAAGAATGATCGAGATTAAATCACGAATCAAATATTAACGACGACCGAGATTGAACTGTAAGTTAGGGAAATAAAAATAACTATAATTGAGCTACGATTTGAGAAATAAGAGGTTAGGTACTCTATAAACCGACAGTTTGCTTTGAAGAGTTATCTTGGAGGTAACAAATTACCTTCAAGGCCATCATATTTGTTTTGAAAAAGAGGACTTCTTCCTGATGTTTCATAAAGAAACCTTTTATGCAACTTATCAAGAGGTATGCAATGCATGTAATAATTGTGATGATTGAAAGGATAACGATGCAACCAATGAATTATATCATGCATTTTCATCCAAGTTAATTCAAATTTTGGTTCAATTCTTTTAATCTTTAAAAGTCGCTTCCAATAGTCCTGTCCTTTTAAATCTTTCAATTTTCGATCAAAAATCTCTGTCTCATGACGGACCCATTTGGCTTTTAGTTGCTCAAAAATCTTTTTTTTACTTTTTATCCCTTTTCTCTTCTTTGTCTTCAGTAATCAATCGATTTCGTTTCATTCTTTCTGCCCTCATATTACTATTTTTGTTGTACTTATGTTGCATTCTCTTTTCGAGCGATGTATTGGTCTATTATGAGCTTTATCAATCCACATCTTAATTTTAAATGACAAATGCAACGTTTTTAGGTTCAAAATTGGGTGTGAAACAAAGTCAATAATGGGATATTTTAGGTTTAAGAAGATAAGGATAAGCCTTTCGGGCCACAAAGAACAGTTAACTCAAAAGTATTTCAAGAGCCAAATTATCAATTCTCTAGATAATGAACATTTGAATGAACTTGGCCTACTCAGACAAAGTCTTTTCCAAAAACTCATTACATTTACGATCTTGTCACCTGCGATTTCAAATGACCAATCATTGCCCCACATCTGTGACTAATGAGAACTTACCCCCTAAAAGTCATCTCTTTTAATTCTAGTAACAATTTGCCCATTCGGTGCCACTTTTTCATTCTTTGAAAAACTTTCTCCGAGCTTCACCTTCATTCAAGTCGCCTTTTCAGGTTTTCAGCTCAAATGACCCCCCTTTGATTCAAACCGCCCTTTTCGAGTTTTCAATTTGAATCATTTTTTTTTGTTTTTTATTTTTTTGTTTATTTTTTTAAGCAAAATATTTTTTAACAGTGTCTAAATTTACAAGGTTTGGTAATTTATCTCCGTTCATTTTTGCAAGGTTCAGAGCTCCACCAGAAAAAAACCTATTTTACCACATATGGACATTCCCAATTAGGCATCCGTTTTCCTCTATTGTCATGCTGATATGACAAAATCTTTTTGTCATGTGCTCGATGATTCTTCTTTGATACATTTGTCTATAACTGAGTGCTGAGAGCATTTTCTCTTCAATAAGATTCAGTTGCTCCAAACGATCCAGAACCCATTCTACCTCATCCAATTTCATTTTCATCAACACTCTCATAGAAGGAATTTCTACTTCAATCGATAGTACAGCTTCCATTCCATACACTAGTGAAAACGAGGTAGCCCTTGTGGAGGTTCGGATTGATGTTTTATAGGCAAGCAAAGCAAAAGCTAACTTTTCATGCCAATCTTTATATGTGTCAGTCATTTTCTCCAATATTCTCTTGATGTTCTTATTCGCAGTTTTCACTGTACCATTTATTTTTAGACGATATGGTGCTGAATGATGATGCTTGATCTTGAACTGTGCACATGACTCTTTCATCATTTTATTGTTTAAATTGCTAGCATTATCTGAGATAATCTTTTTCGAAAGACCATACCGACATATTATCTCTCTTTTTATAAATCTACATGCCACTGATCGCATAATACTAGCATACGAAGCTGCTTGCACCCATTTTATAAAATAATCGATTACCGCAAAGATAAATCGATGCCCATTTGAAGCTTTTGGGGTTATGGGTCCGATCACATCCATTTTCCACATGGAGAAAGGCTATGGTGGTGCCACGACGTGCAACTGGACTGGAGGAGAATGAATTTTATTTGCATAAATTTGGCATTTGTGACACTTCTTAGCATAATTGATGTAATCATTTTCCATTATAGACCAGTAGTAACCAGCTCTCATAATCTGTTTGACCATCATATGTCCATTAGCATGTGTTTCACAAATTCTTTCGTATACTTCTTCAAGTATCCTTCTTGCTTCCACAGCATCGACGATCTTAGCAAAATCTGATCTCGATTCTTTTTATACAAGATTTCTCCATCAAGTGCAAAACCTACTGCTAATCTTCAAATGATTCTCTTATCATTTTTTAAAGCTTATTTTGGATAGTTTTGACACTTGATATATTGTACAATGTCATAGTACCATAGTTATCGATCTACCTCTTCTTCTATATTTGAACAGTGGGCTAGTGAAACTTTCACTTGTACTCTAATGGGCTAGATTCCCATACTATTATTTAACTTAAACATTGCTGCCAAAGTAGTCAAGGCATCAGCAATCTAATTTTTTTCTCGAGAAACATGCTGAAATTGAATCTCTTTAAAATGTTTCCTCAAGCCAGCTATGTACCTTTGGTATAACACTAGTTTCGAGTTCCTGGTCTCCCATTCACCTTTTAGTTGATAAATTACCAAGGCTAAATCCTCATATACTTCTAGTGTTTCAATTTTCTTTTCAATGGCCATCTGTAACCCCATGACGCATGCTTCATATTCAGTAACATTATTTGTGCAGTTGAAATCTAACCTTGGGGTACAGGGGTAATAATTCTCTTCTGGAGATATTAGCACTGCTCCAATGCCATGCCTCATTATATTGGATGTCCCATCAAAAAATATTTTCCATACTTCTCTTACAAATTTTTATCTTCATCTTGCAAGATTGCCATCAAATCTTCATCTGAAAACTCAAACTTCATAAGTTCATAATCTTCTGTAGTTAGATTGATAAGAAAATCAGCAATTGTACTCCCTTTTATGGATTTTTATGTCACATATATAATATCATATTTTGAGAGCATGACCTGCCATCTCGCTAACCTGCCTGATAAAGATGTTTTTTCAAAAATGTACTTGAAGGGATCCAATTTTGATATTAGCCACGTCATATGGTAGAGCATGTATTGTCTGAGTCTACAAGTAGTCCAAACTATGGCACAATATATTTTTTCTATTTGGGGGTAATTGGCCTCATACTCTGTAAACTTTTTACTCAAATAGTATATAGCATTCTCTTTCTTACCAGTTTCATCTCTTTGTCCCAATACACATCCCATTGATTTTTCTTGAATCGTTATATATAAAATCAATGATCTTCCTATAACTGGTGGAATCAACACCGGTGGGCTTATCAAATACTTTTTAATCTTTTCAAATGTATTTTAGCATTCTTCATCCCATTCACCAGGATTATTTTTACGAAGTAACCTGAAGATTGGATCACATTTCGAGGTAAATTGGGATATGAAGCGAGAAATATAATTCAATCGTCCCAAAAAGCCTCTCACTTTCCTTTATGTGCGTGGTGCTGACAATTCTTGAATGGCTCGAATTTTATCAAGGTCTACTTCTATACCTCTTTCACTGACTATAAACCCTAATAGTTTTCCAGATTTAACACCAAAGATGCATTTGGCTGGATTCAACTTGAGCTAGTATCTTTGTAATCTTTCAAAAAGCTTTCTGAGATTAATAACATGATATTCCCCTTCCTGAGACTTAGCTATCATATCATCAATATATACATTTATCTCTTTAATCATCATATCATGAAAGAGAGTGACCATCGCCCTTTAATATATGGCTCCAGCATTTTTTAGCCCAAAAAGCATAACTTTATAGCAAAATATGCCCCACATTGTCACAAATATAGTTTTCTCCATATCTTCACGAGATATTTTGATCTTATTATAGCCAAAGAACTTGTCCATGAATGAAAAAGTGGAGTGCTAAGCAGTGTTACCCACAAGGGTATCAATATGTGGTAATGAAAAATTATCCTTTGAGCTAACCCTATTTAAATCTCGAAAATCAACACATATTCTAACTTTTCCATCTTTCTTAGGAACTGTGACTATATTGGCCACCCATTCAGGGTACTTGGCTACTTCTAAGAAACCAGTGTCAAATTGCTTTTTTACTGCTTCTTTGATCTTCAATAATATTTATAGTCTCATGTGTCTTAAGTTTGCTGTACTGGTTGACATTTTGATTTTAAAGGCAACCTATGCTCAACCACCTCTATGTTAAGTCCTAATATATCTTGGTAAGACCATGCAAATACATCCATGTACTCTCATAGCAGATTTACCAACTTTTTCTTTTCAATTGGTGATAGTGAAGTACCGATCCTAACCTATTTCTTATTGTCACCATATCTCAAATTTAATAGGTCAGTTGATTCCTGGTGGGGTTCTATAATTTTCTTTTCTTGTTCCATCCATTTCAACGGATCATGAGGTAAATCATAATCTTCTTAATCAACATCACTATCAAGCTCACTAATGTGAGTCGAATTTCAAAATCAAACCTAGTGTTATTGCCTTGGTCATCCATAATGTTTATTATTAGAAAACCTGAAAATAGGTATAATTGTAAAGAAATATATATTGATCTTGGCAAGGGCAAAGAGAATGGTAATAAAAAAGGAAAGAAAAATGAAAAACAGAGAACATGGTATAAGTGAAATGCATTGCATTCATCATTTTATTAAGACAATGAAAATAAGCTAATAATATTTTTGATAATAAATTTTCATAAAAAAAGAACCTTTTTAAAAAAAAAAATTTTTATAAAAAAAATTATGTTTCTTAAATTAATTTTTTTTAAAAAGGATAATAAAAATTAAACTTGCTCCGAAAGTTCGCCTATACGTTGGGGATTTTTAGAGATGTTCGCGTTTTCTAAAATCAAAATCCTAAACCTTCCATACCTTAAAACCAAACCCTAAAATCCTTAAAATTTAAATCCAAACCCTTAAAATCTGAATCTTCAAAATCTTGAAACCTTAATCTTTAAAACTTCTACTCAAGCCCTTACTCAAAACATCCTAAAAAATCTTAAAGACACGTGTGAAAATTTCATTTGAAGCAATTTGTTCTCGAATGCCGTCTAGATGATAGGGTATTTAAGAAATTTTACTTCGTTAAGTCTTTTCACACGATTTCCTAATTCGCATTAATAATAAGATTAACTACAAAAGTATAATAATGAAATGGGATCTTAAATATAAACAGTCGCACCTAAGCTCTGCTTAGATATTAGAGAGTCAGGATGGTCTCATTATACTTAAGAATCTAACTTTTAAATTGTATTTCATTTTACATAACATTCATTAGCATACATACGTTAGCATGTTATCATCGATAATTGTCGGTATTATTCTCTCTTTAATTTACTATTTGATGATAAAATATTTTACAATAAAAATAATAATAATAACGCATTTTAAAAAAAAGTTGTGATACTACGAAATAAAATAAAAATAATATTCTGAAAGAAATAATTCTTGGTACTCTGTCCAAATGTTGGAGAGTCACTAATAATTATTTTTTGTAAAGATTGCTATTTCATTTTAAGGATTACCGTGTTAAATCTTGAGCGAAAAGAGTTATTTTAAATTCTGTCCTAGATATTGAAAAATTTTAAAATGATTCTTTAACTTTAAGATTTTCTCAATATTCTTAAAAAAAGAGCTTTAACAAAATTGTATTTTTTCAAATGAAGGGAATTAGTGTTAAATTTCAAATTGAAACAATTTTTAACCAACACCGAAAATAATGCATAATTAAATGGTACAAACTTATGGCGTTGTGGGGGTGCTAATCCTTCCCCACACGTAACCGACTCTCGGACCCAACCTGATTTTTTGTATATCAAAATTTATCTTTTTGATAAACTTTAAACTTGTTTTTATAGTTTTATTAAAAAGATAAACTTTTGGGTGACCAATCACACCCTAACAAAAATTGGTGGCGACTCTTCTATTTACTTCAATTTTAAAACTATTTTACGTCTAACAATCTCAAAATCATTACGACAACTTGATGACTCCACTGGGGACTTTAATTTGAGAGTCAAGCCAAAACTTGTAATTATGTGCTATTAAGAATCATTAGATTTAATTAGTTTTATTTGATATTTTATTTAATCTCTTTTATTTTGATTTTTCAAAAATATATATGTTAATGAATAAGATAAATTGTGTTTATGGTATTTCAATTAAATGCATTATTTTGCACACACTTTGCATATTCATGCATGAGCTCTAGACCTAGGCTCTATCCCTTTTAGAAAGAAGTGAAGTAGCTACGCTCTCGTAAGGTGATAACCTCTGCATTTGCTAGCAAAACACTTCCACTCAGATTGAACCCGTTTCATTAGTAGCCTGTAATGGGTGAAAAATAGTCTATAATCAATGATGATGTGAAAAATAGTCTAGAAACCTTTAGACACGTAAATCTTAACCCAACATATAGTGAGCCGTAAGGTCCAACTTTAGGATAGAGCCATACTATCCTTTTTATGAGAAAATTACCTAAATTAGGACACTATGTATATTCTGTTATGACGTATGTTATACTTGTTCATTCATTTATTCATTTTTATTTATTTATTTTAATTACATTATTGATTTGTTTTGTTGTCCTCGATTTTGTTGCATGCATCATATAGGTATCATATTTCTAGAGGGTATTATTTTGGACTAATTTTCAGCAAGAAAAACTTTCAAAAAACTTAAAGGATGTCGTCTGTGTGTAAGAGCTACTTAGAGGTCAAGAGCCATTCAGAAGGTATTTAAGAAAAAAAAAGAATTTGCTTAGTAGATGGTCACATATCAATGCTATCACAGTCAGTGCATATGGATCTTAGTCAGAATAATATATCAGAATTGGAAGCCATTTGGAAATAGTGGAAAACAGAGAGAAAAGAATCTTTTTCCAAGAAATACGAGGAAGTGGCACTGCTTATGTCAGTGAAGGTTGATGAACAGCTGATGAGAGCTGTAATACAGTTCTGAGATCCATCTTATCGATGCTTTGTATTCAACCAAGAAGACTTAGCCCCCACAATCGAAGAATATTCTTCTTTACTCTAGATAGAGTATACCAATCAAAATAAGATATATTGAAAAAAACATAAGACTACCGGATATAGAAAGAAGTTAACCAAAATCATGCGAGTAGAGGCTGAAGAGATAGATAAGCACAAGAAGAAAAAGAATGGGGTTGAGACCATTCCATTAGCTTTTCTACTTGAGTACATAAAAAAGTATATTGAAACTAATCAGGGATTGGATGTGTTTGCTTTGACTGTGTATGAATTAATGATATTTCCTAAGGTGTTAGGACATATAGAAGCATCAGTGATTGACTTTTTTGAGCAATTAGATAAAGAATAAATCCTTCACCAACTATTTTGGCAGAGACTATTAGATCACTTAATTTTTATCAAAGAAAATGCGAAGGATGATTTACAAAGTGTGCTCAATTATTTTTTATCTGGCTCAGAAGCCATTTTTAGGGAAAAAAAAAGACATCATTTAGGCCATTCTCTGTTCATTTCAATCCTATCAAAGAGTTTGTGGCTAAAGAATGGAGAAAAGATTTGACAAAAGGTCAGTGGTTGGCATTCTTTCTAAAGCTCACTAGCGATGATGTAACATGGAAGGTACCATAGATGCTTCCGATGGCCATCTTGTATAGTTGTGGAGATGAGTCATGGGTACCTTTGATAGGAATATGGGGGACAATGAGTTATGCACCTCTTATGGTTCAAAGATAATATGATTCACGACAGTTTATCCCTATAACTCATGGACTCAATTCACTCGAATTCGATTATGGGACACCCGATTACGTGAAAAGGGTTCGTGAAATCATCAAAGCATGGAAGCAAGTCAACTGAATGAGTCCAGCTAGATTTGCAGATAATGTTGCAGAAGGTTACCTTACCTGAATGATGAAAAGGGTTAACAAAATTAAGCCTCTACTAGCCGATATTTTAAAAAAATTATCAGCTCCTATTTCAGTACCAGTATTATCAACTTTTGAGATCGCTCAACGAGAGTTTGAGAATGAAAAAAAAAGGTTGGAGAAAGAAAAAATGGTTATGATGGATCAGGTTAACCAATTAAGATATGATTTGATGATGAGAGATGATGCAGTACAAAAGTTGACTAAAAACGAAAAGTATTGAAAGATGATCTATAAAATCTTCATCAAGAAAATAAGAAATTAAGGTTGGATAGTAGACCTTTGAAAGGATCCAAGAAGGATGTGAAAGAACTACGAGATATGGTGGAATATTGGAAGAACAAAGCTCAAGAGAACAAAAAAATGATCTCTACACTCACCAAAGAACAACATGAATGAAAAGAAAAACTTTCAGGAGTTTCTGAAGAGGTAGCAAGGCACCGAAGAGAAAGTGAAAAGCTAAAAGCTGAACTAAAAAGGGAACAAAACAAGAACTCTGATTTGCAAAGAAAAAAACCTTAGAGCATGAATTAATGAGCCTGGAGCTTCAATTGACAAGCAATCAGAGTCACATAGACAAGATTTTGACTGAGTGACAAGAGAGAGGATTATTGGGCTCGTACTTGTAATATGGAGGTAAATGCTCAAAAGATGTGGAGAGCGAAAAGTTTAAAGAAGTAACAATACATCGAACATCTGACTGCTCAAATCTACAAGGCTGTTCGAAAAGTAAGTAACATGATTGAAAAGGCGAAAGTACTGGAATGGGAGATTGTACCAACCCAAGGCCATAGTCAAAGATTATTGCACTTTTTGTATAAAGCTAAGGAGCAATATGCTCAAATCAAATGTTTTTAGGGCTTTAATGCAAGAATGATCAGATGATGTATAAAGACTCCCATGGTTAATAAAAGTTTTTTTTGTTTCGATCAATCCAAGACAGTACCTTAATTTGCATTTCATTCATTTCATGCATGCATTTTCATAAATGTAAATACTAACAATAATATCAACAACATTATATCATGCAATCTAATTTATGGTTAATAAATTAAGGTTCAATGATAGCAAAGTCGAGGAATCAAAATCTGTCAATTTCATATAGATATAATAGTCGTTCTCAGACTCGAGCCATGGAAAAGAGAATATAGCTAGATTTGAAAGGATCAAAAGGGCACAAGAAAATATACGAGAAAGAGTGAAAATACAACAAAGCATTGAAGCACAAATGGCTGAATTAAGACAACTATTGCTTGGTCAATGAAAGGAAAAGAAGTCACTCGCGCGTCAAGGACAGGAGATAAAGATAATATGGAAGAGCCATTATACCCTCCGAGATTCATTCCGACTCAAGAACAGAGCTCAAGAGAACAAAGAAATGATCTCTACACTCACCAAAGAATAGCATGAATGGTAAAAAAACACTTTCAGAAGTTTCTGAAGAGGTAGCAAGGCACCGAAGAGAAAGTGAAAAGCTAAAAGCTAAACTAAAGAGGGAACAAAACGAGAACTCTGATTTGCAAAGTAAAAAAAAAAAAAAAAGCCTTAGAGCATGAATGTCAAGTAAAATGAAATGCAATTTAAAAGTTAAATTCTTAAGTATAATGAGACCACCCCGACTTTCCAACATCTAGATAGAGCTTAGGTGCGACTGTTTATATTTAAGATCCCATTTTCATTATTATACTTTTGTAGTTAATCTTATTATTAATGCGAATTAAAAAATCGTGTGAAAAAACTTAACGAAATAAAATTTTTTAAATACTCCATCATCTAGGCGACATTCGGGAACAAATTACTTCAAATGAAATTTTCATACGTGTCCTTAAGATTTTTTAGGATGTTTTGAATAAGGGCTTGAATATAAGTTTTAAAGATTAAAGTTTCAAGATTTTAAAGATTCAAATTTTAAGGGTTTGAATTTAAGTTTTGAGGATTTTAGGGTTTTGATTTTAAAAAATGCGAATATCTCTAAAAATCGCCAACATATAGGCAGACTTTCGGAGCAAGTTCAATTTTTATAATCCCTTTTTTCAAAAAACAATTAATTTAAAAAACATAATTTTTTTTATAAAAATGTTTTTTTTTTAAGTTCCTTTTTTATGAAAACTTATTATCAAAAATATTATTAGCTTATTTAGTATTTTTTATAATAATAATTTCCCAACATCTAGGCGAAATTATTATTTTTGAAATATGATATAATTCCCTCTAACATCTAGGTAGGAAAAAAATTCTATTATTATTATTATTTAAACATTCTTAATTTTTTTTTTACTTATTATTTTACTTTGTTTTCATTTCATCATAATCGTATCTCTATGGGACTGCTTTGTCAGTCTTATAAGGGAATGGACAGGGACATAAATGGTTAATGGTGTTCTGGAAGAGGAGATTTTCTCAGTTAAGGGCTCTGGTTTCTCATCATAGTAAACAGTGAGAGGTTTGGGGATAAAAGGCCTGTCAGGATGCTCGTCACCCACTGTATTCACACTATTTCCATCACATTCATCATAGAACTCAATAATGGCCTCATCCATCAAGCTCTGCAATGTTTGCTTAAAGATCTCACAACTTTTGATCGAATGTCCAATTGTTTTCCCATGGTATTTACAAAAATGGTCAGGGTCTTCATGACTTCTTTTGTCATCAAAAAATAATGGTTGAATCATTTTTGTCTCATACAAACAGTCATACACCCTTTCAAAAAGGGTCTTCACTTCATCCGTGCATCTTTTGATCTTTACATATTTTTCCTTACCAACCATATTGATTTTTTTTCGATGTGATCCGACAAAAGGTTTCCACTGACACTTGTGTTTATCAAAAGACAAGAGCTCATCATTTATCAAACCTTGCACCTTATGTTTAAATGCCATGCAATTTTCAATAGAATGTTTTGTAACTCCGTAATGATAATCGCACTTGACGTTAGGGTCATACCAACTTGAGTAAGGTGATTTTAATGATTTTGCATAAGTATGAGTGACAAAGTGACCTCTCATTAATTGAGGGCACAAATCGGTGTAAGACATGAGAATTGGGTCAAAATGAGATCTTTCCCGATTGTTATTATTCTGTGAGTTTCTTTGATTACTGTTTGGGTAGGTTGGTCAGATAAATGGTCGAACTGAAAGTACAAAGGTGTAATTGGATGGTTAAGGGCTAACTTAATCTAGATAGCGGTTGTTGGGGTGCTCGGTAATTATATGATTGTTAAGAGATTTGGTTGGTGGCAAGGTAGTAAAGGGGGTATGGATTATATGGGACAAAAATGGTGTGATGAATTTCTGTAAGTGACAGCATGTGTCTCCTGCTCCTTCTTCTTTAAAGTTGCTGTCTTCTTTTCGGGCCCTTCTATTTTACCATTTTTTATAGCGTTCTCTATCATCTCTCCTGACATTACCATGTCAGAGAAGTTTTTCATGGTATTCTCTACCAATCTGTCATAATACGGGACCTTCAGTGTATTGACGAATAGCACAGTTATCTATTTTTCAGTTAATGACAGTTAGACCTAAGTCGCTGCATCCCTCCATCGATGTGCGTATTCCTTGAAGGTTTTTGTTGATTTTTTCTTCATATTTTGTAATGACAGCCTATCAAGGGCTATATCCAAGATATACTTATTCTAAGCAAGAAAAATTTTGGTCAAATCTTTCTACGAACGGATCTTACTCCGATCTAATTGTACGTACATTTAGCTGCTGAACTAGTCAAACTATCTTGAAAATAGTGTATCAATAGTTTGTCGTTATGGGTATGACCTGTCATCTTTTTACAGAACATGATAATATGAGCAGAAGAACACTTTGTCCCATCGTATTTCTCAAAATCTAAAGTCTTGAATTTTGACGGGATAAACAAGTCAAGCACTAAGCTGAGCTCATTGGCGTCAATAACCCTATAAATGTCACTACCTCCAACCGCTTTAAGTCTATATTTAAGTTGGTCATACTTGTTTCGAATTTTTGAATTTATAACAGGTTCTGACATTTCATAAGACTTCTCTTATTCAACAGGGTCATCAAGATTCGATACCATGATAGGATCAACTGGGATGGGTCCCAAATTGGTATTCAAGTGGGTCGGTTGTTGACTTGAAAAATGATTGACATAGAGGTATAGCTGTGCACTTGGTGGTTGTATGTATATACCCCGAGGAACTTGAACCTGAACCTAAGGCGGAGTGAATCTCGAAGGGTATAATGGCTCTTCCATATTAACTTCATCTCCTGTCCTTGACGCACCAACGACTCCTTTTCCTTTCATTGAACAAAGCAACAGCTGTCTTAATTCAACCATTTGTGCTTCGCTACTTTGTTGTATTTTCATCACTCTTTCTCGTATCTCCTCCCGTGCCCTTTCGACCCTTTCAAATCTAGCTGTATTCTCTTTTTTCATGGCTCGAGTCTGAGAACGAGTATTATATCTATGCAAAATTGACAAATTTTGATTCTTCGACTTTGCTATCCTTGAACCTTAGTTTATTAACCATGAGTTAGATTGCATGATATAATGTCATTGATATTATTGTTAGTATTTACATTTATGAAAATGCATGCATGAAATGAATGAAATGCAAATTATGGTACTGTTTTGGATCGATCGAAACAAAAAAAAACTTTCATTAACCATGGGAGTCTTTATACATCATCTGATCATTCTTGCATTAAAGCCCTAAAAACATTTGATTTGAGCATATTGCTCCCTAGCTTCATACAAAAAGTGCAATAATCTTTTACTATGGCCTTTGGTTGGTACAATCTCCCGTTCCAGTACTTTCACCTTTTCAATCATGTTGCTTACTTTTCGAACAGCCTTGTAGATTTGAACAGTCAGATGTTCGATGTATTGGTACCTCTCTAAACTTTTTGCTCTCCACATCTCTCGAGTATCTACCTCCATATTGCAAGTGCAAGCCCAATAACCCTCTCTCTTGCCATTCAGTCAAAATCTTGTCTATGTGACTCTGATTGCTTGTCAATTGAAGCTCCAAGCTCATTAATTCATGCTCTAAGGCTTTTTTCTTACTTTACAAATCAGAGTTCTTGTTTTATTCCCTCCTAGTTCAGCTTTTAGCTTTTCACTTTCTCTTCGGTGCCTTGCTACCTCTTCAGAAACTCTTGAAAGTTTTTTTTTCCATTCATGTTGTTCTTTGGTGAGTGTAAAGATCATTTTTTTGTTCTCTCAAGCTCTGTTCTTCCAATATTCCATCATATCTCGTAGTTTTTCCACATTCGTTTTGGATCCCTTCAAAGGTCTACTATCCAACCTCAATTTCTTATTTTCTTAATGCAAATTTTACAGATCCTCTTTCAATACTTTTTGTTCTTTAGTCAACTTCTGTACTGCATCATCTCTCATCATCAAATCATATCTTAATTAGTTAAGCTGATCCATCATAGCCATCTTTTCTTTCTCTAATATTTTCTTTTCATTCTCAAACTCTCATTGAGCGATTTCAAAACTTGACAATACTAAAATTGAAATAAGAGCTGGCAACTTTTTTGAAACATCGACTGGTAGAGGCCTAATTTCGTTAACCTTTTTCATCCTTCAGGCAAGGTAACCTTCTGCAACATTATCTTCAAATCTAGCTGGACTCATTCGATTGATTTGCTTCCATGCTTTGATGATTTCACGAACCTTTTCACGTAACCGGATATCCCATAATCGAATTCGAATGAACTGAATCCATGAGTCATAGGGATAAACTACCGTGAGTCATATTATCTTTGAATCATAAGGGATGCATAACTCATTGCCCTCATATTCCTAACAAGGGTACCCATGACTCATCTTCACAACTATACAAGATGGCTATCGAAAGCATCCATGGTGCCCTCCATGTTACATCCTCGCTAGTGAGCTTCAGAAAGACCACATTTTGTCCAATCTTTTCTCCATTCTTTAGCCACAAACTCTTTGATAGGACTAAAATGAACGAAGAATAACCAAAATGATGTCTTTTTTTTCCTCAAAAATAGCTTCTGAGCCAAATAAAAAGTAATTTAACACACCTTATAAATCGTCATTCACCTTTTCTTTGACAAAAATTAAGTGATTTAATAGTCTCTGCCAAAATAGTTGATGAAAGATTTATTCCTTTATCTAATTGCTCAAAAAAATCAATCACTGATGCTTCTATATGTCTTAACACCTTAGAAAATATCATCAATCCATACACAACCAAAGCAAACACATCCAATCCCTGATCAGTTTCAATATACTTCTTTATGTACTCAAGTAGAAAAGCTAATGGAATGGTCTCAACCCCATTCTTTTTCTTTTTGTGCTTATCTATCTCTTCAGCCTCTATTTGCATGATTTTGGCTAACTTCTTTTTATATCCGATAATCTTATGCTCTTTTCAATATATCTTATCTTGATTGGTAGATTTTATCCGAAGTAAAGAAGAATATTCTTCGATCGTGGGGGCCAAGTCTTTTTGGTTGAATACAAAGCATCGATAAGATGGATCCCAGAACTGTATTGTGGCTCTCATCAGCTGTTCATCAACCTTCACTAACATAAGCAATGCCACATCCCCGTATTTCTTGAAAAAATATTCTTTTCTCTCTGTTCTTCACTGTTTCCAAATGGCTTCTAATTCTGATATATTATTCTGATTGAGATCCATATGCATTGACTGTGATAACACCCATATGTGACCATCTACTAAGCAATCTCCTTTTTTTCCCTAAATACCTTCTGAATGACTCTTGACCTCTAAGTAGCTCTTACACATAGACGACATCTTTTAGGTTTTCTGAAAGTTTTTCTTGCTGAAGATTGGTCCAAAACAATACTCTCTAGAAATATGGTACATATATGATGCATGCAACAAAATCGAAGACAACAAAACAAATTAATGATGTAAATAAAACAAATAAATAAAAATGAATAAATGAATGAACAAGTATAACATACCTCATAACATAATATACATAGTGTGCTAATTTAGGTAATTTTTTCGTAAAAAGAACAGTATGACTCTATCCTAAAGTTGGACATTACGACTCACTATATGTCAGGTTAAGATTTACGTGTCTAAAGGTTCCCAAACTATTCCTCACACATCGTTCATTATAGACTAATAAAGTTTCTCGATCCTTACCCATTACAGGCTACTAACGGAACCGGTTCAATCTGAGTGAAAGTATTTCGCTAGCAAATACGGAGGTTATCACTTCACGAGAGCGTAGCTATTTCACTTCCTCATAAAAGGGATAAAGCCCGGGTTTAAAGCTCATGCATGAATATGCAAAGTGTGTACAAAATAATGCATTTAATCGAAATACCATAAACATAATTTATCTTATTCATTAACGTATATATTTTTGAAAAATCAAAATAAAAAAGATTAAATAAAATGTCAAATAAAACCAATTAAATCCAATGATTCTTAATAGCGCATAATTAAAAGTTTTGGCTTGACTCTCAAATTAAAATCTCCAGTGGAGTCGCCAAACTGTCGTAACGATTTTGAAACCGGCAGACGTAAAATAATTTTTAATTCGAAGAAAATGAAGAGTCGCCACCAATCTTTGTTAGAGTGTGATTGACCACCCAAAAATTTATCTTTTTAATAAAACTATAAAAACAAATTTAAAATTTATCAAAAAGATAAATTTTGATCTACGAAAAATCAGGTTGGATCTAAGAGTCGGTTACATGCGGGGAAGGATTAACACCCTCACAACGCCTATAAATTTGTACCATTTAATTATGCGCTATTTTCGGTGTTGGATAAAAATGATTTCAATTTGAAATTTAACATTAATTCCCTTCATTTTAAAAAATACAATTTTGTTAAAGCTCTTTATTTAGGAATATTGAGAAAATCTTAAAATTAAAGAATCATTTTAAAATTCTACAACATCTAGACAGAATTTAAAATAACTATTTTCGCTCAAGATTTAACATAATAATCCTTAAAATAAAATAACAATCTTTATAAAAATAATTGTTAGTGACTCTCAACATCTAAGTAGAATACCAATAATTATTTCTTTCGAAATGTTATTTTATTTTATTTTGTAGTATCACAACTTTTTTTTAAAACACGATATTATTATTTTTTATTGTAAAATATTTTATCATCAAATAGTAAATTAAAAAAAGAATAATGCCAACAATTATCGATGATAACATGCTAACGTATGTATGCTAATAAATGTCATGTAAAATGAAATGCAATTTAAAAGTTGAATTCTTAAGTATAATGAGACCACCCCGACTCTCCAACATCTAGGCAGAGCTTAGGTGCGACTGTTTATATTTAAGATGTCATTTCATTATTATACTTTTGTAGTTAATCTTATTATTAATGCGAATTAGAAAATCGTGTGAAAAGACTCAACGAAATAAAATTTTCTAAATACCTCATCATCTAAGCGGCATTCGGGAACAAATTGCTTCAAATAAAATTTTCACACGTGTCCCTAAGATTTTTTAGGATGTTTTGAGTAAGGGCTTGAGTAGAAGTTTTAAAAATTAAGGTTTCAAGATTTTGAAGATTCGAATTTTAATAGTTTGGATTTAAGTTTTGAAGATTTTAGGGTTTGATTTTAAGGTATTGAAGGTTTAGGGTTTTGATTTTAGAAAACACGAACATCTCTAAAAATCTCCAACATATAGGCAGACTTTCAGAGCAAGTTCAATTTTTATAATCTCTTTTTTAAAAAAATTAATTTAAGAAACATAATTTTTTTTTATAAAAATATTTTTTAAAAAATTCTTTTTTTATGAAAACTTATTATCAAAAATATTATTAGCTTATTTAGTATTTTTTATAATAATAATTCCCCAACTTCTAAGGGAAATTATTATTTTTAAAATATGATTTAATTCCCTCCAATATCTAGGCAGGAAAAAAAATTATATTATTATTATTATTTAAGCATTCTTAATTTTTTTTTTTACTTATTATTTTACCTTGTTTTCATTTTATTATTATTAAAACAATTAAAAAACTTATCCTAACAAATTTAAAACTTATCATGCATAAATATATAAAAAAAAAAAAACTTAAAATAATAAAAATAATAATATATAAAAAAAATTAAAAAATTTAAATTTTTTTACCTGAACCGGATCGATCAATGGTCCGATCAACAACGGTTCGGTTCGACGGTTCAGTGTGGGCGATTCGGTTTCGGTTAAGTCAGAGCAGTCAGAAGCTGATGAAATAAGTGGGTCGCGGGTCGCGAGTCGCGTGCGTGGATCCCTGGTCAGGTCGCGGGTTGACGCGCGAATCCTGGGTGCTTAAAACGATGTCATTTTGGGCTTTATTGAAACGGGATCGTTTTGATTTTCACCATTTATATAAAATGTTCAAATTTTTTTTCAATCATTTTTCTTCCTTTCTGCCGAAAAACTTGGGGCCTGTGGGCGTCCATCGTGACAACCGCCGCGGACCTTGCCGATGGCGAGCTTCGATCGTCTTCGTCAGTGTCGAAAAATTCCAAAAAAACTCTTACAAACTCCTCTCAACCCCCTGAACACAAATCCGACCTTTTCACCAAAAATAGTCCTAAAATCCTCATATCTGCTGGTGAAGCAAAAAGCTCGGTGCTGGAAAGGACTGTTTGATTTTTTTTATATTTTTCTTTTTTTGGCAAAATCTCTCCCTCCTTCCCTATTTTCTTCTTTGGTTTGGCTAAGAGCTCTATTTATAGAGCTCCGGCCGTGTGTGTTTGAGGGAAGAGCATGAAAGTCGACATGAGGTGTAAGCACGAGCCCCATGCCTCTTTTATTTTTTTTTTTTGACAACATCTGACAGTGGTAGGATTAGATGATCAGAGGGGTAGGGTATGGTAAGGGATGGATGTAGGGCCTGGTGGCAGTGGGGCTGTCATCCTCAATTTTTTCTATTTTTTGTTCTTTTTTGTTTTGTATTTTTTTTGTATTTTGTATTATTTTTTGTTTTTTTTTTTTTGTATTTCATATTTTATATTTAATAATATTTTTTTTATTTTTTGGGACAAATTTGATGTCCACAAGTATATATAATTTTAAAGGAATGAAAAATGAACAAGTTTGCTTTGCTTGCTTAATTTTGACAAACTGATTTCAACTAATGAAATCAAGAGCTACTCGGTCAAAAAACGCAGTTCTAGATTATTAACTAATAAGAGAACAATTTGTTACCTTAGCTAAATTTGTTTTTACAAGGTCTTATACTCATGTTCCATGGCATTTTACAGGAGGATGTGATTGATAAATTATCACTTGAGATACCCAAGAATAATCTTTGACAAATTGTTATTTTGACCCTTGGAGCAGGTAATCAAAGAAAACTGGATTGCCAGAATTGTAACTAGGGAAGAAGTTAGTGACAAAGTCACTGCCTACTGCATATCAAACCTGATGCTCTTTGAAGACGACGGGAAAGGGTTTTGTTGTAAAGTTCTCTAGTAGACCATAGCAAAGAAAATTTGTACCCTGCTTCTAACGATGAAGCTTTGAAGACCATGAAAGTGTAGTGAGGGAATCTAAAGCTCCTAGATTATAACTGTTTATCAAACAGTTTCGAATATGCAAATATCAGAAGTTCAGAACAGCGACGAGTTTTAGTGCAAAAGCAAGAGCTGTATCCAAATACTGAACGAAATGCATTTATTTTCTTTTAATTATTCTCTCTGGCATTACTCTGTTATCATATTGTCTTGTGTTTGATTATAACATGGTCAATGATCGGTTACAATTTGAATCATCTATATATCAACGCATCAGATAAGAACAAGTTCCGATACTGAATCAGATAAACTAAGACACATGAATTCACTCCAAAAAAAAAATGGAAAAGAAAACAACCAAATAATTCAACAAATTCTAGAAACATATTAATCTTTTGAAGACAAGCTTAAAATAACAATCTGTGACGGTGAAATGATTTTGATTCATTGATCAGATTCAAGAGATTGAGCAATTAAAATGTTTCAACTTAATAGGTACAAAAAACTAAATCTTGAAACAACAATATATTCACACCAACAAAATTTTCAATCAACAATTTACTCATCTAAATGCAACACAAACCCTGCAATTCTAGTTATCTACCAAAAGAAAGTTCAAATCACTAGCAAGAATTCAAAGGCAACCAACCTTTAATCACTGTACATAGCTCCTCAGTCCTCAGCAAGATCAACTCTGGAGTCCCCCATCCTAACGCCCAACCAACAAGCTCCCCCTTGTCCCTACCCTCCAAAAAATGAGAAAAATCCACCTTTTTTGGGCTCCTCAACCATAACGGCCTTCATACTATCCTGCTCAACAAGCCTCCAAGCAGCCTGCTCAAACGCCAATCCAGCAAGCGTGGGCGGCTTATTCAGAACAAGCGGATACCCTCTATTGGTGCTTCTAATAACCTCGGAGTCCTCGGGAATCACCCCTAACAATGCCAACCCCAACATCTCTTGCACATCCAAAACCGACATCATATCTTCTCCCTTTATCATATCCGTCCTCACTCTGTTCACTATCATCTTTATATCCCTTATCCCATCACATTCTAACAGCCCCGTCACTCTATCCGCATCTCTTAAGCTAGTTATGTCCGGCGTCGTCACCAACACCGCCTCGTTTGCTGGCGTTATTGCCGTTATAAACCCTGCATCAATCCCCGCCGGACAATCTATCAGTATGAAATCCGGAGACCCTTCCTCACGCGCTTTCAGAGCGTCGACTAGCCAAACCAACGCTTTCCCACCGAATCCGATGGGGAGTTTCGATCTGGGTTTGGAAATGCAAAGCAATTGGAAGTTTGACCAGCGCTTGTCTCGAACCAATGCCTGGTCCAGTCGGCAATCACCATTGAGTACCTCCACGACCGTGTAATTCACACGGTTCTCGAGACCTAAGAGGAGGTCTAGGTTACGGAGGCCAACGTCGGCGTCAATGGCCACTACGGAGAATCCGAGGCGGGCTAAGGAAAGTCCGACATTGGCAGTGGTTGTGGTTTTGCCGACCCCGCCTTTTCCGGATGTTATAACAACCACGCGCGGGGTCTCGCCCGCCAGCTCAGGCTTTCTATTCCATTGAAGGACTGATGAAATCAGGGTGTGCTTTGATTTTGGGTAGGGTTTTGGACATTTTAAGGCTTGTGGATTTAAAAGGGGTTTAAATGAGGTGTTCAAAAAAGTGGGCTTAGGGTTTGCGGGGAAGAGTTGCAAAGAAAACATTGCTTTTTAGGGTTTTAGGAAGAAGAAGAAAGAAAATCATTTGATTTGGAACAGAGGTAAGTGAGAAATCAGAAATCAGACTAACAAATGGTATTTGGGCCTCCTGGGCTCAGTCTTGAAATTTAATGGGCTTTTACCCAAAGAAATTCGGCTCCGGCTCTTGACTTTCAGTTTGGAATTTGGGCTTTTTTAAAAAAAAATCATGTCGTGTATCCTTACGATTTTACCCCCGGAGTTGTTCATTACGAGACGTCGCCCTTTTCCGTGTCATAATTCGTTTCAGATATATGATCCATCATCTCATCCGTCGAAATCGGCAGAAATCTAATCCGTGATAGTTCCTGTCTGAGCCAATGGGGCCCACAAAGATCAGGGCAAAATTCATCACGTATTAGTTGCCAAGTGGAGTGGCATCAGGCGTGACAGGGCAGACTCCACAGTGTCCCAAAACAAAAACAACCGAAAAGAAAAAGTCAGATGTTACCCTCAAAATTCATCTGCCACGTTTCCCATTTCCATTGGAAAAAGACGACCCTTACCTTCTTCGCTACTCTCTCTGATGTCCGATCAGTTTATTTTATCCCTATTTTTTTTTAGTCTCTCTCTGATTTCTCTGGATCCAAACACGCACCTTTAATTACTGCTCTCCTCTTTTGGCTTCTTATTTTTATCAAGTACTAAAAGGAGTAGTGGAGGCCTCTTTTGTCCCTCGTAACTTTCTTGATAAGGTTAGATTCATCTATTTCTTCTCTCTTGGTTTTATTGGTGGTCAATATCCTTTCATTTTTGGTTCTTGATTTATGTACTTTTGATTAATGGGTATTTGGATCTGATGCTGATTAATGTTTTAAAGTGATTTATTTAATTAAATATGGTATTTTTACATCTTGATCGAGTGTATCATGCAATTTCGATAATGTTACTGTGAAAATTCAGCCTAAATTTAGGTTTTTATTACATACAATAGGACAGATCCAGTTGCAACTTTTGTTTGGTTTGCCAGAAAATTGAGGGAAAGTGACAGGAAAATGGAATAAAAAAAAGGGAAGAAAAGTAAGAAAGTTTTTTAATTTAAATAAAGTTTTTATCCTCTTCAATCCTATTTAGACGTTGGGTCAGAAAGAAAGTTTTTTAATTTAAATAAAGGTTTCATCCTCTTCAATCCTTTTTAGACGTTGGGTCAGATCGTTTTGGGGTTAAATTGACGGATGTTTTAGCAGGTGGGATTTTGTTTTACATATTCCCTACTTCAAGAATTAAGCAAACAGGTAGTGCTAGGATTATTTGTTCTTATTGCTCTTAATCTATCCAGTTCATTTGCAAAGATTTACTAAACTTTTGGATTGGTTAGTTTTCTGGAATTGACTTCATCTCACTTCGCTATACTATATTTCTAATTTTTGTCGTCTTACATTTTCATTTTAATTTCGTCTTAGTATTTTGTCTGATATAATTTATGATAATATTTTACACGTTGAGGCTCCGCATGTTGACTGCATGTTGGAAGGCTATGTGCATAATTGTTATCTGCATATGGTAATTTATATCACCATTACCGTGAGCATTGATGTGTTGCTTATCCAACAGTTCCAGAGCATTTTACATTTAAGTAACCATGAGTCCATGAACCACTTGGAGTAGCTCATCTAAATGCCCCTCTCGGTTTAATTAGTTTGTGGATGCTGGATAGCTTTATCGAATGTGTTGTTTAGGTTCAATGTATTGGTTCTTTTTATGATGTTTGTGGTTGATCTTTAAATTATCAAAGGGTCCAATTTAAGATTGTCTTAGTATTTTTGCTCATATTATCTGCCTCTTTATCTTTAAATTATCAAAGGGTGCAATTTAAGATTGTCATAGTATTTTTGCCCATATTATCTACCTCTTTACCCATGCATGTGTCAGTATAATTGGCAATGAAGTTTGGTTTTATGTTTTATGACTCAAATGTTGTTCCTCTTTCACTGCAGTAGGGAAGGCCATGTGAGTTGTTTGAACTGGACTACAGTTATTGACTTGTTGACAGGGATAAGTGCATTGTTTCTCTTAGTGTGCACAAGATGGGTAAATGCAATGGTTGTGGGAAATTAGGAAGGATGCTGCCAAGGGATGGGCCTGTGAATGCTTACAATTCTGCTCTTTTGTGTTCCCCTGTTGTTTCTGTTTGGGATTGCATTGTCCGTAAGATGAGATATTCCCACAGACCTGAGTGGGTGTAGTATTGGTGTTATATAATTATATTAGGTCTCAAATAAGAGGATTAATTAGAAATAGGTAGCATCAAAAGTTTTCTTTTAGAAAAAAAAAAGGTTAGAGAAGAAAAATGACAACTTTATAGGGAAATGTATACGATTTAGAGGAACTTTTTTAAAGAAAAAAAAATCTGAGCAAACAGAAGTCTGGGTTTAAAGCTTTTAAGTATTCATGGATAACAAGGCATGCAATAAAGTGCAACCAGTGGTGAGAAAAACAAAAAAGAAGCAGGTGAAGGATGAGTTCGATCATATTAAACGGGCTGAGAAGAAAAAGAGGCGCTTGGAGAAAGCCCTTGCTACTTCTGCAGCCATCTGTTCTGAATTAGAAAAAAAGAAACAGAAAAAGAAGGAAGAGCAGCAGAGGCTTGATGAGGAAGGTGCTGCAATTGCTGAGGCTGTTGCTTTGCACGTCTTACTTGGTGAAGACTCTGATGATTCATGTAAGATTATGCTAAACAAGGAAGAGGGTTTCAACCATTGGGATTATTCTGGCAATTTTGATCTATTTATGGGTGGAGGGAGAGCTTGCCTTCCCCATATGGCTCAAATAAACTGTGAAGGGTGGGTCACTAAAGCATATAGAGCTGGATACGAGTGGGCTGAGCTTGGAAACAGTGACTGGTCCTTCTCATACGGAGCTTATGGAAGGGATCTACATGCACCATGTTTTGCGGATGGAAGCTGGGGAAGTGCAGAACTTTCAGCTGGTCTTATTGCAGCACAAGCTGTTTCAGCACTCCAGATTACAGAGGATGTAGAGGTAGACACGATTGTCCTCAACGGGATGTTGTGAGGCTAGTTAAGCATTTTGTTATGTTGCCATGTTGCTTGGAGTCTTTGTTCATAATTCTGAATAATGCCTCTGTATATATCTGTCAGTCATCTGTTCTTGTTGCTTCTTTAGTATTGAACTTTGTTGGCCAATCCTATACGTGTTTTATCATTTTATCAATTGGTCTGTTTCTTGATAGTGTTCTTTTCCTTTCTCTTTTACGCCAACATGAATGATTTTGAAGATACTTGAGGCATAAATGGACTTGCTCTCGTTATCTTCAATCATTTATACAGATGTTTGAATCTTATTGTATTGGACAAGTGATTTAGCATGTTATTGATTTACTAATGATTTATTTTGTTGCTCATTCAAGTTAATCTTGTTTGTCATACCTTTATAAATTTTTAACCATATATTTTTTTAACAATTCTGACTATCATAGATAAATTTTGTAAATGAATGGAGAACAGGACTCTTCGGGAGTGTAGCGTGCCTGTTTCATGGGTTTTTTTTTTTTTTCTTTCTAAAATATCTAAGTAAAAATATCTAAGAAAAAGATAGAGTAATTATTTTTTAATCTAACCAATGAGAGAATGAGAAAGGAGTGGGTCAAAAGTTTGATATGAAAAATTAACAAAAATCACGTTTTAACAAAAAAACTATGATCTTTCTTTTGAAAGTAAACGTGATTTTTGAAAAGCTAAAACTTGTATTTGTTTACCCATTTCGAACGGTATGTTGCTTTATTTCTTTCAATCCAAAAATAATGTTAGTTCTACTTATATTATGTGACGAAAAAGTAAAAAATCAAAAATATAACCAAATAAAGAAAACGTAAGGATTTTAGCATACCAAAAATCTTACAGCTAAGTACTTTAGTAAAGTAAGTGTTTTGAATTTTTTTTAATTTTAAAAAGCATTATATTTTTTATATTTGAAATGTAGTGAACCAATTAAAATAATAATAAAATAAAATAGATATTTTTATATCAACAATGTTTTTTATGTGAAAAATGTAGTAATTGATATGATATTAAAAAATTATTTATGACATTTAAAAATTTAGCTTTTGTTGATAAAAATCTCGTTTGTTACTTTGAAAACATAGTTAATAATTTATCAAAAATCATATTTTTTTATTTTAAAATATGACTAATAATGAATTAAAAAATTAGAATTGAAAATTTTGTTATTATATTTTTATATCAAAGCGTGATTGATAATAAATAAAAATCACGTTATTTACTTTTTAAACATAATCTTTAAACAACGTTAAGTGTGTTAATATTGACTTGATAGATGTTTTGTTTAATGTTTAACATAGTCCTCAAACTTTTAGTTTAATAATTAAACACGCTTGAAAAAAAATTAAAGATATAATTTCGAATTAATTTTTTTTTATTTTGCACTAAAATTTTGTCTTAATAATGTAATAAAATAAATAAATGTTTTATTTAATTATGAGATGTGGGGCTCAATTTTTTTATTTAGGCCATCTGTAACATGGTGTCATATGCCAATCATATATTATAATATATTAATTTTTATATTTTACTTTAAATTTCTTTATTGCACATAAAACTAAGAAAAATGAACAAAAAAAAAAAAAAAAAGAAATGAGCTCCAAGCTCAAGCCGTTAAATTAAATAATAAAAAATGCTTTTTTTTCCTCACCCACTTATGTCAATTTCTCAATTTTGAGTTCTGAAAAAAGTTGAAACTTTTCATTTTACCTGGTAGCGCAAATTGTTCACTAAAGGTCTATTTTGTAATAAATTTGTTAATTTTGACGTGATTTGAATTGTGATTTGATGATTTAAATTTTTGATGAAATTATAAAAGCATAATTAAATTTAATATTTTAAAATATAGACCTAAATTAAAAGCATAATTAAATTACCAAGTACCAAATCCCATTAATTACATAAAAGCATATTTAAATTTATATACCCACAAGTTTTTTATATTTTATTTGTTCTTTCTTTCATTATTTATCAAATGTTATGTTAATTTTTGTAATTTCATTTTTTAATTTCTTTGATTAAAATGGTAGTCGTTGGAGTTAGTTTTGACGTACATTTCTTTTTTTTTTTTAATTTGTAATAAAATAAGATATCTTTTTATTTATTTATTTTCCTTTCATTTTTGTATTTTCTTTTCAATTCCTTTGAATTAAAGAAAATAAGAGTAACTTTACTTTCCTTACCTAAATTTTATCTGCTCTAACTTTTTATATTAATTATCCTTTGTCATCCATCCATCATCCATCCATACTATTAAATTTGGATCCATACTATTAATTTTGAAAGAATTGTTGAGCTCTCAGCCATCCACGTCACCCAGCTATTTTTTTTTTATTTTTTTTACTTGGTGAGCAAAAGACTCTATCTTTCTCTTCTAAATAGTTTTGATTTGTAAATGTGATTGATAATTTATCAAAGAATTTTTGTTTCAAAATATGTTTGTTAATGAATAAAAAAATTAGATTTTAATAATTAATTTAAAAATATGGTTGATAATCTATCAAACACCATATTTTTTAATTCCAAAACATGGTTGATGATGAATAAAAAAATCAAATTTAAAAAATTGTTTTGACTACATTTCTATGAAAGAAACATAATCTTTAAGTGATAAATATTACATTTTTTATATAAAAATGTAGTGCTTGATATTAAAACAAATCACATTTCTTTTCTTCGCATCTCTCACCTTTTTCACTTTTCAATTTTTTTCTTATTTTATTCCTTTCTTTTCATATTAATCTCTCTAACAAACCCTGACAATTGCTCTTGCTCATTTTACCTTTCTCATAAACCTATCACATCCATACAATAATCTATTGCATTTTTTTCTCCACAAGCTTTTAGTCTTCACGCAACAAATCTTCGTAAATCTTTTGATTTGAACAAAAATGGCAGAGGGGTAGGTGATTAACTTTTATCATTTATCATTTTTTTTCTTCTTTTTCCTACTCATTATCTACTATCAAACACTCCTCTCTTTTCTCTTTCACATCATTTTTCTGCCATTAGTTTTGTTTTTTTAAAGAGTGAGGTATTAGAATTAGAAAAGGTCAAAACCTTAGCCCTTAGGAATTTTCAAACAATCCCATTGGAAAGAAAAAAAAACGAAGAAGAATCTGAAGAAGAAATGGTTGAAACAATAAACAACCAAGTTTAACATAAAAAGGCTAGATTTATCATACCATTTTTTTGCTCATTTTCACTTTTTTCTTTCAATATTATGTATGTTATTACTAGGTTTTTTGCTTTTGTATGTGAATATGGTGAAAAAATATTGTCATATTTCTAACTTTTTAATTTCGACTTTGGTATGTCAAAATTTTGAGAGTTAATCAAAGATATTTTAACTTTAAATGAAGAGAGATGAAACTTATGGTTCTGAATTGAAACAACTCCTTTGATTTTTTTTTTCTATGATAAATATAGTTTGATTCTTGAGAGTTGAAAGTTTTGTTTTGTTTTTTTTTATGCATGAATTTTTTGTTTAAATCTTAAAGCTAGCGCTTTATAAGTTCTACATTTCAATCTCAATTATAAATGGTTCCTTCAGGATTTGATTATTTCATATTTTGGCTCATGATCTCTGCTTCAACTTAAACAATCTAGGATCCCCAATAATTGCGTTTTAGGGTTTGAAAGTTTTCATTTTTTGTAACCAAACTAATGTTTTTCTTATTTCTTCATTCCATTCTTTTAAAACTAAACATATGAACAATTATTTCAAAACTAGATACAAAATCTACTTGTTATCTTCCTTTACAAATCAATTAAATTAAAATAAAAAAAACTAAAATATCTTCTCCTTGAAAAATTATTTATCTTTCTCATAAAAGCCTAAGGAAGGCATGTAAGGCATGGGTTCGATCCCAACCATCCTCATTCTCTTAAATTCCATAAATAAAAATAAAAAAAAAACTCTTCCAATCAAATTTTGTCTTTCAAAAAAATTTTCTCATCCCTAAAAATTCACTTACCTCTATTTACTTGCTAACAGACACTTTGTTTGGCACTTTTTATTTTTATATATCTCTTGAATTCCTTTACCCAATAAATTAAGCACAAGTTATGTATTAAAACCCAAACAATGCTTGCCCATATCTTTAACACTTAATGTCCGGTGGTTACTCACAAGCTTTCATTTATGTTGGCTTTAAGGCATTCCCTGATGAGATTGCACCATTAAATGAGTGTCAAGAATTTGGTCTAAGGAGAATTGCTTATCCTAATTTAGCTTTTGGGGTTCTAATCATGATTAGAATTAGTTAGAGTTTTGGTCTGAATTAGTAAAAGTATTGGTATTCATGTTCAAAGTTATAAGGTAGATGTCGATGCATATTTCATTATGTTAAAATTTGACATTATATTCAATTAATATATATATATATATATATATTTCAACAGAGATTTTGTTTTGGTCTTGTGAAATTTGAAGTGGCAAGGTTTGTGCAAAATGTCATAAAGGTAATTATTAGTTTTTTCTTGTACTGGCTGTAGGCACCAATTTTGTCTAATTCTATTTTAAATATAATTTTTTTATTATTATTATTATTAATTAATTAACTAATAAAAAAATTTTAAAAAATCTGGTTTCGACTTGACAACTGAAATCAAGCTGTTAAAGGAGTTTTTTCTCTACTGACACCACCTAATGTTGTAGCCTGAAATCTGGTGACCTTTAGTCATTTGATAAGTTTTTTCACAAACCCCAAAAAATTCACAAAAATCTCAAAATTTATGAGATTTTGATATCTTGCTTAGCTTTTATAAATAAAGCCAAAATTTTGCAAAATGGAAAGATTAAACAATGACACAATCCAAAGCCTAAGAAAAAAAAAAACACAATGAACCAAGGGAAGGAAGAACAAGAAGAGAAAAAACAAGAGGAAGCCTAAAGGTTATGGGAAAAAAAAAAAAAAGGAAACAAGAGACACACAAGCACAAAAAAATAACACAGTCCTCCCAAAGGAGGAACTAGCAGCAAAGTTAAAAAAAAAAACTTTTTTTCATAACAAAATTTTTTGATTTGGGCTTTTTAAAATTTTTGATAAAAACTATTTTAGGAAAGATGTTTAAAATATCAAAAAATCGTTTTAAGAATTTTTTAATTTCTTTTGAAATTTTTTAGGTCGCTGAAAACTAGAAAATTTTGAATTTTCTAACGACCTTTGATTTTTTCAACAACCAAATTCTGAGAATATTATTGGACTCTAGAAAATTTTAAATTTTTTAGCACCGTTGAAGATTCTGACCTCTAATGCATGGTGACGACCGATCAGAATCTGGGTTGCCACGACGGTTGACAAGAGGTTAGATTTTTTAAAGAAAGAAACTTTGGGGTAAAGAGAGAGTGGGGAAAGGAAAATAAAAAAAATAAGCCTTTTATAGGCACACCAAAATGATGTCGCTTTGGATGTTTGACTTACATCCGACCGACGCAAGATCCGCGCGTCAACTCGCATGTTGACCTAATTCCTTTGGCAGGTTTTTTTTTTTTATTTTGATTTTATTTATTTTGTGTAGATTTTTTTGTTATTTTTATGATTTTTTAATTATTTTTCATGATATTATTGTTATTTTATATTATTTTTGGTAATAATTCTTTTAGAAATAAATAAATAAAATAAAATATGGACCTAAAAAATATAATATGTAAAAAAAATTAATAATAATAACTATTTAAGGAAAATAAAATTTTATTACAAGCAAAAATGTTATTTAAATTTCACCAAAGTGTTGAAATAATTTAAAAAATAATTTTTGCTAAAAAATAATAAAAATGAATTAAAAAATGTTAAATTGTTTAAATAAAATTTTTTAATATAATTCTTAGAGAAAACTGAAAGAGTTTGATTTTTTTTAATTATTACAAGTAAAAATAAATTTTCAAATTTCCCCATAAAGTTAAAATAATCCAAAATTATTTTTACTGGAATAAAGGTTTATTTAAACAATATAAAAAATAATAATGAAATAATAATAATTGATATTTTGAATAATTTTTTTTTAAAATGTAATTTTTTTAAAGAAAATTGAAAGAGTTCAATTTTCTTTAATATAAATAAAATATTAATATTTTTATATTTCATTGGTGAGTTGAGATAATCTAAATTTTTTAAAATAAATAAATAAATAATAATAACAACAACAAAATAATCACAATAAAAATTAATTAATTAATTAATTAAATCTTTTAATTTAAAAAATGAATTATTTTTATATAAGATATCGTCAGAAAGTTGGGATAATCCTAATACTTATTCAAACTTTTTAAGATTTCGCTAAAGAGTTGGATAATCTTAAAATTTATTTAATAAATTTTAGAAACTCACAAAATAGTCAGAATGTTCCTAAAATCATTTTATTAAATAAATAAAATATCTAATGACTAAATTTTGAAAATTTTGTGAATGGTCAATTTTTTTGAAATATTTTTTAAATAAAGATTTTTTATAAATTTCACTAAAGTATTAGAGAATTTATATAATACAAAATAATTATAATAATGTTAATTTCACAACAAAGAAAATTTTTTTATAAATAAATTTTATAAAATTAAATTTAAATATAAAAAAGATGCATCGTTAAAATTAAAGGATTACGAATGTTTAATTGGTACTGTTCCTCGAACAGGTGAAATGAAGGTGCTAGTACGTTTCTCACTCGTAATCGTACTCCTGGACCAACTTTAATTTCGTAAACCTACATTTCTTTTAGTAAATCTTAATTAATTTTAAGATTTTTATTAAAAGACGATATTTTTAAGTGGTTAATCGCACCCCATAAGAAAAAAAGATCAGTGGCGATTTTAAAAATTTTCATCAAATCTAGCGATCGAGTCCCACACGAATGAAAAAACATTATGACACTGGCCTTTTGATTATGTTCTATTATAATGCATTTGGTTACATACGTATAGATCTCTTATTATGGTATGGGTTGCAACAAGGTATGGGTTGCAACAAGGTATGTAACTCTAAACTTGCTTTTGACTAAGCATACATGTTTTTGCTTTTTGCTTATTGCAAGACTTCTAATTTAATCTCTCAAAATTTTATTGACTAAAGTTTGATAATGCCTAAATTTTAAGTGAATGTTCGGCTAACTTTTTATTAATTAGAGTTCTAGGATGAACTGTTGGGATTTGCCTTAAATCTCAAAATCTCACATCAAAAGTTATAAGAGTTTTGAGTTTGTTTTGTATCTCACATCAGAAGTTTAGTAAAAATATAAAGGATTTCACCCATATAAATAAGATATTTTGATTTTAGTTTGGTGATCCTAGATAGTTAGATACTAAGAGAATAGCTAGGTGAGTAGGCTATTAAAATGGTATAATTGAGTTTTGGGTTAAGTTTTGAGTAAGAAATTTTGGTGACTTTTTTCATTCCAAAAGTCTCTCAGTTGTAAAGATTTATTTGATAGTGGATTAGGTTTGAAGTAGGCCCTTTTGAGTTAGACCAAAATAAATATATTTATGTATTCTTATTCTTGATTTGAGCTTGCTAGTTTGTTCATAGATGTTACGTATGCATGTTAATTTTTTAACAAGTAGTATCAGAGCTGTAGTGATCTTTAATAAGTTGTATCAGAATGAGGTTTGTAGAAAGAAGAGGCTGGCCCAAAAGATCATAAAGCAAGTATTTTAAGATATTTGAAGAAGGTATGCCAAGTATGCCTATGCCTAAATTTGAGATTTTGTTATTTGATGAAAATAGTAATTTCATGTTATGACAAACTATGATTCAAGATCTATTAGTACAACAAAGGTTGAATCATGCATTAAAGAATAGTAAGCCTAAGGAATATCTGACGATAATTAGAATAGAATTCAAAAGAAAGCTGTTAGTACTATTAGATTGGTGCTAACCCCAGAAATAAAGTATAATGTATTAACTGAGAGTACTCTAAAAAATTTTTGGGATAAGCTTAAGGGTATTTATATATCGAAGTCATTAACTAATAGATTATGTTTGAAAATGAATATGTATTCTCTAAAGATGAAAGAAGGTATGAGTCTTCATAATCATTTGAATGAGTTTAATAGATTAATTTTTCAATTGTTAGTGATTTTTGTTAATGAGTTAGAAGATGAAGAGAAAGCTTTAATTTTGTTGTCATCTTTGCCCAAATCTTATAAATTTTTAGTTCAAACTTTGTTGATGGGTAGGTCTATTTTAAAATTAGATGATGCGACTATCCAATTGCGTGAGAACGAAAGGTTTATAGGAACATAAAACTCATTATCTGAAGGAAATACACTAGCTGTAGAAGGTTTTGATCAAGAGAGGACTCAAAAAAGGATTAATGGATCAAGAGAAAGATCCAAGTCAAAAGACAGAGATTACAATGATATAGAATGTTATTATTGTGGTGAAAATGACATATCCAAGTACGCTGCAAGAAGCTAAAAAGGGATATGGCTACTTTCAAAATGGCGAATGATAAAAAAAATAATGAAAAAAAAAGTGATACTGCTACTGTTATGTCTAATGATGATGACGTTATTTTGATAACTTGTGTGGATGAGACTCATACTTTGAAAGATGATAAAGGTTAGGTTTTAGATTCAACTACTATAGTCCATGTTTGCAATGATAGAAATTACTTTGTAGAGTTAGATGAGAATGAAAAGTATGAGGATATTGTGGTTGCCAACAATGATAAGGTACAGATTTAAGACATTAGGAGTATTCACCTTAGATCTCACAATGATGTTGTTAGGATGCTTCGTCATGTAATGTATGTACCGAGTTGTTGCTACAATTTAATTGCTTTGGGTGAGTTAGTTTCTCGAGGGTACATATACTATGGTAATAATGATTCATTGAAAATGTACAAGAATGGTAGAGTAATTCTACAAGGAAATATAGTCAAAAATCACTTGTACGTGATTGATGGAGGTTTAGCTACTAGGATTTCTATGATGAAAGAAAAGAAAAAAGTTAAGCGTGTCAGTTTTACAGATACTATTGAAGTGTTTGGAGATTCAAATCAATGGAAGATTTGTTAGGATTTACCTTGAATCTCAAAATCCCACATCAAAAGTTATAAGAGTTTTGAGTTTGTCTTGTATTTCACATCGAGAGTTTAGTAAAGGTATAAGGGGTTTCACCCTTATAAATAAGATGTTTTGGTTTTAGTTTGGTAATCTCATATAGTTAAACACCAAGAAAATAACTAAGTGAGTAGGCTATAAAAAGGATGTAATTGGATTTTGGGTTAAGTTTTGAGTAAGGAGTTTTTGGTGACTTTTCTCATTTCGCAAGTCTCCCAGTTGTAAAGATTTATTTGATAGTGAATTAGGTTTAAAGTAGGCCATTTTGAGTTAAACCGAAACAAATATATTTGTATGTTCTTATTCTTGATTTGAGCTTGTTATTTTGTTCGTAGATACTGCGTGTACGTGTTGATTTCCTAACATGAACTATAATGGCAATTTTTACCAAGTGCTAGAATAAGATATGTTTTGATAAATAATCAAATTACCTAACCCATAAAACATATGGTATAGTAATACTTTGAATAGTGGCACAACGCTGGCTTTAAAACTCTGTTTATATTTGTGAAATCTTTATTGTTTCTAATTGGTGTCAATCTCATCTGGAAGACTAGAATTTACAAGTGCAATTACGTAATATTTTTATACTATAATTACTATTAAAAGTGAAACTCATTGCTCTATCTTTCTCTATGAATATCTAAAGTGCAAAAACTTTGGTATTTAATTTAATTTTTTGTTTTGCTCAAATGATATGCATTTGTTTGATATTATTTCTTACTTTAACCTTTATGTTTTTAGTATTATATTTTTTATGGCTAGATATTTTCGCATTACTTACATCATGGGAGATTTACGATCGATCTATTCGTTTGATTACAAATGGTATAAACTAAAGCTTCTTGACTTAGCTTTCGTTGCCAGATTACAGCTAATGGTTTAAAATATTTTTGCATCATGAGTACTTTGTGAGAACAAAGATTTGGTTAAACTTGTTTGCTTATTTTTATATTTTTGGTGTCAAAATGATATAAGAAGTTAAAGTTAAAGATTTGGTTTAGTCAGTTTTTATTATATGGAAGAATGAAATTTATGGATTTTAGATGTTAAAATTTTTATGCTTACATAAAAATAAACTCATAAAGATTTGGTGTCCACATCCAAATTAATTTCAATGTAAATAAGCTGAAGGGACCCACTAAACTAAAAAAAGAAAAAAAAAAAAGAAAAAGGAAAAAGCAAATAAAAAATTGAACTCCAATGCCTTTAACGTCATAAAAAACTTACAACTTTTATTGTATGGATTTACATATTTAAAATAAATAATTCATAATATTCCATAAAAAAAAAAGATAATTCATAAACTTAACTTTTATCATAAGGATTTACTTATTTAAGATTTTGATACCTTAGTTTTTTTGTTTTGAATTTTGTACAAGCAAAGATGGAGTTGAGATTTTTTATTTTAGGTATTTTAGATTTCCTTGCTTTATTTCTTTCTTAATTTTCATGTAAATTATTAAAATAACATTATTATTGGTTATTGTGTTTTCAGAAGCTAAGTTTATTTTCTATATTAATTGTTAAGTGTCTTTGCTTTTTTCTTTTCTTTTTTTTTTGTTGGTTTTTTACGGCTTTTAATTTGTTATGGAGTTGATTACCTAATATATTTATTTCTGTCATTTAATGTTTTTATTCTCATGTAATCTTTGAGATGGGATATCATGGAGAGTTGACAATATGTTTTATATCAATTTTATTATTTCAGTTTTCTAACTTAATGATTTTTGTAGTATATCTTTGAAGAATATTGTGTATACATAGGATGATTTTCAATGTCTAGCTTTTGGATTGAAGTCATCTATCTACTTAAGTACTTTTCAAGGCTAACACCAAAAATTGTAAAGATAGAGTAACATGTTTGGAGTCCTATTCTATAAGATAAAATATTTATTATTGGAAAGATCTTACTATTTGCACCCACTTTTTCTCTTTTATTGTTATAGTTTTTTTAATTATATTGATAATAATAATAATCTTAAGGCGCATGAAGAAGTAATAAACTTTTATCTAAAATTTTTACAGTAGAAGTTAGTTGACTAGAAACCCATATTTTGTAGCAAATTATCAAAATGTAGATTTGGTTGCTATAGTTGGTGATGATGGTGTTCTTTTGCAAGCTAGCTATTTCAGGCATGACTCAATTCAAGTTCTAAAAGTAAATTCTTATGCTATACAAGCTGAAGAGGTTAGTTCATTTCTTTGGTAAAGGGTTCAATTTGCATATTTTATATCAATTTTGAAATTATTTTCATGTTCTGAACTATTTTCTTGATTTTGATACATGTTGGTTAAAGATATCAAATGCTTTGAACCATTTAATAATGAGTTCAATGTTATTAGAAGCATCAGCTATGTATGTGTAAAAAGAGTAAAAACTCTTAATGAGTATATGAGTGTAGGTGTCATGGACCTCAAGAAGAGTCATGAATCTTACATTGAACATAATAGGAGGGTCACTGGGGTATATAAAGGTTTACACCATTTCCGTCTTGTGAGACGTCTTTTATAGGACAAAACCGTGAGGTCAGGAGGTCAAAGCGGACAATACCTCACAAGTGTGTGAACCGTGGCGGTTAGGCTGATTCGAAACACCGGAAGAGTGAATGCTCGGGTCACGGAGTCGTGCGAGTTCAGAGCTTAAGTCTCGACCCGTGACAAATGGTATCAGAGTCAGTCCTAAATCGTTCGATCCACGTCAAGCACCTCGAGGGAGGTAGGCAGGGTGGTCAGCCTCCGTGACAAGGGCGTCACGAGATTGGGTGGGGGAGAATGTCATGGACTTAAGGAAGAGTCCTAAATCCCACATTGAACATAATAAGAGGGTCACTGGGGTATATAAGGGTTCACACCACCTTTGTCTTGTGAGGCGCCTTTTGTAGGATAAAATCGTGAGGTCAAGGCCAAAGCGGACAATATCTCACAAGGGTGTGAACCGTGACGATTAAGCTGATTCGAGACGTCGGAAGGGTGAATGTCTGGGTTCCAGAGCCACGCAAGTTCAAAGCTTAAATCTCGACATGTGACACAGGCATGTACGTGTATATATACATACATATAAAGTGATATAAGGAAATTTATTGTGAGATATCATATATGAATTGATGTCTAAAACAGTATAAATTTAATGTTAGTTTAAGTTTTAAAATAATTTTTATTTGGAACTTACATATTAAGAAGTTAAAAGGGACCTTAAGTAAAAGCAAGAGATTCTGAATTTGCATGCATATTCTAAATTTAAACTTTATCATTTTCCTATACAGCATATTTACTAGAGTTCTGTTTTTAGCATGGTTTGTTTTTATTGATCAATTATGACAACTTGGTTCTTTTATATATTCAAATAGCATCAGGCATATTATTCTTTTCTAAATGGAAGCTTATTGACGTAATTATAAATATTTGACATTCCTATAAGATGATCATGCAGTTCCTTCCAAGATATTAAAGATATGATTATGAGTATTTATTGACATTTTGATTGCACGCCCATGTCGTACAACAATTTTTTATTTTCATTCAGGTAAAGTATTTTACGGATATCATTAACAAAATATGCATAATGTTACATATTTTAAATTATTCATTTTACATATTAGCATTATTAAAAAGGATAAAAAAAACACATGCTTTAAAAAGTTTTTGGTCAATATTAAATTTTTAACAAAATTTTTTTAAATGAGATAAACACACATGGTTATTTTTTATAGACTAATTAGATTACAAACAGATCATATTTGTTTTTGGAAAAATTGCATAAAAAATATATATTTTTTGGTCAGGTAATCTTTCAATTGCTTTCCATTTTTTTCCAATATGTAATTGTTTTGAAATGGATATGAAGGAAAACAATAAATTTAGTTTGCTAGCTTAGATGCGGTATATAGGAAGTTTATTTCTAACTTTTATATTAATAAATAAGTTGGTCAACAGAAAGAGATTTGCGAAGCTCCTAATCTCTCTTTTAAAGGTATGTTTTTATTAGATACTTTTCATCCTATAGTATTGCTTCACAATGTATTTAGTTGATTAAACTAAGAGATAAATTACCCTGTAATCTGCTTAGCTTACATGTATGATAGATCTTTATAGAATGGAAGCCGCGAGTACATAGAACAAGAATTTTGAAAATTATGCAAGAGTTTCTGATGATGAAGAAGCTGCATTAATCTTCTTGAAACATAATGTGAGTATCTTTAACAAGCTAATTACGTTGTTTGTGTACTACACAAAAATAAAAATGTTAAAAACAATCTAAATTATTTATACATACACTAAAGTTTGATCAACTGATGTTTATCTGAAAAGCAAATGATGTGGATATTGGCTTTGATCGTTCCTTTGGGTTTTGGTTCTTTATCAAGATTATTAGTGTTTCTTTAAATTATTCTTAAAATATATGGTTTGTACCTTAAAATTTAAAGTTGGAGTATCAATGACTCTTAAGAGTTTGTTTTAGTTTCCAAAACTTTCACCATTCCTTCCCCCGCAGTTGTTTTTAGCCCATGCAGTTGGGAGTGGTGTGAAGGTAGCATCAGTGAGACAAAGGTTAAAATATTTTAAAAATCTTGAATTCTTTTATTTTTTAAAAAATTTTATATTTTTATTGTAAAAAAATAATTTTTTATTTTTTATTTGTATCTGAATAAGTTTTTTAAATGAAAAATTAATTTATATTAAGTATTTATTTAAGTACAAATTAAAGATTAATGATTTATTTAGATATAAATTGATAGTTAAGAATTCTTTGAAAGTAAATTAAAAATTAAGATTTTATTTAGATATAATAAAAATATAAGAATTTAACTAAATGATCACAAAGAGGTAACATTGTGCCAACAACAATGCCGTAATGCTTCACTTGGGAACACTTTCTTTCCTTGCTTTTTATATCAGAAATTCTGCGCCTTCATATACAGCATTTGATCCCATAAATAATGTAACTGGAACACAATCGCCCACTTCCGAATCTAAATTGACTGTAAATAAGGATTAGTTTGCAATAATAAATAAATAAATAAATAAAATTATTCAATTACTTAAAAGACATAAATGCTGTAGTCGAAGAGCGTCTAATGCCATAAATGTACAACTTCCAGGATGTGGAGAAACTTATATCGTTTTTAACTAGTTATATCATAAATGCTTTACAATTCCTATCAAACTCCTCCTAAACCAAATTTATCACCTTAAACAAATTGACTAACACTACTCGAAGTAGAACCTTATTTGTCGTTAATGTGCCAAAAAAAAAAATCTTATTATTTATTGCTAAGTCTAACTTGTGGATAGCAGTTGGGTTTCATCCAACCAATGGTTGCAGAAGATATAAAAGTAATGTGCAATCAGAATCACTTTATAAAAGGCTTGTAACATAGAAAAAGTTTCAATGTTACCTATACATTGGCTATCTCTGGTGCGAATGAACACTGCCCCAAGCACTGCATGAGAGTTTTCAGATAAGGATTGGGAGAAACACTATTCGATTCAGTCTATTCAATGTACTTCAGTCCATGGGCATGATTAATTTCTGTTGGGGCAACAGAAGAACATTTACATTGATACACAATGAATAACTTCTTGATTGGCTATGCATAATTTCAACTAGTACAGAACAAAAGATGCGTCCAGATATTATTTCCGTCACATATCATGCCATGAATTCCATCGCAGTGGATGTTCCGAATTGAGTGCATTTTGTCTCAATGGTCTCTCCAAATCTTGTGAACTCTGTCGCATTGTCTCTGTAGAATTCTGTTGCCAATGCTGCTGAAGAACGCTGTCATCCTGAGTCTCAATTTCAGAACTGCTAGATGGTTTGGCACCAGTACTGATGAGGCTTTTAAACCAGGCTGCTTGAAATCTGGGGCTTCCTCTGTTTGAATTGCCAGAGGAATCATTACCACCACTAGAACTAGAAGTAACACCCACAAGGAAACGATACGCCACTTTGCTGGCTGATACTATCTCAGTCTTGGTTTGTCTCAACTGCAATAATTAACAGTAATGCAATTTTAAGCACTTACCATAGGAAGGTTTTAAGCTTCTAAGCTTAGGACATTTAACAACATGCATCAAAAACTGGACTGTACAAAGAAAAAGGGGGGCATTACTGCAATTTTCAGTCTACCTTCTATGCTTGTCAATTTACATTCTGAATAACAGCATAGTTTACATTTCAGTTTCAGGGAAATTTTTAATGCAAATTTAACACAACATGCTCAAAAGACTAGACAGCAAAAGGATGACAAACAAGCAGAGAATAACATTACTGCAAATTTTGCTTTTTAAGCATCTTCTATACTGGAAACATCAAGATAATAATGCAGTTCACAATCAGATGTTATAACCACCTTATCTGTTTTTGCAAAGTTTCAAGGCAAACACCTCCAATAAGAAGCCTTTGAAACAGACAAACAGTCCTAATAACAACTGAATACACCAAGCAATACTCCCACTCAAGTCAAGTGATATATAGAAAGAAGACTAAGTGATGTCAGGAATAAAGCTTATTACCACAGGCTACCCACACAAGTGCATATATCTGCTTGCAAAGTACAAAAAAATATACATTTATGAAAATGTCAGGTGAGAATATGTTTGCATGCATTGCTTGTTATAGTCCTAGAAATGTAGAGATTTTCAGCAGGTATGACAATCATGAACTAAAGGAGGGACTCTCACCCGTAAGGCAGTGTTTTCTGCTATTTCTATAGCAGCATCACCAGCATTGGCAAAACGATTAACCCAACCTGTTAAAATTTGTAAGAACAAGCAAGCCAGTGTAAGTTGAATTGATACTGACAAAAAAAAAAGCCCTATACAGTCTTACTGATCACATTTTATTATGTCAAAATACAGCCAGCCATGGGCCTGAATAATAAGTGAAGGTAATATGACTGCCCCTAGCTTTAAACCTAACACTAAGACTAAGGTAGGTAGGCCAAGCCAGAACCAAAAACAGTTTTTTCTTAGATATTCAGGTTTACACCAAAACAAAGATGATAGAAAAGGAGCAGCAAAGCACTAAGCTCATATTTAGCACTTACAAACTAACCATTGCCATTAAGCACAAAATTCTCCACCACTTTACATCAAGTAAAAGGCCAGACCTAAGTTACTTACCATGAGGTACCTAATTGTGTTCTAATATCATACTTGGTGTTCATTGAACAACTCTATCCAATTATGGAATAGTAATATTCATAAAAGAAAAATAGGCATGAAAAAATATGTTTCCACAAAAACTCAATCAAAAGGCTATATATTAAAGAACTTGGCCATCTGCCAGTGGGCTACAATGTTATAGGGATAGGCGAAGCAGTAATAACTAGGGATATCTACAGCTGTTCAACCCATCTACAAGAATACAACAAATCTTAACTTAAGTTTACCTGGAAGCTTTTGGACACCAAGCCTTTCGCAGAAGTCATCACAGAAGTGGTTACAATTTTTGGATAACAAGACGTAGGAACTTCCAGGCCACTCTCTACTAAGTTCCTGCAAGATCTGGTTTACCTTGAATATTGAAAAGTTAGTTCTTCCAAGGACTACAGACTCACGATATGTATACATTGGATTTTTGCCAGAAGGACAACAAAAAACCCCAGACCCTTGTTCACAGAAACCAAAAGACCATTCTTCATCTCCATATACCTGTCAACAGGGCAAATAAAGTTATCAAGCTTGACAAAAAGAAAAAAGGCATCAATAACAAATATATGATAAAGAAAAAGAGTCATGAGAAGTTGACAACCATAATTTATAAAACCACTCTCAGATGCCAAAATATGACCACATAAATACTGTTATAAAATTTTCACTTCAGAGAACTAATGTGATATTCTCATATGATATCCGTAAGAAAAATATTTAGCTATATACACAGGCATCTCATCCAATGGATTACTGAGATGGAATCAACAAAATTAGACCATAGAAAAAAACAATGAACATGTAAAAGATGAAATGAAATTAATGACAACCGAAACTATATTGGTCAAAAAGTGAAGATAATCATTGCCAGTTCCAGTAACTACAAGAAATCAGAAGATAAACTGTTCTCTTTGTCTTCCGCCAGTAACATAATTTAGTTGCAGCATTCTCCAACATAAAGTTATATAATGGTAAATTTTCTATAAGTTCTTTCAAAAATAAAACTAGAAATAGATATAAATAATCCACAAAAACCTAACATCTAGTTGCAAAATCCCCTATGGTAGAAAAGCTGCAGAACTTTTCACTTAAAACTTTGTAAAGCATAGTCCTCTGCTCTGTAACACCCTGGCCACAGCCGAGGATACTCCAAATCTCTGAGTTCTTTAGGTAACTTAGGTAAATTAAAATGATAAAATAGACTAACAAGATTCTCAACCTACAAAAGAAACATGGAAAATATAAATCTTTACCATGCAAAGTAACCATCAATTCCTTCTTAGAAGTATTCTCTTTTCCATTCCCAGCTACCTTGAAAAGGTTAAAACTACCCCTTTAGCCAAAATAAAGATTTAGAGCCCCCGTTTTCTTCAATAATTCTTTATCTACATTATACAGCAATACTTGAATGCACCAACCAGAACCACACATCTTGTTTAAAATCAGCATCAAATATTTGCATTACTTAAATGAACAAGTTAAACCCTAGAAATTAAACACCACGAACCACAAAAATTTCCAAACCAGAAACCCTAGATCTCTTTTAAGCACAACAGTAAAGAATGTAATAGAAATGCAAATCTGACAAAGAGAGTGAGAAAGAAGAGACCTGAACGGCGCTGTGGAAGATGCCGCCGAGGCCGATTCCATCCTTAAAAATCTTGTTGATTTGAACAATCGTGCTGTTCGTTTTATCCGATCCACTGTTCGTCACATCGTATATATGTAATCTCACCTCAGTCATCCTCACCCCCAAAACCCTAACACTCCTCTCTCTCCCTCTGTCGATTCGAATCTTCGAAAACCCTAATCCCTACTCGATATTTTTCTCTCTTAAAGCTTCCAAATCAAACAATTCAATTCCGTTTCAAAAAAAATTCCTCTCCTTAGTGTATCGCACTTTGCTTTTTTGCTCTCTTTTGGAATGTAATGTACAATTTACGTACCAGTGAAGTAATTCTTTTTCCGCCTCGAAATGCTCAAATCCCGGAATTTCTTTCCAATTCTAATTCTAAAGATTAGATTCTTGTTTTTGGCCAATCTCCGGGGAATATCTTATTTTTCTTTTTTTAAAATGTTTTTAAAGTTTTTTTTTTAAGAATTTAGACCGAAAGACTGTAATTGTCCGGAGTTTCGGTTGTTATGCAAGAAGGAGGACATTTTAGAAGGAATGTTACCGAAATTTCGAAATGGCCCTTGGAAGTTGCTGAAACTTACGGAATGGTCAGGTTGTTAGTTATGTCTACTCCATCTTTTTACAACAGTCGGGCACTGAGGTGATGAATGATCCGTAAATCGCAACCACAAGTTGGACAAGATGCCCACGTCGTCACGTTATGCAATTATTAAATCCTACACACTAACATATTTTTTTGAAATTATATTTATGCCCTCCGCAATTTGAACTTTGAAGCAATATCCCGCCTCTCCCTTTTTCGTGCTGTTTTTGTGCAAAAAAAATTTTATATTATAAGATCTTTTTCTAGCTTTTGGAAATAATTGAATTTCATTATCAAGTATTTTGTTGATTTGCCTGCAAAGTGAATGGTATTGCGGATTTTAACTAAGGTAAAAAATAATATGAAAATGTTAATCCTATTAGTTAAGATGATATTTGTAAAAAAAAATATATTTGATATAATATTTTTTTAATTTGATTAAAATAGTTTATTAAATGCAAATTTTTTCTTAATCTAATATTTAATTATTTTTTATCAAACATTCAAATATTTGATCCAGTCAATTATGACACTTTATTTGAAAAATTCCTTTTCTAAATAAAAATATATTATTAATCAATATTTATGGAGATTCATGATTAAAATAAAAGACAAACAGGAATCCATAACATTGTCATTCAAATCACATTCTGATTCATAACACGTTTTAATAACTGTCATAAATGTTATATTTAATAAATTTCATTTTTAAAAAAAAAGTGAATAAACATTGTCATTTTCTTTGGTAAAATTTTGGTGTTCATTCACGTACCAATTCTTCTTTGTTGAAATTTCTCACGTAATTCTTTTTTAGGTTGATTGTCAACATTTTCTTTCATCACTTCACTTAACCTGATTTTTTGAAAAGGTATGAAATCAAATTAAAAGAAAACATAATGGCAATCCAAAATTTTATCTACTTTTTCAAAAAATTTCAATCTATGAAATTTAAAATATAAAATTTTAAACCACAAATCATTCAATCAAATGGATATAAATATATCTTTATTATATCACATAAATAGTGCAATAAGTTAGTTATCTAACTTGATTATATTAAATTCTATGGAAAAAGACTTACCAAGTTGCTTCTTTATTCATTGAAATTACCTACACTTGAACGAATTCAAATTGCAGAAGAACAAATCCGGAAGATGCAATATACGCTAAGTAATTAAATCTTTTTAAAAGATGTGTTTTCATTTGCAAAAGATTGTCAACGGCATTTATTAAATTTCAAAAGATTTAAACTAGATAAATCGATTAAACAAATCAACACAATTAAAAAATTACAATTGTTTACAAATAAAAAATAAATAATAATAAAAATAATTCCAAGACACGGTTACAGTACTAAGCGATCTTGGAATTGTCTCCGCATTGGATAGAATTCTTGCGGCCACGTTTGTCGCTTTCTTGACGTTGTCCCTTGCCAACTCCTTGCGTGTCAGCTTTGGACACCTGCACGTGCATAAAGAAGGCCAGGCTCAATGGCATATAACTTTGATTGATGTGGATGATCAATTATTTTAATATGGGCAGATGGGAAGCCAAATTCCGAAGTGTATCATTTAGACTAGGGTACATAGGGAACTTTTGGTGGGCATTTCTCTTCTCCCCTGGATCATCACTTTTGCCTCTACTTGGGCTTATCTCAGAGTCTTAGCATCCATCATATTCGGCTTGGTTCGTTATCTATCGGGCCATCACTAATCAAAAGGCTGTGGTATAATTTGAACTCAATTAATAATAACAAAAAGTACTTTTTTCGCTCAACATTCTAGCTTTTAATCCTGATAATAATCCTATGCCCTTTCTTTTTATTGTGGGTGAGGGATCACTTTGCTGTGTACTATCTTTTATGGTTGTGTCTTCTCTGTTGGAATATATAATTAGCATTGTGTTGTCTTCCCTGTTTGACACTGGCAACAAACATAAAAGATGGGGTTTAGATTCCTTGTTCTCACCCTTTCTTTTTTCTCCTTTCGAAAGGAAAGGAAGATAAGATTGAGTGGCTCATTTTATGTAATACTACCTCTACCTCTCATTGTGAAAGACACAATAAAAAAAAAGTATAAAACCAAGTTGCTTATGTCATAATAATAATAATAATAATATACAAACTAATTAAAAACTGAAAAATATTGGTATGACGCCCCTTAATTGCAGACTTGGGCAAGTTGAAGTCATCTCAAAAATTATTGTTAAGAATCAATCAGATTTAGAACGATAACTTGACGACTACGTTAATTTAGAATATGAGCTCCTTTTGCTCTGATCTGGACTCCAATTTGAGCTTGCTCTTAACATAAAGGCAAGACAAGTCAAAGCAATTTAAAGGCGCAACAGACGCAGGTGCAGTCCATCAAGACACAAGGGATCAACAGCCACTAATCTTCAACCAATTCAGCTTCGGATAACACAAGGAACACATCAAACATCTGGAATAACCAGTTACGAAAAATAATAATATGTTGAGTGTTTCTTTGTCTGCCTGAGATTGACCAAGGCCCAAATAGTTAAGGGCTACTAAATTCATGGCATTGCTAACGTCCAAAATTAGAAGTCAGCAATTTGAACATAGATTTATTCTCTTTTTTTTTTTTTTGAGAGACAAAGAAAATGGGCATATAATTTGGCTTGCACGCCCATTTTGCACATGTATTTGTTCTTGATAAACGTGGTATATGCGCCCTGCTCAATATATTATAATTATAGTAAGTCTTTATTTTATATATGTTTTATGACATTCTTTGTATATAAAGGTAGAATAATTGCTTCAATTGGATTATAGGCATTGCAAAAGAAGAAGGGGTTCAAGCTTCAAAGATGGTCGAAAAACTAAGGTGCTTCCTAGCTAGGATTAACGTAATGAAGATGGTTAAATCAGCCATGAAGCTGTTCGTAATGCTGCTCTTTCTTGGATACATGGTGCTGTGGATCATGATGCCCACGAAATTATATTTTTAACATTGGCTGCCTGAAATCGGTGCAAAAACAAAATCCTCATACTTTGGACGACAAGGTATCAAGGCAGTTCAGATTACAGTTTCCTCGATCTGAAGTTCTTTTTCTGTATTTGGATGGTTTTTCTGACTTAAGGGAATATATATATATAGGTCCAACTATGTTGATTTACACATTTCCCATCCTCTTCATTGCTACAATGGCCTGTATTTACCTTCACTTTGGAAAGAAAGATGAAGATCACAACGTTGAGAGGTACGTACATATCCATATACGATCAGTACTTTTTTTTATTATTTCATGTTTTATATGTTATATACTTGAATAATTAACTGCTGCCGATTTCTTGGGAACAGAACGGTCCCCACATCTAAGTTTACCACTTTGAAGCAACCAGTGATCGTGAAAGGTCCTCTCGGTATTGTTTCTTGGATGGAGCTCTCATTTTTAACCATGTTTGTTGTGCTGTTAGCTTGGTCAACCACTTCCTACTTGAATGGCATGTTTGCACATATCAACCAAATGGCTGCAAAGACTAGACTGCTAGTGTAAGAATCTCATTCCACTGAATTTTAGTAGTCTCTAAATTAGTTCCCAATGGGGGGAATAATTTGACGGCAGTTTTGGTTTTCCTGGCAGGTGGGAGGCTAAGTTGGAGATGTCAGGTCTAACACTTGGTCTTGTAGGCAACATTTGCCTAGCTTTTCTCTTCTTCCCAGTGACTAGAGGATCTTCAGTTTTGAGGTTTATTGGCCTTACCTCAGAAGCAAGTATCAAGTATCATATTTGCCTTGGGCATATTGCCATGATCATTTTCACAGCTCACGGTTTATGTTACCTTATTTTCTGCGCCAAGACAGAACAGCTGTCAGAGGTAAATAATGACATTCTTGTTTACTTTTTGTAAGTTCTGAAGTAATCATTTCAATATGAAGGTGTATAATATCACAATTTCTCTCTGCGAAAGAGCAGCTAAGCAAATAGCATGCACTGTCTATCAGACACTCCAGGTTCCAGGATCATTGACCTTGAATATCAGAACACAACCAAATGTGGAGAACTGATAACCATAGAAGCATTTTTGGGGAACTTTAACATTGCTCCACTTCACCAATTTTTAGCATCTCATACATATTTAAATGATTATCTGAAGTTGCAAATTAGATTATCGTGCTAATTATCTGCAGGCGCTTAAGTGGGATAAGGTTGACGTTTCAAATGTGGCTGGAGCAATAGCTTTGCTCTCTGGATTAGCCATGTGGGCAACAAGCCTCCCACAAGTAAGGCGCAAAATGTTTGAGCTCTTCTATTATACTCATCATCTCTACATTCTCTTTGTTGTCTTCTTCGTCTTTCATGTGGGGTTCTCCTATTCTTGCATCACGCTTCCTGGTTTCTTCCTCTTCTTGATAGATCCATCTCTAAGATTCTTACAATCCCAACAAAGGATTAACTTGGTTTCAGCACGTATTTTACCTTGTGAAACTGTTGAGTTGAACTTCTCCAAGAGCCCGGGTAAGTCAAACTTGTACTCGTATGTTGACAAAATTGGCAATCTTTTTCAAGATACTAGCTGGATTGGTTTCATAGACCCTATTCTTGCTTATTCTGGCAGAAATGAGTTACACTTCAACAAGCACTCTTTTGTAAATGTACCTGCCATTTCCAAGCTGCAGAGGCATCCCTTTACAATTACTTCCAGCAGCAATATGAATACTGACAAGCTGAGCATCGTCATCAAAAGTGAAGGGAGTTGGTCTTCTGAGTTGTATCAGAAGCTTTCATCTCCTTCATTGATGGATCGTTTAGAGGTCTCCATAGAAGGACCTTATGGACCTGCTTCAACACATTTTCTAAGGTACTTGCGGCCATAACAACATGAACTCTGCCCCTGTTCTTGCAATGATAAATATAGAACCCTTTATGCCTACTTCTTACCAAGCAAATAATAACATAGAAAATATGCACTGCAGGCATGACACACTCGTGATGCTGAGCGGAGGTAGCGGCATTACACCTTTCATCTCAATTATCCGAGAGCTCCTCTTTAAGGCCAATAATGGTAGCGGCAGGATTCCACAAGAAATCTATTGATCTCACCATGTTGGAATTGCTACTCCCAGTTTCAGGCACCAGAGTAGATATTTCCTGCTTGCAGTTGCAGATTGAAGCCTATGTAACAAGAGAAAAGAAGCCAGCTACAGATAACCACAAGCCCCTACAAACTGTATGGTTCAAGCCTAATGCATTAGATACACCAGTTTATGCAATTTTAGGCCCAAATAGCTGGCTCTGGCTTGGAGCCATAATTTCATCTTCTTTTGTCATCTTTCTTCTTCTCATTGGCATTCTAACACAGTACTATATATACCCAATCGACCATAATTCTGATACGATATACGCTAGCTCTGCAAGAGCTGGTCTAAACATGTTGTTCATATGCTTCGCCATAGCCATAGCCATAGCCATAGCCATAGCCTTCCGCACCAGTCTTTACTCCAAACCACCGAGGTCCATTATGGCGAAAGACCTGACTTGAAAAGTAAGTTATTCTTTCTATAATCTGACAAAGGAAACTTGTTGGTGACAGAAAGTCCATTGAATTTGTTGAATTAATGACCGTTATGTATGAATATGTGTTATGACATCCTGCATATGTTACATGTAACAAATTCTAAGTTACTTGACACTTTTTTTTCTGTTTGGTTGCTGGCAGAGATATTGTTTGAACGCAAGGGAACCGGCGTTGGAGTTATTGTAAGTGGACCGAGGGAAATGCGGCAAGAAGTAGCTGCAATCTGTTCTTCTGGTTTAGCAGATGATCTGCATTTTGAGTCGATTAGCTTCACCTGGTGAGCAGAGGAAGAATCGTCCCTCATTATTTTTTTTTTTTTTCCTGTGCTTTTGTTATCAAGCATTAAAGAAAAAGGGTTAAGTAATTTACTGCAAATGTGATCCCATGGGGATGAATCATTCTTCTTGACTATATCTGTAACATTAGGAGGATTTCGGTCCATTGTGAATATATATACCTGTTGGATTTTACCATTTCTCATATGAACCCTCCCACTACGGTTTCTTATTGCCAGTTTCTAAAGCATATAAAGAACCCTTTACAATGAACAATAAGGGAAAAAACATGAAGAGGAATTTTAATTCAATGCCCGACTCATTTCTTCTTAATGTGAAAATTTTCTGCATGAGGATGATTACCCTCTGGATCAGGCAAGGATACATTGAAATGGAGGAGCTATGCAAAGTTTACAACCAAGATTTTGATTAAAATTTACTCCAATTATTTTTGTTAGTGCCACGCTGTCTTGACAATCATTAGAAACCTAAAATAATAAGGTGAGAGGTGGATTAATATCAAAGGTTAGAAGTTTTTTCGATGTTTGTACTTTGACATTCTAAATCAATGCTCAGATTTAAAAAGAGAAAAAATAAAAAAATAAATGTGAAAAGTTGAAATTCTTATATTCAAGAGAATAAAATTATTTATACAAAAGGTAATGAGCCTAAAAGTGACAAGATTATGATTAACATTATTAACCAAAATTAAGTTGATAGTCAATAATCCAATAAGAGATAACAATTTAACATCTTTATATAATATTAAATGATCAGATGAAGTGATTGAATTAACATGAAATTTTTAATTAAGTTATAATTTATATTAAAAACTAAATCATCATCTATATAATTAATATTTTAGATTTTTTAACTTAACTCTAATTTAAAAAATAACACTTTTAGTTCTTTTCAATTTTTTATGAAATGATGTGAGTGATAAATGTTTCATTCATTTTTTTTAGTTTTTTAACTTTTAATTTTACTTTTTCTCTTTCTTTCTTTTCATATCTTTTTTTTTTGTTTTAATTTTTTACTTTTTTTATTTTTTTCAACTTTTTCCTTTAAAAATCTTTAAAAATCTTTTATTTTTTAATAAAATATGTAATAATGGTAAATGTCCCAAACACCTTTTTATTTTTTTATTTCTTTTCGTCGTACCAAATTCTTTTTTTACCTTTTTTTGCATACTTTTTTCTTCGTATTTTTTTCTTAACACGTAATTTTCAATTTTTTTAATTCGTTTTCTTTTATTTTCTTTTCAAATTCCCTGATTCTATTACAATTCTCTAAAAAAAAAATTTTTTTAATTTCATTTTATTTCATTTCCTTTTTAAATCCTCTCATTCTCTCACAACTTTTTTAAGAAACAAAATTAGACAATAATCATAATAATGGAATGAAAAAAGCTCCGATGAGAACGAGAATCAAGAAAATATATCTTTATATTTACCTTTAATTTGTATTTGCATATTTTATATATTTTTATTATTTATCTCTAAAAAATATATATTTATATTTATCTCCATGTTATCCATTAAAATTTGAAATAAAAATTTTACTTTGTTTCTTGTTTAAAACATAATTTAAAATAGAAAAGTATTCTCAGTGAAACACGACATTTTGACGGCATCAATACTGACTCTTTCTTTTAAATACCCACTCCTTTTTTTCTATACAAATTACCCATTTGTTAAGATTCATTTTGTACACAAAATTATGATAAAATAAAATAATATTATATTATAAATTAAATTAAATTAAATAATATAATCTTATTTTATATTTATTTTGTAATATTTATCTTGTATTTAATGTACAAAATTTAAAATAAAATAATTTATTTATTGATCCAAATTATTTTTTATCAAATTTTATAAATTCAAATTATTAATATAATTTTTAAAAATATAATAAAACATGTAAATTTAATTTAATAAATTAAAAATAATTATTTCTATTTTAAGAGAATTGAATCATCCACATCAAGTAATGTTAATCCTTTTTGTAATCATATTTCTTTCTTTAAATATAAAAATATAATATAAAATAATTATCATCTTTATCTTATCAATCACCTTATACACTAAACATAATTTTAGAACTTCAACAACTAGCATGTACCCAGCAGTATAAATAAGCCCTTATACAATTGCTACTCTTATAAAAGATGAAATGACTAAACTAACGAGAAAAAGCCCAATTCAATTGAAGCATAGAAAAAAAAAAAAAAAAAAAAACCCTTAAAATTTCTTTCTTTAACCATTATACCTCAATTACTTCATAGAGGCATTGACAACCTTCTAGGCAGGAAAGAAATGACCATTAAAACGAGTAAAGAGGGGAATGTAGAAAATGAAAGGGGTAAATGAATACCAATCCTAGGAGGATAAAAAATTTTCTTCGCTAAGAGTGGATACCAACCAAAAAATCAGACAGAATTTAGACGCATCCTATCCAATAAATGGAAATGATAAAAGGCTGAAAAAAAGAACTCCCACCACCCAGCAAATACAGCCGGAATAGGTAAAAGAGAAAGACATATACCTCTTCCAAGTTACATATCTCCCTTTCCAACCAAATCCTCTCAAGGTTGAATCTTAAATGGCCTTATCTTCACTAGCTGTCCTAGGTGCATCATCAGGCCTCCTTGACGAGACGCCAATTGCATTAGTCACGGTTAAAGAGTTATTTGCCACATATGAATCTTCTGCATTATATGGAAACGGGCGGACTGCAACATCTGTATCATACCGCCTCACTCGATGAATCATCTCATATCTGCTGCCACGTTTATCATCATCACTGACATCATATTTACACCCTTTACCACCAGCAGACATACCAGGAAATCTTCTGGGTTGAATCATGGGTCTTAAGTAATCATCAGAATTCAATCTTCGAATGGGGCGCACTTGATCGAACCTTTGACCCTGCCGAAACATCCTCACAGGTGATTTCCGGCCCCTAAAATGGTCTAAACCAGGATTTCGATCATCAAACATCCTGGAATTTCGCTGGGGTGAAATGCGACTTCTAGGTAGGGATATGAACTCCTCACCATAATCTGCAGCAAAACGCTTTGTAAATGGCAACCTCACCCTATCTATTCTAGCATCAGACCTAAAATCTGGTGACCTGCTGCGACGTCTTGAACCCTCATTTCGATCCCTCTGCAATAACCAACCATCGGGTGAGCAGCTCCTTGATCTTGACCGATTTCTCTTGTAATGTACAGTATAATGAGGCCTTCCACCATGGGGGGAAATGCTTCTTTCTCTCCTGCCTAAACGCATGCGACTTAAATGTTCTGTGCCATCATCAGGTACATGCCTGAGATATTCATCTCTGATGCCCCTATTAAACACTTGTGAATATCTTCTAAACCTGGTCCGATCAGGACTAGTATCCCTTACAGTTGGCATTCTTCGATGCATGCAGTAAGAATCATCTCTTTCAACTGGTGATCTTCTTCTAAGGAGAGGTCTGTATACACTATTGGAGGAGCCCATAAATTGCCTGCTACTGCGGTTGTCAGGTCTTGCAACACCAGCAGCTTCTGAAGGTGCTTGATCTGTGGCCATAGGATATCCACGGGTCTCAACAACACTTTTTGGTCTGGGGCGTCCAAAATTGTGAGAGCCATGATAAATAGGTGCATGCTGCCGCTTAGAATCCCAATAATTAGTTGAAGGATTGAAAAAGTGACCACCTCCTGGGCTTCGGCCACGCACATGTGAAGTAGATCTATCCCTCCTGAAAAATTTGTCAGAACCAGCCTCCCTTTCAGCTCGAGCAAATGAACCATCAAAATTGTCAGACCTGTAATATTCAAATAATCAGATCAATCAATCAAAGCTAGAAACATACATAAAAGATAAGAGAAAATGGATCCAAAAATTTCACCTGCTTCTCTGAACAGCATCAGAGGATAATGATCCTTCAGCAAGTGAAAGCAATTCCCTTTTCGATACCTTAGAAATATCTATTCTAAGATCATAATCTCTAGCATTAGACCCATCCAAGCAATCAATTTTCTTTGTTTCACCATCAGGCACTTCCACATTTCTCATCTTTAAGCTCATTGGATTGTCCCTTAAAGCCTCTCCAGTTTCGCAACATTTAAAGTTTCCAGTTACATCAGGACTAGATCCTCTGTCTACCTTCAATTTCTGCTCAACACTCTCAGCTTCCAGGCTGAATGATCTTTCTTCCTCGAATTCAGTGTCATAGTCCACCTCTTCAGCTTCCTCCCAACATCGAACATCTGACTCCCTCAACTCCCCATCCTCAAATTGTGAGTCATAACCAGCCTGAAGTTCTGAGTGGTTTCCCAAGCCAACTGTCAATTCCTTATCTTGAGAAGAAACAGCTGAGTCGTGGCTTTCTTCAAGAGTATCATTCAGGTTGGCCTTATCCAAGTAGCTTGTAGGACCATTAACATTGATTCCACATAACTCATGAGTGGAACATCCACCAGCTCCTGAAGTAGCATCGGAATTTCCGGAAGACTTTTGCAACAGTACCTCAGACCCTACATGAGCAGCAGAATCAACTTGAGCTGCATAGGCTGAAGAAGCTTCATCTGTTCGGTCCATGACCTCCATAACACAATCATCTGATATGGACATATCTTCAGACTTCAGTGAAAAATGGCAAACGTCCATCTCTTCTACCTCATTTGCATGCTCAACTTCAAGGGATTCTAGAGGCTGAGAATTGTCCAGGTCCTGAGCAAAAGTTCCAACATCATGCAGGCCAAAATCTCCATCATGATCCTTATCACCTTTGTCAGCACTTGTGTTCTGAATGTCATTAGCAACCGTCTCTAAAGCTGGTCCACAGGGAGAAGCAACATCAGACTCTTCTACCTGAACACTTTCTACACTAACAGTTTTGCCCAACTCTGACTCAGAAATACACCCCCCCACCATGTTCAACCCAACATTCTGAGTCAATACTGATATTTCTCGGTCTTCCTCAGACACCCCTGTGCTCTTATCTGATCCAGGACAAGGAGAATGACTAGGGCATTGATTTGTGTTTACTGCCTCATTGGAAGCATTTGTATCAACAGCAGTGGACATCAAGGCATTCTCAGCAACAACCACTGGCACAGGAACATGTTCAGTTTTGTTATCACTGGAGCCAGAGCATCCTTCAGATTCCTGTTTCTCTCTACTCAAATCATCAGTCTCAACAGGCATGGTTCTCAAGTCTGAAGTCACCTTGTTACACCCATCAATATCAGATGACATCGCTTTTCTCGTATTATCATTTTTAATATCTTGAGGTTCCTTAGTCTGCAGCTGTTCACTTCTCACAGAAATATTATCAACAGCATCCTTTTGAGAATCAACATTCCCACCATCGCAAGCCCAAGCATCCATTGAAAGATTTAAATCCCAAAGTAACCTATCATCTGGCAAGGGAATAGATGTTTCAGATGTTGTATTATCCTTATCACTTGGAGATTCATGCAAAACAGCAAAGGAATTCTCATGGAAAGATGAACCCTCAGTTTTACTTTCATTTACCGAATCTTTTGGTGAGCAACAAGCTGTCTCGAATGATACAGTTGTTTCTTCCAAATGCATTGCAGAAGCAGAAGACTCAATTCTCTCCTGTGTTGATTCTTCAACTGATGGATTTCCCTCCTTTTCAATAATATCATCACCGATGCTATCACTGCAAGCAGCAGTTGCGAGTATTTCAATCCCTGAGAAATCCTCAACATTTAATAAGTTTGAAAACTTCTCATCATCAATACTAGCAGCAGTTGACTTGGTAAAACAATCAGATTTCATAAGCCACAGGCTCTGAGCTGAACTTGAACCAGAATTTTGACTCGAAGCAGGTTGAAAGTCTACATGCTGTCCAGAGGCTTCAAGGTGTGGAGAAGGGGTCAGTGGGGGTGGTGGTGACAGAGACCGGAACATAAATCTCCTTTTCTTTATTGGAACATTCCCTACTTTTTCACTAAAGCGCCGTCCTAGAACATCCACACCAAGCTGCTAGTGAAAATACAGAGAATTAGTTGAAACAAGTGAAAACAAATGAGCGTAGTTTTATAAGTACAAAAAGAAAGTGATTTAACCTTCTCTGACTCTGAAACTGTAACATCTTCAGACATTTTGCCATTTTTATCAAGTAGCCCCATTCCTATTGTCAAGCTTTTAACACCTGGTTTCCTTGTACGCCTCGTTCCACTCCTATTCCCCTTTGACACTGTCTTCCAAGTCAAGTTGGGGTTTATAAAATTTGTGAGTTCCAGACCTACTGTGCTCATCATGCCTGAAGATACAGACCCTATCCCATCAACTAATGGTCTACCACTACAAGTCTTGCAGGATGCAGTGGCTTCTTGCTTACTACTTGACACCAGCATAGAAGGGAAACTCCTGGTGCAAGTACAAATATCTTTCTGCAAATTATTAAACAAAGGATCCAATCAAACATGCATTCCATGCTAAAAATGAAATGAGATAAAAATCTGAAGCATAGAAAAAAAAAACTGAAAAAGAAAACTTTTCATTACTGGTACAAGAATAAAATAAATGTCAATTGGTGCAGAATACTTTTATCAAGTTTTGTAATTTTTAAGTCCATCACACCCAAAAATTTTGCCTTTTATGGAATAAAATAACAAGGCCAAGAAACTTACAGTTAATTGGGTTCCTCCAATCTTGTCAGATATTTAACAGATCAGATTGCTATAAAGAGATCACTGTAAAACTCAGTCTTCAACACATTAAGTGCCTATCCTGCCTGTAAAATAACAACATCAAAGAACAAGATCAGCCATATATACAAAAATAAATACAAACAAAGGGACAAATAAACAAGCTTAAAACATCCAATCCACTTAATAAAAGAGATTTTAATCATCTATATTGAGCCCAAAACTGATAAAAGGACCACCAGCGTATGCCTCCACAGGTCATTTACCTTGAGGCAGATGATGTTAACAAGTTTTGATGTCCAGAAAACTTCCATCAATTGAGAATGTAACATTGGATAGAATTTGTTCCAAATGCTCGGAATCAGGGTTATTTAAAAGCAAATATATATATATGCAGTAAATGTTTGATTAAAAAAAAAGTGCAGTTACAGTTTTGACAAACTGTGTTCTTTGCTGCAAAATTTCCACGTAATTACTTCTAGTAATAATAGAAGTATAATTGTATCAATCTAGGCCAAAAAATAAAAAAGAGAAATGGCAGCCTAGCTACTGCATGTCAAACCATCTGCCTCGCAGACTGACCATGGGCCATAAAATCAGTAAAGATATCCTACTCTCCTTCAAAGGACAAACAATATTCTTCCCTTCAACAATCCTACGCCTCATCTCAGCAGCTATAGTGTTTTCAGTTTCACAAGCAAGAACTGGTAGGCTCCTTAAATCAGAAAAAATAACCCAAAATCCATAGATCCAAATCATATAAACATGAAACACCAAATTCATCAGAAGATAAACATATCAGCATCGCATAGGTAAGCAATCAGTCTATCTACTCAAAATATAAACACCCTAAAAATTTCTTTCTAATCAGTCTATCGCCGCAGCAAGACAGCTTCCAGAATAGTCTCTAAGTTTTGATTTGCCAAGCAGCTAAGTCGATTTCGATGGAGTCAAACTAAAGTAGACAAATACCCTAATTCTTGAAGCCTATAATTGGCCCAGAGCAATGGTGACGCCTATTTTTATGAAATAAAAGCTCCTTGCACAAAAGCTCCTGCAGCTATTGATGCCGAGAGCCTTATGGACAAAAAATCCCCAGTAGTGAAGAAGTTTTTAATTAATTCAACGCCCCCTACATCTAAGGTTGATCTAGATGAAATCCTCTTCTCTTCAACAAGTTTCTTCAATGAATTCTTCAAAAAGAAACCCTAAATCTGCTCATCCTCTGATCAAGGTTCTTTGAGATCTGACCAACGCCGAACCGAACGGGGAATCCAGTTCTTTAAATTTTTGAAGAAGGGAAAAACAACCACAAACAAAGCGTAGAAATTCAAAATCTAGGGTTTTTTTAATACCTGTTTCCTTTATAAAAAAAATCAAATAAAAAAATAACAGTCGCCTCCGCCAAATTTGATGATTTGACGAAATCCTTTGCCAGATTTAAATCACAAATCGATCGCATCAAAACAAATCCCCTCACAACTCCTCCGTCGATTCCGATTCCGATTCCGATTCTCCTCACCTTTCGTTGTTATTTCAGTCATAGAAGAGCAAGAACGCCTCTTTATCAAATAAATAATGACCGTCCGATTGTCGGACCTTCAATCTGGACCTTCTCTCTTCCGATTATTTCAATCTTTCTTCTTTTTCTTCTTCTTCTTCTGGTACAGTGGCAGGCGTCTAGCTTCTTCCCTGTTTGTATCAACGCTAAAGATGCCCTATCACCACGTATTTAAGATGAACTTTGTACCCATTTTGTCCTTGGCTTTTTAGGTGTTCTGTCGAAAATACCCTGATTGGAGTCTCACAATTTAAATTAGTACTAAAATTTTTTATTAAAAAAGAAAAATAAATAGAATTCTGGAACCTCGATTTGGGTGCTTTACACAGCAAAGCAAATAGTCAAATAGTGAGCAATCAATTACAAAAGTGTTGGTATTTATCTTTTTTTTGTTGTTGTTAAATTACTTATTGGCACCGCCAATTTCCAAATTTTTTCCTTTTTTTCTAACTTTTTTTTTCTCTCTTTGACCCATCAACTCTTTCTATATAACAGGCAATCCCCACATTTATTCTTTAATTACCTTTTGAAAAACAAAATAAAATAATTAATATTACTACCAACCAAAACTTTTTTTTCCAATTAGAACATTGAGAACTACAAATGGAAATAGCCGTTTTTCTTCCAAGCAATATAAACTATTTTAGCAAAATGTTCAAATAACCTTTTTCTTTTGGTTAAAATTGGACATCAAATGAACTGTTTTTAAAGTCCATTTATAGTTGAAATTAACCTTTAAATTTTATTAGAAAATTACTGCAGTCATTTCTTGGCATAGAGGTGTAAATGTGAAGCCAACTTGGTTTCCATAAACCATTTCTATTATTAGAATGACAGAAAAGGGCAATGGTGTTTCATAGTAAAAATAATCAAATTTCAAATGAAAAATTTTTTTGAACTTTTTATACCCAACATGCTGCAAATGTAAGTAAATAAAATTATATATTGAAATTTTAATTTTTTTTGGAACAAAAATATTTTATTATCAGAAAATATATAAAATAAACAGCAATTTTTTTTTTTTTTGTAATGGTAAAATTCTAAATATCTTGTAAATTAATTTATTTTGGATACCTTGCTTGTGAATTTATGTCCTTTTCATTTTGGGTTCCACTTTTCGCTCCGCGAAACCGCGTGACTTTTATGCCACGGAAGGAACCCCACCCTCTCGTCTTCTCTCAAGTAAAGAAGCCCCATTGGTCAACCAAAGACAAAAGATTCCCCCTTTGGCTCCTGAAAATTAGTCCCGTTGCATCTCAGCCTTCCACGTCAGTAGACGTGGCCTACTCAATGGTTAATTCGACGGCCCAGACGTAAGCGTGTAGCTGCGTCTGTGATTAGACCACTCTATCATGCTTTCTAACACCAAAGGCCCCGGCAAAAAGAGTAACGCCGTTATACGTGTTAAGAGCACTGGCTTAATCAATCATAATCATGCATGCTTGCTTGAATTCAGCCGGTGATTATGTGATCTCTGAATACCTTCCTAATCAAAGAATATTAAAACTTGTGTCTAAAAGCACCCATGTTTTCTTGAATCGTAGATCAGTCGCATCCAAAAATCTAGTAAAAAGAAATCATCCAGGCCAGGCCAGGACTTCAGGACTTGAAGCAAATTAAGCTTTCAAAGAAAAATCTTACTCATTCAATGCTAAAGCTATGAGGCAATGTCTCTGCCTACTCTTCAAAGTCCAAAGAAAACATCCAACATGAAGTACTTGGAACAAAAAAAAAAAAACATTAATTACGCTTCGACTCACATCGTCTTCAACCACCTTAGTCTTCAACCACCTTAGGTAGGAAAGAAAAGATAGTTCAACTCAATTATATATAGTGACCCAAGATAGATGAGAACAAAGATGCATATTTGTGCTAATGATCAAAACCAAATAATCTCAATCCTATGTGTCTCTATTCCAACAACCGAGTGGCCGAAAAAAGACACTAACCAAAAACAAAAGCGGAAATTTCTATGCCTGCATGTGTGCATGTGCATGTGCATGTGCATGTGCAGGTGCAGGTGTGTGTAGGTGGCTTAGGAAAGATCTCAATCTATCTGGCTACTTACAATAATCAAGTTATGCCAAGATTAGCCATGTTCATGAAGAACCTGTATTTATAAAAACACAGCAACTTAATAAAAAAATACATATCAATGTCACCTATATAAAAGAATATCGCCACATCAGACCATAACTATAAATTGTTGTCCTAGATCCCCTCAAAGTGGGGCAAGAACATGACCAAACTACAAAGCTGCTTTTTATATAGGTGAGAAAGAGGGAATAAAAAGCTGCAAAAAATTTATGACATCTAACCGCAAAACTAGATAGTCTGCGAGCTTGAAAATCAACTAAAGACGTAATAACACTTTGCAAAAATGATAACTTCCTTAGCAGGGTTGCCTGTCATCAAGCATGTTTTTATCCGCTGGGGCTGTTCGAAAGGAAACAGCAAATCATTGCCCCTGTTTCCTCTTTTACTCTTAATTCATCAGTATTGCTGCACCAATGATAGAAACACATTGTTAGACCTACAAATGCATTTGTCTCAGAATATGCTATCAAATGAATAATAGTCAAATAATTCTGATATAGTTATTATCTAAGAAAGAGTACTCGACCTAGCTGACCAAGGACCCCTAGCCCATTTGCCCAAGGATATTGCTTCCTTGAGTTCTTCATAAGAGCTCACATCCACAATGTTACTGCCAAAAGAGTCAAGGAAGCATTGGAAAAAGAGCAATGAACCCAAGAGAGAGCAGAGAAACAGATACAATCTATTCCATCCATGTAGTGACTGACCATGAAACCATAAAATCTATTGCTGATTACATGAATCTAATAAGACAAAATGACTTAAATAGTACTTAGAGCCAAGGTCAGAAATTCTCATAATGAATTTTTTATCATTTCTGGCAGTGTAGATAATAGAAATTTGCAGGTAAAGACAGTGGCAACACTTGAGAGTACATATAAGAAGGATATAAAGATATATCATTTAATCAAGACATCAATTCCACTCATTTACTTTAGGACTCTAGATTGATTATCCAATGAAAGATGTCAAACCAGCACTTATATAGGTTGTTTCCCTAATTCTTCAGGGGTGATCATTGAGCTGAAGACGGCTGGTTATGTTAGCTCTGCAAAACAGGAGGCTAGTCATACAGTTTAAGATCTGCTGTTTACAAATGAAAGAACAGATTCCCCAATTCAGTAATGTAGCAAGCATGCTTTAGCTTGACATAGTTATCATATCCATATGCAATGGTACATTACTAAGCTTGATTCCAATCTAAAGATTAGACACTATGTGGCCATAATGAGCAACAGAGCTAAAAAAATCTGTTATTGGTCAAACTCTGCTTGGCTTCAAACTGTTAATAATTGCTTGAGCAAGAAAACACACCTGTCCCGAAAAGATATTGCCTTCTGAAGAAGAGATGATTGGATCTCATCCAACCAGTCTTTGACATAAGCTTCCAATATTGAAGGTTCCATAGATATTCCAAAAACTTTCCCTTGCTCCCCATGAACATCTCTTCTCGACATGACCACACTCCCACTTGAAACATCACGGGGACCAATTTCAATACTCAGAGGTACTCCTTACATAATCATTATCTAAAGCTTGAGGCAGCTAAAAGTCAGCTCTACAAGGTAAAAGGAGAGAGAGACAGACACTTGTGTTCTAAGCAAAATAAGATCAGATTACGTTGCATAATAAAATAATTTAAGCACCCCAAAACAACACGAGGGACAGATAAAGATTTCATGCATGCATATATTCTGGATTTTGGCCAGGTTTCATGAATTTTCTAGGGGTTTCCCCTATAACGACTTGTCAGTTTGAGCAAGATCCTAAAGTTGAGGAATAAGCTTTCACACTTCAGAATAACCAATCAAAGAGTTACCACATTTAAACATAAAGAGCATACCTTCATCTCCCAGAAATTGAACTTCCACCTGGTTGTCCTCTGATCTGCATCGTCAAGTTTAACTTTACGTCCAGCAGTTTTTAGAATTTCTGCAACAGATAATGCAGCATTTAGAACACCTGTTTTCTCCTCAACCTTCTTCCAAATAGGTACAATTACCACCAGGTAGTGTATGATGGACAACATAAAAAGATATCATCAGTTGGTTATATCTGCATGATCAATTGAAAGATAAACAACTGAACCAAGAAAATAAGTAACAGTGTTACTCCATATGTAACAATTAGCAGATGTAAATGAAGATCATTTAAAACAGCCACAACTCCAATAGTTTACAAGCTAGTGATATACAACGAAAGATAGGGAGAACAGATCAATATCACATCTATATTTACAAGTATCTTTTCCATTATCTAAGATCAAGCAGTCTCATAAGCATCAGACTCATTAGTCAGTAATAACCTATTGAAACACCAGTCGAAGTTATAAAGGTACGCCCACATAATGATACTGCTTTATCTTCACATAACATGATTGAGCTATAAAAAACCTGGATGCTGCGTATGGACTCCAATTATCTACAAATTTTCTTCTTTTATTTTCCCCCTTTTTTGCGTATTATTATTTGTAAAAGAATATCTCCAAGGGGACACCTAGCTGGTGGGAATTTCTTACTTTGAACTTGGACATATCAAGTTCAAATCTTAGGAGGAATAGGTGTCCATAGGATGAAGGAAATCTACTCCATTTTGTCACCCAACGCCCAATGAGCACCAATATGCAGGTATAAACCCACAAAATGTGTTGTCAAAATACTAGTAATAACACCACCATTACTTTTTCTATGAGCACACACACACACACACACATATATATATACACTCTCCTTTCTACCTGTAGAACATGTAACAGTCCTAGTTCTCCTAATATTTATTTGCCTTAAATATGAAAAAGCCGTTAAACAAAATTAAATAATTATTCAAGTCCCTATTGTTTTCTTGCAATCAATAAAGATCTCAAACATTTATTTTCATTAAATTGAGCCCTTAAAACAAATATTTTCACCCAATCAAGCCTTCAATTGGATGAAAATTGCTGTTGGTGATTAACCAATTTTCATCTAATAAGGGCTCAATTGGTAAAAATAGATGTTTGAGGGCTTAATTGATTATACTGAATTTTGTCCGAGGCATTTTTCAACATGATTGATTTAGAGCTCATTTGCGAACATGGACCGAGTCCATTTAGGAGGACCATTTACGACCTATAAAGGGCTCACAAATTTGACTATTCAAAAATCCAAAGTCAACATGAGTCAAATCTGATCAAACAAAGTCAAAACTGCACAAAACTTGATCAAAATGGATGAGACTGGATCAATTTTGAAAATTCAAAACCTAATTGAAATCAATATGGTTTAAAATTGAATTTTAGATCTTCTCAAAACACTAAAATTTTCATTGTGCCCTAGGTAGGCAAAATTACCAAAATACCCTTATAGAGGGCATTTCTATGATTTGATCTTTCCGAGCTCAGATTTTTGTGAAACTTTTCAGATTTTAATTTTATAATATTTCATGATTTTAGTGCATTTAAAATCACAGCAATACCCCAGGAAAGGTGAAATTACAAAAATACCCTTCTAAGGGTATTTTTGTAATTTGGCTTTTCCAAGTTCAGATTTTCATGAAACTTTTCAAATTTCAATTTTATAATATTTTATGATTTTTGATGAGTTTGAAACCACAGCAGTACCCCAGTAAGTTCGAAATTACCAAAATACCTTTTAAGGGGTATTTTTGTAATTCGACCTTCCCGAACTAGGAATTTCACGAAACTTTTCAAATCTTAATTTTATAATATTTCATGATTTTTGGTGTATCTGAAATCATTGCAGTACCCCGGAAAGTGTGAAATTACCAAAACACCCTTATAGGGGTATTTTCGTAATTTGAACTTCCCAAACTCGAATTTTCACGATACTTTTCAGATCTTAATTTCATAATATTTCATGATTTTTAATGCTTTAAAATCCCAAAAATGATAATGTGAACATTGATTTCTAAGAAAATGAACATAAATACCAAAACTTTGCACCAGGGGTAAAATGATCTTTTCATGGATTTGAGGAGTATAAAAATTCAACCTTACAGTATTTAATGTGGGCCATTGAATCTTGTGCCAACTTTTGATTCAAGGGCCAAAGGTGGCTCTTTGGAAAGAAGAAAAGGAGGAGCTTTAACCCTTGGATGAAAGCTTTGACCCTTGGATGAGATTTCATCCAAGGGCCCTCATTGGTCAAGATTGAAATCTTACCTTTCTTGGAGCTTTTGCCGATTGAATAAGAAGAGAGGGGAGCTGGTTGGAGAAGGAGAGAATAGAGAGGCTTCTAGTAAAAAAAAAATAGCAAAAACACAAAGAAAAATAAGCTAAAAAAATAGAAAAAGTTAAAAGGTGAATAGCCCATACAATGGTGCATGTTGGTTGTTTATATCTTTGTTCTTACTCCATTTTTGTACCAGCCATGATCTTTTCTGCAAAGTATTTTCATGTGTTTCTTACATGCTTTGACGTTGGTGTGAATGTTGATAAAATTTGAAACTTTATATGTTCTATTTTTTTTAGCAAATGGCTGGAACTTTATCTCCTTTTTCTGGTATTACCGAACAACTTCTGCCTCCTTAGATGGCAATAGCAGTCGGCCTCCTTCCATAAAGTATTCCACCTTTGTTTTTCCATTTTTCATAAATAATCCTTAGTTAGCCTACGCTGGAACAAATAAATCAATTTGGAACAACCAAACCGTACTGCTTAGCTCTCCATGAGTAGTCACGGTTTAGATGCCTTTCCACATAGCCATGGATAGCCACAATTTGGAGGCCATTCACACAGCCCCACTTATTTGACATGAAAAGAAAACTTTAACAAAAAATGGCTTCCAAAGAGGGGAGTGATAAGTTATTGGAAGGGAAAGAAAGGTTTAAAAATTAGAGCTTTTCTTACAAGGCTTTGTTTCACGATTGGGAGAGGATCTTATAAAAGTCAAAGCTTCAAGCTTTTTGTTTTCTTCTGATTTCTTTCTTCTGCATCTTGTCTTAGTTTATTCTTGTTATTGACTATATGAAAAATAGAAAGTTGAAAATAAGGCATGTGTAGGGGGAGCTTCACATGAACTACAAGTTGTTCCATTAGTAATTTTTTATTTGCTTGGCATTTTGCATGCTATTTGTTTATTCCATCAGTGCATGAATCCTCTATGAATGTAAAGAAAATATTATAAACACTATATGATCCCACCATTATCTTGTTACTTAGTTTTCTTGGTGTAGGGATAGTTTTATATACATTGCATGGTTTCCTTGACCTAATAGTTGTAAGGGTGGATTAATTTTTCTTTTATCTTTTGCATGATGGTTACTATTTAATCTAAAAAATATGATAACAAATCAAATAAGGCTAAGGTGGATAATAAAACAATTAGGGTATAAGAATATTTAAATATCCTTTTGCATAATGATTTTTAGCATGATAATCATGTTTATTTCTTGGATTATGCTAGGTTTTGAATGTTTAATCTCCTTATGCATGTATTAGCTTTTAATTTGATTTGTTTATGTTCTTTGAATATATTTTATTTATTTTAATTATTATTTGCATTTCAAAAGTTTTTGCTAATAATAATAATAATTTTATGCTAAAAATATATAATTAGTTATATAAAGAGTTTTAATTAATTTTTAAAACAACTATAAAAAAAAGCTTGCTCCGAAAGCCTGCCTAGATGTTAGAAATTTTTAGAAAGGTTTGTAAATTCTCAAAATTTAAACCCAAATCTATCCTAAAACCTCAAACTCGTTTTAAATTTATAAAGATTTGCATTAAAACTTTTTGTGAAGTAATCTGTTCCCGAATGCTACCTAGTTGTTGGGGTGGTTGGTGAAGGTTGTTTAAGGCCAGGTGACTCCATCTTGAAGATCATATTTTGAATTCAGCTATTGGTGTATTTAATTCCCTCATTCTCTTTTGAGCTCGCCCAAACTTTGGTCACTGTTCAAATTACCCAATGCCTTAATATGCTCGAAAAAAGTATTGAAACCAACCAGAGCCAACTGATTTTGATTTGATGGAATCGAAAGTGACAACGATCCTTGAGGAGCAACAAATTCACCCATACCACTACCTTTAACCATCTCTGATAATTGAGCGATTTGTTGTTTCATCCCCCGAAGCTCGAGCCCAAATTCCTCTTGATTCAACTCCATCACAGTAATCCTTCCTTCCAATTGATCTCTCATTTTCACCATTCTAATTTCCACCAAAACAAACACTTTATTCCGAAACTTAGGCCAAAATTTTATATTATTACCCTCATCAAATGAATGTCACGGAAACAATTTCTAACTTATGTGACACACAGCATGGTTATGAACACATGAATATGATGATGTAAAAAATGTCATGAAATGCAAATATGCCTAAGGCAAATGAATTTTCACATGTACAAGCCTCAAATAATAAAAATTTCATCATCCATGAATGTACATGGAAGGAATGTAATGTTATGTTGCAGGGATTGTGGTATATGAAATGCAATGCATGTTCATAAAACCCTACCATCCATGAATCCTTATGCATGAAATGCAATAACATACTTATATGAGTGATGAGATATATTCCTCTGACTAATGCAATGTACTTGTATAGAATGCATGAACCTATCAAGTGCACAAAATGTCTACTTGAAATACAATGCATGTGTTGTGTTGGCCTAATGAGGTTGACACTACCTTAAAATATGTGATGAGATGGAGTGCATGCACCACCTATTAAAATGTGCATTTATGTGCATGAAATTGGATGTGTGTACTATCCACTGATGTAAATGAGATGCAATGCATGTATTATCTTATTATGATGTATATCAGATAGGATGCATGTACTATCTATTAAGATGCATGGGATAGGGTGTATATACTACCTCATTATTTTTGCTCTTCTTTTTTTTTCAAACATGTTAAAAATGTATGTAAAAGATCAAATGAAAATATGAAAGATTCAAATTTAAAATTCTTTTTTTTTTTTGTTGATGACTAACCTAAAATAAATACTCCATCTTAAAGTATAATAGCTATATAATGTAAACAACAAAAACAAAGAAAACAAAATGACTCAATAATTCAAAACAAATAAATAATACAAACAATATAGCAACCATACAACAAAATAATAAAATGTATAAAGTGTCCTAACTTTTGGTAATTTTATCGAGAAAGATGGCATTGCTCTATCCTAGGCTAGATCTTTAGGGTTCACGATATGCTGGGTTTGGATTTATATGTCTAAAGGTTCTCAGACTATTACTTACATCATCATCCATCATAAACTAATAAGACTTCCCGATCCTCACCCATTATAGGCTAACAACGAAAATGGTTCAATCTGAGTGAAAGTGTTTTGCTAGCAAATGCGGAGGCTATCACCTTATAAGAGCGTAACTACTTCACCTCTTCCTAAAAAGGACGGAGCCCGAGTCTAAGGCTCATACATGCAAATGAATATGCAGAGTGTGTGCAAGATGATGTATTAGTTGTCGTAATGTATCGGTCCAGAGACTCAATCGCTAGATGTAAAAATTTGAAAATATCTTGAAAAACATTGGGAGTCGCCACCATTTTTTTTTTTAAGGTGTGATTGATCACGCAAAAATTTTATCTTTTCAATAAAACAATAAAAAAGCTTTAAAGCTTTATTAAAAAAGATAATTTTGGTCTGCGAAAACAAGATCAGGTTCAAGAGTCGGTTACATGTGGAAAAGGATTAGCACCCCACAACACCGCAAAAAATTGGTACCAATTAATTATGCGCTATTTGTAATTTTGAATAAAAATGGTTTTCTCTATGAAATTTAATTATAATTCCTTTTGTTTATAAGAAATAAAATTAGTTAAAAAAATCTTTTATTGAAGAATATTAAGAAAATCTTCAAATTAAAAAAATACCTTCAAAGTATCCGACATAAAAGTAGAATTCGAAGATAGTTTTTCCATTTAAAATTCATCATAGCATTCTTCCTAAAAATAAAATAGCATTATTTGTAAATAATAATTATTGATGATTCTCCAATATCTAGACAGAGTACCAATCAATTATATTTCATAGAATGCTATTTTAATTTTATTTGTTAAAAATCAAAAATTTTAAGAAAATTTTTTATGTGGTAAAAAATTGAATGTAATAATATAATTAATATTAAACAACCATAAGTAAAGCAAACATATATATATATATGTACATTATAAATGAAGACATTAATTTAAGAACGAAACATATATAAAATGATGATCAAGTGTGAATTTAAAAAAAAAAATCAAGTTTTCAAATATAAAAGACCACCTGGACTCTCTAACATCTAGGCAGAGTTTATATGCAGATCTTTATATTTAAAATCACATCCTATTATCTTTATTATTATTGTATTTTTATATCAAGATTTAAACAAAACGAATTTACTTTTAAGTCATGGAAATATATAAAAATACTTAATGAAATAAAATTTCCTAAACACTACAACGTCTAGGTAGCATTCGGGAACAGATTACTTCACAAAAGATTTTCATGCAAATCCTTATAAATTTAAAATGAGTTTAAGGTTTTAGGACAGATTTGAGTTAAATTTTGAGAATTTACGAACCTCTCTAAAAATCTCCAACATCTAGACAGACTTTCAGAGTAAGCTCATTTTTATAGTTGTTCCAAAAATTAATTAAAACTCTTTATATAACTAATTATATATTTTTAGCATAAAATTATTATTATTATTAGTAAAAACTTTCGAAATACAAATAACAATTAAAATACATAAAATATATTCAAAGAATATAAACAAATCAAATTAAAAGCTAATACATGCATAATGAGATTAGACATTCAAAACCTAGCATAATCCAAAAAATAAACATGATTATCATGCTAAAAATCATTATGCAAAAAGATATTTAAATATTCTTATACCCTAATTGTTTTATTATCCACCTTAGCCTCATTTTATTTGTTATTATATTTTTTAGATCATATAGTAACCATCATGCCAAAGATAAAAGAAAAATTAATCCAACCTTACAACTATCATGCCAAGGAAAACATGCAACATATGTAAAACTATCTTACACCAATAAAGCTAAGCAACAAGATAATGGTGGGACCATGTAGTGTTTATAATATTTCCCTTACATCCATAGATGATTCATGGACTGATGGAACAACTTGTAGTTCCTGTGAAGCTCCCCCTACACATGCCTAATTTTTAACTTTCCATTCTTCATATAGTCAATAACAAGAATAAACCAAGACAAGACCCCACGCAGAAGAAAGAAACCAAAAGAAAACAAAAAGCTTGAAGCTTTGAATTTTATAAGATCTCTTACCAATTATGAAACAAAGCGCTAGAAGAAAAGCTCCAATTTTTAAACTTTTCTTTCCCCTACAACAACTTATCACTCCCCTCTTTGGAAGCCATTTTCTGTTAAAATTCTCTTTCCATGTCAAATAGGTGAGGTTGTGTGAATGGCCTCCAAATTGTGACTGCCCATGGCTATGTGGAAAGGCATCCAAACCGTGACTGCACATAGAGAGCTAAGCAATACGGTTTGGTTGTTCCAAGCTTATTTATTTGTTCCAACTTAGGCTAACTAAAGATTATTCATGAAAAATGGAAAAGCAAAGGTGGAATACTTTATGAAAGTAGGCCAATTGCTACTACCATTGAAGGAGGCAGAAGTTGTTTGGTAATCCCAAAAAAAAGAGATGGAGTTCCAACCATTTGTTAAAAAAAAAAAAAAACATTGAACATGTAAAGCTTCAAACTTTATCAACATTCACACCAACTTCTAAAACATGCAAAAACCACATGAGAAAATTTTGCAGAAAAGATCATGGCTGGTACAAAAATAGAGTAAGAACAAAAATATAAATAACCAACATGCGCCCTTATATAGGCTGCTCACCTTTTAACTTTTTCTATTTTTCTAGCTTCTTTTTCTTTGTGTTTTTGCTTTTTTTTTTTACCAAAAGCCTCTCTACTCTCTCCTTCTCCAGCCAACTCTCATCTCTTCTTATTCAATCAGCAAAAACTCCAAAGCAAGATTTCAATCTTGATCAATGAAGGCCCTTAGATGATATCTCATCCAAGGGTCAAAGTTCCTCCTTTTCTTCTTTCCAAAATGCAACATTTGGCTCTTGGATCAAAAGTGAGCACAAGATCTACTGGCCCACATTAAATACTGCAAAGGTTGAATTTTTATGCCCCTCAAACCCATCAAAAGACCATTTTACCCCTAGTGTAAACCTTTGATATTTATAGTCATTTTCTTAGAAATCAATGTTCCTATAGTCATTTTTGGGATTTTAAAGCACTAAAAATCATGAAATATTATGAAATTAAGATCTGAAAAGTTTCATAAAAATCCTAACTCAGAAAGGCCAAATTACGAAAATACCCCTAAAAGGGTATTTTGGTAATTTCACACTTCTTAAGGTACTGCTATAATTTCAAATGCACCAAAAATCATAAAATATTATGAAATTAAGATCTAGAAAGTTTCGTGAAATTTCGAGCTCGAAAAGACCAAATTACTAAAATAACCCTTAAAAGGTATTTTGATAATTTCACACTTCCCAATGTACTGCTATGGTTTCAAACTCACCAAAAATCATGAAATATTATAAAATTAAAATCTGCAAAGTTTCACGAAAATCTGAGCTGAGGAAGCCAAATTATGAAAATACCCTTAAAAGGGTATTTCAGTAATTTCATCATTCACGAGGTATTGCGATGATTTTAAATGCATTAAAAATCATAAAATATTATAAAATTAAGATCCAAAAAATTTCACAAAAATCCGAACTTGAAAAAATCAAATTATGAAAATACCCCCTATAAGGGTATTTTGGTAATTTTGCCCTTTTCGAGGCACAATGAAAATTTTAGTGTTTTGAAAAAATCCCAAATTCAATTTTAAACCAAATTGATTTCAATTAGGTTATAAATTTTCAGAATTGACCCAGCCTCATCCATTTTGACTAAGTTTTGTGCAATTTTTACTTTGTTTGACCGAATTTGACCCGAGTTGAATTTGAATTTTTTAATAAGCAAATTTGTGAGCCTTTTATGGTCATAAATGGTCCTAAATGATCTCCGCCCATGTTCGCAAATAAAGCATGGATCAATAATGTTGAAAAATGCCCTGGACAAAATTCGGTGTCTACAATGATTAATCAATTTTCATCTAATAAGAGCTCAATTGGTAAAAATAGATGTTTGAGGGCTTAATTGATTACAATAAAACAATAGGGGCCTGGATGATTATTTAATTTTAGTTCAAGGGCTTTTTTATACTTATGCCTACTTATTTAACTTCAGAACATAATTACGGATCAATGAGTTGCATGAAGATAAATAAATAACTTCTAATGTCCACAAAGTAATTTGCAAATGAAGCTGCCAGTATATAAATCATTCAGTTCCACCTGACATAATGGACCAATCCAAAAGGGTCCCAAACTGTATTTTGCCATAATTTCTTCAAACCAATAACATTTTTTTTTTTTCAGAAAACACAGGAAATGCCAAGATACCAATCGCTATGATCAAATAGCAGTCTCAGCCTCCAAATAATTTTATGTCAGCAGCATATTTACCATTGCCTTTAATGAGAAAAAGACCAATCAACTGATGCCAAAAACAGTTCAGGCCACCTATTACAATTCACCACCTAAAGGCATTTTTACATACCTGTATTGGTGCAATTTTTGGAGGAAGCATCAGGCCAGCATCATCTCCATGGGTCATGATAATACCACCAACAAACCTTGTGCTTATTGCCCAAGATGTTTGCCACACGTGTTGTCTTTGTCTATTTTCATCAGTGAACTTCACAAGCACAAGTTTCAGTCAAAAGCCTTATATTGTTTATGGAGTTTACTAATACAAAAGCAAACAATAATATGCAACAAAGAGAAGCACCTATTCATATTAGCATTTGAAAGGCCTATCAAAAATAAATATTGAAGAACAAATTTTAAACAACAAAAAGCTGTGAGCCCGCGGCAGGACAACTTAACTAGTATGAAGAACATCATCCAACCTATAGTGTTTAAGAAGTGCAATAATTTATAAAAAAAAAAATTCACTTACCTTTACTGACTTTTGGATTGACTTTCTCTAAAATGCTAGGACCAAGAATAGAGATAATAAAACACTGAGGATACTAGAACCATGAAAACAGGGGGAAAAAAGGAAACTAAAGCTACCTACGTCTGAGGATAACAGACAACCAACAAAAGATGCCTAGAAAGTGTCTTTCCAAAAAATGTAACCCCTACAAGCTTCATCCCTGTACACCAATATATCTATACGCATTTGCCTGATCAAAGGGTCTTTAAGTGAAAAAAAAAATCCATGACAGTACCCTCATTCAATAATGACTCAAGCTTTAAAGATTTAAACAGAAAGATAGCGTGTTCATCTTTAAGTTATGTGAAAGTAAATATTAGAAACGCACTGTTTTCCAGCAATTTGCTCAACATTATACTCCGTTTGTTGAAAAATTATTTGCTCCCTGAACACGCATCCATGTTAGGATTGGAAAAGAGATCCAAAAGGAGCACCTAGTGTATCAATTAACTGTGTCCCAAAAGCACGGGAGAAGTTTTGCCCAAGATTGTGGCTGGTTCCAGCTTGCAAGGCCTTACGATCACCCATCATAGCCTCTATTGTGTAGGTTTTATCAGCACCAGCAAACACTTCCACTTTAGATTTTCGACCTGCAATTACAGGTATTGCAGCTTGCTCATAAGCAAACTTCGTATAGACGTCAATCATCAGTAGTGCCTGCAGTTCAGTAGCCCCCAATCCTTTAAATAAAAACATTACCATAAAAATCATCATGACTAAGCCATAGGTAAAGTGGCATAAACCTCTTTTTCTGCCTCTTCTGGTGTGGCATGAGCAGTGTGACCCTCCTGCCATTGAAATTCAAGAGTCCTCACAAATGGTTTCGTGCACATCTCCCATCTCGTGACATTTGCCCACTGAAGCATACAAATCATAAGAAAACACGGGGAAAACAGTGAGTGGAAACCTTGCATAAGTGTACAACCAGGGTACATGTAACTAAGCTTATACCAGATTAATCATAAGAGGAAGATCACGATAACTGTGAATCCACTGTGTAAACATATGATTTACAATGGTTTCACTGGTAGGTCAAACCTGTCACAACCTCGGGAAGTACAACAATCAAAGACAAAACTCAGGTCATGCCATCATGGTTACTCTTGAACCAGCATTTTCATTAAAAATTCATTAGATTGTAATGCATTGATAAGACCCAGTAATCTTGTAAACAAACAGAATTAAGCTAAGCAATACTATGTTTACCACAAGTTTCTCTTCGAGTTCCTTTCCTCCTCCAATTGTAACAAGAGCTAATTCTGGACTAAATCCCTCAACATTGCTAGCTTCCTTCTCTAAAAATGAATATGGAATGAACTGCAGTCACAAAGTAAATTCCATTAAACTAGTAACATAAAGAAAGCAAAGCAAATAAACCAAAGCAGAGTTAAAAAATTATACAAAAAAAAAAAACCCCAAAACTGTGGAAAGTACATGTTACTGTGCCCAGTCTCCTTGAATTTAACATTCCAATAATCCTGCAGTTTTTTCAAAATCAACAAAAAATTTTAAAAAGAAAAAGAGCAATGGAAGTGTAATAATTAGTGGTGAAATTAGAAGAAAATGAAGCGACCTGAATTGCCTCCCAAATAGCATAGCCATAGGGGCGAATAACCATGGTACCACGAACGGGACCATAATCAGCTAGCTCAGCATTGGCAATAACATCAAGGTACCAAGCATTGGTGTACTGAGACCGAGGCGTGATGACTCAGTCCCTGTTCGCTCGGTCCTGGAGTTGGCTACTATTCTTGTTGTCCACTCGGTCCTCGGCTTCAGGTGGACTCGACGCCGAGCTCGGGGAGGAGAACCCCGAGGCTAGAAGGGGACGGAGATGGAGGCGCCGCCGAAGAGACACCATGGAGCGGCGGGTGAAGGAGGGAGAGAAGAGAGAGATGAGCGTTGGTAGCCTTAGAGACGACACGATATCAGGGAGTGGGCTAAATTCTGAGCCTTCGAGCTTTCTTCAGGGTCGGAAGAACAGAGATGAGGCTTCCGAAGGGGGTGTGTGGGTGTGTGTACGTGTTGGCGTGCATTGAGAATTATGGTCGTTCGATCTTTGTCGCTGTTCGATATATTATCTCGAGGTTGATCCGAAAAAGCCCAAAGACGGATTCAATTCAACAATTCAAGGATCATAAAATGGCTGATGGGTTGTTAAGCCCATTGTCGAAAAAAAGGGCTGATAGTAACATGTCCAAATATGTTCTTGACCCTAAAAAACGAAAACCCCATTTCTCTTCATATCAAAAACGATTATCTAAGTCGAAAAGATCCTTAAGATCATTAAAATAATTATAAAAGAAACTTACAGATGGGTCACAGGACGAAATTCAACCCGTCTTTCCTACTTCCTTAACCGAATTTGCTTGAAATTTCCAATTTAATGGATAGCTCTTTCCTTTTCTCGATCAACAACCGGGCTTTGATTTCTATCCTTGGTTTCCTAAGAAAATGGTGAATCCCACTTAGAATGTTCTACATTTTACATTTAATAAGAAAATATTGAAACATAGTTGCTCATAAAAACAAATTAAGAGACCTATGGCTTTACATTTAAGGAATCATTGTTTTTGTAACACTAAATATTTTTACTTAATTTCGTAATGGCCAAGATCCTAATATTTTAATCTCAAATCTTATAAGGATGCTACTTCTCTTAGTAAAATACCATAAATCATTTAGAGTACATATGGTAGCACGATGATTTAATACCAAAACAATATTCCAATACAATGAAAAGAAGCTCATGTTCTTATATTAAATGGGACTTAAAGTCAAATTTACCATATTTAATATTAAAAAAAATAAAAGGCCCAGAATTGATAGTAGAATATCCAATTCTAGTCCTTGATATTTGATATAACGATTTTGTCAATGAAGGCACTAAATCTTATAAATGTAAGTTCATTTTCTCCCATTTTTCTTACTAATTAATTTGTTTGCTCTTTTTTTTTTTTTTTTCCTTTTAGCCCATCACTTTTTATATAATGTGGCAAGTTATGGTTGGTCTTCAATGACAAACTATCATTCATGAAATTGACAAAACTTTTGCCTATGGGTAGCAAGTCAAATGTGCTAACCAAAATATAACTAGACTAAAACACACATATCAAACTGAACTGGGAGATTGTTTTCCTATGTGACTGAAGCAAGGTTATTTTCTTGAATAACAATGATCGGAGTTAGACAAATAATTGTTTAATTTAACATTAAATACTAAAAAGAATTGAGTTGGCAGATAATAATTGCTACAGGGTGCACAATCATTGTACAATATTTAAAAAAAGTTTGCTAGTTAAATAAAATAAATTAAAATAAACTTTTCCCTTTTTTAAGGCTACTCTTCTTCCAGCATAAACACCACCCGACAATCCAAAACATTAGTGTTTAACGTGAATGTGACACCGATATATGCTATTTCTAAATTATTAGCAATTAGAAAAAAAAAAAAAAGGATGAAGATTAAAGGGAAGAAAAAACAAGTATATTAGACTAAAATTTTGATTCATATGAACAAGTATATTATGTCTCCAAGAAAATATCTGAGCAGAGATTTTATTTATGCCAGTATGGATTCAAATGTTGGATGAATGAAAGATGAAATTTTAGGTCATAAATATATATATCACAAAAAGTAAAAGGTTAAGGCCAACAGGAATAATTAAGTTGATAAAATTTAAATATTTTATTTATAAAATTAAATTCATATTTAACTATTAATTTTTTTTATTGACTGTTTATAAATTTAATTTAAGTTTTTTTTTTTCTAAAATTTATTGTATATCATAATTTTGAAATGAAAAATTTTGCCGTCATTTTAACTTTTTATGTATAAAAAAAAAAAAAAAAAAGTGGAGAGTTTTGACTTTGGGTGCAAAAGGAAGTACCTTTTTGTTATGCCCGTAGTTTTTTAACCTAACTTTAGGCGACATAGCTGGGATGAACATGATCACCCATTCCCTTCACCCCCGTCAAATCCAACTCTATGTGGTCATAATTCTTACCCTTTTGGGCTGCCATTTATTAGTAGTATATTTTTCTATTTGCTAATATTTTCTATTTTGTTTGATTTCCTCATTTAATAAACCCATTTATTTCACTTCCTTTCAAATGTTCAAATTGATTTCATTTATGGTAGAGCGTCCCCCCACCCATATGCCAAAAACAGCTTAATAGACTTTGCAAACAAATAAAAATCTGGTTTTTAGGCCTCTCACAAGTAATTGTTTTTACCAAATTCCATGATGGTGGATATACTTTTATAATTATGCATCCATTTGTGTTATCTCTACCGAAGTACCAAACATTGTACCACCATAACCGATTACATGGTAACAAATTTAATTCATTTTGTTTTACAATTAACGAAAGATGTTATTTTCAAGATTTTCTGCTTCATGATTTATTGTCGTAATGTTTTTTTTTTCTTGTGATTTCGGTTATAATTTTTCTTTCTAAGCCTTATTTGAATTTAGGATGAAATTTTCAAAAAATAAATGATATGACTTCAAGGTATGTTGTAAATGAGAGTATTTCAATTATAATTTTTTTATTACAATGCTATAATTATCTAATCATAATTAAAAATATAATGCAGATCCACCAGTTATAAGAATGGATTTTACATAATATTTTGGTAGATTCTATATAACTCTAAACATGATTGGTTAATTGTAATACAATTATTATAGGTAATATGTTCTCACTACAAATGCCACTTTTTTTAATATTTATTTTTTCCCTATTAGTTATGATATACAAAAGATATATAACCAAAATACCTTTAAGATATAATGAAGCCAAGTTTGATATTACCTTATAGTACTTTTGATATCAAACCATTAAATATCACTTCATGAGAAATGAAAACATTTAATTTTAAATAGTAATTTTTGCATAAATAATGTCAAAATAACTAACTTTTTTTGTGAAATAATGGAAGAAAATAGAGAGTTTCCAAATTATTCAATTTCTACAACATCTTCAAATGAACACTTAATGTCTCTATTTATAGATATTAAATCTTAAAATTGTGTCCTTTTAATTGTATCATTTTAATCAAAGATCACTTCTTTTAAGTATAAATATACCTTTTTAAATCATTAAAGTTATGTTAATTCATTAGAATAATCACTTTTTTCATTCTAATATAAATTATTTTTCACGTTTTAAAAATTATAATTTTTCACTAGAATAATCGATTGCTCCTTACACGCAATCGATTTATATTTTATGTTTCTAGAATGTTTCAAGAAATATGACAGTTGACTTTTTCTTAAAGGCAATCGACTTTTTTTATTTCTAAAATACTCAAAAATTAAAGTAATCATAAAGTAATTAATTCCAACCATAACAGTCAATTGTCAAACATAAAAAGTTGACTATTTTTTTGATAAGTTTTGTATCTAGATCTTAGAATTTTTTTAAATTCATAGCAATTTACTCCTTTAGTATAAGTAGTTGTTGAGACGAGCCCATAAAAATACATCAAATAGCTCATACATATATATTATACACCACTTGAGCTAAAAATTTTAAATTATTAAGTTATTGGGTCTCTCTCTCTCTCTCTATATATATATATATATATAACATCTCATTCATATTTTTTAGTGATGTGAGATTTTTTACTCAAATGTAAACCTTATCCTAACAATCTCCTCCATTCACTTATGAGTTTTTTATCAAGTTTTACCTCGGCTCCCTTGTGCCAATAAGTCTTAGCAATACCTCATTTGGGCTAGGCAATCTTACATTTTTTGTGTACTTTTAGGTCAGAGCACAACACTTAATCTTGCTACCTAAGTTGTCTCAATGTCTCTTCAAGTTTACACTTCAGGTTGACTCAATATATCATCCAGTTAGATATTTCATTTTTACATATTATCATATATTTGTTACATTCAAGTTGAACATTTCAACTTTGATACCAATAGATGGAGAGATACGTCACACTTAGAGTTTACGAGAGCACACTAGAAAGCCTATACACATATATTGTACACCATTTGAATCCAAAAACTTAAATTATTAGATTCTTGGATTCTTTATATATATATATATATAGGATATCTCATTCACATTTTCTAATGACGTAAAATTTTTTACTCATATGTGAACCTTATCTCGATAGTAGTTAACTGCTCCTTAAAACTTGTATATGGTAGTCAATTAAGACAATCAACTACTCATTTGGTAAACCTTCTTCTATTGGTTTGTAACTTTTGATTCAATCTTTTTTTAACATTACTTCAAGATATTAAATAGCTTAAAGATGATTTCTTTTATAATTAAGATTTTACTTAATTAAATTATTTTAATATTTTAAAAATGTTTCTAACAAAAAATACATTATCTTATTAAAATTGTTATTTATTGAATATTATATTTAGTTCAATTTATTCATACAATCACTTTTAAATGCAATATTTAATAAGTTTGAATTCAAATTTTAATACTTATAATATCTTCTGTTATCATTAAACTATATCTTAATGTAAAAAATCGCTACTTATTGTATGCATAATTACTTTTAATTTTTTAAATCTCCATTATTTTCTTGTGATTTTTATCACATAATACAACGTAACTCTCTTTAATCCTTTTAATTTTTTTTATTCAGTTGTATTTTTAATGTTCATGTTTTAATCTTTAAATTAGAATCTCAAATTTTAACAATTGAAATATTTTTAAAACAAAAAAATCCATTATATATATATATATATTATGTGTTAGACTATCTTGACATCTATTATACGCCTTTTTTATGCATATATACATACTCCTTCGGTAGAGGGAAGATGAAAAATAGAAATTATAACAAGAAATGACAATAGTAATATCCAATTTATTTTCTTGACAATGTTGGTTGGCCTCCGAAGTTAAAAGTTGAAAAGGTGGTTATACCTAAGCACCCTCTAAACTTAATCTGTCTAATCATTTACAATATTTAATTAATTTGTTTCAAAAAGAAAAAGGGTAAGGTAGCAAGAAACAAATAGACATTTTCAAGAAAAAAAAAATTGCTCGTATGGAATGTAGACTCTAAAGAAGAAAAGAGATAAAGAGAAAGAATAAATCACAGCCAAAAAATAAAAATCTCAAAAATATCATCACTCTTATTGAACCGGACCCCCCAACCTTCCGTTCTTAAAAAAATAAATAAATAAGACATTTCCTTCCTCCAAATTTCATTTAAGGTTTTTTTTAATAGGAAACAAACTTCAATAAAAAAATAAAAATAAATACCAACAAATAATTGATTTAATTAATTAAAATTTATTTTGTTGTGAAATAGAAAAATTAAATAATTTATCTATTTCAAATTAAAAAAAAAAAAGGTAACAGACGGAGTTAATTTAAATTTTCACGGGCATGCCAAAGCTTTCAGATTTTGCTTGCATTTTTGCTGTCCCATGATCAGTAAAAAGTTAAATTCCATTTATTGATGAAGACATGCTGCTCTCCACAAAAATCTCCTTATCTATCATGAATTTGGTGACAAAGCGAAGTGGCAAAATGGCAAGGCCTAGCTTTAAATACAAAATGGTATAAATAGAATCATCTTGGTGAGATATTTGTTTGAAAATGAAAAGTTACTACTCTTTTTACTATTGCTTGTTTTCATTATTCCTTTTCAATTATTACAGTTGATCAGGGTATTTAATATCTACATCAAAACAAATGTGTTAAGATTTTGAAATTATGAATATGCATTTAACTCCATTGATCAATGCATTTTTTAAAAAATAATATTTGAATTCTCTTATTTCAAATAAAAATAATAATAATTATGAAAGCAAATATATGTGTGAAAATTTATATTGCAACGAAAATTAATACTAAAGGTTCATTTGAGAACCTAACTGAAGATTAACCATAATACGTATCTTTTGCCATGAAAGCTTTTAAATCGGTATTCCAAATAAAAATTTGCAGAACAACAAAGTGTTTGATAACCAAAATTAAAAGGGTCTAAACGCAAATCCAAACATATCGACGTGAAACCCTGCCATGGCCATATAACCCATTGATCCTCGACAACGTTACTTTGCAAAGAATTCCAATCACACGTAATCCTAGAAGCAACTAAAATTTGCCTTAAAAATAAAATTGTCAAAATAAATAAATAAATAATAACCCAAAAGTGGAGCCCTCCAATTGTTGGTAAGGTGAGGGCAAAACTACACACCATGCCATACCACAAATATACCGGACACTTCATTCACACAAGCAACGAAGAAAACATTAAAAATAAAATGGAGGGGCAGAATTTTCCTCGAATCCAAACACTCATTTTTATTATTAGGGTTTGGTGGGATTTTTTTTTCCTTTTTCATATTTTTTTTCTTCTAAGGAAAACTATAATAACAATTAATATTAATATTAGAGAGAGAAAAAGGAAAAGTGAAGTTAACGCCAAGCGGATGCGACGGTGAGAGTTCGGCCCATCCAACCAAAACTCACCCCTCCGTTTTCTTCTTTAACGGTGAATCCCGGGTTGACTCGCTTACCATAAATGAGTCCGGCACGCATCGACTCTGCAACATTTTGGCTCAGTGGCTTTAACTCGAACCCCGCCATGCTCATCCGGGCCCTCCACTTCCCGAAAACCTCGCATCTCTCAACGCGATCCCTCCCCTCACACGCAACTGAGTTGGCAATTTTGCGCATTAGCGCTTCGTCCAGCTTCACTCGTTCCGGTTTCTCCCTCGACACAGTCAACTCAATCGACTCAAACAACGCTCCATAATATCCACACGCTTCTCCCACCCGCGATGCGAACGGCGCCGTATTAGTGTTAATTTCTTGTTCCACTAATGTCACCACGCGCGGCGCCAATCCTTTCACGCGACGGAGAAGCTCGTCTCTCGGATTTTCCACGGACACGCTCTCATCGGGCATTCGATAAAGCTTGAACGCGAAATTAACAGCCAATGGCTCGTCTGGTTCGCAACCGAGCGACTCGCGACTCAGATCGCTGAGTTTAAGACCCGCTACCACATTAAATTTCAAACAAATTCCAAATCGGTCAGCAATTTGACTCAGCGTATCGTCAACCATCTTCAGCCTCTCATCCCCACCATTATCAGCAATAGCTGTAATCTTTACCATTGCAGGGTTCCCTCTCCCACGCTCCGAGAGCGCGTGGAGAAGATCTCTATATTGCCCTCCTTGGCCAATATCAAAATCAATAACATGTAACTTATTACAGCTTGGTTGGTCCAAAGTGGCATCCAGGATAGCCATATGAGCAGCCAAGAACCCGAGCTTAAAACAAGGAGACCGATCATAAAGCAACTGAGTCGCAGCAGCGTGTTCCTTGCTGAACAACTCAGCCACCGGTGGCGTGTTTTCTAATGAGTTAACCCGCGATTTAAGAGCCAACAACATGCACTCCATCAACCTCTGCTCTGAATTCCCTTTACCGTTAGCCACTTGAGCTAATCGGGTCAGGATCTCGTTAACGACATCAATTTTGCCCTCGGAAATAGCTGATGCGGCCTCCATTATTGTCTGCTTTGAACAAGTCGAAGAAGGAGAAGCCGCTGATGACGTGGACGACGACGATGAAGTAGTTGAAGAAGTAGGCGATGGGGCAATCGGGTTGTTAGGGCTGCCAGAACTGACCAAGTTTTGTATAGTTTCAGACCACTCGCTGTTGTTATTGGTAATCACCGAAACCGCATCTCCTTCCTCGTCGTTGTCGTCGTCTAACAACTGTTTCTCCAGCTCTTGAAGCTGATTCATCATCTTTTTTTCCGGGTCTTGCGCCTGGACCACCCGTCCTTGAACAGGTTTCATGAACTGAGCGCCTGATAAACCAGGGCTCACGGCCTGGATTGTGGCTCCGGAGGTGATTCCAAGACGAAGTTGCTGCGGCCTCAGTTGTTGTAAAAGCGGCACTCCGTTTCGCTGCGACAAGCAAGAAGGAGAAGAGAAATTACTTGTAACGTCTGGCAACATGTTGGAAGACATATCTGTGGGAGATAACGGAGAAATCGGAGAAGCGTTCTGGTAAGTTCTGGGCTTAACTGAACGGATATAAAGACTACTGAGGCCGGCATGATTGTTCTGGAGTTGTTGCGTTTGGAAGTCAGCTAGTGTTCGCTTGCCGATGAGGCTGGGTGTGGCTCGATTCATGATCTGAGACGCCTGGTCCACGAAGATTCCATGGACTTGTGGCCCGTACGGTGCAGTGGGTTGGTTGTTGCTCATGATGCCAGTTTTAGCCACGGATCTGCCTGTTATTCCACCGTAAAAATCTGAGCCGCCCCCAGAGAACCCCGATGCCATTTCCCTCCCCTCTCCTTTCTCTCTTTAGAGAAGAATTCACAGAGAAAAAAAAAAGACGAAACAAGAGTTACAAGAATTAGCTTTTAGAAAAACGCATTACAAAAGATGAGAGAGAGAGAAAGATTTCGCTTATGGCGTAGAAACGATTCCCCTGAATATAAAGGAGAGGGGTTAATGGAGAGGGAAAAAATAAAAGGGGTTTCCAAAATCCAACTAGCTCTTACCCGTCTGGTTTTGGTGGCTTTCGGTTTTCTCTTTAAATTAATGAAGAAATGTGAATATTGTTTTTCTATGGGATTTCATGAAAGATAGAAATCAGATCACGGCCGTTCATTTCATCGTGATTTGGCAGTTCTTGATATTCTTTTATGACAGCTTGGGATTGCTTTGATTAAGACCAACTCTTCTTCATTACACGGATATAACTGCTCTGCGAGCTGTTTGAAACAGCACCATATGTCTTTCCCGAGCGTTGACTTCACGCATCAATGGGAAATTGAGAATGCAACAACAAAATATGGGAATGTGGCTCCACGCAATGAACAGGATCGTCGGACTTGAATTTCAATTGTGTGAAATTCTAATGAACTTTGTTGGGTGTTTGATCACCTGACAGGACAGTTACCAACTGTTTAAAAAATTTAACGAAAAGAAAAAAATTTAGGTTTGATAATTTATATATAATAATATAAAATAATAGTAAGTTATGTGTTTATATTTCCTTTACATAAAAATATGTTTAATAATTTATGTGAATATAAAAAAATAAAATATTTTTTATTAAATTTATTAAAATTTTAAATTATATTTTTTATTCATTTAATATTATCTTATGGTATTTTAAATACAATCCACAACAACAAAGAAAGCTATCCTGCAATAAATCGAGCAATGAGGTTGAGCTTTGAGGGAATTTGCGGTAACTGCCCCGTCAGTTTGAAACTTCTCAAAACTTGTTCGCTGATTCGAAATTCCAGTACCTCGGTTTGTCCTAAGCCCTAACAGACGATTCCCGGTTGATTCTGGTGGGTTTTACCGACACCTGTTCGTTGCACACGTTACGTCTCCAAGGAGAGAATTTCAAATCCACAAAAGTTGCCTACGTTGGCCACGCCCCAACCTTAAAATATTCATTCCAACACACAAAAATTTTTTTAAAAAAATTCCAAAATACAATATAAAATTTAAGCTCACAGAAACAACTGTTGAACTCCGTTTTTCTTCAAATTAAAGTAAATTCGCCGGACAACCTTTTTAAACAAAATGACCAAATTGCCACTAAAACAGTTAATCAGAATTAGCCGGTCAATTGAAACAAAAATCGAGTAACCAACTATCGTCAAACACTAGAATCTACAATCAGCATTTATTTTGGAAGAATAGTTTGGGACCCACGAATTTCTTTTTTTTCTTTTAAATTGAATGGGTAAATATCAAGTGCTTTAAATTTAAAGCACCGGAAAAAGATGCAAAACGGGGCAATCATTGATAAATTAGAAGCTCCAATCAGGATTTGCAGTGCATCCAATTCCATTTCAACAAAAGTTTGTGAATAAATCAAAAGTATCTTGATAAGGAGTTCTTTCATTGGTTCATCTGTCAAATGGAATTTTCTTTTAATTCTTTTTTTCTTTTTAAACTTTATGAGCCAGTTTAAACTTTGAACACTCCAATTTATCTAGCATTACGGTTACATAGTTGGACTTTTTTTTTTTCCCACTGTTTTTTAGACTTATCCATTATATACTAAAATTTCTTATAAAATGTGCTAATTGGAAATCTAAAGCATTGACCTCTGGCTGAATTCACTGTAAATAAAATGCTTTAGAATAATCATCATACATCCAATTTAAACAGCTATGTTCATTTTTTATTTTTTTTAAAAAATAATGCAATTAATTTATATAATTATTTTTAAAAAATAATATTTGATAAATTTGAAATTTAAATTTTTTAACATAAATTTCTTATTTTATTTTCAAATTGCATTTTTCTTTGTATTTTTTTTAAATTGGGAACTGAAACATTCAGTTCTGAGTTTGGTCTTACGGAGCTAGAAAAAAAAAATTATTTAGTTGGAGAGAGTAGAATAAGTGGAATGAGAATATGGGAGGGATCTCTTGTGTTGTTTTGTAATTCCAAGATTCCTTAGGTTATATTACAAGGTGAATTTTTTTGAAAGGCCGCGCTGAGTTGGGGAGCGTTTGTTAGCAAACAATTGAATTGGAGGAGCATAATGAATGTGGTCCAACGCCAAAAAAGAACAATAATAATAAGGTGGAAGTAAATTGTTGCTTATTTATTCCACTTTTCACCAAATTGGTAAAATGCCAATTAAGAAAACATTATTAAACTTCTATTGAGAGTGATCTGCCGTCCCTTGTCTTCCAATTTTCTTTATTTTTTTCAAATATAGATGTGGCAGTTGGCCAAGTTAATCATGTTTAGATTAAGTCATTTCATGTTAAAAAACTTTTTACTTAATTCAAATTTGATTTATTCGATTTTGATTATTGATACTAAAATTCAAACTTTAGGCTTATTAGATGAAATTTTTTAAAGATGAATATATAAATCAATTGAATTAAATTTTAAATTTAATTTAAATTAATTTAAATTTAAAAAGTGTCAAGTTAATTTTTTATATCCTTGAGTTTGAATTGTTTTAGATTTGAATTTGATTTTTTTTTTCAAATCAAATAGATTTGGGTTCAATTTTTGATAGATTTGATAGATTTGCAGGTTTAAGTAACAATTTTTTTATAGATTTGCAGGTTTAAGTAACATTTGCTAGCTTCACAACATATTCAAGAATTCAAAATATTATTTGGAACAATTAACTAATCATCCATAAGGTGAATTAATTATCATCCTGTATGATATCAATTTTTATTTGAACAAATCCATTAATTGGTCTTAAAATTGATTAATAAATTATTAATCCACAAGCTTTTGTTTGTAGTTAGTATATATATATATATATATATATATATATATTAACAAGTTGGTTGTCACCATTTTTCTTGGAAGAGTATGTTGTCTTTTTACTTATTCTCATTTTTTCTTCAACCATTTTCTTTCATTCATTTTCTAGCATTTGCAATTATGAAAAATGGACTTTACGGTTGCGTAATCCAATCTACTAGTAGACATGATAATTTTAGATACGATACGATGATATGATATAAAAATATGACATGATACAAATAATATTTTTAATTTAATCTTGTTATATAAGTACATATTAATATATTTTTTAAATTTTATTTAATTTAATATAAACATATAAAGATTATTTTAATTTTTAATCTTTTAATTATGATATTTAATTAACTATTTAATATCATATAAAAATTATTTTAAACATTTAATTATGATACTAATTTAATAATTATTTTAAAATTATTTTATAAATTAATAACATAAATACAATATAAATATTAATATTAGTCTTATGCATTATTATTTTATTTTTTAATCTTTAATAGTTTATCATTTTGAATTTGATACTAAAAATTAATATAGTTATGTAATATATATTAAAATTTAAATATATATACATTAAATACATATTAAATGGGTATTATAATTTTTTTATTTTTTAATATGTAAATACTTTTTTATATTATTAATATACAAATTTTATTAGGTTATAAATTATGGATAGTTTATAATTATTTATTATTTTCAATTGTGTTTTTGTATATATTTATGTTAGTCATGCCTATTCGTATATATCAATGTTAATTATATCTATTTGTGTATATATATGTTATTCGTGTTCATTATGTAATTTTTAAATAAATTAATTATACACCTATTAATCATGTCACGTCATATGTAACACGTATAATAAATTTATTATATTCGTATTTATAATTTAAATAAGTTTTATAATTTATATCGTGTTAATATTTTAATAATTTATATTATTATATATATAAAATACAATACAAAATATAAAAAAATAAACACAAATTGTCCGATTTATCTACTAAAGTGAAAAAAAGGGAGAAGTGCTATTGAAACAAAGATCCAATATATATATATATATATATATGTATATATATTCATCCCAACAACAATTTTCATCTCTTTTTCCTTAACTTTTCCAAAAAATATAAAATAAAAGTTTCAAAAGAAATTATTTCATTCAAACCATAAGATTTACGGGGAGGGGAAGCAATTGTTAGGAACAACCTCCTAACTTTTTTATAACCTGATTATTGCCCTTGATAAGGAGGGTGAAAATCAAAGGGTCACTCACTAGTTGGAGGCTATAGCTGTATTTCATCCGAGTCAAGCGCAAACTCTCGCCCCATGTTAGTCACGTAGATTTGTCCTAGATTGACTCTTTACGGTGGCAAAATCATACACTCAAGTCTGTAACGCGGAACTTGACGCTTAAATCTTCAAGTAAGGAGGAATATATATATATATATCTTGATTTTAATTTTTAAGGATTAATATCATAAATAATTTTTAAATTATAATAAAATATTTAATGTGATACTTGAATTTTAAAAATTTATGATGTATTACTTAAATTATAAATATATTAATTAACGTGGTATCCACTTTTAATATGTTTAATTTTAAATGATAACATATGATAGATAAAATAACTCTTTAAATATTATTTTAGTTGACAAATTCATAATTTATATATTATTTTAGAAATTTAAAAAATTTAGATATCATATTAAATATTTTATTATAATTTAAATGTCATTCATGACATTAATCTTAATTTTAATCCAAAAATAATAAAAAAAAAACTATAAGACTAACATTAATGTAAGTAGTACCACAAATATATAAATATGAGTACATATATATATATATATATATTACACCAAATATTTATGTATTTTGCAATTCAAACATGTGGCTACTAATTGAGATATACTCTAAGGGGCAGCAAATTTGTACAAATCGATCAAGTAAAACCTCAATTATATAGTAATTAATATTTACACTTCTTATTTGCTTTTTATTATTTGAGAATATTAAGGATTAAATATTGATCATTAAAATTAAAATTTTAGTATTTTATTACCAGATCATATAACTATTGATTTTCTTATTTGTTTTTATTAATTAAATTTTAATTATAAAAAAAGATTAACATGAATGAATAACATTGCATATATAAATGGAGAAAAGAGAAGTTAAAGTGGCATTGAGGAGGTTAAATCATGAAACAAAAGTGACGGGGTTTATGAAATAAAATAAGATTACCTCACATTAAGTGATCACATTCAAAATAAAACCAAAAGAACGAATTTAAATTAATTGATTTGTAGTAAATAAAAAGAAATAGATTAGATATATTATGATATATCCTTTTTACTATAAGAATGACACAAGTACCTCTCACATTCAACCCATCTATTACTCTCTCTCTCTCTTTGTTAGGTAAAGGTGATGGGCACAAAGGACCACAGTTATAGAAGCAACTGCCTGCTTCCCACCCTTTCCCAGTCCTACTAGTTACTCTTCAAGAGCCAACTTGAATTTTAGAACTCCTTCCTTCCTTCTACACTCCTACTTATTCCCACTGCCATCTTAAATCATCAATACCTACCAATAATATGTTTAAAACTCTCATGAACGGGGTCCTCCTTTTGATACATTTTCAATGTTTTTTTTTTTTAACTTACATAAGGACACAAAAATTATGTTGTTGGAAGCATTATGTTATGCTCTTTTTTTTTAATTATTGTTGTCTTATTTTGCACTTTGATTTATGTTCTCAAACTGTGAAATTTTTTGTTGTAAGTATATTTGGCTGGTTATTTAGCTCAAAACTATATTTTATATACCCTTTTAATCATAGGATAATATTTACATGAAGTTACATAGGTGGAGTTTGTAAAGTTCTTTATTAAAAATAAATAAATAAAAATTTTGATAAAAAATTCAAATCGATAAATTGATAGAATTTAATGTAAAAATCAATAATATGTACAAAAAATTATTATAAATATTATTTATATTTCAAATTTGATCAATACTTATTTAATAATAAAAATTCTATCGATATTTTTACTAAAAATATTTATTTAATAAATATATTAAAATTTTATATGTTTGATTTATGTGATAAAATCTTTTAATTTATCGATTTTGATTTTCAATTTTAGTTTTATTTATTCATTTTTAATAAAAAAATTTACAAATTCACCTATGAAACTTCATGTAAGTTTTGTACTCGATCATACGTCCTTTTTACTTAAATTCCTTTCCTACTCTACTCTTTATAAACAAATATATATATATATATATATATATATATTCAAACTGCATTTTAATGTTTCATGCGAAATGTGGGATTCATTCAAGTAATGCTTAAAGATTAAGCCATTTCAAATTGCATTTGAAAAGGCTGTATTTCTAATCCTTATAGTAGTAGGATGTTTAACATTAAACAAAATCATCATTTTTGGTATCATTAGAACATTTGAGTTCCAATTTAATCACTATATTTTTTTTATGAATTTTGCTAACTAGTGCTTTAAAAGTACTTGTTAGGATTATTATATTAAAATAATATTTTTATAATGCATTGAAACTATTACATAATTACCAACTGGTATATTTAATTTAAATATACTACTATAAATAATATATTAATTAACTAACTTTAAAGAATGTTCTTGATACACTAATTTTTTGTTTATTATAAAAATCATTTGCTAATAAATTTATTGTTTGTTTTAAGTAACGGTAGTTGGAATCTGTGAGCCCCAAATCTTTTGTTTGAAGCATTAGTTTACTCTTGGATCAAGAAACTAACTAGGTTAAGTTTTAATTCCATTGTATATTCGATGTAATACAATTAAATTTATCGTACTATCAATTAAATTCAAATATTAATTATAATAACATTTATTTAATATAAAATTTTTATTTAAAATTTTTAATTAATAATAATAATAATTTTTAATTATAATTAAAATAATTTTATTATTAATTTTAATTTTTTAAAAATTAATTTTATCGGTCATCCAAAATGAAACTTTAGTCTACCTCCTTCCCACGACTTTCGATGCCCCAAAACCAGTGTTTAAATTAACGCCAATCAACGTGAAAGAGGAAAAAGATGAGTCAAATTGAGCTTTTTTTTTTTATTATTCTTTCTTTTATAAATAAAAAAATTTTAATGTGACTATCAAGAAATAGGAACTTTTAGAATACTTTGACTAAACATTCTCAAGACGCACATGGCTAATCTTCATTACATGACAAATATTTTCAAGTAAGCTTGGAAATGAATAACACTATTTGAAACCCATCTATATGGTTTTCCTTACACGTGCAATGTTGGAATTCCATATGCACACAATTCTGCTCGTACATTGTTTGTGTATGTTTAGTTGATAAGTTTTCTAAAAGTTGTTTTCTTTTCTTGTTTTAATTGAAATAATCTTTTTAAATATTTAAAACTCTTAATTTTTCTAATTATTTTTATTTTTATTTCATTCTTGACTTTGGAATCATTAAATATTAATATGGTGGAAAAATTTTAGATTTATAGTATAAAAACCTCAAAGTAACTTTTTTTTTCTTAAATTACATATAAAATCAAATGTGAATATTAAAAATAAAAATATATTAAAAAGCTTTTCTTTTTTCTATAAAATTCGGTAGGAGATATTCTCATATTTCCCTTGAGTTTTTTTTCTTTTCATTTCATGACCAATCTTAAACATGTGTTGTTTTACATCAATTTAATGTATTCAATTTTTACTTTCAAAATATTTTTTACAAAAATCAAAATTTAATTAACAAATAAAACAAACTGTTCTCTTTATTATCAACTAATATTACTTAATACGATTTAAAAGTATAAGAATTTAATGCAAGGATAAATATGATATTTAGGTAAAACCCAAAATTCTTATTAAAAAACTTTACAAGTGCCTTTAATAATTTGACAATTTGCAATAGGTTGCGTGTAGGCAAAATCATATAAAAATTTGGTTAGCATCTAAACCATCCAAACTACCTTTTATCTTAATTTTTTCTCACAATGGAATCAAAACCTCTTACGCCAACAAGTGTCAAATACAAATCACATAACTAACCCTAATCTCATTTGATAAGATTTAAATATGTAATATTTTTTCAATAAATTAAATAAAAAAATGAAATGCTTTACCAAAAATTGCAGCCACCACACGCACCTAAAATGTAGCTAACTGCAAGGAGGGTAAATTGGTCATTTAGACTCAACCGGTTTTATTTTTCTATTTTAGTTTAATTAGAAAAGAAAAGCCATCTATTTAGGAGTTGGTGGGACTGCCTAACAGAAAACAAATCATTCTCTCTCAACTCGTGGAAGCCCAGGGCAGTATCGTGATTGAATGACCATGTGGGGCCCGTTTGGCTACAAGGGTTTTTGTTTCAACCGGGATAGCCTGTGCACACCTGGAATCCAGTGCCGTCGACAGTTGGCGGGGTTGGGGGCGCTAGGCCAACACACGAAATCCACGCTCTCAAAAATTGTGTTGTAGTTCGGGGATTTTTAATTTTTGAGAGAGAAAATAATTTTGAAAAAATAATATTAAAATAAAATATATGAATTTTAAATTTTATTGATTTTAAAAATATGTGATTTTTATATTTAATTTTAAAGAATATAAAATTATTTAATAAAATTTGTTATTATATTATATACGATGACTTGTAAATAATACGAATATTCATAATAAGTTACAAATAAATTGTACATTGTTTTTGCAAAAAATAAACATTTTTAAAATTTTCTTATATTTTCAAAAACATAATTTTATAATCTTAATTACTATCCCTAGTTAATTGTTTCTACATTAAAAAAAAAAAAAAACGTGAATAGACTTTTGATAAAATCAATACGAGGGTTAAAAGGGGATGATAAACTCTTGTCTTTGGATTTGATAGATAATCCTTAAAACAAAATTTATAAGTAATAATATTAAATAAATATATTTTAAATTTTATGTGTAATAATATTAAATAGATATTTTACTTTTTATTTTAATTTTATTATAAATAACAACAACCATTATGTTTTTTTATCATAAAAATGGAATATTTGTTAAAATTTTAAGAATTTCAAAAATAAAATTTCAATATCCATAATGTTTTTTTATACTCAAAACGTGAATTTATTAAAATCTCATAATTTTGAAAATAAAATTTCAACATCCATTGCGTTTTTAATACTCAAAACACAATCTTTGTTAAATTTTTAAAAGTTGGAAATAAAATTTCAAAATACATTATATTTTTTATGCTTTTAAAATTTCAAAAATAAAATTTTAATGTTCACTACATTTTTTTGGCTCTAATATAGTCTTTGTTGAAATTTTAGAATTTTAAAAATAAAGTTTCAACATTTATTATTTTTTTTATCTTAAAAACATTATTTTTATTAAAATTTAAAATTTTCAAAAATATAATTTCAACATTTATTACGTTTTTAATTTTAAAAATATGATTTTTATTAACATTTTAAAATTTAGAAAATAAAATTTTAATATACACTACATTTTTTATCTTAAAAACATAATAATTGTTGAAATTATAAATAACAAAAAGCACATTTATTTTATAATTTAAAAAAATAAAAAAGGATAATATAATATGAAAATGTAATTAAATGAGAGTAAATAAGATAAAATTTTTATTTTTGCTTTGAATTGAAAAAAAAAAAGCTTAACAAAAGAAAATTTTTTTATTTTTCTTTTTTTTGACATTATTTAAAAATTTTAAAATCTAAAAAATTACGTTCCATCAACCAAATTAAAAAAATTAAATTACTAAAAAAAGATTTCAACCGAACTAAAGGCGCTCTTAGGTCAGAGGCTGCCAAAAGTAATGTGGATTACGTAATATTTTAATTAGTGATTAATGAAATACTTGAAAAGTGGTCCATATTAATGAGAAAACATGAATTCAATGAAATAGATTGGTCCATGCAGGGCCTTGCAAGTTTTGACACCAAAGCAGACAAAAGATGAGGTTTAAAAAACCAAAAAAAAAAAAAATCTAATTAACTACAATTAATTAAAAATTTCAATTTTAAAAATATTTTTATTTAATATATTTTTTCACTAAATTTAGATGGGGATAATACTTTAATTATACAAAAAAAATTTTAAATATTACCACCTTATTAAGTGATATTGCTAGTACTATTGAAATATTAATAATGTAAATTTCAGAGAAACAAATAAAAAAATATTATTTAATCACATAAAAGATATATTTTAAAACTTTTACAAATAAAAATATTTATAAAGTCGTTTCCTCTTTAATAAAATATTTCATAAGAATTTCTTAATAATTAAATTTTAGTAAAATAACAAATAATTTTTATACTACAAATTCAGCATTTAAAATTTTCAGAATTAAAATTTAATATTTAAAATTTAAGTACTGAATTTCTTCGAATTTATCAAACAACACCTTAATTAATTGGCTTGATTATTTAAAGGATAAAATTGAAATATAATAATAAAAGACCTTCACCAAATTTATCAAAGTACTCTTAAATAAGGGATCTAATTTTTATTTTAAAATATTTTTGGTTAAAATTTGAAAAAACTATTTTTATTAATCAATTTTCATTTTCAATAAAAACATAAATATTCATAAAAATAATTCCTGCAGCAAGAAGTAGAATGCATTCTAGTATTAAATAAAAATATTACTAATTTTAGAAATACTTTTTTAAAAATAGGTGATTTTCAACGTTTTTCATGTGACATTATGGTAAAGCTTCTTGATGAAGATATTAAATCAACATTTTTTGTTTAAATTGAAGTGGACGTAATCCAAGAATGATGTTCTTAAATGTTTTTTTTCTTTCATTATTGCTTGTAAAAAAAGAAAAAAAAAAAACATCACGAAAGTTTCAGCAATTATAAACAAATTGCTCTTATGCTTTCCTTAAAAGAAAAATGTCGCCTTATACAAAGCATATTGCGATCACGTTTTTAATTTGAAATGTGAGCGCATTTATATGTAACTTGTTAGCATCAATGCCGAAAACGTTTGGATTGCACGCTTTTCTCATTCTTTTTTAGAAATTTGATTATAATAAAAAATTATATTTATATAATCAATTAAATAATTAAATATTATATCATAATTAAATTACAATAATTGAATAATCAATTAATAAATTAAAACATCACTAAAAAACCTTATATAAAGCACATTCAGATCACGTTTCTCTCCAATTTTTTAAAATTCTAAAGGAATATGATTCAAAATTTTTTTTTATTTAACGTCAGTGAAATTGAAAAATATCAATAAATATGTTTAGTTAAGCATATTTAAATAATAGTAATATATTTATATAATAAATAATGAGATGTGATAATATTTTAACGTTGGTTATAAAATTTAAAAATTGTCACTATTCATATCCGAAAAATTCACTCTTCTTTAAAAAACATATGATAAAATTATAAGAATTTTTAATGTAATAGTAGTTTTTTTTATATTTTCAGAAATAAATTTGAAAAGAATAAATTGAATATAATCGAAAATCATAATCACCTTTCTAGAAAAAAAAAAGTTCCTGAAGAATTAAAAGGTTGGGAAGAAAAGTGTTGAAATATTATTGCTTTTTGTAGACTTTTGTTTTTTTCTTTTTTTTTTTTAGGCATGAATTAAATTGTATTGCAATAACAAACAAGAACAAATGGCGTGGCTATTGTGAGCAATTTGAGCAAAGGAAACTTCTCCTGTTTTGGATTGACTCACTTAGGGGCCATTTGGAATCAATCGGAACCCTCAACGGAGGTGTGGTTTGCATGAAACAAATTTGCAAAACAGATTGGACACTCGTTTGGATGCCCGTGCTATGGTATGATTATTATCGATTAATCATTAGAGGTGAATAAATTATCGGTTCGATCGATTCGATTTGAAAAAATCAATAATCGATTTAATCGATGTTTATTTAATAAATAATTAAACAAATTAAATATTATTAAATAATCGATCATAATCGAACCGATCAAAATCGGTTCGATTCGATCGGTTCGATTAAATAACTGATTTTTTTATCATTTTTTTATTATGAATAATTATTTAACAATAAATTCAATTTAATAAAATTCAAACTCTAGTATCATTCAAACTAAATTACTAAAAAATTTAATAATTTTAACAATATTTTATAAAAAAATAAAAATATTTATCTCAATTTTTTTTATTTTTAATTATTAAAAAGTTGATTAATTCGATAAATACGATTATCAATTTTAAAAATAAAAAATCTATCGAATTAATCAATTTAATTAATTTAAAAGATCGATTATAACTAAAATCAAATAAACTAAATTAATTTAATCAAATTCACTCGATTTCGATCGATCTAACTAGTTCAAATCGATTTTTGCTTACCCTTATTAGTCACTCGAAATTTTTGTTCCTGTCACTAATTGCAGCTGCTTTATTTTCTTTCTTTACTTTTTTTCCTTCAAAGTTGAATTATAAAAACAAAACTATCCTGGCAACTTTTGATTTTTTTATTTACAAATTGTAAAATAAAATTATTAATTTAATATAATAAATTTTTTTATTATTATGTAATAAATTAATAAATTAATAAATTAAATTATTTATTAATAAAATTATTTGATTTAAAAATAATTTATTAAATTTATAAATATTAAATAATTTTAAATTTTATTAAATAATTTTAATTAATATTTTTAATAATCATATATATATCTTATAATTAATTTTAATTTTATTATTACAATAAATAATTTAATCTCTATTATTATTTTCAATCCTCAAGTCGAAACGTATCGTTAATAGTCACTTTATCCCAACCACGAAACGTCACAGTAACAAAGAAAAGAAGAGGGAATTCGGGTTACCGGGTGTAGCCGGTGAGATATATTGGTTGGGAAAAAAAATGCTGAGGAGTTGTCAAATCGAAACAAGTTGTGGCAGGCCACACCACATCAGTAGAAACAGCTGCAAAATACAAACTACTTTTTGCCTTCTTTTCCTCAACGTTGAGCGCCGTAGACCACGCCGCTTTTTCCAGACTGTTGGCCGAATGTTAACCGTTGGATTGTGTTCATTAGATTTGCATGGAAGACGTGGTAGTTCAGGATTTAGTTTGATGGGTACGAATGAGTCAGAGTGTAGGCCACGTGATGTTTCAAATTCTGGCCAACGCCCAAAAAAAAAGCTGATGTCATAACAGTTGTGGTTAAATCCTGCGAATGGGAATGGGCTGTATTTATGAACTGCTCTCCACTTTCCTCTCTCCCTTTTTAACCTTTTCCTTTCGCCCTTTTTCGGCCTTTCTTCCTTCCTCTGTAGAAGCGATTTTTAATTTTATTTGGCCAAAAAAGAGAAATCCGGACATTGGGGCTGGTTCGACTTGTATGCGTACACCTTCTCAATAAATGATTGAAAGTCATGCCCATTAATTTCTCCAAACAAACTAAAAAACCCTTGTTCAAATTATCTTTCATTGTGTAATTAAAATCATTAAAAAGCTATTTTTATTGAAAACTAGAGGTATCCACGATCCATTTTTTGGACAAGGAGGGTTATGGGTTTGACGGTTCACTTGATTTATGAATAAATTTATATAAAATTAAATTAAATAAAATAATAAAAATTATTAAAATTTATATTTTTATTACATTTAAATAATTTTTAAAATTTTAATTTGTAGCCAAATGAATCCCTAATCATATATAATTTATACTTAAATAAAATTTTAATATAAATCAATTTTTATTTGAAATAAAAGTTTATTTAAATAAAAATAAAAAAGAATTTATTTGGATAAAAAATACTTTATTTAAAAAATAAAATAATTTAAAGACTTTTTATTGATTATTCAATTAAATTATTAATAACAAATTCCATTTAAACATTCAATTTAATTTATTTGATGCATGATTACTTATTTTAAGAGCATATTTCAATTTTTTTAAAAAATAAAAATTGCAATTAAGTTTATATTGATTTGTGCAAATTTATCATAAATTTTCAATAAAAAAACGCCATATATTAATGTAACTAGTTAAGTATGTCAAGCATGACAAATCAATGATGTCAATAGGTTTATGATGGAGAGATGAACAAATTTAATTTGAGTGAATTCATTTTTGCAATGCTAATATTCTTATCTCTGGTGGTAATGGTAATTTGATTTCAACATTCCAACAGATATTATTTATTTCGCCAGACATATGGTAAGATTTGTATACAAAATTAATGAGTTTGTGGCAAGTTACATTGATTATGTTGTTGTCCTGTTAAGATAAAATGTACAAGTGCTTTAAATGGCCTTTCTGACAGCAGTACATTGTACCACATGACGTCTGGAAATTTAATTTATCAATATTTATTTCAAACTTCAAAATGTACTGTGCATAAACTATATCTATAAAGGTTCATTTAAATTTTCTGGCCAGGAAGGTTTGTTTTATTGATATTTTATTTTATTTATTAAAATAAAAAAACTAAAAAATAACAAAAATATCAATCAAACAATGCCGTAGTATTTCATATATATATATATATATATATATATATAGTAAATTTCCTTGTCATACTTTTCTTCGTATCTCATTTAATTATTTTAATCAACTTGATTTGTATTCAATTATTGTGAGAAATCTTTGATAAATTTCTTTTCCTAAAATTATAATTATAAGAGAAGTTATCATCAAAATCAAATATTATATTTATATATATATAAAATTATTGAATAATAAACTAATAAGTTAAAATATAATTAGATAAATTTAATATAAAATTGAATCAAATTCACATGAGACTTAAACTTAATACTTTAAAATTGTATAACTTCTTTCTTACCATTAAACAAAATGTTATTAATAAATCTTTGGTAATTAAGTTAGATAAGAGAATAGGATATTTTATTTTAAAAAAATTTAAGTTATAATTATAATAAAATATTAAATCTATATAATCAATTAAATAATCAATTTTAATTTTTAAAATTAAAGCGCAAAATAAATGTTATTGCTTACCTTACCAATGTGTGAAGAAGGAGAAATAAATATGCTAATGAGTAAAAGGAGGTAGAAATTATAGTAGTATAATTATTGCGGAATTAATTTTCAGCATTCCACTTTCTTTAAATCAATTTTTTTATTTGAAACACCATAAATTAAATTTTAATTATTAAAATTAAAAATTTAATATTTTTTTCCATACAAATTGATATATTATTGAGTTTATGCAAATGCCGTCAAGAAGCTAAAAAAGGGGGTCCGATGGCGAATAGTATCATATATTCGTGTTTATTTCATAAAGCAAATATTTTTATTCTCCTTTCTCTCTTTTTTTTTTTGTTTAATTATAATTATAATTATATTTTAGTCTAAACAGAAATGAATTGTGGCTAAACAGACGGTTCGTGGACCTGTTTTGGGCTTCAAAAGCCGACCTTTTCGCATCCGGAAGGAGGAGGGCCCCATATATTTTATACATATTTATTGGAGATAAGGAATAAAGATCGAATTACAAAGTTGGAATAAGAATAAACAAACACCCCATCTTGCTTTCAGCTTCTTTGATTGATTCCTCTTTCAAATGTTTTTTTTTTTTTTTTAATTAAAATACTTTTTATTAAACCAAAAACTAATAACACTAATACAGATTGAATTATATTTATTTGACGTAAATGAATAAAAAAAATGAACCACTAAATTACAAATACACGTGAAAATTGCGTGGGCTAAGATTGGACAAAACAGAGCTGCTGGATATCGAGTTGGAAGTACCAAACTCCCAAGAACTTTCATGAAAGAGGGTTGGTTCAAAGAACGAGCGGCCGCTTTGGTGGGACTCGCTCCAGAGAGATGAGATAGCTGGGTAAATGCTGTGTTGCATTCCTCAGATTTGAAGGTATCAACCTCATTTAGACACTCACCCATGTTTTTAATATGCCAGTGGATAGTGACGTTGACACAAGACTGACTGCTCCAAATCCATCTCTTGACAAGTAAACCTTTATTAGAAAAAAAAAAGAGAGGAAAAAATAGAAGAAGAAACAACCCAATTATAGATTGAGATCAAAGCACTAATTAAAATGAAAAGTAGATGAAGTTCACTAATTATATCTCTATCATTTTATATAAATGTATCACAAGGTGAGGTGAATGTAATCATTTTGAGCAATCTATACAAATATATATATATATATATATATATATATGTAGACAACTCATATCAAGGGTCCCCCAATCAATAAAGATTTATTTTGTTGGGTCATGTTGTTCACATTATATAACGTATGACAATTCATAAAAACAAAGGTGTCTAACATGAAATACGTGGTCAGTTTTTCTATAACCGATTTTTGGTGTGGGGTGCAGCAGCTGTAGCTCTACTGTTTTGAAACAGAAATTTTATACTCCATAGAGATTAAAAACATTTGTCTGCAACTGCAAGTTACGATTTGCTTATTATATTTACCTACAACTCCGGTAGGTAAGGTCTCACGAGAATCCATCGTCCACCCGACAGTTGGGCTGTGGTTGGAGTCGATGGTAAATCCTAGGCCAAATGTTTGAGTTGGGCTAAACGTATGTTTATTGACTTGAGTATGAGCAAAGCTTGGGCTAGGTACTAGGCCTTGGCTTTAATGTAGGCAGCCTTTTCCTTTTGTCTTACTTTGTCTCGTAACTTCATTTTAATAACAGGTTTCCTAATGATTAAGGGGCTTCATTTGGCATAAAAGGGACTTTCACCATACTATGGTTACATTTTATGATTAAATTCTTAAAGATTTAGTCATAAAACGAAATCAGGATACAATGGAAGTCCTTCCCACTATGCTGTCTAATGAATCTAATGATTCCTAAAAATTTATCAATTATCCATTCCATTATTAAACCTGGTTCAAGTTCCTCCAATGACAAGTTGTGAATTTAGTGCAGAATTTCAATATTCTTTGACAACTCCAAAATATCTCATGTTTATAATCTAACTAAATTTGCATTTGATTTGTTTGTGATATTATTTGCCTCCATTTTTTTTATGGTTGATGCAGATTAGGTTGAGGTAAATTTTTGCTTATCTTCTTCTTGTTCTAATCAATAATAGGAGTATATATTTTAAGTTTTAATCATAAAAAAGAAAGGGTTCATGGAAAGGAAATGATCACTTCAAATTCATTAAAATTAGATGAAAAAAAAAATAGAGTTGCCTATTAGTATCATATAATAACACAAAATCATCTTTATATAATTATAAATATCTTAAGATGATTACAAGTATAATACTTTGTAATTACCCACTAGCTTAGTTGAATTTACAAAACAACTAAGATAAAATAATATATTAAAAAGTTACATCAACTTTGATCATATTAATTACTCATTTTTTTTTATCATTCAAGGGGGTAGAGCCTTACATTAAGGGAAAGGGGAAGGTTGGGGTTCGAACCCCAGCTTTGATATCTTCTTTAAGGTTATCTTGGTCATTAGACCAAGTAGCTGAAGACATTAATTAATTACTAATTTGTTCATACCACTACAGCAAAATGTCGTATTAGTGATAGTTTTGTAGTGGCTTTTCACTTACAAACGCCGCTAGCTTCCATGTTTTTACAAAACTTCAGGCATTTATTATCCAAACATCACTAAATATTCAAATAGTGGCATTGTTACTTATAAACGCCATCGAAGACTTGATATTAGAGGCGTTTCTCAATTAAATCGCCTTGAATATTTTTTATTAAAAGTTTTGGTGAATAGTTAAGGCGTATTTTTGACAAACAACGCCTTCAATAATCACATCATAAAAAATTGTATGAGATTAAAGAAGGCGTTGTCTACAAGAAACGGCGTTAATATTTAGATCAAAAATTTCTCCAGTCTTATTAAATTTATTTTCTTCAAAAACTCAACCAATATTAAGCTTATCAAATTGTTAGGATCGTACAGATGTTTAATTACCATAAGATTGTTGGTTTGATCCGTCCTTCAGGCTTTTTTTGGGTTTAGGCACATATTATTTGTTATTGATTATTTTAGGCATTTTCTTGGTATAAACGCCTTTACCAATTGCTTTAAAAAATTTATCATAGAATATTGAAGGTATTTTTCGTTGAGAGACACGCTTAATAATCGATAGGAAAAATATGAGGTCGATTATTGAAAATGTTTTTAGCCGAACTCGCATTCTATAATCTAGTAAATTTGTTTTGAATTTTTAAAGGTGGTTTTATAATAAACGCTTTCAATATTCCATAGACAAAACTTGGATGGGATGGTTGAAGATATTTTTGGGTCAAAACGCCTTTAATATTCGCAGGGATAATTTTTAATGGTTGGATTATTGAAGGCAGCTATATCCGAAAATGCCTTCATAACTTTTTTGTTGGGATTATTGAAGGCGTTACCCGTAGGAAAATACCGTTCATAATCAATTCGATTTATTTTTAGTTGATATTATTGAATGTGTTTTTTTGCCAAAAATGGCTTTAATATTCTAGACAATAATTTCCTGGGGGAATTATTGAAGGCGATTTTGGTAAAAAATGCCTTCAATATTTTTCGTAGGGGTGAATGAATGCGTTTTCTTGCTAAAAACGCTTCATTAATCGCATCAAATAAACATAATTAATATGTGAAGTCAGTTGTACATTTATACCTAGGAAAACGTTTGCTGTTAGTTGTATATTTATGCCTAGAAAACATTTAGTTTATATATATGATACTATGAATTACATTTTGGAATTTGCATAATGAACATTGTTGTATTCCAAAAAATTTATCATATATTCGAAATTAAAACTGATAATGTTGTCATATTAATATACTTTTATGAAATAATCGTACTAAGTAATTTAATAATTACACATAGTGTATTCATATTAAGTATATCAATAATATTAAACCAATACTCGGCCCCAATGTACAAACTTAAAGTTTTCATTCAATATTGCATGTTAACAACATTATAGCAATTTGTTCCATATATATATTTACAATCAACCAACAATGTCTAACCTGAAAGTTTATCAACATTGATAAATGACAATACATAATCATACCATTCTTTACGGACTTCATCCAGCTCCTCTTCTGTGAACCTTTCTTTACCCTCCCACTAAAAAAAAAATCAGACGTAAATGTTAAGAAATGAGAACATAATGTACCATTTTATTTTTTTGAATATATAATGAGTTTATGAAATTTATACTAACCTTGAATGGTGTGGTCATAAAATCATGTGACACAATCTTCTGCATAAAACGAAAGACATAATATCCACATTCAGTATTACCGAGTTGACAAGGAACTTGAAAATTAAATTGAGTCGGTTTAAAAAATAGTTATCTACATAAACTCAGCATTAAAAGAATAAATTTGACATTTATCGATAATGACACCCATTTCGATTTCTTTATCTTCTTATTGAATGTAGATATTACCCTAAATTGAAAAGAAAAAAAATTAGTGGGAACCTAAATAAAATTTACAATATAAAGAAACAGAACATATATAATATAATAAATTACTGTAATACCTCTTTATAAAAGTTTCAATATCGGGGTTAGACATCCCTATTGGATTAACTGAATTAAGAATGTATGGCGTTAAGGATTTTGTGTCAATCATAATAAGCACCCAATGACGATTGCAAAATAATAACAATGATATACTTAGAATAAGCATCAGATCATAGAATGAAGCAGGTTGGAGTAATTAAGGTTTGAATATAGCTTATTGCGCATTATACGGGAGTAAATAATAATCAACCAATCTTTTCATGCATTGGATCACATGATTAGCATGATACACGACTATGTCACTCTGCTCACTAATGAAGTTGGGGTCAATGAATCGAAATTCGTTCGTCAACTGTCTCCCCTTTAGCTCTCTATATAGGAAGCTACATGATAACAATCAACACTGCTGGTTAGTATTACACCCTAATACTAACTTATTACATATTGAATGTGCATATTTGTATTTATAAGCTTACCTCATATAAGTAACAATTTCAGTAGCTGATAATTAATCCATTTCACAAAATTCTTTCACCTCATCCACACCAATGAAAGAAAATGATTGTTTATCAAATAAGTTTTCATCAGCCTTAATGGATATGAAGTTTCTACCGGTACATTTGTCCAACGAATATTTTGTTAACTTATCCATGGAAGCCTGGCCAAGGGTCAGACGTTGAGGTTGAACATCCTCCTACAATATTAAACTTATTTATAAGTATTAAAACCAAATCACTCAATATTATAATCAATTTAATATTCAAATTATAATAAAAATCTTACTTCTTGGGTGGTAGCGAATGATGGGATTGCTTCGTTACTTGTATCGATAGCTTTTCGCACGGGGATGATGCTATCAGGTTGGGGTACTGGCATTACCTGCTGCATTGCTATTAACATGGACTCCAAAGCAGCGGGTCTTTGCTCTTGGTCATTGAGGCGTTGCTCCTAATCATTTGTTGTTGTTGTTACGAAATTATTGCTTCATATTGTGCATTTCTCATTCGTGAGGTTTTTGCTTGTTTACCAAAATACGTTGATGACAAGATAAATTTACCAACCCCACGAACCCAACCAGACCTTTTTTTAGCGCCTAATGCTAAAAATAAAAGATCTTCATCATACTGGGTTACTAGTTCACCAGATTTTATTTTGACAGCATAATCATCTTGAAAGACAATAATAAGTTAAGCTATCAGAATAAATCTACACAAGCTAGTATATACTCATGCATACAACCACATTGCCAATCATGCATTATAGCAAAAAAATAGTTATACATATAATCTTTTTTGCTAGTTCCTCAATTGCTTCATCTGCGAAGGATCCATCATTTCGTAGATGTCCTTGTTTTCAGACATCTCATCTGAAAACTTCTGTGTTTGAACTCACTGATTTCTATTAAATTATCATAATAAAAGAATCAAAATGTATAAAATTAATGTTCATAAATATTCATTAATGAGTATTAAACAAGTGTACGAAGACATATAAGCTCATACTTCACAGTTGCATATCCTTTTCTTACTGTTCGATGGTGATATTGTTGTTTGGCTCGAATGTCCCGATGTTGTTCTTTGATTTTTTACAAAATCAAAAAATTACGTCAATCACATATGAAAATCAAAGGCTATATTGCATAAAGACTTATAAACTTGGTTTAATTTGGTAATGGTTTGAGTACCGAGAAATCTTCTGAAAGTCGATATTGAACAAAATTTATCAAATCTTCAACACTTATGACATCTGCATATGTCGTAGGTGAAACAACCAAAACATCACTTTTACCAGCCATCGATAAAATATATTAGGTTGTCAATCTACTTTTAAAGTCTCTGAAAGCTTTTCTAACAAATTGTAACACAATCTTTTTACACTCAATTGAAACATCAAACCATTCTTAAATAAGTTAACACAAATAATATCAACACATTGAATTTAATTTAAATGACCTTATAACAAAGTTTACGAAATAGTTGCATAAACATACCACAACGGACTGTCATATCTCATCCTTTAGATCATCAAAAACTCATCACCAATTGGTGTACGTAATTAAAATTCTCCTACAGACGATGGCTCCAATATAAGTAGCTATCTTGGCAGCTCCTTTTGACACAGGTTGCCCACTTTGATTGAAGTCAACATGAATTTTACTCTCAGTCATTTTGATTTGTTTATTTGAGCCTCTTTTTTTTTTTTTGGCCTACACTTCTTTCTTTTGCATGTTTATTAGAAGGAGAATGAAGTTGTTCAGAGTCCATATTACTTGCAATGTTGATAATAATTATACGAATTACATAATATGACCCTCTAAATTGATCATTGTACTTAATTTAATACAATCAATACCATACTGAGAACGTAAACATCATTTAACATACTATTCAACAATATGCTCATACACACCCTTCAGCAAACCATTCAGAAACACCATTCAGCCCCCATTTAAACCTATTCAGTAAAATAATATCAGACAACAAGTTCAGCAAACCATTCATCATGAAATATTATTCAGACCCCTAATATCATACAATATCATTCGACAATATAATATCAGTCAACAAGGTTCAGCAAACCACAACATAGAGGAATACATACTACATAAAAATAGCATACTTGCCAATATTAATGAAAATATATAAATGCATATGCCAATATTAAGGAACTGAAAAAACAAAAATTCTTTATTGAAAGCGTAAATAATACAGTAAACTAAAAAAAAAGACTTACCAACTTAAAATAGAGGTTCACAACGGTGATTTGTTGAAGGTCAGAGACGAGGAATTGGAGAAAGAAAGCAATGGTCTGGTAGAAATGTGTTTAAGGGTTTGGTTTGTTTGGTAGAATAACGTAGCTTCTAATCATCCTGTGTACCAAGACTTTGCAACTTCCTATGTTCAAGGTAGGGAAATGAATAAAATTAATTAATAAAGGTATTTCCATGAAACAATGCCTTCAATAATCACTTGAAAATTTTATTGGAGATTATAAAAGACGTTTCTTACAAAAAAGATGCCTTTAATTATAAGCTTTTAAAATTGTGCACCCAACTTATTAAAGGCGATTTTTATAAAAAAAATGCCTTTTCTAAATTTTAAAAATTATAAAAGACGTTTTTAGAAAAAAATCACCTTTAATAAGTATGGATTTCTAAAGTTTATAACAAATTATTGAAGGTGACTTATAATAAAAGACGCCTTTAATAATCTAAATTTTTTTTTTTGAGAAAATATTGAAGGCATTGTTATCTAAAACCACCTTCAGTAATTATATACAAACTGTGATAAAAATTATTAAAGGCATCTATCTTAAATATATGGCTTCAATAACAGTGTTACAATATGTGTAACGGTATATAAAAGGTATTTTATAGTAGACGACGCTTTTAATAATTCTCAAAATATTTAGTAAAAAAATTTTGAAGGTGTCTGTTATTAACAAACGCCTTCAGTAATTGAAGGTGCCTTTTTAATAAACGCCTTTGATTACCATCGTGGTATATTGAAGACGGCTTATAATAAAAGATGCCTTTAATAATCCTGAAAACTTTTATTAGAAAAATTATTGAAGGCGTTGTTATCTGAAATCGCCTTTAGTAATTATATTACAAACTATGATAGGAATTATTAAGGGTGTCTATCTTAAATATACACCTTCAATAACAGTGTTACAATATGTGTAGCGGTATATAGAAAGTATGTTACAGTAAAAGATGCCTTTAATAATTCCTAAAATATTTAGTGGAAAAATTTTGAAAACGTCTGTTATTAACAAACGCCTTCAGTAATTGAAGGTACCTTTTTTAATAAATGCTTTTGATTATCATCGTGATATATTGAAGGCGGCTTATAAAAAAAGATGCCTTTAATAATCATAGAAACTTTTATTAGGAAAATTATTAAAGGTGTTGTTATCTGAAATCGCCTTTAGTAATTATATACAAACTATAATAAAAATTATTAAAGGCGTCTATCTTAAATATATGCCTTCAATAACAGTGTTATAATGTGTGTAATGGTATATAGAAGTTATTTTACAGTAGAAAATACCTTTAATAATTCTTAAAATATTTAGTGAAAAAATTTTAAAGGCGTCTGTTATTAACAAACAACTTTAGTAATTGAAAGTGCTTTTTTAATACTCATCTTCGATTACCATCATGGTATATCGAAGGCGGCTTATAATAAAAGATGCCTTTAATAATCCTGGAAACTTTTATTAGAAAAATTATTGGAGGCATTGTTATCTGAAACTGCTTTTAGTAATTATATATAAACTGTGATAAGAATTATTAAAGGCATTTATCTTAAATATACGGCTTCAATAACAGTGTTATAATATGTGTAGCGATATATAGAAGGTATTTTACAGTAGAAGATGTCTTTAATAATTCCTAAAATATTTAGTGAAAAAATTTTGAAGCCATCCATTTCTAATAAATGCCTTTTGTAATGAATTACTATGTTTAAAGGTATATTAAAAGCGCTTGTTCAAATAAACGTCTTTCATTACCATCATGGTATATTGAAGGCGTGTTATAATAAAGGACGCCTTCAATAATCAGCAAAATTTTTTTTACTAAAATTACTGAATGTGTTATTTTCTGTAATCGTATTCAGTAATTAATTACAAACTATGATATGATTTATTAAAAACGTCTTTCTTAGATATACGCCTTCAATAATAGTGTTAGAATTTCTGTGGCGATATGTTCAAGGCGCCTATAATATATTCAAAAAATATTTGAGAGGTAATTATTGTTGGCATTTTTTGTTAATAAATGCCTTCCATAATCCTGTCCTTGTTATCATATCTTTTCAGACCAAGTACAATTTACTTTTCTTTTTCTTCAACTTTTAGTATTCGAGCATTATCTTTTAGAACCCTATTTTGACTATTAATAACTTATTGACTTTAGCTTTTACTTAATTCAACTATTCTTTCAGCTTTTGCAAATCACAATTTTCTTTTTCGTGAAAAAAATTTTCTATAAAACCCACCTTATTTCACCTTATGTCAACCTTAATACCATATACTCTTGGGTACTGTCTACGTTAGCAGTAGAGTTTTAACAATCATAATATCTGATAGTTGATAAATTACTTTACACCAAGGAATTATCATTTTGTGTAAGTACTGTTCTTGTTATTATCTTTTGTTTAAAACATAGTAAACTATGCAATTATACATATTCATTTTCATATTAATTATTTCTATACATTTGGTCTGATTATGTAGCAACTAATAAATGGATAAGAGTTAGAAGCAAAAGTGTAGATTAAGTAAAAAGTATAGAGATGGAGTGAAAAATTTTCTTAATTTTGTATTTGAGAATACAAGTGAAGATAATATGATATTATGTCCATGTGTGAAATGTGCTAATATCGAGTGACAAATACGTCAAGTTGTTTATGAGCATTTAATTTGTATTGGATTTCTATCCGGATATGTTAATTAGTATTTTCATGGAGATTCTATACCGTCAAGGTCTTCCACTATAATTTCTTCAACATCAAAGGCTTTCAATCACCAACATGATCCCTTTATAACAGATGACATTGAAGGCATGTTGCGAGATGCTTTTAACATTCATAACCAAAATTTTTGTAATCTTTCTCATGAAAATGAAGGATTTAATCAGTCCAATATTGAAATGCATGAATTTGATGAACATAGGATAGGTGTACGTGACCAATAACCTAAAGGAGAAGCATCAAAGTTCTATAGGTTGCTTGAAGAAATAAATGAAGAACTTTTTGAGGGATCAAAGCATTCAAGGTTATCATTTTGTGTTTATCTTTTTCACTTGAAATGCTTATGTGAATGGATGAAAAACTCTCTGACTTTATTATTACAATTTATGAAAGAAATATTTTCTTTTGTAAAAATCTTTGAATCTTATAAGGAATCAAAGAAAATGATTAATAATTTAGGTCTCAGATATAAAAAACTTTATAGTTGTCCCAATGATTGCATGTTGTATTTGAAGGATAAAAAAAATAAAAAATCTTGTCATTTGTGTGGTATTTCTCATTAGGTTGATAAAAATCTTGATCAAAGGTTGAATGATGATGGTGATGAGGTATGTGTAAAAAAAAAGTCTATTAAGATTTTATGCTATTTTTCATTAATACCAAGACTGTAACGACTTTACATGTCTTTCAAAACTATAGATTCAATGAGGTGGCATCATGAGAAGCGGACAGATGATGGATCATTGAGGCATCCTGTAGATTTTTTGGCATAAAAGATATTTCATTCTAGGTTTTCAAACTTTGCATCTGATACTCGAAATGTTATGCTTAAACTAGCATCTGATGGATTCAACCCGTTCTAAATGATGAGTACTTCTTATAGTACTTGGTCAGTTGTATTGATTCTTTATAATTTATCACCATGGATTGCTATGAAGCAATAATCATTTATATTGTTTATGATAATTCTAAAAAAAAAAGTTAGGGTAATGATATAGACATCTACTTACAACCTCTTATTAAAGAGTTAAAGTAATTATGAGAATGAGTTGAGACCTATGATGCATCAAATGCAAAAAATTTTATTATGCGTGCTGCTTTATTATGGACTATCAATAATTTTTTTACTTATACGAATTTATCTGGTTGAAGTATAAAAAGTCATTATGTTTGTCCATGTTATGCTGCACAGACATGTTTGATGTGGTTACTAATGGTAGGAAGTTATGTTATATGAGACATCATCAATGGTTAGATGATAATCATCGATTTAGATTCTAAAAACATCTCTTTGATGCAACTGAAGAGTTGAGAAGATCATTTTTACCTATTAATGGGTCTACTATCTTGTCAAAGTTAAAAGATATCAATTTTACATATGAAAAAATAACTCCATCAAGAAAAAAAATGAGGGATATCTTTGAAGTTGTCTTGCCTCATATTACGTAAGTTGGTGATAGTCATACAAAAATTGGTGATCTTGATGTTCAAAGTGATAAAAATGATGATGAAGTAGATGACCTCAATGAGTATGAATTGGGAAAAAAAAGAAGTATATTTTTTGAGTTATCTTATTGAGAATATAGTTTATTACGCCATTAACTTTGATTTGATGCACATAGAGAAAAATGTTTACGAAAATTTTATTGAGATAATTCTCAATATGAATAGAAGATTCAAAGATGACTTAAAGAGTTGGCTTGATTTAGTTGATATGGGGATTCACCCAGACCTCCATTTGATGTTGCTTTTTAATGGTAAATATTGATTACCTGTTGCTTGTTTTGAGATTTTTAAAGCTGAAAAAGATGTATTTTGTAAGGTTTTAAAAAATATCAAAGTTTCGGAAGGCTATGCGTCAAATATATCAAGATGAGTGAATATGAAAGAGCAAAAATTGTCATCATTAAAGTCACATGATTATCATATTTTGATGCAAGACTTACTTTTAATTGCTTTACACTCATTAATGTAAAAGCAAGTGACTTCTGTGGTAATTGAATTGAGTAACATATTTAAATCTCTATGTAAAAAATGTATGAATATGGAAGAGCTTGACAAAGTTCAAGATTGAACCGCGATTACTTTATGCCATTTAAAAAAGATCTTTCCTCCAAACTTCTTTACTATTATGATGCATTTGGTTATCCACCTTTCATATGAAGCAAAAGTCGGTAGGTCAGTTTATTATCGATGGATGTATCATATTGAAAGGTATTATTTGTTAATATATTGATTACATTTTTATTGATTATCAAGCCAATCTATTTAAAATAACATATGACAAATGTTTTATGATATAGGTTTTTGGGGAGGTTAAAGTCTTATTGTCGTAACAAATGCTATCAAGAAGGTTCTATTATTGAAGGATATTTAGTAAAAGAGTGTATGATATTTTGTTATCGTTATTTGAAAGATGTTAAAATGAGATTTAAGAGACCTTCAAAAAATGTTAGAATACAGCATATAGACTCAGCCTACAATTATCTTTTTCAAAGTTTTGGACAACCTATAGGCAAAGCTGAGTTGGTGGAGTTAGAAGATAAATCTTAGGCACAAGCACATCGATATGTTCTTTTTCATAATGACTCAATTGAATCGTTTCACACGTAAGTTGTTTAGCAAGCAAATTATACATTACAATAGGCATTATTTATTGTGTTTTTTTATGTTAATACTTTATCATGATACTTTATAGTGAGTACAAAAATAATTTGAGAGATCTTACACATTATTGATGATCAAACCCTCGAGCGATTGATAAGTTATTCGCTGAAAACTTTCATGAATGGTTAGAAGCAACTGTAAGTAATGCCATACTTTTCATTATTTTTTATCTACATAGAATGCTTACGGTAAAAATAATATTAATAACATATATATATTTATTCCACTTTTATAGGTTTGGAGTGGAAGGCTTGTTAGTGAAGAGGTGAAGTGTCTTTCACACGGTCCAAACCAGATTGTGAAACGATACAAAGGTTTCATCATCAATGAATTTAAATTTCATAAAAAATCTCGTGAGAGATTTAAAAGTACATAAAATTCAAAAGTTGTTGTGACTTCATCAACTACTAGCTATGCTAGTGTTAGGGACACAAACCCTTTAGAAGGAAATGTTGACTATTATGGCATGATTAATGACATTATTGAGTTGGATTATTATGACAAGTGGAAAGTTATCTTATTTCGATGTGATTAGGCAGATGTGAATAGTAAGAGAGGTCTTAAGAAAGATTAGTATCGATTTACACTTATTAATTTTTTTTTATTTATTCATACAGGACAACACCTCATCGATAAACCTTATGTATTTTCATCTCAAATCAAATAAATATTTTACTTTGAAGATCTAAAAGAATTGGGTTGGTTTGTTGTTATTTGAAACACACCTAGAGACTTATTTGATATGGGGTTATATACTAAAGATGATGTGGAACATGAAACTGAATGTTATCCTTTTACTGAACAAAACTTGGATGAGAATATCTCTAGTACCAACGCTCAGTGGGTCCGTAAAAATGTTACTGAAGATATTTAGGAACTATGATTTCGTGCACCTATAATTTGTAATTCGAGTGTTTAAAACATAATGTAGTAAATAATAGTATGTAAATAATGTCACATTCGCTATTGTTTAATGATTTTTTTCTAAATCATACATTATATTTTGATTTAATTAAATCGATATGTTCTTTAAATATCGTAGGTTTTGATTTCTTCAATTGAAAATGTCTTTATATATCTTCTGAACTAAAATTTTTTTTATATTCATTTTTATGATGTAGGTAAGCTACAATACGGAGAAGTAGATTGAAAGGAAAACATATCAAAAATCTTAGTTCAGAACCGTCTGTGGCACCTGTAGATATTGGCTCTGGACTAAATCTTTTGGAGGGAAATGAACGTACTATCGGATCTAACTCCATCATTTTTAATCATTCAAATGATATTGGATCAGATAATATGGGAGGTTCAAGTTTAGATAATATCCTATCAATTGATTATACTTTAAATTCGAATGTAGGTATGATATTCTTCAATTTTAGAATTTGAGTATAATCACAAAAGTATTACGATTTTACAAATATATTATATATTTGTTGCAGTTGATAACAATGGTCAACGGAGGACTAGAGGTCGGACAACTTTGAAGGAATTGTTTACACTACCTCCTAATAAGCGTATTGTAGTGTCTGCAAACTCTGATAGGCAACCAATTGGTGAAGAGGCTCAACTATTAGCTGAATTTCTAGGCATGTTAGCCCGTAATGGAATGAAATTGCCTATTCATTACGAAACATGGCATAATATTTCATAAGAAATTAAGGTCGGTGCGTTAAACTTTATTAATGTATTAGTATAATTAATTAGATATATTCAAATTTTTTATTTTACATTTTGTTTACTTATTCAAACTTTTCTTATTGTATTATTATAGTCAAGATTTGTACTTAAAATACCAACTTCATATGTGCTTAAGTCCTTGGGAAAAAAATAGAAAGATTATAAGCATAGTTTGAAGAAAAAGCATTTCGATTGAAATAGTACTGTAGAGGCGATGATACAAAATCTATCCCATAATGTGATTAGGTGATAATATGAACAACTGGTTAGATTTTGATTCTCAAGAAAAGGAGAGGTAGTAGTTTATAACTTTGTATAATAGAATGAAATGATGAAAGTGTTTGATGGTTTAAGTTGGTAATATTTGTATTTCTATCATATAGGCAATTATTTTTTATGACAGAAAAGTGAATAGATTGGGATTGGTAGCAGAAAGCAATAGAAATATAGCCACACAAGTGGATCAAAAAGTTTTGCAAGAAAGCAAAAAGAAATCGTAAGTTTATGATAATTAACTTATTTCCATTAATGAACTTTTTCTGCCGTTGAAAGGTAAATATGAAAATTAACATTTATTGTTCTATTTTAATAGATTTGATTGTTTCAATACATGATATTAAACTTATCGAAAGTTTTAAACTTAGTTACACAGATGATATGCATGAAAGGTTACTGTTTACGTATATTTATGCCTTTATTATCTGGTTGTTATTATTGTTGATTTTTAATAGTTTCAATACCTTCAATACTTGATATTAAACTTGTTCGATTGATTGAAATTGGTTTTTATGATTGATATGAGAGTAAAAGTTGTTAGTTATCTCTGTTTGGGAATATTTTTGCATATAAAAGGCAAATATACAAATAAATTTTGGATGCCTTTCAACATATTGAATGACTTTAATCCTTCGTATTAAACTGAAAGAAAATAATTGAATATGGTTTTCATGATCGATATGTGTGAAAGCCCAAAATGCATTTATTCTTTGCGTAATTTAAGACTATTGTGTTGTTACAGGGTTAAAATATAAATAAAAGATTACTCGAAATTTTAATATTTGATTGATAGGATTGATATGCATAAATAAGTTACGGTTGATATGTATCAAATCAAATAACATATGTTTTTGTATATGAGAATGAGATGGGCGGTACAATTAGACGTGTGAAACTTTTTCACGTAACACAAAAAAAAAGATGAATTTTACATGAATGTCGAAACACAAGAAATTATGATAATTTGTATCATCTATTTTAACATAAAGTAAATATTAACTGTTTTTAACATATAATCAATTAGTCATTAAACTTGATTGTTGTATATGAAAATTCACAGGAAAAATCGAAAAAAAAAATAGCTGCTGAGATTGAAGTAGCATATGAAGATTCTCTCAACATGCAAGAAATGAAAAATCGGATATTCATAAAAGTTGCTGAAAAAGAAAGGCATGGACGGGTCTGAGGCCTTGGATTGGGTCCAACACCATCTGCCTACTATGGACATAACTCTTCGTAATTTACACTCTTAGCAAGTCAGTCTTCGCGAGATATTTCAATATTGAGAGGGGAGTTGCAAACTATGCAACAATATTTTCAGCAAATGAAAGCAGAAAGAGAACAGGGACGTGCCAAAATTGAAGAAGAACATACTAGAATGGAGCTAGAACGTGTAAAATTTCAGCAATTGCATAATCAATTCGATTATCTTATGAATTTTGTGTAAAAATAATTTTCAGGAAATGATCTTGGTGCTCCATCAACTCAGGTATTATATTTAGTAAATATTAAAAGTTTTAAATAAAAAATAAGCATACAATGAAGTATTAAAAATTGTATAGTATTATTCAGTAGGTTGTTGAGCACGCTAGTGACCAAGGTGCAAAATTTTCTTCATTAATTGGAAGCCCGCAAAATGTATGTAGTCATCCATTTCATACATTTTAATTTTTTATTTAGTTAATGTATTTACAATATTTGAATGTTATTATACTAATTATTAAACTTTATATTAATTAGATGTATATTTAAACGTGAGTGAAGTTACTATTAATTTCGATTTCTGAATTTAAGCTTTTTACTAAAAATAAAATTTATTATAAAAATTGTAAAAAAAAAACTTTTACATAATGATGGCGTTTGCATTGGCCAATGTCGCTAAATGAATAATTTAGTGACGTTTGTAGCATAAAATGCCACTAGTAGTAACGACGCTCTTTCCAGCAAATATCGCTAGTTCAGTGGAGTTTTTATAGAAATGTCACAAAAGCAATGGCATTTTTCTCATAACAACGTCACCGAATTAGCGACGTCTAAAAGATACAAACGCCGTAAATATTGAGGTATTTTTAGATTCAAACGTCATGCAAAGTAGCGGTATTTTTTGTTACAAACGCCGTCAACGGAACGACGTTTTTCTCATAAAAATATCACTGAAATAGCGGCGTCTCTAAGATATAAACGCTGCTAAAATGATGACGTTTCAAATACAAACGCCACTAATATTGAGATGTTTTCTCGAAAATGCTGTTATTTACCGTGATACGTGTATAGGCGACACTCTGTGTGACGTTTTTTCGCAAACGTCGCAACCTTATAATGGCGTTAATAAACGCCGCTAAAAGATTAAAAAAATGTCGCTAAAAATTAAAACCCTTGTAGTGTACGGAAGAGGTAACTATACCCTCTTTTTTATAGAAAAATTGTTTTTAATTGATAATTACTCTTAACTTTCAGTTTTCTCATAAGATAATAAGAAAATGTAGGGGAAAATTATTTTTATATTATCTTTTTAATTCATATTTAGTGCATAAAATGATATATAAGATGTGATAATAATTATTTTATACTATATTTAATTTGTATATAAAGAAAGAGATATGATTGTAAGAAAAATTAATTATCTTCTTAGTATAAGATAATTCAATTCTCTTAAAGTGAAAAGAATTATTTTTAATTAAAAAGATTGAATTTACATATCATATTATACCTTTAAAAATTATATTAATAACTTAAATTTTATAAATTTTAAGAAAAGATAATTTTAATTAATAAATAAAATTATCTTATCATAATATTTACACATATCAAATATAAGATATGATAATATTATTTAATTTAATTTAATTTATAATATTATTTTATTCTATTTTTATCATAATTTTGTATATTAAAAATACCCTTAATTTTTATATTTATCATAAAAGTGTATATAAATCTTCTTATGCAAGCCTTTCAGCTTTATTATTATTATTTTTACAAAAAAATTAGGTGAAAAAAATTATTTCACTTTAAAATCAAGGCATATTACATGTTTCAACAAAAATTTACATTAAATTTACAAATTATTCATAAAAAAATCATTAAAGTCAAATTTAATCCTTGCAAGCATAATCGATGATTACCAGTTCTATCAAAATGTGGCCCACTTTTATTGTCTTTATTCATAGACGTCAAAGGGAATGGTGGATACATGCAGAAATAATTACTAAACCTTTAAATATGATTTCGCAGTCTCTACCAATATTTGGCATTGGCCGGTGAAGCATATATTCTATACATTGCAAGAACAATTAGAACGATTCGTAAGAAAATATTGCCAAAAACAGTGAATTAACCAATTCATATGAATTTTCTAATTTGGTTGGTTAGCTTCTTATCATCTTATATTTCTCTGGATAGTGGCTGGTAGTTACGTAATTGAGTGGTTAAGTGTTTAATTTAAAATTAATTAATGATAAGTAAAAGAGTTTAATTTAAATATAATATAAAATAAAATTCAAAATCTAATTATGTGTAGATGAAAAAGAAAATTGATAAATTTAAAAAAGATAAAAGATACTAGTAATAGATAAAAATAAGCATTTTTCTATGTGCAATAGCAGATACGGACTGGCGGTGAAATTAATGCTAAAGAAGCATTTTGAGCGTGATTTCGCTTCGGATACTTGTTTTCTTGTTGGAAAACGATGCATAAATGCCTAATATACGGAAATAGCATTCCTCAACAAACAGTCTCACTATTGGCCAAAAAACAAAAAAAACCCACTAAGTACTAGTATTTGGTTGGATGGTTTTGACTTTGTTTTAGAAGAGAATCCAGATCACACATCCTTGGACCTTGATGTGCCACTGCCAACCCAACCCTCGTCATTCTAATTGGTTCGTCGACGGTATACGCCGAGCTGCCTATAAGCAAGCGCCTGTTAACATTTCGTAACAAAATCAATTAACATCTCCAATTAAATCACCGGGGATCTTAGGCTACACTAATAATTAGTAAATCGTAACATACTTCATTTAAGAAAATGAAGTTTCGTTTTTTTTTTTTTTTTTACTGCAATAACTATAAGATATCCAAGATGAAGGGTAGGGGAGCCATGTTTTGATAGTTTCGAAAAATGATTGTGAGGTTAAGTGGACTTTGGGATGGAGATCCGCTGAGATTTCAATCAACTTTCATACGTGGAGAAAAAAAATTACTACTAGTATGAAAAACAATTTTAAAAGTTTTTTCCCCTCGATACATGGATACATGATATATATAATATACTGCTAAAAGATCAGACAATATTAGATTTTTTTTTTTTTTTGAGATCTGAACTGGTAGCAATTAATGTCATAAACGTGCGTAACTACTAATGGCTTGTAGGATATATGAGTTGGAATGAATATGATATTTTTGAGAGTTGAGAGTTAGTGTTGCTTGTAACTTGTTAGTAGTAATTCGTAGTAACAAACAGGCCAAAACCATTGGAAGACTTAGCCTGAGAAGCGGGCACATTCAACCCAATCAAATATCTCCTCAAAATCAATACCTTCTTTCGCACTTGTCTCCAACCTGCAGGGCCAACTCTCAGCCGACAAATGGAGACGACGCCACTGCTAAACGGGGCACCATCTACGACTAGTACGTTAACGCTGTTGGAGAATGGAGACTATGCGCCGCTGAGGAGCTTCAAGGAAGCGAAGTCGGTGTTTTGGATAGAGACGGTGAAGACGTGGAAGATTGCAGGTCCCATTGCTTTCCAAATAATATGTCAATATGGTACCAACTCTTTTACTAATATATTCGTCGGCCACATCGGTAATGTTGAACTCTCTGCAGTCACCATTTCTCTTACTGTCATCGGAACTTTCTCTTTCGGCTTCATGGTTTGTCCTCTCTCTCTCTCAATTTCTCTCTCCATGTCCATTAGTATGATTTTAAAGTTACGATTACATTCATTTTAGGATATTTTTAAGAAAAAAATTGTAATTAATGTATAATTGTTTCTCACTAACCGGATCCATTTGCTTATTTCCTTTTTTTGTAAAGTGAATTTCATTGCTGATTTCCAAGTCTCCCTTGTTCACATAAAACAATCAACCAGAGGTACTCAAGCCCTCTCCCCAAAAGGAACTCTTTGTCATGTAGTGGGCCACCATATTGACATGCCTGCTCTCTCATGACGTGAAATTTTGCAGTCTACTTTTAATCTCCTCCATGAGATTTAGGTTCCTGTCCTTTCGCCTTTATTGATGTCCTTTTCCCTTGCGTCATCCTCAAGCTCAATTTGGAGAAGGCCCGTCTCTGATGCCATCTTTACTGCTTTCACCATTGCCAGTGCATCAATTACCATGGGGTCTTTTATCCCTGGGATCCGTTTGCCCCTTACTTGTCGGACCCCACCAGCTGAGTCACCAACTACAACACCTTTGCCCCCCAGACCCTTGTCTACGTCCAGAGCCCCATCACAATTTATGTAAACCTTGTCCTCATGTGGCACCTGTCACTTGTCTGCGGTTTTTGTTGTTGAATTTTTTGTATGCTCCTGTGCTCTCTTATACTCTTCCATGAATTGAATGGCAAAACAAGCTGTAAATTGGCTACTTTGTTGTTCTTGACATGATTGTTCCTATTTGCCCATATCGCCCATATCGCCCAAAATACCGTTAACACCTTCTCCATCATATCTTCCTCAAAATCCATGGTAATTCCTCTTAACCATTGACCAACCCTCTGTTCTTGGGATTCCTCATCTTGGCTATTCAATCCCACTTCCTGCCATACTGCCGCTGCTCTCGGGCATTCAGCTATGGCATGTAGCTCCGTTTCCTCCCCGCATTGCATCTCTGAGACTCTGACATCCCGCTTGTGCAACTATTTTCTTTCGTTGTAAATTTTAATAGACAGGAAAGATTTCGTTGCGCCTCCTCCTGCCGAAAACCTTCAGTTTGCTTGGGAGATCCACATGTCATATTTTTTTCCCATAACTTCCTTTCCCTTGCCTCTATGCCATCCATGTTTTCTTCCTGATTTACTTGCACCTGTTATTCATGTACGTACTGAATGTGGTATCCACTTTTTACAATGTACATCCCGTCCTTATTATGGTGCCAAACAAGAATGTCCTTAGCATCTACTCCACTCAGCGGTATTTCCATGATGTTCTTCACCGTATCTGTTGAAAATCTTTGTAAAAGCTTATCCCCATCCCATCTACCTGCCTCCTCGTCTTCAACCATTCCATCATCCGGGTTACCACTTTCTACTGGCGTGGGTGTGAAAGTTTAGGGCTGCATTTGTTATGAAAAATTGTGCTGAACGCACCAAACATCCGGTTGGATGTATAATCTGATGTGCGAAAACAAGCTTTTTTTTTTTTAACTGGAGGTTTCAGGTCAAGCCGATAAAGGGCCAATTGATTTTTTTGTTTTAACTTTTTTATCCTTTAATTTGACTTACTCTCTTCCCTTTTTATTTTAATTTTTTCAAAAAATTATAAAATAATTTATAATTAACATAATAAAAATACTGTTTAATATATTAATTATTTATTTATTTTATTAACAAAAATATTATTTATCATAAAAATATTTTTATAAGTTAAATAATTTAAAATTTTTATTACATATAAATTTTAAACTAATATTTTTAATGATTATTTTTTATTTTATTATAATTCATCTTATTATCACCATTACATTTATATCTAATCATATATTTTTATCATTAATTTTAATCTCACTCTTATAATCTCATTTTTACTACTGTTTTTAATCGAAACTATTCTCACGCCCAACTAAATAGACCCTTAGTCCTTGGAATCCATAGATCATGCCATATCTTCCCTACCCTTAAAAATACTTTTCCACATATAAGAGGAGCTCTGTCCCACACTTGCTTCAAGAAAAAAAGAATGAGGAAAGTATTTAGTCTTAAGAACCCTGTAGAGATCCATTTGCTAATTTCAAATATATAATTTTGGGAATCAAAATGTAAACTGAGGAAGTGAATGAATGAAAGTCAAATTAATAGTATTTATATTTTAGAAAACATTTGAATTTCTTTCTTTTAGTACTATCAAGAAGGAAAAATGAGAACCCTACACGTGAACCATGATTTAATTTGTATCTGTTTCAAACTATAACATAAGCACACTAGCTACAACATTCCATCAAATTATGTGTTTTTCTTGTCTTCTTCGTCACCCTCAAGAAGCTAATATTGTCAATTATAGGATTATAATTAAGCCTTTGGTTTTTAATACTAAATAAAGTCCCTCTTCCCTGGCTAATATGTAGTGGGATTTGAAAGCATGAACATTTTCTTTGCAATGGTTTGGCAACACACTTTTATAAAGTTGTTGACTTACAGACCCTGATTTACTGTGCAAATTATTAACATGTAGCTTGGCATGGGGAGTGCACTTGAGACACTTTGTGGTCAAGCTTTTGGTGCAGGACAAGTACACTTGCTTGGGGTTTATATGCAAAGGTCCTGGATTATCTTGCTTGCCACCTGTTTCATTCTTTTGCCGTTTTACATTTTCGCCACCCCAATACTTAAACTTCTTGGCCAAGAAGATGAGATCGCTGACCTGGCTGGGCAGTTCACTATACTTACCATCCCACAATTGTTTTCACTTGCCATTACCTTCCCTACTATAAAGTTCCTTCAGGCTCAAAGCAAGGTTAACGTGCTAGCTTGGATTGGTTTTCTGGCTCTGCTTCTCCACATTGGAATTCTATGGCTCTTCATTAATGTGTTCGGTTGGGGTACAACTGGTGCAGCCATAGCATTTGACATCACCAGCTGGGAGATCACTTTAGCTCAATTCGCCTATGTTGTTTTTTGGTGCAAAGACGGATGGCATGGCTTTTCATGGTTGGCATTCAAGGAGATATGGGCCTTTGTTCGACTCTCCATTGCCTCAGCTGTGATGCTTTGCCTAGAGGTTTGGTACATGATGAGCATGATTCTTCTTGTTGGTAACCTTAATAATGCAGTGATTGCAGTCGGTTCCCTTTCTATATGGTGAGTTCATAAAAGCTTCGCATAAAATATTTTTTTTGAATCATTTCATATTATTGTACCTTATTACTGTTGATTTCAATCACTTTTCAATGTTAATTTGGAAGTGCAGAAAAATTTTGACTTTTGTGTCTTAACAATCTGTTTTCTCATTCTGGATATTGAATATGGATGCTAAGATGAGCAATTGGGATTGAAAAAAGGAAAAAGTTTCAAAAGAAGCAACGTATTTAATCAATTATGTAAAAGGATATTAAAGGAGTCCAGCTAGTTAATTTTACAATTCTTTGGATTGCTGTGATGCATTTTTTAAAAAAATTTATGATCCATTTTTTAAAATTATCTAAGCTTCTTACTTGTTTGCTTGATTTGATTTTGTGTGACAGTCTGAATTTGAATGGGTGGGAAGCCATGTTGTTCATTGGAATAAACGCTGCTATGAGGTAAATGCTAAGAATCTGCATAATGCTAAGAATTCATCATTTTCAGATTTTTCTCAAACATTTGTTTCCTTTTTGGCTGAATATCCATAAAGCACACTGGCATGATTACCATGTAAACTGAAAATTTTCGGCAGCCATAGCAATAGTGATCTTATCTTAGTCGAAATTAATGTTAATGTTAAAGGTTCCACAGAACAGCTGCCTTCTATGGCTTTGTAAATTTTCCTAGTTTGCTTTGCTGAATCAAAGGGTTTATTGCTTTACTTTTTCTTGGATGATGAAGCATCTTAAAGCAATCGATTTCACATTCCGGTCCTGTTTTCTCAGCGTTCGGGTTTCCAATGAGCTTGGATTGGGACATCCAAGAGCAGCCAAATACTCTGTATATGTTACCGTGCTTCAGTCTCTCTTCATTGGGCTTTTCTGCATGGTTGTTCTTGTTATAACCAGGGACCACTTTGCTGTCATTTTTACTAGCAGCGAAGAAATGCAACGAGCTGTTGCTCATCTGGCATACCTTCTTGGTGTGACCATGGTTCTTAACAGTGTTCAGCCTGTGATATCAGGTGTCAATATGTTTGGTTTCCATTTTCTTTTGGCTGTGAAATTAATTGCATAATTTTGGCTCTTCTCTTGGTTATATACACTCTTCTATGCCATTCTTGTAGGTGTTGCTGTTGGCGGAGGATGGCAGACATTGGTTGCTTATATTAACTTAGGTTGTTATTATGTTTTTGGTCTTCCGCTCGGCTACCTACTTGGTTATAAAGCAGACTTAGGAGTGATGGTATGGTGTTTCTGTTTCACTTCCTCTCCCCTCCTCTCTCTGCATGATGAACAAGCTACCAGTTTCCATTGGATTCTAATTAGTTTAATGTCAAAAAAAGGCATTGTCTCCAACGGTGGCATTATGCATTCAGCAGCCATGTCTCTCCTCTGATAGAAGTCTCAAGCTAAAATTCTACTCCAACACTCTGACCAAAATAACTTTTCTTCTCACTATTGCAGGGACTTTGGGGAGGTATGATAGCTGGAGCTGCTTTGCAAACCTTGCTTCTCTTGATTGTTCTCTATAGAACCAATTGGAACAAGGAGGTCAGTTAAAATTACTTTTATTATATGCTCACCAGATAATGGTGTTTTTTCAGTTTTAATTTTGCATATAATAGAGCATAATCAAATAGAAAATGAATATGATTTCATTTTGATTGTGTATGGTTAATAGCGTTCTGTTTTTCTCTAATGAAATCCAGGATGTTCAAAATTCTAAGTAGTATATTAATTCATTTGCATTGCAGGTGGAACAAACAACGGAACGAATGAGGCTGTGGGGTGGCCAAGACATCAGTACTGACAGGATAAATAATAGCATATGAGATCAGTTGTTAAAAGAATGACAATATAGATATTAGCCTTTAGCAGCAGTTTCGTTTTATTTCTGGTTAGTTGATATTGAATACTGTCACAAGATGACATGAATCCCTGTTTTTGTCCCTCGTGACTTTTATATGGAGGCATTTCCAATTATAGATTTAAAAATGAAAAAAAAAGTCAACCGGTTTTTGGATGCATTTGGCATCTGAAAAGGTTGATGCTTTTCTAATTGTAAATTTTTGGACTGATGACATCCCATATCAATTACTATAATTTACAAGGAGATGATGAACGGCAAGGGTTTCAAATATACGAGTAGCCCTTTTTATGATACTTCATGGACAGTACTAACTTTTTATGATGCTCCTTTCACATGACACATCCACAAGGCTTACAGACAAGAGAGCAGCCATCCAGGTAAACCAGGTTTGTCTCACGGCTGCAATTCCATCATACAAATAGTGGTGACTGCTCAGAGCAGACTTGACGTTAATTCAATGCAAACTGATATGATCATACATTTTGCAAATCGCGAGACGGAGACCGTTCGCAATTCCATTTGTCAGGAGCATTTTGCTCCTGGAATTGATTGTTTTAGTTTTGCAGAAGACAGGCATTGAGGGAGAGGGAATGGGAATCAAAGCAAACATTAGCGACAAATGTTCAAAAACAACATTGATATTGAGTTTTAATCAAACATAAGTTACAAAAAAAAAAACGAGGAAACATTACAGAAGGCTGAACGGACAGTTTCCCTACTCTACCAAAATTCCATCTGTTTTCTAACAAGCATGAAACATTGAATTTAAGCCAGCCTGGAGAACATTATGCAGCAGCTTTCTGTTTCTTTGGCATTCGGTAGCCACCAACAACACAGGCATGGTCACGCTCAAAAGGTTCAAGAGTGACTTGCTCGAAAGGCTTGAACTGCTCCTGTTGCAATTTCTTAACTTCATTCTGAAATACAGCCTCAGCAGGAACAGTGGAGTCAATGCAGTTCGCCTGAAAACAAATATCAATTCAAGTTAAGACAACATATTGAACTGAAAGCTTCTAGAGAAATTGAAGTATCACATATGAACTTCCCTGTCTCAAAAAAACCACAAATTTCACATTTTAAGTTTAAAATCACAAAATTTTGGAACACTAACCTTGATTGAAATAACAAAATGACCTCCAGTTTTCAGGAAATATGATGCATTCAAAGCCAGAATCCTTGCCTGCAAATAAAGTTAGAAGAAAACAGACTCAGAAACAAAAGGAAAACAGGAAGATAACATCAACTCATCACCACCGTAAAGGATATGAGATAGATAAGTTGAGTAGTCTGGATGATTGTCAGCGGACTAAAATCAGAGCTGTTAAATTATCATAGACTCATTAAGTGCAATAAAGAGCACTGATGGAAATAGATGCTTTCTCTTTTTCAATTTTTGCAATGCATGTCTATAGCAAAGAATGTATGAGCTTGCAAAACAAAGAAAAAAAAGTTTCCAAATACTAGAGTAACATGTTTTAACAATGAAAGAACCAAAAAAGAAATTAAATAATCGAATATATACAATTACTACTCTTAAGAGAGTAAAAAAAAACCAATGCTTGTTAAAAAAGAAACCTTGCATAACCATGATAGAAAGATTCAAAGAAGCATCAGAAACTTGGTATTGCATCCCCCATGATGTCTTGAAGGGAAATCCGAGTAATTCATCATTTGCAGTGATAAAGTCAAATAAAAATAACATGAAGAAAAATAAGGTATAAGAGAGAGAGGCTGCTATAGAAGAGTTTCATAGACATACTTCCAGGTAAACAGGAAGTATATTTAAATTTCAATTCCTGGCAGCCAAGTAATAGTATCAGTATAGTAAAAAAACCCAGAAACATAATTAAAAAAAAAAAAAGAAGAAAAACTTCCTATAAACCAAGTTTGTGAACCATTTAAAGTTCATGACTTAATATTGCATCAGAAAACTCGAGTTTGCATCACCCATGAAGTCTTGAAGGGGAATCTGAATAGAGTTAATCATATGCACATTATAGACGATTCAGCAAATAACATCACAATCTCAAGCAGACAGTTGTTAATTCAGCAAATAAACCTGATCCTCATGATTGTTTTTCACTGTTATCTAAATCGAACATGGTCACAAATACTCAAAGCAAACCTGATCAGGTTGAGCAACATCAGAAAATATCACATCCACCATGCCAACCAGCATCCTGTATTTCGATGGATGCCTAGCATCTTCAATTATAGGTATAACATTTGTTCGCTTCTTAGCCATGTTGACCAAGTCTCTACCACTTCTGTGAGAAAATTCCACAGCATAAACCACTCCATTCTGACAAACAAAAGACAGACAATAAGCAACTCAGCAAGATAGAAACAAAGACAATGTTTGCGTCAATACTATACTTACAGTACCAACAATGTCAGATACGTGAGAAACAGTGGTACCAGAAGCAGCTCCAAGGTAGAGAACCTTGGCACCGGGTTTCTTGATTAACAAGAAAAAATAATTGAATTAGACGGTTGTTATGAGAGATACACATAATGTACATTGAACAAAAACAAAAAGAGAGATGAAAGCTCACGATCCATATATTATCAACACCACCAAGAATTGCAGCTGCCAACTTGGATCGGAAAGGATTCCAAACCCTGTACTCAACTTTGGTCCCGTCTTCATTCTGTTAAGGCAAAAACATAAAAGAACCTCAATTTGTCATTGCAAGATTAATCATACTCTTGGCAACAAGTGGAAGAGCAAAATACCCAAGTAGCCAAACACAGAGCATATTCAATAAATCACATCAATTATCTTATCGACCCATATAACAGAACGAAAATGGACTGAGTTATTAGAAAGACAAAATGACCTGGACAGCAATCCTCTTTTCATTGTAGACAGCCTCGCCAGGGACCATATTCTTAGTAACAAGAGCATCTTCTTTACCCTTGGCAACAAAAACTCCCTCGTGTCTATGGGGCTCTACTACAACCTTGCTCCCACCTTTCATTCCTCCTCTTCCTCCACGCCCTCTTCCTAAACCTCGGCCACCACGTCCCCCACCACGGGACTTCATGGCACTGCCCCCCCTATCGCCACCTCTTCCTCTTCCTCTCCCTCCATCACCTCTGCCCCTGAACCCACCACCACCACCACGGCCTGCACATAATCAAACCATTAGAAATACCAATAACGAGACTCCAAACTAATTTAAAAAAAAAACATAAAGAACTAAACTGCTTCTTAGCTCCAAACCATCAGACGCAGATGCTGCTCTAAATTACAAAGAAAAATAAGAGGCACTAGTTACCTCTTGGGGGTCTCATCCCTGGTAGAGTCTGAAAGCAAAGAGAGTGAACAGCGAGAAACTAGGGAAACAGAGAGAGAGTGAGAGACGAAGCAATTTTTGGGGCATATGCTAGGGTTTATAGCTAGGCCTAAAACCCAGGGTTTATAGTTTAGATGAGACTAAGGCCGCATTTCGGCCAGAAGTAAAAAATCGAGGGCTTGTGAAACCTTTTCTATATTGAACGGTAAACCATACAAATGGGGACATTAAAGCCCAAAGTCACAATTCAATTGTTTCTGCGCTGATTAGTGATTTATCAGTAAGATCCGGGTTCGAGATATAACATTATATTATCAAACAGAAGATGAGAATAAAATGGTGGTTATTGACTTTTTCCTTAATTTGATAGCGAGTAATCACCATGGTTGTTTTGGACTTGAATGATAAAAAAAAAAAAAGTCTCAGTAATTTTAAACACCAATAACCTTGATGAGAAATAAAAATAACAAGTTTTAAAAAGTCCCAATGAGACGGGCTTACATAAGTTTGAGTCTAATATAATTTGGGTTTGGGTCTTCAAGAATAAAAATTCAAGCTTGCCAGTAAGCATCAAACATTGTGTGTGTGTGATAATCCAACCAAGCCTTAAAAGAAAGGGTTTCTAAATTATCTCCCAAATTACTCTATACATCCCATCTTTTGGTGACGAGCTCTGACCTATGACCATTCCTAGAAAGATAAAAGAGAAGAAAATGACGATTAAAGGCAAATGTAAGGTATGCTTTTTGTGTTTGTACTTGATACACTACTTAGAAAGGCTAAGATTAGAAAAAAAGTAGGAAAGAAAGAAAATGGGTAGGATCAATTTGCCTTAATGGTGCTTGGACCTTAATATTTATAAGAAAGCTGTGAAAGACCATTAGGGGACAATAATGATAATACTGAGTTGATGTGATACTAAGTATGTTAGAGACTTGATATGTTAGGTCGACATAAATGATAAAAATACCTTTGGTTGTTTGTTGAAGGTTTCAAAGAGAAAAAATACCAATATGTCTTTTTGATCATCAAATGGCCCTAACACTCTATCCCTTTACTAGGCGGTCTGAGTATTAGATCACCGAATATATGATCGACGTCCCCAGTATAAGATACATTGGTCAAAGGAAATAACATGGAAGTTTGATTATTTTTGGCCAACGTTATAAAAGGAAAGATGGTCTTAGAGGATGTGTTGGCCTTGATTTGATCAAGAGTTTTGATTTGACAAAACAAAAATTTGTCTAACTTGAATCAATCTTTTCTAAGTTTAAATTGAACATTTTTTCACCTTTCTATCTTGCCAAAATACATTTGAGAACCAAAACAAGTCAAATTCTCGGAATAAAACTTGAAAAGTGCAAGTTTTGATAGAAGGGATTAATCCCCTAAGAGAAAGGATCGATCCCTTCCTTACCAGATCGATCCCTTAGTAAAAGGGAGCGATCTTATCTTTTTTCAAAACCAAAATTCTTCATGTTTTGACAAAAACCAATCGATCCCTTTCATGTAGGGATCGATTAGTTGGGGTTTCAAATTGACTAGATCGATCCCCTCATTCAAGGGATCGATCATTTTTTCATACAGAAAGTTTTCATCATGCTATTTTCCAGAAAAAGGGATCGATCTCCCCACATAAGAGATCGATCACCGAAGGCAAAGGATCGATCCCCTCTTCAAGGGATCGATCGATTGCTCAAACAGAATACTTCAAAGTTTGAAATCCAGAAAAGGGATCGATCCCCCTACATAAGGGATCAATCACCTAAAGAATGGATCGATCCTTTAGATGAAGGGATCGATTGGGTAAGGCATTTTAGGCACAAAATCGTGCCTTCTCTAACATAAACCAATAGATCCTCTAGAGGAAGGGATCGATCCTTTGAAGGTTAAAAACTCCCAACGACTATTTTTGTCTGAAATTTTTTACAGGTTTCAAGTATTAAATGCGTTTCAACGGCTCTCAACTTCTTTCTACCTATAAATCAAGCATTTAACTACAGATCAAGGGTAACTAGAGCCAAGAAATCTTATTGCTATCACCTACCAATTTGCTCAAGCATTCAAAGCTGTTCCAAGTTAAAAAAATATAGAATTTATATCAGTTTTTCTCTATTTTCTTGTCCAAACTATTGTGTACTTCAAATTAGCAAACACCCAACCTTTAAGATTGCAAAACATTTTAAAAATTATGTGTTTTGAGTTTGTAAGCTTAAGAGGGAAGATAATCCTTAAAAGTGTGTATTGTTGAGTTTGCAAAGCTTTGAGAAGCTTGGTTGTAATCTTCAAATCATAGTGGATTGAACTCCTTGGCAAGAGAGGCTAAGGAAAAAGATATAGGTGCCTAAGAAAGGATCGAACCTCTATAAATCTCGGTGTTAAATTCTCTAACCCTATCTCTTATATTCTTTCAATTATTATGTTTAATTATTTAGCAAAATTTGTGCTTATTGAATATTATTTTTGAAAATTTTATTAAAACCAATTCACCTCCTTCTTGGTCTATTCCAAATCTTTGAGCTAACAATTGGTATCAGAGCTAGTACTCTTTTTTTTATAGGTTTAACAATCTAAGAGTGATCCTAAAAATGGCTCAATGAAATATGGTAATCAATGTGAAAAAACCATCCTTAAGCTACAACAACTATAGTGGTCAATAAGAGATGTGTCTTATGGCAAATGAAACAGTTGCAACATCTCTTAGAAGTGAAGGGCACTCAATTGTAAGACTCTCTCTTTTTTTTGTGACAACTATTCTTATTGGAAGACTAGGATGTGGTTGTTCAATCAAGCTAATGACTATGAAGTTTAGAGGGTCATTGTAAATGGTCCTCAAATTCTAATGAAAATGGTGGATGGTAGGGAGGTGATCAAGCTAGAGAGTGAATGAGATGTCAATGACATAAAGATGACTCAACTCAATACCAAAGTAATGCATACATTATTTTGTGCATTGGGGCCAAGTGAGTATAATAAAGTTTTTTTATGTGAAAATACAAAAAAAATTTAGGATAAGCTAGCTGTTACTCATAAGGTACCAATTAAGTGAAAGAGACAACAATTGACATACTCACTCACGATTATGAGCCATTTAAGATGAAACCAAATGAAACTATTAGTGAGATGTCAAACCACTTCACTAACATCATTAATGATTTAAAGGCTCTTGAAAAGACTTACTCAAATGTGGAAATGATGAAAAAAATTTTAACAGTCTACCAAAGAGCTGAAAAGCCAAAGTGACAGCCATTGAAGAGTCCAAATATCCTTACATACTATTTTTGGATGAACTAATGGGCTCTCTCTTCACCTATGAAATGAAGATTAAAAGGGGAAAAGAACCAATCAAAAAGGGTGAAATTGCTCTCAAATCTACCTTTCAAAAAGATGAAGAAAATTTTAGACAAGAAGAGGATGATGAAGATGAAGAAATGGCCATATTTGCAAAAAGATTCAAGAAGTTCATGAGGATGAACAAGTTTTCAAGTAGAAGAAGACCACAAAGGAAGATGACTAAAGAAGAATCAAGTATAAGAGAAAAGGGATCAAATTATTTACTATGAATGCAACAAATCAGGTCACATTAAACTTGATTGTCCTTTGTGAAAAAAGTAAAACATGACAAAGCCAAAGAAAAAAACTATAGTAGCAACATAAAATGACAGTGACTTTTCCAATGATGAATCAAATGAGAAAAAAGTAGCAAATCTATATCTCATGGCTCTTGATGAGTCCAAGGTAACCTCTAATCCATGTGATTTAAATTCAAACATATTTGATGAACTACAAGATGCCTATGATGAATTAGCCATAGAATTTGAGAATATGAGCATGAAATATAGAAAAATGGTCTCTAAATTGAAACTAGAAAATGAATCATTGACTAAAGCAAAAGAAGACTTAAAAAGGAAAATTGAGCTCTTAAAGTTGAATGTCAATGACCTGACTGAAAAAAATGAAAATTTGCATAATTCTTTTTCTAGATTTTATATGGGACATCAAAAGCTTAATGACATGCTTGAAACACAAAGAGTTTTCTTTGATAAAGATAGACTAGGCTATAATAGTGGTAACAAAGAAACTCATTTGAAAAATTTCCTTATTAAGCCAAATGATTCATCTAGCATATGTGCACATTGTCATAAATTAGGTCATTCAATACAATATTGTTCCTTGAAGAAAATCACTTATAGAGGTAAGCTCATTAGGAGAGTGTGGATTCCAAAAGAAGTTAGCACATCTCAAGATGAGATTACTAAAATGAAATGGATTCTAAAAGGCACAAAAATTGTTAGTACTAACACTTAAGGACCCAAGAAAATTTGGGTACCCAAAACAAAAATTTAATTGTGTTTTTGTAGGTGGATAAGCATTGCTATAAAGTCAATTCAAGTAAAACAATCCATGGTACTTGATAGTGGATGCTCAAAACTTATGATCGAGGATAAAACTCTTTTTAAGGATTTTAAAGCGAAAAGTGAAGGAGATATTACATTTAGTGACAACTCAAAAGGCCAAATTGAAGGGATTGGCTCAATTGGTAACAATTCCTCTACTACTATTGAAAATGTTTTACTTGTAAAAGGATTCAAGCATAATTTACTTAGCATTAGTCAATTGTGTGATAAAGGATTTAGGGTTGTGTTTGAATTCATGTGCTGTCAAGTAATTGATATAAAAAATAACAAACTTATTTTTATTGGACATCGTCAAGAAAATATTTATGTAGTGCATCTAGATGACCTATCTTCTAAAAATGTTTGTTTTATGTCTAAAAAAGAAAATGAGAGTTAGATTTGGCATAGAAGGCTTGGACATACAAGTATGCATGTAATTTCAAAACTTTTTCAAAATGATTTGGTTGTTGGTTTGCCAAAGTTGAAATATGAAAATGATAAGGTTTGTGATGCATGTGCTCAAGAAAAACATAGAAGAATTTCTTTTAAACCTAAGAATTGCATTTCAACTACTAGACCTCTTCAACTACTTCATATTAATCTTTTTGCCCTACTAGAACAATGAGTCTTAGTGGAAAATAATATGGGTTTGTTATTGTTGATGATTTTACTAGATTCACATGGGTTCTTTTTTACATTCAAAGAATGAGGCTTTGGAAAAATTTATCACTTTTAGCAAACAAATACAAAATGAAAAGGTTATTCAATTACTAGTATTAGAAGTGATCATGGAAAGGAATTTGAAAATCTTAGCTTTAATGTATTTTGTAGTGAAAATGGTATTAGCCACAATTTTTTTGCATTTAGAACTCATCAACAAAATGAGGTAGTAGAAAGGAGAAATAGAACCTTAGAAGAAATAGCTAGAATCATGCTTTGTAAAAATAATTTACCTAGATATTTTTGGGCAAAAATCATAAATACTTCTTGTTATATCATAAATAGAGCTATGATTAGGCCAATTTTGAAGAAAACTCCCTATGAATTTTTTAAAGGAAAAAGGCCTAACATAAGTTATTTTCATTTTTTTGGTTGCAAGTGTTTTATTTTGAACAATGGAAAAAATGATCTTGGTAAATTTGATGCAAAAAGTGATGAATGAATTTTCCTAGGATATTCTTTAAATTCAAAAGCTTATAGAGTTTTTAATAAAAGAACATTAATGGTTGAAGAATCTTTATATGTTATTTTTTATTAGTCTAACCCACCTCCAAGAAAGGTGCTTCTTGATGATGATGGTGTTGGTATATTTCAAGAATGGATCAATGATGCACCTCATGACATTGAGGAGAACAATTAAAAAAAATATGATGAGTTTATAGAGGAGCCACAACACATAGAGAGAGAGCCAAATCACCCTAGAGAAAGAAGGTATATCAAAGATAATGAAATTATTAGTGATCTAACTCAAGGGATAAGAACTAGATCCTCTTATAATATATGTAATTATGTTACTTTTCTATCTCATATTGAACCCAAAAATATGAATGAAGCCTTAGGAGATGATCACTGAATTTTGGCCATGCAAGAGGAATTGAACCAATTTGAGAGAAACCAAGTATGAAATCTTATACCTAGGCCTAGTGGTCATCCTACTATAGGCACAAAATGGTTTTTAAGAATAAAATGGATGAGCACAGGAATGTTATTAGGAACAAAGCTAGATTGGTAGCTCAAGGGTATAGTCAAGAAGAGGGAATTGATTATGATGAAACCAATACCCCAGTTGCAAGGTTAGAGGCCATAAGAATGTTGCTTGCGTTTGCATGTGTTAAAAATTTCAAGCTTTTTCAAATGGATATCAAGAGTGCATTTCTTAATAGTTTTATAAATGAAGAAGTGTATGTAGAGTAACCTCCCGATTTTGAAAATTCAAAATTTTTAAATCATTTTTACAAATTGACAAAAGCATTATATGGTTTAAAACAAGCTCTTAGAGCTTGATATGAAAGATTGTTAAATTTTTTGGTAGAAAATGGTTTTAATAGAGGAAAGGTCGATACTACACTTTTTATTAAAATAAAAGGAAAGGACATTCTCACAGTGCAAATTATGTTGATGATATTATATTCGGTGTTACTAATTAAATTCTTTGTCAAAAATTTACTAAGATTATGCAAGGTAAATTTAAAATGAGCATGATGGAAGAACTCACATTCTTCTTGGGACTACAAGTAAAGCAAACAAAAGATGACACCTTTATCAATCAAGCCAAATACATCAAGGATTTGCTCACAAGATTTGGATTGAAAGAATCAAAGCCTTGCTTAACACCAATTAGCACTTCAACAAAACTTGACAAGGATGAAAGAGGTAAATGTGTTGACTTTAAACTTTATAGGTCTATGATTGGTTCATTGCTATATCTTACTGCTAGTAGACCGATATTATGTTTAATGTATGTTTATGTGCTAGATTTTAATCTTCACTTAGAGAATCACATTTATCTGCTATCAAAAAAAATTTTAGGTACCTTAAGGACACCCCTAATTTAGGATCATGGTATCTAATATGCTCATATTTTACTTTACATGCTTATTCCGATGCGAATTTTGGTGGATACAAAATAGATAGAAAAAGCATATATGGTACTTGTCAATTATTTAAAAATATGCTCATATCATGGTTTTCCAAGAAATAAAATAGTGTTGCTTAATCTACAATCGAAGCTAAATATGTGGCAGTTGAAAGTTGTTGTGCTTAGGTTTTGTGGATTAAGCAACAATTAAAGGATTTTGAAATAACAATGGATCATATTTCCATTAAATGTGACAATACTAGTGCCATCAATCTCACTAAAAATCTAATTCAATACTCTAGAACCAAACATATTGAAATTATGCATAATTTTATTAGAGATCATGTTCAAAAGGGTGATATTGTGCTTGAATATGTTGATACCTTGCATCAACTAGCTAATATCTTCACAAAACCTTTTGATAAGGATAGATTTTATGCAATTAGAGGTGAACTTGGCATGATGAATGTTTTTTGAAGTGAATTTCTTAATGTTATGATGAATAGTACACTCTTGATTGATCAAATGTGTGTTTATCTAAAATTTTCTATGATTTGTGCATGATTGTATGCTTGAATGATCATATTGCATGGGTTTTAAATATTTTAATTAAAAAAATGTTACAGCAAAAACCAATCGATCCCTTTTGGAATGGATTGATTGGTTCTTCACCCCGTAGCCAAATTAAAGAGAAAACATAGGGAACCAATCAATCCCTTTTGGACAGGATCAATCGAATATGTAGGCAATAGTCAATTTTAGTTCAACGCATGTAGCACTGATCGATCCCCTTGGGACAGGATCAATCGAGTATTCAACCAGTAGCTATAAAAAGTTTGAAACATGCAAAATCGATCGATCGATTCCATGAAAAGAACCATAATCGATCGACCCCCTACTTCAACCGATCACTTTTTCATACAAAAAGTTTTCATCGTGTTATTTTTTTAAAAAAAGATCGATCCCTCTACATAGAAGATCAATCACCTAAGGTAAGGGATCAATCCCTTACTTCAACTGATCGATCGAGTCATAACTTTTAGGTGTGACAAAGTCGAGTATTTTCTTAGTTGATCGATCATTTCAGCTTTTCTCTCATGTTCATCTTCTTTCCAAACTCATCCTCTCAAAACCTTACACACTTCCACTCATTTTTCATCCAAAATTAATCTTTCTTACCACCATCTCTTACAAATTCCCTTACTCAAACTTGATTTTTTACCGAAATTCCTTCTTGAAACCCATCAAATCCCATAAAAATTCATACCTATCTTGATTTCACTCCAACATGGCACCAAAAACCAAAGTTACTGTCGACAGAAAAAACCCTCTAAAGGAGGCTTCAAGCTCAACATTGAAGCCATCCTTCAATCAGAATTTCAATAATCTAGATGCAAAAGATTGGTATGAGATGCATTTTGCACACTGTAAAGTAAAGCCTAAGAGGGTAATCTCGTTAGCATTCTTTCAATCCATAGAGTTTCCCTATTTACATGCTTTTGAGCAATTTGGTTGGTTACATTATTTATGCATAAAAAATTTACTATTTAAAAATTTAGTAAGAGTTTTCTATAGTAATGCTAGCTGTGTCCAAATTGAAGGAACAAATAGGCATTACCTTGATAGATTCAGAATTTATGTGATGAGAAAGGAAATATTAGTTACAAAATAAGTGCTGGCTGAAGTTTTTCAATTAGATGATGAGGGGGAAACAAATATTGATGTGATGTCACTTGCTCAAGACATCTTTAGCAATCACAATCTACAAGTTACTTTCACCCAAGCCTCTAGGTCATTCATGCATGATAGGTTATTGTATTGAGGCATTTGGAGGTGAATACCAGAGGAGACAATCATATGGTATTCAATAGCCCATTTAGTGTTCTAAGGGCTCTTACACTGCATAGTATGGGTTATGTTTAGAATGTAACAGGATAAAGGGTTAAAAAAAGGTGATATTGAAGTTACACCAGAAGAGAAGGAAGAGTAAGAACCCTTAGATATGCCTCTACCTCAAGATGAATCCTTTACCCTACCTTTCAATACTCAAGGTACCTTAGAGATGCTCTTGCTTCAAATGACAGCTTGCATTCGATGGTTGGTAATATGAACGTCAGATTGGAAACTATGGAGGGAACGCAGAATGAATTGGTAGCATAAGTTTACCACTTTTACGTTGATATTGAGCAAATACGGTCTACACCTTCATACATGGGGCAACCTTCTTCTCACTCTTCTCATCCTCATCAGTCTCTTTATTCTTCACCTCTACCTCAATGAGCTCTATTAGTGCCATGACTTATGTTTTCCCATATTTTTGTCTATTGTAAATCTATCTTTGAAACCTTTGCATTATTGTTTGTAACCTTTGGTACTTAATATATATATTAATGCAATTTCTCTTTCATTCTCATATTGCTTATGGTATTATGGCATTTGATGTGTTATTTGATGATTAATATGAACTTGAGTGGCCTTGAATTGATTGTTCTTTCATTTGGCTTTACTTCATCCTTTTTGCTATGACAAAAAGGGGGAGAAATATTGGTTTGAAAAATTACTTTAATAATTGCTTTGATGATCCTAATGACATTGATGGTTTTGGTGATATTGGTTTTGCCTAGTTGCCTTAAAATTTATGCCTAACTTCAGGGGGAGTTTACTTTTTATAACTTTAAGGGGAGCTTGTTTTTCAAAAGGAAAAATGTTTTTCATGTAAATTTTTTATTTGGTTTTGTAATATAAAAAAGGGAGAGATTATTGGCCTTGAATTGATCAAGAGTTTTGATTTGACAAAACAAAAATTTGTTTAACTTGAATCAATCTTTTCTAAGCTTAAATTGAATATTTTTCCACCCTTTTATCTTGCCAAAATACATTTGAGAATCAAACAAGTCAAATTCTCGAAATAAAACCTAAAAAGTATAAGTTTTGATAGAAGAGATCGATCTCATAAGGGAAGGGATCAATCCCTTCCTTACCAGATCGATCCTCTAGCAAAAAGGATCGATCATGTCTTTTTTTAGAATCAAAATTCTTCATGTTTTGACAAAAACCAATCGATCCCCTCTCGTAGGGATCGATTGGCTGGGGTTTCAAATTGACCAAATCGATCCCCTCATTTAAGAGATTGATCACTTTTTCATACAAAAAGTTTTCATTATGCTATTTTTCAGAAAAGGGATCGATCCCCCACATAGGAGATCGATTACCTAAGGAAAGGGATCGATCCCCTCTTCAAGGATAGATCGATTGCTCAAACAGAATGCTCCCAAGTATGAAAATCTAAAAAAAGGATCGATCTCCCCACATAGGGGATCGATCACCTAAAGAATGGATCGATCTCTTGGATTAAGGGATCGATCGAGTAAGGCATTTTAGGCACAAAGTCGTGCCTTCTCCTCATGAACCAATCGATCCCCTAGAGGAGGAGATCGATCCTCTGAAGGCTAAAAATTCTAAATGGTTATTTTTGTCTGAATTTTTCTATAGGTTTGAAACATTAAATGCATTCCAACGGCTTTCAACTTTTTCTTACCTATAAATCAAGCATTTCACTACAGACCAAGGGTAACTAAAGCCAAGAAAACTTATTGCTATTACCTACCAATTTGTTCAAGCATTTAAAGCTATTCCAAGTCAGAAAAGTGTAGAATTTATATTAATTTTTCTCTATTTTCTTGTCCAAACTGTTGTGTACTTTAAATTAGCAAACACCCAACGTTTGAGAGGTTCTTAGAGTTTGCAAAACACTTTAAAAATTATGTATTTTGAGTTTGTAAGCTTAAGGAAGAAGATAACCCTTAAGAATTTGTATTGTTGAGTTTGCAAAGCTTTGAGAAGCTTGGTTGTAATCTTCAAATCATAGTGGATTAAACTCCTTGGCAAGAGAGGCTAAGGAAGAGGATGTAGGTGCCTAAGGAAGAATCGAACCTCTATAAATCTCGATGTCAAATTCTCTAACCCTATCTCTTATTTACTCTCAATTATTATGTTTAATTATTTAACAAAATTTATGCTTATTGAATATTGTTTTTAAAATTTTCATTAAAACCAATTCATCCCCTCTTGATTTATTTCTAAATCTTTGAGCTAACATAATGGTAAGCTTTGAGCTATAGTCTAACCTTGTGGTTGCCTGATCTCGCGCATGCTTATCGAGTTGAGTGTATAACTAGTTAAAAGGTTACCGAGATAATAATTGTGTGAAATGATATGAGGTTAGTGTTGGAGTTTGTATGGCCATGGTGAAACTTGTATTTTATTTTAGAATCTTGTCTTTAAGCCTCCACTTTGAACTCTAACAGGGAATTAGGTTTTTAGTTTCCCTTGGAGAATCGTCTGGTTCATCTAGCCTAACCTAGGGTTTATTCAGCTAGGTTGGTTTGACATTATTAAATAAGAAAAGAGGTAGCTAAGCAGGAGGATTTAAAATAAGAAGATAAAAAGATGTCTTTTCGTATTTGCTCTGACATATGACGCAGCCTATGCCATTTACCTGGTCTATGACGTGTCTATATAAAGAGCCACTAGGGCTTTAATTTTTCACCTTTTCATTTTTTTTGCTCTCAATCTAACATAAGTTTTTCAATTTCAAAGGCTTTTTGACCTTTAAAGTTTCTTCACATTTTTTTTTTTTTGGTATATATTCTTAACCATAGATTCTAGTATGAGTTTTGAAAAAGTCGAGAGTTACCAAGTATAACCTAAGAGTTATCAAGTAAAACTTAGAGAAAGTTAGTGTGGTAGCAAGCCGATGATCTGATCTCACTAATTATCAAAAGCCATAATTATAAAAAGATGGCCTATTGGTTCACATTGATTTATAAGAAAAGATAGCGATGAAATGAAAAGAATGCTCAGGCAAGAAAGGAATGAGTTTTGAGCACGAAAGAGCCGTGTGCTCAAATTGACTTTGACCTACAAAATTCACCTCATTTACTTATCTCTCAAGTTGGTCCATCCTTTATGACCGATTTTTTTTCATCCTCAGTTGTTCTCCCTTTAGGGGTTCGATCTCATTAACCCTATTTTTTTTTGCTTTCCCTCTTATCAATGCTCTCGTTATCACTTCCATCCCTTTTTCATTAGTTTTAGTTGATATCTTTTCCTCTTCTAAGGGGTCTCTACCTCGTCTTTCTTTCTTTGAGATTAAGTTACTTTCATCCACTACTCTTTCTTGGAATCTTACTCTTACTTAAGAGTTAGAGTTTTCTAATTGTGAAGATTTTGACAATGAGGGTTTTGAAGAGAAAAGAGAGGAAGGGAATTCCTTGACTGAGAGAAGTGATGGTAGGAAAAAAAAGCCCTATGGTGGAGGATGAACTCATTGAGATCTTTGTATATAATCTCTATGACCTTGGTATGATTTTTAAAGATGTGATGAGCCAACTAAAGGACAAGATAAATCCTGAAGATTGCCCTAACATGTGTTCAATTCACCACGTTCGTGCTTTAGGTACAACTTTTTTTTCCTAGAGAAGGATATAGTATAATAATGCCAAACTCCTCAAATTGGGTCATTGATAGACTGGAGCCATATTAGCTCTATGTGTATTAGGATTCCTTCATGGCCAATTTGAGGTTCTCACTTCATTCCTTATTCATTTTAATTTTTAACTCTTATAATTTAACTCTCATTTAGCTCACTCCTAACTTCATACGATACATAATAACTTTCATCATTCTTTACCAACACTTAAACATTCTTTCTTTTTTCCCTTTATTTAGAAAATTCTTTTCTCTCAAGAAACATCCCAATGATAGTAGGTGGTACTATATAATAGCTCAGTTAAATAAGAAACTTCTTGCCAATTGTTTGAGCTTAATAAAAAATTAGAAACTATTTTTTCTTTACCTTGGAAAGCAAAGAATAAATAAATATGGTGAGCCCGAGGTTAAGGCTACTTTTGAGGTTAAAGCCTAGGAAATAAGAAGTACAATCGACTTTTTCATAAACACATTGGTGGCCCTTTTCATCCTGGATTTATGAGATTGGGATAAAATTTTAGAATTTTTTTGAAGAGGGGCATATTATTAATGCCCATGAGCTAACCTCTCCAAAAGTAATAAACAAGACAAAGTATTAAGGTAAGTTTAAGGTAACCTTGTAGAATTTTATTTCAACTTGATTTTTATCTAACTATTAGCTCGATTTTATAGATATAGCCAGTAAAGAGGACTTTGTAATAAACATGATAAAGTATTGAGGTAAGTTTAAGATAACCTTGTAGAATTTTATTTTAACTTGATTTTTATCTAATTGTTAGCTTGATATTACAGAGATAGCCAACGATAAGGACTTTGATTTTAAATTTTACCAATATGCCCCTAGGCCCAAGATAGGCCAAAAGAAAATTCAGCTTGGGGCTCCATCTCGAGGGGGAGATAAGGTGATTAACATTTCATTGCACCGCTTTTTCATAGGTCAAAAAACCAAAGCCAGGGTAAGCTGGGATTTGTCCTCAACCTTGGCACCAACACCATTTTCTCATACCAAAATATTACATATAGAGGCATCTTCCTCCACTGGAACCTTAAGGCTAGGGTATTAAAGCTTAGCTCAGATAAGATCTCCACTAACTTTGAGTACACTTCTGTCGATGACCCTATCTCAAACTTGGCTATGGCAAAGAGATTCAATAAAGTTATGATCCTCTCTTTTGGTAAGTACTAGTTGTAACCTCATCTCAGTTTTATTAATGCTTTTTTATATTACTAAATTTGATGTCATTCTGCATAGTTCAACAAAAATTTTCCTTTCAGCCTTTGGAAAATGTTAGCAAAGCCTTTCACCATGCTTATATTGTGATGGCTTATTTGATAAAAGTTGAAAAAAACATGGCTCCTTTAGCTGAAGAACATAAGACGAGCTTGGACTTGCTGAGCAATGTTCTATCTAGTCTCAACGTATCCTATAAAAAAGAGGTTAAGCAAAGAAGAAAAATTGATGAGCTGATAGCGAAGCTGGAGGTCGTCTTAATTAATAAAGCCTCAGCTAACTCAATGAGAAAGCAAGTTGAGCTCAAGCTCAATAATGCTCAGGTTGAGATAGCCAAGGTTAGATTCGAGCTTAAGGCCAGAAAAAAGGTGAAGAAAGACTTGAAAAAGAAAAATGTGAAGGAATTCAAGGTTTCTAATAAGTGCCTTCAGACAAAGGTGAATTTTTTTAGGAAAAACATGCTCGGTGCCTTCCAACTGGTCAAAGATAAGGTGTAGTTTAAATTTTCACTTTGAATTTTGACTTATCTGATATTGACATCAATAATATCAGATTAAGGATTCATCCAAATCAGCTTGAAGAGGATAAGAATAAAGAATATGAAGATTGATATAAGGATGAGGCCTCAAAGTCTGAACTAGAGGTAGCTCTAAGGCTTGAGGATGAGGTGTTAGAGACTGAAGAGAGTGAGGTTACTATTGCTAACCCTGCTATTGCTCCTACTAAGAAAGGTGTTGCCCCCATTGTTATTGCTGAAATTGTTAAAAAATAATTTTTTAACTTTTATTTTTTGTTTTTTTGTAGTTTTTTGTTAATGTATGAGATCGATTTTTTGTAACAATCTCGGACATGGATGATTAGCCTAACAAATAATTAACAGAAATAAAATAGAAGAATTTTTTGTTATGTTTAAGTTCTAGGTCGATTCTATCGTAATTTTTTATTTATTTGTATAAGTTTGAGATGATTAATTGAACTGAAAAGTTACATGATCATTTGGATCAAATTAACCTAAGAATCTTTCTTAGTTATAGGTCAAATTTATTTAGATTGCTTAGATATAAACTTGTTGAATGATTTAACTCATGTCTTTGAGTACAAAATAAAACACAAGTGTGAGCTCGATTTAAATCTAGTTACTGATAGTAGACCTTTAAGTTATCTGTATTCTATGTCCTTGAAATGACATTGCCGTTCAAGTATTAGTTTGTAGGTCGCATCGTGGGTAACTTTTTTAACAACATATAATCATTCCCATGTCGAGACTAATTTGCTACCTCAGTCATTTATTCCAAAAGCTTTAACTTTTTTAAGTACCAGGTCATCTTTCCCAATATGCTTACGTTAGACTTTTTATTATAATAGTTGATTATTTTTTACTGAAAAGATGCTATTCGTGTTAAGGCTATATCTCTTTATTTTTCAGTGAGGTCGAGGTCGACCCTAAGCATTTTTTTATTTTTTCCTTCTAAGGTCAGGTTAACTTTCAAGCTCGGTAGGTCGATTTTAACCAGTACTACATCCTCTATTCCAAAGGCTCAATGGAATGAAGTTTCACTAGTGGGTACCTTCATAGTCATCATCAGGGCCTATAACACTCTTGTTAGCTTTTGGCCTATTTTTTTGTCACATCAAGTATTTTGTTTTAGAGCTTCTAATATTGTCTTATTCATAGCTTTAGCCTACTCATTGGATTGAGGGTAGGTATTCAACAAGAACCTGAGGTCGATGTGAAAATTTGAATACCATTCCCTGAATCTCGAGTTTTCAAATTGTTTGCCATTATTTGTTACTATGGACCGAGATAACCCAAATCTATAGACTATGTTTTTTTACATGAATTTTTCAACTTGGGCCTCCGTGGTGGTAGCTGAGGCATCAACTTTTAACTATTTTGTGAAGTGATTTATTGTCACTAAAACAAATCTCATTTGAATTATGATCGGAGTGAATGGTCTGAAGATATCTATTCTTCACTATACGAGGGCCATAGGCTGATGATAGGAGTAAGCTTAAACAAAGGAAGGCGTTGCACGTGAACGAACCTCTAACACTTGTCACATCTCTTCAACAATTCAGTTGCATCCCTCTTGATAGTGGGCCAATAATAGCCCTACCTCAGCACCTTGTAGGCTAATGGTCGTGGTCTGAGGTGACTTTCATATATTTTTTTATGGATTTCTCGTAAAACATAATCTGTCTCTTTTTCATCAACACATCTTAAGTAGTGTAGGCTAAAAAATCTTCTGTATAATTTTTTTTTAATTATTGTGTATTGAGGGGCCTTTCTTATCAATGCTTTAGCTCAGATTCTTTCTTGAGGTAGTGCTCATGTGGTCAAGTATGCCTTAACTGGCATCATTTAGGTTTTTTTCTTTATGATCTATCTTATGAGTTTATCCTCAGTATTTTTATGTGTTAGCTCTTTTACCAAAATTTGGTCTAAGCATTTCAGCATTATTCTTAAAGCTAACTTAGATAAAAAGTCTACTAGTGAATTCTTTGATCTTTTTTTTCTTAGCTTTCTTAAAGCTAGCCACTAAAGCTAGTGCTTTTTTAAGATACTTTTGAATCCCATTTTCTCTAGCTTTGAACTCTCTATTTATTTGTTCAACCACTAATTGGGAGTCACTATACATAGTTAAGCATTGAACGTTCGGCTCGGTTACCAATTTTAGACCAGCTGTCAATGCCTTATATTTTGTCTCACTATTGGAAGCCTTGAACTTAAATCTCAAGGTGTATGGGTATTATAACCTTTTTAGGCTTATCAGAATAAGGTCAACTCCTCCGTTGTGATTTGTGGTCAACCCGTTAACATAAAATTTTCAATCATCTTTATCCAAGGTTTTCATTTTTTTTTTTGGACTGCCATCCTGGGTGTACCAAAATGAGTCTACGATAAAATCTATCAGTACCTATAATTTTAAGGTCGATATGGGTAATATGTGTAGGTCAAATTCACTAAGCCTTATTGCCAATTTAATTAATCTTTTTGACATTTTAAGCCTTTATAAAACCTGTCTTAATGGCTGGTCAGTTAGTACATAAATCGTGTGGGCTTGAAAGTATGGCCTGAGTTTTCTGATCGAGGTGACAATAGTATAAGCTAGCTTTTTTATGCTACTATAGTTAATCTCAAGCCTTGTTAGTACTTTGCTTGTAAAATAGATTGATCTTTTTTTTTCTCAAATAAGATTAAGCTAATGGCCTAATCTATGCTAGCTATGTATAAATACAAGGTTTCACTGAACCTCAACTTAGATAAAATAGGTGGTAAAGATAAAAACTCTTTAAGTTCTTCAAAAGCTTTTTGGCATTAAAAAGTACACTTAAAGTCAAAGATATTTTTTAGTATTTTAAAGAATGACAAATATCATTCTACCAACCTAGACATGAATCAGTTGAGTGTGGCTATTCTACCAGTTAACCTCTATGCTTATTTGATCAAGGTCGATGCCTTTATATCTAAAATTGCCTAAACCTTTTTTGGATTCACCTCTATCCCTCTTTGATTGATCATATAACCAAGAAACTTACCCGATATAACCTCAAAAGCCCATTTGCTTAGGTTAAGTCTCATATTATATTTTTTCAAAGTGTTGAAGGTCTCTTTAAAGTTTTCTATATGCTCGATCAAAATTTTGCTCTTAACTATCATGTCGTTTACATATACCTCTATGTTGTGATTGATTTCATTTTTAAACACCTTGTTTACCAACCTTTGGTAGATCGCCCTTGTATTATTCAATCTAAAGGGTATTACCTTGTAATAGTAAAGATCTTTTTTGGTGATAAAAACTATTTTTCCTCATTGTCTTTTAGCATTTTGATATGATTGTAACCAGAATAGGCATCTATAAAGTTAAAGAGATCATACTCAACACTGTCATCTACCAATCGATCTATGCTAGAGAGAGGAAAGCTATATTTCTGACAAGCTTTATTTAAGTCAATAAAGTCAATGCACATGCTTCATTTTCTGTTATGCTTTTTAACCATGACCACATTGGCTATCTATTCAAGGTAATAGACTTTCCTAATAAAGTCAACTCGTAATAATTTGTCAATTTTTTCTCGATGGCCTGTTATCTTTTAGGGGTAAAAGTTTTCTTCTTTTGTCAAACTGATTTTACCTCAAGATTAGTGTATAGCTTATGAACCATCACTTCAGTATCAATTTTAGGCATATCAAACGGTGTCCAAGCAAATAGGTTGGCATTATCTTTTAAGAGTTGAATTAGTTTATCCTTATGTTGAAGCTTAGCTCCGATTTGTATATATTTTTTAGGGATGTTTCCCAGAATAAAACTATTACGAGGTGCTCAATCGGTTCAGATCGATTTACATTCGTGTTCAATCTTTGATCAATTAGCTTTTTTTGTTCAATTAGGTTGAGATCATTTCCTACGAAGACAGACCCTAATGTGATGATTAGTATATTAATGAAAAACTTGTTGAGCATGTTAGTAAAATTGGTGTATATTTTTCATTTCATGTTGTGTTTTGGTTGATGTATTAGCTTGATCCAAATGACATATGATTATTCATACTGACTCAAGAGCTCAGTTGTTTTTGTTGTTGCTTAAAAAATTCAAAAAATAGAGTAAAAGTTTCTTTTTGTTAGAGCTTAAGAGCTTAGAGCAGCTTAAAAATGTGATTTTGTTAGGTCAATCTTACGTTCTATGCTTTCGTTGGTGACTTTTTATTTCTTGTCAATTTTGGTGATTATTTTTCTTTACTTTTAACCTTGATTTTTGTCATGCTGTTAATCTGTTTCCTAGTTTTACCTTTCATTATTGTGATATAATACTATTATGTTATGGATTGGTCTCTCCAAACCTCTCAAATCCCATTAGGTGTTAAGAATTTCACTTTCAAATGAGAAGTTGAGCTTATAAGTCGTATAACAAACTAGTTAGATCAATTCAGTATCATATTATAAGTTTATGGGACATTCACAAGCATGAATTTTATAACTAAGGTGATCATCTTCGATTCAGTCCCTAAGAAAATTGAAAGCTTAATAGTTTCTTTTACTGGCACTTACTCATTTTCAAATCCTATAAGTGTGGTATTGATCGACTTAAGCTAATTTTTACCAATCCTTATTTTTTTATACAGCCATAGTACATGACATTGGTTGAACTCTCATTATCAAATATAATTTTTTGTAACTATATAGTTGTACACTAAGGCTGTAATCACTATAGCTTTATCATGTAAGTGTTAAATTCTTTCAAGATCTTTTGAGCTAAATGAGATTGACTTATATCTTTAGTATTTTTTCTTTATCGAGGTTTTTACTATCATAATCATGCCTGGGTTAAACTTTTTCTTGGTTGAGGTAATGCTACCACCAGTGATTACATTAATCACCCCGAGGATTGGCTTATTGTTATTAGTTCAACATTCTTCTCAGGTCAACTTATCTCTTTGAGCTTCCCTTCTTTTGTGTTTTGATCTTTTTTCTCTGTCTCTGGTAGGTTCTTTTCGATGTTATCTGTAATTTGTTCTAGGCTAGCCTTGTCTGCGCTGCACTATAAATTTTTTCAGCTAGCCTCTTTTTATTAAGGCTTCAATCTCATTTTTTAGGTTGACACAATCTTCAGTATTATGATCGATATCCTTATAAAAGGCATATCTTTTTGTTAAATCCTTTTTTATGTTCTGCCTTAATGGCTTATGCCATATGAGATTAGGGTTTCTTTCAGTTCGTATTAGAATCCTCTTTCGAGAGGTGTTTAGTGTAGTGTAACTTCTTTCTTTGTTGGGACTTTTAACTTTATGTTGTCTCCCTCTTAAAAAAAGATCATAAAAATCTTTACTTTTTTTACGATTGAAGAATGGAGATTAGCCTCTTTCACTTCAACTGTTGAAGAGAGGGGATTAGCCCCTTTCACCTCGATTAGTTTTCATTGTAACTTTACCATTCATGTACTTATTGTCTATCAGTAGTACATTAGCTAGAGTTTTAGGCTATTCTAGAGATAGAGTTAACTTCAAGTGGTACTTTTTATCACTGAGTCCACTCGTCAAAGCGGCGACAGTGGTGATTTGCTCCAGGTTTTTAACTTGTAGAGCCTTCGTATTAAAATGTATGACATAACTATTCAAAATTCATTCCGACCTTGATAAATTGATATCAAACTTAAGGTTATTTTTTTCGCTTTTCGACTGCTAACAAATCTAAACAAAAAAGAATGATCGAGCTCTTTGAACGTCATGATAGACCTTGGTTCTAGGTTGCTATACCAGGACCAAGCTATGCCTTTTAAGGTAATGGCTAGGCCTTTGCATATTAGAGTATCATCTGCCCCCTACATCATCATATTAGTCTTACAAAGCTCTAAATGATTGAAAAAATTAAAAGTACCATCATATGTTTTCAAGGTCGACATTTTAAATCCTTTACGAGGCACAACTTTGTCAATCTCTTTAATGAAGGATGAGGTCTTTAAAAACTTGATCTCATCCTTAAACGTCACTATTTTTATTTTTAACTTTTTTTTCATGGCTTGCATCTAAGTTTCTAAATCTCTGTTCGATTAGGATTCAGGGTTTGTTTGTTTGGATTTTTGATTTATGACTTGTATTGAATTATGGCTGGGATTATGTGTTCCTCTTATCTGGAGGTTGAAGAGGCTTTCACCTCTTCGTAGCTTGGTTGTTCGATAGCGGTTCCTCGGTCATGTGTGATTAAGTTTGGCACTTTTGAAACTTGAGATAGGGTTATGGTTTGCAACATCTACTTAAGAGCTTGTATCTGTTTGATCAAGGCTTGAAATTATTCCATGGTCGGGCCTACCTGTGGTTGGGCTGGGTGGATAGAATACTGACTATGGTGAGTTTCCATTCTAGTTGGGATAGTTGTTTCTCTTTCCTCTAAGGTTCTTGTCCTTTATGGCATTGTTTTATGCTCAGCTAATAAAAGAGTCCATTACCTAACGCGCCAAATGTTGGTGCTAAGTTTCGACCTAGGGGCATTCCTAGAAAGGCAAAAGAAAAGAAAAATATGGTTAGCGACAGGGTGTATTCCTTGCATTTGCACTCCAATGCGTTAATCAAAAAGGTTGAGGTTGGAAAAGAAGTAGGATTAAGAGAAAATGGAGTAGGATCAACCTGCTTTAATGATGCTTGGACCTTCATATTTATAGGTAAGCTGAAGGAGACACTAAGAGACAATAAAAACAGTATTGAGCTGATATGACACTAAGCTTGTTAGATTGACCTGACATATCAGTGTGGTATAAATAATAAAAATATCCTTGTTGCCTGTTAAAGGCTTTAAAGAGAAAAAGATCATTATGCCCTTTTAACCATCAAATGCCTTTAACACCATCAATTTTTTTTTCAAAAATATTTACATAACAAATATAAAATTTATCTTTTAATAAATTACAATTTTACCATCTTCTTTTTCTTTCCCTTTTCTTTCTTTTTCTTTCTCCTTCATCATTCTTTTTCTTATACACATTTGAATCTAATTTTTTTTTTATATTTTCAGAAATTCATTTTCGAGAATACAACATAATTTTTTATGTTATATTTTTGAAAATCAGGTTTCTTGGAAATAGATTTTCAAAAACTTTAATAGCTTTTCGAAAATGGATTTTGGAAGACCTTTAGACTTCTTGAAATACATTTTTTAGAGTTTTAAAGGTTTTTTGAAAATCTATTTATGAGAAACTCGAATTATGAAGAATCCATTTCATGAATCTTAATTTACTTTTCGCATGCATTTAAATCAAATTAAATGAAATAAATTTTGAAATCTTACTTTTAATCAATGAAAAATTAAAAATAATGTAGTTTTTGAATTAATTTGGATTTGAGATTGAAGAGATAAGGAAAAAAATATTGGAGGTATGAAGAAAAAATTAATTATTGATGGATGCGATGCGTTTAGTAAAAATAAAAAATTTAAATTTAAATTTAAGATATATTTAATAATGAGATATATAAAATAAAAATTAAGCTGTAAATAGAATTCTCCATGAAGGAATTATAGAAGCCGGAGCCAATCTAGAAGTCAGACTTTTGGGCCTGGAAGCGCCAGCCTAAGCATTGGAAAGCTCGAATGGGGGACACAGTTTGAAGTACACCTTGACATTACTGATTACGGTTAAAGTTTTCACAGTTTAAAAAAAAAAAATCTGGGAATTTAAGGTTTCATATTGTACCATTTATAATTCCATTTTATTTATTTATTTATTATTAAATAAAGGCCTTCTTCTATCAAAAAAAGAATACATGAGAAAGTAATTTTCAATTACAGCAAATAAAACAAAGGTAGTAGCCATTAGCAAATGTCAAACTCAAATAGCATAAATCTCTGTCCTTTCAAAACTCATTGACGCAAAGTGCACGAAATGTGAGTATAGCATCCTGGAATGCCAGCAACCAAAATTCCAAACAAATAAAGTTCAATTTCAATTGTAGTTAAGGTGTTTAGAATATACCATGCCTTATATCTATATTATATACAAATGCAAGCAATTAAGTTGTCTGTTGTTGTTCTTTCTTATTTTCCACTTTCATTTGATACCTCCCACTGATGCATTTTCTGCCTGGGGTCCATTCTTTCTATTATGGAAATCATAAGCAATTTTGATGGTCCAAAAAATTGGAGAAGAGAAAGATAATGGACTGCCCTGACTATTGCTTGATTGAGCCAACTCAATCCGTGTTTACACCGTGTAGCGTGTAGCATTGACCAGAATATTCCCCCCCCCCCCAACTCCAAGCAAGAAAGCCCGACGCAAACACTTAAACACTGTTCATTATCCTTTAACGGGACAAACGGAAATCGTAAAAACGTTCTCACTATTTGGTCATTTTCCGCTCAGAATTTGCCTGTCTCACTTTTAAGCAAATCCCTCAACCCTTAAGGCTTAAGGGATCCTTTGCCCCTCCTGTGATTATTCCCTGCTCGGTCTCGCCCTTTTTTTAGTTCCTGCTGCCTATCTCCTTCTCCCAAATATACCCTCCCCAGATGAGTACAAACTACATACTAAAAAAGCTTATTCTTCCCTACTCTTTTTACCCCAATACCCTCCCACCGACTTCCCTTTCAACTTATTTTATCCACTCTTCAAGGTCAATGGAGTAATTACGTTTTAAAGTAATAAAACCTCTTCGTTGAACCTATAAATGGCCTCACCCATCTCCTCATCCCTTCGTAATGAACAACAAAGCCTGTCTTTTCTTCTCCCAAATTCCAGTTTAAACCTTGAAAGAAGCAGATTAATGGCCTCTCCCCATGAAATAGAGGTGACCATCTCCTCCGCCAAAGACCTCAAAAATGTTAATTGGCGCTACGGCCCGATCAGGCCCTACGTCGTCCTCTGGGTGGACCCAAAAAATAAGAGTTCCACGAAAGTCGATAAGGAGGGTGACACGTGTCCCATCTGGGACGAAACTCTGGTCATCCCTCTCCCTGGTCCCATCAACGACGATACCACTCTCTTCATCGACGTCGTCCACGCTGGATCTGAGGAGGATACCAAGCCTCTCATCGGCTCCGTTAAGATGAAGCTCCGAGAAGTCCTCGAAGAAGCCGGCTTCGGAGAAAGCCACATGAAAACGCTCCGCCTGAAGCGACCCTCTGGGAGACCCCAAGGAAAAGTTGATGTTAAAGTTTTCATCAGAGAGCCACGCTATCATGCTTATGATCCATACCGGGCACCTCCCTACGCGGTCCCACCACCGGCTTCAAGAGACTACCAAGCAGCTCCGCCATCTTATGGTTATCCATACGCTCAGCCGCCACCGCCACAAAATCCTTACTACGCGGCCCCACCAACTGCCTACCCCTACAGTACGTACAATTATAATACTCAGCCGGCCTACGGTGAGGGAAGTGGTGGGTACTACGGGCAAGAGGAGAAGAAGAAGAGTAAGTTTGGAGGGATGGGGACAGGATTGGCTGTGGGTGCGGTTGCAGGGGCTTTGGGTGGACTCGCATTAGCGGAGGGTGTGGATGCGCTGGAGGATCATTTCGAAGATGAAGTGGCGGAGAAGGTTGAGGAGGATCTTGGATACGATGATGGTGGCGATGATTTCTAATTTTCCAGACCGTTCTCCAGGTTACAAGGCTGTTTATGTCAATTGATTTATCGTATTATAGTATAAGTATTTTTATTTAATCAATTGATGTAATGGCCATTCGTGGTCTTGGTTTGGTCTTTTTTATGATTTGCTTTTTGAGTTGATGGACATTTTAATAGTTGCTGTCGTAGGCGATAAGCTTTGGGTTTTGCATTGTGGGATTATGGCCCACTGCCCATGATGAAAAAGACATATTTGTCGGAAATAAAAGCTGAAGTTAGGCATCTTATGCCCACCGTAAAACACGGTCTTATGTATCGGATAATTACTTTATTATCAAAAGAAAAACCATTTTCGTCGGAAAAGAATAAAGCATATCGTATATGCTAGGGAATGGGCAAATTAGATACGATAAAAATAATAAAAGATTTAAATTTTATTATTTTATTTAGATAAAATTTTATATTTTTATTGTATTTAAATAAATTTTTTATTTTTATTTGACATTCAAATAAATTTTTAAATTTTAATTTATATTTGAATAAATTATTATTTTTTAATTATTACTTAAATAAATTTTTAGCATAAATAAATATTATATTTGAAATAAAGACATACGTAAATATAAATCTAAAAATAAAAATTTATTTATACATAATAAAACTATAAAAATTTATTTAAATAAAATGATAAATTTTACGAACTTTTTTAATATTTTGAGCATACCAATTTTTTTTTATGTCGTAAGTCGGTCGATGATTAAAATGTTACTTTGATTTTTAAGGGTGTATATAGGGAAGGGATTTTTTTTTTCCTTTATTTAAAAAATACATTTATTTTATCTGAATAAATTATATATGGTTACATTCGTTTAAATTAATTTATTTTTAAGTTAGTTTATATTTATTTTTATATTCAATTTTAAAATATTAAATATTAATAATAGATTTAGATAAAAATATATTATTCACATCTAAAATTTTCATTATTTTGATAAATGGGGAAAAAATATTTTTCGTACATATACTGATATATATGGTGAAGCTTTATATCCCAATAATTGTTTCTTCTCAAAAATAAGAGAATTGTACTAATAGGAACGTCAAAGTGGAAGCCTTCTTGATTAAGTTGATGGTTAGACTTAGACAGACGCTTTGAATTTCTTCACCGATTAGCGAAAAAAAAAAAAACTTAAATCACTGAGATTCATAGTTGAAAGGCTATTACAAGGGGTAAAATTAGGGTGTAAACGAGTCGAGTCGAATCGAATAGTGAGAAGCTCGAGTTCAAGCTCGACTCACAACTCGAGGTTCGATATTCGATTTGAGTTCGATCGAGTTTTATTTTTCAAATTTAAGCTCGATTCTCGAACTCGATTCGTGATCGAATTCAATCTACTCGAGTTCGCTCGATTAAGTTCGATTAATATGTAAAAATAAGTTCGATTCGTATACTCGACAAGAGTTCGATTATTTATGCTCGAATTCGAATTAGGAGTGTAAACGAGTCGAGTCGAGTCGAATAGTGAGAAGCTCAAGTTCGAGCTCGACTCATAACTCGAGGTTCGATATTCGATTCGAGCTCGATCGAGTTTTATTTTTCAAGTTCGAGCTCGATTCTCGAACTCGATTCGTGATCGAATTCAAGCTACTCGAGCTCGCTCGATTAAGCTCGATTAATATGTAAAAATAAGTTCGATTCGTATATTCGATAAGAGTTCGATTATTTATGTTCGAATTCGAATTTGAACTCGAACTCGAAATCGAAATATTTTATTAATTAAAATAATAAAAATATATTTAAATATAAAAATTCGATTAGACTCACGAATTACTCAAATCAGATATAAAAATACTCGAATTTAACTCGATTAATAAGTCGAACTACTCGAATTTGAGTTCGATTCGATTATTATCGAATCGATTTTAAATTTTTTTCGAATCAAATCCGAATAATTTATAAATATTAATGTATCATTTATATTTTTAAGTAAAACTCATTCTACACGTAAAGTCTAGAGTCAAGGCGTCCTTTTGATCTTCTAAGTATAAAATCTATTCGAAGTTCGAACCGTAAGCAGCCAGTTGTACCATGAGAACCCGCAGACACAAGGAAATTACTAATTACTACTAATTCGAAAAATATTCTGTTTGAGAAATCGTTGTTCTGATCTCCTTAGGCCCTTTTAGCATAGCCTGAATGATGTCCCATTGCTACTAGGCATGCGCGGTCCGGTCTATCTAAAATTCAAAATTTTTGGTAAAAAAATCAATGTCATAGATTTAAAAGATTATTATGTGTTCTTTGATAAATATATTTTATTTATTTAAATTATTTTTATTTTTATAATAATATTTTTATTACTTAAAAATAATAAATTAGACTAAATTAATTATATTTATTATCTTTCAAATATAAAATATTTTTATTTTATATGAATAATTTACAATTAATTTTATCAATAATACAAATAAAAAAAAGTAAAAATATATTAAATGAGTCATTAAATAGGTTAACAATAATGAGATCATTAAATTAATAAAGATTCGTTTTCTTTTTTAAAAGTGTTAGCATATTAGGCAAGAATCGAGAATTTATAATTTTGAAAGAAAAATCACATTAATTTTATTTTTTTATTACTTATTGCGTTATACAGTTAATAATAATAACTTTTTAATATATTTAAGCTAATATCTCTTGATAGTAATATAAATACAAATGTGTTTTCAAAAAGAATATTAAACAAGCTGAATTTAACTATTTTTCAAATTTGTTTTATAACAATTTTATCTCTATTATCTTATAAGAAATTTACTTTATAATCTTACTTGCTATTCTTTTATAAGTTTATTGAGGTTTTTACTCATATTTTTTATTTGTGCAATTGTTAGATTTTATTTTTAAAATAGTAATTGTAGACACTAATTTTGATTGATGTAATTTTGTTTATAATAATAATAATAATAATATTATTATTATTATTATTATAAAAAAGTAAAAAAAATCTGTTGATTTCAACACTAACAGCTGAAATCAAGCTGTCAAAGTGATATTTTCTCTTTGACACTGCCTAACTTGGCAGCATGAAATCCGTTGATCAAAAGTCACTATATAGACCTCCAAAATTTTCACAAAAAGATTTCAAAAGATCTAGGACTTGAATCCCAAAAGCTCTATAAATAGAGCTAATTTATACAAAAGAAAAGGAACAAAGGAAAAAACAAGGGATGGGAATACTGTAAAAAAAAAAATCATAGTCCTCTTTGAAAAAGGAATCAGCAACAAACACAAAAAAAATTTCAAAAAAAAATCAACAAGAATGAAATTATCGATCTAGAAAGTTTAAGATTTTTGTTATAAAAAATCTGAGCTTGAAAGAGTGTTTAGAAATAAAAAAGATTAGTTTGTGAATTTTTGGAAATTTTTTGAAAATTTTTTGGGTCACCAAATTCTGGAAAAGTTTAAATTTTTTTGTGACTTTTGAAATTTTCGATGATTGAAATCTAAAAAAATGGTCGGAATTTGGGTATGGTTTGAATTTTTCTGTGTCAGTTGAAGTTTTCGGCTATCGGTGCATAGCGATAACTAACCAAAAACTGGGCTCCACAGTGGCTAGCAAAAAAGGTTACATTTTTTAAAGAGAGACTCTGGGATAGAGAGAGAAAAAAGAAAAAATTTAAAAAAAACCTAAAATAGGCTTTTTATGGGCATTCCAAAATGACGTTGTTTTAAATGTTTGACCCATATCCGACCCGTACAGGATCCACGTGTTGACCCACACCCCAGCCCAACCCACTTCACAGGTTTTTATTTTATTTTATTTATTTTGTGTTGATTTTTATGTTTATTTTTTCTATGATATTATTGTTATTATTATTATAATTATTTTATATTATTACTAGTAATAATTCTTTTAGAAAGAAATAAATAAAATAAAAATAAAGACCTAAAAATATAATATGCAAAAAAATTAATAATAATAACTATTTAAGAAAAATAAAATTTTATTATAAGCAAAAATGTTATTTAAATTTCATCAAAGTGTTGGAATAATTTAAAAAATAATTTTTACTAAAAAATAATAAAATAAGAAAAATGATAAATATAATTATAATGATATATTGTTTAAATGAATCTTTTTAAATGTAATTTTTAAAGAAAGCTGAAAGAGTTTAGTTTTCTTTAATTATTGTAAGTAAAAATAATTTTTTCAGATTTCACCATAGAGTTGAGATAACCCAAAATTATTTTTACTAGAATAAAAGTTGATTTAAATAATGTAAAACAATAATAAAAAATGAAAAATGAAATAATAATAATAATTAATATTTTGAATACATTTTTAAAAAATATAAAAATTTGAAATAGTTTGATTTTCTTTAATCCAGGCAAGAGATTAATATTTAAATTTCACCGGTGAGTCAGGATAATCTAAATTTTTTAATAAAAATAATAAATAATAAATAATACAAAATTTTAAAATAACCATAATAAAAATTAATTAATTAATTACTTTAACTATAAAAAAATAATTTTTAATTAGGATCTTGTTAGAAGTTGAGATGATCCTAAAATTTGTTTAAAATTTTTAGGATTTCATCGAAAAGTTGAGAATCTTAAAATTTATTTAATAAATTTTGAGAACTCACCAAAAGTGTGAATGTTCCTAAAATCCTTTTTAAAATAAATAAATAAAATATCTTATGACGAAATTTCAAAAATTTTGTGAATAGTCAACTTTCTTGAAATATTTTTTAAATAGTGATTTTCTATAAATTTCGTCAAAGCATTGGAGAATTTATAAAATATGAAATAATAATAATAATAATAATGTTAATTTCAAAACAAAGAAATATTTTTAAAAATAAATTTTAGAAAATTAAATTTAAATAAAAAAAGATCACATAATCAAAATTATAGAATTATACATGTTAAATTGGTACGGGGTGACGTGAGTGTGCTAATACTTTTCTCACTTGTAACCGTACTCTCGGACTTAATTCTGATTTCACAGATCTAAATTTCTTTTAGTAAATCTTAATTAATTTTAAAAATTTTTACTAAAAGATGATATTTTAAGTGGCCAATTACACCCTACAAAATGATTGGTGATGACTTTGAAAATTTTCACCAAGTATAACGATCGAGTCCTCTCGGATGAAAATTGTTATAACAGCTTGGCGACTCCACTAAGAACACTTAAAAGTCAAGCTAAAAAATTAAACATGCATCATCCAAACTTTGATTTTATGATCTTTTTGATATTTAATTTTAATTTCTTATCTTATCTTAGAATAAAAAAGAGTAAAAAAAAATTTTTTTTGATGGTTTCATTTAGTTTTGTTATGTTATTGTACTTATTTTATATTATTGCTAATTATATTGTTAATTTTATTAATAATTGTTACGTCCCTCACACATATGCACATTTGCATTCATGCACGAGCTCTATTCTTGGGCTCCATAATCTATCCCTTTTTAGGAGAGTATGTTAACTACGCTTTCGTGAGGTTGTAATGCCTTCGCTTAGGCTAACGAAATACTTTCACTTAAGTTGAACCCTTTTCACCGACAGCTCGTTAAGGGTGAGGATCGGGTCTTAGTAGTCCAGAATGGATGACAGTGAAGATCAATTTGAGAACCTTTTTAGCCTGTGTTAATTACCAAATCATGCATCTCATGAACCAACTTTAGATAAGGCCATATCACTTTTGTAGATTATACCCTAAATTAAGACACATGAGGGAATATTTATTTTAATATGATTACTAACCCTATTTTGTTTTGCACTTCTTTTGTTTCATGATCATGCATCATCATAAACACTTGCATACAGGATGTGTTATTCAATATGCCAATATTAGTAAGAAAATTTTTGGTCTTGCTTCGAAAACACTATCATGATGTTTTCAGCTTTGAAGCTTACTATGTGTGAAGAGATCAATGTGGTGATAACTCTATCATTATAAGCTCAAAGTAGAATGGAAATTGTTTGAAAAAATCTAAACAAAAAATTTTACCTGAAGAAATCAAATTAAGACTTCAACAAAATGACATCTCTAAGTTGGTCAAGATCTAGCGCTATGTAACAACTCTTAGAAAAATGGCTTTCGAGGAAAAATACGATCATATTGCTTCACTCCTTAAGGTGTCTATGAAAAATCAGTTGATAAGAGCTTTAGTTTAGTTTTGAGCCTTGTACATCGATGTTTCATATTCAATGAGATAGATATGATCCAAATGATCGAAGAGTATACTACATTGCTATGGTTGCATCTTTCTAATCCAGATAAAATCTATTGGCAAAGTCAAAAACTTGGATCTTGAAAGAAACTTTCTTGTATGAGTCAAAAACTTGGATCTCAAAAGAAACTTTTTTCTATGATGAAGGTCTCCACTCAGAATGTAAACTTATATATCCAAACAAAAGGCAAAAGTGATTGCATCCCATAGGAAATCTTATGTAATTACATCATCAAACACTTAGAGGATGAACGAGGCATGAGAATGATAGCTTTAGCAATTTATGGCTTGATCATTTTTTCAAAGGTCCTGAGGTACATTAAGTTATCAGTAATTGACTTTTTAGAGTAGGTGGACAATAAAATCAATCTTGTTCTTTCTATACTAGCAGAGACCTTTATCTCATTAAATCACTATCGAATAAGAGGATGACGCTTTATAGGGTATGCATAGTTGCTCAACATTTGGGTAAAAAGTCATATTCAACATCTTATAGGTAAATTTTATCTTGCTTAGAGTAATAAAAGTAAGCCAATTGAAGAATACTACAATGTTGAGTGGTCGGAATCAAAGACTAAGGAATAGTGAGTATTGACTTTGAAAAATCTCACTGGTGCTCAAGTTATATGGAGAGCTCCATGGATGTCATGATAAGCCATGTTATACAAGTGTGGTAACAAGCCATGAGTTCTACCCTTAGGATTGTGGAGAGGTATAAGCTATGCTCCAGCACTGGTTCATCGACAATTAGGATCAGGGTAATTTGTCCCGATAACTCATGGGCTTTAGGAATTAAAATTCTTTTTTGAAAAATCAAGATTTTTGGGAAAGGTAAAAGAGATTATCAGAGAATGAAAGTAGAATCGAAGAGTAGATCGTGAGGGATATACAGACAAAGCCACACCTGAATATCTGATATAAAAAAGTCAACGGGTCACAAGCAAAGTTAGTCTAAAAAAATAGACCATGCCACCAAGAAGACACTTATTGTGAAAAGATTCTTGAAGATATGAAGATTATGAAGTGTAAATTTGAAGAAGAAAAAAAATATAGGAGCTTAAAAAGAAGAGGCTTCAGCATAAGATTAATGAGTGAAAAGATAAAACTGATAAGAATAAAGTAAAATCTCAAATGCTTGAAAGAAAACAAGAAGAGATTTTGAAAGCTGGCATAGATCCATCACCATAATGACCATGGAGCTTGAAGAATTTAGAAAGAATGTAAAATAGCTTTGGTCTAATTTATTATCTAAAGAAAAAAAGCTTAGTTAGTTTGTGAAAGAAAATAAGATATTAGAAAGTCTCGTAGATGATTTGAAATTGTAAATGCATTATCGATGTGAAGCCATTCAAGTTTTGAGAGAGGAATGTGATCAATTTGAACATAGAGCACAATATTAAAAAGAAAAATGTCAACTGAAGGAATCTCAAGCCATTCGCCTAGTAGTTTAGATAAGAGAAGTTAGCTTTAAAGCAAAAGATATGGCCCAAAAAGCTAAACAAGTAAAGAAAAAAATTTACCCATGATAGCATAGTCAACGTTTAACTAATTTTCTAAATAATGCTTATGAATAGTACAAACATGTAAGACACTTCTTTTAAAAATTTTAATATTATAATGAAAAAAGTATTTAATAAGGATAATGTGAAGTTATGATATGGTGGTTCAAGTTCAGATTAAAATCTTTTGCAAATATTGGATATATAACAAGCACATCTTTTGCAGTCATAAATTTATGCATCATATGTGTGTTTCATTTAAAATATGCACTATGACTAAAAAAAAGAGGCCTCAAAATAACAAATCTTAAAGAGTTTCTTTTAACTCAATTAGGTACAAAGATAGTTAGGCTATCAAAAAACATAAATCAGACCACTCGTCATCATTACAACACTCGCTCACAAGTTAAAATCATGAAAAGTGAGCAAGCATATAGAATAGAAAGGATAAAAAAAGCGTAATTTGATATACATGAGCAAATGATTAGGTCTTAATAAGAGTTGATATAACAAATGACTAGGTCTCAAGAAAAGACTGGGAAAAAATGGTTACAATGATGGACATAATAAGAAAAATGACCAAGGAAAAATAGGTAGCTGAAAAAATGACAAATGAGAAAGAGCCTCAAGCCCAAAGAAAATACCAGTGTTAAAGAGGATCTATTGATCCACTAGGGTTTACTCCACCTTATGCTTAAACCTCTCATCAAATATATCCATAAATGACACAGCCTTAAAGGCAAGCCATATGCTTAGTTTAATTTACCTTCATTCACGGTTCAACCACGTAGTCAAGGACATGTTGGTGTAAACATTGGGGTAAGTCATGTTGAGCCCATTATGGTATCAGATTTAGATGATCTAAGAGAAGAGAAAACTAAAGAAAGGCACATTCGAACAATTTGAGAATATAAAGGTGCAATAACAGTTAGATCTCTTGAAATAAAAGCTACAAGCTGTTGAAGGTATAAATATTTTTGGTACAATTGATGTCAGTGAACTCAGTTTGGTTCTAGATTTGGTAATCTCACCAAAGTTTAAAGTATCGAAATTTGAAAAATATGATAAACTCAAATGTTCTCAGGCATATATCACTATGTTCTGCTAAAAAATAATCGGGCATACAGACAATAACAAGTTGCTTATCCATTGTTTTAAAAATAGTCTTACTAGATTAGCTACCAGATAGTATGTTCAATTGGACAGAAGTCATATTTATTCATGAAAAGATCTGGCTAAATAATTTGTTACTCAATACAAACATGTTATAAACATGACTCCAGATAGACTATCTTTGCAAAACATGGGAAATAAAGCTAACAAAAATTTTAAAGAATATGCCCAGAGATGCGAGATATTGGTACCTAAGTTCAACCTCCTTTCACTAAGAAAAAATGACTATTTTATTCATCAATACCCTTCGAGCCCCATACTATGATAGGTTCATTGGTCATGTAATAAAAAATTTTACTGACATGGTGATTTTTGATTAGATTATAAAAAATACAATAAAAAATGACAGGATTAAGTTGAAAGATGTAACGAATGTTGAAAAGGGAAGCACATTAGAAAAGAATGAAAGAGAGGTGTAAATGGTCACAATGGAAAGGCAACTACCCAAGAATTTAATCCCATGTAACCCTTATCATTTTCATCAACCCCATTACCCTATCACATACAGTATCTCTTAAAGCTCATATCTTTGCCAACCAAGCCAGCATTTAAATTTTTTAGTAATTTTCATCCTCAAATGACCATTCACAATCTTGTCCTTACAATTAAACCTATCACCCGACCAATAAAGAATTGAAAGAGACTAAAGAATTATCAAAGGAAACTGTCAATCCCTATTTCTCACTTTTTATCTTTATTAATAGAAGGTCAGTTTCTCACTCTTGTGCCTCCTAAAATAACATCAAATCCATTTGACATAGAGTTATGATCCTAATAGCATGTGTGATTATTATATAGGGGTAATTGGTCATTCAACTAAAAAATATAGACAAACTGAAAGAAAAGATTAAAAATCTTATCAATAGTGGTATTCTGGCTCTAAAAATGATAGAACACTGGAAGTTGACTGTATCAAATTGTGAAATGTGAAGAGTTGAAATGTGAGATAAGGTTTCGAGTGTTGAAAGATAAAGATAGGATGATTTTTTTTAATCTTTTCACCAATTATGTATGACACATACATGGTGTCCCTATAAGTTATCTAACTTATTTTAAAAGAATTGAATGCTTTGGATTTTTCTATGAAAATTTCTCTTTATGCATTTGTTTGAATAAAAGTCTCTTATAACTAATTTTTAAAATCATAAAAAAAAATAAAAAAAGTTTTTTTTACAATAAAAAATGAAAAGATTCTCGAAGAAAATGGTGATTACTATTAGGAAAAAGCTCATCAAATACCTTCACACCTTTTTATGTCCCTAATCACTCAAATGATTTGACTTGTTTACTATAGCTATTTAGAGAATGTGAGTTTGAATTTATTTTTGACATAAATAGTTCATTTTTAAAATTTTATTTTGAAGTTCAAAAATCAAGTAAAATGCTCTTTCAAATTTTTAATTGGTAATTCAATGTGTGTCAAAACTTTGCTATGACCATAGACAAAAAAATGCCTAAACTTTTTCTCTTAAGTAACTCTTGTTTCACGTCTTAAGGCACATATATTAAAAAAAGTAAAATCTTTTTTTGCCTAAGGCAATTTGTTTCATACCTTTATACTTTTTCTTTTCTTTTCATCAAGAAAATATAAAAAAATTTAGAGCCTAAAGAGCCTTTTTGAACTATGTGATCAATCCTATATAACTTGATTTTTATCATCAGGAGAACTTTGAGTGAAAAATGAGATTGACTATCACAAAAATAAAAAAAAAAAACAAAATGAATTGAAAAGATATCAGAGTTGAAAACCTGAAAAGACAGCTTAGATAAAAATAAGAAGGGGATAGTGAATGGAGTGGGTCAATTCTTAATATGTACGAAAAGATCTCATTAGTTTTGGGCTAGTTTGGTTTGCTACATTTTTGAAAAGTCAAGGGCACTGATCAAGAGTCTTCAGAAAAGAATCTATGATGAATTAGTTCATGATGATCTGAATATTTGTTATATGATTATTTGTTATCCTTGTTATATCCTTTTGGATAATGCATGAAACACTTTTCCCTTTTACCGAAATAAAATATATCTTTGTTTATCCTTTTCTGTTCCCTCTCATTAAAAAAAATACGCAATGTGTTATAATTGTCATGACCTTCAAAAGATGATGAAGGAATAACAATGACTATAAAAAACACTCACATTATTTTGAAAAAAAATTTAAAATGATAATCAAAATAGTAAGGAACAAAGGTTAATGAGAATGGTGGCCTATTAGTCATAAAAGTGATTGACATTGAATATGGGAAATATGAAAAGAAATCTTTTTTTGTTTGAACTTAATCAACTGCTGGAATGCATGAGATTCAAGAGAAGAAAAAAAGAAAACAAACCTTGAGAAATTTTGAGGATTAAAAAAAATGACAAAAAGAAAGAAGATGGTCTTTTCATTTGCATAATAAGTGCATTCACATCATGATCATCATTCATTGTATGGTATTGCAAAAACATGAAAATGTCATTCATGCATGCATGTGACACAACATATGTATGGTTTTAGGATAATCCAAGACCAACAAAAGAAAAAGTTAAAAGCGAGAAAGGTATGAATCCTCTATTTAAAAAAATCTTTCAAATATCATTGCCTCTCAGCATTTTGAATTTAAAGTTCATTGACTCTGGTTAGAGGAGCTTTTTAACATTTAAGTTTCATAGCCTCTGGATAGAGGAGCTGTTTACTTTTAAGAGCCTTTGGTTAAAGGACTCTATCAAAATTAGGTATGATTTGTAAGACCAAATGGTATAATCTTTAAGTCCTCTCAAATTTTTAATTTAAAGTTTGTTGCCTTTGGTTAATGGAGCCATTTAAAGTTCATTATCTCTTGTCATAAGAGTCTTTTAACATTTAAAGTTTGTTACATTTAGTTAAATAAGTTTTTTTTTTTAATTTAAAATTTGTTGCCTCTAGTTAAAGGAGCCTTTTAACATTTAAAGTTTTTTGCCTCTAGTTAGAAGAGCTTTTTAATATTTAAAGTTCGTTGCCTTTGGTTAAATGAGCTTTTTGAATTTAAAGTTCTTTGCCTCTAGTGATAGGAGCCTTTTGAATTTAAAATTTCATAACCTTTGTTTAAAAAAGCCTTTCAAATTTTATTTCATAAAAAAAAAACTTTATGTTCAATGTTTCATCTTTGGTATGTATTTGTCCAAACCAAATTTGTGTTTTTTTTCTTTACTTTATTCTTTATTCTAAAAAATAAGCAAAGAAAGATAGATGTAGACATCAATTTTGGTTGATGTAATTTTGTTTATATTAATATTAATAATAATATTATTATTAATCTAAAAAAATAAAAAAAAACTATTGGTTTCAACTCTAGCAGCTGAAATCATGCTACTAGAGTAATATTTTCTCTCTAACACTGCTTAACTTGACAGCATGAAATTCAATGACCAAAAGTCATCGGATAGGCCTCTAAATTTTTCACAAAAAGATCCCAGAAGATCTGAGACTTGAATCCCGAAAGCTCTATAAATAGAACTAATTTTTATAGGAAAAAAGGAACAGAAGAGAAAACAAAAGAAGGGAATACTGTTAAATTAAAAAAAATCATAGTCATTTTTGACAGGGAAAACAGTAGCAAACACAAAAAAAAAAATTTTAAAAATTATCGAAAATGAAATTCTCGATCTAGGAATTTTAAGATTTTTTTTTAAAATTTGGGCTTGAAAGAGTGTTTAGAAAATAAAATGGATTAGTTTGGAAATTTTTAGGAATTTTTTGAAATTTTTTTTGGGTCATCAAAAAAAAAAATTTTTTTGAAAGTTTGAATTTTTCGGTGACTTTTGAATTTTTTGGTGACTAGAATTTGGGTAGGTTTGAGTTTTTTGGCATCGGTTAAAGTTTTTGACCATCGATGCACAGCGACAACTGGCCAAAAATTGGGCTCCACGGTGACCAACAGAAGAGGCTGGGTTTTTTAGAGAGAGAGACTCTGGGGTAGAGAGAAAAAAAGAAAGAAAAATTAAAAAAAAAACTAACATAGGCTTTTTATAAGCACTCCAAAACAACGTTGTTTTAAGCACTTGACCAGCATCTGACCCGCACAGGATCCGTGTGCCAACCCAACCTGCTTCATAGGTTTTCTTTTTTATTTTTCTTTTTATTTTCTATTTTATTTATTTTGTGTTATTTTATGTTTATTTTTTATGATATTATTGTTATTATTATTATTATTATTATTTTATATTATTACTAGTAATAATTCTTTTAGAAAGAAAGAAATAAAATAAAATAAAGACCTAAAAAATATAATATGTAAAAAAATTAATAATAATAACTATTTACGAAAAATAAAATTTTATTACAAGCAAAAATGTTATTTAAATTTCACCAAAGTGTTGGGATAATTTAAAAAATAATTTTTGCTAAAAAAATAAAATTAAAAATGATAAATATAATAAAAATGATAACTTGTTTAAATGAATCTTTTTAAATGTAAATTTTAAAGAAAGTTGAAAGAGTTTAGTTTTCTTTAATTATTGCAAGTAAAAATAATTTTTTGGATTACACTATAAAGTTGAGATAATCTAAAATTATTTTTACTAAAACAATAATAAAAAATGAAAATAATAATAATAATAATAATTGATATTTTGAATAAATTTTTAAAAAATATAAAAAACTGAAAAAGTTCAATTTTCTTCAATCCAAGCAAGAGATTAATGTTTAGATTTCACCAGTGAGTCAGGATAATCTAAATTTTTTAATAAAAATAACTAAATAATAAATAATAAAATAATATAAAATTTTAAAATAACCATAATAAAAATTAATTAATTAACTCCTTTAACTATAAAAAATGATTTTTAATTAGGATCTTGTCAAAAGTTGAGATGATCGTAAAACTTATTCAAAATTTTTAAGATTTCACCGAAGAGTTAGGATAATATTAAAATTTATTTAATAAATTTTGAAAACTTACCAAAAAGTCCGGATGTTCCAAAATCCTTTTTAAAACAAAAAATAAAATATCTTATAACGAGATTTTGAGAATTTTGTGAATGGTCAATTTTCTCGAAATATTTTCTAAATAGTGATTTTTTATAAATTTCGCCCAAGGTTGGAGAATTTATAAAATACAAAATAATAATAATGTTAATTTTAGAACAAAGAAATATTTTTTAAAATAAAATTTAAGAAATTAAATTTAAATAAAAAAGACTACATTATCAAAATTATAGGACATGTTTAATTGATACCGTTCTTTAAACAGATGATGTGAGGATGCTAATACCTTTCTCACTTATAACTGTACTCTCGGACCTAATCCTGATTTTGCAGACCTAAACTTCTTTTAGTAAATATTAATTAATTTTAAGATTTTTACTAAAAAATGATATTTTGAGTGGTCAATCACACCCTACAAAAGATTGGTGGTGACTCCAAAATTTTCACCAAGTATAGCGATCAAGTCTCCCCAGACGAAAAACGTTATGACAATAATTTTATAAACTATATACTTTATCTTATATAAATATATAAAAGCTAAAACTTTTGATAAAAAAAAATAGTCTAGTGTAGATAGTTTATATTTTTGACATGTGAATGATTTTAAAAACTTATCATGTATTCTCTAATACAAATATTTTATTTATTTAAAACATTTTTATTTTCTTATAGTAAGATTTTTATTAATTAAAAATAATTAGTTAGACTAAATTAATTACATTTATTAGCTTTTAAGTATCCAATATTTTTATCTTTTATGATTAAGTTACATGTAATTTAGTCAATAATACAAATAAAAGATGAAAATAAATAAAAGGCTAATTACTCATGAATATATTTCCATATCTTCTAATTACTCATGAAAAATTAAATGAAATTTAATGTAATAAATAAGGAAAGAGAAATGAGCCATTTAATGGGTTGACAAAAATGATATCATTAATTTAGAGAAGATTTTGTCTTTTTTTTTTAAAGATAGCAAATTAGGCAAGAATTCATAATTTATAATTTTGAAGGAAAAACTGCATTAATATCATATCTTTTATTTCTTATTACAATACACGTTTAATAATAATAACTTTTAATACATTTACAATAATGTTTCTTGATAGTAATGCAAATACAAATGTTCTTTTAAAAAAATATTAAGCAAATCGAATTTGACTATTTTTTAACTTTATGCAATTTTTTCTTTATTATCTTATAAGAAAGTTACTTGGTAGTCTTCCTTGCGATTTTTTTGTAAGTTTATTGCAATTTTTACTCATACTTTTTATTTGTATAATTGTTAGATTTTATTTTTAGAATAGTAATTTTATTAACTATATATTTTATTATAATATTTTTCTAATTCATAATTTAAAGGTGAATTTTTTATTTTATATATGTATTGAATATAATGTTGCTAGAGAATTCCTTTCTTTTGTGAGGTATTAATTGGTAAATGCTTAACGATTTTGTTTTATTTTGTGAGTTATTTGATAAGATTATGTTGATTTGCTAGATTTTACAATTAGATACCAAGAACAATTGATTAATTTGGATACTACCATGCTGGGTGGCTATGCATTGGTTGGGAGTCAAATCATAAAAATTCTTAGATATTGTATTGTAAGCCTAATCCAGTTAAAATGACATAGTTGATTATGACCTAGCTAAATATGTCTTGATTTCAATTGAAAATGGAAAGATTATTTTTCCAATTCTTAGTGAATAAAGCTTTAGATGATTTAAGGGGTGTTAATTTGTAATTTTTACTAATCTTATAAGAAATAGAACAAAATTTTCAATTTTGTGAAATTTACCATTTGTTTCATTTAACAAGTCTTAAAATTTTAGAAATACTCAAACTATAATTAAAACTCTTATATTTAATTTCCTATATTCTTCTATATTTTTTTTGGATAGATATTGCTGATTTAATTTTTTTTTAGATAGATAAACATTTTAAGATGCCATATTTATATGCCACCATTTCATAACAAAAACACACAATGTTGAAATAAAAATACCAATGATTTAATTTTAATGTAAGTTTAACTCCTTCATAATATAAGATATATATTAATACAACTACTTCATTTGTTTGAAGAAAACATACGTACAATTAAATTCTAAATTTAATATATTAATATTACAAAAATCCTTCAATTACTATCAAATTTTATTTTCATATTGATTTTTTAAAAAACATGCAACTTTATCGAATTAATTATTTTTATGTCCCCTTAAAATTAGGTGAATATATATGGTATTTGATTTAAAGTTGCAATTATATTCTAAATATTCAATACACATTCACGACTTTGGATGAGTGGAAAGTTTTAAATTGTTATAAGTAAAATTGAAATTGTTGATTTTGTCCATACCTATAGGGAAGCAAAATAACAAACTATATTGTTAATTCTTTAACAAAGATGGGATTGAAAAAAGAATAGAATTATTTTATACCTATTGATAGTAGACTCCAAAGGGTTAGAATATGTGTATTATTATTTTTTTAAGAAATCAAATTGTATGTACTATTAGGCATTGTTATTATTATTTTTTTGTTTATCATTAAAGTTTTTTTTGGTGAGATATTTAAGTTCTTTAATCTGTTGGTTTTATGAATGAAATTATCTTTTTGACTGAGAAAAAAAATCTATATCATATTTTTTATTTTGTACTTTTATAGCTTTTTTAATAATCAAATCAAGATTATCACTTAAATTATAACTAAAACGATGATAAAAAATTATTTAGGGTGACTTAAGTTTTTTTTATCAACCATTATCAATATATTTGTGATCATGAAAATAAATTTTAAATTGTTCTTTAAAATTGCAATTATATTAAAGTTTGAAATAATAGTATATTATAAAATTATTATAAATACACTTGTCCCGTGCATAGCACAAATATAAAACTTTAAATTTTCAATTAATTAATACTTGACAATTAATTTTTTTGAATTGAAAATTTTTTTCTTGACCCTAATTTTTTGAAATTATATAATATTATTAAATATTTGATAGAAATCAAAACTTAACTTTTCAACATTTTAGAAAAAAAGTGAATATGTTAAATATAACCATGTATTTATTATGCCAATATAAACCTTCTAATGTTTTACTTATACAATTCTTTTAATGATAATAATATTATATATAATGAAAATTATAATTGTTTGCTTACTCGTGCATAACATGGGCTTAAAACTAGTATGTCTTAATAATAAAAAAGCCCATAAAGGCTTTTGTTTTAGGCAACTGAGAAATAAAAGCCCTAGTTACTGTTAAGGTAAGGGCTGATTGATTAGGTGTGAAAAGAGTGAGCTGTCAAAGAAAAAGAAAAAAAGAAACCAGAAAAAGAAAGAGAGAAATAAGAAAAAGAGAAATAAGAGTTATCAGATTTGATTAAGAGGTTGAACGAAGGTAAATCTATGGTTCAATTGAAATAAAATTTTGTCAACATGTTCATGACTAAGTGTTCTACATCTTGAATGGTGAATATCAAAGTTAAAGCTTTTTAGAAATAAATTTAGAGTATACTGTTAAGTTACCTATTTGGTGAGATTTATCCAATTCTCTCTAATTATTGTTTAGCATTGGTTTTAGCTAGAGAAAAACTCTTTATATCTATTGTTTGATAATAGAGATTTTTCTAATGATCCATGATTTTTTTGCTTCTACACTAGAAGGTTTTCGACATAAATTTTGGTGTCTTTTATTTTTTTTTATGTTGTTAATTTTTTATTGTTGTTTATTTATTATGGGCTTGTTATAATATATTACTTTTGTGTTATTGTATTTATCGTTTTATACCCAACAAGTGATATCAGAGTTACAGTTATTTTTGATACATTGATAAAGTAGCAACCTAGGCAGAAGTAAATACTATTTAAGATCATAGAGGGTGATACTAGCTTTATAATATCAAATTATAATATATTGCTTTTGTGTTATTGTGTTTATCATTTTATACCCAACAAGTGATATCAAAGTTACAGTTATTTTTGAGACATTGATAAAGTAGCAACCCAAGACAGAAGTAAATACTGTTTAAGATCATAGAGGGTGATACTAGCTTTATAATAAAATTGACAATATCAAATTATTCAATTTTGAAGTCAATGATGAAGGATCATTTATACTACATGAATTTGTATAAGTTGGTATTGGGTGATTTGGCTAAACCAGCGGATATGAAAGATGAAAGCTAAAAGAAGTTAAGTAGAAAGACGTTGGCCACAATTAAAAAATGGGTTGATATCAAAATGTTTCATCATATAGTATAGAAGCCAAATGCTCACACCATTTAAGAAAATTAACAGCATTGTATAAGAAAAAAACATGCATGAATAAAGTTATACTAGTTAAAAAGCTTGTAACTTTATAATACAAAGATGGACGATCGATTACAGAGCACTTGAGTGATTATTAAGGTATGTTTAATCAAATGATTACTATTGAGCTTAAAGTGAATGAGAAAAGAAAGTGTTTTTTTTTTTTTTTGGAGTTTATTGCCAGACAATTGAAATACTTTAGTTGTGATTGTTATTAATTTAGCTCATAACTACAAGATGACGTTAGATACGGTAAAAGACAACATGCTTAAGGAAAAAACAAGGTAAAAAGAGTCATACTCTTTGAATCAAGCTCTTGTCATAGAGAATGAGGGTAGAAATATTGATAGAGTTCAAAACTTGAAAGATCGTAATAAGTTCAAACATAGTTATACTAGTTATACTAGTTAAAAAGCTTGTAACCTTATAGTACAAAGATGGACGATCGATTACAGAGCACTCGAGTGATTTTTAAGGTATGTTTAATCAAATGATTACTATCGAGCTTAAATTGGATGAGAAAAGAAAGTGTTATTTTCTTTAGTTTATTGCCAGACAATTGAAATACTTTAGTTGTGATTGTTATTAATTTAGCTCCTAACTACAAGATGATGTTAGATACGGTAAAAGACAACATGTTTAAGGAAAAAGCAAGGTGAAAAGAGTCAGACTCTTTGAATCAAGCTCTTGTCATAGAGAATGAGGGTAGAAATATTGACAGAGTTCAAAACTTGAAAAGTCGTAGTAAGTTCAAACATAGATCTATGTCCAGAGTTAAAGTAAAGTGCTACCATTATGATAAACCTAGTCATATAAAGTGAAACTATAAAATCTTGAAGCAAGAGCAAAAAGATGAAAAAGGTAAAAGTTTAGATAATGTCAGTGTCATAACGTGAATTCAGATAATAATTTAGTTACCTTAATTTATACACATTGTATTGTAATAATGTTGGTGATCCCAGCATTGATTGGATAGTTGACATAAGAATGATATATTATTATATTTCTAGGAGGGAGTTCTTTACAACTTACAAAGCAAGGGATTTTAGTTACATTAAGATAGAAAATAAGAGAATGTCATAATTTGTTTTGATTAGTGATATTGTAACATAAACTAGTAAGGACTGTATGTTAACTTTAAAGGATGTGAGACATATTCTAGATATGATAATGAAGTTGTTTACGATTAATATCAATGGTGAGGAAAGATATGAGAGTCAACCAAAAAAATGAAAAATGAAAGCTTTTCAAAAGATCTATGATATTTGTAAGAGAAAAACTATGTTGCAAAATGTATAAGATATGAATGAAATTGAATAATAACCAGATAATGTCATTGATAATAATGTTTTAGCAAATTTGTGGTACAAAAGGTTGGCACAAATAAGCAAGAAGGGGTTAGATATTTTAATGAGACAATCTTTCATTTCCTTGATCAAATGTATGTCTCTCAATTCATATGATCATTGTTTGCATGGCAAGTATCATAAAGTTTTTTTCATAAGCATTCTCAAATGAAAGAAAATAAATTAGAATTGATTTATTTTGATGTACGTGATCTCATTAAAGTTAAGTTATTTGGTGGTAGCAGATACTTTATTACTTTTATTAATGACATTTCACATAAGACTTGAGTGTATATGTTAAAAAAAAGAGCCAAGTACTGTAAAATTTTCCAAAATTTTATGCGATGATGGAAAGAATGATAAAGTTGCTCTTGAAGTGTATTTAGACCAATAATGGTAAAGAATACATATTTAAAGACTTTGAAGAATATTGTTCAAAGCATGAGATTAGGCATGAGATAATAGAATCGAAAACACCATAACATAATGATGTAGCTGAAAGGATGAACACACCATTATGATAAAAGTCATATGCATGCTAAGGACAACAAAATTATCAAAGTCATTTTGGGGTGAAGCAGTCAACACAGCCTGCTATTTATAATAGACCACCATAAGTTTCATTAAGTTTTGACATTCCAAAAAGAGTATAGGTAGAAAAAGATGCTTTATACTCTTACTTGAAGGTTTTCGGGTATAAAGCATTCATGCATGTATCAAAAGAGTATAGGCTAAAGCTTGACAATAAAGCCACATAGTATGTATTTGTCTTATATGATAATGAGGGATTTAACAACAAGATATGGGATCTAGTGAAGAGAAAAATAATAACAAGTAAAGCTGTGGTCTTCTATAAAAAATAAACCATAACAAACCTTGAAAAGAGTGAGAAGATTACAAAAGTTACTGGTGATTGTGATGATTTAACATCGACGAGGTTTTCACCTAGAAAAGCCACAGATGACGAAAATAAGTAAGAGACAAGACTTGAGGATATGAATGAGCCAGCCACAGTTAGTAATGAGCCATATGCAATTAATTTTGAGTAGAGGGAATAGTCATTTCTACTGAAAATTATTGAGCAAGGTAAACAATCCTCTCCACCAGAGAATGGTGAATAGCGAAAACCAGCATTAAGTAGTATAGAGTCTTAGCTTAAAAGATCTAGCAGAAAACATTGGCATTCCTTCAAGTATTTAAGTTCAAATTTTATTTTGGTTATTAGTAAGGGAGAGCTAGAAAGCTTCAAGATGTGTAGACTATTCAAGATAAAAAGCACTGATTAAAAGTAATGAAAAAAAATAGAGTCATTGAAAAAAATGATACATACGATCTTATTAAGTTTTCAAAAAAGAGAAGGCCATTGAAGAAAAAATGGGTGTTTAAGCTAAAAAATGATGGTGATAAGCTAGTGAGGTATAAAGCTCGATTGATAGTAAAAAGTTTTTCTCATAAACTTGGCATCGATTTTGATGAGGTTTTCTCTCCAACTGTGAAGATGAGTTTCATTTTAGTGGTAAAGAGATTAACAGCTAGTTTGACTCTTGAGCTTAAGTAACTTGATATTAAGACTGTATTCTTACATGGTGAAATATTAGAAGAGATTTATATGTATCAGCTTAAGGGTTTTAAAGTGAAAGGGAAAGAACATCTAGTTACAAATTAAAAAAAAAAGCTTATATAGCTTAAAACAAGCTCTGTGGTAGTGGTACAAAAAATTTAATTCTTTTATGGTGAGTTATAGCTATAAAATAATAATAGCCAATACTTATGTGTATGTCAAAAAATTCTCTATTGATAACTTCATTATTCTCTTATTATATATTGGTGATATGGTGATTATGTGACAAGATGCTAGTATGATTTGCAAGTTGAGTGAAGAATTGTCTAAGTTCTTTGACATGAAGGATTTAGGTCCAATAAAACAGATTCTCAGTATGGATATTATTTGGGATAAAAGAGCTAAAAAGCTATGGTTGTCACAAGAAATGTATGTTGATAAGGTATTTAGTAGATTCAACATGTAACATACTAAATTAGTTAGCACACCACTTGCCAACCATTTTCATCTTAGTAAGAAATCTTGTTTGATGACTAAGGAAAAGCAACTAGCTATGTCTAGTATTCCTTATTCTTTTTCAGTCGATTTTTTAATATATCTTATGGTTTGTATACGACCTAACATTGTTATATAATTGGTGTAGTGAGTAAATTTCTTTCTAATCCGAAGAAGGTTTACTGGGAAGCAATAAAATAGATTTTTAGATATTTGAAGGCCATTTTAAAAATATGCTTGAGTTATAGAATACATAACCAGTTTTAGAAGGGTTTACTGATGCTAACATAGTAGGTGATCTTGATGGTAAGAAATCTACTTTAGGGTATTTGTTTACTTTTGTAATAGGAGTTATGTCTTGACAGTCTAAGTTACAAAAATGTGTTACCTTCTCAACTACAAAAGCTAAATATATTGTAGCAATCGAAGCAAGGTAAAGAAATGCTTTGGGTGAAACATTTTTTTTTTGAATTAAGGTTGAATCAGAAAAGTATGTGATGTTTTGTGATAGCTAGAATGCTTTAGATTTAAGTAAGAATACCACGTACCATACTAAAATAAAGCACATTGATGTTAGATATCACTGATTGCATTCGATAATTAAGAAGCAGCAGATGCAGTTAAAGAAAGTTCATACTAATAAAAATGTGATAGATATGTTGATAAAGATACTTTTAAAGAAATGCTTCAACTTTACAGTAATTTAGTCGGAATAGATTCCTTAGGTAAGATAAGTTCTAAATCAGATTGCTATAGTGATAGATCTCCTTTTAATGGGGTTGGAGGGGAAGATTAATAAGCATGTGGGGTCTAGCCCCATATGTCTTAATAATAATAATAAAAAAAAAAACCATGGGTTTTGTTTTAGGCAATTGAGAAATAAAAGCCCTAGTTACTAATGAAGTGGGAATTGATTGATTAGATGTGAAAAAAGTGAGCCACCAGAGAAGAAAGAAAAAGAGAAACTAGAAAAAGAAATAGAGAAATAGAGAAATAGGAAAAGGAGAATGGAGAGTTATCAAATCGATCAAGAAATTGAATAAATGACAGCTATCAAATTGATCAAGAGATTGAACAGAGATCAATTTGTAGTCTGATTGCGTTAAAATTCTATTAGCACGTTCATGATTTAGTGTTCTATATTCTATACAGTGAAAATCAGAATTGAAGCTCTCTAAAATAAATTCTTAGTGTATTTGTTTAGTCTTTATTTAGTAAAATTTTTTTACTTATCTCTCTAATGTTGTTTAACTCTAGTTTTAGCTAGAAAAAAAAATTATATATTCATTATTTAATAATAAAGATTTTTTTGGTGGTTTATAATTTTTTTCATTAAAATGAAAGTTTTTCTACGTAAATTTTTATATGTTTTATTATTATTGTGTTATTGATTATTGATTATCATCTTTTTGTTATGAATTTATTGTGATATATTACTTTCACATTATTATATTTATCGTTTTAAGTTCAACAATTTTAACCTTAAATATGACGGGATGAGTAAAAGGAAATTTATCAAGATTTTCCAGTAACAAGAAGGAAATCGAGAATAATCCAATTTAAGAATCAAACGCTCTCGAAGAATCCACCTGATGGTATTTGGATCTTTTCATCTCATTGTTTAAGAATAATACATTTGCTCTATCGAATACTCCCTTGTAGGCATGGGGAACATTTATAAAAACATTAAAATAGGAGGATGTACATTGCCAATCTTTTCATATGATTCTATGGATGCTACGAGGAAGTTTAAATGACAAAACTTTAGATTAGTTTTTACGTTCCACTTCTGTAGCTTACTGTGGCTCTTTCAGAGTTGGATGATAGGTTTTTTCTTTTTATAGTTAGGGTTTCATTGCAGAAATATTTATAAGTCAAATAATAATTAAATATTTTCCCGGTTTTTGTCCTTCAACCATTATTCAATTAAGTCCGATTAAATAAGATCGGATTGGTGCCTTTAAAGAGGTCGAAAATAGCTCGAACATGCCAGGACCACATCTGGTCGAATAATGACCTTAGTAGGCCATAGATGAGGAGGGTGAGGTAATCGAAGAGAGAAAAGGGGAGAAGAGACTGCGATGGAGAGATTATTATTGTTAAAAACAAATGTTGGACATCATGCGTGACCTGTTTTGGTCCACATGAATTTATGGGCTTGTACCGTGGGTTGGGCCTAGATTGCCGCGAGGTAGAACCTCAACAATTTACCATATGTGGGTTCCTAGAAAGAGGAAGGATTAATTTCTCTTCAATGAACCGAAAGAAGCAAAGTACATTATTTGACTTCTAAGACTTTTGGACGATTTCTTCACTTCCAAATAAAGACTTTTAATGTTGTACTATATTAATTTTATTTTTCTTACAAGCATAAGCAAAACCAAAGGGATATCTTGTATTATAAAGAGCCCTCTTCCTCATTTCTTTTTTAGTTCCTACACCGTACCTAACAACATTTGAAACCAAAGAAATTGCGTGCATTGGGTTATCTTTTAAAGGATTAGTTTGATTTCAATGTTCATTTCTTTCATGTTATCATGCAACCTTTAGTTTCCTCTTTTTTTCCTTTTTCTATGAAGTAAATTTGATGTATTATGCCTACATTCCGTGCTTTGATTGCAGCTCCGAAATTTTCTATTTGAAGAGGCAAATTATGAAGAAAAGAATAATTGCAAAAATCAGAAAGTTTCTCTCGTGCACTGGTATGTATATGTCTCAAAAACCCATTTATTTTGTGCAAGGTTGATTTTTTTTCTTAGAAAAAGAAAATATTTATTATTGGCAAATAATTGGTTCAAACGACAAAAAAAAGTATATTATTTATTTATTATTTATAAGAAAGTAATTATCTATAAATTTATTAAATTTAATATAAATAAATTTGTTTCAATAGACTATAAAAAATATTTCCAGTAAAATTACCGATAAAAAATACTTATTTGATAAACCTGATCTCCCACACGGAGGTTTTTTACGTTATTGACAAAACTTATCATAAATTTTGTTTTTGAAAATAATCAAATCGGTTTTTAGTAAAATTCAATTGATAATCCCATTAGCCATTAATCTTTGACGCTTCTTGTTGTTGCTTTGCAGCATCCGGTGCTAACTCCGCTATCATCCCAAACAGCGTAGATGTACGTGAAGAATATGCCAATGCCTTCCGAACAGAATCATACAACGAGTTTTGGACACATGTCCTAGCCGTATCCCATCTAGATTCTGCCACGTGTATTAGCCCAATGGATTCAACCACTGCAGCTCGGCTTCCTTCTTATCGGCTCTTCGCTGAGCATCTCTTGGATCCGAACCAACCCACAGTTACTCGGATCCTTACTTTGATCCAAAACCGACCCCAAACCCACACTATTTTGTTAGACTATTTTTCCCAAACTGCCAACGCTTCTCTCTATTGTGGCTTATTACTAAAAGATATCGACCATACGCGTGTCAAATACCGCTCTTTTAGGACCTCATTTCAAGCTGCTCAATTCTCAGACGAAAATCAATTTTCGGGTGTTATGACCCGCTTAATTGACTTCTCAAATTCTCCTAACCCGTTTATATCAACTGCTCCATCTTCAAGCCGGGTTCGTGTAATTCAAGCCGGTTGTTGTGAATTGCTCAAACGACTTGAGTCTAGTCGCAACAAGGCTCGGGCTAAGCTCCATATAACAAACAAATTCCAGCATGGGTCGGGCATATTTCTAGTGGCATTAACGGCTTCACTAACCATAATAGTTGCATCCCATGCTCTAGCGTTGCTTGTGGCTGCGCCGGGTCTTGTAGCAGCTTCACTTGAGTTGGCCTCGACTAGAAGGCTTGCAAGGGAGTCGGCTCAGCTCGACACAGCTGCCAAGGGGACTTACATATTGAATAGAGATTTGGACACAATAAGTCGGCTAGTAGCTCGGCTAAATGATGAGCTTGAGGACATGCGTGCAATGGTTAAGTTTTGGCTTGAGCGTGGAGAAGATAGACTTCAAGCCAGTGGTGAAGTGGCGCGCCAGCTGAAGAAGAATGATGCTAACTTTACCCAACAACTTGATGACTTAGAGGAGCATCTTTATTTGTGTTTCATGACCATAAATAGGGCTCGAAACCTTGTTGTGAAAGAGATTTTGAATCCATCCTGATCTGATGATACCAAGATAATTAATCCATTTATTCTGTCCACAATGATGTAGCCCAAAAATCTCTTTACTATTGTTGATTTTTCTTAATTGTTTTCACAAAATATTAAAAAAATTCAATCAAAAAACATATATTTTCATTAAAAGAATTAGTTTCGTCGAACATAAAAAAAAAAAAAAAATTAGGAAAACTTGGGCCACTGGGTACTTTTTTTGTAAATAATAATTACGGCCGGTTACAAATCAATGCCACCTCAAAGGTTCAACTAATTACCAACAATTTTAAGCCAAGGATGATGAATATTTATTGCTCACCAACTCTTTACCGTAGAAGTCGCAGATCTGATGAACAGTCAATCAGATATTTAGAATCAATATCTACTATTTGGTGTCTCCCATGCCCTTGTCACCATCTTTTCTTGTGATATACATGAAATTACATGATATTTCCACGAGTGTGAAGTACAAAACTAAAGAAAATGAAGAACTACGAAAATTCTGGTAAATCGAGACGGTTGCACTTTCCACTTTGCTCCCCAAGAAACAATTCCAGCATCACTCGAAATTTATGACACTTCTTTTTTCTTTTAACTCCAAAGTCTAAGCTCTGTATGCTATCTACCATGTCTGGCATCATTGACAATTGAAGATCAAGCCAGCTGCATTACAATTAATCAAAGGTACTGAAAAAAAATAAAATGAACACAACAACATGAGATCTATCAGTATTCGCAGAATCAAGTCCGTGATATTGAAACATAGTGATGTCCAGTGGGGATGTTCTCCTTTGCACCGTTTATGTGTCGTAATTTTGTGTCGTACGTAATTGTTAATCGAAGTCTTACATTTTACTACAGGGGAATGCCATGGATGTACTAATGGTCAAATTTCTTTTAGACGAAGAAAAACATATGGGCCAAGCAACAAGCGTGGCTGACTTATAAAATTTTCTTTTTCTTCCAAACAAGGGTGGCTTTGTGGTTTAATCCTTACATTTTCTTCTTTGGTTTTCCTATGAGCTGTTTTGAGACGAAGAAGTGATAAAGACGAAAATGATGAAAATTTTTATTGTAATCTTTTATTTTATAATGAGCCTCAAAAATTATTTATATAAAGGTAAAATATTACAAAATAAGAAATATAATAAATAAAAATAATGGCTAAATCAATTATTATAATAAATTAAATTAATATCAAATCAATTTAAAATATTACTAGTATATATCATTGAAATTAATTTAGAATATTATCATAAGATTACTATAATATCATTGACACCCTTGTAAACTCAAGATGGTATTGTAGAGATTAACTTGAGTTTTAAAACTTGGACAAAAAATTGAACAAGTGAATGTGATTTGGTGAAGATATCTACTTTTTAATTAGCACTGACAACAAAAACAAGTCAAAACGTTTGAGTGAGTAAATGGTGATGAATGAAGTGGAAATGATTTTAATATGTTTAGTACGTTCATGAAAAAAATCAAAGTAAGCTATTTGAATGATACTTTGATATCACTAAATATAGGAGTATTGGAGTGATTAAAAACACCTATATCCTGAAGTAACCATTGTAACCATAGAAGTTTTGATATGGCATCTACAAGAACTCGATAATCAGCTTCAGTGCTAAAGTGAGACACCATAGTTTGTTTCTTACTTCACCAAGAAATAAGAAAAGCATTAAGAAAGAAATAGTAGCTCATGGTAGAACAATGATCAGTAAAATCTTCTATCAATCAACATCACAATAACAATGCAAGTCTAAAAAGGAATTAGAGAAAAAATTCAAACCAAGGACCATAGTACCCTTGACATAGCGTAAGATTTAGAAGACAATAGCAAAATGAGTATATTAAGGAGCAGATAGAAATTGACTAACCAAAAAAAACATCATAGGCAATGTTCGGACAAATAACTGTCAACTATACTAGACTATTCACCAAAGTTTGATACAAAGAAAGGTTTAAAAATGGTGTACCATAAGAAGAAGAAGGCTTCAAATTTATTCAAGTGGTGATGATGCAATCTTACTATCAGTTAAACTTGCTTGAGCACTACGATTAGAAGCATACTTTGTTTGAAACAAATGTAAGCCAGTAGAATCACTAGTGACTTCAAGACCCAAAAAATAACTAAAAAAATTAAGATCTTTCATCTCAAACTTAAAATGAAGAAAAGTCTTCAAATCTCAAATACCTTCTACGTCATTACCTATAATGATCATGTCATCCACATAAAATAAGAGAAAAGTAGTACCTTTATCAATAGTTTTGAGTAAAAAAGGCAAAACATGATTACTAGATGTAAAACCAAATTATGCAACAATGGTACTATACTTCGAGAACCAAGCTCTAGGGGTTTGCTTAAGATAATATAGGGTACATTAAAAATGAAAGACCATGTTGAAAAGTATAGATGAACTAATGGGTGACTTTATATAGACTTCCTCAACAAGATCACCATTTAAGAAGCATTTTTAACATCTACTTAATAGGTTTGTCATTTTTACCTGCAACAATAGCTAATAATAAACAAATAGATGTGAGACATGCAACTGAGGCAAAAGTCTCTTCATAGTCAATATCATATTCTTGTCTAATTCTTCAAGCAATAAGACGAGTTTGCAACATTCCACTGACCCATTAAATTGAATCTTGATTTTGTATACCCACTTTCAATCAATCTCTGACTTATCAAAAAGTCATTCAACAATGTCCTAAGTATTAGTTTTCTCAAGAGCCTAAAACTCTTTTCCATTGTTTGTTACCACATAAGATTAGAGATAGTCCCACAAAAAGTATGAGGTTTATGTAATGTGGTTAAAGTATAATAACAGTGAAAATTACGAAGTTGAGTGTTGAGTTCCCTTACTCGGGTGAAACGACGAAATGAAAGCGATATGTATGGTGAAAAGATAACTGTATCAATAGAAGCTTTAGTCAAATCAAACATAGTAGGAATGGAAGAAGATGAATCATTATTTAAGTCCGAAATACCTATAATAGTCTCCTCATTTGAAGAAAAAATAAAATATGAATCTATAAAAATATATGGAGAAAAACATGGCGAATGTAATGAGGACACATTTGTGAACTTTTTATTTTATCAAAAAACATGTTTTGAGATGCGAAGACGTTTAGACACAGGATTATAACACCTATACCCTTTATGTTCTATTTCATAACCTAAAAAAAATATTATGAGAAACACAGCCTAAGACACCAGTAGAATCAAGTGACTTTATTTGAGAAATAAATGTATGTCCTAATCTAGAATGCCATAAATCTAAAGAAACTGAAGAGTTAGTTGTTTGAAATGTAGCGATAGTAATCAAATGTTGTGGAATTTTCAAAGTTTCAAACTCAAATAGTGTTCCAATCTTATGCCCTGTCCTAATTTTTTGATCTATTAGAGGATCCTGCATAACATAGTCATATAGTTGTGAAAAATACAAATCAAGATCAAAGTCACAAAGTTAGCCAATAGATAGCAAATTTAAGGTAAGATTAGAAGCATGGTAAGTGTTAGATATACAAAATTTCGAGGTTTCAATATTACCAATGTGGCTAGCTTTAAAGATAGATCTATTTGTTGTTTTAATGATTGAACCATTAAGTACATGTATCTTGTTTTTAAACAAAAAAAGATCAACAAGCATATGATTTTCATAAGCAATATCAAACAACCAAACATTACCTGATGTAGCAGCAAACATGGCAAGAATATGAGATCAGGATAAAACTTGATTGAATAGGAAAATCAGTAGTAAAGATTATAATGGTCTTAAAAGAATACTCAAAAGTATTTGGTTTAGTGGCTATTGCTCTAGTAGTTTGGTCGGTGCAAGAATTATAAATTCAACTACTATTACGATGATATTTATCTTTACATTTCTAAATAGGATGATTAGTCCTCACACATCATGAACAACGTTTTTTAAAAATAAAGCTACTATTTTGCTTAAAAGCAGCAGCAACAATAGTATCAGTACTATGAGTTTGACTCATACCTAACCTAATTTTCTCAATATCAATTTCATATGAGCATTATCTATAATTGATAAAGGGTGTTGGCATAAAAGTGAAGATCCGGTATTCTCAAATTCATTTTGAAGTGCTATTAGAAATTGAATAACATGAATTTGATTTTGATAATTAATAAAGTTGCTAGCATCACTTTCATCTTTGAATTTCAGCTTAAAATTCTCAAACATGTCTCATAAATGTTACATTTTAGAATGAAAATCATCAATCGACTTACCTAATTCTTGATGATGATGAGATAAATTGATCAAAATATGATGTTGATAAGCAAGGGTAGTAGAGTAATGCCGTGTGGTAAGAAAATCTCAAGCATCTTTAGCCAGCTCAAATTGCCCAAAATATACATTGATAGAAAAAACAATAGTATTAGTGAACTATGTAAGAATTCGATAATTCTTACTTTTCCATTCCTCTAGCCAATATGAAAATTTATCAATGGATTATTCTTTTTCTTTTTCTATTGGTTTGTGTTTTTCGATAATAGTTTCATTCGTTTTAGATAACTATGCATAGCTATAAGCCACCAATTATAATTATTTTTATCAAGGATAATTGAAATTAGTTATACATTTTTCTCGTTAATACTCACCATTAAGTTTTTTATTGAAAAAAATAAAATAGAAATGTGAGAAGTTATGGGTATTGATATAAAAGATGAAATTTGAATATGGGAAAAAAATGAAAAAAATTGAAATGCGAAAGCAAGAAAAAAAGAAAAAGTTAGAAACAAACATTAACTAAGGATGAGAATAAGAAAATATTGATTATTCTAAGGTGATTCACCTTTGAAATCATAAAATCACTTTGATACTATGATAAAGAAGAAAATGATAAAAATTTTTATTATAAAGACTTGTATTTTATAATAAAACTCAAAACCTATTTATATAGAGATAAAATATTATAAAATAAAAAATATAATAAATAAAAAGAATGACTAAATCAATTCTTATAATAAATTAAATAAATATATAATATTCTTTAAATCAATATTAAATATTATTAAAATAATATAATTGAAATTAATTTAGAATATTACTAAATAATAGTAAAATATCATTGATAGACAATAAGAACCGCACATGATTAAGGTCCCATGCATACATCATTTTCATAGGCATCAGAAGGATCTTATAAAATGTGTAGTCCATTTAGAAAACTTTCAAATTATTTGACTCGATAAACTTTCGATAAGGCCAAAGTAAACTCGATATAGTTGCAACGTTTATAGTTGCAAATTTATTAATCATCAATTCTTTGCAAGGTGTTACTTTCGATGGTAACTCTTCATCAATGAATTAAGAGTATAGCCATGAAAGCAAATCTCATTGTTGAAAAAAAGGCTTTTAAAAACAGTTTTCAACAATGAATTATGAAATCAAGCATCTCAAATGAAAATTTCCATTACAAGACACACATTTAGTAAGAGTGATCTTGTTTCATTTTGCTATTATTACACGGCATCCTTGTAATGTTGGCGGATTTGGCATTAGAGGGGTTTTAAGTTCAGTTAATGCAAAAGATCATGAGATAGAAGGTGGGATTTGCCTTAATTTACAAGTAGTGCTACTAATTAGTCTTCTGGAAAGGGAAAAATATTAAGACATAAGAGAATACAATACTTTCAATCTTTCTTATGCTCAAATGGTGGGGAAGATTCAGCATAATTTATGACCACGACTCATATTACTATATAGTTTATTCTCTATTTTTTGAAACTTGAGTGCCTCCAGGTTTTTTTTTTTTTAATTTACTCCCATTGAGAAAGCCGAAGCGGATGGTAAAGGTGCAAATTTTGAGGTTTTTTTTTTTTTTTTTTGTAATATTGACATTTATTTTAACCATGGCACAGACAGTGAGATAGCACATTTTTACCCAACTTGACAACAGCTTCCGAAACCAGAATAGGGGACTCTGGCATATTAATGGATCACAACTGCTCTCATGAATCCCATTAATGCAATCCCAACGACATCAAGTGTATGTATGTGTTTGTCTCTCTTCTTCTATCAGTATTTCTACACTCTAAATTCTAGTCTCCTTTTTCTACCTACAATTCTTTGTATCTTCGGAAACATTTTTTCTATTTCTTCTAAGATTTTCATTTTCCTAAACCCAAAATAAATAAATAAATAACAATCATCAAGGATATGGCAGCTGAAACAGGGAAGAAGGAAGAGATGGCGAAGGTGAAAATCACCAGCAAAAGCCATGTCAAGCCTGGGAAGATTGTAGGAAGAAAAGAATGCCAACTGGTCACATTTGATCTACCATATCTGGCATTCTATTACAACCAGAAGTTGCTGTTTTACAAGGGTGGGGAGTTTGAGGAGAAAGTGGAAAAACTCAAGGATGGGCTCAGGGTAGTTTTGGAGGAGTTTTATCAGCTGGGAGGCAAGCTTGGAAAAGATGAGGAAGGGGTTTTCAGGGTGGACTACGATGATGATATGGACGGTGTTGAGGTGTTGGAAGCCATCGCAGAGGGGGTCAGCGTCGATGAACTTGCGGCCGATGAAGGCACAAGCTCTCTCAAGGACCTCATACCGTACAATGGTGTCTTGAACTTGGAGGGCCTTCACAGGCCTCTGTTGTCTGTGCAGGTAAATACTTGTTTAACTTTTTGCTGTTTGTCCATTAAATTGATATTTGCTAGGTGACAGCATAATTCTGCATATATTGTCTGCTTTCCACAAAGTCAGATCTCTGTCCAAATTCCATTCAATCACTCTCTTATTTCCTGCAATTTTCTACCAATTGAGTATTTATACTGTATCTAATTAGCTAGGTAATCATCCTCGCATGCTCATAAGCAGATTGGGATGATTATTTTTTTTTAGTCATAAGCTACATTTGACAATGGCTTTGTAGAAGAAGATGAAATAAGGAAAATCAAGTTTCTTTGGAACAAAAATGTGATAGATGTCATATAGTAATATTTTCTTCATAAAATGTACTTGTGGTGTCACTTAAAAGGAGGACAACTGGTGACCCTTCTGAATTTGATGGAGTACCAAATGGAATAAAATGTTATTGAAGTTACAGCTGTTTAATTTTATCTGTCCCGACAGTGCATACATTAATCTCATACATTAATTTCATAATCAAAACATTTGTTCAAAGATACGGTGTAGGTTTGCCAAGAATTTGAGATTGAATCTCATTTCTATAGCTGAAACATTCATCCAGAGCCAGAGGGAAGTAACTACTTGATGGTTCTGGCCTTTTCACTAAATTCGTATCACGTGATTAGACCCTGTAGTTTCTCATACCAACCAATGACCCACCTGCATTTATTTTGGGTTTTCTCCATTTTCGAACGACATAAGCCCAATTTGAAGAACACATGAACTGCTGCAAGATAAAATAAGATAATTTCTTGCACATTTCTTTCTACGATATTTTAATGGGGTTGGAACCCGAAGAAAAGTAGTCCTTGTCCTAGGCCTTTACTTTATTCTTTTTGGTCCGTTGGATGCAAATCGATTGTCAACATCACCGTCTATTTTGGATTCACTTTTCAACTGTTTATCTTGATAATGATTTTGTCCGATAGTTAACGAAGTTGAAAGGTGGACTGGCAATGGGGTGCGCGTTCAACCACTCCATTCTTGATGGAACCTCCACCTGGCATTTCATGAGCTCATGGGCCCAAATCTGTAGAGGGTCCAACTCCGTCTCTGTTCCACCGTTTCTCGAGCGGACCAAAGCCCGAAACACCCGCGTGAAGCTGGACCTCTCTCTCCCACCCAACCCACTCGCTTCATCCAACGGTGATGCCAAGGTAGGCCCGCAACTGAGGGAGAAACTCTTCAGGTTTTCCGAAGCTGCCATCGACAAGATCAAGTCAAAAGTCAACTCTAACCCACCATCCGACGGCTCTAAACAATTCTCAACTTTTCAATCTCTAGCTGGCCACATTTGGCAGCACGTAACCCAAGCGCGTAATCTTAAACCTGAAGACTACTCAGTTTTCACTGTCTTTGCAGATTGTCGTAAAAGGGTTGATCCTCCCATGCCAGAATGTTACTTTGGCAACCTGATTCAAGCCATCTTCACCGTCACGGCAGCCGGGTTATTGCTGGTGAACCCACCGGAATTCGGTGCATCAATGGTAAAAAAAGCTATAGAAGCACACAATGCTAAGGCCATCGATGAACGTAACAAGGAGTGGGAAGCTGCACCCAAGATTTTCCAGTTCAAGGATGCTGGTGTCAACTGCCTGGCTGTTGGGAGCTCTCCCAGGTTTAAGGTTTACGATGTGGATTTCGGGTGGGGAAAGCCAGAAGGGGTGAGAAGTGGTTCCAACAACAGGTTTGATGGGATGGTGTATTTGTATCAAGGGAAGAGCGGTGGCAGGAGCATTGACGTGGAGATCACCTTGGAAGCTGGAGCCCTGGAGATGTTAGAGAAAGATAAGGAGTTTCTCATGGAAGTCTAGTTTTAACGAATTGATATATGAAGAGGGTGCTATTTTCACATTTATTTTGATCATATGAAAACTTTGTTGATTGAAATGAATTAATCGATATAAATGTGAAAATAGTTTGCATTGCACCCTTTGAATAAGAACCGGAAGTGTTTAAAAATATTGTAAAATGAAGGCGACATTATGCTATCGCTACTCAACTTTATGTTGGTTTTTTCGTTTTGTTTTCACGGTGAGCAGCTGCTTTGACTTGTTAGTCAGTTAAGGGTTTGCCTTTGGCTTTGGATCGATTCTCTGTTGTTAATGCTGTGGCTTTATGGACTTAATTGATTTTCAACTAAGAGCACTGAATATGAGATATAGAAGTAGTTGGGATTCTCTCGTTTGGCAATGTTGTTGAAATCATACAACACTTGGGATTCAGGACTATATAAATATATCATGTCGGAACAGTAGTCTCATGTGTGCTCTCCTGAAGGAATATCGAACTCCCTTTTAGCGATTCAATTGGAGTAGTTGGACTAAACTGTTTATACTTAAGTTGTGGTAACAAATAGAATTTAAGACAATAGACGTTGTCAAACCAAAACAAACAGGGGGAGTAGCAGAACCTGTGCATGGCATGTGTATGGCAAATCTTGTAAAAAGACGTGTTATTAGTTGAGGATATCAAAACACCAAGGGAAAGGTGATCGGATATAAATAAACTGACAATTTTGGCTTTTCCTTGCTATTATTCGCACCAGGTCACGGTAAAATGAGCGTCGGCATTAGCTAATTTTTTTAAATGCATTAAATTGACTTAGAAAAATGTGCTCTTAAAATCGTTTGAGAAAAAGATAATATGTCAAATTAAAATTAGAGGATGTCCTTTATCACGTTATTGAAAAAAAAATGCTAGCTATGGCCAAGCCCTCCATGAATTGCAGCCAATCTCCACCGTATAAAGGCTCCGATATCATTTATTAGATCTACCTGCATACAGCTTCCCACCTGTTGCCAGTGCAGCATGTCCATGTGGGTGTATTGATAGTAGTCAATCTCATTAATCTTATCCACCTTTTCCTTTTACCAGATTGGCACAAGGACTGAAGATGTGCTACCAAAAAGGCAGCTGTTTCTGTTTAGCTACCTGTTTAATCTCAACCTTCGTCCTTGTCCTACATGTAAAAATTACAACATCTGTTGCACAAAATTAAAATTAATTCGATGACTATCATTAGACTTTCTCATTGTGAATTGGAAGTGGAACTTAATCAAATGAGAGGCTTGGACCAGAATTATCTATGCTGAGACTGATTGTCGAGGCACAGCCGCACAGCTTATAAAAGATTGGCTGAGAAGCAGCAAAAGGCAAAGGCTAGCTTAGGCAATAATTCAACTTATTAAACCGGCCATTCAAGACCACTGCTTATGGATCGGGTGGAGAAGAAGGGACAAGACACATAACTGTCCCTTCCTCTTGTTGGACGATAAAGTCAGCTAACCAATTGAAAAAAAGCTGATCCTTGAACTAATTTCGGCTATTATTTTCCTTGGAACGAATGGGAATCCAACAATAACATGAACATGAGCCATTTATTGTACGTCAAACCAGCACTATAATCTGCAGCTTGAATTAAATGGCCTACATTATGGTTTGTACTTTATACTAACCGAATGATTAATAAAAAGGCGGCCATGAATTAATCATCATCCTTACAGAAAAGAATTGACACAAGACTCACACTTTGACAAACTAGCACCAAAATTTGGCATTGATACATCTCTTTGTTTTTCTTTCCTTTGGCTCCTTTCTCTACGCCAAGGCATTAGGGAAACAGAGAGCTACCGGTTCTCATTCTTTGCCTGATGTTATAGTAGGCTTCGACTGGTAGGGGCCTAACACTTTGTTGTTACTATTATTGGTTTCACTACAAGAGAATGGAAAATTATGTGCAGTTTTTTAACGATATTTTATTTATAAACGTAACTAATTTTCGTATTCTTATGAAGATTGTGATATTAGCGACATTTATACATAAAATGTCACTATATGAAATAGTTTGAGAGGCATTTTTCTTTTGTAAACGCCACTATCTTACAAAATTTAATGGCATTTATTTTAATAAACGTTGCAAAATTTTCCCAAAATACCCCGCCCCTTCTCTTTCACGCGAACATTTCCCCTTTCTCAAATTTCCCTCGTCTTCTCTCTTTCTCAAATCCCATTCTCCTTTCTTCTTTCTGTCGCTTCGTCGTCCGGATATCAATCTTCTTGTATTGAGCTATTTGTTTTGTCAAACCTTGAAATCTGATAGTTGGTTTATCTTATATCATTCTTATATTTAATTTCACAGTTTACTTGTGGTCATAGATGAAACTGCGTTTCTAGGTCATCTTGACATGCCAAAATGCTGCCTTTTTCGATTCATAACCTGAGTTGTTCTATCAATCATATTCTTCTGGTGGAGTAGAGGTTGATGGCGTTGAAAAGTTCGGGATTGAAGTTTTTTGTGGCGATTAGAACTTAGTTAAAGAGAGCTATGAGGAGTGGCTTGAAAGAGAAGATGCCGTGGTTTATTCAAGGGATTTGGCAAGGATCTCATCTGAGTTTCTGGTGCTGAGCAGGTTTCTTCACTATTTCCTCTTCTTTTTTTTGTTTTTTAGGTCAAATGATAGTATGATCAAGGTCTTTTTTTGGTCTTTGTAAGGTCGTTACGTAATATAGTGTATTGAACATTATACTGATTTTGGAAGCTTTTGCAACTGAGAAGGCCCTTGCAGCTGCTTTCATTTCTAATTGTAGTGCCCACAACTTTCATTTGAAAGCTCTAGTTGGGCTTGAAAAAGCGAATATCAAGATAGATTCTTATAGTGGTTGCCATAAAAATCGCGATGAAAGAGGTGAGATTTTGCTTTCGTATGCTTTTGATGTTTATACTGATATGCAGTCTGATGTTAAACTGTTAAATGTTATATTTTTCTAATTTGAGCACTTCCTATAGGTAAACTACAAGTGATCCGTGTCTTTTTTTTTTTTTTAATTTTAGTTTAAATACTTGACTGCATTTTTGAGGTTACCAGTTCTCTATTCATGAGGTTTCCTTTTATATCTCTTACCTGGGTAAATCAAACTGGAAATCCACAGTGCACTACTCTTATAATGATTATGGTGGTTTGGCTAGTTAACTGACTGTAAATGTAATAAATAAACATGAAAATTAAATGACAAGAAGATTAATACAGAAACCAAACTCAGATAAATGAACAAGCAAACTAAAACCCAAAATTAATGGGGTAGTAAAGCAGTAGCATGAAAATAAATCAAACAAAAATTTAAATCTCTTGATTCAAGTAACAAGATGCTTCCTAGGTGAATGCTGAACCCAATAGCAACCTTGTACCATCCTTATCAACCCCCCAACAGTCATGAAAAATCAAAGAAACAACAACCTAAAGCAAACATCAAAATTTGAAAATTGGTTTTGGACAGCATCTGATTAAAATTTGGTTTCCACTCTCATTTGATAGTATTTGATCTCCAAATTTTTTGTGGAAGTAAGTAACTAATATGTGAACATGCACATAAATTTTCAAGAGCATTGGAAATCATTTAGTACTTAAAATTTATCCAAAACCGTAAACAGAATATGGAACTTCAGCTTGGAAAAGAGAACGGCTTTTACTAAACCTTAGATCTTGCTCAAAATATATGGAATTTTGCTCTCAAATTTTATAGAAGCTTTGATAACTCATAGATGAACAAGTACTAAAAAGCTTGAAACAAATTGAATTGAACTTGAAAAGTAACAAAAACCGAAACAAAATAAAATTCAAAAACAGAACAACATTCTGGAAATAGCTTTTAAAAAAAGATTAAATTTGCTAGCTCAATTACAACTATTTGATCAAGAGGAAGCATTGTAATTCAAGCTAACAAATAGAGGAACAACATATAAAAAGCTCATGATTTGTTGAAATTGAAATCAACTTGAAAATTAATTAAACAGCAGCTAACATCAAACCTGGAAACTCAAAAACTGTGTTGAATACAAACTGAAATTGCAAGCTCAGTGGAAAATGTTTGCTTAAAAGAACTAAAGTAAAGCTAAATAACAAGTAAAGGAATGTAAAAGAAACTTAAAATAAATTTATAGCAAAAGGAAAAACAAAGAACAAAGACTGAACAGCCAAAAACATAGAAGCTATGGAACTGCCAGCACTTGAAGTTTCAGCCAGAAAAAAATGCCGAGTCATGCATGAAGAGGGAGCTCTACTATAGCTGATTGAGAGTATTATTTGTTCAACTTGGAGTAAGTGTTCTTAATCTAAATTTGTGCAAGAAATATTGTAACATATGGGGACTTTTTGTAGTATGCTGCCTTAGACTTTTTTAGAGGTCAAAAAATGGCAGCTTGCCGCTATAGTTGGGACTGCAGGATTTGAAAAGTCTTCTCTCTTGGCTTCAGTTCTTGGTAAGATGCACACAATATCAGGGAAGGTATGCAGCCTGAGAACGAAGTTGTGTCTTTCCCCACTTCATTATATATGCATTTTGCTTTGGTTTTGTTGATTAAAATGTTTGCATTTAATGCTAGTTGGTTGTTCATGCAATTTTTTCTAGACCAAGGTTAGCTGTTACACGAGCTTTGGTGAATTGTGCTTTTTTTCTCATTTGTTTAAAATTTCTTTCGGGACTCGTCTTGAAATACTAATGGACCACTTTATTTATCCTTGTGGTCTTCTGAGAATTGGATATCTCTAGTCAAGTTTCACTTTTTGATTGTTTAAGATGCAACAACATCATCATAAGAATGCAATAGAATAATGAATGACTGTTAAATACAATTGTTGCTGCTTACATGAGAGGTTAAGCTGTGGGACAACTGCATATGTAACTCAAACATCTTGTATTCAGAATGGGACAATTCAGGAGAACATACTATTTGGTTTGGCAATGAACAGGGAAAAATATAAGGGGGGTTATAAGGGTTTATTATTAGGAGAAAGACTTGGAAATGATGGAGTTTGGTGATCAGACTGAAATTGGAGAATGTGGAATTAACCTCAGTTGGGGCCGGAAGCTACAAGTACAACTAGCTAGAGCTATTTACCAGGATTGTGACATCTACCTTCATGATGACGTTTTTAGTGTTATTGATGCTCATACAGGGACAGACATATTTAAGGTGACATTTGTGTCTGGTCATTGCAAGTTTTGCAATTGTTGAAAAGAAATGATCAATCCTTCGATTTTATAATTTGTGAGAATGCACTAGCTAGCTTGTCATGCAGAAGCAGAATTTACATATCATTAATAGATAAGGAGCCAAAAAGTCCCCATATGTTACAATTTTTACTCTTTAGGCCTCTAAGATTACATATAACTCGTCAATGGCAAATTTATTTACTCTGATTCATTTCTATACACTTGTTCATGTGAAAGGCTTATACACTGAATGATTGATAATTCCATAATAATGTTCTTTGCTTTCTCATGCCAAGTATTTTTTAAGTGTGGTTGTTACTATGTTTGGAAAAAAAAAATGGCTTTTGTATTTAAATATTTATAATATTCAGTTTATGAAATTTAAATTTATTTTTATTTCTTTCAATAAAATTTTTATTTTATTATAGTAGTATATATTGAAAGAAATAAAAAAAATAAATTTCTTACTTTAGTGGTATTTGTAGTAAAAAATATCATTAAATTACAAAATTAACAGTATTTATGTTCAAAAATATTATTAAATTTAGTAATTTTTTTTAATACAAACAAGTTAATTTCTATAATTTAACAGTATTTATGAGTAAAAATGCCTCTAAATTTAGTGGTGATTTCTTAACATAGATATAATTAATGCTCCTAACGATATTTTTAACAACCACAATGAAATATTTAACAACATTTTATAAATGTCGTTAAATATATATAAAAATATAAAATCACTAAAGACTTTTTCTCTTGTGGTGTTTCAATTGAAATCTTCACAAATGTCATTATACTTTGTTCAACTTAATTTACTTGCCAAACCATTTCACTCAACTCAAAAAAAAAAATCGATGAGATTGTTATAACGAGTAAGTCTAAAAATTAACTCATTAGATATAAAACCAGAAGTCATTACTATTTTTTTTTTCATGTGTGATTGATAATCTAAGTAAGCCTATTCTTTTTATGTATATCAAAGTGAGTCTATCATTTCTAAAAATTTTAAATAAGTGTATTCTTGTTAAAAAAATCATAAACTTGATTAAGAATATTTCAATTAAGGTTATAGCACCCGCAATAAAAAAATCTTAAACTTCACTAAGGATATTTTTATTTAAGGTTATAGCACTCACGATACTCATAAATTGACATTCTTAAATTACACAAATTGATATTTTTAAATTATTCTTTTAACCTTAATTCGATGATCTATTATTCTTAATTAATTTTTATTATTTTTGTTTAACACCTTGCTTCACCCTATCTTCACATTAAGTAACAAATCTGTTTGCTCGAAAACTCGTCATCAAATTTATTAAATATTTTTTACAAAAAGAGATATATTATAATATACATAATCAATTTCATAATAATAAAATATAATAATCAAATACAAAATTTGATATATTGTTCTAATTTTAATTTTTATCTCAAATTATAAATAAATAAAAATTCTTTTATTGAGCTCAATGTCTAAATCCTCCGAGTCTTTATCGAATTTAGAAAAAAAATTATCTTATCTAAAATTTTTGAAGAAAATTAGACCAGGTCACAAAATCCTTACCCCTTTCTTTATATTCGTCTCATGCCGTTATAACAAACCAGCCTTTCCTTCCCGGACCACCAACGCTACCTTTAATTTCCTAACAAGCGGCTCCTTTCAGTTGCCGACAGATTCCGAGCACCAACCTTCCTTTTTATTCTCCACCCTTCTAGCAAGTCAGATTTTCTATAGGGCCAATGGTAGTTTCGGGACTATAGCGAGAATACGGTTTCGGCTGTGTCACGAAACAACTATCGTGTTTGGTCGAGAACTTGGTTTTTTTTTTCTTGTGCTGCTCTTTCCTTCTCCCCTAAAATATTTTTACCGAAGCTAGAAGAAAACCTCACTATTAATTTTTTTCTTTTTCTTTTTTTTTTGTTCCTCCCACCTTTGGCCGATGCTGATTGTGCTTTTATGGAGACCTGTATATTCAGTTGGGTTATGTCTCTAAAACAGATAGGAGTTTGTATTATGTTTAAGAATTTCACCGTTTAAGAGGTTCAATCCAGAAACAATTTTATTACTAAAGAAATTTGATCCAAATCTTTTCCAGAGTTTTATCAAGACCATTTTTCTTTTAAAATTTTAAAATTTTTAACTTTTTCTTAAAATTCTTTTCAAAGTAACAAAAATAAAAAATAAAACAATTTATAGATCCTACACTTCAATGGGCTTATGCCAAAATCAATGTCCTAATGAATACTTCAATTGGGGCTTCAAAGTCCGAATCAAGCCCACAACTCGAATAATGCTATAAGACTTAAAAATGTTGATAGAAAAATTGGAACGAAATAAGCCAGACAAATGAGAGGTCCACAGATATTTTATATTCCAAAAAATTTTTAGCTAGAATGCAAACATCTCTAGAAGTGAACAAAAGAAATAAAGAGGATTCACATTCACCATCCCAAAAGTCGGCATTCCTCCACTGAAATGGAACTTGATATGAAAATGTTGTACAATTACTCTTGCTGACTACAGACAATTGCAAGAACTAATTTACAGTCATTTAACCAAAATTTAGAAGAAAAAAAAGGGACAAAAAGCTGTGTTTCTTTCTCCATTTATATTTTTCGAGGAGGTTTATTCCCTTACTCTGAGGCTTCTGTAATATTAATGGATAACTCAATCATTCTCACTTCATGGGATTACGTGACTCGTTTTCAGGTTTCTGAGATGGAGGCATCGCAGCGGCAGTTTCTTTGGGAGTAGCTGTCACCAATTTACAAACAAAACATCACAGTGAGAAAGGGAGAGGAAAGAGAGAGAAAGAAGAAGAAAAAGAACCAACCTTCATGTTGATTTTGGAATTCTAACTGGCTTTCTCCAGGGGAGGCAGTCTGGCCCTGCTGTTGAGATGCTGAAGCTTTTAGCTGCTCTTGTGCGATCTTTAGGTACTCTTCACTAGTATAAGCCTCATTCACAGATGAAGTACCATCTGCATGAAGAAGACGAATCTCCTGGTTCATTAAATTTCTTTGAAAGATAAAAATGGAATGGTAAAAGGACCAAGGAAGATCCTTCTACTAAGCCATAAACAGCAGGATTGAACACTATTGGGTAGCATTTAGTGCATGTTACAGGGTAACAGATCAAGTAATAATATAAATGAGATTCAAAGGAAAAATCTCATGAAGGATTAGAACCCTAAGGCAAATTCATGCCACTAATAACCTTACATATAAGAATATGAAGCACTCACTGGGGTCAGCCTTGGTACCAGATTCCTCAGTGCTGGCAACTGATAAAGGGGTTGGGGTAGAGTTACTTAGATAGGGACTGTTTCTATTCAGTGTATTTTGTGTTGAACTTGACATCTCATCAAGACCAATCTCCCGCTCAAGGGTGCTCTTGAATTCCCTTGAAACTTCCTTCACAGAAGAAATAATGAAAGGCGAAGAATTCAGAAGGGCAAAGCTATCACATGGTAAAGATATAAGTAAAACCAAAGAGTTCAGGCCCTACCTGAAGTTCTCTAATGGTGGGTTGAAATGCACGCAATGTTTTTCCCAGATTCCTAGCAACCTGCACTTTAGTAGGCCATTGAGATGCAAAAAGGATTTAACTTGAAAAGAATATTACCCTAACTATATAAGGTTCTGTTTAGTTGTTTGGTTCTCATATTTAGTACGTGGCTTTTGCATCCTCAAAATTGCTACAAAGTATAAGTGAATATTAAAAAGCAAAATCATATTCAAACTAAAAATGAATGTGTAGTTCAAATGTAACAAAATTTAAACATAATTATGTCATATAAAAGGAAAATCATGTATTTTGTACACAAATTTTCTATTTTTAATTATTTCAAATAAGTAGCAAAAGTAACAATAAAATGCAGCTTAAACAGTTAGTATCCAAACCTTGGCAAACTCTGAGGATAATCATTTAACTTCCATGAAGGCATCAAAATGATTGCTATGCAGTTGTAAATAAATTCTTGATGCATTCATAAGTAACACATTGCAACTTCCACTTAAAAGATCAGAGCAGCCAGGCACTGATTTGTCTTCTTTTAATGCCTTTATGGCACTTCAGACTTTGTGGATACAGCATATCAAATAATTGATTACTGACCTTTATCACAATACAAAAGGAAATGTTCAACCTAAGATTTGAATAACATGAAGTCTAATTGATAAATGTGATATATAGCAATATCAATATGTCTTTTAACTCTCCAGTCCCCACAAGTTAGATGCTTCTAGATATGGAGCCATTTAGTAAAATGTCAAGAGGGATTTCAGGTAAAGACATAACACTTGATCCTAACAATCTGGATCACTAAAGACACCTAAGAGCGCTCATCAGAAAGGCATAAGTTAGAATGAGCTCTGAAAGGACAAGGGAACTTAGAGTTTAAAGTAGGGTAAAACAATGGTCTATTTCTTTCCAGATAATGGGAAAGCCATGGGAGTCATAAAGTCAACAAAGATCATCAACTGAAATGCGTTGGGCTTAGGTTGTCACATAAAGAAAAGCTTTTCGCATCAAGTGCAATTGGGCATTGTCTTGTCAAAAGATACCACATTAAGTATGATAACAGCAGCAAGCAGTGAATTTCGGTCTGTTGATAGAACAAAATAAAACTTTCATCTCCATAACAAGGATTCATCAATGATCATTTTATCATCTAAGATTTTATAGAGCTGTCAATTAATTTAGATGGTCCAGTGGATTCTCATGTGAGAAATATCAAAAGATTCAAACACGTTTCCAAAACAAGAAACCACATAAATTTCAGGCAAAGTTAAGTTTTCTCTAGAAAATCCAACACTAGACCAGCTCACATTTTCAGGAACAATATTTTATCCACCCAACTGCTCTTAAGAAAAATTCTAACCGTCTAACACCATATCTTTCCCTGACTTATGTCAGACTTTATAGTATCTATTGCTGGTTGTTGCTTAACTCATTGGGGATTATTCATTACTTGAACCATTTATGAGAGACTAATATTTGAAAATAGTTGCCATGAGGCCTATGTTTCCAAAGCTTAGAACTACCTAAATCCAATACCCGCATGAAAATACATGAAATTGCAAAATAACACATACATATGAAGGAAAAAAACAGTCTGGAAAATCATCAAATATTACAAGCCACAAAAGGAGCAAGTGATGTGTTCGTGTTTATAATTGAAAGAACAAGTACATGTCAATAAACGGTCCCTAAGTATAAAGGTAGAACATACCTCAGCCAGACCCTTGGGACCAAACACCAACAAAGCAACTACCCCAATAACCAGAGCCTCAGGAGCTCCAACCCCAAATAGAGATGCATGAACCACCTTAACTTTACTTCTTCTGATCTTTTCTGAACCACCACCATTTCATACAAAAAAAAAAAGCAGAATTAAGAATAAAAAATAAATTAACTTTAAAGGAAAAAAAAGTACAGCTTAAAAAGGAAACCCGCATTAGGAAAAACAACAAAAGGTACCTAATTTAACAGATTTTGGGGAGATTGAAATGCTCAGATGCTTTAGACCACTCCATTGAGAAAAAAGTGATGGACCCAACTGAGGAAACCACTTGTATAAACGGAAAGTCGAGGCTTTGGAACATGAAACCAAAGGAGACAAGGAGCAGTTAGTTGATTTCGAGCTAACAGAAGATGTGAACAAGAATGCGGCAGTTGAAACTGTTGAGGCCATGACCATGCCTGTGGTCATTTGAAGAGGTAATTTTACTCTGAGTTTTACGAGAGCTTAGATTTTTCGAGGTATAGAGACAGTGGGGGGGACCAAAGATTATCTCGAACCGGAAGATGTCCAAAAATGCAACAGGTGGAAAATGATTGTCGAGAAGATTACAGCAAAATTTTCTTTCAGAGCCCAGCTCGGTTGATTTTATTCTAGGCTAAAGGCCTGCCAATACTGCTCGGATTTCATGGTTGGGCTGAGGCGTCACTCTCTTGATCAGCCATGAGTCCTGGGCTCGATTAGGGCAGTCACAGGCTCGCACATCATGTTTACCCAAATACTTGGGCGTTTCCACGATGATTAATGAAAATGAGTTACATGACTAAACATGAGCTGATGTCTGCAGGCGTGTTCCCTAAAGTAGTACTCGGGGAACTGTTCGATGCTAATCTCTTTTTTGACTTTCATATAATACTTCCATTTCAGTTACATGTACCAATGTGCTTGGCCCCTTCCTTCAATCGAATATTGCTCTCTCTTTCTCAGCTTCGTTTTTTTGTTTTCAATAATTTTTTTTGTTCATCTTATTTTGGGTTCCAACAATCGTAATCTGATCACAAAAACGAAAAAAAAAATTGCTAAATTTTGCATTTATTTGTATCACTGCCTTATTTTAATCAAACATTATTCAATATAACTATACAAGGACGGAACTAGGCAGCGGTGAGGCGATCAACCTCAAAGTTCTTAAAATTTCCTTATATTTATATACAATTTAATTTTAGATTAGCTTAGATGAGTGAAAAATTATAACTTTTTCTTAAAAAATTAAATATAAGATTTTTGTCCCTCAAACTGGAAATTATGGTTCCATTATTTTTATTATATAAATGAAAGCAACATTATTGTATTCAATTTCACAGAGATTGCTCGTTCTTTAATATTCAAACTTGGAAATTTTAAATAAAAAAATTTCCACAAAACTTGATTGAATACTTTTGAACAGTTAGTCAAAAATCCTCCTAAAGATGAAAAAAAAAATCGGAGTGGTAAAACATTTTGAACAGCTCAAGTTTAATTTATGATCTATTCAATCGAAAACATACTCTGATTTGAGTTATTAAATTCATAATCTAGTGTGATGATAGATGTTATGAAATTGAGTTTTGAAAGATGAAATGTATTGCGTAATGTTATCGAATGACATACATAATAAATGTTTATTAAAAATAAATAAATTTAATTTTATTTATTTATTTAAAAAATTCAACGAATCATTCCATTCCAACTTCATAAGAACGCCATATGTATACGATGAGGGATGAAGCATACGGTGTGCGTTTGGTGACAAAGCATCCCTGCGTATATCTGTGAGATGGCCACTTCCACCCCACCCCCTCGCATTTATATTTTGTGAGAAAGAAATATGCCTGGTGGAATTTTTGCAATATATGGGATGGTTTGGGATTTTATTATTTATAACTTCATAAAATTTGGATCAAACCTTCACCTACTTGATAGCTTCAACATGTGGTGTGCCGGTTTAGCTTTTGCCTTGTAGGACCATAGCCACACTCAGCCACACCCATTTGGGGTCAGTTCCTTAAATATCCACCGCTTCTACCCTCCATCTGGACCCACTCCCCTAATGAAGAAACTTTTTCTTTTAATGCCTGCATTTGCTTAATGAGTTATTATATAAAATTAAGATGTATATAACAAAGGTTAGTCTAATAGTGATAAAAAAATTTTCTTTATTCAATTAAAGTCCGATTATAAAGAAACAAATATTAAAAAAAATTAAATCTTAAACTAAATTGATATGAAAACATATAGTTTTTAATACTATTTTAAATAAAAATTAAGTTTAGATAAAATCTAAAAATAAAATCAAGATGCATATGATTTCCTAAAACCAACTTTAATTTTCTTTGAATTGTAGATAGTGGTAAATCATCTTATGTTACTTTTGCATGCAACAATCTTGCTTTACCTTTTTGATGAGCTACACGAGTGGGAAGTAGAAAAGTGAATCATCATAATTTGGAACTTTATAACCCCATTATCAGAAAAATAAAAAAGATGCATGAAAAAGAACAAAGGCAAACATGCATGATTTAAAAAGTATCCCTCCTCCAAAAAGATTATAAAGATTAGAAGTTGATATATGAATCATTGCCTTATGCATTCCAACTTTTCCCATCACTATCATCTTCTAGTCTTGCAGAGGTAAAGGCAATGAAATCTATGTAAAAAGTTAGAATCACAAAAAAAAAAAAAAAAAAGGTTAATAAATGGTAAAGATCAAACAAATTTTTTTCTTGTTTAACTCCTATCAAGAACTATTTTATTTTTTAAATTAAAATTTATTTTAAAAATAATGTTAGAAATCTAAATTTTTAACTTTTTTTAGATTGAGTCGACAATATATTTTATAAAACAAAAGGAGAAGGATTTTATTTGATGATAAGACAATAGTAATAAAGAAGAAAAAAGAGATGAAAGAAAAAGGTGGAATGGGAAAAAGGAGCCAAAAGATAATGGGGGTTGTGATATCATTATCAAAGAGGAAAATGACAACGGGGTAAAGAGAGAATAGTAACCAAGAACCAACCATAATCCCAACAAGTGGATGAGCACACGTGCACAACTTTGACAAAAGAGTTCCCATTGCTCCAATAAAAGTAACGGAGTTCCACTAAAACAACAAAAGAATGAATGAGAAAACAAAAAACTGAAACAAAAGTAACGGAATTCCATTTTTTTTTTCCTCTTTTGCTTATGAATAAAAAATACCCCTCGGAACTTAACACAATTTAGCGGCTTGTCTTTGCTTTTGTTTTGTTTTGTTTTTTTTTTTTTTCTATTTTCATGTAAGTTGTACTAACACAATAATTTATACATTATACTTTTTTTTAATTGAAATTTGGTTTCGTTCAATCAAAATTTTAATAAGTAAATATAGATAATAGCTAAATTGAAATTGATGAATTGGGTATTTACTATTTGTATATTTTTTTTGACAAAATGGATAGGGTAATTTGAAAATAAGTTGTTATTGTTTTTGGAGAGCATTTATTTTATAATTTTATAATTATTTAATTATAATAAAAAATTATATATAAACTTATTATATATAAATATAAATTTCATTTAAAATTTATGTATTATAAATTAATTATATTAAAATTATTATAAATAATATGCTCACTAATTTTATTAACAAGTTAGCTCACAAAGGCCAGGTGAGGTGAAAGACCGAAAGAAATGCAGTCACGAGAGTCTTGCTTGGAAGCTTTGGCTGCAGATAGATGACAAATAAAGTGGCATCATGGAAACATATTAAAGAGGGGAAGGGCAATCTCGTCAAACTAATCAGCTACCCAAAAATATGCGAAGCATTTTATCCTTTTCTTCGGCCAAAACTTCCGTGTGACTTTAATTATTGTTGAGCTCTTCTTACTATTATTTGTTTGACCTTAAAACAGAAACTATATTTTTTATTATTATAATATTTACAAAATCATATTACAATACAAATACAATATAACAATTAGAGAGAGTGAAGATAGAAAGCTGTTTCTTGTTCACTCTCTCCTCTTTATTTTGATATTAAGATTAAGTATATAATTGATGCATAAAATTATAATAAGAGAAAATAAAATGAATTATAAATATAATTAGATTAAATAGTTTTATTTTATTTTATATTTGATATATGTAAAAATTAAAATAAGATAATTTATTTATTAATTAATTTTTTTAAATTTATATAATTTAAATTATTAATATAATTTTTAAAATATAATAAAATATATAAATTTAATTCCATGAATTAAAAATAAATTTTTTTATATTGAGAAGATTAAATCATCATATACCAAAAGAATAATAATCCTCCTTATAATTTTATCATTTTAATTAGATATAAACTAAATATAATATAAAATTATTATCATACTATTTTATCTATAATCTTATGTATCAAATATGACTTTTGGTATGTTATAATATAAACTCTTATACAAGAAGAAAAAAATGATGTTAATGAAAAAAATATTATTTTATAAATTATTGATCAAAATTTTAAATTTTACAATAAAATTAAAAATGATCATGTGTTATTTTTATTATATTAACTTATTATTTTTAAACACATTTTGATATATATAGGAAAATGCTTTAAAAAAGTTCATAAATATAAAAAATAAATTTTTAAATGAAATACTTATAGACTTTAAATTGTCATACACAAAAGCACAAAAAAGAAAAGAAACTAATAATCTTATAGCAAAATAAAATTTTATAAAATAATAAAAAATAAAGAGCATAATTAACTTAACTAAAATTTCCATCTCATACTTTAATTACATTTGAGCCCAAAATTTAAAACTCCCTTTGGTATATGTGTAATTTGTTTACTTTTTCTTATAAAAATAAAAAATAAATAACAAAAACAAAATATTATCAAATGAAAATGATATTTTTATTTTCAACAACTAAAAAAATGAATGATATATTCATTTTTGTAGTAGGTTGGAATTTCTTTCATTCACTAACTTCTCACGTGAGTCCACAAATTGCACATGAAAAGAAAAATAGTTTTCTTTTTCATTATAAAAATAACAAAATATAAATAACAACAAATGAAAAAAATAAATAAAACCAGTGGGTCCCAATCATCTTTAAGATGACGTGGCAATATGCAAAATGGACGAAAACTGGAGGGGAGCTGAACCGGAAAGAAAAAAGGGCATATAGAGCTGATCTGAATGAATTGATTTAAACAAAAAATAATAATAATAATAAAGGGAAGAAAGTCACATTTTCAACTTGACAATTTTTAATTTCTTTTATTTCACTCCTGTTGTCTTCAAATCGTTGTTGAGATTTGTTGAATCATGGGAGTTAAAAGAGATTCTAAGTTACATGAAGCTGATGTTATTTGCGCATCGTTTTAAGCTTAGAAATCGAATATGAGAAACGTAAACGACAGCGTCGAGACCGTCAACGCCGCTGCCTCAGCCATCGTGTCCGCCGAGTCCAGAGTCCAGCCTACCACCGTTCAGGTACTTGTTTATATATGTGAATAAAAATCAGAACATCCACTTTTATTACGAGTACTACTTAAAAAAAAATAAATTCTTTTGCTATTTTTAAAACGAGGTCTTTTTTTTGTTGTTTGTTTTCTGATTGATTACCGAGAAAAGTACTGGAAAATTCGGGATGTTCTGATTACTTAAGCTCTGTTTTGAATTAAGAATCTCTGGAGGGTAGAAGAGAAGAGAGCAGAAAGTGGAGTTTTGGAAATTTTCTTGATCGCGTTCTTTGCTTGCTTTTTTTATGGTGAAAAGTTTGAAATTTTGTTTCGTGATTTGTTTTCAGTATTGAACTCCTTTTTTTTTTTTTTCTTCATTCTTTGTTTGGCTGCCGAGAAACCGAGGGAAAAGTAAAAGGAGTTGAAATTCGGATCTTGAGTTTTAAATTGCTTTTAATCTTAGCAAACAAGTCAATTAGCTGAGCTAGGCTTTGTCAAGGTTCCGGTTTTACTCTTGGGTTTTCATCCTTCTTAAGAATAAGCAAAAAACGAAATATCTTAACATTGGAATTTGAATTACAAAATTAAAAAAAAAAATCTAAAAATATCGCTTTACACATGTACTTTTAAGGCGCTGATTTGAGTTGAGAAAGTTTAGGTTTCTTTTTTCTTTTTAAGTAAAAAAGTAAAATTTCTGGTAGTTTATACTTCTGCTATTCCTTCATGATTTGGGTGATGGGAGCAGCTTTTCTATTCATTCTAGTGTCTTTTGTGGAAGAATTCTCTGATTTCAGGCTAGGGTGAATTAGAGCAATTTTTTTTTTCTTTTTAAAATAAGATATTAGGTTATGGTGGAAAAATATTAAAAGAAATGGAACTTAATCGTTTGAATGGTTTACATTTTATTGAGATGCCTGTGTAAACATATTCTGGGAAGAATGAAATTTGATTTACCAAAATAGTTGACCTGGCTCGTATTCTTCTTCGATTAAAAGTAATTCTAAAAAAAGTGTGTAATATGCAGTTTAATATGTCATCTTCCTTAGAATTCTGAAACAGTAATTAAGTACATTAATTGCTTGCTCACTTTGCATTTTGACAATGGTTTTGGGTTGATTTAAATGGTGGATGCTGTCAAAAAACACACAAATCCAGACTTGTTTTATTGTTTATGGTGTTTGTGTGTGAATTTTGTGCTAGTGTGATGGAACTCTTTTTTCATGTATATCACATTGTACGTGCAAAATTACCAAAGCAATATGAAAAACCAGAGTTTATTAAACATATTGCAACATTGAGATTATGCCTCCTGGCATAGAAAATTTTATCAACTTTTGATGTTGAAATTTGTCATCCTGATTTACTTATTATCATGTTTTGATAACAGACAGAGGGAAATGCTATTTTAGAGTCTGGATAAATGCCATTAAATGTGAAGTGCACTCTTGCTTTTATTTCAACCTATATGTTTATTTCTAGACCTTGAAATTTTTGTGTTGATAAAGTGTGTGGTCTATGGTATTCTACTATTCTCCAAAAAGTTTGCACGCGGCAGCATGAGAACAGATGCTTAATATTCGGTTTAAAATTTCAAATAAAATTATTCATGATTGCCCTAATTCATTACTTGAGGGGAGCTGAGGAGTAGAGACTGAAGATTATCTTCACCTTGCTCTTCATTTAGTCCTCCACCCCCATCTTATTCTTGTGGTTGAGAGTTGAAATAGATATGCCTATATTGCTCACTGCCTTGTATAGAATACTTGAGGATGAAAAACTAATTTTCTGTATAGAATACTAATTCACACTTTTCATTTAAATACAGAAGAAAAGATGGAGAAGCTGCTGGAGCCGTTACTGGTGCTTTGGATCTCACAGAAACAGTAAGCGAATTGGCCATGCTGTCCTTGTCCCTGAACCAGTGGTAACTGGAGCTGCAGTCTCAACTGCTGTAAATGCAAGTAATCCAACTGGCATTGTAATGCCCTTTATTGCCCCGCCCTCATCTCCTGCATCATTCCTCCAATCAGATCCTCCATCTGCCACCCAATCACCAGCTGGATTGCTATCCCTAACTACTCTATCAGTTAATGCCTACTCCCCCTGTGGACCTGCATCCATTTTTGCCGTAGGCCCTTATGCACATGAAACACAGTCAGTCACACCACCGGTGTTCTCTGCCTTGACAACTGAACCATCTACTGCTCCTTTCACACCCCCTCCTGAATCTGTTCAACTGACTACACCTTCCTCCCCTGAAGTACCATTTGCTCAGCTGTTGACATCTTCATTGGAACGTGCTCGGCGGAACAGTGGGATCAATCAGAAATTTGGATTATCCCATTATGAATTTCAGTCTTATCAAATATACCCTGCGAGCCCTGGTGGTAATCTCATATCACCTGGGTCAGCAATCTCTAATTCTGGCACATCCTCTCCTTTCCCTGATAGACGTCCAATCCTTGAGTTCCGCATGGGGGAGGCCCCCAAAATCTTAGGATTTGAACATTTTACTACTCGCAAATGGGGTTCAAGGCTGGGTTCTGGATCATTGACGCCAGATGGACTTGGGCAAGGTTCAAGACTGGGTTCTGGATGTGTGACTCCTGATGGTATGGGCTTGGGTTCAAGATTGGATTCGGGATCATTGACTCCTGATGGTTTGGGTCCAGCCTTACGAGATGGTTTTCTTGTGGAGAGTCAGATTTCTGAGGTAGCATTGCTTGCTAACCCAGAGAATGGACCTAAAAATGATGAAATTATAATTGATCACAGAGTCTCTTTTGAGTTGAGTGGTGAAGATGTTGCACGCTGTCTCGAAAACAAGTCATTGATATCAAGTAGAACCAAGTCAGAATATCCAAAGGAATTGGTTGCAGAGGGCAGGATAGAAAGCCATGGAATCATGAAGGATATAGAAAGTTCTTGTGAGCTGTTTATTGGGGAAACTTCCAACGAAACAGTAGAAAAAGCTTCAGGAGATGCTGAAGAGGAGCATTTTTATCAAAAGCATCGTTCTGTTACTCTTGGGTCAATTAAAGAGTTCAACTTTGACAATACGAAAGGAGAAGCTTCTGATAAGCCTGCCATCAGGTCCGAGTGGTGGGCCAATGAAAAGGTTGCTGGAAAGGAAGCTAGGCCTGGTAACAACTGGACTTTCTTCCCTATGCTGCAGCCAGAGGTGAGCTGACTTTGGGGCTATACAACTTAGTTTCACCTTGACGCATAAAATTGTGTAATAGATTTGCAACACCTAAGCTGACTGGCTTTCCAGTTGTTTGTCCTGAAGGTTGTACTTCCCCAGAGACGCAGCGTCAACAATCAACAGTCTGTATAGTTAGGTGTTGGACCGAAGGCTAGTTTTCAGAGGTCATAAGAGTCTTTATTCCTTATGACCTGAAAGAAGATCCAGTGAGGGAATGGTTCATAGGGATCAACAGTGTGGGTACTGATAATAGAGCATTTCTTTTAATATTCCTTTACCTGATGTTATACAAAAGAAAAAAAAAAGAGTAGTATTCACATATAGTGTTGTGTTATTGTTATGTTCTTCTAAATATGTAATAATGAGAAGGATGATTTCTTTTCTTATGCTAGTAAATTGCAGCTCATTTGATGATTTCTGTATTTGATATCTTGCTCTTGTTAGGCAACGACAATATGTCAGCTCCCTCTCAATAACATTCCACTACCCACTATATGCCTTGGTTCTACGTTTAATCAATCAGCTGCCAGTTGCTCATCAACAGCCAACTCAACTTGCTGTCTTGTTGCCATTGGATTTTGGATTAACTACACCATTCCGATGTACGAGTCTGCTTCGTATTAGAAGACAAATAAAAAAAGATAGAGATGAACCATATATTTCAATTGCTAATTCATTCTTGCTCCATCAGAAATTATCTTTTAGCGGCACCTGAAAACTGGTGCTACGTGTTAACCTTGCTTGGTTGTGTCAAGGTTTTTAGGAAGCGCTTGGTCATGTGCATCTAGATCTAGTTAGGCTGGTGCACAAAAAAATCTCTCTATTAGGAACTGCAAAAATTAGAAGGCTGGTCCACATTCTGTTGTGACGGTCAAGTAAGCCAGCTCAATAGGATTCTTGGGATTGAAAAGAAACATTGAAGAAAGAACATCACTTGCTCACTATAAATGAATATGAATCTTGAAGTGCTGTCAGAGAAAGAGGAAAGGGCTTTGGGGGGGGGGGGGGGTCGTCTTTTAACACAAGTTAATATTGATAGTCAAATGGCTAATGGCATATCTTTTTATGCTTATCGTCATTGCAGGTTAGCAGTAGAACTCTTAAATTTTGTTGGAAAATATCATCAGTTTGGAAGCTATAACAAAGCCCAAAAGCCAGTTCCAAGTTGCAGCTTAAGCAAGAATTTAATACATGAATCTAGAATTAACCAAAAGAATTTGCACCTGAAGCAGTCCTGCATAGCATTCAAGTCAATACGATTTTAATAGACAAATCTTTGTGGGGAATAGATGAGTAATAGAGTGAAGCTTTGGTAGATCATAAAATGATACCCATTTATGGTTGACGCCAGCATTTTTTATGCTGGCTGAGGATAAGCAGAATAATATTGGTTAGGTAGCAGCCGAGGCTAATGTCTCTGCCCAACAGAAATTGACTCTGCTTCTTCACAAATTGTAAGATCAGCGGGGGAATTTTGCGGCCTCACTTCTGCTCTGTTGCTTCTCTTATATCCTTCTGTTTTTTTTTAGTATCTGACTAATTGAGCAATGCTTGGTATTTGTCAAATTGAAACTTGATTTTTACAGTGAATCTGAAATCCAAACTTCCCATTGTATTGAGTTGGAACCAAATTCGTGCATCGACTAAGATGTTATATTTGCTATTTAACCATTTTAGCCTACTAAATTTCTGGTAATCTAAATTTAATGTTCTACTTAGGGTGATAAATTATCATTCATTTTTAAACTGGTATAATTTTATTTCTATACTTTTATGTTTGTTAAAAATATCAGAATTAAAAGTGCCTAAGGATGGCGTTATTTGCTGGGCCAACTAGCTTAGCACAAGTCATTTAAACCCTAGACTTGATTGTTTAGATTCAGTCCTACTAAAAAATATTTTATATTAATAAAAAATATAAATTTGTTATTATAAGTAATTTTTAATTGTAAAATATATTTGATAATATAAAATAGTTTAATAATAAACATAACTTAAATGGGTGCGGCGTGCTAAAGCTTATGTTTGCCAATCAAGCTTGGCTTGGTACGGTCTAGCCCAGAAATACTTTTAATAAAAAATTAATAGTAAATGAGTATTCAATAAAAAAAAATATAAAATTTTATAAAATATTTTAATTTTTAATTATTTTTTAAAAAATAAAAATTATAATAATAAAATTATATATGTTTAAAGATGAATGATAAACTCGATCAATCATCTTAAATAAAATAATAAACTTAACTTTTTTTTCCTTCTAAAAGATTTGAGTTTCAAGAGTCCTCTTAAAAGAAAAAAAAAATCTTTAAAAAATTTTGAAACATAAATGAAGAATAAAAGAGTTAATAGTATTTATAGTCCTTAAATTTTAATCCAAATTCTACTTTGATCATAAAATTTTTAAAAATTTTAATTAAATTCTTAATTACCTATTCATTTTGTTTATAAAATCGTCTAAATTGACGATAAATGCTAATTGGTATTATGTGATAACATTAGTTAATATTTTACATGACAAATGAGAAATTAAAATAGAATTCTCTTAAAATTTAAAGATCCAATATGAAATTATCTCAAAATTTATATATTTCATTCATGTATTATAAAAATATTAAATTTAAAATTATATTTATATTTTTTTGTTATAATATAGCTTATTAGATAAAATTTTATTTTAAATAAAAAATAGATATTCAAAACTTAAAATTAAGTTAAAATTTTTAAGTTCCTTTTTTAAAAATTTAATACATTTTAAAAATTTTTTTATTAAAAATACTATTTTACTCATAAGTCATAATAAAACATATTATTTTTGTGCAAAAAAATTTATTTTTTACAATATTAAATATCTTTTGTTTTTCGTTTTAAATTATTTTATAAAATACATTTTTTAAAAAGAGAAAAATAAAAATGTTTTAAATTATTTTTTATTTTATATGAATATAAAGATTTTATATTTTTAATAGATTAATAAATTTATTTTTAAAAAAGATATGAAAATTTTGCGTTATATTTTAACATGATATAGAGTTTTTAGTTAATTTTTCAAACCAATATAAAAATTTTTACTTAATTTTTTAAAATAATATGTAATTTTAACAAAATTATTTAAAATTTTTCAACTTAATTTTAAAAATCTATATTCTATTAAAAATATTAATTTTATGATAAATTATATCATAATAAAAATTAAATATAATTTTAAATTATAATGTTTTATAAAATATATTCAAAAAATATAAAAATCAAATTTTTCTTGAATTGTTTTTATCTTTTTCTTTATTTATTTTTATAAAATATATTTAAAAAAATAAAAAATAAAAGATATTTAATATTTTTATTATTATTTTTGTGTAAAATAATATTTTTAAAAGAAAATATTTTTGTTTATAAAATGATATTGAATTTTTAAAAAAAGAATTTGAAACTTTAGCCCCTAATTTACAGGTTCGTTGGAGCTTTGGGGATAGTTAAAAATCTTTGTTCCTTTGAAAACCCATTTGACTAATCAGACAATTCTCAGGAGCTCACTTTAATTTTCCCCTTAATAATTAAAAATATTAATGACAGAAAGTTTTAGACCAAACTAGAAACTCGAATCTTAATGCCTTAGGGTTTTTTCTTTTCTTTTTTATTCAATGAATAATGAAAAAGCTTTGGTAGTCAAATTTGCTATTTTGCTGTTGGAGGTAGATTGTTTTATTAAATTGTTTTATCATGCATGCCTATTTTAGCACCTTTCTAGAGAAAGGGCATTTAATATTTGTTAAACCAATATGGCATGGCATGCATGCTACATATGAGCACCTGACAATTTGAAATATAATAAATGATATAATATAAAAATGAAACGATTAAAAAATACAAAAATAATATGATTTAAAATTTTAAAAAATTCATAAATAAACTTAATAAAATAAAAAAAAATTATATTTTATTTTTTGTGTTAACATGAATTATGACACATAATTTTTATATAAAATATAATATAAATATAATATTTTACATGACATGATGATACAAATTATCATATATATATATATATATACATATGGCTGTGGAGACTCTTGAATTTTAATTCCCAACCAAGATTCACTCTATATGCATGGCACTCTCCCAAGTGCTCTTGGGTCTATCGATATCCTCTTTGTTCTCAAAACAGTGAATCTTTAAAAAAAAAAAAAATTTAACGTAGCCTTGGTTTTCTGGTTGAGGCAGTGCTAAGGCACTCATGAATCATTGCATGCTGAAGCAAAGGGAATTTTAGAATGAAATCATCTGGGAAACCTCCAAAGCAAAACTTAAAACCATCATCATTTTGTCGTAGAAGATGGAATGAAAAGCCAACTGCCTGTGCTGATTTTGTTTGTTGGAGTTGGATACTTGTCTATCCTCTAAAATCCCTAGTCTAAGTCTTAATCATCAGTTGTCATTTGTTCCCACTTTTCCTACTCTTTTTTGTTGCTTTCAAACCTCATAATTACAATTTTCAAGGTGCTTCCTGTTTGTTGGAGGACAGCCCATGCATTCATGGGTTTCCTATGAATCACCACTTTCTTCTTTTTGGGTTGCTTCGACTTGTAACTGTTATAAATGGATCAAAATTTAAAAATTACAAGAACTGTTAACTCAGAATAAAATGAAAAAGTTAACAAATTGGGTATTGGCCAAACGAAAGTCAACAAATTAGAATTGGATTACTTCGACTTGTGACGGTTATAAATGGACCCTATTGTTAGAGGGCTGTCAGCCCAAAGAGCCAGAAACTTCTGCTATCCGCTTATATTTTGGTGCCGTTCAATGCTTCATCTTTTACTTCTACACCTCTATTTGGAGTTTCTATCAAATTTTACATTTTTTTCATCAGAAAACAAAGTTTCTTTTTTTTTTTTCCTTTTATTGTTATATAAAATTAAACTACAAAATTCATGGCTAGACATTACTGCATGTTTACATTACTTAATTTCTGAAGAATGGAAATTAATCATATATATATATATATATATATCTATATCAAACAAACCCCAAAAGAAAATTAGGTTCTATTTTTCATAACAAAATTAGGTTCTGTTTGAAATTTTAGAGCTTTGTTCAGCTTGATAATAACCTTCACCAATATTTTCGACTACATTTAATGGTTCTAAAAATGATTGTATAAAATTTAAAATTTAATATTTAAAATTTTTTTATTTTCAAATTACATTTTCTTTTATAAAAAAATTCATGCTTTATACACATAAATCATTAATGAACAATTATACCACGTGATGATATATACTAGCTAGTATATATACTATTTCTTCAATCTCATTTTTTTTTCCATTTTTTTAGATATCTTAAAGTTATATTTTTTTAATATCTAAAATTCATAATTTTTATGATTTTTTATTTTTTGACATTAAAAATTATGAAATTTTAATTTTATAAAAAATTTAAATCTAATATTAAATATATTAAACTTAAAATTTTTAAAAATTTCTATAAAAATTAATAACATTAAATAATTTGAAACAGAATAAATATAAATTAAGGAAAAATTTAATATTAAATCCTTCCTTCCAGGAAGTTTCATAATCATATCCAATTCGATTACTTCTATCTATTATTATAATTGATTAAAATGAGAAAACACAAGTCTAGAAGTTTGTATATATAATCTTAATGTTGGGAAAAACAACACCCACACGCAGCAACCACACACAAAATAACAAGCTCAAATCAAGAATAAGAACACACAAATATATTTGGTTCGGCCCAACTCAAAATGATCAACTCCAAACACAATCCACTAACAAATAAATCTTTACAACTATGAGACTTTTAAAATGAGAAAAGTCTCCTAAAACTCCTTACTCAAAACTTAACCCAAAACCCAATTACACCCTTTAATAGTCAACTCACTTAGTTATTCTCTTAGTATCTAACTCTCTGGGGCTACCAAACTAAAAACAAAATATCATATTTATAAATATGAAACCCCTTATACCTTTACTAAACTCCTGATGTCAGATACAAGATAAACTCAAACTCACTTAACTTTCGATGTGGGATTCTGAGATTCAAGGTAAATCCCAACAAATCTTCCATTGACTTGAATCTTCAAACACTTCAACAATATCTGCGAAGCTAACACGCTTACCTTTCTTCTTTTCGTTCATCACAAGCATCTCAGCAACTGAGCCTCCATCAAACATGTACAAATGATTATTGACCCTATTCCCTTGTAGAATCACACTATCATTCTTGTACACTTTCAACCACTAATTACTATCATAATATGTGCACCCTCGAGAAGCTAACTCACCCAAAGCAATCAAATTGTAGTGATAATTTGGTACATACCTTACATGACGAAGTGTCCTAATAACACCATTATGAGATCTAAGGCGAACACTCCCAATGCCTTGAATCTGTACATTTTCTTTGTTAGCAACCACAATATCTCCATACTTTTCATTCTCATCCAACTCTACAAAGCAACTCCTATCATTACAAATATGAACTGTAGCAGCTGAATCTTAAATCCAACTTTTATCACTTTCAAAGTCTGAGTCTCATTCACACAAGTTGTCAAAACAATATCATCATCACCAGACACGACAACAGCAATATCACTCTTTTCTTCATCTGATTTCTTCTCATCATTGCCATTTTGAAAGCAGCCATATCCTTTCTGAGCTTTTTGCAATGCACTTGGATATGTCTCTTCTCACCACAATAATAACATTCTATATCACTGTAATCTCTTCTCTTGACTTAGATCTCCATTTTGATCCATCAATCATCTTTTGAGTCCTCCCTCAATCAAAATCCTTTACAGCTAGTGTACTCCCTCTAGGTGATGAGCTCTAAGCTCTCATAAACTTTTCATTCTCACTCAACAAGACAGTCACATCATTCAACTTCAAAGTAGACCTGCCTACCAACACAGTATGAACTAAAGGCCTATAAGACTTGGGCAAAAATGGCAGCAAAATTAAAGCCTTCTCTTCATCTTTTAACTCATCAACAAAATCGCTAGCAATTGAAAAACCAATCTATTAAACTCATTTAGGTGATTATGAAGACTCATACATTCTTCTATCTTCAGAGAATATAGATCCATCTTCAAACATAATCTATTAGTCTGACTTTGAAGGATATATACCTTCAAGCTTATCTTATAAACTTTTTGGTGTACTCTCAGTCAACATACTGTATTTTACTTCTGGAGCTAACGTCAATTTAATAGTACTAACAACTTTCTTCTGAATCCTATTCCAATTAGCATCAGACATTCCTTCAGGCTTACTACTCTCTAATGCTTATCCAACCCTTGTTGTACTAACAGATCTTGAATCGTACTTTATTATAACATAAAATTACTCTTTCCATCAAATAACGGAATCTCAAACTTAGGTATAGGCATACCAGACATACCTTCTTCAGACATCTTGAAACATAGCTTCACGATCTCTTGGGCTCACGAATCTTAAACCTCGAACCTCAAACCTCGCTCTGATACTACTTGTTGGGAAAAACAACACCCACAGCAGCAACCACACACAAAATAACAAGCTCAAATCAAGAATAAGAACACACAAATATATTTGGTTCGGCCCAACTCAAAATGGCCTACTCCAAACACAATCCACTAACAAATAAATCTTTATAACTGTGAGACTTTTAGAATGAGAAAAGTCTTCTAAAACTTCTTACTCAAAACTTAACCTAAAATCTAATTACACCATTTAATAGCCTAATCACTTAGCTATTCTCTTAGTGTCTAACTCTCTGGAGTTATCAAACTAAAAGTAAAATATCATATTTATAAATATGAAACCCTTTATACCTTTACTAAATTCTCGATGTGAGATACAAAATAAACTTAAACTCACTTAACTTCGATGTGGGATTCTAAGATTCAAAACAAATTTCAATACTTAATCTATAAAAATAATAATCTAAATCTATAAAAATATATTATCTTTAATAATAAAACCTAATTCTTGACTTATTCGATAAATCATAGAATGCGATCCAAATCAGACACCTTAAAAAAAAAACAATTAACTTATTTGATCAATCATAGAATGCGATCCAAATCAAACACCTTAAATAAACAATTAACCCGTATCTAATGATATATCCACTGACATCTTGTAAAACTTAAATAAAAGTACTTATTCCACTGGGTTGGACTAAAATAAAATAAAAGTGGCCATGCTTTAAGTTTAGCCTGACATCACATCTTGGAAATTTTTAGAGTTGTCCCAGTCTACCGGTGTTTCTGAACTTGAATTATTGCCTTGACTTAACTACGTACAAAAAACCTTCCGTCATTGCCTTCCCACTGGCGGACTATGGGACTCTTAATGCTGCCCACATTTGTTGCTATTGGTAGTCATGCGACGCCCTTTAACTTTGTATTGGTTAAATATAAAGATATGATAGATGAGATTTAAATTTATATTTGAGAGATAAATTTAAGGAAATGATAGTAATATGTTTTTTTTTTTATAATGTTAAAAGAGTGTCTACGAGTTGTTTTGAGTAAATTTAATAATTTAATAATTTATATCATATAAAATAATAAAATATTTATATTAATTTTATATTTTATAAAAAATTACATATTACATTTCATTTGAGATGAAAAATATAAAATACATTTTTTCAATTAAACCTATATATGTTTATACTAAATTTTAACCTATATCACTTTTATCTATATTTTTATATTATTTTTGTCTTGTATTATTATGTTATGTTTTGAATTATTTAGTCTAACTATGAGTCAAAATTTTTTTTGTTTTACCATATCTATTCTCCCTATTTTTGTTGTAAAATTTATTAAATTAAAAAAAAGAAAAAAAGAATGAAATATGTTTGTATTAATTGCCTCACTTTTATTGTAAAATTAATCTAAAAATATCAAAAACAAAAAAACTATAAAAAGTGAGAAAAGGATAAACAAAAAAAGTAGATAAAAAAACTAAAATTACGTAAAAAAGAGAAAGAAAAAAGCTAATAGAGGGTGCTATATTGACAATTCATATTGAGTTTAAAATATAAATTTATTAAATTAAGATAAAAATTATTTTATTAATATAATATATTTATGTATAAAACTAAATAAATAATAAAAATATATTTTCTAATGATAAGGACAAAGTACCATAAAAGTGTTTTTATTTGATCTCAACTTTCTTTAAAAAAATTTTCTCATCTAAATTTAATCTTGATTTAAAAAATATCCCTTATCAAATTAGGTTGAATCAAAATTCGTAACATACAAATTATTTTCACATTTTTATCAATTAACACCTTACATTGCAAAAGTTATCTAATAAAAAATAAAAAAATAAAAGATAAAAACACTCAAATAAGATGTCACGCCGACACATTCATAGTTTTTTTAATTATAAAATTACTTTTATTTAAAACAAAAATGAAAAAAATACTTGCAAAAAAGTTAAAGTAAAAAGTTTAAAAAGGAAAAAAAGTAAATGAAAACTTATGGAGGATACTATGCAGACATTTTAGTTGAGTGGAGACCCATGAGATACCAATTGTTTTGTTGTTACTATTAATTGGTTTTTTTTTTGTAAAATTTATCTAATTAAAAAATTGAAAAAAAAAAAAAAAAAAGCAAATTGGGACATCATGTGGGCGCCTACATTATTTTTCATAAATTTATCTAAAAAAATAAAAAAATATATATGAAAATGTTAAAAGAAAAAGACAAATAGTAAAAATAGTTAAAAAAAAAAAGATAGTATGTTGAGACTTCGAAATGAGGGCTAAATATAAGTTAAAATGAATCGAATATACATAATGTATGAATAGATTAATGGATTAAATTTTATTTATGCATAAATAAATTTTTTATTAAATTAAAATATTGAATAATAACTTTATTAATATAACATATATGTAAATATAAAAGTAAATAAATTATTTAAAATATAATTTAATATATATAGTTAAGATAAAAGGAAACACCATACACTAGCATTCAACTTAGACCTTAATTATTTATAAAAAAAATTCTTGATTTGATCCCAAAATAAAAAATAAAAAAAACATACCTATTAGATTTAAACGAATCAAATCCATCAAATATAGATTGTTTTATTATCTATACCTCAATTAAAACCTTTCATAAAAAATTAATTTATCAATTACCTTTGTTGTTAATTATCTGATTAACAACGATGCAATGTTAACAATAATGATTTTTTTTTATAAAATTTATATAATAGATTTATATTTTTTAATTTACGTTTTCATTTTTATATTTAATATTCTTTGTTCTATTGTAATCATTTGCAAAGTCAATTTGATATTATTCACAAAAAATATCATTTTCTTTATACATAAAATAAAAAAAAATGCTTGAAAAAATAGTAAAATATATAAAATATAAAAAAACAAAAAAAGTGAAAAAAAGGGCGTTAGCGCCGTTGTAAAAGAATTTTTATAACAAAATATATAAAAATAAATAAAAACTAACTAAAAAATGGGTCCCACAATAAAGCTACGGGGCCCATTGAAAATGTTTTTATAATAAAACATATAATAAAAAAAATAAATGGGTCCTAAAAATAAGTGTGGGCTGTATCATTAAAATTATTTTTTATAATAAAAAAATTCTAAAAAAGCTTGAAGAGCAATGTGTAGCCTATACAGTGCCAACCCATTAGTAAAAAAAAATTTAAAATAATAAGTCCTAAAAAATACAAAACAAAAAATTATTCAATAAAAAATCATAGTCCCCATTAAAACCAAAAAATGTAAATATATATATAAAAGAAACTAAAAAAGATGAACGCTTTTAAAATAATTAGTGCATAAAACACGATTTCGCATAGATTTGTTATAATAATTTTTAGTATTTTGTTGAATTGAAAGCTTATTGATCATTTTTCTAACATAAACAAAACTAAGACTTCAAGAAAGAATAGTAAAATTTTAAGAGATACTAGTATTAAATTTTAAAGTAAAGAAATCAATAAGCAAAACTAATATGTAAAATTATAATTAAAAAGAATTTAATAGATGTCTAACTTGATTTTTAACAAAAAATGTGAAGAATAAAAATTACAACTATAATGCTTTCTTTAGAATTGTAGGATGGATCATACTTAACCTAAGTGATAATCATTTGGGACCTTAGAGCATAGAAGTGAAACATAAGAAAATCTAGGTGCGAAACCAAGATGTTTGCCTCTTTTGGCCCAACACCTTACTCCCAGCACTATTTCAGCCTAAATCAAATCCCCTTAAATCTTACTGTAGCACATAGCACATATAAATCAAGTTTATACCAAAGCAAGTAAGTAGCCATTAAATTTTCTGCTAAATTAAGCTCCAACATTGATGCTTTTTCATTAAACTCATTAAAAAAAATCAATATTTAACTTATCAGAATTAATCACTAAACAAAATTTAGAAGTAATAATAATTTCTTGAAGATAGTCTTTATATATATATATATATAAGCTATTTACCTTACTTGAAAACATCAACCGAGGCTTGAAAGCCAACTTTCATGGTTAGTCCAAAAATTGAATCTTTAGCTTTCTCACGAATGCCACAAACTGTATAAGCTTTCACCTATCAAATCAAATTAAAGAAAAAATAAAGAACTTTAATGCATAGCTTAGGAGCTAAAACCCAAACAATCTACAAGTATGTATTACTCACAAATTTCCCTTGCTTAAACCATTTATTAGATGGATTTAGCTCATTTGAATATTTCCTTCAAAAAAAACCTATATTTTTATTCAATCATGACTAATGCATTACATTTTAAGGGGGAAATTGTATTGAAAGATGAATGTAACTCCATTCAAAATAATTTTAGACTAAATTGATGTTAAAAAAATAAAATGAATAGATTATATACACCTATAGTTAAAGAGATTACTTAGACATATTTTGCTATTACCAAAGTACTAATGCAAGTATCGATATGTTTTCTAAAACTCTCATTTTGAAGGATGATTAAAACTAACAAAATAGAGGAGAGCAAATTAGTATGAACTCAACAATACCTTGTAACAACTTGTGTTTGTGAATAGGGTTAAATTTTTCAAACATCCAATATTGTTAATTTGTCATCCTACAATAAAATAAAACAGAAAAATTGTGATTACATAAATATTTGCTAAAATGATAAGTAAGTCAATAGCACAATAATCGGTTTACCTTTATTAGTCTATGCAACTTGAATACTTACACAACAAAGACTTTTTGTTGGCTAAAAATAGTAATATACCAATTAGTATCACATCAAAAAGCACAGTTAGCAACAAATGTTAAGTGTATTTGGAAGAGAAACCTCTAAACTGAGTTCTAGCATCATTCACCATAGCATGAAAATTAAAAGTAGGATCACTAAGAGTAGTTCTCAAGCTTTTTTAAATTCTTTTGCTAGCAAATTTTGTAAAGAAAAGCGTCCCCAACCTAATCTTTAAAATAATGATATTCCCAATAACTCTCATTTCAAAATCCTAATCAATCCAATTCAAATAGCTAACTTTCCACAATTTATATAGAAATAAATTGTTCATGCACCAGGTTTTACATTACATCACTCAAGACAAACATATTTTGAAAGCTTTAAATTTTAGCTTTTTAACTGAAGCTTACTCCTTTTAAAACCCAAAACAAAGAAACAAGCAATAGAATACTAATCTATAAGCTTAACAGTAATCTAAAAATGAAAAGAAGTTCATACCTTACCAAAAATAAAGAAAAAGGAAAAGAACCCATGAGCTTAAACTATTTTAATAACATAAATGAAACTAAGAGTATAAAAAAAATCTAAAATGAAAGAAATACCCAAACTATATTTACCTTTAATCTTACTTTTCTTGATTAGATTTTTGCATTTTAAAAGTTGGAGACTTTGATCGATCACACTTTAAATATCCCAAAAAGTCAGCTTCTCTATATATATATAAAAAAAAAGACAAAAAAGAATCACAAAGAGTCATTAGGTGAACATACATGTAAAGTAATTTGATAAGTAGAATTAAGAACAGAGAGAGGAGAATAGCTCATTATTCAATAATTAAAGACCTCTAATTACCCCAAGTTGAAAAGCCATATATGAGTATTATTATAAACTATAAGTCATGTCCTTAATCAATTTTTAATTTGTTATAGGCTTTAAAATTAAAGTGATAATACCTCATTATTTTTATTTTCGTTTCAAGGTAATAACAAGACTTGACAAAAAAAAAAACCTTTTGCGACAGGCTTGCAATATGACAATTTCAAGAATGAAAAAATGACTAATGAAATACGAATTAGTGGAAAAACGTATCACACAAACTTCTTAAGCACTTCAATTATTGAAAATAACACTTGAAAACATTTAGCACTTTTTTTGTTCAACAAAGATGTATAATTGTAACCATGAAACAAAATTTGTATTGCACATACATGTGTAATAATTGGGGGAAAATGCCAAATCTTTCTAGAATACATATTTTTCAAGAAAAAGGTCAATTAGATTCAAACTATATTTAAGGGAATGAAGTATGCATCATAAACTAGCTTTTTTTGTCAGCTTCTAATGGATCCTAAGGAGCTGATCACATGAGGGGCAATCTCTAGATAACAATCCTTTATATAAGTACCTAGAAATAACATAACAGTCATCACTTGTTATTCATTTGCAATATCAAATATATGACTATAGAAAATGTGTTTGTAATGAAAATAATTGTCAAAAACAAAGATAGTAATAACCAAACTCTATCAAGAAAAAAAAAAAAGGACCCAATATCCTTTTAAATGGTTAGAAAGCAAATCTATCATTCGCAACATTTTTTATATACTGAGTAACATGGTTTACAATCAAACTTTTAATATAAATAGTAAAAATGTAAAACCATAACGGGAGACTACATTGAGGATTAAGCAAACAGACTAGATTTTATATTGATCAATTACTAACATAATTAAATCTTTATTAGCTGGGTTTAAAAACATAGCATGAGATTCTATAAGTAAGTCTTTATGTTCTTCTTAGAGTCTACATGTTTCTATGTTTGTAAAATAGTTTGATCATGTTTTGCTACTGAGTATAGCTTTGTTTGTGAGTATAGCAGCAACTGTTATTTATTTGGATAAATAAAACATTTTACTTATCCAAAAAAAAATTATTGAAATTGAGTTATTTTGAAAAAGTTGTAAAATGTAGGAAATTGGACTCATATCATCAACAATTAAAAAGAGGGAATCGACATTAATATTTTTGGCAAATATCATAAAAATCATATGCGTAATTGGGAATAAAACATAAAAATATATAAATGAATTGTAATTTAAACTAAAAAAAAAGATAAAAAAGAAAGGAATGACTCACTTAATAAGAATATCATAATACTCGGGATCTAAAGTAGAGAACATTCTTTCAACATATTTTGTAACCATTAATACTCTATGCACAACTATCCAATTTGCAGACTACAAAGCCCAAATCCAAAAAAAAAAAAGTTTAATTCTTTTTTTAATTAAATAAAAATTTTTAAAAAATTTCTACTTTTTTTCGAAACGTTGCATCACTCATCTCAGGTCACAGGGGGAGAGCCCTTGAATGCAGTTTTAAGAACTTCTATGGGCTTAGTCTTGAGATAAGAACAAATCAATGCATATAAGCTTCTACAAATTTCTCTACTTTTGCCATCATTGCAAATTCATTCACTCATTTGATTCAAGACTTGCCTCCAGAACAACATTTAATAATATCTGCATAAAAAAAACACTAATTAAACAAAAAACACAAACTAATTTACAAAAAAATCCAACTAACTATCATCCTAGCAACATGCAACAAATATTTTAGACAAATATTTAAAAAAAAAAACCAACACGCGAACCCATTTGGAAAAAGGAAAGGTTGTTGTCCTTTATCCTTAATGCTAAAATGACATAAACAGAGAGATAATTAATAATTCAATGGTAATAAAATTATACAAAAAACCCAATTTATCATTCTGAGTGAATCCACTACTCACATTCAGAACATCTCAAATATATCACCATTTTTCCCTACACAAAAAATAAAAGTATAATTCACACCATCAAACATAGAAAAAAAATCATGTTAATAGCACCAAAAAGTAAGCAAATTTTTAATCAAAATTGGGCTTCTAGGAAAAATATTTTTTATTAAAGAAGTAAATATTGATGATTGAAAAAATATGAACTAAGTTTTTTTCAGCTACAATGAAAAAATCACAAGTTTATTGGTCGATGATGCTAAAACCTAAAGATCTAGTTAAAAAAAAGAAAAAAAATAAAAAAGGTAAAATATGAAAAAAAAGAAAAAATAATAGAATCAAGTTTAGGGGTCATGAAAAAAAGCTTTCAAAGACATAAAAAATAATTAAAAATAAAATAGCAAAAAAAAAAAGATAGTTGTTGAGTCGAATAAAGAATTAAAGCCTAAGAAAAAAAGTCAACTATCATCACTAGGATCTTCAAGAGATTCTTTTTATATAGGGTAGTATTGATGGCTTCTAACCCAAAAAAATATTTTTAAATAATAAATATATAAAATTTTTAAAAATATAAAATATAAGTCAAATGGTAAAAAAATTATCAAGGGAAAAAATAGGTGCTACCATTCAAAAATAATGGGTTATGAAAAAATATTTTATAATATTATATATTTAAAAAATATAATATATTTAAAAAGTTGAAAAAGCAAAAAAAAAAATGGAAAGAAAAATTAGTTTCACAAAAAGTAACAAGCTTAAGTTGAAAGTAATAAACTTAATTTAATAATATTATATATTTAAAAAATTAAAAAATAAAATATAAAAGAATAAAAAACAAACCAAAAAAAGGTCCAACAAAAAATAATAAGCTCCACTTGAAAAAAAAAAAAAAAGCAAACGCCGGATAAAAAATATGGGTCCTAAAAAAAATGATGGACCCTACTTGTAAGAGAAAATATTAATAAAATATATATAAAAAAAGTAAAAAAAAAAAGGTGGCCCTTATACAATGCCCCCGAACATTTGCTAAATTTATATGTTAAGTATTTAAAAAATTTAAAAATAATAAAATAATACGAATTTTTCTTTGCATTTTAAAAAGCCCAAATTCTTTAAGAATAGAAAATATATAATTGATAGCGCGAGAAAAGAAAAGGGAAGATAAAATGAACTCTTTTTTTGCAAGCATCGGTATCATCGAGAATGGTAAAATCTTTCATTTCCATCAATTCATCTTCTTTCTTTTTTTTTTTTCTCATTCCACTCAAGCCTTTGACTTTTTCTTTGTGGTAATCTTTTTTTATTAACTTTCAAGTGATCATGGCAATAATGGTGTTTGTGGGCGGGTGGATTGGTAGGTGAGTAGATGAGTTTGATAAAGACTTTGAATTTTTTTGCACAGGAAGAGATGAGACGAATATAGGAGAATGGGAGAACAAAATGGAAGGAAATAAGAAAAAAAAACAAGAGCCTAATATGGGATGGAAAATTGTACGAGTCTACTTAGTATTTGAAGAAAAATAAAAAAAGATGAAAATGAACCATATATTTCAAATTGCTAATTCATTCTTGCTCTATCAGAAATTATCTTTTAGCGGTACCCGAAAACTTGTGCTATGTGTTAACCTTGCTTGGTTGTGTCAAAGTGTTTAGGAAGCGCTTGGTCATGTGTATCTAGATATAGTTAAGTTGGTGCACAAAGAATCTCTCTATTAGGAATTACAAAAATTGGAAGGCTGGTCTACATTCTGTTGTGACGGTCAAGTAAGACAGTTCAATAAGATTCTTGGGATTGAAAACGTACATTGAAGAAGGAACATCACTTGTCACTATAAAAAAATATTAATGATGAAATGTTGTCAGAGAAAGAGGATAACGCTAGTGGGGGGTGGTCTTTAACACAAGTTAGATTTGATAGTCAAATGGCTAATACATATCTTTTTATGCTTATCGTCATTCCAGGTTAGCAGTTGAACTCTTAAATTTTGTTGGAAAAAACCATCAGTTTGAAAGCTATAACAAAGCCCTTCCAAGTTGTAGCGTAAGCAAGAATTTAATACATGAATCCAGAATTAACCAAAAGAATTTGCACATGAAGTAGTCTTGCATAATATTCAAGTCAATATGATTTTAATAGACAAATCTTAGTGGGAAATAGATGAGTAATAAAGTGAAGCTTTGGTAGATCATAAAATGATGCCCATTTATGGTTGATGCCAGCATTTTTTATGCTGGCTGAGGATAAGCAGAATAATATTTGTTAGGTAGCAGTCGAGGCTAATGTCTCTGCCCAACAGAAATTGACTCTGCTTCTTCACAAATCGTAAAATCAGTGAGGGAATTTTACGGCCTCACTTTTGCTCTATTACTTTTCTCATATCCTTCTATTTTTTTTAGTATCTGACTAATTGAGCTGCTAGGAATAATGACTCAAATCTCATAAGAGATTTGTTTAGGATTTGTTAAAGATTATTTGAGATTTGTCAGATATTGCTTGATGGATAAGAAGACTTACAAAGGAAGAATTCTAAGAGAAAAAAGATTTTTAATAAGTAAGTTTGACTTGTTAGAGAAGAATTCTAAAAAAAAAGAGATTCTTGATAGGCAAATTTAATTTACAAGAGAAAAATTCTAAGAGGAGAGAGATTCTTAATGGGCAAGTTTGTATGGTTATAAATAGGTAAAGTCTCTACATGGTTAAGTTTAAGAAAAAGATGTAAGAAAGTTATAGAGTTTTGTGGGATAGACACCTCATAAGAGTATTGAAGCTCTACGTCTTATGGGTATGTATGTTTGTTTATGAGTGGACTAGAGGAGATTGAGAGGGTCTACATAAGTATGATGTATAAGAGCATATGAGTATGTATTTGGTTATGTTGAAATGGTACATAAAGGTTTGGATTTATATTTATTTGGATTAAAAATACTTCATAAGACTAGAGGAGATTGAAAGTGTCTTATAAGTACTAATTGTTAAGTGAGGTTGATGATTTGATGTATGTTTATAATTCTCTACAACTAGTGGATCTTGTTTCTCATTCGTGGATGTAAGTTAGTTGGATCGAACTACGTTAAATTGTTATCTCTTGTGTGTTTGATTTATTATTTGATTTTGCTTCATTTAGTATGATTGGATTGGAGGCTTTTAGCTCAATAAATGGTATCAGAGCTGTGGTGTTCCTCAACAAGTGGTATCAGAGCTGAAAGTTTGAAACGTGAGAAGAGTTGAAGATTCAAAATGTGAAAAGAGCCGAAGGTTAGAGACGTGAAAAAGCTGAAAGTTTGAGATGTGGGAAAAGCTAAAGGTTTAAGATGTGGGAAGTGCATGGTTTGAGACATGGAAAGAAGCAAGTCCAGAAGAGCTCAATTCAAGAGAAGAGTTCGAGTTTAAGTTTTGAAGATTGAGAATTGATTTGTATGAAGCGTGAAGACACAAGAGAAGAGAAGATGATTGTGAGACTTCCATTGCAGGTAGAGCCAAACATGTCTAACATGAAGACAGATGATTGATGAAATTTGAGTCAAGGTGAAGATTGTTGAAAATAATTACTCAAATCTCATAAGAGATTTGTTTGAGATTTGTTAGAGATTTATTTGAGATTTGTCAGATATTGCTTGATGGACAAGAAAACTTGTAAAAGAAGAATTCTAAGAGAAAGAATATTCTTAATAAGTAAGTTTGACTTGCAAGAGAAGAATTCTAAAAGGAAAAAGATTTTTAATAGGCAAGTTTGACTTACAGAAGAAGAATTTTAAAAAGAAAGGGATTCTTAATGGGCAAGTTTGTATGGTTATAAATAGGTGAAGTCTCTACAAGATTAGGTATGAGAAAAATATGTATGAGAGTTATAAGATTTTGTGGGATAGACATCCCATAGGAGTATTGGGGCTCTATGTCTTATGGGTATGTATGTTTGTTTGTGAGTGGACTAGAGGAGACTGAGAGGGTCCACATAGGTATGATGTATGAGTACATATGGGTACGTGTTTAGTTATATTGAAATGGTGCACAAGAGTTTTGGTTTGTGTTTGTTTGGGTTGAGAATACTTCATAGGACTAAAGGAGATTGAGAGTGTCTTATGAGTATTGATTGTTGAGTGAAGTTGATGATTTGATGTATGTTTGTAATTTTCTATAACTAGTAGATCTTGTTTCTCATTCGTGGATATAGGTTAGTTAGATCGAACCACGTTAAATTATTATCTCTTATGTGTTTGATTTATTATTTGATTTTACTTTCGCTGGTATGATTAGATTGAAAACTTTTAGCCTAATAAATTGTATCAGAGCTGTGGTGTTCCCTAACATGAGCAATGCTTGGTATTTGTCAAATTGAAATTTGATTTTTACAGTGAATCTGAAGTCCAAACTTCCCATTGTATTGAGTTAGAACCAAATTCGTGCATAGACTAAGATGTTATATTTGCTATTTAATCATTTTAGCCAAAATTTATTGTTTTTAATAAGGTCTAAATTTCTGCTAATCTAAATTTGATTTTCTACCGAGGGTGATAAATTATCATTCATTTTTAAATTGGTATAATTTTATTTCTATACTTTTATTTTTGTTAAAAATATCAAAAGTAAAAAAGCCTAAGGGTCGCGTTATTTGCTGGGCCAGCTAGCTTGCACAACTCATTTAAACCCTAGACTTATTGTTTAGATTCAGTCCTAACTAAAAAATATTTTATATTAATAAATAATATAAATTTATTATTATAAGTAAATTTTAATTGTAAAATATATTTGATAATATAAAATAGTTTAGTAATAAACATAACTTAAATGGGTGCGGCGTGCTAAAGCTTATGTTTGCCAACCATGCTTGGCGTGGTACGGTCTAGCCCAAAAATACCTTTAATAAAAATTTAATAGTAAACGAGTATTCAATACAAATAAATATAAAATTTAATATAATATTTTAATTTTTAATTATTTTTTTTAAATTATAATAATAAAATTATACATGTTTAAAGATGAATGATAAACTTGATCAATTATCTTGAATAAAATAATAAACTTAACTTTTTTTCCTTCTAAAATAATTTGGATGAAAAAGAGATTTGAGTTTCAAGAGTCCTCTTAAAAGAAAAAAAAATTCTTTAAAAAGTTTTGAAACATAAATGAAGAATAAAAGAGTTAATAGTATTTATAGTTCTTAAATTTTAATCTAAATTCTACTTTGATCCTTAAAATTTTAAAATTTTAATTAAATTCTTAATTATTTATTCATTTTGTCTATGAAATCATCTAAATTGATAATAAATACTAATTGACATTACGTGATAAAGTCAGTTAACATTTTACATGACAAATGAAGAATTAAAATAAAATTCTCTTAAAATTTAAAGATTAAATACGAAATTATTTCAAAATTTTATATATTTCATACATGTATTATAAAAATATTAAATTTAAAATTATATTTGTATTTTTTGTTATAATATAACTTATTGAATAAATTTTTATTTTAAATAGAAAGTAGATATTCAAAACTTAAATTAAGTTAAAATTTTAAATTCCTTTTTTACAAATTTAATACATTTTAAAAAAATTTATTAAAAATATTATTTTACTCATAAATCATAATAAAACACATTATTTTTATCCAAAATTTTTTTTAAAAAAATTAAATATCTTTTGTTTTTTCATTTTAAATTATTTTATAAAATACTTTTTTAAAAAAAGAAAAAATGTTTTAAATTATTTTTTCATTTTATATGGATATAAAGATTTTATATTTTTGAATAGATTAATAAATTTATTTTTTAAAAAGATATGAAAATTTTACATAATATTTTAACATGATATAGAGTTTTTATTTAATTTTTTAAATCGATATAAAAATTTTTACTTAATTTTAAAAAATGATATGTAATTTTTACAAAAATGTTTAGAAATTTTCAACTTAATTTTAATTTTTTAAAATTTATTTTCTATTAAAAATATTAATTTATTGATAAATTATATCATAATAAAAATTAAATATAATTTAACTTATAATGTTTTATAAAATATATTTGAAAAATATAAAAATCAAAATTTTTCTTGAATTGTTTTTATCTTTTTCTTTATTTATTTTTATAAAATATATTTAAAAAATAAAAATAAAAGATATTTAATATTTTAAAATATATATTTTATGGATAAAAAATATTATTATTATTTTTTTTGTGTAAAATAATATTTTTAAAAGAAAATATTTTTTGTTTTTAAAATGATATTGAATTTTTAAAAAAAGAATTTGAAACTTTAGCCCCTAATTTACAGGTTCGTTGGAGCTTTGGGGATAGTTAAAAATCTTTGTTCCTTTGAAAACCCATTTGACTAATCAGACAATTCTCAAGAGCTCACTTTAATTTGCCCCTTAGTAATTAAAAATATCAATGACAGAAAGTTTTAGACCAAACTAGAAACTCGAATGTTATTGCCTTTGGGTTTTTTTTTTTTATTCAATAAATAATGAAAAAGCTTTGGTAGTCAAATTTGCTGTTGGAGGTAGATTGTTTTATCAAGTAGGGTATCATTGAGAGGACTATTGCTTCCATCATGCATGCCAATTTTAGCACCTTTCTAGACAAAGGGCATCTAATATTTGTCAAACCAAGATGGCATGGCATGCATGCTACATATGGGTACCTGCCAAATTGAAATACGATAGATGATATAATATAAAAATGAAACCATTAAAAAATATAGAGATAATATAACTTAAAATTTTAAAAATCATAAATAAATTTAATAAAATAAAAAAATTACATTTTATATTTTTATGTCAACATGAATTGTAACACATGATTTTTATATAAAATATGATATAAATACAATATTTTATAACAATATTTTATATGACACAATTATACAATTGGTTAGATATATATATGGCTGTGGGGACTCTTGCATTTTAATTCCCAACCAAGATTCACTCTATATGCATGGCACTCTCCCAAATGCTCTTGGGTCTATTGATATCCTCTTTGTTCTCTAAACAGTGAATCTTTAAAAAAAAAAAAAAAACATAGCCTTGGTTTTCTGGTTGAGGCAGTGCTAAGGCACTCATGCATCACTGCATGCTGAAGCAAAGGGAATTTTAGAATGAAATCATCTGGGAAAGCTCCAAAGTAAAACTCAAAACCATCATCATTTTGTCTTAGAAGATGGAATGGAAAGCCAACTACCTGAGCTGATTTTGTTTGTTGGAGTTGGATACTTGTCTATCCTCTAAAATCCCTAGTACAAGTCTTAATCATCAGTTTTCATTTGTTCCTACTTTTCCTACTCTTTTTTGTTGCTTTCAAACCTTATAATTACAATTTACAAGGTGCTTCCTGTTTATTGGAGGACAGCCCATGCACCCATGGGCTGAGGCAGTCATGCATCACTGCATGTGGCAGTGCTGAGGCACTCATGCATCATTGCATGCTGAAGCAAAGGGAATTTTAGAATGAAATCATCTGGGAAACCTCCAAAGTAAAACTCAAAACCATCATCATTTTGTCTTAGAAGGTGGAATGGAAAGCCAAAGGTGGAATGGAAAGCCAACTACCTGAGCTGATTTTGTTTGTTGGTGTTGGGTACTTGTCTATCCTCTAAAATCCCTAGTGTAAGTCTTAATCATCAGTTTTCAGTTGTTCATATTTTTCCTACTCTTTTTTGTTACTTTCAAACCTTATAATTACAATTTACAAGTTGCTTCCTGTTTGTTGGAGGACAGCCCATGCACCCATGGATGTCCTATGAATCACCACTTTCTTCTTTGTGGATTGCTTCGACTTGTGACGGTTATAAATGGATCAAAATTTAAAAATTACAAGTAGTGTTAACTCAGAATAAAATTAAGAAGTTAACAAATTGGATGTTGGCCAAACAAAAGCTAACAAATTAGAATTGGATTGCTTCGACTTGTAACGGTTGTAAATGGACCCTATTGTTAGAGGCTCTCAGCCCAAAGAGCCAGAAACTTCTGCTGTCAGCTTGTATTTTGGTGCCGTCCAATGCTTCGTCTTTTACTTCTACACCTCTATCTGGAGTTTCAATCAAATTTTATATTTTCTCATCAGAAAACAAAGTTTCTTTTTTTTTTCCCCCTTTTATTGTTATATAAAATTCAAAATCAAAACTCATCAATAAACTACAAAATTCATGACTAGACATTACTGCATGTTTACATTACTTAATTTCTGAATAATGGAAATTAATCATATATATATATATATATATACATATATCATACAAACCCCAAAAGAAAGTTAGGTTTCATTTGTCATAACAAAATTAGGTTCTGTTTGAAATTTTAGAGCTTTGGTCAGCTCGATAATAACCTTCACCAATACTTTCGACTACATTTAATGATTTTAAAAATGATTGTATAAATTTTAAATTTTTTTTTATTTTCAAATTACATTTTCTTTTATAAAAAAATTTCATGCTTTATACACATAAATCATTAATGACCAATTATATCACGTGATACTAGCCCATATAGGTGTATCATTAAAATGTAATTATTTTGTTAGCCAAATATAAAGGACTAGCTAGTATATATAGTATTTCTTCAATCTCATTTTTTTTCCCCATTTTTTTAGATATCTTAAAATTATATATTTTTAATATCTAAAATTCATATTTTTTTTTATAATTTTTTTTATTTTTTTGACATTAAAAATTATAAAATTTTAATTTTATAAAAAAATTTAAATCTAATATTAAATGTATTAAGGTTAAAATTTTCATAAAAATTAATAGCATTTAAATAATTTGTAATGGAATAAATATAAATTAAGGAATAATTTAAAATTAAATCCTTCCTTCCAGGAAGTTTCATAATCATATCCAATTTGATTACTTCTATCTATTATTATAATTGATTAAAATGAGAAAACACAAGTCCAGAAGTATGTATATATAATCTTAATCTATAAAAATAATAATCTGAATCTATAAAAATATATTATCTTTAATAATAAAACCTAATTGTTGACTTTCGATAAATCATAGAATGCGATCCAACTCAAACAGCTTAAATAAACAATTAACCCGTATCTAATGATATATCCACTGACATCTTGTAAAACTTAAATAAAAGTACTTATTCCACCGTGTTCGAATAAAATAAGATAAGTATGGCCACGTTTTAGAGTTAGCCTGACATCTTGGAAAATTTTAAAGTTAGCCTGACATCTTGGAAAATTTTAGAGTTGTCCCTGTCTGTCGGTGTTCCTGAACTTGAATTATTGCCTTGACTAAACTACGCACAAAAAACCTTCCGCAATTGCCTTCCCCTCTGGCGGGCTCTGGGACTCTTAGTGCTGCCCGCATTTGTTGCTACTGGTAGTTATGCGACGCCCTTTAACTTTGTATTGGTTAAACATAAAGATATCATAGACGAGATTTAAATTTATATTTGAGAGATAATTTTTATGAAATAATAGTAATAATATATTTTTTTGTATGATATTAGAAGAGTGTCTGCAAGTTGTTTTGGATAAATTTGATAATTTATATATTTGTATTATATAAAATAATAAAATATTTATATTAATCTTATATTTTACAAAAGAAATTACATGTTATATTTTATATTGAGATGAAAAATATGAAATATATTCTTTTTTTCAATTAAACCTATATATGTTTATGCTAAATTTTAATTCATATCATTTTTATCTATATTTTTATATTATTTTTATGTCATATTATTATATTATATTTTGAATTACTTGATCTAATTATGAGTCAAAATCTTTTTTTGCCATATCTATTCTCCGTATTTTTGTTGTAAAATTTATTAAATTATAAAAAATAAAATAAAAAAATAAATGGGAATAAAATATGTATATATTAATTGCCTCACTTTTATTGTAAAATTAATCTAAAAATATTAAAAACAAAAAAGTGCAAAAAAGTGAGAAAAGGATAAACCAAAAAAGTAGAGAAAAAAGTAAAATTACATAAAAAAAGAAAGAAAAAAAGGCTGATAGAGGGTGCTATATTGACAATTCATATTGAATTTAAATTATAAATTTATTAAATTAAGATAAAAAATTATTTTATTAATATAATATATTTATGTATAAAACTAAATAAATAATAAAAAAAATATTTTATAATGATAAGGACAAAGCACCATAAAATTGTTTTTGATCTAATCTCAACTTTCTTTAAAAAAAATTTTTTTGTCTAAATTTAAGCTTGATTTAAAAAATATCCCTCAAATTGGGTTGGATCAAAATTCGTAAGAAACATATTGTTTTCACATTTTTATCAATTGACATTTTATGTTGCAAAGTTATCTAATAAAAAAATTAAAAAATAAAAGGTAAAAACACTTAAATAAGATGTCACGTAAACACATTTATAATTTTTTAATTACAAAATTACTTTTATTTAAAAGAAAAATGAAAAAATTGCAAAAAAGTGAAAGTTTTAAAAAGGAAAAAAAACAAATGAAAACTTATCGGGGGTACTACGCAAACATTTTAGTTGAGACTCATAGAATATCAATTGTTTTGTCATTACTATTAATCGGTTCCTTTTTTGTCAAATTTAACTAATTAAAAATTGAAAAGAAAAAAAAAAGGCAAATTGAAACATTATGCATGCGCCTATATTATTTTATTCATAAATTTATCTAAAAAAATAAAAGATCTATAAAAATGTTCAAAAAAAAAAGAAAAATAGTAAAAATAATTTTAAAAAAATAATATGTTGAGACTTCCAACGAAGGTTAAACATATAATGAATCAAATATATATAATGTATGGATAGATTAATGGATTACATTTTATTTATGCATAAATAAAATTTTTATTAAATTCTAATATTGAATAATAATTTTATTAATATATATATGCAAATATAAAAGTAAACAAATTATTTAAAATATAATTTAATATATATAGTTAAGATAGGATGGAACATCATACACTAGCATTCAACTTGACTTAAATTTTTTATGAAAAAATTCTCAATTTGATGCCAAAATAAAAAAAAAAAACTTAGATCTAAACAAATCAAACCCACCAAATACAAATTATTTTATTATCTATATCTCAATTAAAATTTTTCTTAAAAAATTAATTTATCAATTGCCTTTATTGTTAATTATCTAATTAAAATGATGCAATATTAACAATGATGACTTTTCTTTATAAAATTTATATAATAGATTTATATTTTTTTAATTTACTTCTTCATTTTTATATTTAATATTCTTTGTCATATTGTAATCATTTGCAAAGTTAATTTGATATTATTGACTAAAAATATCATTTTTTATATACATAAAATTTAAAAAAAAGCATGAAAAAATAGTAAAATATATAAAATATAAAAAAAGAAAAGAAAAGGGCAAAAAGGCGTTAGCCCCACTGTAAAAGAATTTTTATAACAAAATATATAAAAATAAATAAAAACTAGCTAAAAAATGGGTCCCACAATAAGATGTGGGGCCCACTGTAAATGTTTTTATAATAAAACATATAATAAAAAAATAAATGGGTCCCAAAAATAAGGTGGGCTCCACCATTAAAAATATTTTTTATAATAAAATATATAATTAAAAATTAAAAAAAAAAGCTTGAAGAGCTGATGCGTAGATTGTACAGTACCAGCCCATTAGTAAAAAAATTTAAAAATAATAAGCCCCAAAAAAAAACAAAACAAAAAATAATTCAATAAAAAATCATAGTCCCGTTGAAATAAAAAAATGTAAAAATATATATATATAAAAGAAACTAAAAAAGATGAACGCTATTAAAATAATTAATTCATAAAACACCGCTTTGCACAGATTATTATAATAATTTTTAATATTTTATTGAATTGAAAACTTATTGATCATTCCTCTAACATAAATAAAACTAAGACTTCAAGAAAGAACAATAAAATTTTAAGAGATACTAGCACTGAATTTTAAAGTAAGGAAATCAATAAGCAAAACTAATATGTAAAATTATAATTAAAAGGAATTTAAGAGATGTCCAACTTGATTTTTAATGAAAAATATAAAGAATAAAAACTACAACTATAATGCTTTCTTTGGAGTTGTAGAATGGATCATACTTAACCTAAGTGATAATCATTTGGGACCTTGAAGCATGGAAGTGAAACATAAGAAAATCTAAGTGCAAAACCAAGATATTTGCCTCTTTTAGTCCAACACCTCACTTCTAGCACTATTTTAGCACCTCACTTCTAACACTATTTTAGCCAAAATCAAATCCCCTTAAATCTTACTGTAGCAAATATAAATCAAGTTTATACCAAAGCAAGTAAGTAGCCATCAAATTTCTAGCTAAATTAAGCTCCAACATTGATGCTTTTTCATTAAACTCACTAAAAAAAACCAATATTTAACTTATCAGAATTAATCACAAAATAAAATTTAGAAGTAATAATAATTACTTGAAGATAGTCCTTATATATATATATATATATATATATATATAAGGTATTTACCTTACCTGAAAACATCAACTAAGGCTTGAGAGCTAGTTCTCATGGTTAGTGAAAAAATTGAATCTTTAGCTTTCTCACCAATGCCATAAACTGGATAAGCCTTCACCTATTAAATCAAATTAAAGTAAAAAATAAAGAACTTTAAGCCATAGTTTAGGAGCTAAAACCCAGACAATATGCAAGTATGTATTACTTAGAAATTTTCCTTGCTTAAACCATTTATTAGATGGATTTAGCTCATTTGAATATTTCCTGTCCAAAACAAACCCATATTTTTATTCAATCATGACTAATGTATTACATTTTAAGCGGGAAATTGTATTGAAAGATGAATGTACCTCCATTCAAAATAATTTTAGGCTAAATTAATGTTAAATAAATAAAATAAATAGATTAGATACATTTATAGTTGAAGAGATTACTTAGATATATTTTACTATTACCAAAGTATTGATGTAAGTATCAATATGTTTTCTAAAACCCTCATTTTGAAAGATGATTAAAACTAACAAAGGAGAGGAGAGCAAATTAGTATGAACTCAACAAGAGATTTCTGCATTTTAGAAACTGGAGACTTTGATCAATCACATTCCAAATATCCAAAAAATTTAGCTTCTCTATATAAAAAGAAAAAAGAAAGACAAAAAAGAATCACAAAAGAATCATTAGGTGAACATATAAATAAAGTAATTCGATAAGTAGAATTGAGAACAGAGAGAGGTAACAGCTCATTATTCAATAATTAAAGACCTCTAATTACCCCAAGTTGAAAAGCTATATATGAGTATTATTATAAACTATAAGTCGTGTTTCTAATCATTTTTTTAATTTGTTATAGGCTTCAAAATTAAAGTGATAATACCTCACTATTTTTACTTTCATTTTAACATAATAACAAGACTTGACAAAAAAAAAAAACCTTTTGCAATAGGCTTAGAATGTGATAATTCCAAGAATGAAAAAATGACTAATGAAATACGAATTAGGGGAAAAAGGTATCACACAAACTTTTAAGGACTTCGATTATTAAGGAATAACACTTGAAAACATTTTGCACTTTTTTGTTCAACAAAGATGTATAATTGTAGTCATGAAACAATATTTATATTTCACATACATGTGTAATAATCGGGGGAAAATGCCAAATCTTTCTAGAATACATATTTTTCGAGAGAAAGGTTAATTAGATTCAAATTGTATTTACAATGTTTGTAAGGGAATGAAGTATGCATGCCAAACTAGTTTTCTTTGTCAGCTTATTATGGATCTTAGGGCACTGATCACATAAGGGGTGATCTCTAGTTAACAATCCTCTATATAAGTACATAGAAATAACATAATAGTCATCACTTGTTATTCATTTGCAATATCGAATACACAACTATAGAGTATGTGTTTGTAATGAAAGCAATTGTCAAAAACAATGATAATAAAAACCAAACTCGATTAGGTTAAAAGACCCAATATCTTTTTAAATGTTCAGAAAACAAATCTATCATTCGTAGCATTCTTTATGAACTGAGTAACATGATTTTCAATTAAACTTTTAATCAATATAAATAGTAAAAGTGTAAAACCATAATGGGAGACTCCATAGAGGATTGAGCAAATCAGACCATATTTTATATTGATTAATTACTAATATAATTTAATCTTTATTAGTTGGATTTAAAAACATAGCATGAGATTCTATAAGTAAGTCTTTATGTTATGCTTAGAGTCTATGTGTTTCTATATTTGCATAATAGTTTGATCGTATTTTGCTACTGAGTATAGCTTTGTTTGTGAGTATAGTAGCAATTGCTATTTCGTTGGATAAACAAAACATTTTACTTATCTAAAGGAAAATTTTTGAAATTGAGCTATTTTGAGAAAGTTGTAAAGTGCAGGAAATTGGACTCATATCATCAACAATTAAAAAGAGGGAATAGACATTAATATTTTTGGCAGAGATCATAAAAATCATATGCATAATTGGGAATAAAACATAAAAATATATAAATGAATTGCAATTTAAACTAAAAATAATAATAAAAAAGAAAAAAAAAGACTCACTTTATAAAAATATCATAATACTTGAGATCTAAAGTAAAGAACATTCCTTCAACATATTTTATAGCCATTAATGCTCTATGCACAGCTATCTAATTTGTAGACTGCAAAGCCTAAATCCAAAAAAAAAAAAAAATTTCTTTTTATAATTAAATAAAAAATTTAAAAAAAGTTTCTACTTTTGTTCGAAACCTTGCATCACTCATTTCGGGTCATAGGCAGAGAGCCCTAAAATGCAATTTTAAGAACTTCTATGGGTTTGTTCTTGAGATAGGAACAAATCAATGCACTATTAGCTTCCACAAATTTCTTTACTTTTGCCATCATTGCCAATTCATTCACTCATTTGATTCAAGACTTGTTCCAGAACAATTTTCTATAATATCTATATAAAAAAACACTAATTAAACAAAAAAATACAAACTAATTTACAAAAAAATCTAACTAACTATTATCCATGCAACATGTAACAAATATTTTAGATAAATATTTTAAAAAATTACTAACATGCGAACCAATTTGGAAAGAGAAAAGTTGTTGTCCTTTATCCTTAATGTTAAAATGACATAGACAGAGAGATAATTAATAATTCAATGGTAATAAAATTGTACAAAAAACTTAATTTGTCATTTTGGTTGAATCTACTACTCACATCTAGAACTTTTCAAATATATCACTATATTTCCCTGCACAAAAAATAAAAATACAGTTTATACCCTCAAACATAAAAACAAAAAAAATCGTGTTAATAACACCAAAAAGTAAGCAAATTTTTAATCAAAATTGAGCTTTTAAGAAAAATATTTTTGATTAAAAAAGTAAATATTGATGATTGAAAAAAAATATGAACTAGGTTTGTTTTAGCTACAATGAAAAAAACACAAGTTTATTGGTCGACAATGTTGAAACCTAAAGACCTATTAAAAAAAAGGCAAAAGCAAGAAAAATAAAGAAAGGTAAAATATGAAAAAGAGAAAGAAAGTAATAGAATGAAGTTCAAGGGTTGTGAAAAAAAAGGTGAAAGCTTTCATAGACATAAAAAAATAATTAAAAAAAAACAAAAAAACAATTATTGAATCGAATAAAGAATTAAAGCCTAAGAAAAAAAACTAATTGTCATCACTAGGATCCTCAAGAGATCCTTTTTATATAAGGCAATATTGATGGCTTCCAACAAAAAAAAATATTTTTGAATAATAAATATATAAAACTTTTAAAAATATAAAAATATAAGTAAGTCAAACGGTAAAAAAATTTATCAAGGGAAAAAATAGTCCTACCATTAAAAAATAATGGGTCATGAAAAAATATTTTATAACATTAAATATTAAAAAATAATAATATTTTAAAAGTTGAAAAAGAAAAAAAAATGAAAAGAAAAATTAGTCTCACAAAAAGTAGCAAGCCTCAGTCGAAAGTAATAAATTTAATTTAATAATATTATATATTAAAAAATTAAAAAAAATAAATAAAATAAAACAAAAAAAATCCAACAAAAAATAATGAGCTCCACTTGAAAATAATAAAATTAATTAAATAATTAAAAAATAACAAAAAAAGGAAAGCGAAAACCGGATAAAAAATATGGGTCCTAAAAAAAATGATGGACCCCATTTGTAAGAGACAAATATTAATAAAATATATAAAAAAAAAAGCAAAAAAAAAATAAAGGCCTCTACAATAGCCCCGAACATTTGCCACATTTGTATGTTAAATATTTAAAAAATTAAAAAATAATAAAATAATATGAATTTTTCTTTGCATTTCAAAAAGCCCAAATTCTTCAAGAATAAAAAATATATAATTTATAGCACGAGAAAAGAAAAGGGCAGAAAAAAATGAACTCCTCCTTTTTTTTTTTGCAAGCATCGGTATCATCGAAAACGGCAAAATCTTTCATTTCCATCCATTCATCTCCTTTCTTTTTTCTTTTTTCTCTTTTCGCTCGAGCCTTTCACCTCCTTTTCTTTGTGGTAATATTTTTTTATTAACTTTCAAGTGATAATGCAATAATGGTGTCTGTGGGTGGGTGGATGAGTAGGTGAGTAGATGAGTCTGATAAAGACCTTGAAATTTTTTACACGGGAAGAGATGAGATGATTATAGGAGAAGGGGAGAACAAAAGGGAAGGAAATAAGAGAAAAAAGAGAGGTTAATATGGAATGGATACGTGTAAAGCAAAATATGAAACATTTATACATTCAATTAGTGAATTATTATGCGTGTAAAGCATAATATGCAACATTTTAAGATTCGATGAGTGAATTATCGTGCCTTAAATTTAATTTGAGTAATTGGTGTTACTAAAAGAATGATTAGGACAGTAACTTTAAAAAAGAAAAAAAGCAAAAAATGAAGTTGAAATCATGAATGAGTAGTACATTTTGGAAGATAGTGATGATTTGTTGACTCGTGGCCATGAAAGTCATAACAAGATTTCTGCCATAATTTATACTAAAACAGAAGCTTCAGCTCCTAAAACCATATCTGTGATCCACATTTCTTCTTCAGAAAACTCAAAAAGTAGTATTACTGCTTTTGAGTCCAACCAATCTAATCCAAAATTATTAGGTTTGATGAAAGCGTGTTCAATTCACATGCAAAGACGGCCCTGTTTAACTAACGTTTCGGTGAGTCTAAACTTCGTTGTTTTCTTCATTACTTCGTGTCTTTCTATTTGGGTATTTTAATTTCAATACGGGGTTTACATTAGAATTTCACTAAAATAGCCATGGACTCGGTTATATCTTTCTAAAAGTTTCTGGGGTATCTGCTGCTTTTGAGTTGATTGTCTTTTATGCTACTGAATTTTCTGGGTTCTTTCGACATTTGACTTGAATTTATGACAGGTCTGGAGCTCAAAACTCTTCACTTAGAATTTAGAAAGCAATGTTCTGTTGGGTTTTACTCATAAGCTGCTCTGTGCAGTTCTTTTGGGCGGGAAACTGATGGCATGAACTGGAGTGCCTGTACTGAATAAGATTTTGGAGGTTTGGGATTCTTGCAAGGATATTATTGTTTTTATTGATCAGAAACAATGGCCTTGGCTTCTTCTGTTAAAGTGGTTCTTGGCTCAATTGCCTTTGCAATCTTCTGGGTATTGGCAGTTTTCCCTGCTGTCCCATTTCTACCAGTTGGGAGGACGGCAGGGTCCTTACTAGGGGCCATGCTTATGGTTTTGTTCAGAGTAATAACTCCAGATCACGCATATGATGCAATTGATCTCCCAATCCTTGGTCTTTTATTTGGTACTATGGTTGTCAGTGTCTATCTTGAAAGAGCAGATATTTTCAAATATTTAGGTAAGTTGCTTTCATGGAAAAGCAAAGGAGCTAAGGACTTAATTTGTAGAATCTGCCTGATTTCTGCCATTTCAAGTGCTCTTTTCACCAATGACACCTCTTGTGTGATCTTGACTGAGTTTGTGTTAAAAATTGCAAGGCAACATAATCTACCCCCTCATCCATTTCTGCTTGCCCTTGCCTCAAGTGCAAATATAGGGTCTGCAGCGACTCCAATTGGAAATCCTCAAAACCTGGTTATAGCAGTTCAGAGTAAAATTTCCTTTGGGGATTTTGTCCTTGGAATTCTACCCGCAATGCTAGTGGGAGTCTTAGTGAATGCTTTACTTCTTCTATGCATGTACTGGAAATTGTTATGTGTTCAGAAGGATGAAGAAGACGCAACTGGAGAAGTTGTAGCTGAAGAAGATGTGATTTCTCATAGGTTTTCACCAGCTACAATGTCGCATTTTCCGTCTTTGAACTCTCAAGAATGGAACTCAAGATTGGAATCCATGAATGTGCAAAGCTCTCCCAACGGGAATGGAAGCACAGCTCATCTTGACACCCTTAGAAACCGAGTAATTTCAGCTGATCAGAATGAAATCCAGAGGGTACCTAGTGGTGCAACTGATTCTGCAAAGAATTCAAATGCATCAAAGGAGGCAACAGCAGATGCTGTTGCTTTAAAGATGATTGCAACAGCGGATAGCTTGAAAGACGTACTTTCTGTGCAATCTTCAGAAGAAAAGGAAAACTTATCCACAAGGTGGAAAAGGAGGTTTTGGAAATTCTGTGTTTACTTTGTTACCGTAGGGATGCTGATTTCTCTGCTTATGGGTCTCAATATGTCCTGGACTGCAATTACCGCAGCACTTGCTCTTGTGGTTCTTGATTTCACGGATGCTCGGCCTTGCCTAGAAAAGGTTTTTCAAAAAATGAAATCAGATTTCAAAACTAAAAACATATTAGAGAAAAGCAGGATTTTCAATGTTATAGTTAATTAATTAAGCTCAATTATTTTCTGTGACCAGGTGTCCTATTCGCTTTTAATTTTCTTCTGTGGAATGTTTATCACGGTCGAGGGGTTCAACAAAACTGGAATTCCAAGTAGCCTTTGGTACTTGATGGAACCCTATGCAAAGATCAATCATGTTTCAGGGAAAGCAGTTCTAGCCATTGTAATACTTGTCCTGTCGAATTTGGCTTCAAATGTACCAACTGGTATGTTGATGCTTTTCTCCTGTGAACACTTATCAGTTCTGTACTGCCACCTTTATGTAGTTGCTTACCGCTAACATGATTAATATTACCAGTTCTCTTGCTTGGAGGGCCAGTGGCAGCATCGGCAGCTGCAATTTCTGCATCTGATGGGAAGAAAGCATGGCTTATTTTAGCCTGGGTTAGTACTGTTGCTGGGAACTTGTCACTATTGGGATCAGCTGCTAACTTGATAGTTTGTGAACAAGCTCGTCGTACTCCACACCTTGAATACACATTGTCCTTCTGGAAACACCTTAAGTTTGGAGTTCCTTCCACGCTTATAGTCACTGCTATTGGTTTGACACTCATTAGATGATTAAATAAATGTACTTAAATAAGAGGCTTATATAATAAGAATGGAAGAAATCCCGCTTCTAGTTTCTTTTGAGCATTTCTCTCTAGAGATTGGGGAAGATCAAAAGCTGCAATGTTTCACAAATGAGGCATGGTAACTGGCAGCAAATGTAAATTGGCTTGCTCAAATTTTTTTTTCAAATTGACTAGCTATGAACTGATTGATGTGAGACGCTTGAGGGATATCAAAGCATGATTTCGAATCAGATTTTTTTTTTCTTGTGTTAAGACTTTGTTCTCGTAACGTATGGTTTTAAACTTTTTCTTCTAGCAAAAATGGAAGAAAGAAAGGGTCACAATATTCTGCAAAAGGTTTGATCACTTTGAAGTTTCTTTTTCCCTTGTAGCCATCAATATGGTAGTATGTCAAGTTAATAAACACTGCCTTGGATAACCGTACAGTTTGAGCTTGGGTATGCTTTGCCCAGTGCCTTTTTTTCTGTTTTCACAAAGTTTAGGCTTGGCGTTGAGGCGCGATTACATTCCAAAAACTAACAAAAGGCTACTGGATATTCCAAAAAACTAACAAAAATTACTGTATAGTCATTTGGATTTTGCACGATTGCTCGATTTTTCCTACGTTTGGCCACCGACATTTATGGTTCAGTTGCTAAACGCCCCTCCTATCTTTTTTTTTTTCCTATTTTGCCCTTTATTGATACCTAAAGACAAAAATATCCTTACAAGAAACTCTTTATTTTTATTTTTTTAATTTTTAATTTGAAAACTATAAAATAATTTTATTAATTTAATATAATAAAAATATAATTTTATTATTTATTAGTTTTATAAATATTAAATAATTTAAAAATTTTATTATATATAATTTTTATTCAATATTTTTAATAACCATTTTAATTTTATTATTTTAATAATTAATTTTAATATTATAATAATTAATCTCATGTTCGTTATTATTTTTAACATCATTAGTCAATCTTATCTTCACCCTCAGTTTTATAAAGATTTGGGCCCCCTTTTTAAAAACTTGAACTACAATTTTGAGCCCTTTATTCTCAAGCCTAACAGGCAACCCAAGCCCTAGTGTATTATTCAATATGCATTTATTAAGGTTTAATCTCTTTTTTTTTTATTCTTAAATTTTTGATTTAATGACTAAAGATATTTAAAAAAATATTAAAAGTTTAATTTTGAATCAAAATTTTTTTTATTCATATTAAATTCTTTTCTTCCCGATATAACAAAAAAACAAGTCCCTTTTTCTTTAACCGTGAGTTTAGCTCTCTTTGTAAACACAATACAAATAGTAAATAATTTGTTTAGGCTTACCCAAGGGAATCTCGCATGTATAGGCCGCCGCTAAAATATTGAAATGGCGATGCCACATTTGAAGCAGTTGATCTTAGCCATAAAAATTTTTATTTCCAAACGAGTTGTCAACAACCTGTGGTGTTATAGTTGTTACATGTACCTTTCCCTCAATAACTAGTGTCCGGTCCTATTATGTCAGGATCAAATTTTTTAATTTTAAAATATAAATTAATTTTTTATTTTAATATAAATTATAATTGTTTAACTCATTTGATTATTTTTAATAAAATATCATATATCAAAATTTATAAAATAATGTCAATTTAATAATTTAATATGTGATTAATTTTATATTATGTTAAAATTTAATACATAATTTAATAAAAATATTATAATAATTTTGAAACAAAATATTACATATTAATATTTTATAAAACATTCATAAGAGTATTTACATAATTATGATATAAGAAGTATTACAATAATTTTGATCAATTATGATAAGAAAAATATTCTTATAAATATGATATGAGGGGTATTATAATAATTTTAATCAAATATGGTAAAAAGGATATTTTGTAATTATAATAAGAAAACATTATAATAATTTTGGTCAATTATAGTGGGAAGGTATTTCTATAATTATAGTACAAGAGTATTATAATAATTTTGATTAATTATGTGAAGAGGAGTATTTCTGTAATTATTATAAACAAGTATTATAGTAAATTAGAATACGTGTCAAAATTATATCAAATAAATATAGAGGTATTATAGTAATTTTTATGAAAATTATTTTAATATATGTTATTTAACATTTAATAAGTTATTTAATAGCGTATTATAGTAAATTTTAAAAAAATTTCATGTCAAATTTTAGTCAATTATATTGGAAAGATATTTTTATAATTATTGTAGAAAGATATTATAGTAATTTTAAGTAATTATAAGAAGATAAGTATTTTCGTGATTATGGTAGAAAAGCATTGTAGTAAATTTGAATACATATTGATATTATATCAAATAAACAGAGGGTTATTATAACAATTATTAATAGAATTGTTTTATTATATGTTATTAGGAATGGTAGCCTAATCTGTACTTGACAAGTTTTGATTTGACTCGACCTTTTAGGGTTGATTTTTTTTTTTTGAAAATTAGATTTCAGCTCAGATAATTGTAGAATAAAATCGGGATTAGGTTTTAGGCAAACCTGCCCTGACCTTATCTGGTATATATATTATTTTTTAATTAATTAATTAATTATATGTATATTTTTATATATTTATTTAATTTTATATTTACATTAAAAAATAATATTTTATATTAAAAATATTTTATTAATTTTAGGTCGGATCAGGTATAAAAAAATTAAAAAAATTAAAAAAAATCAGATCGAGTTGGATTTGAGGTGAGCAAAAACCTTCCCTTCCCCGACCCATTACCATCTCTATATGTTATTGATTTTGAAACAAAATGTCACATGTTAACTTCTTATTAAGCATTCATAAAGGTATTTTGTAATTATGATAAGAGGGGTATTATAGTAATTTTGATCAATAATAAGAGAATGAATACCTTCGTAATTCAATAATAAGTGAATGGATATTTATGTAATTATGATATGAGGGTATTATATTAAATAATTATAAGAGAATGAATATTTTTGTAATTATAATATGAGAAAATAGTAGTCAATTTTATGAGAGGGGATATTTTTCTAATTATGGAATAAGGGTTTATAGTAAATAATTATAAGAGAAGGGATATTTTTGTAATTATGATGTGAGCATAAAATTGTAATTTTAGACATGTGTCATTTTCTTATCAAATAATGTGAAAGGTAATTTGGCAATTTCATTAGGGATTTTTTCATTATATGTATATTATAATAATTATTAAGGGAATTGTTTTAATACATGTTATTAATTTTGAAACAAAATGCCACATGTCAACTTCCTATTAAGTATTCATAAAGATATTTTCGTAATTATAGTAAGTGGGGTATTATAGTAATTTTGATCAATTATGAGAGAAAAGTATTTCCATAATTATAAGAAGAGGATATTATATTAAATTTGATCAATAATAAGAAAAAGGTATTTTTGTAATTCAATAATAAGTGCAAGGGTATTTTTGTAATTATAATATGAGGTATTATAGTAAATAATTATAAGAAAATGGTATTTTCATAGTTATAATTTGAGAGCATAACAATCAATTTATAATAAGTGATATTTTTGTAATTATGATAAGAGGATATTATTGTAAATAATTATATGAAAATGTATATTTCGTAATTATGATATGAGGACAAAATAATGATTTGGACATGTGTAATTTTCTTATCAAATAGAGTGGTACTATTTACACCTTAAGTTATTCTCTTAATACCCTACTACTATTAACACTCAATTTTTTACTCAACATATCTCAAATCCAAAACACAAATTTATTAAAAACCCAAATACCAATCTCTTCACGCCCTATCTCCCTTAATCGAAAACCTAAACCCTTGAAGGAATAAGCTCCAGATTAAGCTTCAATCACCCATTTGATGTTAGATAACTTAGAATTAGAGGTAAATCATTCATTTTTTTTTATTTTTTCATTTGATTTTGTGTTTAGTTTAAAAAGATTTAGGATTTTAAGTTTTTGGATGTGATTTAAGGTACGATTCGAACATTTGAAAATGAATTTCTAGAAATTGTTAAAGATTTTCTAAAATAGATATCCAGAATCGTTCAAGAACTTTTGAAAATTTATTTCTGGAATCCCTTAAAGGCTTTTAAACATCCATTTTCAAAAACTTTTAAGAATTTTTGAAAGTGTATTTTCGACATTTCTTAATGGTTTTCGAACGTTTATTTTTGGAATCTTTTAAAAATTTTTGAAAATGGACTTTTAATACATAATAAATTGGCAGCGTAATGAACATTAACCCTCACAATGTTATCAACAGGCTAGAAAATTCGACAATAAGGACCTCTAATCTTTTGGTTACGGTACTATCCATTTAATAATATTTGTAATATTTTTGTAATTTTGAAAAATATGCATCTGAGAGGAATCATTAAATGTGAAGAGACGCTTATGCAATTTGGCTATTGCATTATATGTAATGGAGTGTGACTGTCTCATTGCATATGGTGCAATAGCCAACTTGCATGAATGTCTCTTCATAATTACCAATTCCTCTCAGATGTATGTTTGTCAAAATTACAAAATATTGCAAACTTTATTGAATGGATAATGCTCGGTGACTAAAAGATTAGAGATTTCTATTACTGGATTTAAATAGCCTATATTTTGAAGAAATCATTAGAAACCTATTTGGAGATCACAGCAAGAGACATTCAATATTCTCGTGCTAGACATTGACTAAGAGATTGCAACAAAGAAACTAAAGTAAAAAATTACTCTCAGAAATGAATTTTCGTATAATTATAATACTTTTTGGAAATGAATTTTCAGATAATTGTAATGTTTTCCAAAAATGCATTTTTTGGTATAGTGAAGAACTTTTCAAAAATGAAATTTTGATAACTTACTGAGAAGGGGTGTGAATGATAAAAAGGTAATTAAGTAATGGGTATTTAGTAATTTTCTTAAAGGTTAATTTTTTGGGGTGTATTGAGAATTTTTAGGTGTAAATAGCACTACTTATTAAATAATGTGAAAGGCAAGTTAGTAATTTCTTTACGGATTTTTTTTATTATATGTATAGATTTCATGTCTATCCTCAAAGTCTTATTACTTCTTAAACTCTAAAAAGTGAGAGAGAGAGTTGAGAGGCAACCCAAAGTACATTTAAGATGATCCTATTCTTGAAAGTGCTTAGTATTCTCAACTAAAAGGAAAAGTTGATTCCAAGTAGGGGATTTAGTCAAAGTACTGTCAACAGCTTTGTAATAACATTTTTGCTGATAAAACCCACCAATTAATTTTCTAGTTTTTTTCATTGTACTTACTTGAAAAAATAGTATTATTACTTTTTGGTCTTAGTAAAGTGATGTTGCAATCGATCCATCCTTATCATTTTAAAATTATCTTGATTTGGAGTTTTGAGGCATTGAGTATTTTCTACAATTTCTGTTTGATAAGGGTTTCTTAAGAATGCTAAAAGATGGCCATGGCATCTTATGTAAAAGTGATTCTAGGCTTAATTGCTTTTGCAATTTTTTAGGTATTGGCAATTTTCCCTGTTGTTCTATTTTTACCTATTTTTACCTATCAGAAAGACTGTAAGGCTTTTGTTAGAAGGTATGCTAATGGTCATTTTTCAAGTCCTTACTGTTGATCAAGCATATGAAGCAATTGATTTTTCAATCCTTGGTCTTTTTTTGGGTACAATGGCTGTTAACGGATATCTTTGTCACAACATCTTGAAACCTTGGGGTAGATAACCCAAAAGTCGACTGCATGGGAAAATTTGGAAAAACGGGGGTGAAAACAAATTTTCGATAAAAAATTAAAATAAAAAGTAACCACTATTTTTTTTAGAGTGTGATTAGCCACCCAAAAATTTTATTTTTTTTAATAAAACATTTTAAAATGGGTTCAAAAATTTTATAAAAAAAAAAATTTATGGTCTACAAAATTAGAGTTTAAATTAGGGAGTCGGTTACACTTGGAGAAAGAATAACACCCCAATAACGCCAATAAAAATGGTACCAATTGATTGTATGCTATCATTTAATTTTGGTAAAAATGGTCATATTTTCCTTAATGTTTAAAATTAATTCCTTTTCTTCTTTTCTTTTTTTTTTCATTTATTTTTTTTCCTTTTTTTTCTTTAAAAAAAGCAAATTAAAATTAAAAAAAATAAAACTTTTTTTTTAACATTGGATCAAGATGAAAACATTTTAAATATCAAAATACTTTTTTCACTCTCCTATAATTAGGAAAGTTTCAATTATATCTCTAATTTAAGGGTTTTTAAATTGTCTTACAAAACTGAGATAGCACCTTTTATAAATAATAATCATCGAGAATCCTTTTATAGTTAGACTAGATCTTAATGACTATATTTATTTGAGATGTTATCTTATTTTAAAATATTTTTCTTTGAAAATCAATTTTTGAAAACAAATACATGAGATGCATGAACATAATAAAAATATGATGAATGCATGACAATATAACATGAATAACAAAGTTTGAATGCATGATAATATAAAAATACAAATGATGAAATGCAAATGCATGATTAGTTTTAGGGTTTGAGGTTTGGTTTTTGGGGTATGGGTTGATTTTAAGGTTTAGGGTTTGAGGTTTAAGGTTTAGAGTTTGAGGTTTAGAGTTTAGTTTAGGGTTTTGGGGTTTCATAAAAATGGATATGTGACAAAAGCAAATTATAAACATGCTATTAATGAATGCAGATGACAAAAGCATGACATTGAAAAATTATTACAAACTAAAGTGTTTAAAAAATTAAATCATAAACATGTTGTGCATGAAAATTCAAGAACAAAATGGATCAAACATTAAAAAAAAATTTGAATTTTGTTTGAATGTTCCACCATTTGTTCATCATTAAACCCAATCGAAAAATTTCAAAAATGAACCAAAACAACCATTAAAACAACCTTTTTTTCATTGAAAATTTTGTTCAAATACATTAAAAACTCACAATCATCATAAAAACATAATCCCGTACATGAATTAAAGCAACCATCATGCATAAAATGAAAAGACAAGTTAGGCCAATTAAGGTCCACCATGGTCGAACCTTCAACTTCATTCCATCATAACAATTTCACTTCATTCAAGCCAACCATACCTCATTTGCCTTCCAAACCATCATGTAAAAACATTCATATCACAAGGAGAATTTCATCAAACATAAAACCAATTAAAAATAACAAAGAGATCATGAACAATTGAAACATGAGCCAAACACCATCATATATCATTAACCAAGCAAAATTTATACAAAATACAAGTAAACTAGTCATTTAACCATCATAAGCAAGATTGAAAAGCAAGTAAAACATTAAAATGGCTAATATGAGGTTAGCCAACAAGACGGACACCATGGTCGAACCTCTAACTTTGCTTTTTCTATGGTGGATTTTATTTTTGTTGCTTGAATTTCAATTTGAATCCAACTATTGCTTAATTAGCTAAAGATGATTTAAGCTTTAATCAAGCAAAAATGAATTAAAAAGCTTTAAAAACCAAAGAAAATGGAATAGAACAATATAAAAATGTTATGAAAAATGTAATGAGGATGCAAAAAAAATGAATATGAGAGTTGAGCAAGTATACTTCCAAGCAAGCAAAGCACACATAAATTTTTTCTTATTTTTTCATAAATTTTCTTTTCTTTTTCTTTCCTTCACTATTTTTAATGAGCTCATCCTTAGGTTTTTCATGCAAAAAATGTCTCATTTGGCTCTTGAAGAAGATAGAAAAATATCTCATTAAGATTGAATATTGATACTAAGGTCAAAAGTTTATTTAAGGGTCCAAAATTCACCTTTATTTTTATTTCAAGGAGCAAACTTGAGCCATTAGATCAAGATTACTCATGTGATCTTATATTGTTCACTGCAAATGTTGATTTTACAGCCATTAAAATCAAGTGAAAAAACCATTTTGCCTATAATATAAAGTTTTTAACCTTTTGACCTTTTTTTAGAAATCAATGTTCCTGTATTAATTGTTATGATTTTAAAACACAAAAAATCATGAAATATTATAAAATTGAGATAAAAATTTTTTTATGAAAATCCATCCTTGGGAAAGTTAAATTATGAAATTATCCCTAAAGGGTATTTTGGTCATTTCACACCTCTTAAAGTATTGATGTCATTTCAAATGCACCAAAAATCATCAAATATTATAGAAATATAATCTAAAAAGTTTTACAAAAAATGATCTCGGGGAGTTGAAATTAGGAAATTACCCATAAGAGATTTTTGATAATTTGACACCTCCCGAGGTACAATCGAAGTTTTTAAAATTTTAAAAATCATCAAAAAATATCAAACTATGACTTGGAGTGTTTTGCGAAATTTCAACATAGGGAAGGTCAAATTACAAAAATACCTCTAAGAGTATTTTTTGTAATTTCATACATTTCATAGTGTGATCTAGATTTTAATGCATTAAAAATCATTAAAAAAAATTCAATTATGAGTTAGAAGTGTTCACAAAAATTCAACTTTGAAAAAATCAAATTATGAAAATACCCCTAAAGGTATTTAAGTAATTTTATATTTTTGAAGTGCAATTAAACTTTTTAGCGCATAAAAATCACAAATTTTTATTTTGAACCTCATTGATTCCAATTGGGTTATAAATTTTGAAAGTTGAACCAAGTTCTATCTATCTTGATCAAGTTTAACCAATTTTGACTAAGTTTGATTTTGTTTGACCAGTGTTGACTAGATTTGACCATAATTGACTTTGAGGCATTTGGGTCAAATTTATTTTAATTTTGATTTTAAAAACTTATCAAAATTAAAGAAATATTAGAGTTGAACTGTGTCAAAATTTAAAGTGCTTCACAAATGATCAGATTTTCTCTGAATAAAGTTAGGTATCTATAATTGTCATTCTTTGTATATTTTTAATAATTAGAAATAAGACAAAAATCAAGGACACTGATTTTGTCTGGGACCAAGGTTAAGAGGGTTTTGTGTGTACATTTGTTTGTTTTTATGTTAGAAGAGTTTTTATTTTTTTATTTTTGCTTTTGCTTTTGCTTTTGTTTTTGTTTTTGTTTGTTTGTTTGTATTTTTGGTTGTCAAAGTTTTTTGTAAATTGATATTGTGCTCGAAGGATTTTAAAATTGTGCTAGGAGGATGCTGAGATTGTGCTTAGAGGATTTTGAAATTATACTTGGAGGACTTTGAGATTGTGTCATGAGAACTTTGAGATTGTGCCTAGAGGACTTTGAAATTGTGTCCTTAAGACTTTGAGAATCTGTCCAAAGGACTTTGAAATTGTGGCTGGAGGGCTTTGAAATCTTTTGAAAAATTAAAATTTTGCCCACAAAGTCTTGAAAATCTTTTGAAAATTAAAATTTTATCCAGAAGTCTTGGAAATCATTCAAAACATTTAAAGTTTTGCCCATAAATCTTGCAATTCATTTAAAAATTTAAGGTTTTGCTCGGAGGCGTTGGAAATTATTCAAAAATTTAAGATTTTACCTGAAGCTCTTGCAATTCTTTCAAAAATTTTAAGATTTTACCTAAAAGTCTTGGAAGTTTTGTATTTATTTCCTCAATCATAATCTTTTTTAGACTTTGAAAGTTCTCATTTTCAAAATTTTCACTTTTCATTCCAAAAGTTTTTTTCTCTTAGTTTTAAGAGATCTTATTTTTTTAGATTTGAAAATATTCACTATTTCATTTTTATTACAACCCTTTTTCTTTCCAGAAGTGCTTTGAACCATTTCTTAAGTGTTTTAAAAGTTTATAGAATAAATTTCCTCTTTCTCATTTTACCATCTAAATTTGGCAAACATAACCATGATGTAATAGGCTAATGAAATGATCATGCAACTGTAAATTTTTTACTTCATGCAAAAGTACAAATAAATGTTCTATGCGAACATGCAAATATCTTTCTCTTGATATAAATGCAAATGTCTTTTCTTAATGCAAATGATCCATACAAATGCAAATTTATGTCCTAGCAATGTAGATGTATTACGATGATATATGTGTAAAGACCTTTTTCATGATGCAAATATAATGATGTAGATGCAAAAATCCTTACCATGATGGAAATGTACACTATTTTATATGATGCAGGTGTCTACATAAAGATGCAAATGCCAAGATTTTTTCATTTTTCAGATTTTGTATTTGCTGATTTCTTTTTGGCATTTCAACTTTCTCTCGAAAGGGTCCCCTTTTCCATTTTGTCATGTCCTTTTCTTTGTTTCTCCCATCTTTCTCATGGTCTTTTTTACCAATTTCTACCTTATTTATTTTTTCATCATGTTTTTCTTGATTTTCCTATCATTTTCAACAAGCTTTCATACAATCATGCAATATACAACACTCAATATGTAATGTGTTTTAGTTTTAACAAGAAGACACCACCATTCTAAAAAACATTTTTTCTCTCATTCTTTTTTTTTCAACAATATTGATTATTTAGAAAAACTTTTTCTTTTTTGAATACAAATTGGTCTAAAGGTTCTTATAGTCCAATGATTTTCTTTTACGAAACATTATTTCTTTTTTTCTTCACAAAAATGCATGATTGATTATTTAAAAATTTTCAAAATTGTCTATAAAATTTGCCCCACATAATTAAATTCATTAGTAAAAAAGAATGAAATATTTGAATAGATGTGGCTTTGAGAGTCTCTTAAAAGTTAGCATTCCCTATTAGAAATGAAGGATGTGATTTTTTTTTTTAAATGGGTTGAATAATTTAGCATGCAGAGGTTTCAGTTCAATCAGAAAGGGTTTCACCACCTGAAAAAGATAAAAGTGGTTTATACTTTTCCACCCAAGCTTACAAATGAAATATAATAATTTTTTTTTAAAACATGAGTCATTTGAAATTCAAACAAGTTTGACATTTTCTTTAATATCTAAATGCGACATTTTGTTCAAGATCAGTTGTGATAGGTTCAAAATTTTAGAAGGCCATTTGGGGAGGAAGAAAGAAGGCTTAAATTTTCAAAATCAGTATTGTTTTGTGCATTTCAAAGCTTATGGATATTTCAAAAGGGTATGGGTGGCATTTAGTTAACATAAAAAATGGCTTCGAGAGCAATTTAATAATCTTTTAAGGATTTTTTTATCATATGCATAGTTTTCATTTCTATCCTCCAAGTCTAATTAGTTCATAAACTATAAAAAGTGAGAGTAAAAGTTGAAAGGCAGGCCAAAAGTACATTTGGGATGATCTTATTCTTGAAAATGCTTAATATTCTCAACTAGAAGAAAAAGCTGATTCCAGCTAGGGGATTTAATCAAAATAGTCAGTAACTCTGTAATAACATTCTTGTTGATAAAACCCACAAATTAACTTTTCAAATTTTTCATTGTACTTGCTTGAAAAAATAGTATTATTATTTTTTTTATCTTAGTAAAATTATGTCAGCTATATGATCCATCCTTATCATTTTAAAATCATCTTAATTTGGAGTTTTGAAGCATTGAGTCTCTTTTACAATTTCTGTTTGATAAAGGTTTTTTAAGAATGCTAAAAGATGGCAATGTTATATTTCTAAAAGTGATTCTAGGTTTAATTGCTTTTGCAATCTTTTGGGTATTGGCAGTTTTCCTTGTTGTTCCATTTTTACTTTTTGAAAGGATTGCAGTGCCTTTCTTAAGAGCTATTTTGACAGTCATTTTTCAAGTCATTATTGTTGATCAAGCATATGAAGCAATTGATCTTTCAATCCTTGTTTTTTTTTTTTTTTTTGGTAAAATGGTTGTTAATGGATATCTTTGTTGTGATATTTTGAGACCTTGGGGTAGATGACCCAAAAGCTGATCGAATGGGAAAATTTGGAAAAACGTGAGCTAAAATTTTTTTATAAAAAATTAAAACAAAGAGTCACCATCAACTTTTTTTAAAATATGATTGGCCACCCAAAAATTTTATTCTTTTAATGAAACATTTTAAAATAGGTTTAAAATTTTTGTAAAAAGAACAAATTTATGGTATAGAAAATCAAAGTTTAGATTCGTGAGTCGATTATGCGTGAAAAAAGATTAGCACCTCAATAATGCTTGTCGAAGATGATACCAATTGATTGTATGCTATCCTTTAATTTTGGTATAACTGGTTCTTTTTTACTTAATTTTTAAAATTAATTCCTTTTTTTCTTTTCTTTTTTTTATAAACAAAAACAAATCAAAATTAAAAAAAAAAACTTTTTTTTTTTTACTTTTGGATCAATATGATAATATCTTAAATATCGAAACACTTTTTTCACTTTCCTATAATTAGGTAATGTTTCAAATATATCTCTAATTTAAGGGTTTTTAAATTGTCCTACAAAATCAAAATAACACCTTTCATAAATAAAAATCATTGATAGTCCTCTTATAGTTTGACCGGATCTCAATGATTATATTTATTTAAGATATTATCTTATTTTAAAACATTTTTCTTTGAAAATCAAAATTTGAAAATCAATGCATGAAATACATGAACATAATAAAATATGATGAATGCATAATGTTATAATAGGAATGACAAATTATGAATACATGACAATATAAAAATGCATATGATGAAATGCAAATGCATGATTAGTTTTAGGGTTTGACGTTTGGTTTTAGGGTTTTGGGTCAGTTTAGGGTTTGGGTTGGTTGAGGGTTTAAGGTTTGAGGTATAGTTTAGGAGTTAGGATTTTAGGTTTTATGGATAAGGTTTGGGTTTTAGGGTTCAGAGTTTGGGGTTTAGGGTTTTGAGATTTGGAATTTGGGTTTCATTGGATTTGTGGTTTCATAAAAATAGATATGCAACAAAAGAAAATTACAAAAATGCCATTAATGAATGAATGTGACAAAAGTATGACATTGAAAAATAATTACAAACTAAGGTTTTTGCAAAATTAAATCATAAACATGTTATGCATGAAAATTCAAGAACATTATAAATCAAACATAAAAAAAAACTTTGAATTTTGTTTGAATCTTCCATCATTTGTTCATCATTAAACCCAATCGAACAATTTTAAATATCAACCAAAACAACCATCAAAACAACATTTTTTTACATTGAAAATTTAGTTCAAACACATTAAAAACTTGCCAATCATCATAAAAGCATAATCCCATACATGAATTAAAGCAATCATCATGGATGAAATGAAGAGAGAGGTTCGACAAACCAAGGTCCACCATGGCTGAACCTTCAACATTATTCCATCATAGCAATTTCACTTCATTAAAGCCAACCTTACCTTATTTGCCTTCCAAACCATCATGTAAAAACATTCATTTCACAAGGAGAATTTCATCAAAGATAAAACAAAGCAAAAATAACAAAGAGATCATGAATAATTGAAACATGAGCCAAACACCATCATATATCGTTAACCAAGCAAAATTTATACAAAATACAAACTAGTCATTTAACCATTATAAGCAAAATTGAAAAGCAAGTAAAACATTAAAGAGGCCAATAAGAGGTTAGCTAATAAAAGGGACACCATGATCGAACCTTCAGCTTTGTTGTTTCCATGGTGGATTTGATTTTTGTTGCTTGAATTTCAACTTCAATCCAACTATTGCCTAATTGGCTGAAGATGATTCAAGCTTTAATCAAACAAAAATGAATTAAAAAGCTTTAAGAAACCAAAGAAAATGGAATAGAACAATATGAAAATGTAATGAAAAATGTAATTAGGATGCAAGAAAATGTAGATGGGAGTTGAGAAAGTATACTTCTAAGCAAACAAAGGATAAATAAAATTTTTTCTCACAATTTTTATTTTTTATTTCTTTACTCCTCTATTTTTCATGAGCTCATCCTCTAGTTTTTCATGCAAAAAATGTCTTATTTGGTTCTTAAAGAAGATGGAAAAATATCTCATTAAGATTGAATATTGACCTTAGGATCAAAAGTTCATCAAAGGGTTTAAAATTCATCCTTATTTTTAATTCAAGGAGCAAACTTTAACTATTAGATCAAGATTCCTCATGTGATCCAATGGTCTATATTGTTCATTGCAAATGTTAGATTTTTATAGCTGTTAAAACCAAGTGAAAAAAGCATTTTACCTATAGTATAAAGTTTTCAATCTTTTGACCATTTTTTGGAAATCAATGTTCCCATATTCAATTTTATGATTTTAAGGCACTAAAAATGATGAAATCTTATAAAATTGAGATATGAAAAATTTTGTGAAAATTCAATGTTGGGAAAGCCAAATTATGAAATTACCCCTAAGTGGTATTTTGATAATTTCACATATTCTTGAGATACTGTTGTGATTTTGAATGCACAAAAAATAATCAAATATTATAAAAACATGATCTGAAAAGTTTTGGAAAAAATCGATCTTGGGAAGGTGAAATTAGGAAATTAACCCTAAGAGATATTTTGATAATTTCACACATCTCAAGGTATAATCAAGGTTTTCAAAATTCGAACAATTATCAAATAATATCAAATCATGAGCTAGAGTATTTTAAGAAATTTTGACATAGGAAAAGTCAAATTACAAAAATACCTTTAAGAGTATTTTTTGTAATTTCACACCTTCCAAGGTGTGATATGAGTTTTCAATGTATCAAAAATCATTAAAAAAATTCAATTATGAGCTAGAAGTTTTCACGAAAATCTAACTTTGAAAAAGTCAAATCACAAAAATATCCTTAAGGGTATTTCAATAATTTTATACTTTTCAAAGTACAATTAAACTTTTTAGTTCTTTCAAAATCACAAATTTCAATTTTGAACCTCATTGATTCTAATTGGGTTGTGAATTTTAAAAGTTGACTTGGGTTCTATTCATTTTGATCAAATTTGACCAATTTTGGCTAAGTTTGATTTTATTTAATCAGTGTTGACTAGATTTTACCATAATTAACTTTGAAACATTTGGGTCAAATTAGTTTTAATTTTGATTTTAAAAACTTGTCGAAATTAAAGAAATATTGGATTTGAACTAGGTTGAAATTTAAAGTACTTCACAAATGATTGAATTTTGTTCAAACAAAGTTAAGTGTTTACAGTTGTCCTTCTTACCATATTTTTGAGAATCAGAAATACTACAAAGACCAAAGACATCAATTTTGTCTAGTACCAAAGGTTGAGAGGGTCTTGTTTGTACATTTGTTTGTTTTCGAGTTGGAAGAGGTTTTTTTTTTTAATTTTTTGTTTTTGCTTTTGTTTTTTTAGTTGTAGGAGATTTTTGAAAATTGAAATTCCACCCAAAAGACTTTGAAACTGTGCTTGGAGGACTTTGAATCTGTGCTCGGAGGACTTTAAAATTATGCCTGAAAGACTTTGAAATTGTGTCCGAAGGGCTTTGTGATTATGCTTGGAGGACTTTTAGATTGTGCCTGGAGGATTTTGAAATTATGCCCACAAGACTTTGAGAATGAGTCTAGATAACTTTGCAATTTTTTGAAAATTTAAAATTTTGCCCAAGGGACTTGAAAATTTTTTGAAAATTAAAAATTGTCCAAAAGTCTTGGAAATCATTAAAAAAATTTAAAGTTTGGCATAGAAATCTTGCAATTCATTTAAAATTTAAGATTTTACCCTGAAGTATTGGAAATCATTCAAAATTTTAAGATTTTACTTGAAAGTCTTGAAAGTTTTGTATTCATTCTCTCAATTATATTCTTCTTTAGAGTTTGAAAGTTTTCACTTTCAAAATTTTCACTTTTTATTTCAAAAGTTTTTCACTTTTTGTTTAAAAAATCTTATCTTTTTAGATTTGAAAATGTTCAATAATTCATCTTTGTTACTTCTCTTTTTCTTTCTAGAAGTGCTTTAAACCATTTCTTAAGTGTTTTAAAAGTTCAAAGAATAAATTTTCTCTTTTTTGTTTTACTACCTAAATTTGGCAAAGATAACCATAATGCAAAAGGTTAATGAAATAATCATGCAACTGTAAATTTTCTCTTCATGCAAAGTTGCAAATAAATGCTTTTTGCGAACATACAAATATCTTTCTCTTGATACAAATGCATATATTTTTTCCTGATGCAAATGATCCATATAAATACAAATTTTTGTCTTAGCAATGTGATTGTATTGCAATGATGCAATTGTAAAGACCTTTTTCATGATGCAAATATGAGGATACAGATGCAAAAATCCTTACCATGATGGAAATGTACACTTTTTTTTTTACATGATGTAGGTGTCTACATAAAGATACAAATGCCAAGGTTTTTTTTTTTCATTTTTTAGATTTTGTTTTTGTTGATTTCTTCTTAGCATTTCAACTTTCTCTTAAAAGGGTCTCATTTTCCATTTTCTCATGTCCTTTTCTTTGTTTCTCCCATTTTTTTCATGGTCTTTTTTACCAATTTCTACCTTTTTTATTTTTTTTTTCATCGTGTTTTTCTTACTTAATATGTAGACACACCACCATTCTTAAAAACATATTTTCTCTTTTTTTTTTTTTCAACAACATAATTATTCAAAAAAACTTTTTGTTTTTTGAATACAAACTGGTTTCAAGGTTTTCATAGACCAATGATTTTTTTTTTTGCTAAATATTATTTCTTTTTTTTTTCACAAAAATGCATGATTGGTTATTTAAAAATTTTCAAAATGGTTTGTAAATACCCAAATTGATCCGGGCCTAAGCCCATTGGGCTTGGTTCAATTGGGTCCGAGCCTAAGCTTATTGGACTCGATTCAATAGAGTCTAACTAATTAGGCCCAATTACCTTTTATTTATTTATTTATATTTTTTAATTATTTATCTATTTATTTATTTATTTTTTGGTTTATCTTGTCCTGATTATTTACTTGTTTATCTATGATTTTATTGATTTATTTATTTTTAGACTTATCTTTTAAGATAACATAAAAAAAGAAAATTTTACCGTGAAAGGGGTGGCAAAATAGTGGATGGACTTAATCAGTATGGGATAAATTGTGAAATCTCATCAAATTGTAGACTCATAATCAAACATAAACTCTCTTAATTTTTACCTTATAAATACTGGATTAAATTCGATAGAATGGACATAAGCAAAATCACAAAAACACGGTAAGCAGAAAGTGCAAAAAAAAATTTCAAAGATTTTTAGGTTTAGAAAAAAAAAGGTTTTTTTTTGGAAAAATTTGGAAAATTTTCAAATTTTGACAAAATTTTTCAGCACCAGTTGAATGTTTCGGTGACTTTTTCGGCTTCAGTTGAATATTTTGGCTAGGTTTTCTAGAATCCATTAGTGATTTTGACAAAGGTTGAATTTTTCGGTGATCATCTGATGGACCTACCCAGAGTTCAACGGTATTTCCCAAAATTCAGTTGATATTCAATTGGAGTTCATCCGGTTCTAGAAAGAGAAAAAGAAAAGAAACAGGAAGAGAGGAAGGGGAATGGGAGATTTGAAGTAGAAAGCTATAATTTGGCCTTTTGTAGTATTTCAAAATGATATCGTTTTGACGTTTAAGAAGACCCAAGATCTAGGCATTTTTCATTCGGGTGACTCGACTTGTAGCGTGACCCGTTTTTGACCCACGTATCAGTTGATCCCTTGAGCCAAGTCGAGTCGAACTGAATCCACCAGCCAAGCCATTTCAATTTTTTGGTATTTATTTATTTATTTTTATTTATGTATTTGTTTATTTTTAGAAATATTTTTGCATGATCAAATTTTAGAGAAAATTACAAAAAATTAAAAAAATAAAAAATAAAATATTAATTATCTAATAATAAAATTTATAAAAATTTCAAATAGTAAATTTTTATAAAATTTTTAGGTGAAAAATTTTATCTAAATTTATCTCAAATAGTAGAATAATTTAAATAAAGTTTCAATAACAATAATTAATGTTTATTTTCAATAAAAAAAGAAAAAATAATAAAAAAATTTGGTTGAAAATATTTGATAATTATCAAATGATGAGATTTTTAGAAATTTAAAATAGTAAAATTCTTAAGAAATCTCTAGGTAAAAAATTTCTTTAAATTTATCCAAATGGTGGAAGAATTTAAATGAAATTTCAATAAAAAATAATTGTCATATTATTTTCTTTTCAAAAACAAAAAAAAAAAAAGAAATAAAGAGAATTTCTAAACATGACCAAATGACGAAAAATTTAGAAATTCAAAATGAGAAAATGTTTCTAATTTGGCTCAAATGGTGGAATAATTAGATATATTTTTGACAAAAATAAAAAATAAAACTAAAAAAAAACTTTATGATGACAGAGACTTTTTAAGAAAACAAAAAAAATTCTTGAATACTCTTGAGGTGAGAAAATATTTTTTTAAAAGTTCTATCGAATTGATGGAGAGTCTTAAGAATTATTTATAATATTTCAACATAAAAATTTGAAACCATTAGAATCAAGACCTTAGAATAAAGTTAAGATAATATGGTACCATCCTTCGGATGTGAATGTGAGGGTGTTATAACTTTTCCTATATCTAACTAAACTTCTGAGCCTAGTTTTGGTTAGTAGACCTGAACCTATTCTTTTAGGGATCTTTAGTCAAGTTTAGGAGCTCCCTAAAAGGATATATTCTTTAGGTGGCCAATCACATCTAGTAAAAAAAGATTGGTGGCGAATCCATTTGTTAAGTCTTGTTATAGATTTTTGGATCTATATTTTATACAGTTTGACAACTTCGTTGGGGATGCTATAGAGAGTTAGGCGATAACATTTTAATTTTATCCTTTTCATCTAAAGGTTTTAAATTGTAATTATTTGTTTACTAACATGTTTCCTTTTATATTTCTTATTTGATTTATGGGGCATAAAACCCATATGTTCCTTCATATACATTACCACATGTATTACATAAGCTCTATACCTAGGCTTTGTCCATTTTAGGAGGGAGTAAAGTACCTACACTCTCGTGAGATGATAATGTTCACAATGGCTTGTGAAATACTCTCACTCAAATTAAATCCTTTTCGTTAGTAGCTTGTGATGGGTGAGGATTGGAATGCCTTACTAGTCTGTGATGGACAATGATGTAAGGAACAATTTGGGAACCCTTAGTGGTTAATATCACTTAACCCTGCATATGGTGTAGACTTAAGAGGCTAGCCATAACATAGAGCCCTTTCTACCCAGTGATAGATGAAACCTAGAGTTACGACACAAAAAGGAACAATTTGTGATCTAACCATTTTGTTTGTTTGACTTTGTATATTTGCATTATAATGTCATGCATCATTTTCATATTTAACATTATCATTTGCATTATTTTCATATAGGGAATGTTTGCCACATCTTATACCAACATCCATGGAAATGTATGTTATATGCATTACACATAAAGCATATAATTTCTGATCATAATTATGGTACTCAAGGTTCAAGAATAGCTTCACCAAGCAAGAACCCCACTCACTAATACAATACAAGAGCTTAAGTTAGACAAATGGAATAAAAAAATTCTAATCATCTTGAAAGGGTAGAGAAAGCTCAAGAGAAGTTAGAAGAAAAGTTGAGTAAGATTTTAGAGGCCTTGAATAAATTAAATAAGGGAAAAAGAATAAACAAAAGTACTAGCCAACAAGACCATCTATCACAAGAGGTGGATGACCTACTGTATCCTTTTGATTTTGGGCCACATTAAGCCTAACCCAAATAAGGTCCACCACCACAGCAGTTCACCTATCTTGTAAGGTAAACATACTTTAGAATGCCATCAACATTAAACCCTAGACAATACCAGAGTTATGCAAATCAAGTCTTTACAAAAAAATAGTAGAACCAATTCAAGTCTTTGATTTGGATGATCAAAAGGAGAATGAAAAGTTAAAACCAAAAGGGGGCAAGTTACTGAGGAACTTGAAAGTTGAATAGAAAATGAACTTATTAAAGGAAATGTTGCGAGCCATAGAAGGTATCGATTTTTATGCTTCTGTAAAAGCTGTTGGGCTCTGTTTATCTTAGATATAGTTATTCCTCTAAAGTTCAAGGTGTCAGAGTTTGAGAAGTATGGTGGTACAAAGATCCAAAGACCCACATTATCATATACTATCAAAAAATGGCTACTTATGCTAATAATGAAAACTGTTAATGCATGTGTTCCAAGATAGCTTTATGGGCTCTGCTACTAGACGATATGTCCAACTGGATAAGACCCATATTTGAACCTAAAGTGATATAGCTCATGATTTCATTTGTCAGTATCGATATATCATATACTTAGCCTCAGATCACCTTTCTTTATAGAATATGAAAAAGAAAGCAACTGAATCATTTAAAGAGTATGCCCAGAGGTGAAAGGATATTGCTTCTCAAGTGTAATTTTTTTTTATTGAGAAAGAAACCATGGTATTGTTTGTCAGCACTTTGAAATCTTTCTATTATAAAAAGATGAGAGAGAATGCAACAAAGATTTCGTTGACATTATGATCTCGTGCAAAATCATTGAGATTGCCATAAAAATGATAAGTTAAAAATAGGAGAAACCAATAAAGCATCAAAGAATAAAGACACCGAAACTTAAGTCGTGAGTTTTGGTAGACAGTTCAAGAAAGATTAACCCTATCCACTATAAGATTATTCTCCATACTATCCTATTGTGAATAGTACCTCATCCTACCTATACCAGCCAACCCCATTGTCATCTTATCTATACTAGGCTATTTTCAGCTCCCAAGCTTCCATATATAACCTTAACATTCAATGGCCTATAAGATCTCAGATTCATCCTGCTAATCTAACAAGTGATTTATGAAAGCAACAAACTACTCAAAAGAAGTTCGTATTTGACCCAATCCCCATGACTTATACGGAGCTATACCAAGAGTTCTATAACAACCACTTGATTATTCTTATCCATGTGGAGCCACTCAAGCCACTCTATCCTAAGTGCTATGATTTTACAGCTCACTGTGATACCACTGTAGAATTTTTTATTATTTCATTAAAAATTACACTACTCTAAATTGTAAGAGGCAACGATTGATCAAGGATGAAATGATAAACTTTGATTAAGAATGAACAATAACACCTAATGTTAGTGGCAATTCATTGCCCAATCACAATGTCAGTGCTTCGATTGAAGACCAAGAATGTGTTTGATCTAAAAAGGGCTTGATGAGCTTTAATGAATTAGGGGGCAGATGTTAATAAAAGCCTTTCACTAGATTATATAAGGGCATAAATTTTGGAAAAAAAAAAAGGATGTTGAGGCTGATTGGAAGTTGTTTATCATTTTAGGATTTCTTTTAGAGTAATGTTAGAATTTCTTTTATGCAATAGGATTTCATTCGTTATCATTTAATAAAAGGCAAGGATAATGCATTTCATTACATTTTCTCTTTCATTCAATTGTTGTTCCATACTTTGTTATCTTTCATAACTTTTCATTCCCATTTTTAAATTTCAGATGGTGATTATTTAGACAATGACAACAATAACTAGTATTTAATTTGAGAACTCATTCACATTGATTTGAGAAGATTATTTAAGTAAAAGAAGTCAACTACTAGTAGATACAAATTTAATATGTCTAGAAGATGTGCAGTCTTTTATAAATATCCATAAGCTTGTTTTTGTTTAATAGATGATCTTCAACGAAAGCATTTACATTTAAGATAAAAAATAGCTATTTTTCTTTTACTATTTGGAAAACCATTCATTGCTACATTTTTTAACCTATTATGATTTCTTTTTCTAAAGAACCCTGACCAATGATCACCATTCACATTAGAGGATAATTTTTTAAAAAGAAAAAAGGTAAAAGATCGTAAAAGATCTCAAATAGGAAGAAAAAAAAGAAAAAAAATAAATGTCACAAATGAGTTGGAGCAAAGAAATAAGAGTCTTTTTATGAGAAATAAGATGAATGAAAAAATAAAGAGTGGTGAAATGATGTGGAATGGGGCAAAATACCAAGTTGCATCAAATGATGAAAAATAATCTTTTGATTTTGAACCCTTTAAACATATATTTTGAACCTGTTTTATCCATTTCTTTCATGACCCTTATCATAGCCTACATTATAACCTTTAAAAGTCTATTTGGATCAAATATGGGTGCTCGAATTGAATGATCATATGTTGAGCTAAGGTATACTCGTGATAGAACAATAGAATCATGCCATATTACTCTAGATATTGATGTGTGAGAGATATCGCTAATAGATGGGAAAAATAGAAAAAAAAATAAGATAAAAAGAAAAAAAGAGAGAAAATAATGAAAAAAAAATAAAAGAGGAAAAAATAAAAAATGAAAAGAAGAGAAAAGAAAGACTTAAATTGAAAACCCAAAAGGGTAATTTGGATAGAAAAATCTTTGAGTTGAGAGTTGGATAAATAGTTCACATGAATGGAAGGTCAAAGACATCTAAAGATCTTTTAAAGCTGAGGCAAAGTTCAGTAAGCTCAAAATGACTTTGATGGTTAATGAAATGAGTTTTTGAAAAAGAATCCTAAATTAATGTTCAGAATTGTTTGAATATTCATTGTTTGGATATACCATCCATCCCAATGACATGTATCCAACTTGTTTGTTTTCCTATTTGTTTTTATACTAAACTCGATCCTTATTAATTATCTTTCTCTCAATTCACCTTGTACTCTCTTATTGTTAAATCTCTAGAATAAATTGAGAAAATGTATGATTGCATTGTATTTGTCATGATTTGAAATGATAATAAATGAATGAATATGTGATTAGAAGATTCTTGCATTCCTTTGAAAAGAAATCTAAGATGATAGGGGGCAAAAATGAAGAGATAATAGAAACCTAAAAAAAGATGATTTGAGAAGACACATGCTATGACCAAATGATGAATATTATGATGGATTGGTCAACAAAATGAAAAAAGTCAAAATTTGAAAAAATGGTATGACTAAGTGATGGATATGAAGATGAATTGATCGACATAACCTGTAAGTTATGATTAAGTGATGAAAATAATGTGGATCAGTGGATGAAATTCATTCTGAAATGGCTAGTGTGAGAAACCTATGAGTGGTGACCAAGTGATAGATGATGAAATTTGTTCTGAATGGCTAGTGTTGAGAAGCTTATGAGTGATGATCAAGTGATAGAAGATAAAATATATTTTGAGATGGTTAGTGCTAAAAACCTTAAAATAGTAGAGTCTTGAGAACCATATTACCACAATTATGTAGGATTTCATGACATTATTAACATCTGTATTTCATGCATTATGTTAGCATTGTTGTTTGAATAGTATATGCTGAAATGGCTAGTGCTGAGAAGCTTATAAGCGATGATCAAGTGATAGAAGATAGAATATATTCTAAGATGGCTAGTGCTAAAAGGCTCAAAATGGTGGAGTCTTAAGAACTTTGTTACAACAATTATTTAGGATTTCATGACATTATTAACATCCACATTCCATGCATTATGTTAGCATTGTTGTTTGAATAGTTCATGCGCATAATTTGATGAATTAAAACTTTGTTAGGACATGCATCGGCCAATAAGCATTTGAATTATGACTTAAATTAGATTATTGCATTTGCAGCATTAAGAAAGCATTTACATCATTGATCATGACATTTATTACATACAAAATTTTGATTTTGGTAAAAGTTTGGAAGTCATTTGAAGAAAAAATTTTGAATCTTTGGATAAAGTCTTTAAGACAAGATTGTGAATCCTTAAATGAGAATTTTTTAGTTTTCAAATAAGAATCTTTGAGTTTTGAGTTTCAAATGAGAATCTTTAAGGTGTGAAACCCTAAAATTTATCGAATATGAATCTTCAAACTTAAATGAAGCTTTGAACTTTTGGATGTGAATCTCCAAAATTTGAATGAAAATTTTTAGATGTTAGATGTAAGCCTTGCAATTTGCATGCAAATCCCTATATTGAAACTTTAGATGATAATCTCATAAATGTGAATCTTGAATTCTTGCATATATGAAATTTTACGAATCAAATTCTTGTGAAACTAAAATTTTGAGAATAAAATTTTAGTGAATTTTTATGAAGTTGAAAGATTCTTGCGAATTTGAACCTTTGAATTTCGAACTCAAATTGTGAATCTTTAAGTTTCCATTACAAATTTCATCATATTTGATCTTTGACTCTTCTAGACATGATTGTCAATGAGTCTTTTATTTTTCAAAGTTGTGATGCCTCTATTTAGAGGAGCATTTTATTTTCCAAAATTGTGGTGCATTTGTTTAGAGGAGTATTTTATTTTTTAAAGTTGTGGTGCCTTTGTTTAAAGGAGCATTTTACTTTTCAAAATTGTGGTAGCTCTATTTAGAGGAGCATTTTAATTTTCAAAAGTTATTGAGTCTCTGTTTAGAGGAGCCTTTTATTTTCAAAAGTTATGGTGCTTCTGCTTAGAGGAGCATTTATTTTTCTCAAAGTCATTAAGCCTCTATTTAGAGAAGCTTTGTTTATTTTTAAAAACAAAAAATCGAAAAAAGATGAATTTATTGGGGTGATCATATATGGGGTGTCTATGTCTTTGCATAATTCCTATTATACAAGAATTGCGTAAAGAGGGGCGGCTATAGATACCCAAATTGGTCCAAACCCAAGCCTATTAGGCTTGGTTCAACAGGGTTTGGGCTTAAGCCCATTGGGCCCGATTCAATAGAGTCTAAATAATTAGGCCTAATTACCTTTTATTTATTAATTTTATTTATTAATTATTTATATATATTTTATTTTCTTCTAGGTTTATCTTTTCCTGATTATTTACTTGTTTATCTATGATTTTATTAATTTATTGATTTATCTATTTTTCTTTTCAGACTTACCTTTTAGGATAACATAAAAAAAAAGAAGATTCTACCATAAAAGGGGTGGCAAAATGGTGGATGGACTCAATCAGTATGGGATAAGTTGTGAAATCCTATCTAATTGTGGACTTACAAACAAATAGAAACTCTCTTGATTTTTGCCTTATAAATACTGGATTAAATTCAATATAATGGACATAAGCAAAATCACAAAAACACAGTAAGCAGAAAGTGCCAAAAAAATTTTGAAGATTTTTGGGTTTAGAGAAAAGAAAAGGTTTTTTTAGAAAAATTTGAAAAATTTTTAGATTTTGACAATTTTTTGGCATCAGTTGAATTTTTCGGTGATTTTTTCGATGTTGGTTAAATTTTTTTGATAGGTTTTCCAAAATCTGATGGTGATTCCAGTAAAGGTTGAATTTTTTTACGACCATCTGATGAACCTACCTAGATTCCAACGGTATTCCCTAAAATTTTGTTGATATTTAACTGGAGTTTATTCAGTTCTAGAGAGAGGGAGAGAAAATAAAAAGGAAGAGAGAAAAGGGGAAAGGGAGATTGAAAGCAAAAAGTTGGAATTTGACCATTTATAGCACCCCGAAATGACATCGTTTTGGCGTTTAAGAAAACCTAAGATCCGCACATTTTTCATTTAGGCGATCAGGACCCGTAGCACGACCCACTTTTGACCCACGTACCAACCGATCCTTTGAGTATAGCCGAATCCACCAGTCGAGCCATTTTAATCTTTTTTTGTATTTTTTAAATTTATTTATTTATTTTTATTTATGTATTTGTTTATTTTTAGAAATATTTTTGCATGAACAAATTTTAGAGAAAATTACAAAAAATTGAAAAAATATAAAATAAAAAATAAAATATTAATTATTTAATGGTGGAATTTATAGAAATTTTAAATGGTAAATTTCTATAAAATTCTTAGGTGAGAAATTTTATTTAAATTTGTTCTAAATGGTGGAATAATTTAGAAAAAGTTTCAATAACAATAATTAATATTTATTTTCAATCAAAAAAAGAAAAAATAAAAAAAAAAAAATTTTGGTTGAAAATATTTGATAATTATCTAATGATGAGATTTTTTAGAAATTTCAAATGGTAAATTCCTAAGAAATTTTTAGGTGAAAAATTTATTTAAATTTGTCCCAAATGGTGAAAGAATTTAAATGAAATTTCAATAAAAAATAATTATCATATTATTTTCTTTCTAAAAATAAAAAAAAATAATAAGAATTTCTAAATAGGCCCAATTGGTGAAAAATTTAAAAATTGAAAAAGAGAAAATATTTCTAATTTGACTCAAATGGTGGAATAATTAGATATATTTTCGACAAAGACCAAAAATAAAACTAAAAAAAAAAACTTTTCGATGATGGAGCGTATTCAAGAAAACAAAAAGGATTCTGGCATACTTTTGAGGTGAGAAAATATTTTTTTAAGAGTTCTATCAGATCGATAGAGAGTCTTAAGAATTATTTTCAATATTTTAGCATAAAAATTTGAAACTATTAGAATTAAGACCTTAGGATAAATTTAAGATAATATGGTACCATCCTTCAAATGGGCATGTGAGGGTGCTATAACCTTTTCCATATGTAACCGAACTCTCGAGTGCTGTTCTTGTTAGTAGACTTGAAACTATTCTTTTAGAGACCCTTAGTCAAGGTTAGAAGCTTCTTAAAAAAATAGAATCCTTATGTAGTCAATCACACCTAGTAAAAAAAGATTGGTAGTGAATCCATTTATTAAGTCTAGCTATAGATTTACGGATCTATGTGTTATGACATGGTCAATAAAATTTACCCTACATAATTAAATTCCTAAGTCAAAAAGAATAAAACATTTAAACAGATATGGCTTTGAGAGTCTCTTGAAAGTTAGCATTCCCTACTAGAAATAAAAAAGCTGATAGTTTTTTTTTTTCAAATGGGTTGAATGATTCAGCATGTGAAGGTTTTAGTTCAATTAAAAAAGTTTTCATCATTTAAAGGAGATAAAAATGATATACATTTTTTCAACCAAGCTCACAAATGAAATATAATAATAATATTTTTTTAAAACATGAGTCATTTGAAATCAAACAAGTTTGACATTTTCTTTAGTATCTAAATATAACATTTTGATAAATATTAAGGTCAATTGTGATGGGTTCAAAATTTTGGGAAGCCATTTAGGAAGGATAAAAAAAGGCTCAGATTTTTGAAATTAACATCTTTTTGTGCATTTCAAAGCTTTTGGATTATTTAAAAAGGTAAAGGTGGCCTTAGATTAACATTAAAATGGCTTTGAGGGCTTCAAAATTTACTCTAGACTGTCTTTTTGTAGGGTTTTCACTCTAAAGCCATATTCCTTTTTTTTTTTTTTCATTTTTGATCATTATACTATGCACTTAAGAATTCAAAATTATTTGTATGAACTAATGGTCCAAATGGGTAATTATGTGATAAAGGGAGACAAAAAATATTCAAGATTAAACCAAGGAGCATCATCTTTTTTATTTAAAGGATTCACTTTGGGGCATATGTCACTTTGTGTTCCTATGTATTCCATTCAATCATTCATTCATTGTTTTCTTCTTTTTTATTTTTGTTTCTCTTTTTCTTTTTTTTTTCTCTTTTTTTTTGTTTTTTTCTTTTTTTTCTTTCCTTCATTTTTTTCATTTTTTTATTTTTTTCTTTCATTTTTTTTTTTTAATTTTTTTTCCTTGAATCAATGTAAAACTTAGGGACCTTTTATTAGACATTTTGCCCCCAACATATAAAGTTTGTTCATAAACATTACCATACTTAATCTTCTCATTGTATCCCTTTTGTCTCTTAGTATAAAGGGTGATTCTTAGTTTGAATTTATTTTAAAAAATTTTTTATCAAGCTTAAAGAAGTAGCAAAGGATAAATTTTTATATTTGTGAAGGGATGATAAAAGATGATCATTTATCATTTTAAGCATAAGTCACTCAAATCTGAAAAGTAATTCTTAAAAAAAAAAAGGTTTGAAGGAATTTTTTTTTAAATATCCCTATTTTGGTGTCTTAGTCTTAGAATCTTGACCCTTAATTCTATCACCATCAATTATGATAACCACACATTAACTTTTCAAATTTTATAGGATTTATGTCAATTAAAGATTGAACTGTATCTTTGAAAGTAGAGCAATATTCTATAGAATGCCCTTTAACCCTATAATGGTATTCATATTTGGCATTGGGATTGTATCATTTTAGGTAAGAAGGCTTTTTAGGGTTTACAAGCAATGAGGCAACAAGGTGTTTTTGAACTAGAAAGGAAAAACATTTTCTATATGAGATGGAAATGATCTCGCTGTGTATATTTTTTCCTCTTGAGTGGTTTTTGGGCAACAAGTTTGCTCAAACTCTAAATATTTGGTGATGGTGCAAAGGTTCAAACTTGTGATATTGGTTGAATATGTGGTTAGAGAGTAACAGATTGAACAGATGGTTGTGGAATGTGAGATGGAATAGGTGATTAAGAATATGAATTCAGATATGGGATTATTAAAGGTTGCATAAAGCTCGAGGGCCTAGTCCTAGGTGTCTTAAAAAGAGGTCAAAGGTAGACATGGGGGAATTTGAATGTAGATTTGGAGTCAAGATAGTTAGTAAGGGTTATTTGAAACCTAGTGACTTTGTCTTTAAAATCAAACTTTTAGGTTCAGTCATTTCGGTGGTCAAGTTATTCATTCTTGTCATGGACTTGTTCAAACTCTTATATTCATTCAAGACATCATGTGCATCAAGATCCTTCTGAGGCATGTTGAGCTTGGTAAGAATTGGTTGATCTTGATTTCATTGAATTGAAAGTGATTAAGACCCTTAAGGAGCAACAATCTTAACCTTTTCACCACACTTAACCATTTCCACCAATTGGGTAATTTGTTATTCTATTTCATGAATCTCGTGCTCGTATTTCTCTTGGTTTAGCTTCAATGCACTGATCCTTACTTTCAATTGATCTTTCATTTTTGCCATTCTAATACCCACCAAGATATTATTTTATTTGAAAGGCTAAATTGATCTCACAAAAATTAGACTTCGAAAAAACCAAATAAGAAAAAATACCTTTAAAGGTATTTTAGTAATTTTACATTTTCCAAAGTGCAATTAAACTTCTTAGTGCTTTAAAAATCATAAATTTCAATTTTGAACCTCATTGATTCCAATTAGGTTGTGAATTTTGAAAATTGACCCAAGTTCTATTCATTTTGATCAAGTTGACTAAATTTGACTTGGTTTGACTAATGTTAACCATATTTGATTAGAGTTAACTTTGGGGCATTTGGATCAAATTGGTCTCAATTTTGACTTTAAAAGCTTGTCAAAATTAAAGAAATATTGAATTTAGGCTGGGTTAAAACTTAAAGCACTTCACAAATGATCAGATTTTGCCTGGACAAAATTAGTTGTCTATAATCTTCAAAAAGTAGATGCATTTAAATACTTAGGTAAGTTACTCTCATGAAAGAGTAAAGGTGTAAAGGACTTAATTTGTACAATTTACTTAATTTCTATAATTTCAAGTGCTTTGTTCACCAATGACACATCTTGAATGGTTTTGATTGAATTTGTGTTGAAAATTGCAAGGCAAAATAATATCTTACGTAAACCTTTCCTACTCACCTTTACCTTAAGTACTAATATTAGATCTACAGCAACTCCTATTGTAACCCCCAAAATTTGGTTATAGCCACTGAGAGTAGGATTTCTTTTAGGGAATTCTTAATCAAAATTCTTAGCGTGACCATAGTATGGGTAATTATCAATGCTATATTACTTATATACATGTATTAGAATTTGTTGTCTGTTATGAAATATGAAAATGATTCAATAGTAAAATTTGATATTAGGGACAATGTGACTTCTTATAAGTTTTCACCAACCATAATGTTACATTTAGCATTTTCTAGCTCTTAAAGACAACTACCTAGTTTGGAAATTACAAATGTACCAACCTCTCCCAATGTGAATGCCAGTGGGAGCTTGGCTCATCATGACTCTCTTATAAATCGTGTAAATTCAAACCAAAATAAGATTGAGACTCACTTGTTCATGAATGGTTTCTAAGAGTTGAATACTTCGACTTGTTTAGAAAGATGGAAAAGGAAGTTGTGGAAATCCTGTGTTTATTTAGTTGTTGTAGGAATATTGATCTCTTTGCTTATGGGTCTTAAATATGTCAGAGACTATTATTACCACTTCATTTGCTCTCATGATTCTCGATTTTAAGGATGTTGTGCCTTGCTTAGAAAAGGTAGAATTAGCAACAATGACTTTTTTCCTAATTTAAATTCCAATTGATCATTTTACTACTTACTTAGACCAATGGAAGTGTCAATAACTTGTTGGGAATCTTATTTCTCGGGTTTGAATAGGTATTTTACTTTTTTTTTTATTTTCTTCTATGAGATGTTTGTTACAGTCCAAGGGTTTAATAAAATTGGGATCCCAAGCTCTCTATTGGAGTTAATAGAATCCTATGCAAATATTGATCAAGTTAGTGGTTCTTGCACTTGTCATTCTTATCTTATCAAATTTGGTTTCAAATGTGCCAACTAGTATGTTGATTTTTCTCTTTTATGTGTTCTATTGTCTCTTTGATAAGAGTGGCTTTCAAACCTGGTTGGAAATCTAGCTCATTTAAATTTTATTTATTTACAATGCTTACTTGGAAGCAAATGTGATTTTTGAGTAGTATAAATGCTAATTATTGTTCAAATATAAAGTACCTCTCACATTTTATTTTAGGCATCAAGGATTCTTTAGTTCTTGAAGAAGTGATGGATTTTGTTTGTTACAAAATGACTGATGTTGCTGAATGGAAAATATAAAACTTGAATAGATCTTATTCATAATCATATGAACAAATGAATAGCATAAAAATGTAAAAAACAAATTTGTTGATGATACATTGATAGGCATTATGACAATAAGATATACTTTAGCATATCTTTCTGGAGAGAATTAAGCTATATGTTTTGAGATCTTTTAAAAACTTCACCATGTAAAGAAGCAAACTTCGACATATCAATTTGGTAAATTATAAAACTTAGCCAAATTCATCTGATGTAAAAGGTTAGTATCCACACCATATATGTTTGAAACAACTTCATCCCAAAAAAAAATGATTCTTTTTTTTTTTTTATGAAATCTTGAAACATTGTAACTGCTTTTTTTACATCTACAGTTTGGGTGAAGCATCACTCAAATGTAGTAAAAAAAAGGCAATGAACTCAAAACAATTTTGTTCAAGAATTATGGCTCTCTATGCTTTTTAATTTAATGAATTTGACAAGCTTAAAAAAGGTAATAATCTTGCCAAATATTTATGGTTAAAGTCATATGCAATACTAATACTCAAGTCAAGTTAAGAAAGGTAAGAAACAAAATTAATTTCCTTATGGAATTATAGATCTTTTTAATTTAATTCATGAAATTAACAAGCTTCACTTAAGTAACAATCTTTCTTTTAGTTCTTTGAAGATTTAAGTACAATTAGGGTAATGAAAATTTAGAACAAATGATTGGACTTTTTTTTTTTTTTTCTGTTGTACATATTTGTGGAAGTGTTGAACTTATGCTTTGGTGTCCATTTGGATAAGATCTAGAAGACAAGGCAAAGTGCCTTTGTTAATCACTCATTGTGTTAGTTTATATATTTTAAGTTGCCAATGGACTTAAACCTTTTGAATAGCATATCTAACTGAAACTCTTTCACATGTTTGTGTTGAGTGTGTATGGTTTTAATTCTCTATCCTTATGATAAAGCTTTTGTTTGTTTTGAATCACTATTGACTTCTAAGTTGTCATAATTTAAACTACACAAATATGAGGTATTGTGTAACTTAATCCCAACATGTTTTTCCTTGTCTCAATTCTCTTGCTTAGGGCAAAGATGGTAGCATCAACAGGATTAATTTCACTAGTGTTTGAAAAGAAGGTATGGCTAATTCTAGCCAATTTGATAGTGTGTGAGCAGGCTTGTAATGTTCTAAATCTGGGGTACACTTTAACCTTTTGGAACCATCTTAAATTTGGAATTCCATTCACTCTTATAGCCACTAACATTAGCTTGATTTTGATAAAATCATAGCAACAATACAATTAATCGTAGAACATTCCAGGGCAGGGTATGATTATTCTTTATTGAAGCATAAAAGAACATATATTGCATTTTTGGTTATATGGTTCCCATTGAATAATAATTAGATGACAAATTTGCAGTTAGCTTGGTAAATTCTAGCCGAGTTGAATTATATGGACTTGGGCCTAGCATCACTTGATCTTTGAGGTTGTCCTACTAATCCAGACTTGGAAAGGTTATCCACAATGGAACCCAAAAAGTGACCCCATCTAGTCCTAATTAGCGGTGCAAATGAGACGTCTATACTCGCAAGCTATTTAGGTTTGGTTCGAGAAAAACTCGAATTCGATTTGATTGTTGCTGAGTTGAGCTCGAGCTCAAATAGCTCAAGTTATCTAACAAGCCAAGTTTGAGTATTCTGATGTTTGGCTAGAATGACTATTAAGCCTAATCAAGCTTTTTATTTTTAATATATATTTTTATATTTTATTAGTAATTTACTATTTTACCCTTAATATATTTACTCACCTAAAAACCTTAAATTCTTAATCTTCAAAACAAAACTCAAAACATTTTCTTCTTTTTTTTCCCCTAACGATGCCCTTCATTTCCTCACTCTACCAATTTATCCTTTTGCTTTCATCAATAACATTTTTTTCTTTTTTTATTGCCGTCTATCGCTGATGCATACTCCTAGCAATGACACCCCTTTCCTTTCCTAGTTAGCATAGCTATTGTGAAGCTTTATAGAACTCGAGCAATAGTGAAACTCATTCACGTTAAATTAAGCAATGAGAACATCGACACCATAACTAGCAACAGCAAAGGTAGAAAGCAGTAGCCAAGGTCTGTACTTCTAGTTTTTAGAAAAAGATTGTTTTTTGTTTCATTTTAAGTTTAACCAAGGTTTAGTTCGTTGATGTTAACTAAGATAATAGTTTATTTAAATATAATCTAAATGGAAGTTTGTTGCTTTTGAGGCTATGTTTTAGGTTACTTTGAACTTTGTCATTTTATGATCTATCATTTGTACATTTAAGTTGAATTGGTCACAATTTGTACAGTATAATTTGGTTTGGCTAGCTAGCAATATAAATATGAAATTGAATAGAGCCTTGGCTTTTGATCTGAAATCACTTAGAAAATGTTGAATGTAAATATGCTTTTTCCCTATGAATCATAACAAACATTTCATTTCTTTTTAGATAAAGAAAATGTGCTTAGCTACTTCATTTCATGAATTAGTTAACTTCTTACGATTTTTGTTGGTAAAAGAAATTCAACAATAAATATACAGGCTGCTTGAATCTTGAAATTAGTATATAAAATGGGCAATTTTCTTATAATATAGATAGCTTTGATGAATAGTCATAATATGAAAATGATTGATTCTGCCAAAATGATAATTTCTTTGATAACTAGCAAGTTATAGTCTTTTAATAGTAATGGTTGATTTCCTTTTGTTGTTGCTATGTCCCTGCTCTTGCAAGTCATATAGAGGAGATTTTTTAGGCTGTAATCTTATCTCTGAATCAATATTTCATTTACCAAGGATAAAAAAATACATGACAGAATATTTGAGCTTATAGGTGAATATAAAAGAAGCAAAATATATGTTTTGGCTATTGAATAGAACCTTGGCTTTTAATGTTAATTTTTCCTTTTTTTTTTTTTTATCATTTTCATCAAATATGATTGAAACATTGATTTCTATATTTTTAAGTACTAATATAGTTAATATGCATTTACTTTTATTTGCTTATTAAAATTGTTTATTACTTAAAAAAATTAAGCTTGAATTGTTTTTGACATTTATGTTATGGCAATTTATTGGTCAAAAGGGCATTGTAGTCTTTTCTCTTATTATAGATTGTCAGTAGATAGCCAAGGACATTTTAAGCTTTTAGGCTAACTTGACATGCTCAGTGCCATATTCGCTTGGCCATGTCACTGTTGTCTCCCACAAGTCCCCTGTTTCTGCCTATAAATATTGACATTAAAATACTATCTCTTCAATTCCATCTTATCCCTAATTCTTTACTTTTCTCTTATTTTGACCTCTTTTATATTGGTTTCTAACTTGCATGGCAAAGTGTAAACACAATAAACACTCACTGCCATTACTTCTAACCACTTTCTTTTCTTATATTGTAATTTTAGGATTATCTCCAACTCAGAGCTTGACACAAACATTTGTCATGCCAGGTGTGGCATACTCATTAGTTAGCCAAGCTAAAAACCATACCACCTCAAAAAAAAGCTAATAAAGAAAGAGAGATAGCCATCTTTATTGGAGCAAAAACACATAATAGGCAGCACACGAATTAATCTACCTAACAATAGGTTGGTTTGAACATGGAGCAATTCCAAACTCTAATTAAGTAGATACAAGCCCTAAAAAATTGCTACAAAATATAAGCACACTTCAGGATTTAAAGGTGCTTGAGCTGGCCACCCTTGGTTGACAAGTTGTAAAAAGACAATTGAGTTACAAGGAAGCAGAGGCTTCCTTAGCATTTAAAGAAGAAGAACGCATTGCCTCAACCATTTACCATTACTCTAACCATAATTTAACCCAGCCACAACCTAAAAGTCTAAACAAATAAACCTAAAACCCCAACCGAGCAGAGACCTAGAGGTTCAAATGTAGGCTATAAAAAAGGAATTGAAAAGGAAGGCTATTGCTTTTAAGGATGAGCTTCAAATTCTTGAAGACTTCACCCATCATTTAAAAGTTTGATAGGGCTATGCCACCAAAAAGATTTAAGATGCCGACCTTAGAAACTTACAATGGTATATCTTATCCTTTTGATCATTTAGAACTTTATAGAACTAAATGATGATGTAATGCTTATGTGTAAAAGAATAGCCATTGTTCTTAGAAAGATAGCTTGGTCCTGGTATTGCAACCTCAAACTGTAGTCAGTCACAATGTTTAAAGAGCTTAGCCATTCATTATTTTTTTATTTTGTAAGTAGTAAAAGAACCAAGCTTAATGTCAATTCATAGAAGCAAAAATGAGTTTTTGAAAGACTAAGTTACATGTTTTAATGTGAAAGCTCTACAAGTGAAAGACTTAGAATAGACAACTATTGTAATCATCTTGACAAGTGAACTTAGTGACAGAGAGTACCATTTTAAACCGACCTTATCCTTAGGGCCACCAAAGAAAGTAGCTGATGTTTTATTTATGGTAAAAAAATATATAAATGTTGAAGTTATAATGAAAAACAATAGAAGTGAGAGAGGCTCATCCCTTTTCATCAGCGGTTGAGGTGAAAGAAGCTCATCTCCATTCATCGATCGTAAAAAAGGTAAAGATTTTTATGACCTTCCCCTAATAGGGAAAAAATACAAGGCTAAGAGCCTTAATAGAGAAGGAAATTACACCACACTAAATTTCTCTCGAAATAAGATTATGATACAAATCAAAAGAAATCCAAAGGTCAAATGGTTGAAGCCATTGAGATAAAACACAGAGAAGGATTTAACCAAAAGATGTGCCTTCAACAGAGACCACAACATTGAAGATTATGTTAATCTAAAGAATAAAATTAAAAGTCTAATTAGGAAAGGCCAACTAGAAAAGTTTATGAATCGACGTAGACAAGGTCAGAACAGGTCAGATTACAAAATGAGAGACCGTAAAAAACTTGTAAGAAATAGGATGGATAGACCGAAGAGAAATAAAGAGAAAAAGTTTGAAGGGATGAATAAAGGGAATACGAAGATTAAGCTATTGATAATTAACCAATTAGAGGGTAATCAATATAATCATTAAGGGAAGCTCTACCTTAACCAAGAAAAAGTGTGACCAAGGTTTGGTCATAGCCATTAGTTCTTTGGTAAAAAAAGAAAAAGACTAGAAGAAAAAGCTACTCTTTTCAGTATGAAAGAGTTAGAGGGAATCTAATATCATCGTGACAAAGCCATAGTAATTATAGTTGTAATGTACAATTATATGGTTAAAAAAATCCTATTCGATAAGGGAAGCTCGATTGACATCTTATATTATGTAACCATGAAAATGATGGGAATTAGGGAAGACCAATTGCAACTGATCACCACCACTTTGATTGGATTTAGGAATTAGCAAGTGACAATTAAGGGGACCATCAAACTCTCGATCTTCTTAGAAACTGAGCCAAAAATAATCACCTCGATTATAGAGTTTATGCTCATAGATGTCCCGTCAGCCTACAACATAAATTAGATCGACCTGTCAATCTGTTATGTGATTCATAGGTTCAGCTCTCTATTTGAAAGTAAAGTTTCCAACACCTGATGGAGTTAGAGAAATTTAAGGAGACCAGTCCATGGCATGATAATTCTATGTTACAGTGATGAGAGGAAGGATTAAGAAGTAAACTAACAATTTGATTGAAACCAAGAAAAATGAACAAGAGAAGGAAGCAATAGAAAGTGAAAAAAAATAAGAAAGTAAGGGTAAGCAATAGCAACAAAAGAAAATTGACCTAAAAAAGTACACATTTAAGTTGTTCTGAGCTTTTAAGCTTCATACTTGTGTAAACCATAGTTGTTGTAACTTTTAAACAGATTCTATAGTGACCGATCTCTTAAACAGCATAAACACATACATGTCAACAGATTGAGCTAATACATTGACCAAAGGAAAATATAAATGAAAATATACATTTTATTTTGTTATACATTCTTACTGTTTATCATCTTACTAACAATGAACTAACTACCACGTAGAGATCCATCCTAGTAGGAAATAGTCTCAACTTGACTAAGCAAAAATAAATAATTTACCAAAAACCTGATATAGATAAAAATCGACCTAAATAAAAAAAAGACCTCATTTCTATACCATTTTTAGAGAACACCTTAGAAAAGTGCGTGCAAATCATGACTATACTTAATCATAAAGAACAATTAATTTAACTTTTGAGAAATAATGCTAACTTATTTGCCTAGACACTACTTAACATGCCAAGAATTTACTTTGAAGTGATGGTCCATAGATTGTATACTAACTAAAACATGAAACTAGTTTAAGAAAAGAAGAGAACTTTTACCTTAGAAAGGTAAAAAGCTATTGAGGAAGAGGTTAGTAAGCAACTATAGGCAAGCTTTATCATAAAAGGTCTATTACCTTAAATAGAGAGCTAACATTGTTATGGTAAATAAGTACAGCGATAAATGAAAAATGTGCATTGACTTTATCGACCTTAATGAAACCTATTCAAAGGATAATTTTTCTCTCTCTAACATAAATTGTTTGGTGGATAAAGCACTAAACATGGCCTTATTAGTTTCATGGATGCCTATTATGGCTATAATCAGATCAAAATATTAAAGGAAGATGAAAAAAAATGGCTTTCATTACTAAGAAATACCTCTATTACTATAAGGTCATGCCATTTGATTTCAAAAATACAGAAGTGACCTACTAGAGGTTGGTCAACAAGGTCTTCAAAAATTAGATCAATTGAAATATAAAGGTATATGTAGACAACATAATAGTGAAGAGCAAGAGTCTAGTCTAATAGTTAAAGAACCTATAGGAGATTTTAAATATTATGAAAAAAATATAATATGAGACTTAATCTGAGTAAATGCACCATAAGAGTTACGTCGGGCAAGTTTTTTAGCTATATAATCAATAGAAAAGGGATAGAAGCAAACCCAAAAAAGATTCAAGTCATCTTAGATATGAAAGTGCAGACCTTAATAAAAAAGATGTTGAGATTAACAGGTAAAATAGCTACTCTAAGTAGGTTCATGTCTAGGTTGGTAGAGTGTTGCTTGGCATTTTTCAAGATCTTAAAAAATATTTATAACTTTAGATGGACTCTTCAATGTTAGAAAGTATTTAAAGAGCTCAAAATTTTTTTCTCTACTCCACTTATTTTTTTCATGTCGAGACCCAACAAGATATTATATTTGTATCTAACCATTATCAATCAGGCCATTAGCTCAATATTGGTTTGAAAAGAAGAAAGAGGGTAGAGAACAATATATTTTGTAAGTAAGGTATTGACAGGGTAAAAAATAAACTATGCCAGGATTGCAAAATTAGCCTACGTAGTGGTCATGTAGGCCAGAAAGCTCAGACCATATTTTCAAGCTCATATAATTCATGTGTTAATCGACTAATCGCTCAGGTAGATCTTGCAAAAACCAAAATACTAATCAAATAGATAGTAAAACTTAGTAAATATGACTTGTATATGCTTTTTAGGTCAATCTTAAAATCACAAGCCCTAGTGGACTTTATTATGGAATGCACCTTGGCTCAAATTGATGAGTGACCTGAAAAGCAAGGAAGTTAGAGAAGAGGAAATATGAAAACTTTTCTTCGACAAATCAGCCACCAACCATAGTAATAGGGCTGATCTCATTCTAATTGGCATAGAAAACCTATGATACCATATGCCCTTATATTCAAATTTAAAATATCCAACAATGAGGCCAAATATGATGCATTAATAGCCAACCTAAAGTTTGCAGCCGAACTTAATGTTAATTATATCATTACATACAGTGATTCACAATTAGTGGTCAATTGATAAATAATGAGTTTAGAGCTTGAAAAGAAAAGATAAAAAAAATATTTTGAAAAGGCACTGGCTCTTATCGCCACCTTTTAAAGTAAAGGTTAAGAAAATACCAAAATTAGAGAACATGTTGGCAGACTCTTTATCTAAGTTGGCCTCAGGAATAATAATAGAAAATTAGACTAAGTCTTGGTAGATGACAGACATAAAAAAGCATTAAAGAGAAATTGGTCAAACAAATCGAAGAAAAAGAACAATGGATGACCCCGATTAAGGCATACTTGACCTCGAGAGAATTGTCTAAAGATAAGGTTCGAGCTAAAGCCTTGAGAAGAAAAGCTCTTCGATATGCCATAATTAATGGAAAGCTATATAGGATATCTTTCAATTTGCCCTACCTAAGATACATCAATGACGATAAAGCAAACCATGTCCTCAGGAAACTTCATGAGATGATATATGAACATCATCTCAGACCTCAGCTACTCATCTACAACATACTTAAACAGGGTTACTATTGACCCACTATCAGAAAGAATATGATTGACCTAATGAAAAGATGTGACAAATACAAAAGATTTGCCCATGTACAACATCTTCCGTTAATTAAGCTTACATTTATTATTAGCCCTTGGCCATTCATACAATGGAAAATGAACGTACTCAGACCATTCATCTTGATTATCAGAGAAAGAATATTTGTTCTAGTAATAGTCGACTATTTCACAAAATAGCTTAAGGTTGAGGCCCTAGTTACTATGATGAAAGCGTAGGTTGAGAAATTCTTATGGAAGAATATAGTTTGTGAATTTGGTTTACCTTGGTCTATCATATCAGACAATAATAAATGATTTAAAATTTTAAGGTTCAAAGAGTGGTGCTTTAACCTTTATATCGACCTATGATTTATGCCGATTGTCTATCCCCAATCTAATGATCAGGTAGCCAATGAAGCAATATTAGAAGCTTTAAAGAAAAGACTAGATGAAGCTAAGGGCAAGTGGGCTGATGAGCTTTTTGGGGTCCTATAGGCCCTAAGAATGAAGTTATGATGCCCGTTAAAATTGGTCTCCCAAGCTTGAGAATTGAGATTAGATTAGAAAAGAAAAATGAAAATGCCCTTAAGGACGACCTAAATTTGGTAAAAGAATGAAGAGATTTAGCTTTAACTAGAATAGCAACCTACCAATAAAGAGTGTCTAATTATTACAACAAAAGAGTCTAATGTAAGATCATAAAGAAAGATGACCTAGTATTAAGAAAAGTTGAAGCCTCAAGAGTAAAAGGTTAAGGTGGGAAATTAGCCTCGACTTGAGAGAGGCCCTATATCATTAAAAAGGTTACCCATGATATAACCTACAGGCTATAAGATATGAATGGTAGTCCTATCTTAAAGACATAGAATGCAGATAACTTAAAAGTTTACTACCAATAGCTCAGACAAATCGAGCTCACCCTCATAATTTAAAAGTCATTGTAATTTATATAATGGAATAAAGCTTACACTCTGGTTATATTTATTATGAGAATCTCAAACTCAAGCATCAATTGATCTAGTCATGAAAACTGGACAAGTTTGAGCTGGGACTTGATTCTCAAGTTAATTTAATGAATTTTGAAATAATTAATTAAATCCTTATAAGCTCACCTGATATGGGCTAAGGTTACCTTGGTTAATTGATTTACCAAAAGATTAATTCAAGTTATTTAAGCTTGACCAAACATAGTGCCTGAGCTAAGACTTTGTTATTTGATTTATTTGAATTAAAAATTAGATGTCTTATTGATTTATCAAAGCATAAAAAGAAAACAAACTTGAATGATTGAATTGAAACTTGAACAAAAAATATTCCTATTCATTTTATTGATAGAATTCTCATCGAGTGATCAGTAAGACAAAAAAAAATCAGTTGATAAAAGTTTGAAGTGTTCTTAACTAAAGTCATTATAAAAACTCAACCTTACACTTACATAAATTTACAAAAAAAAAAAGAAAAGAAAGAATGCCCTTCAATCATCCCTTTGATCAATAGTAACAGTGGTAAGCCCCTTCTCAACCTTAGATCTATGGCCACATCTTTGTCCTATTCTTTTTCCATTTTGGATTGAGGCAATGGAGACCTTGACTTAATGTTATTCAAACTGATGTCCTGGAGGTAAAGGTTGTGGTCAGTATACTTGAAAAGCACTTTCTGTTTTGCTAGTTAGAATGTGTTGATGACGTTCATCCTTGAGAAATCGACATGAAGCTTGGTAAATTTCTTGAAAGCCATGAACTCATGGATGATCTCATTTTTACATATTTTCTTGGCTTTTTACTTGATCTCTTTTTTCTCATACACCTCAGCCTTCATCTAAGACCTTAGCTTGGCAATATTAGCTTGAGCTTGGCTTGCTCCTTTATTGATTCAGCTGAAATCTTTTTAATCTACATTCCCTTGAGCTTGGTCGCTAGCCTATCCATTTTCTTTTTTAGTTCTAGCTCTTTTTTATAGGAAATGATGAGGTTGGATCGTAGACTGGTTAGGGACTAAGTGTTTTTCTGATTCTTTTAAACCAAGACATTTAGGTCTTTCTCAACTTGAGGATACAGGCCATAGCCATATAGATGTGGTGTAAAGCCTAGCTGGCATAGATGAAAGGCTTAGGTGGGAGTTTTTCATAAACTAAAAGCAATAACAAAATAATGCTTAAACTTGAGAAATAATAAAACTAATAGTTGTAACACCAGAATCAAGCTAAAACATTACTTATTGCTTAGAAAGACCACAGCTTTAGCAAACCTCCTAGCCATGTCAACATTCTTCAATGGGTTGGCTTATGTAGATTTTTTTTTATTTAGGTCTTAAAATTTAGGCTTTAGGGTTTTTAAAGAGAAAGATGCATTTATCCTTTTATTTTTTTTAAGGAGAGAAAGAGCTACTATTGAGATCTTAATATGTGCAATCACTTTTTGCTTGCCCCTATGGTGGCAGAGGTCTGAGCTGACAAGCTCGACTGTTTACTAAATGAGGGGTTTGTTGGCTTATAGCTCTTAGGGAGGGGGTATTGAGCTAAATAAGTTATTTTTCTAACTCTTCTTAGACCTCAGCTTATGTGTGAATAAATGGAAGTTGAATTCTTTGGATGGCTAAGAAGTCATCTTTTCAAAGATAAGCTAAGAGTTAGAAAAAAATCAATAAAATTAAAGACTCTATGAGATTACTTTACACTTACCCTGATACTTAGACTATTTTACCATTTTAGAGGAGGTCAGTTTATTTACATCTATAACCAACTCCCTTCTTTATGTGAAGTCCATTATTTTATCTTAATCTATAAAGTTAGATGCAAAAAAAGCAATGGACATGTCATCAAAATTTTAAGCTCACCTTAAACTCATTGTCTTTATTATTTTTTTCTTTTTTTGGATGCAAAAGAAAAGTAACTTTCAATTTTTTATTAAGCTCATGCTATTTGCAAATAACTTCTTAATGGGATGAGCTGTCACATAGAACCATATTTTATCATTTGGATGCCTTTTAATAGAGAAAAACTCCCTGAATAGAGTTAAAATAAGAAGAATACCTAAGTGTTGGCAAAGAATAATAAACACTACTGTGTACCAAAAAGAATTAGAGGTGAACTGAGTGATTATAAGAAAGAAAATTTTTAGTAAACAAAACATAAAAAGGAACCTCAGGCTAATCATTATTAAGTCCTAGTACACTTAAAGCTGACGAGGCTTTAATTTATCAATGATCCAGTCTGAGATGCTCAACATCAATATACTAGACCCCTTATTTGGAAAACAAAAGTTCACTCTAAAAAAATGGATGTGATAAGTAGAACACATCATAGGGCAATCTTTGGGGTTAGCCTTGCCCTTTAAATTCATCATCACATTTTTGAAAACTATGCCTAAAGAGCAAAGAGTATAAAAAAAGACCTCAGCCAAACCCTCTGAGACTAAAGAAGACTCCTCTTCATTTTCAGTATCTTTGAGTAGGTTATCCTTCCCCATTAGCTCTTCATCAAAACCCCCCTCATCATTGGAGCTTTCATTGTCAGAAAACTTAAACTCTAAGGAAAAAATGGGATGTTAAATTAAAGTAGTGGTGGAAAGTACCACAATATTAAAAAAGAAAAAGGACAAAAAGATTTCTCCAAGGAAAAAGAGATGTTAATAGGAGTTGACTGAGGAAGAGCAAGGAAAGAAAAGATAGGAGCATTGATAATAAAAGACTAAGAAGTAAAAAAGGTAGAAAGTTGATGAAGTTAAACCCCAAAAGGGGGAACAACTAAAAAAGAAAAAAAATCAATAAAAGAAGTCGGATCAACCTAAGAGATTAGAAAAAGAATGGAAGAATTCTCCAAGTCAAAGTCAATCTGAGCATATAGTTTGTCCACATTCAAAATCATTTCCCACAAGCTCGAGCATTGTCTTCAACCCTCCGTTGCACTTTCTTTTTTATATCAAATTTAGCTAGTATGCCATCTTATTATAGCTAGTCCAATAATGATCGATAGGATTAGGTCATCATCACCATGGCTAAGCCGACCCGGCTTGGGCTCCACCTTATAACCTCTTTCACTCCCAGAACTCATGCTAGTAGATATAAAGAAAAAATATGTATCGAAGTGAAAGAAGGGATAACGATTGGAAAGAAAGATGAATTTTAAAATTGGAGAGAACTCAAAAACTTTTTAGGTTAGAAGACTTAGGTTGAATTAAAAGTAAAAAGCAAAAAAATAACAAATGAAGGCCTAAATAGCCCTTTATATAGTCGTGTCTCAGATAAAATGAATAGCACAAATCGTGCCATGTGTCAGGTTACCGTTGAATAGCATCTTTTCACATTTCCCCATTTAGATTTTACCACCTAAAAATCTTTTTTCTCATTAAATGTAATTTTTAAATACCTAAAGGGTAAATTGATCATCTTACCTGACCAAATAGGCCAAACTGATCGTAGAATCCAAGTCAAATCGACTAGGTGAACCAACTACTAGACTAACTTTAGGGTAGACACAAGGACTAAATTTTAAAAAATGCCAAGCCTTGCCTCGGACAAACAAACCTTACTAGCTCATATAAATATTTTCATCTCTTTGACACCCAAGAAAGAGTTACTTCAATAACCCTTGAATAGATTCTTTATATACCTAACCTAAATCACATGTGCAAAATCAAACCTACGCTAGGTCGACACTTGCTGGGACCATCTAAGTTGAGCTAAATAATAAGTGCAAGCTTTTTTTGCTTGTTTCTCACGACAGCCTTATAGACATTCAACCTCGACAATAAAAGGTTTGACTCCAGGCAATTTTTCAAGGCTTGTATGTGTAAAAATTATGGTCGAATTTGCAAATATATACCAAAATGGTTAACTAAACACCCAACAAGTTGATACTTAGATTGTTTGGTAAAGAGATTGAATGTTAGAGGCATTTATTGGTCAAAAGGGTATTCTAATCATTTCTCTCATTAGAAACTGTCAGTAGTTAGCCAAGGGCATTTTAGACATTTGGATTAATTTGAAATGTTAAACCAACTTGACATGTTTGGTACTATCTCTCCAATTCTATCTTATCCCCATTTTCTTGTTTTTTTCTTTTTTCGACATCTTTTATGCTGGTATTTGATTTACACCTCGAAATGCAAACGTAGGGAACATTCTTTGCCTTTGCTTTTAACCGTTCTCTTATCTTATCTTGTAATTCCAAGATTATCCCCAGCTCGAAGCTTGGCAGAAAATAATTGAGTTTTGCAGTTATACTTATTTAAAGGTTGCTGTGGAAACTTCACCAGCTTTGGAGATTTAAGGTGCTTAATAATCTTGCTTTTCTTTATAATTCATCTTTATATAATTTGTTATATTTTCTCATTTTTTTCACTTTAACGTAGTTTGACAATATAATGGATATTCTATTTCAAATGGCTTCCATTCAACAATAATAATTAACCTTTACTAAACTTGAAAGTAATGTTTAGTAGTATTCTTATATTTGGTTAATTTGATTGGGATTTTTGTGTTAAGAAAAATTTAGATTTACATGTTGGGTAAGGTTTTAATTAATTAATTAATTTATTTTATGTTTTTTAAAATATAATTATTCATTTGATTTAATTTATACAAATAGTTGAATGTGAAAAAAATTTGAGTTTGAGTTTGAGCTCAAGCTCAAGTATAAATAATTGAGTTTGAAACCGAGCATGAAATCGAACTCATTTGTTATTAAAAAATGAGCCTAATCAAGTGGGTTCAAGTAGTTTGGTTTCAATCATGAGTCTAGCTTGAGCTAAAACAACGAAATTCGATCAAGTTCAAGCTGAGTATTGAGTCATGAGTTAAAAGTGAAGCTTGAGCTCAAGCTCAAGCTCAAGCTCAAGCTTTTCACTGTATTGTCTCAACCCGGATCTATTACATCCCTAGTCGCAACTCTCAAAAGTTCACCATGTCATTGATCCGTAAGTGTCAAAAGCATAAAGACAAATATATGTACATATATATATATATATATATCATGGTTTTTCTCTCCTTCATCTAGCTTTTTACATTTTCAAAATTTGACATTGTAGACACCTTATTTAAGCTGGAGCCTAAATCAGTTAGGTTTGGACTCACTCTAAACTCAACTATTGAATTTTTTTTTTTTTACTTTACATTTTTACCAGTGTTGTATTTATCTATATATATATATATATTTATCTCATTTATCTTCTTTATATTTTTATATTTATTTTATTAATTAATTAATTTGATTTGATTTTTTATCTTGCTTATCCTCTTTATTTTATTATTGGTTATCTTTGGCAATTTATTTTCCTTTATCTCATTAATTTTTTTTCTTTCATTATCTGATTAACAATAAAAAAAAAAAAGAAAAGGGGAAGATTTGAAAAAAAAATGGATTTGATCTTGACAAAACAACTTCTAGATAAAATCATTTGAAATTAAATCTCTGTGAGATAAAATTTCCCAAAGATAGCAAATTTTTAAAAGAATTGTTTCTGGTCTAAATTTCTTTTTGGATTGTGATCAAAGTGCTTATAAAATCAACTATAACTTAGCTTAAAGGGATTTTTACCCCATGGTAACTCAACAATATTGGTACCAAAAACCTTTTATCGCCACTATCATCACTAGTCCTCTTATACCCGACTTTTACTAAATACACTGCCAATCCAGTCCACCATCCTTTAAACAATTCTAGCTATTCAATACCCAAACCTTCAAAATCCACAGCCACCAAGCATTCCACTATACATGTTTGTCATTCCTAGCCACAACTTTTGATAGCCTAAAAAAGAATTAGTCCAACACCGTTATTCAATCTTTTCCATTCCTAAAGCCACCTCGGATACCCTTTATCCAATCCTCACCAAAATTCACATACAATAGAGAGACATACTCATATTCTAAAAAAAAGAAAAAGAAAAAGCAAACAATCCCTGCAAATTCCTCTACTGAATATGCCATAATCCATTTTACCCAACAACAATTCACTAAAAGAATAATTCACATAAAGGAAATGGTAGTGGTTTTTCTATTTTGAAGCTTTGATTTCCAAAAGGCCACCACAAGCTGTTTAGAATTTGAATCCCCACCAATTCTATTGCAACAAGCAAACCATGAAAAACCATTGTTTGCATAGAAGATATGAGAAAGAGAGTGAAACTGATGTGGTTTATACAAAGAAGACTTAGTTTAGACAAACCCATAATTTAATTTGAGGAACTTTATAAAGACCTACGTGCTCAGGCCTCGTTTTAGTCAAACTTTGGTACCTTTTTTCTTTTTTCTCTATTTTTACTTTTTGTTTATTTAATCACCTACTTTTGTGCTAGTTCCTGGAAAGTGTTTTATTATTTGATATGGGTAAAGTGTATAATATCAAATAAAAAATTCAAATAATTTTTTTATTAAAATTTATTATGATAATTTCAATGATTAAGGAAAAATATGAAGTATCAGCTTTTCCTTAAACAAAAATAATTTTGAGAAAAAAATTGAAGTATCAATTTTTTCTTAAACAAAAATAATTTTAAATAAAAATTTTGAGAAAAAAGTTAAATATCAAATTTTCCTTAAATAAAAAAAATAATTTTGAAATTTAAGGAAAAATTGAAGTATTAAATTTTCCTTAAACAAAAAAAATATTTTTTTCAAAATTAAAGGGAAGAGTTGAAATATCAATATTTCTTTTCAATGAATTTCAAAAGTTTTGAGGAATGGGTTGAAATATTAATATTTCCTTTTAAAGAAATTTCAAATGATTAAAAGAAAGGGTTGAAATATCCAATTTTCTTTGCAAAAAAAATTTCAAAGGATTTAAGGAAAAGTTAAATTATCAATTTTACCTTGAAAGAAATTCATAAAAAATAAATTAAGGAGAAAGTTGAAATATCAATTTTTTCTTTAACAAAAGTAATTTTCAAGAAAATGTGAAGAAAAAAGTAAAACATTAATTTTTCCTTAAAATAAAATTTTTGCGAAAAGTTATGAAAAAAATTGAAATATTAATTTTTCTTTGAAACAAAAATGAATTTTAAAATAAGAGGAAAAGTTGAAATATCAATTTCCTTGTTTAAATATTTTTAAGATTTTTGGAAAGTCGAAATATCAATTTTTAAGGAAAAAGTTGACATATTAATTTTTCCTTAAAATTAAGATTTTCTAGAATGCATAAATTTTGATAAGACAAATAAATAATACAACGACGAAACCTTTTTAGAGTAGGACATGAGTCTCTATAAATACTTCTAAGGTGAAAAAATTATCTTAAATTATTGCCAAATGATTGGAGTGACCTTAAGATTAATTTTCAATAATTAAATTTACTTGGTAAATTACTAACATGTTTTAAGGTTTAGATAACACGAAATCAAATCGGTACCATCCTTCGATAGGCGTTGTAAAGATGATATAACTTTCTTCATACATAACTATACTCCAAAACTTAGTTTTAGTTTTGTAAACTATAATCTATCTTTTAAAGATATTTGAGTCAAACTTGAGATTTTTCTTTAAAATGCAATAGATTTTTTAAGTGGCCAATTGCACTCCGATAAAAAAAGTTTGTGACAACTTTTTAAGTCATGTCTAGCTATAAATCCATAAATCTATACGTTATGACAAACATCTCTACTATTTTTGCATGAGCTGTTGAGCTTTAAAGCTCACATAAGTGATATTTTTGTTTATTACATGAAGAATCAATGTCTTTTATCAACAACAACAACATTTGAGATTTATTGTAAACCACTGAAATTTCAAGAGGAAGAATGTGCAAATTTGTAAAGAAAAATATTGTTATTAAAACTTAAAAGCAATAATGAGAAATGTTATGGCCATTCACCTAGTCAAAGTTTGATCAATACGATCAAATTCCTAGGTCATTTAGATAGTGCACGTCTAAGTTGTCATGTTATCAGTATCCAAAGAAATGGGTTGTCCTTTGTCAAAAGAAAGACTCGTTCAACGTCTACAAACATTCCATTAAGACATTATATCATAATTGAATATTTGACTTCCAACTTGCTTGGAATCATGAAATGTAGCTTGTGTCTTTCTAAGGTCATAAAATGTGACTTGCAGTTATCTACATGGATCCTCTTCGAGCTTTAAATATACTTCTTCTCCATTGTCAACTATCTCAATTAGGTTACCATCCTTTATCTCATATATAAGATAAAGATGAGTTCCAAGTACATAAGACAATCCATATACTTCACACTTAAGCATCTTCATTCCAAGGAAGATTTCTTCACATACCTCACCTCCTTCCTCACTCTTCATTAGGCATCTTATTAACTTGAGCATTACGGTACACCTTGAAAAAAAAACTCCTGACACCCTTTGACTATGCTTGCTAGCTATAGGTTTAAGTCACACACCCTCCAACAATCTAGCACCAATTAGTTCCAACTAAAACATCCAAAAATACCACCAACATCAAAATAAGCAATCAACTTTACAACAAAATCTAATTTGCAGCAATGAATTGATTTACAAATTTGGAGAAATGAAAATTGTCATTCCCCAAGGGTCATTTTCAACAAGTGAAATATCATTTTCTCACCACTACAAAAATGCAAGTTCTAAGAACCCTTTACTATTATCAAGAAATAAACACTTGAAGATACTACTGCATGATACTAGTACTCAATAGAGTAAGAAAGTTTAATCTATCAACAAAAAAAAAAAAACAAAAAGCGTATTTTAAGTAAATAAAAATTATTAAAATTTGTTCAACACACTCACTGACTCGCTGCGGAATTTTTTCTCTCATAAACACGTTTAGGTTGCCGGCACATGTCCAATACATTATAAATAAAGAAAAATTATATTAATATTAAGAGAAATGTTGATTGACCTTGGGAATCAAATTATTTCTTTTTTTAAAGAATGAAACTCGTTTAGTACGTATATAATTCTTTTAATAGTTATAGCCCACTGATCCCATAATTATATATTTTTTTCTTCTTTTAAAGTTTTAATGAATATCAGGCACATTGTCCACCCAAGTAAAAATACTTTCCTCCGACAAAAATTAAATTAAGCCGTCTTTTTCCTTTCAATTTAAATTTTAATAATAAAAAATTGCAACATGACATTTTATCATTTCAAAATATCGAATTACTTAAATTTGACTTACCAAATTTTATGATTTAAGAATTCAAATTTGATTAAATGATAGTTAAGCTTTTTGCAAAAAAGACAATAGATTGAGGTTCATATTATAATATTTATTGATATAATTTCTAATTTTGGTGAAGGAAAAACTGAATAGAGGTTGGCGTAGGAAGCGTTCAAATTTGTTACAAAAACTAATTAAAAGCAAAAAAAATGTCAAATAAATAAATAAAAAGGAGAGATGCAAAGAATAAAAAGAGACGATGAGAGAAAAACAAACAGAGAATAAAGTAAAGAATAATATCTATTTTTTTTTATACTTATTGAATGATGATATAATTATTTGCCTTGAAATTATGTATCAATATGGATAAGATAACAAGACGTTGCTTACATAATTATTAAAATATAATAATATTCAAAATAATTAATGAAGCAATACTAAAATACAGATAAAGAATTTACAAATTAAATCAATTTTATAATTCGACTAAAGAATGGAGCAGAGTCCTATTTCTAATTTCTAATTTATTTTTTCCAAAAATCAAAATGACTTTTAAAAAAAGAAAAAAAAAAGTTAAAAGACGGAATCAGATCAAGAGGAATATAAAAATGATTGCACGTGGAAATTTACTATTTCTCCTAGTTGTACTCGAAGATTTTTTTGAAATTTATTAAACTTTAAATCTTATATTATTTTTATCAAAGTAAAAAAAAAAAAAAAAAAGGAAAAGATTTTGTAAAAGGGGTAAATCTTGCATTCTCATCCTCAGATTCTGAAATTTATTGATTGATGATGCATGAAAATACTTGGTTCCATAAAGGGAAAATGGTAAATTTAGAAGAATAAAATCTTGGAGATCTTTGTTCAAATTTGCAATCAGAAAGGTGCGCCGGACAGTACCGAAAAGCACGAAGAAGAAGAATCAAACAAATCAGAATCAATTCAGCAGTAAAATCATCAATCAAGCAATCCAGCAAGCCAATTCAACACCACAGTCTCAGTCATCGACAGCAGACATTATACAAAAAAAATAAAGATTGCAGCACAAGCTTCTAGCAGCCAACACATACCCCAACTGCAATAAAAAGAAACAGACAACCAGGAACAAAAGAGCACACATTCGGCAAACCCAGAAACAGACCCAGCAGCTCCATTTAGGGGATTTCGGTTGCATAGATTTTTTGAGAGATTTGTGATTGGGCTTTGGCTCAATTTAGAAAAGGAATAAAAAGGGGAAGTGGCTGTTGGATTTCATCGAATTCTGGAACGACGCCACTGTTCTTCTGGTTTGGGTTGCAGCTAGGTGTTTCGGTGAAGAATAGAAGGGGAAAGGAAGAAGGCTGCCAGCGGCGAACAGCGGAGAGGTTGGTGGTGGTCGAACGACGGCTAGTTCACTGGTTTATGGGTTGTTGGGCACTGGTCTTTGAAGCTGTTGAAGAAGGGAGAATTTGATAGACACGAGAAGGGGAAGACTAAGATTTTGTGATTAAGTTGAAACGGCACCGTTTCAAAGCCGAGGAAATTCCAACTCAAACCCTCGTGTTGCTCGGTGGATAACCCGACCCGAATGGTAAACTCTTTTTTTAATTTAATTTTGTTTGTTATTTGACTTTAGGTTTTTTTTTTTTTTAATATTCTATTGTTCTTTGGAAATGAAAAAACTTTGGTAATTTGTATGATATTTTTGCATGATTTTTAGTCGCATTATAATTTTAATAGAATATTTTTATATTTGCATGATTGCATGATTTGATTTTTAATAAAATTTTTGTATTATCATGTTATATAAATAAATAAATAAAAGGATTTGAATTGATGTATTGGCATGATGAAAAATTATCTTTAATTAAGATTTAGATAAGACAACACATAATTAATTTAATACCGATTTGGACGTAAAGAGATGATACAACTTTCTTACATGTAATCGATTTTGAAACTTTAGTTATATTGATACAGATTATAATTTATTTTTTTTAATGATTTTTAGTTTACACTTAAGACAATCTTAAAAAAGATAAATTCACATAAATAGCCAATTACATCTATATAAAAAATATTGATGGCAACTCCATAACTTTTGTGTCTTAAGTTTTCCCAACTTATATGTTATGACAATACTTTTTATTTATTTTATTTATAATTAATACAATTTATCTTTTTAATATTCTAAAATCAACATTTTGACAATCCCAAGTCTCAACTCAGACTTCCTTTCTTTCCATTTCTATCAATCTCTCTCTAGTCTCTATGGATCCATTAAGAGAGTCACAATTTATCAAAAGCTAAAAAAAATAAAATTAAAAATTGTGAAATATATCTCTCTGTCAATTTAGATTTCTAGGATTTTTTTTTTTTGTTCTGGTTTTTGCTTAGTGGCAAATCCTTTAAAGAACCTAGATGAGCCATGGCCTCCCCAAAAATTTTAAATTTTTTATACATATATTATTATCATTATAATTTTGAATTTTTTGTTAAAAAAAATTAGTTTGGCCCTTTAAACTTAAATTTATTATGTTGATATATATTATTCTTTATTCTATGTATTTATATTATATATATAGTTACAAAAGTTATTTATATCTAACTATTACAACTCTTAATTTCAAAAAAACTATAATTCTTTAACTTTTGTTTACTTATTATAAATACTTTTCAATTTAAAATGAATAATAAATTTGTCAACACTATATTTTCACAAACATGTAAATTTAAGTTTAATATATACGTAAGTATTATAATAACGAAAATAGACTTGACAAATATCCAATTATGATTATTTTTTCCAATCATTTTTTTACTATATTTTGTATGTTCACTTTATTTGAAAATTGTTACATGTCAAAATAATAATATGATTAGTTTAAATACATTTTCATTTTTCATAATGTAAAAATATCATGTAAAAAATTAGAAGGTTTTAATTTATCATGTCAAAATTTTTATTTTATTGTTTTAAAATTTAATTTATTTAAAATATATATTTTTGTGATTTTTTTCACTTTAATACTTTAAATATTAAATATGATAAAATAATGTGTTGATATTGTAAAAAATATAATGATTTTATTTTTATAAAGGATATTATTAGTGATTTATAATTAGGAATCATGAGACTAATTGTTTAATATATTCATTTTGTTTTATATATATATATATATATATTTTACATATTAGCATATTTATAATTATAAGTTTTGTTATTATATGTTTGTATCTATTTTCTATTATTAATAGATTTGGTATATTTTGAAAAAAATTTTATTATAAAATATTATATTGACCCCATTAAAATTAAAGGTCAAGATCTGCCACTATTTGTGCTTCTTAGCTGGCAATATATTACATGATTTAAATCAAATTCTCGCTCGATTTTTGTCGATTTATCAGTAAGTTGGAATTCAAATTCATAGCTCAAAGCATGTGAAGTAAGTTTTTCTTTTCTTTTATTTCGTTTAATGTTTAACAGTACTTTTTAGCTATTGTTTTTATTTAATTTTAGTGTTCATTGCGGTTTGTATGTAGATCTATTAGTTAAAACTTACATTTTTTTTAGTAGTTTTGAGATTGTAACTTTTGTTTCATTTAAGAGAAAATTGGGGAGAGAAAAGAAAAAGTTAAAGTCTTATTTTATGGTTTAATTTAGATTTATGATAATCTTATAAATGAATTGCATAAATGAAGATATCTTACGATTTGAACCTTCATTTAGTGAAAATAAGTAAAGTTAACCGAAATTATATGGTAGACTATGCTTTGAATCAGCTGTTTCATTTGGTTAACTAAACTTATCTCACATAATGATTTCAACACCCAATGAATGCTCAATATCCAGGGACATTATTTTAGCCATGTGTCTACATCTTTTTTTTTTTAGTGCTGTTAGAGCTAAGCCCTTCAACTCTTAGGAAGCGACAATACTTCATACTCACATAGGTAACTTTCATCAAGAGTGTTTTCATAACTATAACACTCTAACATATTTATGTTATGAGTCTATTAAGAAAATAATCTCATCTTTCCCTTATCATTATGAGTACCAAGTACTTTACTTAATATGAAAATATAAGATTATAGTACTTCTAGTCACATACAGATGATGTACTTTGGCTCATTGAACTCAAGACTTGACGTTATACCAAACGTTAAGTCGAGTTTCTATCTTGGGTGACTTTATGTTATAGGCTTGAACGTCATCCCTAAATTTCCATAGCTATATTAATTTTTCATATTACATGGTGAAACTTTTATTCATATTTTATAATTTGAAGGTTCATAAAACCAACAACCCTACCATGTATGTTTATCCATTCTTTAAAAAATGGTTTTTCCATAGTAATTCAACTATTAAAGATATTCATTGTAAAATTAGCATAAATTCTTTTAGCTCATAGTGATTGTCATAACGTCTAGATCCGGGGATCTATCGTTAGACATTGACTTGAACGAGTCGTCACCAATCTTTTTTATCTAGGTGCGATTGATCACCTAAAGAATCTATCCTTTCAGGGAACACCTAAGTTTAAGAGTCCCTACAAGAATAGATTCGGATATACTAACTAGAACAGGGTTCGAGAGTTCGATTACGTGTGAAGAAGGTTATAGCACCCTCACAACACCCATCGAAAGATGGTACAGCTTAATTTTGTGTCATCCAATAAGCCTTAAAAATTTTCAAGTAATTAATTATTGAAAATTATTCTCAATTGACTCTAATACTTTTAGCAAAAAATTGAGAAAATTTCTCACCTCAAGAGTATGCAAGAAAACTATTGTTTCACTTGCAGAGGCTTCATCGTCGGATTATTTAACATTTAAAAAAATTCAAGAAAATAAAAAAAATTATTGCTTTTGTGCAGGGAAAATTGATACTTTCAACTTTTCTCTAAAAATATTTTTTTGAAACTTTAATTTCGAGAAAAATTGATACTTTTAACTTTTCGTCAAAAATTCACTTTTGAAAACTTGTTTCTAAAGAAAATTGATACTTTCAACTTTTCCTTAAAAATCCATTTTTGAAAGCTTATTTTCAAGGAAATTTGATACTTTCAACTTTTTCTCAAAAATTCATTTTTGAAAACTTGTTTCTAAGAAAAAAATTCACTTTCAACTTTTTCTCAAAAATCTATTTTTGAAAACTTATTTTTAAGAAAAATTGGTACTTTCAACTTTTTCCAAAAATATTTTTTGAAAAATTTATTTTCAAGGAAAATTGATACTTTCAACTTTTCCTCAAAAAATTTTTTTTTGAATTTTATTTAAAGAAAATAAAATAATAAAATAAAATAAAAAATAAATAAAAATAAAAATATTAAACAATTTTAATATAATAATAATAAATAAATAAAGAAAAAAAAAGAAAAAAGAAAAAAAAAACTAGGAACGGCTCGGCTTGAGGGCTCGGTTCGGCTCGACTGGAGGAAGAAAAGACTGCTCGAAGACGTGGCTCGAGGCATCGGCTCGAGAAAATGGCTCGAAGACGTGAGTCGAAAGCGGGTTGATGCTCGGGTCAGGTCGCCCGATTTCAAAATGAGCGGATCCTCTGGGCACAGTAATGTCAAAACGACGTCGTTTTCAGTGGGTATAAAAGGCTAATTCTTCTATTTTTTCAGCAGAACCCTCATTCCCTTTCTCTCTCTTCCTTTCCTCTTCTCTCTCTTCTCTCTAAAACACGAAGAACTCTGGTTGAATCTCGTCGGATTTTGAAAATTTTCGTCAAAATTTAGATTTTTCGCTGGAAGTTCGTCGAAAAATTGATCGGTTTCTGGAAATAGTCACCTAAAACTGGAAAGTTGGCTAAAAAATTCAAACTTGATCGAAAAAGTCATCGAAAAATTCAACCTTCGTCGAAAAATTTAACTGAAATCTGAAAATTTTCCAGAAAATTCCAAAAAAAAATCGTAAAAAATTCTCCAAAAATTTTTCACTGATTATTAGAACTATTCTAACCCACAAAAACCCTTTTTTAGCTTCCCTTTCTTCTCTGTGTCTACGTTTTTCTGTGTGTTTTCTTTTGTTCTTCCAGCACCTATTTATAAGGATTGATCAGAATAATTTTTGATCAATCTTAACTCTTTTTGGGATTTAGATTCAATCTTTGAATCCAATATCAACTCTGTCAATTCTCAAATCACAGTCAAATTCATTCTAATTTTTTTATCTTAATCTTAACCGAAAATTAATCAAAATAAAAAGATAAATATATTAATAGATAACAAAAAAAATTAGATAAATAAAAGAAATAGATAAATAATAATAAATAATAAAAATAGATAAATAATAAAAATATTAATAGATAAAAAAATAAAAAATATATTAAATAATGAAAATAAAAATAAAAGCCCATTGGGGCCAGCTAATTGGATATTAAACCGGGTCTAATGGGCTTATACCCAAATTCTATTGGATCAGGCCCAATGGGCTTGGGTCCGAACTAAATAGGGTGTCTACAGTGATCATTTTATCTTTATTTTTGTCATGATGGTTTCACATTTGATTATTTTATATATTTCTTGATATCCGAAGAAATCAATGTGATTACCACCAAATTATGAACTATACATCATATTGCCTTTTTCACCAAGTAAATTATTGTAAAAAGACCTCAAATCTCTTGGCGTTAAAAGACAATCTTTTTGCTATTTTTCGTTGCTTCTAATCATAGTTAATGTAAAATTTGAAACTTAGTGTGTGTATATATACTCAAATAACTTGACTTTTTTTGTCAACAAGTTACATATATGAACAAGGGTGTTTCATATATCCCTTTAAAATGTAGTCTTATTAGAGGGTCATCAATAGACCTACCAAGCGACAATCAAAATATCGTACATATACATATCCTTTGTCATGAACATTTTTAGTCATTTTTATAGCCTTGATCAAAACCATGTCTATCACCTGAGTGGGTCATAATAATATTTTGTGTATAATAAATTCAAACTTTATTTATAGGACCAATATGCCATAATAAAAGATATGCAAAACATACCTTATGAATTCATGTGAATTTTTAAATTACACAATCCCATAATTAACTTTTGTAATCCAAAAATGAATGTCTTTGTCTAACCTTGTCACCTTCTATCAAAATTTTTCATGAAATTGCAATTAGAGTCCATTAATATTTATTTCTAATTTCAATAGCCTTCATAAATATTTTGTGATCATTATATTCATATCCAAATCATCATGACAATGCAAGTCATGAAACATGACAAACCAAGGCTTACACATTAACCATACATAACTAGTACACATCATTGTCATGAAATTATAAAAATCCATGGAGACTTGTGCATTTTTTTTTAATTTTTTGCACATAAATGCCATATATCGTTACAATTATTTATGTTCTCTATTTGCATTAAAACAAACTTTTATTTTTATTTTTTTCATGGCAAACCGTGTCATTTTCTCCATTACATTCCAACATGGAACTTTTCAAATTCATAAACATGACTAATTACACACTAGATGAGTTTCCCTCAAACCTATGATAACTGGCAATTGTCTCAATGTTTATGACATGTTTTTCCTTGTAATCAATATCTCATGTGCCAAAAGCAGCAATGCTTTTGTGTAGATTGATTAACTCTTTGATGGCTATTTATGATTTTCATTTTGTGATTGTTCATAATAAAATTCTATTTTGTAAATTATTTCTAGTGTAATACATCTAACAGGCAAAAAAAATGTCACATTGCCTACATTCTTGATGAAATTACAAATTAAAATTTAACTCATATCTTTATTTTTTATTACATAATTGCATTTTGCATATAAATATATATTTCATGGTTAATAGTTTAACCTTTTTCAAGTGCAGTGTTTTCTCAATAATAATCCATAATCATCACATGATTATATCATATCACAAATAAACAAAATGATTACTATTATTAATTCAATAGTAATCCCATGTTTCAATGGTCACTTTTGTAAACTCAAAATTGAAGATATACAATAAATGAAAATAAATTTATGCACTTCATAATATACATATAATGGCCATTACGAAAATTAAATAAATATTGAAATCACTTATTCTCCATATATACAAGTATTTCAATTTCATGCTATGGTATTTTAAAAGTGAAATTGTTGTTTCTTGCATATATCAATAAATTTGTTGATTAGTACTCTAAGAAGATTCAATTTTATAAGTTTTAATCATCTACTTCACATGCATACTTTCATTAACATTCCTTTTATAACTAGCCAGTGGGTTTTCATGAAAATCATGGAATGAAAATAACAAATCCATGTCTATTCTATATGTAACTAAAGACAACATCATTCCATTAAAGCATAATAAAACTTTTCTTGATCCAATTTCAGGCCAGTTTCATTGAATATGCAGATACTAATTACATTAAAAAAAATACACTTATCTTAAATAGATATAGTAATTAATGTAATTAATATGCATACACTTTGATAAAAATTGTCTAGCACATTGAGTTAATATCCTTACCAGAATGACGCATAAAATAAATTACATACCTATTTTGATTAAAGAATCCAATTTTCCTTGAACAAGTCCAAAGGGAAAATTAATTCATCTTGAATAAAAGATATAATTTTTGTTTCCACCACAAAAATGAACCCTTCCTTGTCTATCATCATCGCCTTGAACCATAATTTCTCACAAAATTACAAAAATAAAATCTTAAGATTGTTAGAACTTGAGGTTTGAAAAAAAATGAGAAATTGAGGAAAGGCTTCAAAGCATATAATGGTGCCATTTTCCTTAAAGTTTTATTTGCCCTGACCACTTGATTAATTGATGTGAAAAGAGCTACTGGTGATAACCTTGAAAATACAATGAAGTCCAACGATTGACTGCATTTTGCATTAACGAAATCAATCCACTAAGCATATACAGCATATAACAAGATTATTGTCTTTTATAAAGAATTTCTACATCAAAACTTTATGGAAGTAATCTAAAATTTGTTGGAACAATGGAGGGAGAATTTAACATAAAGTGTTATATCTGAAAATTATTGTTCTACTTTTCAAAATTAGAAATCTACTTATAATAAAATAGACATCTCTTTGTACAAACATGACTATCCAAATAGATGTCTATTTGTATAGACATAACAGTTCTAATATGTGACTATTTAGACATACATAATTTTGAAACACAATTCTTAAGAAATAATCATGTCTTTTAGAGGAACATAACTTTTTACCATTGCATGTAATTCATGTAATATATTATTCTTAAAAATGTTCCAACATTTTTTACCCATTTTCTCCAAGTTTTGTGTCTTTTTTATTTTTATAGGTCTAAGAATTAAGAAACCTATGGGTTTTTAGGTTGATTTTGGGTGGGATGGAATAGCATAAAAAGAAAAAGAAGTGGAGATTATCATAACATTTAGATCTGGGGATCCATCGCTAGACATTAACTTAAAGGAGTCGCCACCAATCTTTTTTATCTAGGTGTGATTGACCACCTAAGGAATCCATCCTTTCAGGGAACACCTAAGTTTAAGGGTTCCTACAAGAATAGGTTCGGGTCTACTAACCAGAACAGAGTTCGTGAGTTCAGTTACATGTGAGGAAGGTTATAACACCCTTACAACATCCATCGAAAGATGGTACCAGCTTAATTTTGTGTTATCCAATAAGCCTTAAAAATTTACCAAGTAATTAATTATTGAAAATTATTCTCAATTGACTCTAATACTTTTAGCAAAAAATTAAAAAAATTTTCTCACCTCAAGAGTATGCAAGAAAACTACTGTTTCACTTGCAGAGGCTTCATCATCGGATTATTTAACATTAAAAAAATTTCAAAGAAATAAAAAAAAAGAAAAGAAAAATAACCGCTTTTGTACAGAAAAAATTGATACTTTCAACTTCTCCCCAAAATATTTTTTAGAAAACTTTAATTTCGAGGAAAATTGATACTTTCAACTTTTCTTCAAAAAAAAAATTTTTTGAAAATTTATTTTCAAGAAAAATTGATACTTTCAACTTTTTCCCAAAAATATTTTTTGAAAATTTTAATTTGGAGAAAAATTGATACTTTCAACATTTCCTAAAAAAAAACTTTTTTTGAAAATTTATTTTTAAGGAAAATTGATACTTTCAACTTTTCCCCAAAAATATTTTTGGAAAGCTTATTTTCAAGAAAAATTGATACTTACAACTTTTCCTCAAAAAAAAAATTTTTTTTTGAAAATTTATTTTTAAGAAAAATTTATACTTTCAACTTTTTTCAAAAAAAAACTTTTTTTTAAAAAATTTATTTTTTAAAAAAATTGATACTTTGAACTTTCTCAAAAATATCTTTTGGAAAGTTTATTTTCAAGAAAAATTGATACTTTCAACTTTTCCTCAAAAATATTTTTTTGGAATTTTATTTAAAGGAAATAAAATAAAAAAAATAAAAATGAAATTTAAACCAGTAGCAAATGCTAGAGTTGTTATCGGAGCTCCACTAGTACCAAAAATGGATGGCAAAGTTGAAAATGAAGGAGTGATAGATGAGCTAAAAAAAAATGGATCGGTTCCAAATGTAGGAGTTACAGATGAACTAAATACTGAAGTTGTTGACAAAGTTGGGCAAAAAAAGCTTGATGATGTTGATTGAAAAGAATTTGAGGTAGTAGTCGAGGTTGTACAACTTATACTATTAAAAGATGGCGGTTTTAGGCTAAATGGATTGATACTTATGCTGCTAGAAAATGGATTTACAGATGTTTAATCGAACGTTAAAAAAGAGCCAAAAGGACTAATAGGTGCGGTTGACACAGCAAAGCCAGTCTCTTCAGAAGGTTGAGTAGTTACCTGTAGTCTACCTTTATCCTCTAATTGATAATCTTCCCATCATAGCTCCTTATGACTTTTATCTTTGTAAACAGGCATCGCTGATATTGACTCGAGCTTTACAGTTGGCTTACACTACACCCACTATTTACTTCGGTTGTAGGTGTGTAACGAGCTACTCTACTTCCCTCACGTTGACCCTCAAATGGTGATTGGCCAAAGCTTATGTTTCCATATACTGGTACAAAAGATTGGGTTTCAAAAGGAGAACTCGAGACTCCAAATGTAGTGGTTCCAAAAGGAAAACTATTGAATGTTGGCGTTGATTGGCCAAAAGCTAGGCTAGATCCAAAGCTGAATGAAAGAGTAGAAGATGCTCCAAAAGGAGGAGTGTTTGAAGCCCCAAGCGCAAAAAGGATGGAACCTCCAAATACAGAACTAGAAGAATCGAAAACAAAAGTGCTAGAAGTGCCAAAAGCAGGTGTGTTTGATGCTTCAAATGTGCCCCTTGTTCCAAATACCTGGGCATTAGACACATCGAATGCAGTTTCAGTGCTCCCAAATGCTGGACTTTCAGTTGAACCAAAGGCAAAGATGCTTATGGAACTAAAGGCAGGGGTGCTCGTGGCACCAAAAGCAGGAGTATTGGAACTAAATACAGATCGACTTGAACCAAAATGTGTGGAGGAACCCAATATACCACTACTAAATACAGGCTGTGATTGCTGTGTTGTGTTGGTTGGTTTGTATTGCTTGACGAAAAAAATGCCTCATTTTTATTCTTTTCTTTCTGGTGCACGAAGGGAAAGGCTGAACCTTTTTCTTGGTTAAAAGTGATCTATTTCCTTCAAAGTTCCTTTAGAGTGAGAGATTTTACCTTCAAAGTTTCGGGCTAGAAGTAGTCATCTTACTCGCCTCTAATGCTCTATAGATCCTCAATACAATCGAGTCTTTGACTAAGATCAACCAATTGCTAGATTCAAATGAAACTAGGGTCCATCCGGACTAGATAATCAGCCTCTTCATCTGACCCTTAAAAGTTGGATTCTTTTATCGAATGAAGGAAAATAGTAATCACCTAGACTGTGCCGCTTAGCAGCATCTTAGTGAGCAGGTTATCGACTTTTATAAAGCAGCCCACGCCCTCTCAATACTACTCTATGCGATAAAGTTACTAACAGAAGACTGAACACCTTTTGACTCTACCTTGTTCCTCTCCTATTCGAATTCTTCTTCTATCTTTCCTCCCACCTTCAAACTGTGAATCACAATGATTTATCAAACCATGCTGATAGAGTTTCAGTTCAATTTCAATTAGTCATCCAATGCTAAATATTAGCATCTAATTATACTTTTCGATCATCATCAAGTCTAATCTCAATCTTTTTTTTAAAAAAAATAATCAGATAATGAAGATAGAAAAAGAAAATAAACAATAAGTAGACTATAAGATAAAAATTAAAAAATAATAAATATGAAATAAAAATTTGAAATAAAAATGAATAAAAATTTTTATAATCGAGCTTGGACTAGTTTTAATTGATAAAGGACCCCAAACAAAATGGGGTGTTTACAGCTGCCCTTCTTTGCACATTTTTTGTGAAACAAAAATTGTGCAAAGACGTAGACACCCATTCAAGACTCAACTAAATTTTTTTTTACTTTTTTTTTGTTTTTTTTTTAATTTTGATCAAAGCTCCTCTAAGCAGAGGCTCAACGACTTTAAGAACATAAACAAAGCTCCTCTAAACAGAGGTAATTTTTTTTTGTTTTTTTTTTTTTAAATTTGATCAAAACTCCTCTAAGTAGAGGTTCAACGATTTTGAGAAACATAAACAAAGCTCCTCTAAATAGAGGTAATTTTTTTTTAATTTTGATCAAAGCTTCTCTAAGCAGAGGCTCAACGACTTTGAGAAACATAAACAAAGCTCCTCTAAACAGAGGTAATTTTTTTTTATTTTTTTGGTTTTTTTTTTTAATTTTGATCAAAGCTCCTCTAAGCAGAAGCTCAACAACTTTGAGAAATAAATAAAGGCTCCTCTAAGCAGAGGCTCAACGACTTTGAAACATAAATAAAGCTCTTTTAATCAGAGGCTCAATGATTTTGGAAAAATAAATGGCTTCTCTAATCAGAGGCTCAACGACTTTGAAAAAATAAATGGCTTCTCTAATCAGAGGCACCACGACTTTGAAAAAATAAATGGCTCCTCTAAACAGAGGTACCACGACTTTTGGAAAGTAAATTGCTCCTCTAAATAGAGGCACCACAACTTTGGAAAATAAATTGCTCCTCTAAACAGAGGCACCACGACTTTGAAAATAAATTGCTTCTCTAAACAGAGGAGCCTCAACTTTTGAAAAATAAATTGCTCCTCTAAATAGAGGCACCATAACTTTAAAAAATAAATTACTCCTTAACAATCTTGTTTAAAGGAGTTATAGATCGTGACTAAAGGAGTTTTGTAATGGGAACTCAAGGATTCACAATTCGAGTTCAACATTCAGAGGTTCAGATTCGCAAGAATCTTTCAACTTCGTAAGAATTTATTGAAATTTGATTCTCAAAATTTTAGTTTCATTCAAATTTGTAATATCTTGAGATTTACATTTGCAACTTGCAAGACTCGCATCCAACATTTAAAAATTCTTATTTGAATTTTGAAGATTCACATCCAAAAGTTCAAGGCTTTTCAAAGGTTCTCATTTGGCAAACTTGGAATTCATATCCAAAAATCTAAAGCTTTTCATTTGAATTTTGGAGATTCACATCCAAAAATTCAAAGCTTCTCATTTGAGTTCAAAGGTTCACATGCAATAAAACTTAGAGTTTAACATCTAAGTTTAGAGGTTCTCATTTAAAACATTAGAAATTCATATCCAAAAAGTTGAAGCTTTGTATTTTGGAGATTCACATCCAAAAGTTCAAAACTTTTCATTTGTTCGAAGATCATATTCGATGAACTTTAGGGTTTCACTCCTCAAAGATTCTCATTTTGAAACTCAAAGATTCTCATTTAAGTTCTCAAAAATTTTTATCAAAATATTCACAATTTATTTTTCAAGTGGCTCAAAAATTTGCATGAATGAATGTTATGATCAAGAATACAAATGCCTTCTTAATGATGCAAATGCAACAACCTAGATTCTCATAGTGCCATGCATGTCCAAACAAAGTTTAATTCATCAAATTATGTGCATATACTATTCAAGCAATGATGCCAACATGTTGCATGTAATGCGAATGTCAATAATGTCATGAAATCTTAAATAATTATGGAATATGGTCCTCAAGAGCCTACCATCTCACATTCTCCCTTTATTTAGCTTCTCAACATTTTGGAACAAGCTTCATCAACTGATCATCATTGTTTCCATTACTTGATCACCATTCGAAGGTTTTTCAGCACCAACAAATTTTACCTATTACCCTATATACCAAGCTTATCAGCACTAACCATTTCAAAATAAATTTCATGTTCTGTCACTTGGTCATCGTTCATAAGCTTCTCAATACTAGCCATTTCAAAACAAATTTTATCATCTGTCACTTGGTCATCATTCATAAGCTTTTCAGCACCAGTTTCGTCTATTGCCCCATATCATTTTCATCACTTAATCACAACTCATAGGTTATATCAACCAATACATCCCCATATTCATCACTTGATTATATCACTTTTCAAGATTTGCCCCATCTTTATCTTATTATCCAATCCATCATCGTATTCTCCATTTGGTCACATCATATGTCCTTTCAAATCATCTCTTTTAGGTTGCTACCATTTTTTCATTTTGTTGCCACCCTCATCTTAGATTTTTCTTTAAAGAAATGTAAGATTTTTTTATGCACATTGTCATTCATTCATCATCATTTCAATTCTTGACAATTATAATGCACTCATACATTTTCTTGATTTATTTTAGGGATGTAACAATAAGAAAACACAAGGTGAATTATGGTAAAGATAATCAATGAAGATCTATTTTGGTGCAAAACAAATGAAAAAGAAAATAAATTGGATACATGTCATTGGGATGAATGGTATATCCAAACGATGAATATTCAGATAATTCTCAACATTAATCTAGGATTCTTTTTCAAAAACTCATTCCATTTACTGTTGAAGTCATTTTAAGCTTGGCGAAGTTTACCCCAGTTTTTGGGGGATCTTCAGATGTCTTTGATCTTCCATTCATGTGAACCATTTGACCTATATCTTTTTTTTACCCAAATCATCTTTTCAGGTTTTCAATTTGAATCTTTTTTCATTTTCTCATTTTTTTCTTTCCTTTTTTTCTCTATTTTTCATTTTTTTTTTCCTCATCTTTCATCCATTGTTGATATATTTTCTCATATCAAACTTTAGAGCAATGTAGCATGACTTCATTATTTGATCATGAGCATGCCTTCGCCCAACATATGATCATTCAAGTTGAGCATTCACACTTGATCTAAATGGATTTTTCAAGGTTGTAATGTAGGCCAAGGTGAGGGGTCATAAAAGAAATGGATATAATAGGCGCAAAACATGTATTAAAAAGGTTCAAGACCAAAGGATCATTTGATGTAACTTGGCATTTTGCCCCCACATCATTTCATTACTTTTTTTTCTCACACAAAAGATTCTCATTATTTTACCCCCAAATCATGTGTGACATTTATTTTTTCTTTTGCTTTTCTTTTTCTTTTTATTTTTGAGATCTTTTGTGATATTTTTTCAAAAATTACCCCCTAGTGTAGAGGGTGATCTTTGGTTAGGGTTCTTTAGAAAAAGAAATCATAATAGGCTCAAAATGGTAGCAATGAATGGTTTTTTGAATGGTAAAAGAAAGATGATCATTTTTCATCTCAATTGTGAATACTTTTCTTAAACATCATCTATTGAACAAAGCTTATGAACCTGTATAAAAGATTGCACATCTTCAAGACATATCTATTTCACCTCTGGTAACAACTTACTTTTTTTTTGCTCAAATCATCTCCTCATATTAATATGGATGAGTTCTCAAAATTAAATCCCAAAATTATTGTTATCATTGTCTAAATATTCATCATCTGAAATTTGAGAATGAGAATGCAAAGTTATGAAAGGTAACAGGGCATAGAATAATGGTCGAGTGAAAGAGAAAATGTAATGAAATGCATTAACTTGCCTTTATTAAAATGATAACAAATGAAATCATATTGCAAGAAAGAAATCCTAACATTACTTTAAAAGAATTCTTAGAATGACAAGTAGCATTCAACTAGTTTTAACATCCCTCTTTAAAATCATGCCCCTGTGCAATCAGGTGAAGGATTTTTATCTCGCCCTATTGATTCATTACGACTCTTCAGGCCCTTTTGAATTAACATATTCTTGATTCTCATTTAGAGCATTGACATTCTAATTAGGCAATGGATTACCACTAACATTAGGTGTTATTGCTCTTCCTTTATCAAAACTTACCATTCCATCATTGATTAACCGTTGCACCTCATGCTTTAGAGTAGTACCATTTTTAGTGAAATGGCCAGCAATTCTATAGTGGTAGTCACAGTGACCTATAAGATCATACCCCTTAGGATAAGATGGCTTGAACAGCTTCACACAACTTGAAGGTAATCAGATGGCTATTATAGAGCTCTCGGTATAACTTCGTATAAGTCGAGCTTTTCTCAAATAGTCAATTATTCTCGTGAACCACTTTTCAGGTTAATAGGATGAATTTAGGGTCTTATAGGAGTTTGACTGTTAAGGCTATATATGAGAGCTTAGGGGATAAAAATGAGCTGGTATATGGATGAATTAGGTGATTGTGGGGCTGGTTGGTATGGATAAGATGAAGTATTGTTCACAGTAGGGTAGTATGGAGAGTAATCTTAGGGTGGATAGGGTTGATATCCCCTGAATTGTCGCCTATCAAAACTCACAGCTTGAGCTTTGGTTCCTTTCTTTTCTGATGCCTTCTTGGTTTTTTCTCCTTTCAACTTGCCATTCTTGATGACACTCTCAATAACTTCTTCAAAGATCACCATGTCGATGAAATTTTTTGCTGCATTTCCTATCATCTTTTCATAATAAGAAGATTTTAAAGTGTTGACAAATAATACAGTGGTCTCTTTTCAGTCAAAGAAGGTTGCACCTGAGTAGCCATGTCTTTCCACCTCTGAGTATATTCTTTGAATGATTCAGTTGCTTTCTTTTCCATACTCTATAAAAGAAGATGATCAGGGGCCAAGTCTATTATATACCGTTATTGACTAATGAAAACATGAGCCATATTGCTTCAAGAACAAATACGGGTCCTATCCAATTGGACATACCATCTAGCAACAGAGCCTATTAGGTTATCTTAAAAAATGTGCATCAAAAGCTTTTCATTATTGGCATGGACAATCATTTTTTAACAGTATATAGTAATGTGAGTTTTCGACACCTTGTACCATCGTATTTCTCAAACTCTGGCACTTTAAACTTTAGAGAGATAACCACATCCGAGACTAAACAGAGTCTATCAGCATCGATAGAACCATAAAAAACCCACTCTTTCCACTACTCGTAGCCTTTCCTCTAACAAGTTTATCTTTCGTTCAGCTTTTAAGGCTTCTACAAGCTCCTTTTCTTTGGGCCTCAATTTTTTTATTCTTTTAGATCATCCAAATTAGGGACTGATATTGGTTCTACTGCCTCTTCAGTAAAGATAAAATTTATATAATTTTGGTACTATTTTTTATTTGAATCTCATGACATTCTGGGATATGTGTACTCCACAAGATAAGTGAACTACTGTGATGACGGACCTTGTGCAGGTTAGACTTGATGTGGCTTGAAATCATGAGGGTACAGTAGGTCATCCTCCTCTTATAGGGGATGATCTTGTTGGCTAGCATTCTCTTCTATTGCCTTCCCCTTGTTTAACTTGTTCAAAGCCTCTAAAATCTTATTCAATTTTTCTTTTAACTTTCCTAAGCTTTCTCTATTCTCTCGAGACGATTGAAATTTTCTTGTTCTATTAGTCTGGTTTGAGCTCTTGTATTTTATTAATGAGTGGGGTTGCTTGGTGGAGCTATCCTTGAACTTTTAGCACCACAATTATGATTAAAAATACTATGCTATGCTTTATGCGTGATACATTGATGCATGAATGAAATGTACATTTTTATGGATGAAATCTAATATGAAATGGATGCAAATGATTGCGTTAAAACATGATCATAAAAATAATGCAGATGCATAAAATCAGACAAACAAAATAGTTAGTTTCATAGATGAAATGAAAGTGATGCCGATGCATAATGTTACATATGATAATGAAAATGATGCATAAAGTCAGACAATCAAAATGATTAGATAAACATTCTTCTTATGTCCTAGTTTCAGGGTATACCTATCATTGGGTAGAAAGGTCTCTATCTTAGGTTTAGGCACTTCTAAGGTTCACTATATGTGGTTCAAGGTTAAAGTCTAAAGGTTTCCAAATTGCTCATTACATCATTGTCCATCACAGACTAGTAAGGCACCCTAATCTTCACCCATTACAGGCTACAAGCAAAAAAGGTTCAATTTGAATGGGAGTATTTTGCTAGCTACTGCGGAGGCATTAAACCTCACGAAAGCAATAGGTACTTTACTCCTTCCTAGAGGGACAGAGCTCGGGTATAAAGCTCATGTTATGCATATGCATATGCATATGAATGACATAATTAATAAAGTAAATAATCATGAATGAATAAATAAAACATATATACAAAAAGGTTCAATTTTATTAGGCTTTTGGATAACACAAATATATTTGCTGGCCTGACTCTTGGACGTCCCCAGTGAAGTCGTCAAGCTGTCATAACGTCTAGATCCGGGGATCCATCGCTAGACATTAACTTGAAGAAGTCGTCACCAATCTTTTTTATCTAGGTGCGATTGGCCACCTAAGGAATCCATCCTTTCAGAGAACACCTAAGTTTAAGGGTCCCTACAAGAATAGGTTCAGGTCTATTAACCAGAACAGGATTCGGGAGTTCAATTACGTGTGAGAAAGGTTATAGCACCCTCACAACGCCCATCGAAAGATGGTACCAACTTAATTTTATGTTATCCAACAAGCCTTAAAAATTTATCAAGTAATTAATTATTCGAAATTATTCTCAATTGACTCTAATACTTTTAGCAAAAAATTGAAAAAATTCTCCCACCTCAAGAGTATGCAAGAAAACTATTGTTTCACTTACAGAAGCTCCATCATCGGATTATTTAACATTAAAAAAATTTTAAAAAAATAAAAAAAAGAAAAGAAACATGATCGCTTTTGTGCAGGAAAAATTGATACTTTCAATTTCTCCTCAAAATATTTTTTAGAAAACTTTAATTTCGAGAAAAATTGATAATTTTAACTTTTTCCCAAAAATATTTTTTGAAAACTTTAATTTTGAGGAAAATTGATACTTTCAACTTTTTCTCAAAAATATTTTTTTGAAAACTTTAATTTCGAGAAAATTGATACTTTCAACTTTTCCTAAAAAAAAACTTTTTTTGAAAATTTATTTTCAAGAAAAATTGATACTTTCAACTTTTCTCCAAAAATATTTTTTGAAAATTTTAATTTCAAGGAAAATTGATACTTTCAACTTTTCCTCAAAAAAAAAACTTTTTTTTGAAAATTTATTTTTAAGGAAAATTGATACTTTCAACTTTTCCCAAAAATATTTTTTGAAAAGTTTATTTTCAAAGAAAATTGATAGTTTCAACTTTTCCTCAAAAATATTTTTTTTGAATTTTATTTAAAGGAAATAAAATAATAAAATAAAAATAAAAATAAAAATGAAAATAAAAATAAAAATAAAAATAAAAATGAAATTTAAACCAGTAGCAAATGCTGGAGTTGTTATCGGAGCTCCACCAGTACCAAAAATGGATGGCAAAGTTGAAAATAAAGAGTGACAGATGAGCTAAAAAGAAATGGATCGGTTCTAAATGTAAGAGTTACAGATGAACTAAATACTGAAGTTGTTGACGAAGTTGGGCGAAAAATGCTTGATGATGTTGATTGAAAAGGATTTGATGTAGTAGTCGAGGTTGTACAACCTGTATTATTAAAGGATGGCGGTTTTAGGCTAAATAGATTGATACTTGTGCTGCTGGAAAATGGATTTGCAGATGTTTGATCGAATGTTGAAGAAGAGCCAAAAAGACTAATAGGTGCGGTTGACACAGCAAAGCCAGTCTCTCCAGAAGGTTGAGCAGCTACCTATGGTCCACATTTATCCTCTAATTGATAATCCTCCTATCGTAGCTCCTTATGACTTTTATCTTTGTAAATAGGTATCGTTGATATTGACTCCAACTTTGCAGCTGGCTGTGCACTACTCCCACTATCTGCTTCGGTTGTAGGTGTGTAAGGAGCTACTCTACTTCCCCCACGTTGACCCTCAAATGGTGATTGGCCAAAGCTTGTGTTTCCAGATGCTGGTATAGAAGATTGGGTCCCAAAAGGAGATCTCGAGGCTCCAAATGTAGTGGTTCCAAAAGGAAAACTACCGAATGTTAGCGTTGATTGGCCAAAAGCTAGGCTAGACCCAAAGTTGAATGAAAGAGTAGAAGATGCTCCAAAAGGAGGAGTGTTTGAAGCCCCAAAAGCAAGAGGGATGGAACCCTTGAAAGTTGGATTCTTTTATCGAATGAAGATAGCAATCACCCAGACTGTAACGCTTCAAGCAGCATCCTAACGAGCAGGTTATCGACTTTTATAAAACAACCCACGCCCTCTTGATACTACTCTAGGCGGTAAAGTTGCTAACAGAAGACTGAACACCTTTTGACTCTACCTTTTTCCTTTCCTATTCGGATTCTTCTTCTATCTTTCCTCCCACCTTCAAAATGTGAATCACAATGATTTATCAAACCATGCTGATAAAGTTTCAGTTCAATTCCAATTAGTCATCCAATGCTAAAGATTAGCATCTAATTATGCTTTCTGATCATCATCAAGCCTAATCTCAATCTTTCTTTTTTTTAAAAAAAATCAGATAATGAAGATAGAAAAAAAAAAACAATAATTAGACCATAAGATAAAAATTAAAAATGATAAATATGAAATAAAAATCTAAAATAAAAATTTTTACAATCGAGCTTGAACTGATTTTAATTGACAAAAGATCCCGGACAAAATGGGGTGTCTGCAGAGATGATACTTGGATTTTGGGATTACTCTAGCTTTTTATGAAATGCCCTTGAAAGATGATAAAACATGTAGCATTTTGTTAGGAGATGGGACGATTTAAGGTGTAATGGGAATGGAGAGATGTACATTGGGATAGGGATGAGATGTTTCCATGTTGCTTTCAAAAAATTCATTTATGGGATTTTCAAAAGGGGAATGAAATAAATTCTGAGCAAACTATGAAGGGGTTTGTAGATGAACATCTCTGTTCCATAAAATATGATGAATAGACTCCTAATAGAGCATTTGATGTTGCTTTTATTTCTATCCTTATAATGCATATAAATGAATAAGTTGGTTTTGATTTATTAGTTTTATTTTTTAATTATGTTTTTTTATTAAGCCTCATTTATTTCTATATTAAAAATAACATTTTACCCTTGTTTTTCCACCATCCAAGACAAATAAGCAACTTCACTTTATTTCAACACACGTGAAACACACAACTGTAAAGGAGCAATTTTTTTAACAAAAAAAAAAAGTTTAGTCCTACATTAAGTCAAATTAAAGATGATTTCCTTACTTGGGAAAACTCACATATGTTAAGTCCTAAGATAAGTATTTAGTCAAAAATTTTCATGTCTTCTCTTTTATTTCCAGATTCTTCCTTTTCTTTTTAATATTTTTAAGATATCAAAATAACTAATAGAAAATGATAAAATAAGATGCAATTTTTCTTTGCATTTCAAAAAGCCCAAATTCTTCAAGAATAAAAAAATATAATTGATAGCAAAAGAGAAAAGAAAAAGGAAGAAAAAATGAACTTCATTTTTTGCAAGCATCAGTGTCATCGAAAACAATCTCAGCAAAAAAACCTTTCATTTTCATTCGTTCTTCTTCCTTCTCTTTTCCTTATTCTCTCTTCAATCAAGCATTTCATCTTTTCTTTGTGTTTTTTTTTTTTTTTTTTAATTTCAAGTGATAATGGTGATAATGGTGTTTATGGCTGGGTGGATGAGTAAATGAGTGTGACAAGGACTTTGAATTTTTTTACGAGATGGATATGGTAGAAAAGGAGAGCTTAATAAAGGATTGATGCGCGTAAAGTAAACAACATTTATATATTTAAGTTAGTACATTATTATATGTGTAAAGCAAAATATGTAACATTTGTATATTAGATGAGTGAATTATACATTAGATGAGTACGTGTATAGCAAAATGTGCAACATTTATAAATTAGACGAGTGAATTATACATTAGATGAGTACGTGTACAGCAAAATGTGTAACATTTATAAATTAGATGAGTGAAGTATTACACGTCTAAAGCAAAACATGCAACATTTATATATTAGAGGAGTGAATTATTGTGCGTTAAATTCAATTTGATTAATTAGTGTTATTACAAGGATGATTAGGACAGTAACTTAAAAAAAAAAAAAGCAAAAATGAAATAGAAATCTTGAATAGAGTAGTAAATTTTTTGAAGATAGTGATGATGCGATTGACTCGTGGCCATGAATGTAATACAAGCTTTTCTTCCATAATATATACTAAAGCAGAAGCTTCAGCTCATAAAACCGAACTTGTGATCCACATTTCTCTTTCACAAAACTCAAAAACAAGTGGTATTACTGCTTTTGAGTCCAACCCATCTAATCCAAAATTATACATTAGGTTTGATGAAAAGGTGTTCAATTCGCATGCAAAGACGGCCATGTTTAACTGAACGTTTCGGTGAGTCTGAACTACGTCGTTTTCTTCGTTACTTTGTGTCCTTCTATCTGGGTATTTGAATTTCAATACAGGGTTTACATTGGAATTTCACTAAAATAGCCATGGACACGGTTATATGATATATCTTTCTAAAAGTTTATGGGGTGCTTGCTGCTTTTGAGTTGATTGTCTTTAGTGTTACTGAATTTTCTGGGTTCTTTTGACATTTGACTTGAATTTATGACAGTGTCTGGAGCTCAAAACTCTTTCACTTAGAATTTAGAAAGCAATGTTCTGTTGGGTTTTACTCATAAGCTGCTCTGGGCTGTTCTTTTGGGCGGGAAACTGACGACATGAACTGGAGTGCCTGTACTGAATAAGATTTTGAAGGTTTGGGATTCTTGCAAGGATATTATTCTTTTTATTGATCAGAAACAATGGCCTTGGCTTTTTCTGTTAAAGTGGTTCTTGGCTCAATTGCCTTTGCAATCTTCTGGGTATTGGCAGTTTTCCCTGCTGTCCCATTTCTACCAGTTGGGAGGACAGCAGGGTCCTTACTAGGGGCCGTGCTTATGGTTTTGTTCAGAGTCGTAACCCCAGATCAAGCATATGCTGCAATTGATCTCCCAATCCTTGGTCTTTTATTTGGTACTATGGTTGTCAGTGTCTATCTTGAAAGAGCAGATATTTTCAAATATTTAGGTAAGTTGCTTTCATGGAAAAGCAAAGGAGCTAAGGACTTAATTTGTAGAATCTGCCTGATTTCTGCCATTTCAAGTGCTGTTTTCACCAATGACACCACTTGTGTGATCTTGACTGAATTTGTGTTAAAAATTGCAAGGCAACATAATCTACCCCCTCATCCATTCCTGCTTGCCCTTGCCTCAAGTGCCAATATAGGGTCCGCAGCTACACCAATTGGAAATCCTCAAAACCTGGTTATAGCAGTTCAGAGTAAAATTTCCTTTGGGGATTTTCTTATTGGAATTCTACCTGCAATGCTTGTGGGAGTCTTAGTGAATGTTTTACTTCTTCTATGCATGTATTGGAGATTGTTATCTGCTCAGAAGGATGAAGAAGACGCAACTGGAGAAGTTGTAGCTGAAGACGATGTGATTTCTCATAGGTTTTCACCAGCTACAATGTCACATTTTCCATCTTTGAACTCTCAAGAATGGAACTCAAGATTGGAATCCATGAATGTGCAAAGCTCTCCCAACGGGAATGGAAGCACAGCTCATCCTGACTCCCTTAGAAACCGAGTAATTTCAGCTGATCAGAATGAAATCCAGAGGGTACCTGGTGGTGCAACTGATTCTGCAAAGAATTCAAATGCATCAAAGGAGGCACCAACAGATGCTGTTGCTTCAAAGATGATTGCAACAGCGGATAGCTTGAAAGATGCACTTTCTGCGCAACCTTCAGAAGAAAAGGAAAACTTATCCACAAGGTGGAAAAGGAGGTTTTGGAAATTCTGTGTTTACTTTGTTACCGTAGGGATGCTGATTTCTCTGCTTATGGGTCTCAATATGTCCTGGACTGCAATTACCGCAGCACTTGCTCTTGTGGTTCTTGATTTCGAGGATGCTCGGCCTTGCCTAGAAAAGGTTTTTCAAAAATGAAATCAGATTTGAAAACTAAAAACATATTTATAGAAAAGCAAGATTTTCAATGTTATAGTTAATTAATTAAGCTCAATTATTTTCTGTGACCAGGTGTCCTATATGCTTTTAATTTTCTTCTGTGGAATGTTTATCACTGTCGAGGGGTTCAACAAAACTGGAATTCCAAGCAGCCTTTGGGACTTGATGGAACCCTATGCAAAGATCAATCATGTTTCAGGGATAGCAGTTCTAGCCATTGTAATACTTGTCCTGTCGAATTTGGCTTCAAATGTACCAACTGGTATGTTGATGCTTTTCCCCTGTGAACACTTATCAGTTCTGTACTGCCACCTTTATGCAGTTGCTTACCACTAACATGATTAATATTTCCAGTTCTCTTGCTCGGAGGGCGAGTGGCAGCATCAGCAGCTGCAATTTCTGCATCTGATGGGAAGAAAGCATGGCTTATTTTGGCTTGGGTCAGCACTGTTGCTGGGAACCTGTCACTATTGGGATCAGCTGCTAACTTGATAGTGTGTGAACAAGCTCGTCGTACTCCACACCTTGCATACACATTGTCCTTCTGGAAACACATTAAGTTTGGAGTTCCTTCCACGCTTATAGTCACCGCTATTGGTTTGACACTCATTAGATGATTAAATAAATGTACTTCAATAAGAGGCTCACATAAGAAGGGAAGAAATCCCGCTTCCACTTTCTTGTGAGCATTTCTCTCCAGAGATTAGGGAAGATCAAAAGCTGCAATGTTAAATTGAAATAATGCTATGGTTTTAAACTTTTTCTTCTAGCAAAAAAGGAGAAAGAGAGTGTCACAATATTCTGCAAAAAGTTTGATCACTTTGAAGTTTCTTTTTCCCTTTTAGCCATCAATGTAGTATTATATCAAGTTAATAAACACTGCCTTTGATACCCGCACAGTTTGAGCTTGAGTGTGCTTTGCCCAATGCCTTTTTTTTCTGTTTTCCCAAAGTTAGGCTTGGCGTTGAGGCGCGATTACATTCCAAAAACTAACAAAAAGCTACTGGATAGTCATTTGGATTCCCAACACATGGCACGATGGCTTGATTTTTCTTACGTTTGGTCAGTGACATTTTTGGTTCAGTGGCAAAACGCACCTCTCATCTCATTTTTTTTCTTATTTTACCCTTTAATTTGGACCATAAAGACAAATATATCCCTACAAGACAACTCTTTTTTTTTTTCATTTAAAATTTTTTCTTTAAGAACTCTAAAATAATCTTATTAATTTAACATAATAAATAAAAATTTTAATTATTTATTAATTTTATAAACATTAAATAATTTAAATTTTTTAATTTAATATCTTTAATAATCATTTAATTTTACTGTTATAATAATCAATAATATTATAATAACTAATCTCACTTTCATAATTATTTTAATTTTTATTAAAATCAATCTCATCTTTTATCTAACTAAACTCTCTCGTGTTATAAAGGCTTGGGCCCTAACTTGGAAACTAGAACTACAATTTTGAGCCCTATTCAATCTCCAGTTATTAAGGTTTAACCTCTTTTTCTTTTACCATGAGTTTAGCTTTCTTTGTAAGAACAATAAATATGGTAAATAATTTGTTTAGGCTTACCTCAGAAAATCTTGCGAGTATAGGCCGCTATTAAAATATTGAAATGACAATGCCGCATTTGAAGCAGTTGATCTTAGCCATAAAAATTTTTTGTTTCCAAACGAGCCGTCAACAACTTGAGGTTTTGCAGTTGTTGCATGTACCTTTTCCTCTATAATTTCATGTCTAACCTCCGAGTCTTACTAGTTTTTAAAACTCTGAAAAGAGAGAGAGAGAGAGAGAGCCGAGAGGAATGCCAAAAGTACATGTGGGATGATCCTATTCCTGGAAGTGCTTAGCATTCTCAACTAAAAGGGATAGCTGATTCCAGGTAAGGGATTTAGTCAGCGTACTGTCAACAGCTTTGTAACAACAATCTTGCTGATAAAACGCACCAATTAACTTTCCAGTTTTTGCATTGTACTTGTTGAAAAAGTAGTATCATGACTTTTTTGTCTTAGTAGAATGATGTCAGCAATCTAATTTATCCTTATCGTTTTAAAATTATCTTGATTCGGAGTTTTGAGGCATTGAGTCTCTCCAACAATTTCTGTTTGTTAAGGGTTTTTTAAGAATGCTAAAAGATGGTAATGGCATCTTATGTAAAATCGATTCTAGGCTCAATTGCCTTTGCAATGTTCTGGGTACTGGCAGTTTTCCCTACAGTTCCATTTCTACTTATTGGGAGAACTGCAAGGTCCCTCTTCGGAGGTATGCTGATGGTCATTTTTCAAGTCCTTACTGTTGATCAAGCATATGAAGCAATTGATCTTTCAATCCTTGGTCTTCTTTTTGGTACAATGGTTTTCAGTGGATATCTTGAAAGAGCAGTTGCATTTAAGTACTTCGGTAAGTTGCTCACATGGAGAGTAAAGGCGCAAAGGACTTAATTTGCAGAATCTGCTTAATTTCGTGGCTTTGTTCACCAATGACACATCTTGTATGGTTTTGAATGAATTTGTGTTGAAAATTGCAAGGCAAAATAATCTCCCACCTCAACCTTTCCTACTTGCCCTTGCCTTAAGTGCTAATATTGGATCTACAGCAACTCCCCCCAAATTTTGGTTATAGCCGTTGAGAGTGGGATTTCTTTTAGGGAATTCTTAACCGGAATTCTTTCTGCGACCATACTAGGAGTTGTTGTCAATGCTATATTACTTATGTGCATGTATTGGAATTTGTCGTCTGTTAAGAAAAATGAAGAAGATTCAGCTGCAGAATTTGTTACTGGGGACAGTGTGAGTTCTTACCAGTTTTCACCAGTCACAATGTCACACTTTGCATCATCTAGCTCTCAAGGACGACTACCTGGATTGGAAATTACAAATTTGCTAACCTCTCCCAATTTGAATGCCTGTGGGAGCTTGACTCATCATGATTCTCTTAGGAACCATGTAAATTCAAACCAGAATGAAACTGAGACTCACTCGTTCATGAATTGTGCCTGGGAGTCCAGGACCTTAACTTGTTCAGAAAGATGGAAAAGGAAGCTGTGGAAATCCTGTGTTTATCTAGTTGTTGTAGGAATGTTGATCTCTTTGCTTATGGGTCTTAATATGTCAGGGACTGCAATTACTGCTTCACTTGCTCTCATGATTCTCGATTTTAAGGATGCTCTGCCTTGCTTAGAGAAGGTACAATCAACAACTATGGCTCTTTTGTTCCCTAATTTAGATTCAAATTGATCATTTTACTGCTTGCATGGACCGATGGAAGTGTCAATAACTTGTTGGGGATCTTATTTCTCTGGTTTGAACAGGTATCCTACTCTCTTCTAATTTTCTTCTGCGGGATGTTTGTCACAGTCCAAAGGTTTAATAAAACTGGGATCCCAAGCGCTCTATGGGAGTTAATGGAAACCTGTGCAAAGATTGATTAAGTTAGTGGAATAGCAGTTCTTGCACTTGTAATTTTTATCTTGTCAAATTTGGTTTCAAATGTGCCTACCGGTATGTTGATTTTTCTCTTCCATGTACTCTATTATCTTCTTGATAAGAGTGGCTTTCAGACCTGGTTTGGAAATCTAGCTCATTTAAATTTAATTTCTTTGCAACACTTGCTTGGAAGCAAGTGTAGTTTTTCAGCAGTAGAAATGCTAATCAGTGCTGAAGAATATAAAACACCTCTCACATTTTATTTTAGGTATCTAGGATTTTTTGGTTCTTGCAGCTGTGATGGATTATGTTTTTAACAGAATGACTGATGTTACTAAATGAAAAATATAAAACTTGAATAGATCCTAGTCATAGTCATAAGAACAAATGAACAACATAAAAATGCAAAGAACAAATTTGCTGATGATACATTTGATATGCGTTATGACAACAAGATATGCTTTAGCATATCTTTCTAGAGAGAACTAAGCCGTATGTTTTGAGAGCTTTGAAGAACTTAACCATGTAAAGAAGCAAACTTCAACATGGCAATTTGGTAAATTATAAAACTTAGCAAAATTCATTTGATGTAAAAAAATCAGTATCCACACCATGTATGTTTGAAACAGCCTCATTCCCCAAAAAAGTGAATTTTTTTTAATGATATCTTGAAACATTTTAACTGCTTTTTTGACATATGCGGTATGGGCCAAGCATTACTCAAATGTAGGAAAAGAAGAGAAATGCACTGGAACAATTTTGTTCAAGAATTATGGCTCTCTACACATTTTAATTTAATGAAATTGACAAGCTTCAAAAAGGTAATAATCTTGCCAAATATGTGGCTGAAGTCATATGCAATACAAATACTCAAGTCAAGTCCGTTAGAATTAAGGTTTTGAAGAACAGCTTGTAAATCCCTTAGATTAGCCTTTCAGTATATAAACAATACTAAGGAAAGAGAATCAATTACACATTAATGCTCATAATTAATCCCTCCTAAACTGTCTCCCATAGAATATTTCCATAATATCCAACCCACACACATGCATAAATTAACACTTCCCCTTAGACTGGTGCATATATGTCAATCATGCTCAGCTTGTTACATATATAGTTAACTCGAACTCTTGGAAGTGATTTCATAAGAATATAGGCTAGTTGTTCCCTTGTGTTCACATGCTTATAATATTGTTCCACTCAACATCTTTTCCTTGATGAAATGATAATCAAATTCTATATGCTTGGTCTTTCATGAAATACTAGATTGGTAGCAATATGAATTGTTGCCTAATTATCACATCATAACTCTGTAGGTGTCTGAACTAAAAGCCAAATTTCATCTAAGAATTTAGCCATCTATAATACCTTTGTTGTAGCCAAAGCCATGGCTCTATACTCTGCTTTTGCGCTAAACCTAGCAACTACTTGTTGCTTGTTGCTCTTTCAAGACACTAAATTACTTCTAAGGAAGGTAGCATAACCAGATGTAAACTTCCTATCTATGGGAGAGCCTGCCCAATCTGCATCTATATAGGCTCGAATATCTCCATCACTAGTAGAATTGTAGAGTATTCCCTTTCTAGGATTTCTCAACAAATATCGGAGGATGCGTATCACTGCCCTCCATAAGTATCTCTAGAAGCTGCTATGAATTTACTAACCACACTCATAGAAAAAGATATATCAGGTCTCGTCATGTTCAAGTAATTCAATTTTCCCACTAGACTCTTGTAAGGTGTGATATCATCAAATAAAGTGTCATATTCTAAAGAAAGATTGATACCTAGATCCATCAATGTGTCACTTGGCTTGGCATGAAACAAGCTTGCATCTCTTACAATATCCAACACATACTTCCTCTGAGATACAAAGATTCTCTTTTTACACTTTATCACTTCATTACCCAAAAAATATTTCAATTTATCAATATCTTTGGTTTCAAATAGAGATTTAAGATACATCTTAAGTCTATCAATCTTTGCACTATAACTGCCAGTGATGATGATATCATCTATATACAATCCCAACAATATATGGTCAGCACTTTTAGATATATAAAATATTGAATGGTCCTTTTCATTCTGTTGTATGCTATACTAAACAAAAGTTGCACTAAATTTGTCAAACCACGCATGTGGAGATTGCTTTAGGCCATACAAAGACCTATGCAAATGGCACACCTTCCTAAACTCTGCTTGAGAAACAAACCCTAGTGGTTGCTCCATATATACCTCCTTAACCAAGTCACTTTATAGAAAAGCATTCTTCACATCCAACTGATGTAATGCCTATATATGTGTAGTAGCAAAACTAAGCAATAGGCGAATAGATGTCGTCTTTGCCACTTGTGAAAATGTATGAAGATAATATACTCCATATGTCTGTGCATATCCCTTTGCTATTAGCCTTACCTTTAATCTAGCCAATGAACCATCAAGATTCAATTTTGTAGTGTAGACCCAGTTGCACCCAATAGCTTGCTTCCCTTCTGGCAGGGAAACCAAGTCCCATATATGATTGGTCTCTAGGGCCATTATCTCATCCTTTATAGCCTTACGCCCTTTTAAATTTACAAAAGCATCATGAAAAGTATGTGACACAGTAATAGTATCAATTATGGCAATACAAGTCCAAAGTAAAGCAAAAAATCCTTTGTACGAGGGCGTGTATAAAGGAAAATTTTTGCAAGTTCACGTACCTTTCCATAGAACAATAGATATATCCTTAGTCGTAGTGTCTCAAGATGTATCCATCGACAAAGAAATTATCTTGATAAGGGAAGTTTTCGCAAGTAGATCTGGGCAGGCTTGCCTAGTGTACGTATGAACAAATCAAGTATTAGGGCATACCTCTAAAGGATATGCATTGATCGCTGTACTATGTATCTGATAGATGAGAAAAAAAAATTTTTGATGAGATAGGTGATGGATGAGATTGTAATACGAAAAGAAAAGGAACTAACTTATGAAACACAACATTTATCGAAATAATAAAGCCCATGGTCTGGAAAGTAGAACCAATACCCTTTTTGGACATGTAAATAATCTAGGAAGATACATTTAAGGGAACGTAAGTCTAATTTAGTGCAACCCAAACGAGTCTCATGAAGAAAATATGTGCACCCAAACTCTTTGAAGAAGATTAGAAATAAGGGACGATCATGACACAATACTTAAAAATGAACTTTTTCTTGAAAGGTCGAGGATGGCAAACGGTTTATAAGATAGCATGTTGTGAGGATAGCTTCACTACAGAATAGATTAAGGACCTTCATTTGAAACAAAAAAGCTCTAGCCATTTTCAACAAATAACAATTCTTCCTTTCAATAATCCCATTTTGTTGTGAGGCATCTAAACACAAAGACTGATAAACAATACCTTTTGCATTTAAGAATTGAACCAACTCTATAGAAAAATCTTTCCCTCATTATCAGTCTGTAAAATTTTTATAGGTTTACCAAATTGATTCTCTATTTCTGTATGAAAGGTAGTGAAGATAGAAAATAATTCGAAGCAGCTCCATAACAAATAAAACCAACAAATTCATAAATAATCATAAACAAATATTACAAAGTCTCTATAATCAGATTTCAAAATAATAGGGTAAGACCTCCATATCTCAAAAGCAAAAGAAAACTTTTCTCTTTTATTAAATCAAGGTAGATAAGACACTGTGTAGTTTAGCAAACTTGTACAATTCACAATCAAAACTAAAAGATGATAAATTAGGACACATAGCTCGTAAAGTTGACATGGATAGATGACCAAAACAATAATGCAACTCATAAGCTGATGACAATTCTCTCAAGTATACCATTAGTCTAGACTGTATCTTTTGTATGTCTTCTAGCACATAAAGACCTTCTTCAATTCTTTCCCTACCAATAGTCTGCTTTGTCAACAGATCTTGAAAAACATAATAAGTAAGAAAGAATGAGACACAACAATTTAAATTTCTTGTAATTTGACTGATTGAAAGTAAGTTAAAAAGAAAAGAAAAGACATATAGCTCAGAATGTAAAGGTAATGTAGATAAAGGTCGAGCTTTGCCACTTCCCACAAATCTATAGATTTTCCATCAGCAACCAAAACAGATTATTTCTGTCATAGGAGTAAATGAATAAAGAGTACTTACAGTACTTGTCATATGATTCAAAACTCTTGAATCAATCACCTAAGTCCTAAAGGGGTTAGCCAGGCTTGCAGTAGATTTACCTTATATAAAAGTTGTTGTCAAAGAGGAGATCAAAGTTTGATTCTGAAGCATCTGAATATGCTTGTCATACTTATCTTAGGATAACTAAACTCTTTTCTCTTCTTGCTGTTGGGGCTGAAGCATAGCATCAGTTACATATGCCGTTAATGGGCCAGAATTGCCCCAAAGGTGCTGACAAACATTTTGTAAGTATCCTTGTTGTTCATAATGTTAGCAAGATTATGGGTCCCCTCTAGCACCTTCATGTCTTCTACCTTGTCCACCATGTCTTCTGCGTGGTGCTTACCCCTTACACTGTAGGGCCATAAATACTACCCTGTCTTCTTGTGGAGGATCATATTAGGAGACCCTGTTTAGGCATTTATAAGCATCCAGTAAATAAAATGGATCTCTACCTACTAATATCTGAGTTCTAACAGTGGCATACTCCTTTCTCAATCTTATGAAGAAAAACACTACAACCATAGCCTTTTTTTGCTCTTGGTCTATCTTCAAATTGGTAGACAAGGGCATGAGTTCATTAAACTTGTCATAGACCTCCTTGAACACAATAAAATACTCACTCAGGCTCCTATCAAACTTCTTCATTCTAGTCCATGCCCTGGTAACATCTGAGATCCTCTGCCAATTCTCAGAATTTTCATAAACAATTTTTAAAGCATCCCAAAGTTCTTTACTTGTGAGGTATTGATTAAACATCGCCTTGAACTGTTGTTCCAAGAAGTTGAACAATTGTCCTAGTACTCGATTGTCCTTTTGCTTCCGCGCTGCATACTCCAAGCTTTCATTTGCTAGCGGCTCACTTGTCAAAAACTGAACCTTTCCAAGACCTCGCAAGGTCACCAATATAGTCTTGCTCCATGACAAATAGTTGGAGCCATCAAGTTTCTCATTCAACAACCATAAGCCTGTGATAATCTCTTGAGTTATCACCTTCTATGTGGTTGCCTCTTCCTTGGGCATGATCACATAACCTTCTTCCTCCAAAACACAACTAATAATCTTTTAATTGGGGAACACAACTCTTAATTAACAATGAGGAACTCTGTCCCTAGTTCTGCAGCCATGCTCTATATTGAAAAGAACTTGACTCCCTTAATCTATCATTCATGAAGAAGTTGCAACCCCTTCTTCTTGTCATCTTTGAGAATAAAAGGCAGCCCTCTCTCAACAGATGAAGGATTACTGAAAATGAAAGAAAGGCTTTAAATATGCAGTTTTAGAGCTACAAGATCAAAGCCTATAGTAGTGACAGCTTGGGTGACGGCACAAGGGCTATCATTGAGAGGTTTAGGGAAAGAGAAAAAGGGTGGTAGTGGTTAGGGTTGTGCTGCTGGCCTAATACCATGTTAAAATTAAGGTTTTTGGAGAACAACTTGCTAATCCATTGGATAGCCTTTCATTATATTGACAATACCAAAGAAAGAGAATCAATTACAAATTACACATTAATGTGCCTAATTAATCTCTCCTAAATTGTCTCCCATAGAATTTTCCCATAATATTCCAACTCACACACACATACACTAACAAAGTCAAGAAGGGCAATGAAAAAAATTCAATTTCCTTCTGAAATTGTGGATCTTGTTACTTTAATTTCATGAATTAACAAGCTTCAATTAGTAAGAATCTCTTTTTTAATTCTTTGAAGATTCAACTACAACTAAAGTAATGGAAATTTAGAACAAATGATGAGACATTTTTTTTTGTTGTGCATATTTGTGAAAGTATTGAACTTACGCTTTTGTGTCCATTTGAATCAGATCTATGGGACAAGGCACATATTCTAAGTTGCCAATGGACCTCTTGAATAGCATCTCTGACTGAAATTCTTTCACATGTTCGTGTTGAGTGCGTGTGGTCTCAATTCTCTATCCTTAGGATGAAGCTTTTGTTTGTTTTGAATCATTACTGACTTCTAAGCTGTCATAATTTAAACTATGCAAATATGAGGTATTGTATAACTTAATCCCAACATGTTTTTCCTCGTCTCAGTTCTCTTGCTTGGGGCAAGAATGGCGGCATCAGCAGCTTTGATTTCACCAGCCTTTGAGAAGAAGGCATGGCTGATTTTAGCTTGGGTCGGTACTGCGGCTGGGAACCTCTCATTATTGGGATCTGCTGCCAACTTGATAGCGTGTGAGCAGGCCTGCCGTGTTCCAAATCTGGGGCACATTTTAACCTTTTTGAACCATCTCAAATTTGGAGTCCCTTCCACTCTTATAGTCACTGCTATTGGCCTGATACTGATAAAATCATAGCAATAATACAGTTAATCACAGAGCATCCCAGGGCAGAGTATGATTATTCTTTATTGAAGCATAAAAGAACATATACTGCATTTCCGATTGTATGGTTCCGCTTAAATCAATAATTAGATGACAAATTTGCGGTCGGCTTGGGAAATTCCAGCCAGCTTGAATTATATGGACTTGGGCCTGGTATCACCTGATTTTGGGGTTGTCCAACTGATCTAGACCTGGCAGGGTCTGGCCACAATGGGACCCAAGAACTGACCCCGGCTGGTCCCAACTCCCAAAAGTTCACAATGTCGTTGATCCTTTAGTATAAAGAGGATAAAGACAAGTATATGGTTTTTCTCCGCGTGGACTAATTCATCCAGTCCATCTCTTTTGACATTTTCAAAGTTTGACGTCTCCACTGTTTTTTGCATTATTTATTACATGAAGAATCAATGTCTTTTATGAACAACAACAATAACGTTTGAGATTTATTGACAACCACTGAAATTTGAAGAGGAAAAATATGCAAATCTGTAAAATATATATGTATATAGATACTGTTCTTAAAACTTAAAAACAATAATGAAAAAATAAGCAATCAGCCTTACAACTACACCTAATTTGGAGCAATGAACCGATTTACAAATTTAGAGAAATGAAAATTGTCATTTTCAACATTGAATGGATACCCCATGTCAACAAGTGAAGTATCATTTTCTCACTTCTAAAAAAAAAAAAAAAAAAAAAGAGTTATGAAGAAACCTTTACTTATATCGAGAAATAAACACTTGTAGATACTGCTGCATGATACTAGTACTCAATACAGTAAGAGTTTAATCTATCAACAAAAATACAAAAAGTGTAATTTAAGTAAATAAAAATTATTAAAATTATTCAACTTATTCACCGACTCGCGGTGGCATTTTCTCCCAAAACATGATTAGGTAGCCGGCACGTGTTCAATACATTATAAATAAAAAATTATTAAATTAATACTAAGAGATATGATGATGAAGTAAAATTTTTTTTAATTAAAATTATCAATACTAATTTTGATCACTTAAATTGAGAGATTAGTACTTTAATAAAAAAATCAGACCATATAAATTAAATCAATTAAATTGAATATCCATAACATATATAAATATAATAACAGTTACTTAATCTTTTGTTGATTATTTTTAAATTAAATATAAATTTTAAAATTTAACATGCTATTAAAATAGAGGTGGAACTTAATAGAGTTGTTGTGCTTGTAATGGAAATCACGAGACGCATTGGTCATATTACTAATTACTTTTATATTAAATTCTTATCTTAAAATTTGAAAATATTTTAGAATGATTTTTTATCTTAAAAATTGAGAATATTGTTATATATTGTTTATCATATAATAATAATTTTAAAGTTATATATATCATATACAAATTTTATACACAATTGAAGTATTAACTATAATATCTCTGAAAAAAAAAAGTATAGCATCTCAATATCACAATCTTCGGAGGATCCATATTTCATATGTAAAGTTAAGGATAACAACGGGTCAGATTGAGATAGATTTTTATTCATCTTGAATTTGATTTGATTTTAAATATATAAAATTCGAATTCGATCCGATTCAATAATTTTTTATTATTTTTATACCTGAATCTGATCCGACCTAACATTATATAAAATCATATTTGATTCAATCCGATTTAAAATTAATAAAATATTATTTTTAATATAAATATAAAATTAAATATATATAAAAATATATATAAATAATTATAAAATTAAATAAATAATTATAAAATTATTTTTATATATATATATATATCGGATAGAATAAAATCAGATTTATTTAAAACTTAATTTCAATTTTTTCTTCATATCATTCGATTGATTCAACTCGAAATTTAATTTTTAAAATTAAAAATCGATCTTACAAAATCGAAACAATCAAAATTCGTCGGTTTCAAATTTTTTTGCTTTCTCCCGTCTTACATGAAGCATACGTCAAGAGTAAGGCATTGGCAGGCTGCATGCGTGGAGCCTAACCCACTAGCACAAACGCATAGCTGTTTATTGTTATTCATTATCAGAGCATCATAAATTATTATATGATTATTATAATTTTTAAAAGTTTTATATTTTAAAAAAACATATTTTAATGTAATGATTTATGATATATTTTTTCTATCCATTTTTTTGTTCATATTTTTTAAAGATATCGTAAAATTTATCTTATTTGTTTAAATATCCAAAATTCTTTTTTTATATTTTAAAATTATATTTTATGATTTTTTTAATTTTTTGACATTAAAAATCATGAAATTTTAAATTTATAAAAAAAATTTTAAAATTTAATATTAGAAACATTAAACTAAAAAAATTTAAAATTTTAAAAAATATATAACAAATATGTTAAAACAAAAAAAAAAACTAAGAATATATATTATATTTATTAAAAAATAAACTCTTAAAAAAATAAAAAGCAAATGTGGGGCTCGTCCACATGCAATGGCGCTAGTGGTGGTGGGGCTTACATTTCGAAGGACCCCACAGTTTTCCGCTGGCCTTTCCTCATGTACATCTCCCCTTGAATTCAATGTCTTTGGGCGGTTGCCAATCTTTTCTTTCATTTCCAAAGCATTCCTAATCCTAACTTTCTCCATTTACAAATTCAATGCATAAAATTTTAATATGAGACCTTGTCGCTTTTGCTTTTTCTCCTATATTTTCTTCCCTTTTTTTCGTATCTTTATTGTCTATCTGTACAGATGTAAACTCATTTTGGGATGCAATATTTTGAGTTTTTTTTTTATTTATTTACATTTGATAAAATAATTTCTTATCAATTAAAATTCGATCATCATGAAAATGTTTCCAAAAAAAAAAAAAAAGAATGTGCCATATCAATATAAAAAAGTGCACTTTTAAAATCATCCAATAATTAGACTCAACCAAAATTTAAAAATATTTTTTACAGTATTTGAAAAAAAAAGAGAGAGAGAGAGAGAAGGAGAAACCTTCAAAATTGAAGGCCAAAGTAAATTAAAAGCATATATGTATGCATTCATGAGATATCTATTAAATGATCCATATTTTCATAAAACAATATTTTATCTTCAAAAAAATGTATCTCATTTGGTTATAAAAAAGGTGATCAATTTGAATATCTCATGGCTCATTTTCACTCATAATAATTTTTTCATTTGAAAAAAACACCTTAAATCATTTTTTTAAGGGATAAAAGAAATATATTATATATTAAACATTAAGTTGCATACTCGAACAAAAAACAATTATCTAATAGTAATTCAAAATAAATTATTTATATATTATTAGTGTAGACATCTAATTTTATCTGAATCATTTGAGTTTATTCAATTTTTGTACTTGATTTAAATATTTTGATTTGGGTTAGATTTATCAATTGAGCTTGATTAGGTTTTATTTTGAATTAATCATTTTTGAATAAATTTTGTATATATTCAAATTTAATTCCATTTAATTATTGGATTAATTTTAAGTTTATGTTCAAAGGCCCAATATAAAAAATCCAAATACGATATTAATGGTCCAAATACAAATTCAATTAAAATCCAATAGAACTCAACTTTCAATTTTAAATCCAATTTTGCTTTTATTTTTATTAATTAAAAATGGAAAAATAAAAAAAGAACACAAAAAAAGCAAACGAACAAAAAAAAAAAAGAACAGAAGAATAGAAAAAAAGACAGCCAACAAGTAGTGGTCAACAAGCAATTGCAAAAACCATTACCCTACAACCATACCTTGAAAGCAACCTGCACGTCACAATAAACCAAATTATAGATAGCAAACTCTTATTGATAAAGAGAAGACAATTCATATAAAAAGAAAGGGGCAAAAAAAACCTTCCTTCACAAAATTACCTAGAAATCCCATTCAACCGGAACCTAGCAAATCCAAACCCCCAGCACAGTCCTTTCATTCCACCAACCTAGCAACTTCAGCCCTCTATTCCACCAAGCCAGCAACACCCTTTAAACACCAACACTAAGCACCAACAACACCCATCATTCACAAAACCTAGTCAGCCACCCTTAAGCCCAAGCCACCTCTTAAACCATACACTCCCAGTAACAACGTCACACCTAACACCACACTTTCTTTCCTTAGAGCCCTCATAAAACACTCTAACATAAAAACCAACTTAGCCTCAACCAAAATTGATAGCCATCTTCTGACTCTTTAAATAGCAACCAAAAATTTTCCTTTTGCCACTATGAGCGCCCACTGTCCAAACCAAAAACACCACAACTCCATTCTTGCCCAAATCGAAACCAAACAACCAAAAATTACCTAAAAATATCCTTCAATTTCCTATTCTGAAACCTATTTTAAAAAAAAACCAAAAAAAAAAAACTTTCTACATAATAGTTGAAATTTGTTAGTGTTTTTTAAGAGTTTTTCGACATTGGCAAAGACAGCCGGCAGTGGAGCAACGATAGCTGACACAGTGGCACGATGCCAGATTCTAGACCAGGCAAAAAGTGTTAGGAGTTTTTTTTTTTTTGGAGTTCTATGAATATTTTTTAGAAGAAAAGTTGTAAATGAATTAAAAAAAAAAAAGTTCATTTTTATAGCTAAAAAAAAAGAGCCAAAATGACGTTATTTTACCACAGAGGATCCGTGCATGACCCCGTTACCTGACCCGACGACCCACTTTAGCCCCAAACCTTAATCGATCCAATTGAATCGAACCTGAACCATGCTTGAACTAACCAAAAACAACTCTGAACCACCTAAGTAGCTCCTAAACCAGTCAAAAACTCTCCAAACTGTAAAAAATCACTTGAATCACCTTGAACTGGCTCGAACCGCCTTGAACCATTAATTGCATTAACTAGCCAGTTTTGGATAATTTTTTGTATTTTTTAATTTTTCTAATTTTTAAATTATTTATTTTATTTATTAATGCATATTTGTGTTTTTAAATTATTAACAATAAATTTATATTCTTAGAAATAAAAAATTAGGTGTTTTAAACTTAGTAAATTAAGAAATATGTGTATAAAATAAACATAAAAAATGTATAAAATATAAAAAAAGATAAAAAAATTAATATATATATATATATATATACAAAATTCAAAGATAAGATATTGAGGATATCCGAATAGTGAATCCTTAAAATCTTTAGGTAAAAACATTTTTCTAAAACATCGCCAAAGTGATAAGTTTGGAAAAAATATTCAATATGAAGATTTTCGAAAAAAATGATAATAATAACACTTTACTAATAATAATGATAATAATAAAAATAATAATTAATAATTACGAAATAAATTTTTGATAGTGACAAAATTGTTAATAATAATTTGTAATAAAAAAAGAGGGGCAAAAACAAAAGTTTTCCAATGATGGGATTATAGATAAGTCCAAATAGTGATTTTCAAGAAATCTATAAGTGATAAAATTTTCCTAAATTATTATCAAAATATTAGGATATTTAAGACTACTTTTCCTAAAAAAAAATTTTTTATACAATGCAATAATATTATTAATAAGTCTATGTGCATCATATTTCATTCATACACATCAATTCTAAAAAATAGATAAAATCTCTGAAGATGATAGTCTAAAGAAATCTAAGCACTGATTTTTTAGAAATCTCTTAGGTGAAAAAATTTGTCTAAAATATTATTAATGTATTAGATCGTTTAGAATAATTTTTGATAAAGATTTCTTGTTTTTCTAATAAATAAAATAAGAAATGAATTTTTATAAAATTTATTTGGATTAAATTATAGACATCATACTTTCTTATACGCATAGTAAATATTGATTTTAAAGATAAATATGAATTATCGAAGATAGGATTTTTGAAAAATTCAAGTAGTGATTTTTAAGAGATTTTTAGGTGATAAAGTTCTTTTTAATAATGTCAAAGTATTGAAATATTTTTGAAAATTTTTCAATAAATAAGGTTCTTATTTATTTTTCCAACCAAGATAAAATAAAAATAAAATTATGTTTTCTTACTATAATAAAAAAATTAAAAAAATTAATTTTAAATATCAAAATTAAGATCATTTTAATCAAAATTAAAAGGATAACACATAACTAATTAGTATCGTTTTAAATGAGTACTATGGGGGTACTAATTATTTCTCACGTGTAACCAACTCTTAAATCCAAAAAATTATCTTTTTATTAAGTTTTAATTAATTTTAAAATTTTATTAAAAAGATAAGTTTTAATAGATGACCAATCACACCTAGTCAACAAAGATTAGTGGTGACTCCTCTTTTTGTTTTCAAATTTGTCTAGCAACCCCAAAATTATTACAACAATTAGCATTAGAAAATTCTATCAATTCAAAAATTAATTATCTTTGTAAGTTCTAAAGGAGCTAAAAAGTTTTTTTTTTTTTTATGGGAAGAAAGCTAAAGCTTGACGAATTAATGGTGGATCCTCATATTTGTCAAGATTATTTATAAATATATCAAAGATTAAACAATAAGCAAATAAAGAAAAATTTTCTTGTAGAAACATTTTGTAGTAAAAATTAATAAATACATCTATAATTATATATACTAGAGTGAAGGCCTGCGATGTTGTGGGTTTGTTTTAATAATAAAGAAAAAGTTGTTTGTCATGAATGATAGTAATTTGAAATTAAAGTCTTAAAATAGTTCAAAAAAACAAAAGATAATAGATCATGTTTAAATAGTTTCAATTGTGTTTATTAATCCCTTTAATCCTGCATTACAAATATACAACAATTCAATAAAACCAACAAATGAATAGAAGATTAAAAAAAAAAAAAGTAAGTTCATGAGAAGTCAAGTTTCCTACAAGTAAAACAATTCAAGATCTATACATTCTTAATACCAAACTTGAATAGCCAAAATTAAGACATTTCCCCTTCTCGCCTTCAACTCATTTCAATGAGTAATTTCAAAGGATTTGTTCCATTCATGAGTAGTTGGAACCAACAAATTACAAATATGTTAAAATGAAAGCGAAAAGAATCCAAAAATATAATAAAATCAAATCATAATCATAAAAAAAAAAAGCAACTGAACACTTTCTTTCATGTCAATATCTTTTCAAATGAAAACTGTGTAATAATCTAAGTATCAATTATTCTTAGCATCCGAAGTCAATCTATGTAATAGAGCCCTTATCTCTAAAAATTGTTCTTCTCAATTCTCATAACAAATCAGTAGATAGTCATTCTAGTCTAAAGGTTTTCCTTTCAAAAAACATTTATAGAGTTCAGTAATTAGATCACTTTTGAAAATATACCAAAAAAGAAAAATGACACCATCAATCTTTTCTTTATCAACATGAAACATTTAAATAATCATAACTTCAATTATTAATCTATCTAATCATTATAATAAATGATACAATAATAACATAATCATATAAGTTAATAGATCTTTAAAATCACATTTTTATTTGTTTACCAAGAATATGGACTGACAAGAAGAACTCATTACTTATATCTAAAAACTTACTTCATTCATATTTAAAATTTTTTTATAAATTAATAACTTCAATTCCATTTCCATTCCTTTTTTTCAATCTTTTCTTTCACTTTTTTACCAACCAAGCAACAAATCAAACAAAAATAAAATAGTGAAAAATAGATGAAAAATCAAGAGATTCAAGTTAATAAGTACATTTGAACAGTATAATCGAAAAATTCTATCAATTTTCTATTGATTTTATGAAAGTTTTGGAGCAAGGAAAAGCTTTCTCTTTCCATGCCATTATTTCTATTCCCATCTCAAGACCTTTGGGTAACTAAATTTAATGAGATCAAGTACATAATCCATATCAAAAAGAGTTTAAGCATGACAACATGAAGCAAGGTAAATCAAGTACATTATTAAATAAGGAAAACCATGATGACTAATTAAAAATGAAACACTATAAATAGTACAAATCACTTACCTTAAATTTCCCAAAAGTAAAAAAATATCGTTATCCTATGTGTGTGATAGAATCAACTTCCTATCACCCATCTTAGTAGAAATCCTAAAAGACTCACATATAATACATTTGACAAATGATCAACAACATTCTTAAAATTTAATGCAATATATAAAAAAGAATATGCTAAAAGGCTTAAGAATAAGTTTATGAAACTTTTACTTCATATGGTTCCCTAGGTGATTCCCAACCCTAGTCTTTTTCATCTATTGCCTTCCAATATTATATAAGTATTAATTATGAACATTTTTCATACTAAAATAAATTTGGTGCAAATATGCAAGAGAGAATAAAAGTCCATGCAACAACAGAACAGAGCAAATAAAAAGAATTATTATGATAATGATTCACGTATAAGAAGTACTAAAAATTAGTCTGCATATTACAATAAGGTGTGAATTTCCTAATCTTCCTTATATAGTTCTAAATTACAAACTACCACCAAACTCTAGCCAAATTTAAGCCGTAGTGTGGCACTATAGCTTTCTTCAAAACTCATAAATCATCTCAAATGACCTAAAAACGGGCATAAAATAACATGATATTAGAACTAAAAAGAAGCCATATACAAATTAATCAATGACAACTAGATATTATCAACACCTCAAACATCAAAAAAAATTTTGATGAATACTATAGACATTACAACGAAAGAAAAATGAATATACATTGTATAAAGAAACGAAAATTGGTTTATGCCAAAATATTATAACAAAAAGACAACTATCAAATTTATAGCATCTTGCCTTGGGTTTTGGAGAAATCTATCAACTCAATTTCAAAATGGAGTTCATCTTCTTTTAGGAAACTACTTGGAATTGGAACAAGACAGTTCTCTTCAGCATAATGTATTTCAGGTTTCATCAACAAGCTGCAAACTAAGAAAACAAACCATGTTACACTCTAGGAAAAAATATATTGCAAATTGATTAAAGAAAATGGGTAACAGTCCACCACCTTTTGGTCTAGTAGTTAAAAAGGCTTTATGAAGACATAGAGATCCTAGTTTCAAGCTTAGATCTCCTTTTTATTTTCCCTTTGTTAGGGCTATGCCCTCCTTTAAACTAAAAAAAAAAAAAAAAAGATGGGTAACACATTTTACTATACGCAAAAAACCAAATAAACAGAAAATTGGTTTGCACATGTCGAGTTTGAATGAAATAATGTGCCACTGACTTGAAGCCCATTTGTAATATCTAGAATGTAAATAAAAAAGCTTAGATCTAATTTCACCTTCAAAGAAAAAGGTCTGAGTAGGAACATTGAGAATTGATAGACTTACCTTTCTATAAAGAGAGCTATTAAGAGCTTATCCTTTTGCTTGTTTTGCTATGAGCCAAACTTTAATTAACCAAGTTCTACTTTATCTTCAAAGTGCATAATGTAAGAGAAACAACCTACACAATGTAAAAGAAATAGAAATAATTAAGTGAACAACATGCATGTACAAACATAAAAACATCAAAGCAGCAATACACAACCCACATAAAAACAACCTACATAATGCAAAATAAACAAAAATAATTAATCGAACAACGAGAAAATGTTTTTAAATTTGTTAAAATATAATCAATAATAAATGAAAAAAATTATAAAAGAGACGTAAAACATATTATCAAGCTTTTAATTCCAAAACACACATGTAGATAACCTCAAAGATAAATAAATTATTAAGCAAGGTACAAACACCAAAGAAAAAGATAAGAAAGATCATAACAATTAAATTTGAAAATTTTTTTAAAATCAAAGGACGAAACCTTCACATGACAAATCACGATTAATGAGTGCAAATTGTGGTAACCTATAAATGAACCAACATTCAATTAGGAAAGTGATGTCAGTGAAACATTTAAGGAGAAAAATCATCAAAGAATTTTGTTTTTTTAATGAATAAAAAATAATAAGTAGTACAACATTGATGAAGATGGTTTAAAAATGGCATTTTGTTACTGGCCTCATAGCCCAAGGATACGATAAGCTTTAAATAAAAGACTTTGATACCAATTAGATTCTATAAAATAAAAGCACAAAAAAATTTTGAAAGATGAAACATTTTCAAATGAAAAAAACCCAATAGAAGTATTGAAAATGTTCAAAATTGTTTATCGCTAACAACAAACATCCCCACAAAGATCAATGCTAAATGAAACACTTTTATATGCTTTTCCATCACCAAGATCTAGCTATGCTAAAACTTAGTCAAAATAGGTGATCAAAATTATAATAAAAAAGAAAAGGAAAAAATATCATATTTCCAATTTTGGAAAAATAATTAAATAAATATCCAAGCACATCATAAAGGTGATGTGAAATCTAACATTTCCATGTAAAATAAAAAAAAAAAACTATTAAGTTACCCTTAATAGTAATATCCTTCATTTGCTTCATTAAAAAAATTTTCTTTAAAGACCCTCCAAAAATAGAATAGGTAACATTAAAAAAGTAAAAGATTTGATTTTGTTTAAGCAAAGAAACTTACATAAAAATGGTTAACTTAGAAGCAATGGCAATCTAATCAGGGAAGCATCAACATTCGTTCTTCCATATATTCCAAATTTGCTAATTAATCAATAGGAATAAAATTTTCACATAATAAGTATGCAATTATAAGGAAATGTCCAAGTCTTTCAATGCCATTATACATACTTCCTATGCTACAAAACTTAAAATTAAAAACCTAAAATTAAAAAAAAAAAAACCTAGATCTCAATTATGTTCTCAATTTCCAAAAAGAATAAAAAAATAACACAACAACCTAAATCAATGTTGATTGAAAGATATAATTAATAAATACATATGGGTCCAAATTATAAATTTCCTATCACCATACACTTCAATCTGAATAAAACATTTATTAAAGCACATATTTTACATTAAGACAGCTTGCACATGTTGTAGTGTTTCATAGCTTTTCAATATAAAAATTAAATATCCAACAATTTAAAAAGAAAATAAAAATACTTCAACATCGAAAACATGATGAAATGCAAACCTCATGCTCTAATGCTACCCATGTTGTAACCCAATGAGCTAGCGAGTTATATGTTATGTATGAACCTTAATGAGGAAAAATATTTTGTATTTTTTATATTCAAATATTACAACAGAAATTTTTCTAAAAGAAAAAGGTTCCTATTAAAAAAATAAGAAATCTCATAAAACATCAACCCTACTTCAATTTTCAATGATAAAATGTTAAAAGAAATTGAAAAAAAAAATTTTAGGCTTAAACCTTAATCTTTTTAACAAACTAACCAAATCATTCCATGTAGTAATCTATTTTAGTTATCTTTAAAATCACCAATAAAAATATGAAGAAAAGAATTATAAAGACAAAATTAAACAATTATCAAGAACAAAAAAGAAACACAAACATAAAGAAATAACTTGAAAAAAAAAGCATAGAACAAATAAAAAGGAAATTTAAAAAAAAATAAAATCTTCTCGTTGAAAAAGCAAGACAAATTGGTGTGTTTAGGCCAATTTTGAAAAAAAAAAAAGAAATGGGAAAAAGAAACAAAAGAAAGAGTATGGGAAAAAAGAAAGAAATGGGATATAAAAGAAATAAATAGCAATATATATATATATATACACTATATAACAATCTGTGTGTCGTTGCAATCTTTCATTTTCTTACATAATCTATATTAAAATAATCAAAGATTTATGTAAAAAAGTAAAATAATATGCTTAGTATACTTATATAAATCTATAAATGTAATACCAAATAGTTCAAACACATTAAAGTATGGTAAACTGTCAATAGAATATAATGCTTGATTGAAATTATTGAAGGGAGTCAAAAAGCTATTTGGATAAATTGAAAGCATTTAAGGAGATTAAAGGACTAGGTTTTTTTTTTTTTTTTTAAATATGAAGATGAATTGCAAGCTTCGAAAAAATAGACCTATAAATGGATTTAATGTGACTGATGTGGTATTCTCTGATGATATGGAGGTGATGTGGCAATGTCCATATATCACAATTCTAGATAATAGGAAATGAAAATATATGTAAGTTAGATATATCTATAAGTCCCACAACCTTACCCATACCACTTGCCTAGCTACTATTTTATCCCTATGAACCCCATCCCTCAATCTTTAAATATAAACAGATGTAATTCTTGTTTCATATTCTTTTACACGTAAGATTCTTAAGTCATTCTTAAAAATTTTTCTTTAAAGTTAAGAGAATAACGTACAGCACTAATGAACTTGTTAAAATTAACAATAATGTACATGATGGACACATGTAATATTTGAGTCTAGAGTGAATATATTTAAATACTGATATAGTTTATATATTTTTTTTTATATAATCATTGAAAACAAATAGAACCTTTTATCTTTTGATCATTTTCCAATTAGTAGATCAATTCAATATTGAAAAAGAAGCTATTATCTTTCCTCACTTGTAAAGTTTTACCTGAATCTATTAATTTATCATAACATATATTGAATTTAAGAAACATATATCTATAATGTAAAATCTATAATAGGTGATATTATATTTAGCAAATTCATATTTAAAATGTTTTATTAGTTCCTAAAGATCATAGCATTTAAAAAATAACAATGCTAATTGTATTTAACTAACAAAAACTAATGAATTGATAATGTAATTTGTCATTAACCAAAAAAAAAAAAACACAAACTTTAAAGTTTGATATTAAGGTAAAAAAAAATATATATATATATATCTATTAAAATGAAGGTAAGACTATATATTTTCTATAGAAAAAAATTCTTGAAAACAATACAAATGAAGATCAAATTAAAATCATAGTGAATGAAATGAAACCATGCATGGAAAGAAGAAATCCTATATTACACAAGTCCAAAACATGGAAAGAAAATATAACTAACTATTAACCTTACATGTCAAAAAGATATGAATAATATACATGATTACAGTGCGCATGCACACACACTTAATATATGAAAGCCAAACAAAAATTATCACCTGAAAATAATGGAATAACAAATAGCTATATCTTCTTCCTTTATACCTTAAAAGTCCCATCCTTAAACCAACCAACAAAAATTAAAAAAAAAAATTGCCAATCCATATTGTCACCATTTATTCAAATAAAAAAAAATCGTTTGAAAACAATTTAAAATTTTCATGAAACAATATTTCACCAACCAAAGGTCAATATAATTCATAAATACAAATTCATCATTATATCGATAACAAAGTCTTGAATATAAGCTAGGTGACATTACACAAGTTTAAAGAACTTTATTTATATCTTTATTTACTGCAAAAAGAAAAAAAGAGCAGTTTGTTAGTATTTAGATTGATAGCATTATAATATATAGTGATGTTAATTACTTTGATAAATATGATAAAAATAAAATTAGTATGTCTTGCAAGTTCCCAATGTATGATGACATCATGCATGGTGTTCACTGACCTTATTTTCTAATGCATGTCATTACTGACATAAAAACATATATGTATGTACATACATCAGGAAAGAAAAATGATATTTGTATTAGTATTTTTAGGTTTTAGAGATTGAGAGAAATTGGTTGCTTTGAATTCAATCCTTATTCTTTTCTGATGTTCACTTTTCAGTCTTGTAAAAATGTGGAAAAAAGTGAAACAATTAGAAGATATTTCAACTTATGCTCAATAGATACATAAACCAAACTACATGTATAAATGCACAACATTTTTTGCCATGTGTGAGTGATAGACCAAATATATTTTTGGGTATAAAAATTATGCAGACAATCCAAAAAAGTCCACACCAAACATAAAAAAAAAAAAAGAGAGAAACAAAATATCTAAAATAATATAGGCATACAAAAGAAAAAAGAATAAAAAAAAAAAAAGGTAAACCAACATAAAAAAATCAAAATAAGAAAAAAGTTTCAACTTTTCAAAAAACCCAAATTGCAAAAATCAAAAAGATAAAAAAAAAAAAGCAATAACCTTCAAAGATGGCGTTTTAATCTATCGTTGGCCCTGCAAGAGAGTTAGTTGGTACTATTTCTTGAAGATATGAATATAAAGTTGCTAAAAAATGCTAGAATGAAGTAGATGCACCTATTTTTTTTCCTTTTTAAGGGTGATTGTAGATACCCAATTTGGTGCAAGCCTGAATCAATTGAGCCTGGTCTAAATGGGGTCAAACAAACCCAAAGATTTGGGTTTATATATATATATTATGATTTACTAATTTATTGATTTGTTTTTCTTCTAGATTTTTTTTCTTTTTCTTTTTCAGATTAATTTTCGGCTAGGAGATAATAATTAAAATGAAAATGGATTTTGCCATGAATAAGGGCAGTAGAAAATCATAGTTGGATTAAACCATGTATAGGATAAATTCAATGATTAGAAAACCTAATCAGAAAGGAAATCTGAATTGGTTAGGGACTTTGAGATTGAATCCCTATAAATACATATAGATCAGAAACACAGACGAGACAAAAAAAATCAAAAGCAAAAAAAAAAGGGTTCTCGATAATAGAAACAGTTGTAGATTTTTTTTAGGAATTTTTTTTGAATTTTTTGGCAATTATTTTTCTGAAAAATTTCTGAAAAATCCAAAATCTGACCAAATTTTTGGTGAATTTTTTTGCCAACTTTGAATTTTTTTGCCAAAATTTTCAGTTTTCGACGAGTTTTTCCAGATTTCGATAGAACATTCAATCAGAATTTAAGTTTTTTTAGAGAGAAGGGAGAGAAAAGAGGGGAAGAGAGAGAGAGAGGGAAAGAAGGTATCTGAAGAAAATTGAAAGCTTTCACCATTTATACCTTCAAAAAATGACGTTGTTTTGGCCTTACTGATCCTAGAGGATTCGCGCGTTTTGTTATTGGATGTCATTTTAGCCTTACTAATCCCAGAAGATCTGCACGTTTTGCCATTGGACGACCCCACCCGAGCGTTAACTCGCTTTTGACCCACATCTGACTTGAGTGCTAGTCAACCCCTAGAATCGAGTCAAGTCGAACCGCGTTTTTGAGCCGTTTTTCTTCCTGGAGTCGAGTCGAATCCAAGTCGAGCCAAGCCATTCCAAGGTTTTTTTTAATATTTATTTATTTATTATTATTATTTCTAAATTAGAATTATTTGATATTTCTTAATTTTTTTTTAAAATCTTAATTTAATTTTATTTTTTTAATGATTTTTCTAAAATAAAATTTTTTAAAAAAATATTTTTAAGGAAAAGTTAAAAGTATCAATTTTTCTTGAAAATAAAATTTTTTAAAAAATATTTTTGAATAAAAGTTGAATGCGTCAATATCCTTTGAACACAAAAATAAAAAATAGGTTTTTGGGAGAAAGTTGAAAGTATCAATTTCTCTTGAAAATAAAAAGGTTAAAATATATATTTTTAGGAAAAAGTTGAAAGTATCAATTTTTTTAAATAAAATTTTTAAAATAAAATTTTCAAAAAGTATTTTAAGGAAAAGTTAAAAGTATCAATTTTTTTCGAAATTAAAATTTAAAAAAATATATTTTAAGAAAAAGTTGAAAGTATCAATTTTCTTTAAAATAAAAAATTTTCAAACGCTTTAAGGAAAAGTTGAAAATATCAATTTTTCTTGTACAAAAGCAATGAGCTTTTAAATGAAAAGAAAAGGATTTATATCAAAAACTGAATCATTATTCCTTTCTTTTTATTTTATTTATCAATTTTCTTTAAAATAAAAAAATTTTCAAACGCTTTAAGGAAAAATTGAAAATATCAATTTTTCTTATACAAAAGCAATGAGCTTTTAAATGAAAAGAAAATGATTTATATCAAAAGTTGAATCATTATTCCTTTCTTTTTATTTTATTTTATTTTTTTCTTTTTCTTTCTTTTCTTGAAATTTTTTTTAATGTTAAATAATCTGATGACGGAGTCTCTACAAGTGAAACAATAGTTTTCTTGCATACTCTTAAGGTGAGGGAATGTTTTTAATTTTTTCTCAAAAGTATTTGAGTAAATTAAGGATAATTTTCAATAATTAATTACTTGATAAAATTTTTAAGGCTTATCGAATAACATGAAATTAAGCTGGTATCATCTTTCGATGGATGTTGTGAGGGTGCTATAACATTTCTCATTGTAACCGAACTCTCGAACCCTATTTTAGTTAATAGATCCGAATCTATTCTTTTAGGAACCCTTATGTCTAGGTGTTCCTTGAAAGGATAGATTCCTTATGTGGTTAATCATACATAAATAAAAAAGATTGGTGACGACTCCTTAAGTTAATATCTAGCGATAGATCCCTAGATTTAAACGTTATGACAGTTTGACGACTCTATTGGGGACTCACTGAGAGTCAAACCAGCAAATAAATTTGTGTTATCTAAAAGCCTAATAAAATTAAACTTTTTGTATAGATTTTTTATTCATTCATATTTATTTACTTTATTAATTCTGTCATTCATATGCATGTGTAAAACATGAGCTCTATACCAAGCTCCGTCCTTCTAGGAGGGAGTAAAGTACCTATTACTTTCGTGAGGTTTTAATGCCTCTGCAATGGCTAAAGAAATACTCTCACTCAAATTAAACATTTTTTCTTTGTAGCCTGTAATGGGTGAGGATTGAGGTACCTTACTAGTCTGTATGGACAATGATGTAAGGAGCAATTTGGAACCTTTAGACTTTAACCTCGAACCACATATAGTGAACCTTAGAAGTGCCTAACCTATAGATAGAGCCATCTCCTTCCCTTTAGAATTGACTAAAAGTATAGGATTCACTTTTCTTATTGTGTGTGACATTTTAATTTCTTTAGTTATTTATTTATTTATTTCTTTTTATTTGATGTACTAATCTTTTTTTTATTCATGTTTGCATGACCATACTCATATCATAAAGTTGCATAAAGAACATTTGCCTGAAAGATGGTCTTCAACAATGAGTTTTTCATGGACTCCACAAAATGACTAGTTTGCTCTTCGTCTGTATTAGCTCATTGTTAGTCATCCAATGAAGTAAAGGTTCAGTTAAAAAAGATTTAACTAAAGATTGGGAATTGTTTACCAATCGGCTATGCTTCTACCTTATCCCAAGAGACATCTATCCTTCTCAAACAAAACAATCTAAAGGATTTAGTTGATATATGAAAGAAGATGAATCTATCAAGATAGGAGGAGTTTTTCCAGAGACATGGGCATATAGCACACCTTCTTGTAGTACATGTCGACAATCAACTAATTAGAGCTGCAGCATAATTCTGGGATCCTGCATACAAGTGTTTCATCTTCAATGAAGTTGATATGACACAAACCATTGAAGAATACTCGACTTTGTTGAGCTTGCACCTTAAGGCTCCTAATAAGATATATGTCAAAAAACATAAGTTAGAATTTTGTAAAAATTTGGCCCATCTCATGGGGATAGTCTCATGGGGATAGACAAAGAGATTGTAGATTCTCATACAAAGAAGAAATAAGAACAGATTTGTCTACTTTGAAAGTTCTTTCATAATTTTCTAGTGCAACATGTCGAAGAAGAATGTGGGTTAGAAGTATTTACCTTAGCCATAAATGAAATGGCGATATTTTCAAAGGTTTTAGGTTATATTAAAATAGCAGTGATTGACTTCTTTGAAAGTGTGATCAATGGTTGTAACCCTTTAATAGTAATATTAGCAGGGACTATTAGATCTTTAAGTTACTGTCGTCGGAATGGAAGACGTTTTATCGGCTGCATACAGTTGTTGTACTTATGGATGAAAAATCACTTCGAGTGGAGAAAAAGCTTTATGTCCGTAATCGAGCTTCGATCAAGGAATTCTACGAAATTGGGTGGTCAAAACAAAAATCTAAAAAAGAGTGGGTAGCTTTCTTACAAAAATTGACAAATATCGAAGTAAGATGGTTGGTCTTATGGATGAATCATGAACCTATGCTATATCTGTATAGAGATAACACTGTGGTCCCACTTCTAAGTTTATAGGGAGTAACAAGTTATGCGCCACTTCTAGTGAGAGGTAATTTGGGGTAAAACAGTTCATTTCTATGACGCATAAGCTTTATCAATCAGATTTTTCTTACAGTAAGCCAAAAGCTTTTCAGAGGATGAATAAGGTGATTAAAGCATGGAAAAACCCTCGTAGAGTGAGTCCGAGACCATTCGCTGATAAGATCACTTAGGGGTAATTAGTTTGAAGAGCAAGACGAAGATAAAAAATGGTATTCACTTATGAAAGCTTTCAACCACCAACAAGAGAAAAGCTTGAAGAGACACCATCAGAATTGAAGCTTGCGACAAAAAAATTTGAGTCTAAAAAGATAGGCTAAGTAAGAGATTCAAAAGCTTCAAGAAAAAAATATCAGTGAAAAGATAGAGCTAAAAAATAGAAAGCTAAAGTTTACAAGATTATTAAAGAATGTGATACAGCTGTTGAAGACCTAACAGAGTTGCACCAAGAACATAAAAAGGTTATATGTGAGGGTAAAAGCCAAAGAGATAACAATCATTAAGCTGACAGATGAAAATAAATGATTGAATCAAGAATATGCTGAATTAGAGGAAAAAATACCCAAGTACAGATAAAAAATAACATGTTAAATAACTATTTAAGCAAGTTGAGACAAAGGTTGAATAAACAAAAAGACTACATTACTGCATTGGTTAGAGAGCATAGCGAGTTATCATACCATGTTTGATATGGTAAAAGAGAAAACCTAGGAAGACAGAAGTACATTGAGCACTTAACAAACCAAATTTGTAGAAGGGTATGTAAGGCAAGAAAGATGGTAAAAGAGAAAGAGGCATTAAAACAAGTGGTGGCCTCAGTATAAGAACATAGGCAGCGTCTCTTAAACTTCATCGAAGAAGTCAGAACCCAATATGAGTAGATCAAACAATTTTATGGTTATAACTCTAGGATAATAAATTCTATGTAAATGAAAGTTTTTTGAAATAAATGAAATCTTTTTGTTGAACACTATTTTAAGGTAAATGTTCTCTTCATGCATGCATTTTCATTCATTGCATTCTCATTCAATACATTTAATAAAATAACCATAAGATAGTTATATAAACTTGCTAATTCTAAGATATGGTATTTAAGGTTCAAGGATAGCTCCATCCAGTAAGAACTCTATCAATCGATATAACACAAAAGCCAGAGCTAGACAAATAGAGCAAAAAAAACTCTCACCAATTTGAAAAATTAGAAAAAACACAGGAAAAAATTGAGAATGAGTTGAGTAGGATTTTGGATGCTCTTAACAAGTTAAATAAGAAAAAAATGATAGAAAAGAACACAAGCCAACATAGCCCTTCATCATAAGAAGTGGTTGATCCTTTATATCCTTTCAATTTTAGTTTACAACAAGCTCAGTCCACATAGAAAATACTGCCACAACAGTTCACATATCCTGTATACCCTGAGATGCTATAAGCTTCAAACCCTGGGTATTACCATAGCTATATAAATTCAGTATTTACTGAAAAGGTAGTAAAACTAATCCAAGTGCCTGATTTGGATGACTTAAAAGAAAAAGAGAAAAAAAAGGTAAAAGTGGTAGAATCTCAAGAAGATTTAAAGATTAGTATGCTAGAACAAAGGCTACGGGCTGTAGAAGGAATTGAGTTTTATGATTTTGTCAATGCTGCTGGGCTGTGTTTAGTCCAAGATGTAGTCATTCTACAAAGTTTAAAGTACCAAAATTTTAAAAATATGATGGTACGAAATGCCCAAAGACTCATATAACCATGTATTGTTGGAAGATGGTAGCCTATGCTCATAATGAAAAATTATTAATGCATATTTTTCAAGATAACCTTACAGGCTCTGCTGCTAGGTGGTATGTCCAGTTGGATAAAACTCGCATCCGTTCTTGAAGCAATATGACCCATGATTTCATTAGTCAATATCGACATACTATGAATTTAGCTTCTAATCATTTGTCTTTACAGAACATGAAAAAAAAGGCAAATGAGTCTTTTAAGGAATACACCCAGAGATAGAGAGATATAGCTTATCAAGTGCAACCTTTTCTAACCAAAAAGAAAACTACAGTACTGTTCATCAATACTATAAAATCTTTTTATTATGAAAAGATGATAGGAAATGCAATCAAAAATTTCATCAACATGATGATTTCAGGAGAAATTATTAAGAGTGCCATCAAGAATGGCAAGTTAGAATGAGAGAAAACATCCACGAAAAGAACTTCAAAGAAAAAAAAGACTGAAGCTCAAGCTGTGAGCTTTGATAAGCAATAATTTAGGGGTTATTAACCCTACCCACCACAAGGATACCCTGCATATTATCCTACTGTAAATAACATTTTCCCATACCAACCAATCCCACAGTCATTTTACCCCCAAACATATCAACCCTTTTTTAGGCCTCAAAATGCCACATACAGTCCTAACACTCAACCTACCTCTAAACCTCAAACCCATTTAGCTAGAGCCCAATTAGTGGATCACAGGAACAATGAACTACTTGTAAAATGCCTGTATTTGATCCAATTACCATGACCTATACAGAGTTATATTGTGAGCTTTACAACAGTTATTTGATTGCTCCTAGCAAATTAAAGCCACTTAAGCCACCTTACCCTAAGTGGTATGATCCCACAGCCCATTGTAATTATCATTATAGGATTAGTGGTCATTTCACTGAGAATTGCACTGTCCTAAAACATAAAGTGCAATGGTTGATTAAGGATGAAATGATTAACTTTGATACAAAAGGGATAACTGCACCAAACGTTAGTGGTAATCTTTTGTCTGATCACAATGTGAATGCTCAGAATGAGAAACATGAGCGTAATTTAAAGAGAAAAATGGTGAATATTAACACACCTTTCAGTCAGCTATTTGATGCTTTATGAAGAGCTGACATGATACAACTAGTGAGTTCGTACAGTTATCGTGGGGTATATATAACAGGTACTAGTTATAAATATCATAGTGGGACAATTGATCACTCTGTTGAAACTTGTGAGCAGTTTCACCAAGAGGTATAAAAGCTCTTAGATTCATACCAGATAAAAATCTATGAAGAAAAAGAAAACTCAAAAAGTGTTGAAGTATCCATGACTGACAAGCCTACAAAATTGTTTCCGAAGTTAGTAATAATTCAATATGAAAATAAACCAAAGTCAGTCATAAACAAACTCATTCTCAGGTTGATAACTTTTAAAGTTTTGACTCCATTCCCATATAAAGATGATAAAGCTATACCTTAAAAATATGGCTACGATACAGTAGTTTAAGGGTAAGAAGAGAATACCTTTAAGACTGATGCCTCTAATATAACTGGTGTAAGAGGTATTATCTAAGGTGAAAGATGTTACACTCTAAAAATATTAGAGAAGGCTAGAAAAGAGAAAGCTAAAATAAGAAAAGAACAAAATGACCTCGAAATGGAATCTAAAGAAGATCATTCGAAGCCAGTGTAAAAAAAGAGGTTTGTGAATTTTAAAAGCTAGTAAAACATAGTGAATATTCAATTGTTGAACAGTTGAACAAAAAACCAGCACGTATCTTATTATTATCATTGTTGTTAAACTCAAAACCACATCGAAATACTTTGTTAAAGGTGTTAAACTAGGCATATATGACATATAATATGTCTGTTGAGTATGTGAACCATTTAGCTAAAAATTTGGTCATGCCAAATTATATATCATTCAATAATGATGAGATTTCTTCAGAAGAAAAAGAAGCGCCAAGGCTCTACATATCACGATTAAGTGTAAGAGCCATATCATGGCTAAAATTCTTATTGATAATGGCTCTGTTATCAACGTTATGCTTATGTCAACTCTGGCAAGGCTATCTATCAACTACTCTTATATGAAGGATAGTCAAATGGTCGTACGAGCTTTTGATGAGACCATATAAAAAGTTTTAAGAGATATTAAGATGTCCTTACAAATTGGGTCATACACTTTTAATATGAAGTTTCAAGTGATGGTTATCTCTTTATCTTACAGCTGTCTATTAAAAAGGTTATGGATTCACATGACAAGGGTTATTTCTTCAACCTTGCACTAAAAAATTAAGCTCAATGTGGAAGCCCAATTAGTGGTAGTGTTTGAAAAAAAAGACATATTGGTAACTCAGCCATTGAATGCCCCATATGTGGAAACCGCTGAGGAAGTAATGGAATGCTCTTATCAATCTTTTAAGTTAGTCAACTCTGTGGGTGAAGGATTTAAAAATTAACCATTTTCAAAGATAGTAGTGTGTCAAGTCATCAATAAGGGCTGGTATCTAGAAATAAGGCTAGATAAAAACTTACAGAGAATAAGAGAGTCTCTAACAGTGATAAACAACAGTGAAAGGCTAGGCCTAGGCTATGAAACAGAAGAATGAGAGATCAAAAGAAGACCAACAGGCAAAACAATAAGACTAATGATCATCCCACACTTGTACGACACTTTCAGGCCTGGAATATTCATTTGACCCAAATGTAGAAGAAAGTATGGAAGAGGCTTTCACCCAGTTAACCATTCATGGTATTAAAAATGAAACAGGGCTTGAACAAGAAAGGTGGGTTGGCCTTTGTTCGCTAGATTATGAGCTTAGCAATTGGAGTACCACTGAATACCTTTTATCCTTGAGACTAATTCAATGTAATTATACATCCCAATAGCTATTGCCCAAGGTATTATGGTGATCTTTCTTATTTGGGTCATTTATCTTTTATTATTTTAATAGAGATTAAGAATGATGCATTTTCATTGATTTCTTCTTATGCCTTTATTATTGCTATTTTTCCAAACATATCTTACCAACATATCCCATTTCATTCAATTTTAGGTCTTTAAATGAACAAAAAGATAATTATGATAACGATCAAGAGGTTAATTTTGAGAATTTAATTAGCATTGATAAACTTAATAATGAGGATGATTCTAAAGAGTATGTTATATCTCCAAACCTAATAAGATTGAATAAACAAGAAAATAAGTCAATTGAGCCTCATTAAGAGATAACTGACTTAGTGAATCTAAGAGATAAGTAGAATAAGAAAGAGGTCAAAATTGACACTTTACTTTCATCGACAAATAGGTAACGTTTGAAAAATCTACTTCGAGAATTCATAGATATGTTTGTTTGGTCCTACCAAAATATGTCAAGGCTGAATACAAAGATAGTAGAGCATAGAATGCCTTTAAACCAAAATGTAAGCCAATCCAGTAGAAACTGAGGTGAATAAAGCTTGAAATGCTACTAAAGATAAAAAAAAAATGTGAAAAAGTAGTTTGATGCAAGTTTTTTACAAGTGGCTAAGTATCCAAAGTGGGTAGCAATATAGTACCAATTCTTAATAAAGATTAAAATGTACGAATATGTGTAGACTATCATGATTTGAATAGGGCTAGCCCAAAGGATAATTTTTTTTACCTCATATCGATACATTGGTAGATAACACGGTAAGCATTTAATATTCTCCTTTATAGATGGGTTCTCAAGGTATAATTAGATAAAAATGGCTGCAGATGATATGAAAAATATCATTTTTATGATCATATGAGAAATTTTTTGTTACAAAGTTATACCTTTTAGGTTAAAGAACGTTAGGGCAACATACCAAGAACTATGGTGACACTCTTTCATGACATGATGCATAAAGAGATTGATGTGTATGTGGATGATGTGATAGTAAAATCTCATCAAAATGAAGATCATATCATCAACCTTAAAAAGTTATTTAAGAGATTGAAAAAATTTAACTCAAGTTGAACCCAGCTAAGTGCACTTTCGGGTAAAGTCAAGGAAGTTGCTAGGCTTTGTGGTCTGTAAAAGAGGGATTGAAGTCGATCCAAACAAAATATAGGCCATTCAAAATTTGTCACCTCTGAGTACACTAAAAAAGTTTAAAGTTTTTTTATAAGATTAAACTATATTTCACTGTTCATATATCAGCTTACTTATAAATGTGATCTCATTTTTAGCTTCTCCATAATAATAACCCTAGAGAATGGAACGAGGAATGTCAAGTGACTTTTGATAAAATTAAGCAATACTTATCAAATCTCCTAGTGTTAGTGTCACATGTTTTAAAAAAACCCTTAATTTTATACCTGACAGTGTGTAAGAATTCAATGAGGATGTGTGCTAGGGTAGCAAGATGAATATGGTCAAAAAGAGAGAGTTATTTATTATCTATGTAAAAAATTCATTGAATATGAGTCTAAGTATTTTTTTTTAAAGAAATGTGTTGTGCATTAGCTTGGACTATCAAAAGACTCAGACAATACATGCTCTATCACACCACTTAGCTTATAGCAAAATTGGATCCAATTAAATACATCTTCGAGAAGCTTTCTTTTTCTGAGAGAATTATTAGATGGTAAGTAATGCTTTCAAAATATGATATCATATATGTAAGCCAAAAAGTAATAAAAGAGAATACTACAACTGAGCTTCTTGCAGATCATGCTACTGAAGAATATGAACCAATGAGATTAAAGTTTCTCGATGAAGATCTGATGGCTATTTCCTAATTAGAGAAGGGGGAGCATGAAGGAAAATGTTGGAAGATATATTTTGATGGAGCTGTCAATGCCTTGGGACATGGAATAAGGGTAATCTGATTTTTTCAAAAGAATAATATTACCCTATAGTAGCGAGGTTAAATTTCAATTGCACAAATAACATCGCTGAAAATGAGGTATGTGTCATAAGTTTACAAACTATTATAGATAAAAAAGTTAAAGTATTAAAAGTATTTGAGGACTCAGCTCTAGTTATATATCAATTGAAAGGAGAATGAGATATGAGAGATTCAAAATTTGTTCTATATTATAAGTATATTTTAGAGTTGATAAAGCAGTTTGAAGATGTTCAGTTTGATCATTTACCTCGAGAGAAGAATTTGATTACTGATGCCTTGATTACTCTGACTGTAATGATTCGAATTAATGAAAATACTGACGTTCAACCTATTAGGTTAGATGTTAAGGATATGTCGATTCATTGCTTCAATGTAGAAGAAGAGAAAGATCGAAAGCTCTAATTTTATGATATATTACAGTACATTAAAAACTAGCAATACCCAGTCCAAGCAACGAAGAATGATAAAAGGGTCATCCGAAGATTAACTATGAGCTTTTTTCTGGATGAAAAAGATTTGTATAAAATGAGCCATGATCAAGTATTGTTGAGATGCATAAGTAAAGCTGAGGCAAGAAAAATCATTAAAGAAGTGCATGATGGAATATGTGGGGAACATGCTAATGGACATATGATGGCAAGACAAATCATAAGAGCATGATACTATTGGTTGACAATAGAGAGTGATTGCATTGACTATGCTTATAAATGTCATAAATGCCAGATATAGGTTGATAAAATCCATGCTCCGTTATCTGTTTTACATGTTTTGGCACCACTTTGACCATTCTCAATATAAGGCATGGATGTCATTGGTCCTATTATCCTAGATGCTTTTAATAGGCATAGGTTCATTTTCATGATGATAGATTACTTCACGAAATGGGTAGAGGCAGAATCATTTACAAATGTAACACGATCTGTGATTTGTAAGTTCATAAAAAAAGAGATTATTTACAGATATAAACTTTCAGAAAGAATTATTTCAAACAATATCAAGAATCTGAATAGTAAGATGATGTAAGAAATATGTATCCAATATAAGAACAAGCATCATAACTTGGTGCCATACCGTCCAAAAATGAATAGAACAGTTGAGGCAGCTAACAAAAATATAAAAAAATTCTTAAGAAGATGATCGAAACTTATAAAGTTGGCATGAGAAGTTACCATTTACACTGGATGCATATCGAATGTCAGTGTATACCTCTACTAGGGCAACACCATTTTCTTTGGTTTATGAGATAGAAGTTGTATTGCCATTGAAGTAGAGATTCCATCCTTGAGGGTTCTGAAAGAAGTTAAATTGGAAGAGGTCGAATGGATTCGAAAGCATTATGAATAGTTAAATCTCATTGAGGAAAAGAGATTGACAACGTTGTGCCATGGTTAGCTATATCAAAAAAAATGATGAAGGCTCATGACATAAAAGTTTGACCTCATTATTTTCGAAAAGGAGAGTTAGTTTTGAAAAGAATTCTCCCAAGTCAACATGATAATAGAGAAAAATGGACTCTAAATTGGGAAGGGCCATATGTGGTGAAATAGGCTTTCTCGGATGGAACATTAATACTAGCTGAGATGGATGGAAGTGATTTGCCCAATCTTATAAATTCTGATGTTGTGAAAAAGTACTATGCTTGAAAAAAATGAAAAAAATAAAAAAATGAAAAAAAATAAAGAAAGAAAAATGAAAAATGAGGACTCAAGGCAAAATCCCCAAGAGGGTGGTTTGAGTCAAATGGGAGTTTATCTAAGTTGAAAACCTGAAAAGGTAGCTTAGATAAGAAGAATACAACATCAAATCTGAAAATTCATTGGCATGGAGGCTAACATATTCTGAGGAGCTCTAAGTTGTTAAGTGCATTGAATGGTTGAGTTTTTTGAAAAAGACATCGAGATGTGTTATCATGATTGTCCGATTATTCACTGGGTATTGTTTCCCCATACCTATCTTTGTAATTCTTTCTTGGCCAAAGTTTGCCAGCATTTTTTGCTAATAAAAGACATTCTACTTCATTTTTTATGTGTTGCTTCTATTGACTATTTTCTAACCATTCTTATTCTTTTCTCCTTAATACCTTGTAATGGAAGAAATGTGTGAATGCATTCTTACTTTTTGAGATTGAAATAATGATTGATAAATGAATGATAGCATGAAAGATTTCTACATTACATTGGAAAGGTCGAGAGTGATAAGGGCAAATTTGAGATGTTCAGTTCTTGATAAGAACATTAAATTTGGAAAGAGATTTTTTGTAGAAAAATGTAGGAATTAAATGAAGAGATGATTGAGAGTTGCATTGACTTGGTCTTTGAAGAATAAAGTGTTCGAGGCCCAAGAAAAGAGCTTGAGAAACTTGAGTACCATAACTGAATGAGAATTAATTAGCCAGTATTTGCATAGCATGCATTAAATTTCACATGCATTGCATTTCGCATAGCATATACTGCAATTAAAAAAAGTATAGTGCATAAAGTAAAAAAAAAGAGTATTCCAAGATCCCACATGAAAAAGATAGATGTGAAGACTTTTTGATATAAAAGTTTTAAATTTGAAAAAAAGCTTATGAAGTAAGTTTTTAATTCTTGAAAAAGGATATCTCTCGGTATCAGGATCAATTTGTAAGACCTTTGGGCATAATCTCCTGAAATTCCTTTAAACATGATTTTTGACTCCTCTAAACATGATTGTTAATGAGCCTTAGTTATTTTTTCAAAGTTCTATTACCTCTATTTAGAGAAGCCATTTATTTTTCAAATGTTATATTGCTCTATTTAAGGAGCCATTTATTTTTTCAAAGTTCTATTGCCTTTATTTAGAGGAGCTATTTATTCTCCTAAAGTTCTATTACCTCCTTTTAGAGGAACTTTGTTCATTTTTTCAAAGTCGTGGAGCCTCTATTTAGAGGAACTTTTTTTTATTTTTTCAAAATCGTTGAGCCTCTGATTAAAAGAGCTTTGTTTATTTTTCAAAAGTCGTTGAGCCTCTGTTTATAGGAGTTTTATTTATTTTTCAAAGTTATAAGCCTTTGTTTATAAGAGCTTTGTTTATGTTTCTCAAAGTCGTTGAGCCTCTGCTTAGAAGAACTTTGATCAAAATTTTTACAAAAAAAAGTAAAAAAAAAATATATCGAGTTGAGTCTTGAATGGGTGTCAACGTCTTTGCACAATTCCTGTTTCACAAAAAATTTACAAAGAGAGACAGCTGTAGACACCCAATTTAGTTCAGGTCCAGATCAATTGGGCCTAGTCCAAATGGGGTCAAACAAACACAAAGATTTGGGTTTATATATATTTTGTGATTTATTAATTTATTGATTTGTTTTTCTTCTAGATTTTTTTCTTTTCTTTTTCTTTTACGGATTAATTTTTGGCTAGGAAATAATAATTAAAATAAAAATGGATTATGCCATGAATAAGGGCAGTAGGGAATCATAATTGGATTAAACCATGTATAGGATAAATTCAATGATTAGAAAACCTAATCAGAAAGAAAATCTGAATTGTTCAGGGATTCTGAGATTGAATCCCTATAAATACACATAGCTCATAAACACAGACAAGACAGAAGAAATCAGAAGCAAAAAAAGGGTTCTGGGTAATAGAAATAGTTTTAGATTTTTTTTTGAATTTTTTGGCAATTATTTTTTGAAAAATTTTTGGAAAATCCAAAATTCGACCAAATTTTCGATGAATTTTTCAGCCAACTTTGAATTTTTCAACCAAAATTTTCAGTTTTCGACGGGTTTTTCCAAATTTCGATAGAACATTCAACCGAAATCTGAGTTTTTCTAGAGAGAATGAGAGAAAAGAGGGGAAGAGAGAGAGAGAGAGAGGGAATGAAGGCGTCTGAAGAAAATTGAAAGCTTTCACCTTTTATACCTTCAAAAAACGATGTCGTTTTCACCTTACTAATCCCAAAAGATCCATGCGTTTTGTCATCGGGTGACCCGACCCGAGCGCCAACCCGCTTTTGACCCGAGTGCCAGTCGACCCCTGAAACCGAGCCAAGTTGAGCCACGCACTCTCGAGCAGTATTTTCAAGCCTTTTTTCTTCCTGGAGCTGAGCCAAGAAATTCTAAGGTTTTTTTTAATATTTATTTATTTATTATTATTATTATTATTATTTCTAAATTAGAAGAGCTTTGTTTATTTTTTAAAAGTCGTTGAGCCTCTGTTTAGAGGAGCTTTATTTATTTTTTAAAGTTGTTAAGCCTCTGTTTATAGGAGCTTTGTTTATGTTTCTCAAAGTCGTTGAGCCTCTGCTTAGAGGAGCTTTGATCAAAATTTTAATAAAAAAAAGAAAAAAAAAGTGTTGAGTTGAGTCTTGAATGGGTATTTACGTCTTTGTACAATTTCTATTTCACAAAATATGTGTAAAGAGGGATAGCTATAGACACCCAATTTGGTCCAGACCCAGATCAATTGGGCCTGGTCCAAATGAGGTCGAACAAACCCAAAGATTTGGGTTTATATATATATTTTTTGTGATTTATTAATTTATTGATTTATTTTTCCTCTAGATTTTTTTTTCTTTTTCCTTTTTAGATTAATTTTCGGCTAGGAGATAATAATTAAAATGAAAATGGATTTTGTCGTGAATAAGGGCAGTAGGGAATCATAATTGGATTAAACCATGTATAGGATAAATTCAACGATTAGAAAACCTAATCAAAAAGGGAATTTGAATTGCTCAGGGACTCTGAGATTGAATCCCTATAAATACATATAGATCATAAACACAGACGAGACAGAAGAAATCAAAAGCAAAAAAGGGGGTTTTGGGTAATAGAAATAGTTTTAGATTTTTTTAGGAATTTTTTTTGAATTTTTTGGCAATTATTTTTCTAGAAAATTTTTAGAAAATTCAGAATTTGACCAATTTTTTGATGAAAATTTTGGCCAACTTTAAATTTTTCAGCTAGTTTTTCTAGATTTCGGTAGAACATTCAATCGAAATCTGAGTTTTTTTAAAGATAGGTGAGAGAAAAGAGGGGAAGAAAGAGAGTGGGAAGGAAGGCGTATGAAGAAAATCGAAAGCTTTCACCTTTTATACCTTCAGAAAACGATATCATTTTGGCCTTACTAATCCTAGAAAATCCACGTGTTTTGCCATCAAACGATCCAACCTGAGCTCCAACCCACTTTTAACTTGTGTCTGACCCGAGTGCCAGTTGACCTATGGAATCGAACGAGCTGAGCCGCGCACTCCCGAGTCGTTTTTCTTCCTGGAGTCGAGCCGAGCAGTTTCAAGGTTTTTTTTAATATTTATTTATTTATTATTATTATTATTGTTATTATTATTTCTAAATTAGAATTATTTGGTATTCCTTAATTTTTTTAAATTTTAATTTAATTTTTCTTTTTAATGATTTTTTTAAAATAAAATTTTAAAAAATATATTTTTGAAGAAAAGTTGAAAGTATTAATTTTTCTTACAAATAAAATTTTAAAAAATATTTTTGAAGGAAAGTTGAATGTGTCAATTTCTTTTGAACGCAAAAATAAAAAATAGGTTTTTGGGAGAAAAGTTGAAAGTATCAATTTTCATTGGAAATAAAAAGGTTAAAAAATATATTTTTAGGAAAAAGTTGAAAGGATTAATTTTTCTTAAAAACAAAAATTTTAAAATAAAATTTTCAAAAAATATTTTGAGAGAAAGTTGAAAGTATCAATTTCCTTTGAGAATAAAAATGTTTTAAAAAATATTTTTAGGAAAAAGTTGAAAGTATCAATGTTTCTCGAAATTAAAATTTAAAAAAAAATATTTTAAAGAAAAGTTGAAAGTATCAATTTTCTTTAAAATACAAAAATTTTCAAACGCTTTAAGAAAAAGTTGAAAGTATTAATTTTGGTTATACAAAAGCAATGAGCTTTTAAATGAAAAGAAAAATATTTATATCAAAAGCTAAATCATTATTCCTTTCTTTTTATTTTATTTTATTTTGTTTTTTTCTTTTTTTTCTTGAATTTTTTTAATGTTAAATAATTTGAGACGGAGTCTTTACAAGTGAAACAATAGTTTTCTTGCATACTATTGAGGTAAGAGAATGTTTTTAATTTTCTGTCAAAAGTATTGAATTAATTAAAGATAATTTTTAATAATTATTTGATAAAATTTTAAAGTTTATCGGATAACATAAATTAAGTTGGTACCATCTTTCGATGGGCGTTGTGAGGATGCTATAATATTTTTCACTCGTAATCGAATTCTCGAATCATGTTTTGATTAATAGACCTGAATCTATTCTTTTAGGGACTTTTAAGTCTATGTATTTTTTGAAAGGATAAACTTTTTAGATGATCAATCACATTTAAATAAAAAAATTAATAATCATTCTTTAAGTCAATATCGAACGATGGATCTTTAGAATTAAATGTTATGACATTCATTTAACAAAAGATAAAAAAAAATAGAGAAGTGAATGATCACTCTATCTTTTGTCATTCTCGAGCCTTATTCCCATGGTTGACTTTGTTTAGTTTTTATTGAATAGGTGTAAGGCATGCTGTCTTCCCGTGTTTATGCTTCAAATATGTTTCTCTCCCAAATTTATCCATCAATTTCTATTTAAGACATTACTAAGTTGTATGAATGTAGACAATTGGGATAGTTATTATATACAGGTATAGATATATATATATATTATTTAAATTACCCTTTTTCAATTGAACATCACGTTGACATCTATCCATTATTAACTGATTGACATTTTTTTTAAACATCGCAATAGGAATAAAGCGTTTGACTTCCTTTTAGCCTTCTGGTTTTTACCTAAAACTTCTAACCTCCTTTTTGGTTTGGTTTTTTGCCAGTAAATCTATACAACACATAGATGGGAGTCTCTAGCAATTAAACTGTGAATTAACACGTGTTTCAGCTTAATTGCTTGACATGTTGGTTTTTTTTTTAATTTATTGAAAAAAGTTATTTGGACATGGATAAGGCTCAAAGAAGCTTCTGGATTTTTCTCATTACAATTGGACCAAAAGTTAAAACTGAAACTTTCAACTCAAGCATCTCGAAAGCTTCTCTAGGCAAACGGCATTAAAAAAAAAAAAGAGTAGGAACCATAAGAGAGGGCATCGTAAGGGGGAAAGAATCACCGTAGACGAAAGCTGCGATCGGCGATGAAAGAACGAACGAAAAGGCAGCGAGAAAAAGAGATTCATTCTCTTGGGTTTTATTATGGGTTAAGTCTAAGATTTGCCTTATCACTCTCATGACTGAACCAACAGCGACCTTCCGTTGCCGTTGGCTCCCCATGGCCAAGATCCACCACGCAGCTTTTCAAGTAAAGCCACCGATAGTCTTCTTCTATTCCTCTATTCCAATTTAAGTATCTTATCAAGTGTTCTTTCAGTTTATTATTCTTGATAATTAGATTTGTCAATTAAAGATCGAGGTTTTATGTTATAAATGTTTCATTCTTGTTAATGATCTATAAGTCTCAATATATTTTCCTTTTTTGTTCTTTACCTTACGTTGTTTGAATTAGAACCATGAAGTTATTTTTCTTGCAACGAACAAATTCACTACAAGTTAAGTTATCGATTATTTATTTTCCTTTTATCAATATAATGGATTGGTAGAATTTTGAATAAAGCATGATAAAATTATAAATTATCCTCTATTAGTAATTTAAATGTCCTATAAGATTGATGAGCATGATAAAATATTAATTTAATATGTTTCCATAATGTACAGAACATTCTTAGCAAAATTTTTTTTTCCTGTTTTATATAACATTATGTTATATTACACAAAAAAAAAAAAGAGTTCATAATATAAGTATTTGTTCTTTAACCTTTAATATTTTTTAATTCGATCTTGCAATTTAATAGTTTTAGCAATGGCAAAATTTGTAGTTGATTTTGCCTTAAGTAATGACAACGGCACAAGTGTGCTTTCATTTTTTTTACAGGTGCAAGACAATGAGAAAGGAATCAATCCTTCATTTTTTTTTTATTATTTCAGGTATATTTCTGATTTTTAGTCTCGTAGAAATTGGCTTAATGTAACAAAGCATAAGAATAACTTTACATCATGCTTAACGTTTGCAGCTTCTTTCTTTTTATTTTTAAGAGGCAAATAGAAGTTACATTTTTTCTTTTCTTTAGGCAGTGACATTTGAGAATCTCTATTGCTGTCTATTTCATATGAATCCAATTGTCTTGCTTGACTAATTTATGGATGTATCTTTTTTTTTTTCTTTGGGTTTATGTGGTTGTTTGGTTGCATACAAAATTGAGAGAGCAAAAGTAGAAAGGAGAGGTAAGAAACACGTGGAAAGGCTCGGACACTTAATTTAGAAATAGCATATTATGTTTTATGATTTTAAAATTTGACAGAATTAATTATCGGCTTGTGAGTATGAAACATAGCTCACTCGTTGTATGCCATTGTTGATTGTTAATAACTATGTTGTAACTGTTTAGATAGATGTCACAAGCTCGAGTTAACAGTATGAAAGCTTGATATAAGTTTTGCCTTTCATATTTGCAAATATCTTTCATATAATTTTTTATTAACCACCTTCAAAATATAAAATATCAACATTTATGGTCCAATTGAATTGTCAATTAAGGAATGCAAATACTAGGTATTTGCTCAACAATAACCGATGAAAAGAAGTGCTTGATTTCTTTTAAAGAATACAAATGGGAATTGAAATGACAAGGTGTATTGTTTAACAATAGCTAATTGAAAATATGCCTTTGCTATTCTATAAATGTATGTATGCATGCATCTATATATACGTATATACATACACATATACATATATGTATATTTATGTATAAAGTGTATCTATGTGTGGAGCTATAGTCACTGGTCTATTAAAAGGACTGATGTATGCCTTTGTCAATTGCCTTCGTGAGTACTATGAAAAGTTTTTTCAAGTATTTCCAGCAAATGCTTATGTTTTATTAATTATTTTAACTATATTATGCATATCTAATTTTTTGTTTCTTTGATATTTTCAATCATGCATTAACTTGATTTAATACTTCGAGCTGGCTATAGTTATGGTTATGTATTATGGGGTTGATAGATATTTTATATTCAAAAATTGTACGTAGATTTAAAAAAAGTTTTAATTACTTCAAAACTAGCTTTGAACCGTCATTGTTTGTCATATCTTAAGACTATATGTTGTATATAGTAATTTTTTTGCTTTTTTTTTTTTTTGGTATAGAGTGAAGATTGTGTTTTGCAAGTATTTTTTATTCAACTTTCTTTGATATTTGGTTTTTTCCCCTTTGTTGATTGCTGCATTCATTGTTTATCTATCAAAGTTGGACAAATGCATTTTTGTTTAAATCGTCATGAAAATGTAAGATATACTTGAGATTTTAACTTTCTTATATAATTTTGTATGATATTCATTGTTTAAATTTTAAATTTATAATAAATTATAGTTATTTAAGAAATAAATATATTATATATATTTTAAATAACTCTCGCCGCGGGTACGAATCTAGAATATATTATATAAAGGTTGATTTATGAAAAAAATTTTGAGTTCATCACTATCAAAGTATATGATTTGTGATAGATACGAAAATGTCTTTCCGGAGGAATAATTGAAGGCTTGGAATTATATGCCAAACCCATGTATCGTCACTGTAGTTTCGTCGCGGAAACGTGGAGATAAACAAGTACTATTATATACTAAAGTAGAAAAAAAAATGATTGACCTTGGGAATCAAAATTATTTCTACTTTTTTAAAGAATGAAACTCGTTTAATACGTATATTATTCTTTTATAGTAACGAGACGTAAATTTTCCGCCCACCATTCCATAATTATATAGTTTATTTTCTTACAAAAGTTAATACATTTGTTTAAAGTTTTAATGAATATCAGACTGATTTTCCACACATGTAAATTTATTTTCCTCCGACAAAAATGAAATCAAGCCGTCTGTCTTTTCAGTTTAAATTTTAATGAAAAAAATTCCAACTTGACATTTTATCATTTCAAAATATCCAATTACTTAAATTTGACTTATCAAATTTTATGACTTAAGAATTCAAATTTGATTAAATGATAGTTAAGCTTTTGCAAAAAGACAATAGATTGAGTTTCATATTATAATATTTGTGGATGTAATTTTTAGTTTTGGAGAAGGAAAAGCTGAATAGAAGAAGTTGAGGTAGGGAGCGGTTCAAATTTGTTAAAAAAATAATTAAAGGCAAACAAAATCAATCAAATATATAAAAATGAGAGAAGCAAAGAATAAAAAGAGATGAAGAGAGAGAAACAAAGGGAGAATAACGTAAAGAATAATACATATATTATTTAATTATTTTTGTATTCTTATTAAATAATAATATAATTATTTATCTTGAAATTATGTATAAATACGGATAGAATAACAAGATATTGCTTATATGATTATTAAAATATAATAATATTCAAAATAATTAATTAAGTAACAGTAAAATACAGGTAAAGAATTTACAAATTAAATTAATTTACACATTTTATAATTCGACTAAAGAATGAGGAAGAGGAAAGCTTCTAATTTCTAATTTATTTTTTCAAAAAAACCAAAATAACTTTTACACAAAAGAAAAAAAATGTTAAAAGACGGAATCAGATCAAGAGGAATATAAAAAATGACTGTACGTGGAAATTTACTGCTTCTCCTGCTTTTTAATTATTTTATTTATAATTAATAAATTTTATTTTATTAATATTCTAAAATCAACGTTCAGACAACCCCAAGTCTCAACTCAGGCGTCCTCTCTCTATTTCCATCAATCTCTCTTTGGTCTCTACACGATCCATTAACAGACTCACAATTTCTTAAAAGCTAAAAGAAAAAAAAAGAATTAAAAATTTTGAAATATATCTATCTATCAATTTAGATTTCTAGGGTTTTTTTTTTAAAATTTTGTTTTGGTTTTTGCTTCTTAGCTGGCGATATAAATCAGTGTGTTGGATGATTTAAATCAAATTCTCGCTCGATTTTCGTCAATTTATCAGTGTGTTGGAGCTCAGATTCGTAGCTCCAAGCATGTGAAGTAAGTTCTTTTTTTTTCTGTTTAATTTTTAGCAATATTTTTTAGCTATTGTTTTTAGTTAATTTCGGTGTTTGTTGCAGTTTGTTTGTAGATCTGTTGGTAGGAACTTACGTTCTTTTAGCAGTTTTGAGATCGTAGCTTTTGTTTGGTTTCGGAGAAAATTGGGGAGGGAAAAGAAAAAGTTAAGCATTATTTCATGGTCTAAACAATAAAAAGTTTGAGATTAACAACCATGTGTTTTTGGGTTGTAATATGGATTTTGGGAGATGTTTGTTTCAGATAGGGATTGAATTTGAGTTTGTTTATGGTTATAGACAAAATATGTTATTTTTTTACATTGGTGAAGTCAAATGTTGTGTCCTGTTTCGGTGTTTTCAATGAAGTGAAACGGTGAGAACCTGGTTCTTTGGGGACCTAAAAGGGTTATCTGAGAAACACTAAAAGCCGAAGGCAGTAGAAACTGAGGTTTAAGAAGGCTGGTTTAAGCTTTATAACAACATCTGTTCTGAATTTTTAATGGCGTGCATACCATGGAGTGGATTCCTTTAATCAAGAAATTTGAGATACCGTGGTTTCTTTGCGGCATGCTTTTAATATGTTGTTTCAATCTATGTGATGAAATTTATTGGTTTATAAGATAGACAAACATGCATTAACTGAAACAGATGCATTCGTTTTCCTAGATAAAGAAAAAAAGAAATGTTATATTTTCCTGTCCAAGTACCTGAAGTAGTTAATTTGTGTGTGGTATAGAGTATGGACTATGACCTTGATATTGTGATATTGCTGGTTGTTGAGCACGTATGCAAAGTTTTTTGAGGAAAACTAAGTATATGGTCTGTCCTCTGCACTTCTTTTTCTTGTCTGCAGATTCTAGCATTTGCTGTTGGTTGTGAGGCATATAGGATTCCAGCACACAATCCAGACATTTCCAAAGCTTCTCTATTGTGAATCAAGTGTTGGATTAGAGAACCAAATCCTTTATTGGTGTCAAGCTCAATAGGTTCAGTATGGTATTTGGAAATGGTTTGCCTTAGAAAAACTTGCCAACTAGTACTTTAGATCTTAGAAATTTGAAAAATGCCTTCATGGTGGGGAAAGTCATCGTCCAAAGACGTGAAGAAGAAAACAAGCAAGGAAAGTTTAATTGATACCTTACACCGAAAATTTAAGATTCCATTAGAAGGTAAACCAAACTGTAGGTCAGGCGTATCACAAATACGTTGCAATGACACAATTTCAGAAAAGGGATCTCAATCTCGAGCAGAATCTAGGTCTCCTTCACCTTCTAAACCGGGTTTTAGGTGTCAAAGTTTTACCGAAAGGCCTCTTGCTCATCCACTGCCACTTCCTGATCTGCACCCTGCAATTGTGGGTCGTACAGATTCTGGAATTGGCATATCATCAAAAGCAAGGCCAGAAAAAGGCTCCAAGTCATCATTATTTCCGCCTCTCCCAAGACCTGGATGCATACATCATAGCCCAAATCCTAATGACTTCGATGGAGATTATGTTACTGCTTCGGTTTCCAGTGAGAGCTCTGCTGAAAATGATGATCCCACTGACTTGCATCATCGTAGTCCCCGAGCAACTGATTATGAAAATGGGACTAGAACTGCTGCAAGCAGCTCTTCCAGGTGAGCCTGCCTGTTTCTTGTTAACCTTGGTGCTAGAATGAGGATTTATTCTTGTATAAACATGGTATTGTAGTATTTTATGTTTTACTTCTGGCTTCTCTTTTTTGTTTGCTGAAAACTCATCCTTTGACAAATTTTACTTATTTTCTGTCTGAAGTTTGATGCTCAAGGATCAATCCTCTACAGTCAGCCAAAGTAACTCCAGAGAGGCAAAAAAACAGGCTAACATTTCATTTGGTAATAGTATCTCTCCAAAATCACCTAAAAGGAGACCTTTAAGCAATCATGTGCCAAATCTACAGATCCCACATCATGGTGCTTTCAGCAATGCTCCGGACAGCTACATTTCAAGTCCTTCTAGAAGCCCAATGAGAGCTTTTGGCACAGAGCAAGTAATGAACTCTCCTTTCTGCACAGGAAAGACTTATACTGATGTCACTTTGCTTGGATCTGGCCATTGCTCCAGTCCTGGGTCAGGTCACAATTCTGGGCATAATTCAATGGGTGGAGATATTTCAGGACAGCTATTTTGGCAACAAAGTAGGGGCAGCCCTGAGTATTCTCCAATACCTAGTCCCAGGATGACCAGTGCTGGTCCCAGTTCTAGAATTCATAGTGGTGCTGTCACTCCTATTCATCCTAGATCAGCAGGCACAGTTACTGAGTCACATACTAGCTGGCATGATGATGGAAAACAACAAAGTCACAGGTTGCCCCTTCCTCCCGTAACAATTTCCAATTCTTCTCCTTTCTCCCATTCAAACTCAGTAGCAACATCTCCCTCCATGCCACGAAGTCCAGGAAGAGCAGAGAATCCTGTAAACCCTGGGTCACGCTGGAAAAAAGGAAAGCTTCTGGGTAGAGGCACATTTGGACATGTTTATGTTGGTTTTAACAGGTATAATAATCCAAAGAAATAGTTGTTTAACTTCCCAAGTCTTTTACACTGAGAAATTGACATCTATTGCCAAATGGTTTATGCCTTATGCTAGTCCTTCTTTGAGCCAAGTAATTGGGACTGATGTTTCAGTGTTTATTCTGTTTTATCTATTACATGTGCTTCTTGCAGTATCTTACATGATTGATTAAACTAGTGGGCATCTGGGGATTTATGCTTGCTTGCTCTTTTCAAATATTTGTCGGTTAATGGGTTTGTTACTTTGTCTATATGTGATTTTATTTTCAATATTCATCAGTGAAAGTGGTGAGATGTGTGCAATGAAGGAGGTTACGTTATTTTCTGATGATGCCAAGTCAAAAGAAAGCACTAAGCAGTTGATGCAGGTAAGCTGTTTTTCCATCATATTAAGAAGTCTAATTTGTCCAGATGATGCCAAAAGAAAATAATGTGTTCCTTGTTATGCTTTAACTTGGCTATAGCTATGAAAGAAATTTGTATTTCATTGCTCTGACAGGAAATTGCTTTATTGAGCCGCTTGTGGCATCCAAACATTGTGCAATACTATGGGTCCGAAAAGGTGTGTCCTATGTCTGACAATCTGTTGGCCTTGACATCTTATCTATTATGGTTATTTAAAATTGTTATTAATATATTAGGAAGTTCCATTGACCAATGGATTCTGTCAAAAGAGTTATTCTTTTATATATCAAGAAATTGTGAATCATATAATGTTAAGAAACTTTTGGGAACTATATTTATGGCCACTTGACTTGCCTAACTACAAAAGACTATAACTTGATAACCAATTTCTCAGAAAAATAAAAGAAAAAGATAGGGGCAAATTAATATTATGCTTCACTTACAGAACTTTGGGATAATTCTTGAACAGGTAGATGACAGACTATACATATACCTTGAGTATGTATCTGGTGGGTCTATTTATAAACTCCTCCAGGAGTATGGGCAGCTTGGTGAACTAGCAATTCGCAGTTATACTCAACAGATTTTGTCTGGCCTTGCCTACCTACATTCTAAGTCTACTGTCCATAGGTGAGTTAGGTTATCTATTCCTTATCTGATATTTTAGAACTATAACGTCATGGCATCTGTCTGCTAATATTTGCATCAAGGAAAATAACGTTCATCTTACCATCCTATATTTCTTGTACAGAGATATTAAAGGAGCAAACATACTGGTAGACCCTAATGGTCGTGTTAAGTTGGCAGACTTTGGGATGGCAAAGCATGTAAGTCTAGGCATAATCATTTTGTTTTAAATGAACTTAATCAGATTAAATTGGAGCTAGCCCAAGCTTGTGAAGATTAAGTTATGACGTATTTAATCTGCAGTATTATTCAATGATTAGACTTCTTCTGTGATGTTATATCCTACTTATATAATGTACGCCTTGCAATAATGTACGCCTTGCAGATTGCAGGGCAGTCATGTCCACTTTCGCTTAAAGGAAGCCCTTACTGGCTGGCCCCTGAGGTTAGACTTATTTTTCTCTTTGGTTTAAAGGTTTATTTCAAGTTCTTGTTTATCCATCACAAAGGGGAAAATGACATAGTTCACCTGGTTTGAGCTTTCTTCAATTGAGAAATCTTCTTTTTAATACATCTCAATTTTTTGTTCTATTATTTTCCCAGGTTATAAGGAACTCAAGCGGTTGCAACCTTGCTGTGGATATATGGAGTCTTGGATGCACTGTTTTGGAAATGGCTACAACAAAACCTCCTTGGAGTCAATATGAAGGGGTCAGTTAAAAGAATAGAAAGATTTTAAATTTCAAAGCTGTTTAATTTGTCTTTGATGATATCTTTTTTCAGACAAGCTTCCGATTACAAATTTTCAATTAAATTTGTTTCTCCTTATTGTATGATATTTGCATGTCAGGTTGCGGCTATGTTCAAGATTGGAAATAGCAAGGAACTTCCACCTATTCCAGATTACCTCTCAGATGAAGGAAAAGATTTTGTGCGGCAGTGTTTGCAACGCAACCCACTACATCGTCCTACAGCAGTTCAGCTTTTAGATCACCCATTTGTAAAGTATGCTGCACCTTTGGAAAGGCCTATTCTGGATCTTGAGCCCTCAGGTCCAACCCCTGTTGTGACAAATGGGGTGAAAGCTCTGGTATTTTTCTTATTCATATTGCTTTATCTAATCCATAATGGTTGTGAGCCTGCCCTATATTGTTGCATTCATTACCTTCAGCAGTTCCTTAAGGGGATGAAATAAATTTCTATATAAATGTTAAATGGGTCACATCTTCCTTTTTGTAATTTCCATACTTAAATAATACTGCACTAGTGCAGGGGAGGTTAGCCAGTCACTTAATTCAACTTGAGTAATTTATTCTGAATGCATGATAACTTTTCAAGTTTTCGTTCTGAATGGTGGATGAGAACTAACGGTATGACATGGTTTTGACATTCTTAGTGCACTTTTTCTTATTTCTTGTTTTTTGTTGTGGTGGGTGGAGAGGGGTGCAGAGGGGGGCAAAACCCAAAGAAAGAAATAATTACAAGGACTAAATCAAGGTCTTGCCATGCCTAGGCTACCAGGGTGTGGCATGGACCATTAGTACCCCACCTGTGGCTGTAAGTAAACAACCCATGATGACATAGAAAAGTGTAAATATGCCTAATTTGGTTCCCCAATATCCCTGTATGTAATTTTGGCTCACAACAGAGAAAAGGTTGGATGACATAGAAAAGTGTAGATATGCCTAATTTGGTTCCCCAATATCCCCGTATGTAATTTTGGCTCACAATAGAGAAAAGGGTTGGATGACACGGCCAACTTATTTCCTAGCTTTATACAATCAGCATTTTGCATGTGGATTTGTTAAGGATAAAAGTGATAAAAATGGGATAATTATTTTGAAACTCTTATGATGGAAAAGTTGCGTAAAAGGGGCTCATAAGCAAAATATCTGAGTACCCTAAAATTCTGAATAAGTTGTTCTGATAAGGCTTTGAGAACGAAAATGATTGCAGTGATGATGCAAACATGCTTATTAACTCGATAGAAAGTGTTTTTAATTAGTATTGGTGCAAGCAATGCTGCTCGATCTGCTCCAAGTCTTAGTTACGTTGTGTCTTGTAACTATAATACTCAACAATTGGCAGAGACCAGTTTACTGACTGAGTAGTTTCTCATTTGATCTTTGCCTTGTTGAAGATTTTTAAGTGTTTTGTTATGCCTGTTTGTCTTTTTGGCCTAAGTTTGTTATGCATGTTTAATTCATGAATGTTCACATGTTACCAATCTTTAACTGTTGCTCTGGCTTGCTGGCATATCAGGGCATTGGGCAAGCAAGAAACTACTCCTCCTTGGATTCAGAGCAACTTGCTGTTCATTCATCCAGAGTTTCAAAACTGCAGGCTAGGTCTCTCTTTCTTTCTCTCTTACATACACACACACAGAGACACACGCACGCACAAATACAGACAGTAAAAATGGTAATTGTCATTACAGTATGTTTCTGAGTCTCATTTTAATTCCCTGTTATGCAGTGATATCAATATTCCAAGGAATGTATCTTGCCCTGTTTCACCCATAGGAAGCCCTCTTTTGCATTCAAGGTCACCGCAACATCTGAATGGAAGAATGTCTCCTTCTCCCATATCTAGCCCGCGGACTACTTCAGGCTCATCTACACCTTTGACAGGTGGCAGTGGGGCTATACCTTTTGGTTATCTGAAACAATCAGCGTACATGCAAGAGGGTTTTGGAAGCATTCCAAAGCCCTCAAATGGTCTTTATGTCAGTGGCTCCTCTTATCACGATACAAATCTTGACATTTTTCGAGGATTGCAACCAGGTTCTCATATCTTTTCTGAACTGGTGCCATCAGAAAATGATGTTTTAGGAATTGGAAGATCGGTTCATGGGGAATCTTATGATGGACAGTCTGTATTAGCTGATCGTGTTTCTCGACAGCTTCTGAAGGATCATGCAATGATGAGCCCATCCCTGGATCTAAGTCCCAGCTCTCCTTCACCCAATTGGAGTGATATTATCTAAATGCAATTCTGAAGACTCACTGAGCAGAATGTCTTTCGGGTCTGATGGGATCAATTTGTATTCATCACTTTTACTGTCTAAGGAAGCAAATCGTTCAATATGGAACCAGAACAGAAATTTGAGGAATAAGGTTGAAGTGCAGGGTGGTGAGGTGGCTGTTGACTGATTGGTCATTTGCAATGGATCAGGTTTAGGCTCAATGAGTTGTGATTGATAAAGCTATGGACAAATCGATTCCAGTTAGATGTTCAATAGACCATTTATTCAGGTGAAACTATTAGTGGAAAATAAGAATATTTCTGTTATAAGTGGTTATATAATTTGGCGCGGAATGAATCTGTACAGAGTTGAGTGTGTAAATCAACTAATGCTTGACTGAATTGTGGTGGTGAAAAGTTTGTTGGCGGGCTTCTGATTATATGATGTATTAAATTACTTGAGTATGGCCAAAAGTCTTGGCTGCAAGAATTTTATATTCTTTAAGCTCATCATAAAGGGGGAAGAGCTAAGTTGGCCAATCATTAGCTTTCTTGCAGTTATTTGGTCAGGTTTGACACAGTTGTACCGATGTTGAATAGCTGAATGGGAATTCCAAGTTTTGTTATGAAGCAGTAACAGGATTGCTGAGCATATGCCTAGCTTTAGTCGTGATGGTATATGCCACAGCTCTATTGTAATTGTTATGTTCTGCTCTACCTGATTTATTGTACGTACATTACCATTTTAGTAAATTGAAGAAATCTAATTCCGTGGTCCTGCATCTTAGATCTTTAGTGGTTATCTGGCATCAACTTGTTTTTGAATGAAATGTTGGAGTAAATGTTAAAAGAGATTCACAAATAATGTGTTCGAAGGCTTTAAATATTTTTAAATATTTTTGCAGGCTTTATTCAGGTTGGATTTCTGGCAATGAATCCTTGTGGATTCTCTATGAATTATGTAGATTTGAGAAGGGATTGGGATGCAGCAAATCATTAGTAATTAGACTTTCCTTTGTGAAATCTGTCCGAAAGGACAAGCAGCTATTAAATTGTTACAACGTCTTGGAGGAGCATGATTTTCATTGAACTCTATGAAGATAAATATTGACCAAACTCGAGCTAAAATCGCACAGCATCCTTGCCAACTCACTATCACTAACTTGTACGCTTGTTTCAGCTACATTTCTATCGACAAAATAGAGGCCAGTCTTTCCCTCAACTTGGGGATGCAATGCAACATAGCATGTAGTTGCTGCCCCCTGAAACCACCTCAATTGAACTATTAAGCGAACATAATCAAGACTCACTCTAGCTTTGTACCAAACATATGGTAATAATTTTGTGTAGAAATTCAACATGGGAGTAAAATCTGTAACAGTTTATACCTGCTCTACATTTTTATTGACGTATTTACCAAAAACACCAACAAGACCTGCATCAGAACCAGAAAAAAGAATAATAGTCTCTTTTTCTTTGGTAATTGAACAAAAAAATTCATTAATCAAAATGCAGAGTACATGCTGATAAAACTGAAAGCATCTCAACTACAAGAAATACTAGCTTTGTCACTAAACTTCGAGGACTGGTCTCACCAGCAATACCAAACATTGTAGCATAGAACATAGTTCTTGATAACAAGCTCTTTGAGTATGCTTATACTGGAGTTCACCTTTCCAGTTTTGAGAAAAAGAAAAAAGAGTTGTGTTCCCTTGACAATCATTACCCTTAGCACATAATGATACAAGAGATGAAAAAGAGAGACCGTGGATGTAGAAAAGCATAGATGTTGTCCTATTATGAAAGTATTCATATCAAGCACATGGATTTTACAGATTTTAGTCATCTATTTTTATTATGGAAAATTCTAGAAGATAAACACACAAGTAATTCAATACCACTAATGAGGCTGTGATGGCAAAAAATGTTGGTTGCAATCGCACCAGGGTGAAGTGAATTTCCAGTTATGGTCACTTGATCTTCCTGTTTAGCGAAAATACCATCAAAATCAGTTAAAGTTAGCATGACTATCATAAGTTTCTATAATCAGTTCCATTGTTTGACATTCTTCTGCCTACATTGGCTAGTCAAAAGTGTGAGAAAGTCCTAGGTAGCTAATGAAATAACACTAATTTCTGGACCTCATTCAACCACCCCTAACTATTATAAGAAATTCATGATAATTTTATTTATGAATTCTTAAAAAATTTTCTAGAGTACAATAATATATGATAGATTTAAAACATTACCCTTATTAAAATAGTGTATAATCTAGAGTGCAATAGATTTAAAACATTAAATCTGACAAATTTTATGATATCCTAAAAACAATAACAAATCACCTAAAAATCCTCTAACAATAAATGAAAATTATGGTCAATGAGCCAAATCTCTTTTATTTAGGAAACAATTAAAATACTAAATGAATGACACATAATCAAATTTGGTTAGGAATTAGTTTTCTACCCTCCCCCTCAAGTTTGGTGGTAGATATTAATCATACGCAACTTGGACTTCAAATTCTCAAAATTACCATGATGAAAAGCCTTGGTAAGGATGTCAGCTATCTGATGTTCTGTTAGAGTGTAGACTAATTATGTTACATGTTTCGTTTGATCATAATGAACAAGGTTCTTGGCAATGTTAATAACTATTTTATTATCACAAAATAGTTTCATTAAATTCCTAGTTGACTTTTTCAGTTCCTATAGCATTCTCTCAAGCCAAATTCCTTCACAAATTCCCGTGAAACATAGCCCTAAATTCAGCTTCAGTACTACTTCTAACTACCACTACTTGTTTTTTGCTCTTACAGGTAACCAAGTTAGCTCACACATATGTACAATACCCTATAGTTGACGATTTGTCAAAGAACTAACCCAATCTGCATATGAGAAATTTTTTTTTTCTTTATTTAGTGTTTTTCTAAAGTGCAACCCTTTGCCCAAATTTTTTTTTCAAGTATTGAAAGATTCGATATACTGCCTCCATGTGTCTCTTTGTAGGATTATAAATATGCTTACCATACTTACAGAGAAGACAATGTCAAGTCTAGTATGCGCCAAATAAATTAATTTTCCATAAATCTCTAGTATTTATTTTGGTTTGTAAGAGGACTTCCATCTCTTGTTCCCATCTTGACATTTGGGTCCATCAAAGTATCCATTGGTTTACACCCAAGCATTCTTGTCTCTTTGAGAAGATCAAGTACATATTTTCATTGTGAAACAAAAATACCATTTTCTTGATTAAGCTATTTCCATGCCAAGAAAAAATCAAAGCTGTCCTAAGTCCTTTATTTCAAACTCTTTAGCTAGAAGAGTCTTCAATCCAACTATTGCTTCTTTATAATCTCTTATGAAGACAATACCGTCAACATAAATAATCATAATAGCAATCTTGCTATTTGGTAAATATTTGACATAGTGTGGTCAGATTGGCATTATAAGAACCCATTCTTTTTAACAGTCTTAGTCAAATGATCAAACCAGGTGCGAGGAGATTGTTTGAGGCCATATAAGGATTTCTGAAGCTTACACTCTTTACCAATGTTGTTTGGTTGTCAAACCTTGGAGGAATTTTCATGTAGACCCTTTTCACTATATCACCATTCATAAATGCATTTTTGATATCGAGTTGGTGAAGAGGCCAATCTAGGTTTGTAGTAAATGATAGTAACACATGGACAAAATTTAGTTTTACTTTGGGAGCTCTCTTCATAATCAATCTCGTAAGATTGAGTGAACCCCTTAACCACAAGACGAGCTTTGAATTTGTTTACACTTCTGTCTGTATTGTGTTTGATGGTAAAAATTCACTTACATTCCAATGGGCTCTTTCTTCCAAGAAGATTAGTAATTTTTCATGTGCCATTCTTTTCTAATGCTTGCATTTTTTCCATTATTGCAGCCTTCCACTTTGATTGTTCAAGCATTTCTTGGATGGTATTTAGTATATGAACATCAGTTAATGAAGTACCAGTGCTCAGTAAGTAGGAAACAACCCTTCAAAAAAAATAAAGCTACTAATAGGGTGCTAAGTACATGATCTCACACCTTTTCTTATAGTAATGGATTGATGAAAATCACTAGAAAAATCAATAGAGATAGGTTCAATAATTGTGTTACCTGTATGAATTTCAAAAATTCATGGATTTGGTTCAAAATCTTGGTTCTGTGTACTTCACTATGTCCTTTTGAGATTTCAATCTCTTTGAGTATACAATCATTTCCTTAGCTTTTGTCTCTTGCACGATTTTAGGAGATTTTGGAGAGTTGGGATCACTAGTTGACTAGGAAAAAGAAGAAGAAGAATTATTTGAAATGGGAATTTGAGTTGGCAAACAAGTAGAGGAAGGATCGGATGATGGCTCAATCTCTCAAAGTTGATATTTTTTAGAACTTTCCCTCTGAATATCGACTTTAGGATAGAATGGTAAATTCTCAAAAAAGGCAACATTCATAGAAGTGTAAAACTTTCTGGTAGTTGGTGAATAACATTTGTAGCCTTTTTAGTTAGGTGAGTAGCCAATAAATATACATCTGAATAATATAGGGTCTAGTTTACTACGTTATTGTTGGTGTATATGAACAAAGGTAGTACATCCAAACATTTTAACTGATATGGAAAAAATGATTTGGACATGAAGGTAGGTTTTGAGAAGTGTTTGATAGGGAGTTTGAAATTTTAATACTCGAAAAGGCATCATATTGATAAAAAAAGCTGCTATCAGGATTTTCTTTTCCTAGAAATGTTTTGAGACATGAGAGGCTAGCATAATAGATCTTGCAACTTCCATCAAATATCCATTTTTCCTAATGAATAATTCCTTGATCTAACAAATAAGATCTAAGAACTAAGTGATAGTATTCTCGCTCATTATCTATTTTAAGCATCTAAATTTTTGCTTAAAATTGAGTTTGCACCATCTTATTGAAATTTTGAAATATTGAACTAACCTTTGACTTGTTTTTCATGAGGAACAGCCATGTAACTCTGGTGTGATCATCAATGAAGGTAACAAACCATCTAGAGCCTATTATATTATTAACCTTCGATGGTCCCTAAACATCACTATGGATCATAGAAAAAGAATAAATTGATTTGTATGGTTGACTTGGATATGAATTACGAGTGTGTTTCACATTGATAAGACTCAAAACTTTTATTGAATAAATCAGGGAAAAATTTTTTTAGGTACAAAAAATTTGGATATCCTAAACGATAGTGCCATAACGTGATTGTATTTTCTTTACTCTTATTAGAAGATGAACCGAACAAGCACTCTTCCATGATTATCTCATAGATTCTTCATCTTTAAGGAAAAAGAGTCTAGCACACATCCTAGCATCGCCAATCTTCTTCCTCGAATCCAAGCCTTGAAATTCACAAATGTTAGAAAGAAATTTACTAACACGATTAAGATCTCTCGTAATTTTACTAATAGATAGAAGGTTTAATCTAAATTAGAAACATAAAGAAAAAAGTCAATTATTATGCCTTTTGAAATAATGACTAAACCTATCCTGGCTACCGAAGAAAATAACCCATATACTATTTGAACTATAAGGTTTTCAGAACATGAGCTGTATTTATGGAACACCGATGTATCACTAGTCATGTGGTTTGATATGCCTGAATCAACAATCTAATATCTTGATTTTTCACTTTACATAAGTAAAGCATTGAGAGAGTTGCCTTTTTGTGCAATAAATATTGTGCTTATAATCGATCCAATATTCTGAAAAGATTGCTGAACAATTTTTTGAAGGAGTTTCAACTGCTCTTTATTGAATGAGCTTGATTTCGGGGATGTTGGAGTTGTCTTGATGGTGGTAAAATTTTCATAACTCTATCGATTTTGAGTATAACGCAGTTTGTAGTCAGTAAGTTTCCTATGGATTTGCCAAAAATTTTTCATGTGTGTCATGCCTTCTGACAATGGTCATGCCAATGTCTATTATCTTTCTTCTTTTAATTTTCACCACCTTGGTAACATTTTGATCCTCGTGCAGTAAGGGCTAAATTTTTTGTCACTTATGGATTGCATGTTGTCCATAGCATCACTTTTCTTCTACTCTATTCTTAGCAGACCTCAGAGAAAACTTCTCGAATGTTGGGTAATGGCTTGATGCTAAGAATTCTCCCTCAAACATTATCAAGGCTATTATTGTTTAGACCAAGTAGAAACTTATAAACTCAGTCCTTCTTCACTATTTTCTTGTATTATTGGTTATCATTAGGGCACTTCCATGCTATTTTTTTTAAAGATATCTAATTATTGCCAATAACGAGTAAAAGAATTAAAATATTCTGTGATAGAGAAGTCTACTTACAACAAATCATATAGAGTGCTTTGATCTCAAATAATACAAACATATTGTCTATATTGAAGTATGTTTCTTTTACTACATCTCAAATCTCTTTGACAGTTTTGTAGTTTGTGAAATTCTCACTAATCTCATTAGTCATAAAATTGATCAACCACAACATTACCATGCTAATCTTAAACTTTCAGGTTTAGTACTTCAGGTTCGCTAGGTGAAGCAACCATTCCCATGAGATAATCCTTATTGCCTTTTCCACAAACAAACATCATAACTGATTTAGACCATTGGATAAAGTTTTATCCATTAAGTTTATGATCAGTGATAGGTAAAGTATGGGGCTTGGACACACTTGTACTATTGGCCATGGTGTGAATAGAAAAGAAAAAAATATATATATATAGATATATAGGTTTCGATAGTTCAAAATGAATACTCTGATACCATGAAGAAATTCATGAGAATTTTATTTATGAATTCTTAAGAAACTTTTTAGAGTACAAGATTGTATATATAGCTAAAACATCAAGTCTGGCAAATCGTATAATATTTTAGAGATAATAACAAATCACCTAAAAATTCTCTAATAATAAATGAAAACTACCAAGTAGGAATTTGGTTAATAAAACAAATTTCTTTTATTTAAGAAATAATTAAAATACTAAATGAATGACACCTAATCAAATCTGGTTAGGAATCGATTTTTCAGATTAAATTCCATTGCATAAGCACAATCATAACATCATTTTGGTTTGCAAGATCATTGTTTAAATGTAAAGATATGAATTGAGATAATCCCTTCTATAGGCCAAAAATGAACAAATGCCCCAAAAAGTAAAGCCAAATCATTTTAGTTGAGAAAGAATATAAAGATTTCAAATTAATAATTCCAAAAAAATTTGTTAAATTATTAAAAGATAGTTACTGATGTAATAAGCGTCTTTCAAAAAATAAGGCACCTTTAAACATCTTGCAAGTTCATTAGCATGCAAGATATTGGCAAGTTTTAACTGACTATATGTAGATAAACTATTGTACTATAAATGTCAAGTTCACAAAAAAGTAATTATGACAAACAAAAAAGCTTTCATTATGTAATTTAGTTATGATTTAATTATTAAATGCACACAAATGGTATTAACCTGATTGATCATTGATTTTGTCAAATCGAATCCCTTCGAGATATGAGAATTTGTGACGGTGGGATGAGACATTTACAATTCTTCCTTCTATCTTACTTTCATGTGCTGATTTCTTCATGGTTTCCAACAATAGATTTGTTAGGAGAAAGTGTGCTGCAAAAAGAAATAGACTCTTGTAAAAAATATAATCTTGGCTGAATGTCTACACAAAAAGATAACAATTTATATGCTCTTTCCATTCTCATTATAAGGGAAAATATTTTTCTTAACTCCTTTTTTTTTTCACTTCTTTCCTTCTCTCTTGTTTATAGTTCAAATCATCTTTGTATAGCTTTTGAAATTTCAACAATCAAGTTGACATCTAAACATATCTTGTCTCTTTTCCTAAAACCTTACATAATCAATGTCATATTACCTATGTGATTTGTCACGAATTGTAATTTTATGCCATCTTTTGAAAGCATGAATGGCATAGCCATGATTCTTGCATTGTTACTTAAAAAGTAACTTTTTATCATAATAACAAATCATTTATTTCAAAGATACAAAACATTAGCATTTTGTCGTATAGCTAAAATATAAACAAAAGCAAGCTTTGAAGCAATGCATGTACATAAGTATACATGAAAGATGGGAGAGATATGTTAGGCCTGAAGCAATAAATACAACAATGCAAAAGCAATATATTGTAATAAACCTACAGTAATAGACAACAATTAACAATCAATAATGCAAGAAAAATAAAAGCACACTAAGATTTATATGAAAAACCCTCCAATATAGAGAGAAAAAAATCATGGACCAATAAAAAAATCTTCACTATCAAATAATGGATATACAAAGTTTTTCTCTAGCTAAAACTAGAGGTAATCAACAACTAGAAAGAGACAATTAGAGAAATCTCACCAAATAGGTGATTCAACAAATATACCTTGGCTTTGTTCCTAAAGAGTTTCAAACCCAATCTTCACTATTCAGAATGTAAAACTCTAAATCATAAACCTACTGATAAAATTTTAGCTCTATCAAACCGCAAATCAACTTTTGTTCAACCAACTCTCCCTTCTTTCTTTCTTTCTTTCTATTTTTTTGGCCTTTTTTTTCTTTCTTTTCTTGATTTGTGACATCACATTAAAACAGCTCTATCTCTTTTTATTAAAGGCTTTATGTAAAAAGAAAGACCAAGGACTATGGCCTTTGATTGGTCTAAAATCAATTACATGGGGTTGAACCTTATTTTTCTAACAATTTTCCCCTTTAGCTCTATTAGGAGGAGATTCATCACTATAGCAATTTCATTTGGAACTTACATTGGCCAAAGAACTCATTTTGACCAAGTTATTGTAGAGCTCAAGCTGTTTTTTGAAAAGTATCTTAGTCAACATATTTGCTACATTCTCATTAGTATAAACTTTCTTCAATAGCATTTGCTATTCTTCAGTCATTGAACGTAACCAGTGATATCTAACATCAATGTGCTTTGTTCAAGCATGTTACATGGCATTTTTACTCAAATCTAAAGTACTTTGGCTATCACAAAACACTATATACTCTTTCTAATTCAACCTCAATTTAAGAAAAAGATGTTTCATCCAAAAGATTTTTTACCTGCTTTGATTGTTACAATATATTCAGCCTCTGTAGTTGACAAAATAATACACTTTAGTAACTTAAACTGCCAAGACATAGCTCTTTTTGTAAAAGTGAATAAATACCATGAAATAGATTTCTTACCATTAAGATTACCTACCATATCAGCATTAATGAACCCTTCTAGAACTGGTTGTAAAATTTTATAACTCAAGCATATTTTTTAGATGCATCTCAAATATCTAAAAATCTATTTCACTACTTTTCAATGAATCTTTTTCAAATTAAAAAGAAATCTACTTACTACACCAACTGCATGAGCAATGTCATACGTATACAAAATCATAAGATACATTAAAGAATCGATTATAGAAGAATAAGGAATACTAGACATAACTAATTACTCTTTCTTAAACATCGAATAAGATTTTTTACTTAGATGAAAATGATTGGTAAGTGGACTGCTAACTGATTTTGTATGTTGCATGTTGAATCTACTAAACACCTGTTTAACATATTTTTCCTGTAACAACCATAGCTTTTCAGCTCTCTTATCCCAAATAATGTCTATACTAAGAATTTACTTTGTTGGACCTAAATTCTTCATGTCAAAAGACTTAGACAATTATTTTTTCATCCTGCAAACTATACCAGTATCTTATCCCACAATCAACATATCATCAACATATAATAAGAGAATAATGAAGTTACCATCAGAAAATTTTTTGATATACACACAAAGATCCGTTACCATACTTTTATAGCTATGGTTTACTATAAAAGAATCAAACTTTTTGTACCACTATCGCAGAGTTGGTTTCAAGCCATACAACCTCTTTTTCAGTTTACAAACTAAATGCTCTTTCCCTTTCACTTCAAAACCCTCAAGCTAATTTATAAAAATGTCCTCTTGCAAGTCACCATGCAAGAATGCAATTTTGATATCAAGTGCTCAAGCTTAAGATGCAAACTAGCTGCTAAACCTAGTACCACTTGAATGGAACTCATATTCACAATTGAAGAAAAAATCTTATCAAAAATCGATGTTTGATTTTTGAGAAAAATTTTTCATCACCAATCGAATTTTGTACCTCACTAGCTTGTCACCATTTTTTTAAAACTTGAACATCCATTTATTTTTCAACGACCATTTCTCTTTTAAAAGTTTAACAAGATTATAAATATCATTTTTTTGTAATGACTCCATCTCTTCTTTCATTGCTTTTAACTAGTGCTCTTTATCTGGAATAACCTGCATATCTTGAAAACTCTCTGGCTCCCTTTCGTTGGTAACTAAAATAAAATCTGAACTTGAATACCTGGTGGATGGCATACGCTCTCTAGTAGATCTCTTAGGCTGAGACTCTACATTACCTGATGCCGAAGATAGCTCTTATTATTCAACACTCTCTAATGGAGAAGATTGCTCTCCCTACTTAAAACTGATTGTATCTGGCTCATCACTAACTATGGCTAGCTTATTCATATCTCCAAGTTTTATTTTTTGCTCATTTTTACCATCTGTGGCTCTTTCCTGTGGAACCATTGTCAGTATTGAAACATCACACTCAACAGTATCCTATATAGTCTTCTCATTTTTTTTAAGGTCTGGTATAGTTTCTTTTTCATGAAAGATTACATTTCTATTTCTAATTGTCTTTCTTTTCACTGGATCACATGCCCTATAACCAAATTTTTCATCATCATATCCTACAAATACACACTGTGTAGCTTTATTATCAAGCTTTGACCTCTGTTCTTTCGGCACATGCATGAATACTTTACATTCGAAAACTTTCAATTAAGAATATGAAGCATATTTTCTTGTCCACACTTTTTCTGGAATGTCAAAGCCCAAAGGAACTAATGGTGATCTGTTAAGCAAATAACAAGCTGTATTGATTGCTTCACCCTAAAATGGCTTTGGTAATTTTGTCATCCTCAACATACATTTGACTTTTTTCACAATGGTGCAGTTCATCTTTTCAGCTACACCATTATGCTATGGTGTTTCACGTTCTGTCATCTCATATTTGATCTCATGCTTTGAACAGTACTCTTCAAAGTATTTAGATCTATTTTCTCCACCATTATCAGTCCAAATACACTTTAAGGGTAACCCTATTATCCTTTCCACTATGCCATTAAATTTTAAAAAATATTGCAATACCTAACCTTTGTTTTTCAACATATACACCAAAGTCTTACATGAAACATTATTAATAAAAGTAATAAAATACATGCTATCACATAATGACTCAACCTCAATGGGATCACATACGTCAGAATAAATTAATTCCAATCTATTTTTTTTTCTCTAAAAACTCTTAAAAAAAACTCTATGATGCTTATTAAACAAATAATAATCATATGAATCGAGAGACATACATTTGGTCAAAGGAATGAGAGATTGTCTTGTCAAAACTTGTAACCCCTTCTCACTTATGTGTGCCAGCTTTTTGTGCCACAAGTTTGTTGAAGCATCATCCTCAACAATATTTATTTGGTTGCCATTCGATTACTTCCATATCTTATACATTATACAATATAGTTTTTCCTTTGCAACTACCATAGATCTTTTAAGAAGTTTTTACTGCCCATTCTTTTGTCGACTCTCATATCTTTCTTTATCAAGGACATTAATAGTAAGAAAATTTATTCTCATATTCGAAATATGTTTAACATCCCTTAAAGTCAACATGCAACATATATTAGTTTGTACAACAATATCACCAATCTCAACAATCTACGACACATTTTTGTTTTCCATCTTGGTGTAACCAAAATCTTTTGCTTTGTAAGTTGTAAACAACTCTCTCTTAAGAACATAATGATATGCCACTCCTATGTCAACTATCCATTCAATGTTGGGATCACTAACATGATTACAATCACCATGTGTACAAATCAAAGTAACTGAATCACTATATGAATTCACTGTTACAATATTGCCATTATTTGAACTCTTACCTTTCTCATCTTTTCACTCTTGCTTCAAGATTTTACAATGTTATTTTATATGATCTGATTTACCACAATGAAAACACTTCACTTTATCTCTGGACTTGGATCTATGTTTAGACTTACTACGACCTTTTGAGTTTTGATCTCTGTCGATATTTTTACCCCTATTCTCTGTGACCAGAGCTTGATTTTTAAGGTCTATATTTTTTCACCTTGTTTCTTTATTAAGCATACTATCATTTACCATCTCCTATATCACATTGTAATCTATAATTGAATTAAGAATAATCACAACTAGAGTATTCTAGCTGTATGGCAATGAACCCAAAAGAAACAATGCATTCATTTCATCGTTCATCTTAAGCTCTATAGTAGTCATTCGATTAAATATGTCTTGAAAATCACTCAAGTGCTCTATAATCGATCTCCCATCCCTATGCTGTAAAGTTGTAAGCTTTTTAACAAAGATAACTTTATTCATACCTATTTTTCTCTTATACAATGCTACCAATTTTTTTCAAATAGTGTGAGCATCTGCCTCCTACGCTACATGATGGAACACGCTGATATCAACCTATTTTCTAATTGTAGCCAGCGTCTTTTTGCCTAGTTTCTTTTAGTTTTCATCTTTCATATTTACTGGTTTAGTCAAATCACCTAATATCGACTTATACAAATCTTTACAGTATAAATGATCTTCTATTATAGGTTTCAAATTAAATAATTTGATATGTCAATTTTATCATGGAACCTATATCACCCTCCATGATCTCAAATAGAATTTACTTTTGTCTTAAGTTGCTTCTGTATCAATGTCTCAAAAATAATCCTTACTCTTATACCACTTGTTGGGCGTAAACCAATAAACACAACAATGCAAAAGCAATATATAGCAATAAATCCACAGTAATAGACAACAATCAACAATCAACAATCAACAAAGCAGAAAAAATAAAGCACATCAAGATTTACATAAAAAACCCTTAAGTGTGGAGGAAAAAATCACGGACCACCAGAAAAATCTCTACTATCAAATAATAGATATACAAAGTTCTTCTCTAGCTAAAACTATAGCTAATCAACAACTTGAGAGAAATAATTGAAAAAATCTTACCAAATAGGTGACTCAATAAATAAACTTTGATTTTGTTTCTAAAAAGCTTCAAACTCGATCTTCACCGTTCAAAATATAAAACTCTGAATCATAAATCTGTTGATAAAATTTCAGTTCAATCGGATTACGGATCGACTTCGTTCAACCAACATCCTTTCTCCATTTTTTTTCTATTTTTTTGGCTTTTCTTTTTTCTTTTCTTGGTTTGCGATACCACCTTAAAATAATTTTTCTTTTTTTATTAAGTAGTTAGGGTTTTATGTAAAAAAAAAAAATTAAGACCCATACCTTTTGATTGGTCTAAAACTAATTACATGAGGCTGAAACTATTTTATTAATAAGATAGAGAGTCAGTTATCCTGTTACACTTACATGAGGATGTTCAGGGGAAGACCGGAGGACTTGAAATCAGCAGCAAATTTACTCACTGATGCCATTGAACTCAGGTCTACTTCCATTGCAGCAATTTTTGCAGTGGGGTTTTGCTTAACTAATGTTTGTTGAACTTCCCTGCCAGCAGTCAAGTTCCTGACCCCCATAACTACATGGACACCTCGCAGCGCAAGTACACGTGCAGTGTCAGTGCCAATACCACTTGAAGCCCCTGAAAACAACAACTGCCATATGAAAAAGCTTTGCAATTTTGTCTTTCTTTCACGTCCTTTTTCAGCGCAAATTTGCAATATTATGTCTTTATGTTGGTAACTATTTGCAAATATAGCATTAATACAGAAAATTTCTATACTGGGCATATTAACCAATTGGTTCATCATTACCCGGAATGCATAAAAAAATGAAAGTATTAAACCCATTTCCTATCAACTTCTGTTGTTTCTTTGGGTGAGATTAAAATAAAACAGAAAGACCTGTGACGATGGCGGTTAGGCCAGTGCCAACAATTCCTTGAGTAACTTCCTCAGCCGTAGAAGAAGCTGAGAACCCAGACGCTGCTTTCCTTCTAAACAGCCACATTTGCAGAAGCAGTTTCAACACAAAAATGAACCCTGACCCTAAACCCTCTATACACTAACACCTAAACCTAAAGAAGATATGAAAATGGAGACTCTGAAATTTCAAGTCACAATGTAGAACCAAATACATTTTTTTTTCCTTCTTTTATGCTGCAAGCCTGATTTACTCCCAAACTCCCAAGTCGTCATTGTTTTTTTCCATTAATTATTAAGCAAAATAATTTTTATTAATTTTATCCCAATTAATTTCTCTAATCTTTAACTGTCTGTCCCTTTCTCTTTTTCTCTCAAAATATTATTTTACTCAAAATTATGTTGCTTCTTTAATCCCTTTCTCTTTTTCTCTGAAATATTTTGTAATTTTTTCTCAAAGGAAAATAGAACAATGGTTTTACAAACTTATTTGATATTTTCTTTTCAATGGGAAGCTTTCTTCTATGTTATTCGTAAATCTAATCAATTCTTATTGCTGAATAAACAAAATAAAAATAAATAAATAAATAAAAACGCAAAAAATTTATGTGGTTCAGCTTTTTAAGCCTACATCCACGGACGAAGGTGAGGAAACAATTTCACTACGAAGTTGAATACTATACACAAGTTAGGAGATTGAACACTCTCAAAAAGTTTATCTACAACAACCCGTGATTCTGGAATGGATCAGAAGCAAAGATTATAAAAAAGTATCCACCCACTGTCTCCCTCAACCTCACCTGTTCAAAGCAAAACATGAACCATACGGCAGATTTGCTAGGGCAAAACACTTGAGTAGAATCATTAGTATGAATAGTTGAACACTAAACTACCTTGTGATAATTTGAAGCTTGTTTTGAAGAAACTACAACTGGACCAACTGGCAGAGTTAAAGACTCAAGGGACATTGACTACCACCTCCTAAAGTCTTTTTCTTTATCACCGGATTCGGTTCAAGTGAGAAAATGGCTCTGGGTTCACTTTTGGAGAAGGTTTAGCAGCCACTTCTGGGACGCCAAAAACATTCCAGAATCTTAGCGTTTCATCCCCCGCAGCTGACGCCACTGTGCAACCATCTGGGCTTTGAGCCATGTAAAGTACTCTAGATGTATGACCAGTTAGCTCCGCCATCTTTACCATTGATGGATATTTCCAAAGAATTAATTGATTCTGAGTAAATCCATGAGAGCTCAGAAGCTCCCTCTCATTCTTGTTCCACAGCAAAGCGCAAACCTGAGAGCCAGTATCCACTGAATTCAAGCATGCACCAGTATGTGTGTTCCAAAATTTTATGGTTCGATCACCTCCACCTCCACCAGATGCCAGCAAATTGCTCTGGAAAGGGCACCAGGCAAGGGCTTTGACGGCCGAAGTATGATCCTCCAACCTGTGTAACCATTGTGTTGGTGAATTTGAAGATGCCATGGACCTGTCCCATATGTGAACAAGATTATCATTGCCTCCACTGGCTAGTTGTTGTCCAGAAGCTGACCATTTTAGCCCGCAAACCTCTTGCTGGTGTCCTCTGTAGGTTTCAACAACATGGGATCTAATTCTTACATCATTGATAACTATCAGACCATCCATTCCTCCTGTTGTAAGAATGTGATTGTTCCATGCCATTGAACCCACTCTTGATCTGTGACAATCTCTCAGAGTACGCAACTACAGCAATAAAGTTAAAGAATTGTGTCATAATAAATGACGGGACAATGAAAGAGAAGAATATGCTAATATTTTAGAGATGTCTGGAACAACAAACCTGTCGGTTGGAACCAGAATCCCATAACTGTACTTCAGAATTGTTCAAGCCAATGGCAATATGCCGGCCATCAGGAGCCCAATTCACACTTGTTACTGGGCCATTTTCATCATCAACAGTAACAAGTTCTGAGGTAGAACTATCTGAAGCATCCCACAAATACACAGTGTTTCCAAGTGCTATTGCCAGAACATTGCTGCTGCCCCAATCCAACAAATTCAGGTAAAAGTCGTCCACAAGGTCAGGAGCATCCAATGTTCTCTCAGAGCTCTGAAGAACCACATGATAATCACTACATATTAGTGTCTATGGAACCAAAATTTAAGGTCTGAACTAGTCAGATTGCGCATAGCATTCTCTGCTTACCTGGGGAATGTGTCTCCGGGACTTTGCGGATTTGGTAGGGTGAACAGAAGAAGTTGAATGATCAGAAGGGAAGAGTTCAACAGGTGTTGGTGGCTTGTTCTTGAAAGCCAAGATTCGGGTCCTATTCATGTTCAAGGTCTCAGCCAGCTGCTTCCTGTAGGCCTCCCTGGCAGGTGAGCACACTGTCGGGTTCTCTTTGATCTTCCTCCCTTCGGTCAGCATGTAATGTGCATAATCAAAGTCCATTGCGGAACGATTTGGTATGAACCTATCCAGCTGCCAGTAACAAGAAAGCATCAAACTAAATGTCATTACAATGTCTAATTTATCAACCCTAAATTAAAAGCCTTCATTTAATCAAAGCTGTTTTCTAAATTCAATTTAAGACCAAGATTTGATTACTATTTACTAGTATCCCTTCGTCAAATTGAAAAACCTTATAAATCAAGGACAAGAAAACCCAGAATTGCTTCAAAAAAAAAAAAAAAAACAGTTTTGGAATAATTAAAATTAAATTAAGTGTTTAATAATAAGTTGAAATACTTACATTTTCTTTAGAATTCCTTCTCTGGAGAAGCTGCTCTTGAAGTGGGCATCTAGATTGCCCCTTCAAATTTGAAAAAGAATTCAAAGATCCTGCATCCATAATGTCAAGTATCCAGAAAACGAAACAAATATAATAAAAGAAAATTAAAAATTAAAAAAAAAATAAAAAGACCCTGAAAGAAATAGGTTAGTAAAATCCAAAAGATTATTTATAGATACGAACCCAGAACCTGCAAAATTCAAATTAAAATTAGAAAATCAAACGAAAAAGAAAACGTTAGAGACAGAAAGAATAAAGAAATGCGAGAGGAAAGAAGCCTGGTTGTAGATGGTCGAGCGAGACTTGATTGAAGATGATTGGTAGAATCAACGAGTTTATATAACGATGGCGATGAGGAGAGTTATTCGTATTTGGACTTTGGAGTACTGTTTTAATCTTCATTACGGAATATCTGGGCTTTATGGAAAGCGGCAACGGCTACTTTTTTGGCAAAGAGCCGTTGTAAATCAGGTTGACGAAAATACCCTTAGGTTTCCTTTTATGTTGAACAAGTGTATCTAGTCATGAACCCTAACAAATCTATCAGGTTGTAAAAAACGAAATTATCAAAGGGACGAAATCCCCACGACTCACACTTAAATTTTTTTGTTTTTGAGCTCTATTTCTCAGAAAAAAAAAAAAAAAAGAAGAAAAAATTGTGTCCAAACCATAACGACCGCCATGCGCGATCGATGGCACCAAATTCCTAACACCAAAAAACAAACAGAAGACAGGAGCACTAGAAATTTTATTTTATTTTATTTTTATTTTCTTACAAAAACCCTCACAACTGTTCTTCCTTTGTCTTTGTTTCCCCTTTTTCATTTCCATATCTCACTCTCTTCCCTTCAAAGGTACACTCTTTATCTCTCTCTTTCAACTTTTATTAATTTCTTGAGTTTTTAACTTAAATTAATTATCTGATTAATCAAGTAGCTAATTTTGATTAAAATTTTTTCCAAAGCTTAGCAATTCCATAGCTTTTAGTTTAATTTGAGAACTTGTTGATTGATTTTTTCCACTTTAGGTTCATTTGTGGTTAAGCCCTTGAAAGATTAGAAACTGTAATTCTGAAGGTTAATTTTGAAACTATGTCATGTTCTATAGAAAATTTGAAGATGCAGAGAAAACAAAGAATGTTCCTTTGCAGTATCAAGAATTGTTGACAGTTCTTGTCAGTCAAACAATGCAATGGAATCCAGTAATAGTTAATGCTAATGAAGAAAAACTCACTTTGTTTCTACTTGTAGCAGTCTCTAGGAGCCTAAACCAATCAATTGTTTAAGTTTTCAACTTTTATTTATCTCTTAGTTATTGTCTGACGTTGTGATTTATCTGTCAAAATTCAGGCAGTGTTGGGTGGTGCATTGTCCATATTTTTATGCTTTTCATCTAATAAGACAACTGTGGAAGCTTTACTCAGAAGAATGCTGCTGCCAGTGTTACTAGGATTTCATGGTCTTTTTTAGATTGGGAAGCATTGATGAAGAGTTTGTACCCACCTAACAAAGTTAACCTTTTGAATAAGACAAAGCTATCATATTCTTTATCTTCTCCTTATTCTTGAATCTGGAGGTGCAAACATCTGAACTTGCATACTTCTTTTAGTAACTTATTTGTGGAATCATCATCAGATGCCAGAAGGCGTTATGGCAGTCTTCAAACCAGAGGTTTGTTTTATGATTGTTTTGGGATCTTTTAACCAATTATGATATTTCCCCATGTTTTAAATGGATTAAAGAGATGCCAGTTAGCTTACATGTTACTACTAATAAGTAATAACAGTTTTATTCCCATCAAATGGCAATTAGGAAGCCACTGTTATCATATATGTATTTATGCAGTTTTATATATGCATTCATTATTTTGTTGCAATTACCGTCTATACCATCTCCATTCTCACTTGCTTTTCTTTGTGATTCTTCTATTTAAGATAAAGTCCTACATTTGGCTACAACTACTGATGGTTCAATCCAGCAAGTGGAAGAGGAGGTTGCTAAGTTTCGCCCCATGATATGTAGAAAAATTCTTCAAACAGGCATGGGTTCTTCCAAAAACTATGCTATATCACTTCTGCAGTGAGTCAATCTTGCTGTCCTTGGCTTAAATCTTGATTATTGTTGGTTTCATCTAGTAGGTTTGATATGTATTTTTATGTCTTCCATTGGTTTCTCTTGCCTTTCAGATAAAAGTTCTGTCGTTGGTTAACTGAAAAATGAGCAATCTGAGCATCTGTGGACTTTATTTGTTTTCTTTTCCTCTTTTTATGTGTAGGAGCACAAAACTTTTGATGAGAAGTTTGTTAGAATGGATACAAAAAGATTGTGTGAGTTGACATCTGCAGCCAACAGCCTGCAATTGAAGCCTTTAGTTGATCTAACAAGTCGTGCACTTGCTTGAATAATTGAAGGAAAAACTCCTGAGGAGATGCGGGAGACATTTCATTTTCCTAGTGACCTCACAAAGGTGTGTGTGGCTAGCAAGAAATTAAAAAAAAAAAAAAACTGTTCAATGCTTGGTCTGTATTTGTTGTTCATGATGTAGATTTGGTCATCCTCAGGATGAAAAGTTAGAACCCCTCAAAAATTTTACTGATGATCCACATATCCGGCTTGTAAATTGATTGTATGCCAGAAAGAGGAAAGAATTAAAAGAGAGAGAGAGAGAGAAACTCAAGGTGGATACTTTTGCTAGTTTTTATTAGTTCTAATGTACACGTAGCTGCTGTTTTTTGAGTTTGTTGATGTATGCAATTTCAGATTGCATAGGAAAAAGGTAGAAAAAGATATTCTACAACTCATTCTGCAACTCTTTACTGTTTAAAAACTTGAACCTGCACATACATATTTGCAAGAGCAAATGGATGTTTTTGTATTTTTCAGATTGTTGAAGTTGAGGATGAGCATGTGGATGAACACTCAATAGATGATCTCTTGTATTTTATAAATGGAGGAGATCAAGGTATGCTTTAAAACTGTTCTCCTGCATCCATTTTTTGCAGCTGGGATAGAATTCTATTTGCCATCTATCTAATTGATTTTCAGTTTTCTTACACTTAGAAGCCATAACTGTTAAATTTCGTAATGTTACTTGCCTTTACAATCACCTTGATATTACAGACTTATAGTCATGGACCAGTGAATGTTACTTTGCCCTCTTTGAGCTTCTTTCTGTTCGCAAAATAATATATCTTTGAACATATGGTAACGATGGATGCTCCTTTAATTCCAGCTTCCAAGTTGTCTGTGCATGTGCTGTTAATTTTTTGTTGTACAACATTAACGATCTATTCTACTTTGCAGACTCGAAGGGAGTTGGGATTACCAAGAATAAAAAGAAAAATAGTATAAGAAAAGAGCAACTAAAGGACTCGTCAGATAGTATTGATGTAAACCATAATAAGGTTGGCACTCTGCCTTCCTTCCCCTCTGTGTGGTCTCATGTGAACATCCATGTGTATGTGCATCTGAAACATGCATGTCTTCATGCATTCAAGGCCTGCACTTGCATTCATCTGTGGGCTATAATCATAATCTCAATAAACACATACATTTACTCTCTTATGGTTTTATCCTCAAAGAGAGAAACATGATGGTTTTTCTTCACTGATTTCTACTCTCTTTCTCTTTAAAACAATATATATGAATTAGGAGTTGGATGCTGCTTCTGCTGCCTGCAATCAAGGCAAAATTGACAACATTTTGGTGCCTACTCCTAGTAAAATTCAAAGTTGCAAGATTCTGCATCTGTCAGCTTTTCACCTAAGGTGGAGTTTGATGATGATATAGATCCTGCAATGAAGGATCTACTTGACAGGTTTGTTTAATATTTTTATTTCTTTAAGATATTATTGAACTGAGAGTAGGTGCAATCATCTGTTGCCAGAGTACATTTTTGTTTCTTAATTTTGTGGACGAAGAATGAGGTTTATTGTTGAGCTTTAGTGAATATTGTAGCTTGTTCAGACAGCATCAGCATCTCCAGTGTAGGTTTTAATAGCTCTATATTTGTATCTATTTATTAATTTATCTAGGTATTCATTTGTTTTTTTTATTCCTTCTAGGGAAGTGGAGGACTTTGCTAGGAGGTTGAGTTCTGACTGGCCAGAAAGGATGCAAGAAATTTTGTCATCAGGCCATGAAAGATGACTTCTACTAATGTCAATAAATGGCAATGGTCCGATGAGTTTACAAGTGAGCATTATTCTATTCTTAATTTGCATTTGTTTGGGCATTTGTCAAAGTCTAGGCTCAACATTCAATAAAATGGGAATTTCTAAATGGGTGGTTGGTATGGGGGGTAGGCATCAATATGTGAAATACTATCTTTAAATATTAGGTATGAGCAGAGGGATTCGAAGCTTGGAAGTGAATCCTTCTTTGGATGCCTTGTTCACTGATCATTTCTGCCAATCCCTATTTCTTTCTGTTCAAAAAGTGTTAAAATGCTAGGAAATTTTCACCATTAAAATGTATCATTCTTTACATGAACACCTTGGGGGTATGGAGTGGCTTAAAATTCCAAACTGCCTGTTTAATGCACAAGTTATACAATGTCAGTCTGTATAAATAGGTTTGGGCAGGAGATAATAAACAAAAGATAAGTTTCTTATTTTCCAGAATGCACAGCAGCTCGAGTGGTTTAACAATGATGCCAGTACTGATTTGCTGCAGTTAGATTCTTACCAGGTTTAGGACAGGAGATAATACACATAAATTTATTATTTTCCAGAATGGTCAGCAGCTTGAGTGGTTTAACAATGATGCTAGCACCAATTTGCTGCAGTAAGATTCTCTGCTTTGTGCTTGGTATGGTCTGCATGTGAATGTATTTATTTGTTTTACCATCTCCAATATGTCTTTGTTCTGAGAATGTATGTTGGATTTTCTTCTTCTTATTGTTTATTTCTCTTCTGAAAACAGAAAAGGCAGTCTCAAATTTTGAGAAACTTGGTCTTTTTGTTTCCCTTGTTTGTGGCTTTCAGCCATTGTTATTTGCATATCATGTTCCAGTGCAAAATAGTACAACGTTAGTACCACAACCGTCTTCTTTGAATTGTGGATAGTGTTTTGTTTATAGCTTGAAGTTCTTATGTATTGTTTCTAGCAGGCCCCTCATTTGAGATTAATGCTGCAGATTGCTTTGTGATGGAAACAGAGTTCTGGGATCCAACATCCAAAGTGTAGGATATGAAACTGTGTACTTCAGTTATTTAATAGAATTTGAGCTTATAGGCCTGTGACTTTTGAGAAGCAAATCACGCTTTTATGTGATGAAATATTGAAATTTTCTTGGAATCAGGGTCCATTCAATATATCTTTTCTTAGTGATTTTAATTTTAAGTCTTGCTTCAGTCATTGCTTACCTATTTATTTTCATCTTGGCAGTGATTTAGAAGTTTATTTACTGAGACTTCATATCTCTTCCCCCCCGTGGACTATGGAGTATGGACACCGAGTGGCCATAGAAACAGGGGAAACGAAAACCCCGATGCTGGATTTTGAACAGAAGTCAAAGGAGGGGTCACTGTATGATAAACTTGAAAAATACTTATTTATACCAAGCATAAATCAAGTTTTGTGGGTGTTGTATCTCTCTTTCTCCGCTTGAATACGAGTGTTAAAGTCAGAACCTTTATTATTATTATGATTATTATTATTATTATTATTATTATTTTTTCATTTTGGAAATCTTTGGATTGCCAAAATTAGTATCTGCCACTGATCTTGTAACCAAAGGCAATTCCATTCAAACCCATTCCACACTTTTAGCAAGAAACAGTAGGTAAAAAGACATAAAAGGAACAAAAATGTTAGAAACCTCAATCATCATGAGATAAAATTTACAAAAACCAGACCACATTAATCTAGCGGTAAGGGACGAAAGGAAAACCTTTCATCTTTATTCCCTTCTTTGGGAGCTAAACTAAGATTAAGAAGGGATATCAGTTCAATCTTTCACCTTAGATTCGTAATACATCTTAAAAGCTTTGGGTAGATAAACAGGCAACAAGAACCCAAAGAGATTGAAGCACCAAAACGCCATATTAGCCACAGCAAGGACTCTTCCAACGTACAGCCTCCTAGCAGATCCTGCATAATAGTGATCCACCTTTGAAAACTCAGACCTCAGCCAGTCCACGAGGGTAAAAATCCTCCGCGTATTGTAAAACACCGGAACATAAACACGAACCGGAATTGAAAACCTGCCAGAGAAGGCCACTCCTTCCATGAAAACTTGACTAGCCAGAAGAAAAACATGCGGTGCTGCTGCCTTTATGCCTTCTTTATCACCCTCAAAAATCCCTTCAAAGATATAAGCCACAGGGAAATAGAGGCCGATGATAGCACCGATGGTGACATACAAGCGAAGAATCTTGTTTCTTGGATCAAAAACCAAGGAATCTTTTGGAGGAATTTTCCGAGGGAAGGCAACTTTTAAAAGCAAGTACATGTAGATGACAGAAAAAAATACAAAAGCCAAGTCTTCAGGGCTCACCATGCCACTTGCAGCGGTGATGATCATAACAGCAAGACAATTGAGTTGTCGTAGCGTGAGAAAGCGTGTCTTGGATGGATTCGCTGGGTTTGGAACGGGTTTAAGAGGATTGGGGTGGGAGTTTTCATGGCCCTGCACTTCTTCATTTGGCAGGCTAATGTCATTGCAGGTTGTACCAACCCCTCCTGACATTTTCTCTTCGTTTTCTGAGTTTTGCGGGACTTGGTCGTATTCTCACTTTTGATGAATAACACAAAAGAACTTACTTCCTTTTTTCTAGGGAATACTGTAGCAAACGAAGGTAAAATAGATGTCAAAACACAGGAAGGGAGTTGTGTAGAGGAGGGGAGATAAGATTGAGCTTGAGGTGAATGGTGTGGACAGGTGGCAATTGGAGAGGAGTTTAAGGTGGAGAGAAAAAATAAACGTGGCTTGGAAAGAGAGATGGAAGTAAAGAGGGGTTGCGTCCTTTGTGGAGTGTGTGGTATTGATCTTGGTTTGGCGGTCGATAATTTATACATTTCCTATTTCTGGAGTCTTATACATTGGTTAACTATCCAAGAGGGCTTTGAAATATTATTAAAAGAATCCTCAAGTCTTATATATTGGACAACTGTCCATTTTTGTGAGTTTGTTCGGCTTTGATATGTGAAAATTTTGGGGTTATTTTTTAGGTTAGATTTTTATTTGAGAGGGTATATTACTGTTTATGTAAGCTATACGGAGTATCTTTTCTTTTTATTTTTGTTTTTTTTAACTTTTATTTTTGTAAATCTATAATTTATAATTTATAATCTATATATCAAAAGTATTTTTAAAAAATTAGTTGCTTGACACTTGTTAATATTTTAAATTTATTATCTTACTCATTAATAAACACTAAAAATCAACAAGAAAATAAAAATAAAGAATTTAGATTTAAAAATTTTTAAAAAATATTTTGATTTAAAAAATAAAAAAAAATCAGACAAAAATATATGAAATCATAAAACAATAGGAAACTTCCGTCGACCAATGACCGATGGGGTTGATGGTGGTGACATTGAATTTTTTTTTTTTTATATAAAAATTGAAATTTTTAGTTAAAAAAAATAGAATAAGGTAAAAGAGAATGTGAAAAAATGAGTTCACAACACAGATGGTGATCAAATACGATGACTTTTTAAACCGTTGGTCAGATGCCACGTCTTTTATAAATTCTAGAGAAAAGAGCGATTAGAAGAGAAAATAAGGAAAAATGTAAAACTAAGCTAATTTAATATATATATATATATATATATATATTACATTGAAAAGGTAAATAAGACAAAAAAGGTGGGTAACTTAGTTACTTTACCTAGATTTATCATGAGTTTCTCTGCCCAATAAAATGATATTTTATAATTAAAATAATAAAAGTAATTCTATATTAAATAATAAAATGATATTCTTGATTAGATTTGAGTTTTGACGTACAAATTTAACCAATAAATAATTTGTCTTGAAATGTGGGTAGAAAAAAATAAAGGAAATAAATTCTTATCCAAGTATGATTTTTTTTTATTTTTCCCGATTGATAAGTGCTCAATTTTTTTTTTTAAAAAAAAGAGAATTAGATCATTTAAAATATATAATTTTTAATTTTAATTTTATTTTATGATTATTTATTATGTTTCATTGGATCTTATATTTTAAATTAAAATTTTATTAGATTTACTAAATAAAAGTGGAAATTAACAAAAAAGAATAACAATAATAAAATTATTGCTGAAAACTTCTCAATAATAAAATTTTTTTAAAAATTTATTGGGACATTTTTTAAAAAGAAATTAAAATGAGAAAAAATAGGATTGGAAGAGTCCTAAAAATTGTTCTAACACATTAGTCAATTTTAAAATATTAATAAAAAAATATATAGAAAAAATAAAAATATTAAATATTAAATAAGATGAAATATACAAAAAAAAAATAAAAGGACAATGATGCAAATGACATGAAATCATTTTAAAAAATGCAAATGACAATTTTTTTTAAAATAAAATTTCTTTAGTTAAAAGATATTTAAAAATTTTTGTTAGAGCGAATTTAAAATATTTTATTTTTGTTAAAAAAATCAACAAATATCAATGTACAAAATAAAGAGATAATAAAAAATAAATACAAATTATAAAAATAGTGTATTTAAATTTCAAATACTAATTATGATTATTATATTTTATTTAATATTATATTACTTTTAATTAATTGTTGCTATATAAAGAAATTAATTCCGTGCGAAGCAGGACTTCTACACTAGTTGATGATTAAATGTGGCACCTTTCGATTTTGATTCGGTGTTTCTGCTCGTACAATGTACCATGTTTAAGTTGTGACAGTAGTGGCAGGTGTCCGCAGGCTAGGGAGCAACCAAAGCACCAGGGATTGACACTGCAAATTTCAGTCGATTTTTTTTCTTTCTTTTTTTTCCATTTAACCTAACAGATTAAAGTTTAAAAAAAAATTGTGAAAAAATCAAAATCCAATCAAATTTATTTTTGAAAACTATTCGAAGAAAAAAGAACGAATACGTGATTTGAATAATTTAAAAGAATTATCCTCGTTTTATAACTATAATTTAAGACTCCAGCCCGTGGATTAATTAGGATTAAATGAAACATATTAATAAAAATTAATTCTTCTAAAAAGAATAACATTCTTAATAATTAGTAAAACAGAATTGGAGTCCATGAATCATTAGTCTAGATAACAGTCTTTATAATTTCAAAAGCACGATTGGGCCTTTGGCAGAACCAATACGTTCCACGTAAGATTAAAAAAAATGAAGCAAAAATAACAAATTTGCAAAGATCCAAACGTTAGAAAGCTCAATATATCACAAGTTGCTTCTCCTAAAGCTGCTTTTCGGTTACTTTTTGCAGGAAGACGGGGGAAAACTCATTGTAAAATGTGCAAAAGATAGAAGTAAAAGAGAACAAACAATGAACTTCCACTTCGACTCCAAAAGACCTTAAGAACCCCCAATTTATTAAAACAAAAAGTTAGACAATTAAGCCAAAAAAATTAGCAGAACAAAATAAAAAAATCTTAAGACTAGTCAAACTTCTATACCACCTTAAGAAAAAGGGACGGAATGATAAAAATATTTTCCGGCAAAACCTTTCTTCAATTTTCCCACAGAAGACCAGTGGTAAAACTGGAACCTATGCTAAGAATATAATGACGATCCTCTAGCCTGTGCATATCTCAAGAATAAATCTTCCCATATCTCTCCTACACTTAGGTGGCAGATCTTTGTTTAGGAATGTACTTTATTTTTGCACTCTTTTCAGGCCTCGTCCTGAACTTGCCTTTGGCAGCCCCACCGGTAGAAGCCTCAAAAGCACCCACCTTAACCATCCATTTTTCTGATGAATCAGTTTCAACCTCTGAGCACCCTGGAGGCTCAAGATTTGGGAAGAGAATCAATGTCACATGTTCCCCTGCGATAGCCTCCATCCACCCTACAAAGCCGATCAGAGAGTTTATCAGAGACAAGTTAATTCGGTAAAAATGGATCCACAGCAATAGAGCTAATACATATATATCAAACATCCTAACTTACTCTGAGCAAGAAAGGCCTTGGCAGCATGGCCGTCAAACTGCAATCTTCCTGGTTGCACACTTTCGTCAAGTGTTGAAAGATTCATACTTACTACACCATCACTACCATCTGTTGCATATGACCTTAGACAGCTTTCATTGGAGGAGGGCCGGATTCCATCCTTTTCAGCAATCACTTCTAGTTCAAATTCTCCAACACCATTTTGGACTGGCAGTGAACTTTTGCTTTCATGTACATTCACCGGCCTCCAAAACTTAATGGTTGATCGGTGAACAGGATCAAGTTTGCTGAACTTCTCCTGAACATTTTTATTCTTTTGTATTTGACACTCTGCCAGGCACCTGTCGTGGGCTTCAGCTAGATTGTTTCCCTCATGCTGGCTAAAATTTCCAAGTGTGACAGATATAGAGCCAATTAGAACCTCATGGTTCTTATTTTGATCCAGTTCATTTGCAGCTTGTTTCCCTGCTCTAATTTTCAAACTCTCTGCGTCATTAACTGCTTTAGGTTTCCGGCTCCACATTTTATTACTATTACCCATTGCAGCAACCCTTTCCCTGTTTGTTCCATGTTTATTCATGCCTCCAAGCTTAAATCCATAAGAATTCTTACTGACACAGAAACCATTAAGCGCCCCTCGCTGTGATTTAGGTGGAGTCTGCCATTGAGCAACTACTCGCTGACGTCCACCAACTTGCTCCATTCGTCCTTCAACACTCTGACTAGTTCCTGGATCGCAATATCCATTGCTAAACCCCATCTGAATTTCATAATCTACATCCTCCTCAAGGTTGGAAAAATGAATGGGTTCTAAAGATGGGAGAACTTGATCTGTTGATATGACTGGATTTTGTCCATCAGAATCAAAAGCGGTTAAAAGGGAGGATGTTTCATCAAGAATGCTAACCTCCAATGATTCATCCATATCCTGCTTACCTTCTTCCATCTCCCAGTGTCTTTGTTCTTTTGCTTTCTGCTCCTTCTGCCTAAGCTTCTTCTGCCTCTTTCTCTCAAGAAGCTCAACTTGCCTACAGTGGAGTATCAGGAAATAAATCAGCTAGTAAAATTTTCTTTGGTTTTGCCTTCTATAAGATGTTGAAGAACTGTTTCTGAAGAACCAAATGCAAGTCATTAATCAATAAACTAAACTTATGAGTTAGGACCTATCTATTACCACTGCCAAAACCTATCACATGAGTAGGATGTACCTAGGAACTAAAATGAGTAGGATGTACCTAGGAACTAAAATGCCCAAGTAAGGCCAAACTTTATAAAACTAGAATTGCATGACAAATGCTAACATTTTCCCTTTCCAATGCATGTTTTCTAAAGGTGTCGATTGTTGACATAGAAAAATGGTTTATGCAATTTTAATTTTTCATCCAGCACTTTTCCACCTTCAGATTATAATGATTCATTTCTTTTCAAGAAATACAAAATTATTTTATACCAGTACCTTCTTCCCCTTTTTTTTTCCTTTTGTATGAGTTGGGAAGGAAAAGTTTTCTGCATACATCTTCTGGAAGAAAAAGTAATTACATCACAAGCTGGGGTTTACTCTAAAGCTCACGGAAAAGAAGAAATTAGTCACTATGCTTTTCTGATCATTTTCCTCCTACTCCCTAGACATTACTCAAAGACAATTCATAGAGAATTACTTTCCCTTATGCTAGTCTGATGAGTTTTCACATAATGAGAGGAACTTTTGGAGAAAAAGGGGAAGGATATGATTTGAAAATGGTCCAACCTATTTGCAAAAGTCAAATATGAAAATTTTAAGAATAACTTTGTTAGACATGGAGAATCAGAGTTATGCACCTCTTCTGGGCAGCTTCTTCCTCTTCCACTAGCAACTTCTGGCACCTCAAAGCTTCAGCATCCTTATCTGCAAGCCATGCTTTAACCTGAACATAAAACAAAGACTAATTTGATCATGGAATGATAAAGGGAAAAATATACAAAGTTGACAAATTGATGTGCACACCTATCCTGCTATCCTATTGCTTGTCCCAATGTTAGGGATTTAGTATAATACTTGCCCACCAAATTATGTATAAGTGTGTGCATGAAAACTTTAAGTAGATCAACCCTAAGAACGGAAAAGAAAAGGGTACCAATTTCTGTTCCATCAAGAAGCTGGTACAAGCAACCAAGTTTTTGGTTTCAAGAACAATCTTTCCTGCTTCCCCGTCAAAAATGTATTTTTGCATTGAGACAGCTGTGCCACAAAGGAAAGTCCTTTCACTTGCATCATCTAGGATACTAAATAATTCTTGTGAAGATATTGGAAACCTTGAAGGGCTGGCTTGGACAAGGTCCTGCAAAGAATTAGGATATATCACAAGACTAGGATAAGAATGTATTACCATCTATAACACAACATTCAATGAACAAGAAAATATGTTCCTTACCAGAAGACCAGAACCTGCCTTCAAGCAAACTTGTGGCAAAGCAGAAAACCCTGGTCTCTTTACAAGTGTTGTCAATGATTTTATAACTGAAGATCCCGGAACTTCCTAGAAGGTATAGTTAGCAAGGAATCAATTGTTGAGGAGGAGACAAGAACAAACAAAATCAATAATCCATGCAATATGTGCATTATATCCTAGTGAGAAATAACCATTTGCATACAAGATAATGCTACAAAAGTAACAAGCACAATATGTAAACCAGATCAGGATGTCATTTGAATATTACTAAATGATGTAACAAGGATTAAGAAGGCGAGTAACATTAAACAATTACCTCCAATGATACATCCTTGAATGATATGACTTCCTTCGCCTCATCCTCTGACAGCTGTAAATAATATAAATGAGAATAACAAGAAAAGAGAAAGAGGAGAACCTAAAATGAATAAGCAAGAGAGGAAAGGGGGAAGAGAGATAAATAAATACCTTGTCCCAAAATGCCGCTAATAGGTCCCTGTTTTTAGCAGAATCCTACAATACATAGAACAACAAAGTTTAGAGGAGTCCTAAGAGATGTACAAAAAAATCAAAAGTAGCCAAGGAAAGACAAATCTCAAATTCCAAGCGGTTAGGACCTTAAAGAAGATCAGAAGAAAAAGAAATTGCGGGAGAAATTCTAAAAAAAAAAAATCCAACATAACCAACTAATCATGTTTTGAAGACAGTGAGTAAACCTTATCAAGTTTTTTCAATCTGTGGTGCACACGTATATGCCTTCTATGGTTAATAGGTGAACAAAATTCTCGCGTACACTTATCACATTTTTGCATCTGCACCTTCAGAGGAGTCAATAAAGGCCAGCCAGGGATATCTGTCAGAGATATAAGCAAGAAAATCAAGATATAATGTAGCATTAAATAGTATTTTCCTGGACAACGGTTTGAACCATCAAATGATTTTTAAGTACCTTGTAGATCTAATGCATGGAGCAATTGAATCCATTGGACTGGGCTGTCGCCGGCCCTCGAGAAGGAAAGGAAAGGTTCTTTTCCAATAGCCTGTCTGATGAAAGTGTCCGAAGAATCATTTGGCTCTTCCGATTTCATTACATCTGCAGAATTGGCAACCTTGAGTTTTGCAACTGGCATTTATACACACAAACAGAGCACAACCACTAACTCAAAGATACCACTGCAACTAAAAGGGGGTAAAGAGAAGAAATTAAGATCCTTAAAACAGTTTACATTACATAACTTACTCGTTATTGAATCACACTACTAGACAATGATTCAGGAAAAAATTCTACTTCAATCAATCTATTTAATAGCCAGCAAACGACTTAGATTGAAGGATGGTTTAATAACCGGATAATAGTACCACTCATTATCCAAAAAGGGAGATTTTACTCAGCATCTAGGTCATTTTACTGAATCTGGAACAATGAATAATGTTTTAAATTGATGCTACCCTACAAACCACCAGTCTACCTGGGGAAAAAAGATCTAAATATCATCATATCATCATGTGGCTCTCTATTGGACATCAATAGGTGTTCACACATTGATGCAACCAAAGATCCTGAAGGATCAAAATAATAGAGTTATATGCATCTGCCTGCTTCAAAAATCTTCAAAATAACAATTCAAGATGCGTCATCGATCATTATCTCACTCCAAAAATACTCAATATACATGTAAGTGCAGCGTGCTGTCATGATAAACCTAGAGGCAAATGCAATAACTTTATGGCCATGCTTACTATTTCTGAAATGTAAACCAAATGCTAAGATCAAATATAGAAATATCCTAGCTAAATTAAATTCATACAGAGAGAGTATCTATTCAATAGAACATTGAGGACTGAGGACTTCTGATTGTAACATGCACATCCAAATCTAAACCAAGCACCGCTACTGTCCAATAAAAAAGCGGACAACTTATGCCACCAATGCCAGCAAGCAAAAATTTCTACAACTAAAATACCAGCCATTTAGAAAAATAATTCATTAATCAATCCAACTACTCTCGTCCTATAATTCATTAATGGATCCGACTACTCTCGTCCTATAGAATATATTTTGCAGCAAAATATATTGGTAAGTTAACCTAAAAATAACATTAAAATCCATATGCATGTAGCTAATATGTAAATTTTAATTACAAGAAAAGATTAACCAAATCAAGACTCAATAACAATGATAATCAGAGATCGTAGAAGAACAGAGTCTTCTCAACTCTGTCTACATAAACAAAAATTTAACTTTTCGAACCTTCATTTCTCCATTAGCAGAAAAAGTAAACGCATTTTTGTTAAAATTTCTTCTACTGAGCCAAGCTATAACCATTTAACTTAGTTTTGGACATTTTTTATTCTTCACAGAACGTAAAATTCAAATTTCGACTTTCTAGTTCCATTTTTATCACAGCTTCCTAAATTCCATATGAAAAATAATAAATAAATAAAACAAAACAAACAAACAAAAAAAGCATTAGGGCTTCGAGACACGTGATCTACGATCAAGGCATGTTATTGAATGTAAAAACAAAAATAATATATAAGAAAGAGAAGGTGAAGTGATCGATTAACGTACCAATGAATGAGTAAGAGAGAGAAAGAGAGAGATCGGTTTGAGGAGTGCAAGAATCTTAAGCGATTGCAAGGATTTAGAGTCAAGGTGCAAGGGCCGGGGAGTGTTTGGCGGGACGGAAAACCAACGAGAAAAAAGCAAGGAAGTGACCGGCCGAGAAAATATTGAGGAAGAAAAAAAGAGCTTCCAGGGAGCGAATTACAAGAGAAATATGTGTAAAGGTAGAAACCGTAGCCTTCTACAGAAGGAAAATATTAAAATAATATAAAAAGTCGGAAAATTGAAAGTAAAAGTGATGACGCAAATGATTTTGACGTGGGAGATTTTCGTCGCAACGCGATATTGAGGGACGCGAACTTTGAAACGAAGCAGTCCAATGGCAAAGGCCCAAAACCTTACTCTTATTCCCTCTTTACAAAGAAGGGCCCCAAATCTACAATCTTGGCTATTGGCCTCTTCAGTCCAATTGCAAAGGCCCAAATGCTCTGCATAGTAATAGCCGTCATTATAAGGTTTTGCATGGTAATATTAACATTAATAACCATCACTTCATATAATATCGAGCAAATATATCCCATTCTCAAATGCTCATATGTGATTCGAGATGATGCCAAATTAACAATAGTCAAGTGTTAATAACTCCGATTGTATTGTAAATAAAGCATTTCTTAAATTATTTCCTTTTATACAAATATAAAAATAAAAAATAAATAAAAAAGGCCTATGCATCATTTGGGCAACACTCTAGTGTTACTTCTATATGAAGTTTCACCTGTGACTTTCAAAATAGTCCAACGGCGTTGAAGGTTAATTGGAGCACTCAAGTCCATCCTGTACTTCCCTCAACTGAGTGTCAAAATTGTACAAGCATCCCAGTCCTGGAGAAAACTGAAACATTTCTATGAGGAATAGGTGAAGTGAAACTTTTGATGCAATGACACTGAAATCCCTTGAGCTGTACATGAGACTATGAGTATGCTATACTTTTATTGATTCTGGTGGTTGAATAGGTATGAAGGTGTGACGGATAAGGTCATCGTATGTACAGGAAATGAAAACAAGATTATATATATCACTATTGTTGTTGCCACTCTTGAATTGCCTGATAAAGAGCATAATTAGGGACCAGATTGCAGTGTTCAAGCTTAAGATTTGTCATTGGTGATCTGTCATGGCCACTTTCTAACCATCCTCTAATAGCATCTGCCTCATATGTGAAGCCATCTGCGGCTATGAGTGGATCTTTCATCACGTCCTGCAAATTTAAATACAACCACCATGATAATAAGAAGCACCTTAAAACCTTTTTTTTTAGCCAAAATAAAACTATATTCGCTAGAAAAAGAGAGTAAAGGATCTTTCACACATACTAAACACAAAACTTGATTACATGACCATTAAAATCAATAAAAAGAAAAAAGCTATGTCAACATATTGATTCACATGCTTAAGTCACACAAGGGATTCATTGAATCAAACACCAATTCCTACTACTACTGTTCCTTTATAAGTTTTATTGCAAATTGCAGGCACAAGTTCTACTACAAAGTAACGAAGTTGATCCTGACAACTGAATCAAAAGCACAAAACCATGTTGCCACTCTAATTGGCAATGCGCAAACATGCATACCAAGAAATGTACTTGATTATTACCTGAAAAATTGGGCAGACAAAGTGAGAAGGGATCCGACGAAGCTCCTTAGCTCTCAACAAGCATGATGCTGAGTTGATACATGAGTCCTTCATTGGCCCAAGCACACCCCATATTTCTGACACAAGGTCTGGTCGATTCAATGGCTGCTTGTCACAACACCTTAATGCCAAGTGAGCCAGCAGTTGGGTTTCTACAAATGGCCAGTCCCCAGCTGACCAGTCCAACACAGCGTTAAAGTTTTCTGTCTCTATTGCGCATTTTACATCTTTCAAGATCTGCAAAGCTGGTCTCCCAGTCAAAAGTTGTAACAATATCATCCCAAATGAGTACAAGTCAGATTCTCGAGTGACTTTTCCGTTCTCAAGATACTCTGGATCCATATAAACAGATGCAATCTCAGGGTTAGACTTAATACATGACCAGACAGAATTAGCTGTACTTGCACCATGTGGGATCAAGCGATACATGCCGCTGTCAGTGAGCTTCGACACAAAATTGGCATCAAGAAGGACTTTAGAGGGTTTTAAGTTCCCATGAGGGATACAAGGCTTATTAGAGTGAAGGAAGATAAGGGCAGAGCATATCTCAGAAGCAATGCGAGTTCGAGTTTGCCATGGAAGTGGTGGAGTGTTATTTTTGCAGGCAAGGCGGTCTTCTAGACTGCCATTTCTGAGGTACTCAAAGACAAGTGACCTAGACTCTGGGCAAGTTCCAATTATTGTTATCAGATTTGGATGTCTCAACCGACTTAATATCTCTACCTGAAACCCAACAATCAGAAAATATCTTTAGTTTCAAAGGTAACAGAAATCTAATTTGTCTCAGAAAAAAACATTTTTGAACCATAGAACAGGCAGCTTAAGAACATAATAACATAAGCAGTGCCACATCAAGATGTCAGACTACTTTCAAGAAGAACCCTCAGATTTCTTGGTCAATAAAAAGATCTGGAATCTGATAAGATATACATACAACAATGGATTGCTCTTTCAGAGGTTTTGTTATTCTCACCCTTGATTTTAGTCTGATATGAATGATACAGTCAAAACACATTTTGATGTTAAAGCAGCAAGTCAGTGATCAGTAGTACCATATTTCTATACGATTTACCAAGGTTAACCATAACAAAAACACTTCCATGCGGATGATATAAGTAAGTGAATGACGCCAAAGAGTATTTCCTCCAGGGAAGAAGCTTTAACATTCATGTTCCCCAATATGACAATCCTAGTTTTAAAATCTAAGCCTCTAGTTTATCATATGTATCTTATTTTGATTATTCTAGCTGGAGACTTGAAAAAGAAAAAAACTTGCAAAGCTGTAGAGATGTGAAGATCTTTGGATAACGTTTACCTCCTTCTCAAAATCTAAGAGACTTTGAGAGCCATACGAGGGCAACATTTTTATAGCAACATGCACATGGCGAAGGAGACCCTTATATACACTTCCATATTTTCCTTCTCCAATCTTCCAGGATGGATCAAAGTTGCGAGTGGCATTATTAATCTCCATGAAAGAAAATTCAAGGATTTGTGTCCCTGGAAAGCTTGTATCTTCACCATTTACCAATTGCCTTAAATCTTTCAATAGTCTTATGGCATTTCCATGCTCTATCTGCATGTCATCCCGCTTTTTCTTAAAACTAATCAAAAGTTCCACGGCTGAGATTATCTTCCCCTCCAACTCCTCCACTGTGCATTGGGACTCGGCAATTTGGCTCTCAAGTACTGCCCTCTGGTCTTTAACCATCTGCAGTTCTTTCTTAAATTCATCACGCTGATCCTTCATCTTTTGTACTTCTTGCTTTTCTCTTTCAAGAAATTCCTCCATCTCTTTTCTTCGGCTCATCTCCTTCAGATATAAGCCTTCTAAAGCCTTTGCCTGAAAAGAAAACATGATGAACAGGAATTTGTGGGGGCTAAAAATAAAATAAAAGGTCAATGGATAAGATTAATGAATGTATCGTGGTGCAAACAGTACCATTTACTTCATTTTTAATTAATTTACTCAGGCAAGGTGTTTCAGAAGCTTCATTCAGTTTGAAATCAGAATTAAGGATCTTTTAAACCTAGCAGTAAATAAGGAAAAACAAAAGTGATTTTTCACCTTGCATGTAGCCTCCAAGGCATCATTTTCCTCATTCCATCGCTTCACTGTCTCTGCAAATACTTTCTGCTTTAAGTTATGATCATCCATAGCGGATAGTTCTAGTTGTTGAGCAGTTTCATTAGTCGCTTGTCCTTGATATTCTTCGACCTGAAAATCAGCAAATCATAGTAAAATAATCTGGGTGTTTAGTGTGATAACAATAGCTTCCAGACCAAGAAGAAATGAAGCAGATATATAACAAAATTTTCCAACTGGCAACATTGTTCTTTTCTCTAACGGAGAACTAAATTAATTATTTGTACACAATATGGCTCGATGGAATCCAGGCTCTGGTTCATAAAAGTTTCATGAATTCGATAGTAAAAACCAAGGTCTCTTGGATTTTCTTTTCATTTGTTTTCTAAATGCAAATTCGAACAGGCATGACTTGAACAGCTTACAATCTTGTACCTTAGCAGAAGATAATAAAAATTTATTGGAAATGCTACCAATAAATTAAAACTAATCATCTTCTCTCACCTCATCCATCTGCAACTGGATTGATCCATAAGTGTCAACCATTCTATTGCTAGACAAGTTTGGATGTTCTGAATACCAGGAAATAGGCCTTAATTTTCCTCCCCGTATGTCTGTATCTTCCTCTACATCTGCATAGCTCTACAACAAAGTTATTCCTTGGGGAAAACAACTGCTTGGTACTTTATACATGAAAGTCAAAGCCAAAGATCTTTCTAATCAAATGAGATCATGATCTGGGGCCACTAAGCTTACCTAGAGATCTCATCCTAAGTACAGATTCTGACAGCAAGAGCTTCGATTGCTCTGTTCTTTGGGGTGAATTCAGTGGTGGCGTAGGAGTTGCAATCTCTCTATTAGATCCATCTTTTCTCTCTATTCTGTTTCACATCAACTCCAAGTAGTAAAAACCATTAAAGTTTTCAGTGCAGGACTATACAAACTCAGAGAACCTGAAAATGCTAATCCAGTAGGTATAAAGCACGCCTAACACCAATGGTCAACCTAATTTATTCTAAGACACATAGCTAAAAGCTAAATTCCCATGAAGTAGTTGATGCAGAGAGGTGAAATTGAGATAGTAAGAAGGGAAAATATATCTTGTTAATTAACGAGGCCAGAGTTAAAATTTGACATTGCTGATCCAGTGGACCACAGATGCAGTGAAGGAGGACCCCAAGTTTCTTCCAACATAAAAGAATGTCAACCAACTAATAATTCTTATGATGTCAAGCATTACCTAGTATAGATGAGGCAACCCTTGCAAGTAAACCAGATATGACAAGAAACTGGTGCTTTTTGGCATACAAAGATTGCTTTCTTGGACTTTAGTTCTACTAGTTTCCTGCAATCTCAAACACAAATGACTGAATTCAGAAATTGAGTACCAAACAAACAAAAGTGCAAGGAGATTTTAAACTGGAGGCTCATAACACCACCAAAACCAGATAGCTAGGTTATGTTAAGAAGATTTCATAATACCAATAAACATTCTTGATGATGATACTTAGGTATAACAGAAGCGTCAATCAAATCTCCATAAGCCTAAAAGTTGCACCATGATGATATTGAATGACAATTGGATTATGATACAAGATTCATACTTTGAATAATATTTATCAGCTGCTGCCCCCATCACAAGCCATCTAATACTATGCAGTGCTATAATTTCTACAATCCCCTTTTCAACACTGTCCATCTCTATCCATACCGTATCTGCCTGTACCTGTACATCATTATGTCATTAGCTAACAATAACATCAAATTAATAGCATCGCCCTGTCCTCAGAAAGAGCGCCAGTTGGTAGAAAGGAAATTGTTTAAACAGCAAAACAATTGGATAAATTTTAACTTGTGTCATTCTTCCTCAGAATAAAAGCAACTCAAGAGTAGCGTAATGTTAGTCATATCAGTGATTGAATAAAATTGGAAAATAATGAAAAAATAATACCCCTGCATGGTGAAGAATAAGAAGATATTCGTCTAAGCGTTCTTGCATTTTTTGTCTTTCAAGTTTCTGGAATGCCTCAACTGCCTTCTGTTTCAACTTATTACGCGCAAGCTTTCCATCCGCTGTTAAAATTACCAAATTAAAGATATAAGAATAATCTTAAAACTTGTATGATATGGTTAAAGCAATCAAGCTACATATATGCACAATAATCAATAGCCATTAAGATAAAATTATGAGCATCCACTAAAGCGCAATATAAATTAGAATTTCTGATCAATAATTCCAAAATCTTTCTACTTTCAACCAAATCCACTATACCCTTAAATCAAATACCAAATACAAACAGTTTACTCTTCCACTCTATTTGTCCATATTGATATTAATTTACAGGATTCAATATCAGAAAGCAACCATTCCTTTTTTTTTAGGTGGGGTACATTATAAAATCCAATCCTTGTTCATTTCTCTATCTCGATTGTTGAATTCTATACTATATCAGCTCATGAATTTTTATTGAAGAAAAAGAAGTAAAAAATAATAATAATAATAATAATAATTATTATTATTCAATTTTCCAATAAGCTATAATAAAACAGGAACAAACAAACAATTACTCTCTTTTCTTTAACGTATTATTTCTTTAAAAAAAAAGGAACAAGCGTAACGGGAAAACAACAAAAACAACTTCCAAATTTCTTCTTTCCTTCCTTCAACTTTCTCAGCAACCAAACAGATTTCAACAACCACTAACAAACTCCAAAAAATTAAAATTCAACAAGTTCAAAAAACTCACTCAAGGCAAGTACGTGAGTAGGTTGGTGAACGTGAAGCACGCATATCCTTTTCCCGGGAAAATTGTGAACCGCCCAAAAAAGCGTCGTTTTGCTCTTCTCCACACTCTTCCCCACCGCAACGAATACAGTTACCTCACCATTGTATTCTAGCTCGCGTTCAATCTCTTCCACCAGACTCCCCATCAATCCTCAGATTCTTCTTCTTCTTCTTCTTTTTTCTTCTAAGAACATATGGTTCTATGGAAATCAGGATTAGAACCACCTTTAAATTGCCAAATTGACTCGGTGAGTTAGTCAAGGACCGAGTTGAAAAAGTTGGCCTTTTCTTCTTTTCAGCGTCAGATTTAGGACTTAGGTCTAACCTACCTTTTGAAAAAACAAAGAAACAGAGAGTTGCTTGAAACTAACGATGAGTTTGAAACTGCATATTAAAAAGTCTAGAGAGCTTGAATGGAAGCAAAAACAGATGACAGCGAAGCGCACAAAAGGCCAAATGACAAGTGTGAAATAGAGAAAGCGCATAATAAAATCGACAGCAAGTTGGCGTTATATTCCCTTATTTTTTTAATTTAATTTTATAATAATTCATGCTAATGGAATAATTATTAGATTACTTTTTTTTTTCTATTTAAATAGACTACCCGTAAAGTTCTTTGCACCTGGCTTTACTTTGAATCGTCATGATTTTAATACTTTCTAAAACTTTAGATTTGGCCTTTGCTCTTTTATGTTGCTTTCTAATTTGATAAAAAAAAAATACTGACAATAATATTGTTTGAGTTTTGCCTAAATAATTTTTTTTAAATCTTATTCGGTATGGATTTTGATTTTAATATAATTATTTTTAATAAAAAATTTTATAAATTTTGTTTAAATAATTTCTTTTAAATATTTTTCTTCTAATTTATTTTCAAAAATCTATTTCAAAAATTCAAAAATTTTCCCCTCTTTATGTTGATAATAGAGATCCATTTTTTACTACAATTTTTAATAGAAATAAAATTTTTACTAGAAATGGATGCTTGATGTTCCAATTAAATTTATTCATGAACTAAATCTAGATGAATTTCAATTTCAATTTCAATTTCATTACATTTCTAGTTTTGAAAGTTCACTTTTTAATCACTCAATTATCCAAACAATTTTAGCTATTTACCATTTATATTTCATATTTTTTTCTTTTATCACCTAATTATAACATATATTAAATAGATACATCTTTTTTATATAATTTTAGGTTAAATTTACGTATAGTTACATAAATTAGTTATGATCTAAGTACTCTATTCAGTATACTTACTCAGATTAGCATAAATTTATGTGTTTTTCAGTCCTTCTAGACGATGACTTGTAATTAATTGCAGAAAATATCAGCAGACCGGATTCCATGCTATTTTCAGCTATCCACCGTTCTTGCTTTCATACATCAAATCATTTTTTTTTTCTAATGAATAATTGAAAAGCACATATCCTAATATTTTTTTGGTGCGGTGGAGGTGAAGGGCCCGCGCAATTAGCCAGCAACAACAGGGGTGACTCAGCCCATTACGTTCGCCAGTAAAATAGTTGAAAGCCCTGTCCAGTCGGTGGGGAAGGGTGGATACAGAGTATTCTCTCCTGTTTGAAGCTCCATTTGGCAATCCAATCTGCTGCGGAATTCTTCTGTCTTGAAATATGATTAAGTGACCAGTGCCAATTCCTGCTAAGGATCTCTTTTATTGCACAAACAATGGTGGGGGGGGGGGGGGGTGCAGGGGATGGGTGAGAGAGACACCATTTTTGGCAGCCAAGATAGTATAATTCGTGGAATCGGATTCAATTTCAATAAAATCCATTCCTTGCTGACAGGCATAGCTGACTCCGAAACAAAGCGCCCACATTTCAGCGACATCAATGCTAGAGCGTCCAAGTTGGCAGCAAAATCTAACAATTCAGTTGCCACCCTAGTCTCGAAACAGCCCTCCCGGTGCTGAGATATTCCTTGACTGGTCCCAACTGCCATCAGTGTTTAATTTCTTCCAGTGTAGGGCAGGCTTATCCCAACTTACGAATATTTTCGATCTCAAGGTAATGGGTTCACTCTTCTCTCGTATGATTTGCCATTTATTCATGGTCTCCCCAATATATTCAAGCTTTTTTATTGAGCGGGACAATGCAACGAGAGAAAACATCATTCCTTCATTTCCATACTGACCACAGCGCATTTGCGAAAAGACTTGGCCAACACCAGTCACCAATTCTGATGGCTTTATAATTAGCTAGATTGAGTGGCATCCATTCCACCAGGTTGTTCGCCCAAAAGTTGATTTGTTGTTCAGGGATAAGGAAAAGAGTCCATACACTTGCTGTACATAGGCAGTCTCTTACAATTTGCGGTGTTGTTTCCTGAGAATTTCCACATGCCTTGCAGCTTGTGTCGTCAGTAAGTTTTCTAACTTTCTTGTAGGCATTGGAAAGAATCCTGTCGTTTAGTACCAGCGATAAGAATGTCTGCACCTTCGGTTGGATCTTAAGTTTCCATACGAATGTGGCACTTGAAGCATGAACTGAGTCCTCGTCAGCAATACTCCTGTAGACAGATTTTGTTGTGAACGTATATACCAGACGGGGTTAGACCCCATATTCTTCTGTCAGGCAAATTGATAATAGGCTTGATGGGAATGCTCACGATGGTGTTTAACAATTTCCTGAGGGAGTTAGTCTCTCAATTTATCCTCATTGCACACATTCTCAATTTGTTCCATGTCTGTATTCAAGGCAAGTGCTAGAGACCCAGCAAGTGGTTGATCATTTGTACACTATTTACCATGCCAAAAGCTTATATTTCTACCATTTCCAACTCTCCATTTAAGTCCATTTTCAAGGATAGATTTCCTTCTAGAATGCTACGCCAAGTATAAGAAATGTTGCCAGTCCTGGAGGAGAAGTGAAAATCTCTATCCCTAAGATATTTGTTAATTAAGTGACTGTTGCCAAAATCCTTGTTCTTCCACGAATCTCCAACCCATCTTGGCTGGGAAAGCCAGATTCATATGTCTGGAGTTCTTCAATCCAAGTCCCCCTCGATCTCCGGGTTTGCAAACAGTATCCCAGTTCATTAAGTGAATTCTCCTTTTAGCCGTGGAGCTACCCCATAGAAAGTTTCTGTTAAGTTTGTCAATTTGGTCGCACACAGTCAATGGGATCTTAGTAGTTTGCATGGTATAGTTTGGAATGGGAGAAGATGCAGATTGGGTGAGGGTGGATCTTCCCGCAAGTGAGACTTGATTAATTTTCCCGCAAGTCTGGCCTGAACTTTTTCAACAAGTGCCAGAATGTCTTCTTAGTCCTGGGATATTTACACCGACCGCTCAGGTCCCAATTAAATGAACAGAAAAGTTCAAATTTCCAACAGACAACATCCTACCACATATCATGTGATGTAATGTAACAATGAAAATATAGTTTACATTCGCTTCAAATTTTAAAATGGAAAATATCATAAAAAAAACTCAAAATTTATTTATATTTTATTTTTATCAATACATTTTAAAAAAGTGAGTATGAAAAAAAAATTCAATTCAATTATTTACAAAAATGTATTAATCAATAAATTAGATGCATTTTTATTTACGCCTTAACATTTCAAAATTAACTTGTTAAAACTTAAAAATTAATTAATTTTAGACTTATATGATAGTATAACCTAATCAAATTGAAGTTACGATCTTTTTAGTTTGCCCTGAAATTCAATCTTATTAATTCCTTTTACTTTTTAATTAATTTTTCAACTTATAATATAAACTTTAACTTTTTATTTATTAGGTCAATTATATATATATGAACATAAAAGCATCAAAAAAATTAAAAAGTCGACATTTTATTATTGACCACATGATTATTGGTTGCATTACACTAATTTGTTATCAGTTATTGCTTAGCATTATTAATTAATGTTAAATATAACATCATATTTACGTTTTAGTCCCCGTCTATATATTCCCCTAGCCCACCTGACTTTCTTCCGTAGTCCGTTTGACTGGTAGCTTTAAAAAAACTCCTTTCCCTCCCTTACTCCATCTCCTTTCTCTCTATAGCCAGAGTCCTAAATCATTCTATACTCTATGGACCATGGAAACCACAGAAGATCCCTCGTCGGAAATCCCATTCAACGGTCCAGATTCTTCCATCGTTCTACCAAACTCCGATCATCATCTCCTTGCCCAACTTGAATCTATCCGCCAATCCTACCATGCTCTCCAATCAAAATCTTCATCCATGGAGGAGAATCTGCGTCTCCTCCAGCCCCAAAGAGACGAAGCAATTGATCAAAGCACCAAGTTAATGGAAAAGGTCCACGACTTGTCCCTCGAGCGGGACTTTCTCCGTCACCAAATCGAGGAATTCGAAGTAACTTTAAAAGAAAACGAAGAAGGTTTCGCGAAAAAGATCGATGAGGAATCAAAGGCAAAATTAGAACTCGAGAAAGAGCTGGAGGTTTCCAGAGGGAGAATCAAAGAGTTAGAATCCGGAAGGAAGGCTAGAAATGAGGTAATTGAGAAAAGCTCGGATTCAATCCGGTCAGTGAAGGACATTTTGGTCAAATTTATCGAAACTTTGGATGATGAAAAGGAAGTGATCGAGAATGTTGGTAGCGAAAGCGAGAAATTGGAATTAGAAGAGGAAGAATTGAGGATTTTTCCTACAGAAATTACCACGGTTTTGAAACTTGCGGGTGAAGCTAACTCAAAACTAAATGAGTTCAAGGAAGGAAGAAAGAAGGAGAAAAGAGAACTGGAGAACAGCGTGGTGAGTTTAACGGAGGAGAATCGCGATATCAATAGCCTGTTGAGGATTGCTTTGGTAGAGAAAGAGGCAGTGGAGAGGAATTTGAATAAGTTAAAAGGGAACAATGAGCAAAAGAGAGTGGCATTGTTGCAGATTGCTGAGAGGGGGTTGCAGAGAGTCGGTTTTGGGTTTATGATGGGAAGTGGAACTAATGAACAAGCGATGGAGAGTTCAGGAGCTATTACTACTACTACTACTGCTGCTGCTGCTGCTAGTACGACGGGGAGTAAATCGGATAGCAGTGAGTGTGAAGAGGAGGATGTTAGCCTGGTATGTTCAGGTTCACTTCTTCTTTTGCTTGAATTTTGAACTAGATTATCTTTGTTTCTTGTTTGCATCCACATATTAGCTTCATATGGATGCTTCAATTTTGTCGTTCAATTGGGTATCAATTGTGCTCTACCTAAACTGCATGTTGTTTAAGATCCCTTAACTAGTTTTTTTAGCTTGAATGCTTAATTTACATGTTTGTTCAAACTTACACGGGTGATGATACACACTGTTCACTAAAGGCTTTAGTGATAGTTGGAAATCCTTGCTGGTACGCAGAGCTTCATAATGTGGTCGATCAGTTTATACATCTGTACTAAACGTTGATGAATGTGCAAAACACAACGTGTCTTGCTTACATCCTAACTTTGTCTTCTACAGGCCTCGATGATGGAGAGGATAATGAAGAATTTAAGACTTGAAATTTCTCAATTACGAAGATCTTTGGACGAATCTAGGTATTTCATTAGTGCATTTCTGCTACTGCAATTCCTACATAGTATTTTGCTATTTGATGGCCATGGAGACATCCTTTGATTGCACTTGTAGTATATAGCTTTAACAGAGAGTGTATGAAACAGAGATAAAAGATTGATCAATATTATAACTCCTCTGGAAGATGCAAAGATTATGAATCTATGCTCTCCTGTTCTTAACTGTGTCAAATTTTTCTGCCAAATGGTTTGTGGTTATTGATTGTTGTTGCTATGCCAGGTCAGACACTGAGAGACTGCAGAGTCTTACAGAGAAACAAGCTCAAAAAATTGAAGAAAACACACTGTACATTAAAGAATTGGAAGACAGGGAGAGGATTTTAGCTCAAAATGTTAGTATCTGTCTTTTTTTGAGAAATCGAATGAACAGCCTTTCTGCATCTCTTGAAAGTGTTCTGTTATTTTCACTTCTAACCTCGTTTTTGTTCTTCATCTTCTCGTTTTTATTTTTAAACTCTCTAAGGTTGAGGATCTCCTGATGGAAATAAAAGAAACTGAAGCAGAGGTTGCTAGATGGAGGGAAGCATGTGAGTTGGAAGTAGAAGCTGGAAAAAAAGAGGTTGAAGAACGTGACAAAGTGGTACAAGCTTTATTCTGTCAATAGGAACCATCCTTGACCTACTCTTATACCCCATCAAGCTTGTGTGCACTGTGAATGAATGATAATCTTTACTAATTGGTATCTTAAATATATTTGTACAATCACATCACATTTAATGGGAATCGATTGAGATAAAATTTCAGATTACTTGAAGTAGAATGTTCCATGTAATGTTATATCTCCATAGTTGTCACGACATTGCATTTGTTTACTGAGCCTAGAGATCTTAGTTGGCTGTGGTATCTAAATACTTAGATCCAAAAATCTGACTTCTGTTGCACCATATCTCAAATTATGTAAATGTTAATGTAGTGCTTTTGATTCCATTAGCTGCAGGAACACATTTTAGTCCACGAGTAGTCTGAAATCCTGATGCATTTCCTTTCAATTAGGTTGTCATTTTGAAGCAAGAGTTGGAGAAAACAAAGGCAACTCTGGAAATATCCAATGGCAAGCTAAAGATGAAAGAAGAACTTGCGGCTGCTGCTATGGCTGCCCAGGCAGCTGCAGAGAGATCTCTGCAGCTGGCTGACAGCAGGGCTGCAGGACTTCGTGAGCGAATTGAGGAGATGACAAAACAATTAGAAGAAGCAGAAAGCAGAGAGAGGAATCGACGTAAGGTGAGGCACATATGTTGGCCATGGCATGCCTTGAAAATGACTATCGCTACCAACACAAATAATAGAGTCCAGGATGTCAAACGAATGCTACCAGAAATGCAGGCCTTGCTTCCTCATAACATGTGATGTAGAGTTGTAGATGTACCATATACGAACTCTTCTCTTGAAGTCAAATGATTTACTTGTGATTTTTTTTTTATATAATTTCATTGTGGTTTAAAAAAAATTGAAATTCCATCAGTCTGCACTCTGTTAAACATCTAACTCCAATGTTAAACAATTCTGTGTAGTACAGCATTTTCAAGAAAGAAATCTAGAAGAAGAATCTCTGAAAACAATACATTTGGCAACTTCATGTTGCCTGTAGCAAGCTAACATATTTTCTCCTCTGATACAGATTCTTCAACATCTATCCTCTTTGAGAAGCTAATTGAAGAGCCCTCCAATTTCTTTTCTCATCATTCCTTTGATCTGAAGAAATGAAACAACCAAATTATAAATTCAAAGCACTGAGCGATAAACATCTAAAGCCACCTCATAACTTATAATATTGTAAAAACAAAGATACCTGCTTTGCTGAGAGTCCAATTTCCTTCAAATCATCAAGCTGTAAAAACAACTTTAGCTATTAGTCTAAGATCTGCCAAAGATAGTAAATACGTTGCAAAGCAGCTACTTGGAATATAAAAGATAACCGAAAGCCAGTCGATAAACTACTTAATAATATGGAAATTCTCTCCATGCCATTGATGGTGCTTACATTCTTAAAAGGTTCTGGCGATTCTTCACGAAGTTCAAGAATGTAAGTAGCTCTCTTCTCTCCAATTCCCTGAATAAAGACATATTATTTAGTTCACCTGTTATGACTTATGACAATAGGAAATCATACTGAGATTGTTATTTACATGCTTCTCACCTTTAATCTTTTTAAGTCTTCTCTGTTAGTAGGAAAACGAGGAAAAAAAAGAACATTAGTCCATCAATAGTATATATGAAGTTGAAGATGAAAGCCATAATGACTACTGCAAGGTCAAGATTCTGATGAAGGAAAAGAAAAATAAAGTTTCACAGATGCAAGGGTAAGGGAAAAAGCTTTACATGTATCATCCAATTCTACAACTCATGCATTTGCCTAGTTATTTATCTTGTTAGAATTGCATTTCCCAATATGCTGCTTGGTTATTAAGTACATCTTTCATTTTTCTCTTGTGAAAGGAACGGATTTTTAAATTAGATATCAAACCATTAATGCATCAAAACATGTTATTGTAAGAGTTTCCTTCAAATGGAAGTTCAAAGAATTACTAGTAGCTTGAAAACATGCACTGATTGGAAACACAGTCAGATATAGAAAGAAATTTGTGTCAAACATCTACTTACTTGCTAGCTGTATTTAAGAATCTGATATACTCATCAACAAGAGAGTTCTGCAATATGGAAAAAATGATCAACAAACCAGTCAAGTAATTAAATACAGAGGGAGATTTTAGTATGGTAGATTAGAATCAACCTTCATTTTAGAACTACATGCACTGAATGCTTTCCAAGGGGTGCAATTGACATCTGCCGTTTGCAATTTATCATTAAATGGCATACTGGGTTCAGGAGTTTTTGGCTCTAAAATTTGAGTGGAGACTTGACCATCAAATGAAACATCGGTCTTTGGTGGTGTCTGTACGCATGACGGAGTTGAAGAATAAAGCAATTTCAAATTGTTTGACAATTCATGTAATCGTGCACTGATTGGTGGTGATTCATTCTCGTTGACTGGGAAAAAGTTGTTCTCCTTATCCTTGGTTTGATCTGTTATAAAAAAAATAGAACAGCTCATTTATATTACATGTAGTATCTTGTCTACTACATCGGTTTTTCAATTTGACATGCCGCATACCTGCTTCAACAAAATAAAGTACTTTTGCATTGCTATTGATAGTTGGAGTAGCTTCATCATGATTATCCTCATGAGTCACAACAACCTTAAAAAGTAAATAGCAACTTCAATAAATTGAGCTCCTCACGTATATAAACACAAAGAGCAGGTAAATCACCTTTTCTGGCATCTTGGTTTCTTCTGTACTAAAAGCCTTAACTGGCATGTCAATTTCTTCTGCACTAAAGGCTTGCAATGGGGAAGATTCCTTGAAAAGGGAAAAAATGAAACCATTAAACATGAAAAATTAAAAGAATTTAAGTGGCATTGCTATTGAAATACAGCAGATATTATTGGACTATTGTACAATCATTACTGACTTCTTCCATTCTAAAATAGATGATATTTCTTCGGAGCCATCAGTGATGATGTGCAAGAAACAAGATTGGACCCTAGTAACAGTTTTGAACATTAAAGTCTAACAAACTAAAAGAGAGAGGGAGCATATCTCCCACAATAATTGTACTACAATTAACCAATCAGATTTTAGAGTTATGTAAAGTCTACCAAAATATTATATGGAGTCCATTCTTATAAGTGGTGGACCCTCACATAATTCTTGATTGTGATTGAACAATTATAGAATTTTTGTGAAAAGAATTGTAGCTGAAATGCTCCCGAGAGAGAGGGTTTAAAAAAGAGTTTACCTCTACAAGCGGTATTATTGCTTCTGAAATACCTGAAACGTTCTTTTCCTGTAGAAAATGATGGCAACTTCCCAATTATAAAAATTTCAGAAACTGATTTATAGTCTAAGATACATGTTCATTATTTACCAGAAATAATAGTACAATATCATCCTGTGCAAGGGAAAAAAACAAGAATAGTACGATACCACAACAAGTTTAACAAAAAAAGTTACCTCTTCCTGTATGGTATTTTCAATGGTTGAGACAATTTCTAATGAGAAGCTTTTCTGCACTAACATGTAGGAGTCGTATTATAGGATGAAACCATAATTCTTTTCATCATACTCAATGTATTATTTTCTTTAACTTTATGCAAATAGTTAAAACATTTCATTTATTCATACAAACTCATGAGCAAATAAAAACTGGATACCTCCTGAGATGCCTTCTTAGATTTGGTTGACTGACAAGCTTCATCAAAAAGTTTCCTTCGAGTTTAAAAGGAAAAAAAAATTATGGAACATTTAAATTACCATACGGAAAGAGCAATAACAATGATGAAAATGTTATATAGCTTGGCATTAATAGAAGCCATCACCAAGTACCTTCCTTTGATTGCCGAAGCCTTAACATTGGCTTTGCTGTCAGGAAATTGCACTCGTGTGCCAATCTGTTTTGCCACGGGGGCAGAAACGCTCCCAGGTATACGGCTTTTGCATGAAGAAAGCATCATTGGTCTGACCATGCTTTTGGTTTTCTTAGTGGAATTGGGTATAATCCTGTTGGTGCCTTTACAAGAACGAGAAGCTAAATTTGCCATGCACAAGGAATCTTGGCAAAAAGATGAATTCTACACTCAAATAAGTTAAACATCAACGTCAACTGAAATCAAACTTTGAAAAAAAAAAATCAAAAAATTCTTATGGGAAATCTGAGACCAAAAACCTCACCAAGCAAGTGACCATCAAAATCTTGTTTGTCCCTCCCAAGGAGTCGCGTAACATTCGAGTTAGCATACTTTCACGATAGGGTACATGACTTTCATTGGCATTTAAAGCATAAACGACTTTCTGTAAGGCGTATATGGACTTATTAATTTTATTATTCTCCAGGAAATTAGCACCATCAGCGCTTCTCCTTCTGGAATCCTCATAGCCTGGTAAATGCAAAAACAGCTTGGGGTAAAAATGGATGTTTTTTCAGCCATAACAGAAAAATACCGAAACAAAACAATTGACCATAATTAAAAATTGAAACCTGCCAAGTCAACAAAGTTCATCTTCCCAAGAGGAAGAGCATCCAAATTGTTGCCACGAAATACGTGAATGATTAAGCCTTTGTGGCTTCTATAATGATTTTCCACTATCTTCTGAGGTTGTTTATGTGAATTCAGACCGGAAAGATATAGTTTCTGAAATTCTTGAATAGACTTCACAGGAATCTATAAAAAGAAAAACGAATCAAATCAATCAAAGAAACAAAAGGCCAGCTAAACACACTAAAGAAGCTTGTATTTTTAAACGAAATAGATTTAGACTTAGGGACTTTGTGTATTAGTGTGATATAAAATACTGAAATTTGAATACAGTGTTTTACACTGAAAATTATGTGTCAATCAATACAAAAACATAAAATACATTATTTTAATTTTGTTAAACCTTTATATAATTATTATTAAAATTTTAAGCCATGTTACTTTCCTATTTTCATACCATGTTTGTATCTTGTCTACATGTCTTTTTAGATTGCCAGGTCTAGATAGATTATAACTTGCCTGAGAAAGTCCTTTAAGTTGAACTTTGCCACGAGCCTCCCATACCAAAACTTCATGCCTTTCTGGATCTAAAACATCATAAGCATGGTCTCTCGAAATCTCATAACATGATATGGTAATTAACTTGCCAGTTTCCTCTCCCACAGAAAGGATTTCAGTCATGGCTAGAAGAGCTAAACCTGGTTCCTCCTCCGAACCCTTCAAAAAATTAAAATTTCTCCTCTTAATAATTACATTACACCTTTATTTTCTCAGGAAAAAAAAAATTCTATGAACCATTCAAGAGTTAAACTTAAATCCTAAAGAGAGAGAGAAAGATTTAACTGACCTGTATTAGAAAAGTCTTCCCGCTGCCTCTTGCGCCATAAGCAATGACAGTGGCATTATGACCAATAAAAACATCTTCAATCAGTGGCTTTACTTCTCTTGAAAAAATCAAAGCATTTCCCTCGTTTCGATCATAGCAATAATCCAATTCATATGACTCTTTACGACTGCAAATAATTTTTTGATTAAAAACAAAAGGTAAATAAGCTTTCTTTTCTACATTTCTTGAAAACAAGAAAGATAAATTAAAATAAATTTGTTTTTTATTACCTTGCGGATTGGTCTCCAAAAGAGACGGCGACGGTTTCAGAGTCATCTCCCTTAGGTTTGTGAACCGAAATCCAATTTCTGGAAGCTGCGTTGGCGGACTCCGGTTCCAGATCTTTGAACCCTTTGATTTTTGCTATCACTCGAGCCTTTCGAACCTGATTCGGCCCCATAACTGAAGATTTTCTTCCTCGCTGAAATTCCTTTTGTCTTTCCGAATTCGAATTCAATAACTGAAATCTAGAGTCAAATTTGTTTATTGAATTATTGAAAATTGTAGGGTTAAAGGGATGAAGTAGCCGTTACGTTTGATTTGGTTTTCAAATTTGGTTTTTCTGGCGCTCTTCTTATTCTTGGCTTTCCATGTACGCTTTCCTTATTGTTTAAACGATGCGTTGTGTCCTACTTTAAAGGAGTCAGGTATACGTTGTCGTTTAGCATCTGAAAATAGAAAAGACAAAAGGACTGTCTTTACCCTTTTCTCTCTTACCTTTTTTTTTTCATTTTTCTTTTCCATATTTTTCCTTTCCGCAGCATTCTTAGCGTCCAAACAAGAGATTTTGAGATGGACGAGAAAGGAGAGATTAATGGGGTGAAGAAGGTACAGTCGCCATGCGACGTTGAGGCTTTGAAGAAGTGTTTGGAAGAAAACAAAGGGGACTACGTGAAATGTCAATCTCAGGTAGAAGCTTTCAAGTCCTCTTGTTCTTTGAAGAAACCAGAGACTTCTGCGGATTCTACAAATACCACCCGAAGGATTTGATTTCTGATCTCATCAGAGGGGAATCCCATGATTTTGACTGTAACCCATTTCCATAATTGCTTTATAGACTTCTCTTTTCAGCTTTCCTGCTCTCATCTTGAGCTGTAGTTTTGCTCTGTAAGTCAAAAAATTTTGGAACTGGCCAATAATCTAGTTTGATACCGTCAGCCAAACTGATAAAATTTGCAATAAGAATCATTCTATTTGATTACGAGTTCCGATGCTTGCTTATTTGCTCATTTTTTTTCAAATTATTGAAGTGCTAGTGCGCAAGTTTGATTATGAAGATGAACCCTAAAATGATTTGGAATTAGTTTGTAAATCTTTCTAGTCGAGAGAAATAATAGTTCCTTAAAATTGATCAACTCTCTATTTTGAAGCAATCGAAATGATCCGGAGACAGATTACAAGTAATTACTAAGAAAAACTACATATACTGGTAATTATTAGAACAATAGAATCCAATCATATGTGAGTTTCCTTTTCAGCAAGCATTACAACTCTTCCTACATGTACCGTAGTAATCAGGAGAACCAACCATGAAAACAGGATTCCTCTGGCATTCCCCAAGAGCAGCCCACCGAGGACAACTAGCATCTTCATCGATACATTCATCTCCATCAGATTGAAATGAGACCTTTTCTCCATCAACAGCCCTGAGGTAGAAGAATTTGGTGGCGCACCACATTTCTCCTTCCAGAACAGGGCATCTGGCGTGTAAACTTCTAGCGTCAGGAGATGCATTGAGGCGAGTAGTGAAAAACAGAAGGGCATTTCCCTTAACAGGTTTTAGGATATTGCTGGTCTTTGTACAATCTGACCACATCTTGCTCTTTGGCTGCAACAGTCAGAAATCCATTTATTAAATACAGATAAATTTGAGCTCTGAATGTTAGACAAAGGTTTAAGATAGTTTCTCTCTCACCTCTGCGCGGGGGAAAAGAATCTCACCACCCATAGTAACATTTGAAAGATACAAAACCACAGTTGCCATCAAAGATTCGCTTAAAGCCAGTGTGGATTTATTGCCAAAATAATCCAAGTTTTGTTCAGTCTCCTCAAGTCCATAGCGCCAAACATCTAGAGGCTTAGCATTCTCTGAAGCACAATGAACATCAAGTTACAGTGAAATGGAAAGGTCCTTTATGAGAAAGACTGTCATTTAGGGAATATGAGGAACAGAGATGGTCAAGGATACCTTTAGGAAGGAATGTCCAAGCTGAAATTCTTTCCTCAATCATTGCAAGAACTCTATCCTAGAATGTACAAGCATATTTCAAAGTTATTTAATCATTCAGGAATCATGCTGCAGAACATCAATGCACTTTATTTACTTTTATCTTTTTTAATGACATTTAGCCAACTTCATTGAGTCAGTGTATAAGGCTTTTCAACCAAGAATCAACCGAACATTTCCAACTATTTTAAAGCTAGTTTACAAAAGATTTTAAAGTTCACTAATATTGGAATTTAAACACAACAGCTGAACGGCATATAGGGCTATATGAGTGTGGAAAGCAATACAAGGAAGAAAGTTATATCACTCTACCTGACATTCTAGAGGCTTAGCATTCTCTTAAGCACAATGAACATCAAGTTACAGTGAAATGAAAAGGAACTTTATAAGAAAGACTGTCGTTTAGGGAATATGAGGAACAGGATGGTCAAGGATACCTTTAGGAAGGAATATCCAAGCTGAAATTCTTTCCTCAATCATTGCAAGAACTCTATCCTAGAATGTACAAGTATATTTCAAAGTTATTTAATCATTCAGGAACCATGCTGCAGAACATCAATGCACTTTATTTACTTTTATCTTTTTAAGAGACATTTAGTCAGCTTCATTGAGTCAGTGTATAAGGCTTCAACCAACTAAATCAGCTTAGCATTCTCTTAAGCACAATGAACATCAAGTTACAGTGAAATGAAAAGGTCCTTTATGAGAACGACTGTCGTTTAGGGAATATGAGGAACAGGGATGGTCAAGGATACCTTTAGGAAGGAACGTCCAAGCTGAAATTCTTTCCTCAATCATTGCAAGAACTCTATCCTCGAATGTACAGGTATATTTCAAAGTTATTTAATCATTCAGGAATCATGCTGCAGAACATCAATGCACTTTATTTACTTTTATCTTGTTTAGTGACATTTAGTCAACTTCACTGTGTCAGTGTAGAAGGCTTCAACCAACTAAATCAACCGATCATTTCCAACTATTTTAAAGCTAGTTTACAAAAGATTTTAAAGTTCACTAATATTGGAATTTAAACACAACAGCTGAATGGCATATGGGGCTATATGAGTGTGAAAAGCAATACAAGGAAGAAAGTTATATCACTCTACCTGACATTCTATATCCAAATCAAGATGAAATGGGATGTAATAGCACAGTCATAGTTGGAAACTAAAGATAATTGGTAGAGGTTTTATGTTGAGTTCTCTTTCTACCTTTTCTGGTAGCAATATATGTACTAGTAGAGGATGATTTTAATTGTGAGATATTTGCAATACACCAAAAAGTCAGTAGATTGAGATAGATTTCCAAGCGAAAGCAAGGAGGAGAATGAAATACCAAGATTGGCTACATAATGGCTTAAACATTATTGAAGAGATATTACTAGCAAACTGCCTTACCATAAGCCTAACCGTCAACTTCAGATGCAAGAAAACAAATGTCAAGCATGAAATGTGTTCCTTGAGTTATGCAACAATTTATCATCAAACCATTAATTCAATAGGTTGTCAATAAGTAACACAACAGAGTATGTAGAAATTGCTAGCTTAGAAAAAAAACAGAACTCACTTCGGTATTCAGCAACGTTTCTGAACTTGTAAGCTGCCTATTTGTCCCTACACTAAGTTGATCATCATTGATCCTCAGAATTCCATCTTTTGCTCCATGACCCTAAGTCCCAGAAAAAGTATTTTAAACCAGTCTAGGCATATTCAATAGTAATATTGGACACAGTGGGGCAGAAATATACCAAAGAAATCAGGTGGTCACACTCCTCATCTGATAGAAAGCCACTATAGTGAAAGACCCTATTGGAAGTAATATAATGTCAGACTTTTAAAAGACAATTTTAAACATGCCAATGAAAGTACAAATTTCAACAAGCATATTTGCATAAACTACAGGTGTTTTTCTTCCAAAAGAATTAATTGAGAATGTCATAATTAAAGTTCATGTAAAACTTAATGCAATGCCATTGAAGAAATAGCCTCTTTGACTCTATGGATGGAAAAGATATCTTGTGAAAACAAACAACTATTTTGTCTCAATGGGATCGCATGAGCAGGCAAACAAGAAGTCCATCACTACCTGACCTTGGCCGCCATAAAAGTTGTATAACTCGTGATGGGTCAATTGTGTTGGATTGAACCGAATGCCCCAATTCCCGGTGAACCTCCTTGTCCCTCAAGTCCTTCCGGCTACTCATGCAAGACAATACCAAATGGAAAAGGTTATAAAAGAAGGTTATCATAAAGAAGACGGCCCTTCCATCGGCTGAAGTAACTAAACATATTCTTAGAAAATAGTTCAAGATCATGAAGAATACATCATCATCCAAATAATTCAGAATCTATAGAACGCATGCTTACAATAGGTATATATAAAATACTTAATCATGGCACACAAATTTGTCTTCTTTTTGTTTAACGATAATCATTCAACAAAATCGTACTATAAACTAAAATCGTCATATCCACAAAATTTATTAAAAAATTATCCACGATAAACTTCCAATATATAATCACGAATGCATGACAATAAAAGATTTTAACAAAAACCCGGATGAAGAACACCATGTAATTGATCAATCCAGTACAGGAAATTGATTGATTGCCTCATTCATTCAAAATTAAGGCAAACATTTTTATATGGATAAATTTCCGCTACCCATTTTCAAAATAAACAAGTATAGATTGAAAAAAATGAGATCGGGTTTCCTTTACCTTTCAGCAGAGAAGTTGGAGAGAGAACAGGTAAAAAGCATAAGTAGAAAAATTGAAGAAAGGAAATCCATGAGTGGATGCAACAGCGATTGTTAGAGACCAACAGGAAACTGAAGTTTGCAGCTCAGTTCAAATCCAAATGGGATTTCCAGGAAAACAGAGAGCCGAACATCCCATGCGATTTTAGAGCTCTGTTTTTAGCTTCGTTTTTACCCGTCGATAATGAATTGAGTAGGTCCTAAATAGTACCTTGTTTTGGGCAGTCAGTACTATCCACCCTACCCGAGAGCCCAAGAGAGGACAGGACAGATTTTATCTTTTTGAGTAGGACTATTTGCATCCTCAAATACTATCAACTCACTTCACAAAATTAATCAAATAAAAAATTATTTAAATATTCATTAATTATTATTATTTTTTTATCTTTTACATCTGTTATCGTGTGTTATCGAAAATAAATTTTTATAAATTTTTTAATGTACAAAAAATACATTTGCAAAAATTTTTTAATTATATCATAAATTTGTTTTCAGAAAACATTATAATTATTTAAAAATACATTTTTAGAAATAATTTTTTACTTCAATTTTTTTATTGTTATTTCAAAACAGATTTGTAATAATTTTTTAAAAATATACTATGTTTAATTTCGATAATAAAAATCTCTAATTTTTTAACTACTATTCATTCAATAATATTTAAAATATTTATTAATTTTAACAATCGTGCATTTGAAAAGAAAAATTAATTTTAAAAAACATTCATGTAAGTGATTATTGCATCATGTGTGATGAGACACTCACGCTCTATTGCATATAGTGCAACAATTAATTTGATTTAGCATTTTTTCATACTTAACAATTTCTCTCAAATGCACATCTGTAAAAATTATAAATTGTTATAAACGTTATTGAACGAATAGTGCCTATAAGTCAAAAGATTAGATGTTTCTATTGACGAATTTGTCAGTCTATTAATGATATAATAAGATTAATTTTTGTGCATTGAAAAATTATTTTGTTTTTATTGGTAGCAGAAGTTTATCGTATATTAAAAAATTATTTTCAAAATTTTTCAAAATATTTTGAAACTAAATATTCGAAAATCATTGAAAATTTTTAAAAATATATTTTTTAAAAATTCTCAAAAGTTTTTGAAATTGGATTTTCAAAAAGAGATTTCAAAAATGAATTTTCAATGCGTTGAAAAAATTTTCAGATATTTATTTTCGAAAACCTTCAATGCATTTCAAAAATTCATTTTTGGAAGAATCGAATTTTCATCTCAAATTGTATCCCTAGCTTAAAATCTTAAATTTTTGAAAACTAAACACAAAATTAAACAAAAAACAAACAAACAACTTACCTATGATTTTAAGCTATCTAACATTAAAATCAAGGTTAGGGCTTGATTGAGGTTAAATCCCTAAAGGGTTTAAGGTTTCAGTGAAAAATAAGTAGTGATGGCAAAGAGTCTAGTCGAAGCGGGTTTTTGCTCGCTCCAAACCCGATTCAATTTTACAATCATAAAATTTATATCCGATTCAACTCGAATTTTTTTTATTTTTTAATATTTGAACCCGATCCGACCTAAAATTAATAAAATATTATTTTTTATAATATAAAATATTATTTTTTAAATATAAATATATAATTATATAAAAAATTAAAAATTAAAAAATAATTTTTAATATAATATCGGGTCGGATTTACCTGAAATCCGAACCCAACCCGACATCGATTTTTTTTTAGTAATACCTGATCCGAAATTCGATTTAAAAAAAAAATCGATCCTATGAAGTCGGGTTAAGTCGAAACCCGTCGAGTTCGGATCAGACTGCCAACCCTAAGAATAAAAGAGAAAGGCGTGAAGTGTTTAATTTTTTAAGAAATTAATATTTAAGTTTGGGATGCAAAGAGAATAAAAGATGGGTGTTAACAGTAATGAGGTGTAAGTGAGAAAATAAGGGTATAAAAAGTCCGTTTTTATCTTCTTTTTAAAGTAACAAATAAAGTTTTTTTTTATTCGTAATTTACCCTTTCCTTAAAACCTTTTATTCTATTATTTATCTGATTGAAAAAAATATATTATGCATAAACTCTTTCAAATTCATAATTTTCAAGTATCGACTCTTATGAGATACCAATTAATTCAAAAACTAATCGACAAATAATAAATCAAGATACTTCAAATTCATAATCTCCAAGAATCGAGCTACCAATTAATTCAAAAAATAATTGACAAATAATAAATCAAGATAATATCAGAGTTTGCCACTTTAACTTGATACTACTATTTTTTATTATAATTTTATAATTATCAAATCTATTAAATCACATTATAAGTATTTCATAGATTTCATATAAAATTTTAATAAATTTTACATAATTTAAAATTATAATTAATTAATTATACTATAATAATTATACATGAAATGCTTTATCTTTGATATATATTTTTTATAACAATTGAGTAGATTTGATAATTTTAAATATGATATGATGATATTATACGAATAAAAATATAAAAATAATTTAATTTAAAATTTTAACAAAAATTATAAATAAATTTAATAAAATCAAATAAATATATTTTATATTTTTGTGTTGAAACAAACTGCGACATGCAATTTTAATGTAAAAAACGAAATAAATATACAAATTTTTAATATTTTATACAATGGGAATACATAAATTGAATGTTCTGCATATTGTAGTAGGTTATTTTCCAATTGACCTGTGTTAAGCTCTCAGGTGAAAATTGTTATAGGAAGGAAATGATGAGTACAAATGAATCAATGAATGCTGTTTATCACAAACATAATGTTTGATCTTCTATCCATGTTATCCCTGAAATTATATCATCAATCATCCCTACGGGATTTCTTGAGCACCATGTGCCCAGATTCATCTTTCTCAAAAAGACGTTCGATCAATTCTTTCCAGCTTTCTTTGTTCCTGGTTTTCCCCGATGATCCAACAGATGACTGAACACTAGATTTATGGGAGTTTTCCCCATCCTCCGACTCATCAAAAGTTCCATATTGTGAAGGTGAATAAGCATGAGGCACTGACAATGTAACAGCCCTTTGGAGTGCGGCTTTGTACTCTTCACTGTGTTCCCTAGCCAAAGTCTCCTGCCGCTCCATTCTCTGTTTTGCTGGGATCTCCATGATCCGATCTTTCTCCAGCATTAACTACAGCAAAATTGAGAGACAACGGTGTGGAGGTTTAATTTCAAAAAGTAGTTTGGAGTACAAATTGCATAGGAAACCAATCAGCAGTGAGAGTCTCACATGATGTGTATTAGGAAAACTCTTGCCTAAATATTCTTTAAACCATCTACAACACTATATATGGATTTATTTCATCAACTGGCTGCTGGCTTAAACCATTACCATGGAAATAAAGTAGCTTTAAACTTACATCTATAGCTCTCTGTGCTTCTCTCTCTATCCATATTATAGCATGGTCTGAGGTGGCATTACAAGAGAGAACAATGTGCTCAAACCTCCCATCCACCGGCACTGCTGTCCTCACAACTGGGGGAAATCTTCCTAATCTGCAAGAGTGATGTTTAACGGACAGTCCGTCAAGAGGTCGAAATTTGTTATGCATTGTGGTGAATCTTTTTATTATGAAGCCCTGCTGTGTTATTTATTTTTAATTTAAGAACACCTAAGATACCAGATAGAAACATTAGACTTGAGGCCTGTCCATATTTCTCTATGCTAGATTATGACCACTACACCAAATGCAACAGAATTTAGACACCTGCCCAACATACAAGCCTGTACTAAATTCCAACCTTGCAAGGCATTCTCAACAATGACAGCACTTCAGTTAAGTAATAAATAACCAAACTCGGTAAGCAATAAGCAAATATATAGGAGAGAGCTATGCTCGTTATGCCTCCTTATACCTGAAAGGCTTTCGCTCAACAATGTGATAGAGGCGACCAGGTGCATACAGCCTCCTTGGATCTTTAAGCATCTTCTCCTCTGGTATACAAGTGTCCCTCATGCATCTCAGACATAGTAGGCATGGCAAACTGTTTAAATGGTGAAAGCAAAAATTTGTCAATAGATTAAAAATAACATCAAAAGTAAGCATATTTTGACTTGCAGGAATACTGGATCTATAACTTTCTTTTTCCTTTTTTGTGTTTTTCATGTGCCAATATCTGTTGTTTATTGGCAGAAACCAGAGGACCAGGTGGTACGACTAGCTTTGGAAAGGATGTTAGAACAGACTCCAGAAGCCTACCGGCTGTAAACAGAACTATAATTGAAATGGTGATAAAGACATAGAGTCCAACTATACCAGAAAAGTGACTTGAAAATGTCTTCCAAAGGCGTGGCTGTTCGTGGCAAGAAGTCATCCTAATTCAGAACTAACCACAATTAAATACAAAAGAAAAATAACAATAATAATATAATAACTGATAGATTGAAGATTTAAATTAATAAAAATCAATAAAATGTTGCAAACTTTTGACAGAAATCAATTGCTATGATTCACAAATTTGACATATCACCAACTAGTATAATATCAACCAGGTGCTTTCAACGTTTGGTGCCCCTATCAGTGCAAATGTGATAAGATCTTCTACCATGTACAAAGAACATGCACTTTAAGTTTTGCACAGCTACATGTACTCATATGAAACACACATTGCTATAAAGCAAAACACAATTCCTTTCAGCATCTATGCCACTGTATGAGACATCGTCACATCTCAAAATGCACATTAGAGTTTCAATATCCATTGGACTACTCCAAGTTCTATTTTTCCTTTTTTTTGGTTCCCTTTCATTACTGTCTCTCAAATCTTGCTCTCGAAGGTAAATGTCAAGCACCTAACCTCCAAGGACAAGAGGAGAGCAAGTTACAGCAGGTTCTACTTACAGCAAGATTTCACTATGATGATTGATCTTCGAGTCACCTCCTAAATATTCCACTTTCAAATGGAGCATTTAAATCTTCTATTACACCTTATGAGAGATTCTGCAGAAGATAATTCCTCAAATCCTACAATGCTTCTTATCTCCCATCAGCTAGTTCATGTTCAACAGAAATCACGGATCTTGAGGTACATTTATACTAATCATTCTTCTTCCCTTGAAATTAGAACTGAAGTTAATGACCACCTAAGTCCCTTTCCAAAAATTCCCTCATTATCAAAATTCATAAACAAGTCTTATATAAGCATGAACCTTCCCCACTCATCAAGCTTGTGAAGAATTACAATTGGACATAAACTTTCAAGCGAATGAGGAAGTGGAATATAAAGTAATAAATTGAGCCCATTGTGTTAAAGAACTAATCTCCAGACTACGGCAACCATTCATACCTTTTCTCTCTAATAACATTCTTTTATCTTACTCAGAACAAAGACATCACATGGCTCATATCCCCTCTTTTTTAGTTAAATAATATGTAGTACAACACAATTTAATACTACAAATACTGCAAATAATTACAATTCAGTTGATGGACTTCTGCAGATGCCAGTAACAACATTGTGTTTATATTGGGCCAACTGATAGTATCATTCCTAACACATAATAATGCCAAACAAACAATAAATGAAAAAAAATCAACTTGCCTGAAGAACCACAGAATTGATGACATCTGCATATCTGACAGCTAAATTTAGCGACATGCACCTTGCAGGAGCAATAGCATAGCACCTAATCCTCCTCCTGTCAACATTTCCCAGTTTATCCTGATGCTGAACAACCACTAACGCCAACAAGGCTGCTACACCTGACCCAAGAGAATGTCCCGCAAATGTCAAAGTATAATTTGGATACTTCTCCACTAATTCCTTCAAAACCTCACACTCTGCATCCAAAACCCATCCAGCAGCCTTCAAGAGTCCATTATGAACATAGCCACCATCAAATTTCATTTTCCCCAGCTTATTATCCAAAAGCACTTGGTAGTCACTCTCCTTTGCCAAATTAAGACCTCTAATGGCAAGGACTATATCAGCATGGTCATGATCAAGATATAATATATATGAAGGAGCCCGTCCCTGAGTGTCTTCATAAGTTTTTCTAAGAATCAACCAATCGGGGTTGATCCCATAGCCTCCAGGGGGTTCCCAAAGGGGGTGCCGAAGATCTTCTTCATAAACAGCTAGAATATAGCGGCATAGTCGAGGGACCGGCTCAAATTCTTCAGCAGTCGCAAGGCCCCATGTTTCACTGTCATGGCCGGCAGTATGGAGGCATCTTTTCCATACCCAGCGTGCACATGCCAGACAGTAAACACATTCAAGGAGAGGGAGGCCACATATGACTGACATTGACGCCTACCCTCTATGTATGACAATATAGATCATAAAACATGGATTTTGAATGTAAATGGCTAGAAACAAGGGAAATGGTCTCCTGATGTAGGAAATACCAGAAAGGAACTTAGAATATGGAACTTGATTAATGATTTGAGAATTGGATAAGATACCGAAATTCACATCTACTCAAGCAGCAGTGAATGTAGATTTTGGAGTCAAACCATGCAATTTGAAGAGGAGGAGATATAATTTTTTGAGGTTTTATTATATATATTTCAACTACAAACAAAGTATTCCAATTCAGTAAATGGATTGACATACAATATGTCAATAGACTAAGTGCAAAAAAAAGATTAAAAGTAGAAGAATTTGAACCGAAAAGTAGAATATAATGAATAGGACTCAAGAAAATGATCTCAGCTTCCCCCTATGATGCACTATCAACTGAACATAACAAAAGATATAAGAGTGGATTCCAAAGCAGACAAAACAGGAGCAAGGACAATAAATTGGAATTGCTGTTAACAGCACAAATTGGAGGATCAGTGAGAAGTATGCTTCCACACCATGTGAAGGGTCAAAGACAGCACTCACCAGAGACAAAATATGATGGCTACAGTTGCAACTCCAGGTGGCTTCTTAAATGATAGCTGCAGCAGGAGACCAATCTGGGTCTTTCTACCACTTCAATGTCATAAATGCTACTGATCACAATTTTATCACTAAAATAATCAAAGAAAGATCATACTACAGCTAGAAGAGAAAATAAGAAAGACCCAAGGCACCGGATTTCTGTCTGATCAAGAACAAAAACTTAAAGCAAAAAAGAATAAAAAAAAAAAAGAATTCTTAATCTAGAACAAACGGGATTCCAATATTCTAGTACCGTGAACTTTGATTTTCCTCATATGGAAATCTTCATTGATAAGAAAATGATTAAAGACATGGTCCTTAATTGGTGAAGGGATGTTCTGAGTCTGGGTTAATGCTGAGTTGTTATTACAAGCATTTAAACTGACAGGGAAAGGAAATTAGAACACGACGAGGGCGAAAATTTAGAGGGCTACCGCCTACCGACAAGTCAAAGTCCAGTTTAGAAGTTTGGGTGTAGGAGGAAGAAAGGCATGTGCAATGCCACAGCAGTTAACGTGAAGGGAAGGCTCATCATTTGTCTGTTTTTAACTGGTAGATGGTTAATGTGTAAATAAGTTGAGAGTTGTAGTGGCATATTGTTTTTATCGGACAAATAAATCATTTTTATCATGAGAGCTTCTATATTTTCTGCTAAAAATACTTACTAAAAAAGAAGTAAATTTTTAAATTTTTTAAAAATTACATTTATTATTTTATCTTTAATTTAAGATTTTATGAGATTTTATTTTTTTTAAATTAAAACAGTAAAATCAACTTTTATTTTATTAATTTTAAAATTTATAATTTTTTACAATAATAGTTTTTTATTATAGTAATTAATAAAAATTTTTAATAAAACTATCTTTTTGTAATTTTTTATAAAATTTTTTAAACATTAATTACAGATTTCAAAATCTAATAAGTTATGTAATTTAACATATATATATATATGTGAATCTGATAAATTATTTTACTTATCAGATTTTTATATTCAATAAAATTTATAATTTATCAAATACAAATATTTTAAAAAAATTTAAAAATAAATAATTTTATTTAAAAATAATTTTAAAAAAAATAAAAGAGTGGAGAACAAAAACCTAGTGCAGATAGAGCCTCTCTTCTATCGGTTGCCTAATCATTCATTTGCTGAAACCGTTTACGGCTTAAGTTATAAGAAAGTTTAAAACATTTTCTTCGTATCGATTAAAAAGTAATAATAATAAATTCCAAAACATAGATTTGCTAGTGATGATAACGGATCAAGTAGGATTAATTTTTGTTCGTGTTAAACTTAATTTTATAAAATAAATATTTAAATTTGATATGAGTTGATATTAAAATATTATATATTTATATTTGATTTGATTTGGATATGTATAAAATCATAATTAATTATATTTTAAATAAATTTAATAATTTTAATTTAATATATATTTATAAATATTATTTTTAATATAAATTATATATTAATTATACATAAATATAATATTTTTATTCAATTAATATTTATAATTAAAATATTACATAATAATTTTATTAATATTATATATACATAAATATAAAATTAAATAAATAATAAAATATATTTTTTATAAATATTGGATTGGATCATAATAGATTTATCTAAAATTGACTCCAATTTAATTTTTAAAAAATCTAATAGAACTAAAAACTTGATTTTAAAAAAATCGATGTTATAAAATTGAATTAAATCAAAATTCAAAATATTCGTGTATTATTGTGACCCTAATTTTTACTTTTGATTTCTTTTTTTTTATTTTTTTTTTTTCAAAATTTGAAACAAACTTGATATGATAAGAAAAAAATGGTTGGAAGCCAAATAATGTAATTAGTTTTTTTATTAAGGCAATAGTTGAGATTTAATCTCATTACTATTTGTTTAAAATTTTTAAACAAATTTAAAGAGGAAAATAGCAAAAAAATTTTGTCTAAATAAATCTCTCACCTCTGGTTCTCTCCGAGAGAAATTGAGCGAAAAAGAAATTGGGCCCAAAAATGTGATTTTGGGTCGGATCATGGAAATAATCCATAAATTTTCTCGTCATTTTCTGTTCTTTTCTTTTGTTCTTGTAACCCAAAACCCAGCCATAAGAAGGAAGCCAACTGGCACTCATATATATATATAGATGACGAACCCAAAACCCTAACTCCTTGACACCGCCGAGATCTCCGTCTCCACAGGTAAATCTACATTATTCTCTCTAAGCCCCTTTGTTTCTTCTTTACACTTCTGAATAATGGTCTCTATTTGATTGCTTGGGAAACGAAGTACAAGCTGAAAAGCCAAATCTTTTGTGTCAGATTGCTTTAGTTCTTAGAAAAAAAAATATGAAAGACTAAGCTCAAATATTGAGTAGCTTTAGCTGGTTTCATTGAGTGCACATGATTTAAGTTGTGCTTATTAACTGCTGTGCTTTGATTGGTGGGTTTTTTAGATGAGGTGATATTGGCTGTTCAGATTTTATTTGTACTACAATCTTTGATTTAGCTATGTTATATATGTATATTTAATGTTTGGCTATGCATATACATGTTTTTCTTTTTTTTTCTTAAATTCCATTTTGTAGGCTTATGCTTTAAGTTGTTAAGCCTATTTTTCATTTCACTTGCAGTAAAAATGTCAAGTTATATAACCATAGATCTTGGTCTTCACTCTTGAGATATTTGGAGATTAATATGCACCCGTTTTTTTGTCCTTGATTAGCTGTTGATGCAAATATATATTGTGAATTTTGAGAGGTTTATGAGGAAAAGAACAATGAATTAATGGTTGAGTCCAAAGTTAAAATCATTTAGATATGTACTCCTTTTGGAAGCAGGACTTGAAATCAGAATGATTGGTACTTTTGATTTGAAAGATTACTGAAATGCCGCTCGAATGTTGGGTATTTTTTTTTATTTATATATGTGATTTTGTTGTTACTTAAGCAGACATGGCTACCAAGCAGCCAAATACTGGCCTCTTTGTAGGACTAAACAAGGGTCACGTTGTAACCAAGAAGGAGCTGGCTCCACGTCCCTCTAATAGAAAAGGAGTAAGTGCATCCTATGCTGATTAAGTTTGATGTAGAATAATAGTAATTGATTATAAGTAAATAGTTTTTATTGAAAGAGAAAGGGAAAACTGCATGGGAAAAAAGTAGCACTACCTTTAAATTGCCATATTATATCTGTTCTTATCCTTTGTACTTATCTTTTGGAAGGGCTTGTTTCAGCCTGGTTTTTATAGTTAATTACATATTGTTTTATATTATACTTGGTGTTTTCTTAGTGCAAGTCACAGGCCTGATTTCTATATTTTATTCAGAAAACTAGCAAAAGAGTCCATTTTGTGAGGAACTTGATCAGGGAAGTTGCTGGTTTTGCCCCATATGAGAAGAGGATCACTGAGCTTCTGAAAGTTGGTAAGGACAAGCGAGCTCTCAAGGTAGCTAAAAGAAAGTTGGGAACTCACAAAAGGGCCAAGAAGAAGCGTGAGGAGATGTCTAGCGTTCTCCGCAAGATGAGGTAATATCTTATATCTAAGGACAAGCAATTAATTTTAGTCTTATGTTTTGAGGGGGTATTTGCTATCTGAAAATGGTAATAAATCTTTTCCTTGGTGTAATATCCTTGCAGGGCCCACACTGGAGGTGGAGAAAAGAAGAAGTGAATCATATTTTCTTGATTTGCTCTCTGATGACAAAGTTCGACGCCCCCATTTAGTAGCTCTTAGTGAAGTTTGTTTAGCACATGTTTTTAATATTTTGTTTGAGACGGAGAACTATGCTCTGAAACTTGTCGTACTTGAATTAGAGATGAGAAAATTGGAAGAATTATCATCATTAAAATTTGTGTTTGTTGTTATGTATCATCGTTGCTGCATGTAAGGTTTTGCGTAATTTGTTGCATGGATCTTTTGGCCAAACAGCCGAGCTTGGTTTTCTTAGCCCTAGGCTGTTAGAGTTTATCATTGAGTCGTTGGCAATAGGCGTGCAGTTAAAACTTAAAAGAGGAAAGAATTTATTCTTCCGTCAACAACTCAATTAATGTTCTTCATTAACACATTTGCAAGTTAAATTTTGATAACATTCAATGAAACTGGAACCTTGGGCGGTTAAGGACAGAGAGCAGTAGCAACTTCATTATATATTAGTGCAACTTTCTTTTACACCCATCATTGAATGGATAACATGGTACTTTCTAATGTAAAATGACCACAGATCAGGTGAATTTTAAATACTTTTCAACTGCAAAATTTGTTTATTCCGTGCCCAAGAAAGGGAAAAACGTAAATCACGGGGGAGGGTTATGTTCTGAACCTCTGAGTGAGTTTCTCTACTCCTTCTCGACAGTCTCCTGCCACCCGTTTTGCACCTTCTTTAAGGGATGAACTAAATCCTGTCGTGCTTTGCTGCAACTCTTGTACTGATCCCCTTGCCTTCGACACAGCCCTGTCTTTCAATTCTTCCGCCTTTGCACCTGCCTTGGAGGCCCACTCCTTCAACACCAAAATCAAATACAGGATCCTCTGGACAATCTCATTGATGAACTCTCCGGATCTCCCTTTTACTTCACTCGCTAATGCCTTGAGCTTGCGCACCAAAGTTTCACTCCTGCTTATAGTTTCTTCAACTTCAACTTGCTTCTCTACGTTTACCCACGTAACTCCTGCAACACTCTCTTCACGGAGGTCATTGTCAACAACCACCTTGATGCCATGCTTCTCCCAGCGATCTCTAGCCTCCTCCAGGGCTTTTGCCTCTGCTCTTGCTCTTTTTGCCTCATCCTCAGCCCAAGCCCTGAATTATTAGAAAGTTTTGTAACATAAATAAGGAATAATCAATTTTAAAAATCTAATGAGAACTGCACATTGTAAAACACATCTCTCAGAAAAAACTAAAGCGGTAGATGACAGACAAAATAAAGACAGAAAAACAAAAAGGCCATAATTAAATTTCCAAATGGATATTACACTAACCCAAAAGTATTCATGATTATTCTTCAATAAAAATAGATAAGGAATGCAGGGGAAATATTAATTGGACCACCATATAGGAGAAATATGTTATCCTGCAAATAAAGCATCTAATATATATATATTTGAAGAAATTTCAGTTATTCCCCCCAGTTAGGTTGTTGCAGTATCGATTTTAAAAACTTAATAACAAAGTTCACTTCCTTACCTGGCCATAGATAAGGCTTTTCTCTCCACCTCCAGCTCATGTTGTAGCCTGACAATCTCCTGGCTTTCATCCTCTGTTTCTTTGCGTAGTTTGCAAATCCTTTCCTTCTCATATGATATCTCGACCTTGTTACTCATCAGGCTTTCCAACTGCTCCTCCACTTCACGCCTTAACCTTGAAAGGACTTCCATTTCTGAATCAATAGCAGCACGGTCCTTCATTAAGGCAATATTCTCTTCCTCTCTCTCAGCTCTTAACCTTTCCAGTTCCTGCTTTGCCTCTTGGGCCATTTTTTCCACTGCATCGATCTTTTCCCTTTTCATTGACAGCTCTTTCTCAAAACTAGCATTAACATCTTTCTCAACTTGAGCAACTAAAGCATTATGAGCAGATACTGCATTTTCTGCCATAGATTCTGCTTCGATTCGTGCAAGCTCCTCACTTACTAGGTCAGAAGCTTCACCAGTTGCAAGAGCAACAGCAGCTTGGGCTTTTGTCACAGGCTTATTTGGCTGGAACAGTCTCGTACAACCTTTAGGGATAATGAAAACAACAAAGGCACATCAATCATCAAAATCAAGATGAAATTTGGCGAAAGTAATTATAAATCAACATGACTTACCAAAAGCAAGTGCTATTATTCCTTGTTCTCCAGCAGACAAATCAGCCACAAGTGCAGGCCATGCGTCTGGATTTATCTTATCAATGTCTATAAAACCAGAAATTTGGTAGAGTATCTATACATGACCACAAAGGTAAAATTAATACCGATATACTCACTACTACATGCAACGAAGAAGATTGAAATGGACAAATAAACAAACTCAAACATAGGCAACCTTTCTGTCAGCTTCTGGGAGTTGTCTTTTCTCTAGGGCCATTTTCCAACTTACAAGATCCTGGCGTGATAGAGGACTGGAGCATAAAAATGAGAAAAAAGAGGAAATGAGAAGCCAATCAGAAAGCCAGAAGTAAAGCAGCCTTGTATCCTAAAATAAAGCGAAACTAACTGTTAAAAAAATGCAATGCAATTTTCATTCACTATTTTAGGTTTTATTCAGGCTATGTCAGAGAGTTATACATCAGGCTTTTATGTACATGTTCTATTACAGATAAATTAAAACGAAAATGTGACTTCGAGAAAATTGAGAATTATTTTTTCAATATAGAAAAAGGAGGCCCACCAGATGTTTAGGGCAATAAAATAATGGGAAGATTTGTATTGGAGATGACAATAACCCAGCTAAATAGGAAGACTATATGGCCAGTTCAATGTGTGAACAGTAATAACCTTTCAGGAGAAAAGTAAAATGGGCCAAGATCATCATTAAGCAGATCTTGATTTGAAAGCTTGCTTGAGATAAGTCCAGCCTCTGCTAAGCCTGAATCTCCAACTCCATTAGCAAGAATGATTAGAACAAAAAGAAAGTTACTCTACAAAAATTATGGCCAAGAATATGAAATCCTATTCTCACCTTGAATGGATGAAAAATCAGGGTCTTCAGGTGTGATGTCATCAAATGCAAGTTCAGTAACATTCTCAATATACATTGCAGGATAAACTTTTGACACTGTATTCCTGAGGCAATAAAAAGGCATTGCAAGTATAAACTTTCCTATTTTATATTGCTAATTAGATACTAATTTCCTAATGCCCAAATACTGCCATACATAGGAGTAATAAGAAAGGCACCTATACCTCGAAAGAACACTGCTTGCAGACAATAACCACCGAGCATACTCACGACGTGTACATAGATCGCTAGGTTGAGCATCAGCCTCAATAACCTGGAAAAGATTCAGATATTTGAGCAATAGGTTGCAAGTCCTCATCTTATCTACAGGGGCTTATACTGTAATTGTTCCACCATATCAGCAAGAATGAAATACCTTCAAAACTTGAAGGGCTGCAAGTGCCTGCCCCTGAACCTGATCAACAACTGCAGGAACCAGAACCTTCCCTGGACGCACCTGTAGAGCTGCAGAAACTACAGATGGAGCAGGTATACCAGCAGGGTAGGAGGAACTCCTAGGAATTGGAGGTTCAAAAACTGGTTTGCTATCATTTATCTCTTTATAATCAATTTTGCTTTGCTTATTTGTTAATGGATGCACTGGTGCTGACACAAAGGTTTTTTCAGAAGACTCACTTTCATTTAAGTTGTTCACTTCCAGAGATGAATTCTTTATTTCAACAGAGAACCGCAAACTTTTGCTACTCTCAAGGTTTTCCTCAGTTGGAGATGATTCTATGGTTTCCAGATTGTCTTTGGGTACAGACTGAGGTTCTAAAATTGGTTCTAACTCTGAACTAACTGAGAAGCTCACAATCACTGGCTCATTGGTTGAACTGGAACTATAAGAGGAATCCACTGAGATATTGCAATTCTTTCCTCCTTCTGACCGAAGCTTTCCCTCGTTGATATCATTGTCTAGGTTTATTGGGTCAGACAAGTTAGTATCAATGGTTTCTCTGACATTAATCAATTTGTCTTCAATTTCTAAAGTTGCTTCAGGTGAACCAATATCAAGGTTGCAGTCTGATTCTCTAAGGCTTGGTGCAACAGAAGAGCCATCAACAACTTCAGATTCAGGCAATTTAGGTGATATTGGAGTTATGTCCGTGCCAACTGAAATTCCATCCAAAACTGAAACATTTTGCAAGTCTTCTTGAATTGGAGCAGTGTTAGTGGCACTATTGCCGTTGGATGTGTAACTTTCTACTAAGCAGGTCCCATTATCATTATCAAGTTTATTATCAGTAGAAGTGACATCAAATTCTGAAGGTGATGAAAGATCCTTAGTTATACCTTTCTCGCTTTCATTCTCCTCTACTTTATCACTCTCATTATCAGAGGCCAATGAAATTGAAACTTCCTCTTGAGCTGTTAATGGTTCCATCTGCTGTTTGGGCCCTAAAGTCAACAAATTACAATTTTCTATCACCAGCGTTCGTATCAATATCATTTAAATTAAGTCTAATAAACACAGAAAGCAAAAAAAGTACCAGCATATAAAGAGATAGAAGACCATGATAAAATAGAACGTGATGCAATAAAAAAAGACCACTTACTGGAAGTGCTTCGATTACTTAGTGACATTGTTGCAAAGGAAAGCCCTGCTACCAGAACAAGTCCAGCTGATCCAGCTCCCATAATTCCTGAAAGCAAACTACTTACGGATTGTTATTAGTCCAAAATATGAAGACCAACTATTTTAATTTAAACCCCTTTAAGCATGATTAGAACACCCCCACCCCTACTCATAGCCCAAAAATTCTTGACAACCCTGAAAAAAGAAGAGATTACACAATTGTCAAATTCTACCCCTCATTATCATATGATGCATATCTGCTTCAATTCTATGGAAAACCATTGATTGACGGATGCTAAATAATAACTTAGTGTAAGAACAACATAATTCAAAAACTTAATGAGTCAATTATGGTTGGATAAATTCTATCGGTCATAAGTAAACAAAGAAAACCACAAAAGGAAAAACAAGCGCAACACACCATACTTTGATATTTTAAACCCAGATTCAAATTATATTACATAATTTTCATCCCTTTTGCCTTTGAACCAACAAAGATGTAAGATGAAACTTTTTTTTTTCTCTTCCACTAACTCTTGAAAACAACATAGACGCACAATATTCGATCAAGAAAAGTATTAACAACATTTCTTTGCGCAAAGTATAACAAATTAATACCTCCAAACAATCCGTTCCTTTTCGAGTCAACGGAATCTTCAACATGATCCGAATCAGACCATCCGGAAAAAGTATCCGCCCCTGCTCCAGCTGTGGAGTCCGCCACAATCCGCGAAGCACCATTACGACGCCGTTCCACTCCCTTACTCCTGCTTCGTGAAACAGAGAGCAGGCGAAGACGACAACAATCGAGCTTCCTCGTCCGCGCCCCAACAAGAACCGCACGCGATTCCACGCGATTCCCGCAACGCAAAGCCAAGCGTAGCTGGGGAGAGCTCGGCGACAACGTGGCGGCCGTAGAAGCCATCACGAAAAAATAAAAACTCCGGCCTAACTGAAAATGCTGAACTGAATTGAAATGGAAGCGGGAGAGGAGGGAGAAGAAGATTGAAGGTGAAGGGTGATTTCTTCTAGGGTTTTTGTAAGTTTTATTTGTCTGTTTTTGGTATAAAAGAAGAGACAAGCGACAAACGGAGATGTGAGGATTTTTTTTTTTTAATTATCTTCCTTTTATCTATCTATCTATCTATCTATGAAGCGACGATAATGAAGATGTAAGAATTGTTTAAAACATTTTCTACTGGGTAGGGGGCTTGCAAGGCATCTGCTTAAAAAACGAAGACCGACTACCGGAATTTCAAGTGCGGGAACCTACCTAACTTTTATTAACCGGTCCTTACGCTAATAATTCCTTTTTTTTTTTTTTATCTTCAAAAAAAAAAAAATCCTGTCTTAACTAATTGGGAATCAAGTCTGTAAGAGAAAAAATTAATTTTAAACAATTAAAAAAGTTAATATTAATTGTATTTTTTTTCACAGAATTTGTTATAATTACATTTTACAATTCAAGAATCACTCAAAATTTATATTTTCCCTTTAAATGTTAAATAATAAAAGAATTCTATGATAATTTACCCAAGTTGCTTTTCAGTTCATCAAATACCATGACCGATTTCATTCTTATTTTTTATATCTATAGAACTTATAATCTTCGCATTTTCCATATTTATTCTAGTTATAACTGTTTGATGTCGCCAATTAAGTAACACCAGCTCTCTGGTAAAATGATAAAAAAAAAATTCAACGTTGAAAAATATAAAGGTAAAAAACCCATACTAAAAAATATAAAATAAATAATATAAGTCACTTCAACTCAATCAATTTGAAAATACAACTGAGGCTTTTTTTTATATAGAAAAGCTGAAAAAGAGGTAAAAATAAAATTTTCAGTAATTTAATAATTAAATTACAAAGTAACAAAATAATTATGAATTTTTATTATTAAATTAACAAAATTTTTATTTCATTTCTTTTCCTCCTTCCTTATAAACAAAACCTAAAAGATACTTTTGCAAGGAAATTTTCCTTTTAATAAATTTTCTTTTTCTCCTAAACCAACAAGTAGGGGGTGTGTCATAATTGAGGCTTAACCGCAAGTAATGTTGCTTTGCGGTAATATTTCTTTGAAACTAACAAAAAAAAAAAATTTGTTGCATTGAAGTGATACGATTTGACTACAAGTCTTTGAACAACCCCTGCCTCTAGCACTGGTAGTGCAACTACCACTCCACTTCCGAAAAAAGTGAAATGAATTGCCACATACTAACCTAAAATCTTGCACTTTTCTTGGATAAAATAAATTGTACATTCAAGCATTAAATCTAAACAACAGAGAAACAAACTATAATTAATTTCTGATCCTCTCCTATTCCCAGATCACCAACTTTGCCTTCCGTACTCTATAAGCCCAAAAGAAACCGTGGTTCAATATCAGAACCAATGAAAGGCGAAGAACATGCGAAAACCATTCATTGCACATTTCATCTACTACCTAGAGTAAATAAAACTGGGAATATAGATAATCGCGTATCTTGTAATATTCCTCACACAAAGGGCCTTCAATAATAATTTGCTGAGTACCAGAACCCCCACCCTACAGAAACAACAAAGAAATTAATAAAACATGTAAAAAAACATATCATGAATGATAGAAATTTGCAAAGGATACTAGTCTCCTCAGCCTGCCGGACAGCAAGTTAAATTGCCAAATTGCTCACCTTGAGGCTAGCTAACCCAACCTTGCGTAATGTCACATATTCACCACATCGCAATGCCCCACCAGCAAATTCTACCTGTACAGAAACACCTTTGGGTAACAAAAGGGGGCAAAATTTTTCAAGAATCTGGGCTCTAGATAGGAAGTTCATTTATTTTTTGTGACACATTGAAACAAATATGAAAAGCAGTACCTTGACACCCTTACTGGCAAGAAACTGCTTGAAATCTGCCATTTTTAGATCACCTACGACAACGGATTTATGAGGTGGAGCAGGGGTCGAGATGGGTAGTAAAGAGAGCATGTCATTTTCTGTCTTCCCTACTTCAGCATCCACCCAAGCTATTTCGTAGTCTCCAAACTGAAGTTGCAGTTATGTTAGACAAAGAGATGGAGATTGAATATAACTCAATTATGGTCATCATCAACATCATAAGATAAATTCAATTAGTTACCTTTTTAAAGAGAACATTGCTCATCAGCTTCTCAGATAATTGTACCTATATTAGACACAAGGTCACAATATGACTTCTGACTTCTGAAATGATTGGCTCACCTTAAGCAAATACGTATTCTTGAATTATACCTTATAAGCACATAAATCAGATGTGACATCAATTGTTTCTTCAATTTGGGGGGCATAAACATGAGGACAAACGTGTTTCAAGCAGTGTTGCTTCAAATGCTCTGTCGCCTCAGCTGATCCATGCACCAAAACCTGCAAGTGACAAAATATTTTTTTTAATACAAGAAGTTAGTCACCCACATAAAATAGATATGACCAAAAAAAAAACCACTAGATAGAAAAATGAGATAGCATTTGAATTGCCAACAGCTGTGTGGCATGTTGTGTGGCATGTTGGTAGAGTGTTGGACTCTTAGTTCGGCAGCCTTAAGTACCAAAAAAAAGAGATAGCATTTGAATATGGGTTAAACAACAAAGAAATATATATAAGTTGATAAATTTAGGGAAAAGCAGTCTGCTATTATTCTACAGCTATCAATGCTTTTAATCTACTTTAATGCATGCTCCAACTCACAGGATTAATATCTAACCGTCCAGGGAAAAGATGGCACATCCACATACAATAGCATGGTAATGTCATAAATGCACAACAAGTAATAACATGCTGTGCAAGGAAAACGAATGGTTGCTCAAATAATATGAGCAACATTTATACTGACATCCCATAAAGATGATAAGCCAAATCTATAACTAAGAATTCTATGAAGTTGCCTTGAGAAATATTCTTACAAGCTTCAATGGAGTCACATGAGCAAGGATTGATTTGACAGACCGACCATCAGAACGCCCCTCATAATCCATGTAAATAAGTGAAGACTTTACTAGCACCTGATCATTATCATAGAACATTGTTCAGCAAATGACAAAATTCAGTATTTGCAGCTTGACTGGTTTGATGGTGTCAAGCCAATGAAATTATGAAATCACAATTTAGAATACCTTAAATGCTCAGACACTCTCACAACCAAATCCAAGTTCAGAAATAAAACAATGAACGAAGAAGAAACATTGATGTCATTACAACATATAAATTGAAACTAAAATGATGCCATGAAAGGACATGTATTCCTGAAAAAAATTGAGAATAATAAGGAAAAAAGGAAAAGATGTGGACATGGAAGAAAAATATAAAACTCAAACCCTAACATTATTGAAGTTTAAAGGCATCCTGAAAGGACCAGACGTGTTAAAATGAAAAGATGAATCCTCTGTATAATCCTAGACCCTAGTATATCCATTTTCCAGGCTTCAAACTACCTTATAATGAAAGTAAATGAAATTTATTCAAATGATAATATGGGTGCTTTCATGTACATTGTCAAACAAAACAAACAGAATCTCAGTAAGACCTAAGATGCCAGTAACTTCATGTTGAGAAGTCTAAGCAAACTGATTATACCATGACTTGAGAAAGAATTCAACTTACAGTCAACTCGTTAGATATGACTTTTGAAGGTGTTGTGTCAAGTATCAAACTAGCAGAGCCTTCATCAAGTTTTCCATCCATATCCCCACCAATCTGAGATAAATATAAAGTAATTCATTATTCAAACCACAACAGTACTATAAACCCAAATATCAATAGATTTTAGGATGATATACATCTAAAGTAATCAAGTTCAGATGGCACAAAGAAGCAGGCACTTACATGCATAGCTGCTTGGTCCATATCTTCATCCTTAATTACATAATCATCAGGATTTATGACCTCACCAAAATCATCCCAATCAGAAGTATTTTCATAGAAGGGAAACATTGGAGCAACACTAGTGGATGGGGGCACAAATCCATCAATCAGAACATCACGGTATCCACTCCCATGTTGACCTAACCCAGGACAGTACAAGCAGATAAAAGATATCAGTTGAGGATACACGATAATTTAAAAGTTGTATCAAACTGTCAATAACGCATCATGAATATCCCACACAAACCTATTCCTCATCAGGGTGGGGAGAAACTTTTCAAGCAGACAAATTGATAAATAGAAATTATAACTATCATGATATGAAAAAGTACTGGAATTTTTTGCCTTTTTAAATAAACATAAATCACCAAGAATCAATGAAAATAAACAAAACCCCACCACTAGTTTTATCACAAAAAAGGAATGAACTCCTACGTCCAATGACAAGGGAATCATCACATAACCATTCAAAGAAATGCATTTATTAGTTGACACTACTGCAGGAATGCACATGAAGAATGGATACACAAAGGTATAATTCATCTAAATGCATTTTAGAAATTTAGGAGATCCTCTAATCTTTTAGAATCAACTAATATATGTCAAAATATCTCCTAGTAATGAAACCCCAAAAAAACCCACTCCCTCCTAATTTAAAGAGGAAATAACCATTCAAATGCAAATAATGAAAACATGTATCACAAAAGCATTAAGAATTGGTTGAATGCTCAAAACCTGAACATGTGTTTCAGTTCTCAAAAGAAAATTACATTGATAAGCTTTTAGGAAACAGAAGAAGAATACCATCCAGTGAAGGATGCTTATTATTAGCGTCAATGACCATTGGATCACTTGAATTGATATTAGGCACATGAGAAGCTTTAGATTCCTCCTCTTTGATGAGACTAGCTTTTAGAGCTTCTTCTTTTTTCAACCGGTTTTGTTCTTCTTCATAAGCAATCAACTCCTCCCCAACCAAAGGAACCCTCCTAGACATCATAACTTTAACAGCTTTTGGAGGTGGATCTGCCTGGAGCATACGAGATAATGTGCCAAACTACATATACAGGTCAAAGTATAAGCAACTATATATTATGAGGCAGAAGAGATACTGTAGTCATTTGATAAAACAAAATAGTAATTACATGCTAGGTACACAATTTTAACTAATTGTTACTGTATAAACCTGAAGCCCAAAAAAAAAAAAAAAAAGAAATAGGCAACCATGAAACACAATATAATTCCTGACCACAAGTTGAAAAGGACAAAGAGCTTAAAACCTTTGTCATCAAGCAAATAAACCTTTATTTTTCACATATCAGATGCTTGTCCACATCTAACTCTGCATGAATTGAATTAACAAAAATAATCAATCTAAAGCCTTATGTCCTAAAGAACTCACCTGGCCCCTTTCAGTAAATAGCACGAGATTCTTGACATCTGCAGCCCACTCAACAAAAATATCATGAGAAAAACCTGCTTCCAAGCTGGCCATGGATGCTAGTACAACCTAAATAGAAACATAAGCTAACAGTCAAATATATTAGGCTGAGAAAGATCATGGTGATCTGTTCCTTATCAATGGAGTAATCAACTACCTTAGGACCATCTGGCACTTTGTCAAGTTCACTCTTGCTGATTAAAAGTGTGACATGCCTGCAATGTTGGCATAAATACCTTGTACATAATTCTCCTCTAAATAAATATGGATATACATAATTTATAGCCCATTCATATCAGTTACATTTTACTAAGCACATATAAATGATACAAACTTAGGAATAAAGATAAGTAGTGCAAAACTGATAATAACAGAATTCTAACAAGTACCCATAACTTCAAAAGAAAGAGGCTACTTACTTCAGAAGAAATGCGTTGTCACGTGAAGTTTCAAAGGATTTAGCTATAGCATCACTCATCCACTCAAGGAAACTCTTGACATAATCAATTGTGCTTGACGAAACATATGTCAGAAAAAAGATGGGGAAGTTCAAAGACTTCAATGACCAGTGCTGTTTATACCATGATTTGAACTTTCTGATCAATAATATAGCTAACCAAAAGAATAATAAAAAAATCCACCTCTTTATTACTCAAGCATCCCAACTGACCTCTTCTAAAACCAAGAGAAGTTCCAACACACGACCAGCAGTATCAACAGGTAGTAACACATTTCCACCAGCTTCTAGAGTCTTTGAGATGATATCTGCAGAAATTATCTCAATTAAGTTTGGCATATGACCGTAAATGCAGGCAATCAGGCATTGCAGTGCATTAGAGTAGAAAGGATTATAGGATGGATGAAAGAAAGTTGACTTATATAATGACTTAATAATATTCAACACCAGAAATATAAATTACCAACAAAATCTCTGTCCCTTTCCCTTTGCTGTTTAGGAGGTTGATTGTTCAAAGCATTGTAGGCATCAGTTATCAGAACAGCAGGCCGAACAAAAGATTCTAGAACAGTTCCATTCAAATGCCTGATAAAACCCACTCATCTGAGTATATAGAGTTAATGCATAAAATAGAACAGCAATTTCAGATCAGATACAAGGTAGCACACATACTTTTCTTTGCGTCGGTTAAAGTCTACAGCATATATGACATCTTCCCCATCCTTTGTTATCTTCCAAACAGTACCACCCAAAAGATGTCCAGCAACATGAGGAGCAATCACAATACCCTCACCTTTTCCTATGAAGATTGTAATGGAAACAAAAACAATACAATAAGCAAGTAAAATCTTAACCAAAGGGAACTAAGGGGTTGTGCAATAACATCAATCCAAACATACAGTCTCCACCCACATATAGTACCAAGTCATGCAACACATAATTCCCTTGAGCTTTCACTGCTAAATTAACGTTGGCCTCATGATTACTATAGTTCCAAATTAGATAATGTAGAAATTGAAATCATTACTAGCAAAAAGCTTACCAGATAAATGATAATTCTGGGAGTAGGTTAGCCGAGTCACACTCTGGAAAGCAGAATCAATGTCATCCAGGGAGAACAAATCGAACTCTGATACTTGCTGCAGTAGAGATATAGCATAGCATGTCAACATCAAACTTTTAAGTACAAAACATAATCAATTAGTACTACAAACAGAGAAGTTTAACTTCAGGATTTAGGTGTAATGACCTAGTGGCAAACACAACAAATTCATGGACATGCCATCAATTTTACAAAGTGATAGCCCCTATTTCAACACTCTATAGCTAAATAAATGTGTATTGGAATCAAACTATAAGTCAATAAGCTTAGAAAATCAACGAATAAAGAATCGGAGAAAACTTTTACCTTACGAGAGAGATACTGATCGTACATAGTGAGAAGGCCTAATCTGTAAACCGGTTCCGTGGAATAAACGGGAGCCGAGAGTCCAAACTGTTTCATAGCGTAAGGGAGTGCGCCAAGGTGAAGCGTGTCTGGATGCGACAGTAACACCGCGTGTATCGTCGAAGCTACCCTGCAAAAACCAGCCACAGTAGGTTTTTTTTTCTCCAAAGACTATAAGTGATTAATTAATGGACATTTTGAAAGTGGAAGAAGAAGAAGAAGAAGAAGAAGAAGAAGAACCTAGAGAGGGGTTGAAGAAGCGAGGGGTCAAAAAGGTCATTCCAGCCACAGTCGATTAAGAAGTTGAAGCCGTCGATTGAGACTAAGTAGGACAGAGGATTCTCGTTGTATACTCCACAGAGTGGGGTTACCTGAACCGACGTTCCCATTCTCCCTCCCTCGGTTTAGAGGTGAAAGCAAATGATTCAGACCAAACAAATTTCAGTTTCAGACAGGGTTTTACCGTTTCAGGGAGAACTGAAGCCTGAATAAGAAGAAGAAAGATCGCTTAAACGGTGTCGCTTGGTTTGTACTGACACGTGTCTGTTTCTCACCGAGATATGGACAAAAGAGGAAAACGAAAAAAAAAAAATGTTCTAGGAGATACGGCGTCGTCCGCTTAAATAAAAACATGGGAACTTTTTATTTTTTATTTTATTTTTGGAAAAGTACGAAAATTTAAAGGAAAAAAAAAAAAAGCAACGGCCTCGCTGAGTTTAATCAATTTATCAATTTAATAGGAGCAAAATACGAGAAAAGCCCCTTAATAGTATTTAAAATTGATCTGTAGAGGATGAAAGTGAAGGTGTAACTTAGTATCGCCATTTAAACAGATTGTTGGCCTTCATAAAGGAGTTGGCACACTTTACCATCAGTCAAGGCATCTTATGTTCATTCCATTTCTTCAACTGATGCATCAACCATCGGAACACGTCTGTGATGTTGAACTCTAAACCAAATACCATGGAGTTGCCCTCTACCAAGGGAGTGTACAAGAGCATTGGTCTGTTGCTTCTGGATTTAGCCTATGTTGGTTGATTGAGCATGGCAATCCAGCCAAATAGTACATAAATAACACTATGATACCTTTTCAAGCAAAAATGGAAGACCAGAAAGCATCTTTAGAGCAAATCATTAGTCTTGTGATATGCAACTTGTTAAAGACACACTTGGCTCACCAAGTTTGCTTTCTGCCTTCCATTAGGTAAATATATCATTCGCAAAGTTAATGCCATAATGTAAAACATCGTATTGCTCTACTTTTCAGTGACAGAAAACATCCAAAGGAATATACAACCAAAAGGCTCCACATGCCCTGATGTGGCCTAGCGTTGGTACCACATAAAGAAATGGCTCAGACTTCAATTTGTCTAGCCTTGTCATTGAGATTTGGCGTGCTTCCTTCCCATAATTCAGCTAGTTCCTTCCTTAACCAGGAGATGAAAATTACGGGTCCCAACGTTGAAGGTACCTACGAGTAAAACATATATAACTTAAAAAGGTTACGGAGGTGCACAGACATCTGATGAACCCAAAAAACTATAAAACTAGTTAACAGCTGAAAGTAAACCTAGTCAACTTTTGATCAAGTAAGCAAAGAGAATAGAGATGATCAGAATGACTACATCATATTTACAAAAATTCATGATAAATATAAAGAGAACCAATAAACTTCAATAAACTGTGATAACAAAATACCAGATAAAGAAGAGCAGGCTGAGGTGAGTGAGTCAAAATGCCAGCTGCAAGAGCAGTCACCAGTCCAATAGCATACCCAGGTAGGGCATACCATATATATTTGTGCCCCTTTGAGGAATGTAAATCTAAAAGATTTACTGTTTCCCTACTCTTTCGATGATCAAAACAGAGGACTAATGCTAGAAGCATGGCAGGAATAGCCTGCATGAACATAAAAAATTTATAAAGATAAGAAAAGAGATGACACTAGCCAGTGAAGTAATGTAGAACTGGTAAACAACACTACAATTTTATTCTCAATAAGTCACATGCATAAGTTGGAGTGCTTGTCTCTATAAATGCACGAATTGCAAATAGCATATGGTTGGTACACAAGTACAGAACACTGATATTCCCTGTGCCAGCTCATCTGCACACCGGAATTATTGGAGAGGACCTGTTTGTTTGTTCATTTAATAGCAATCATGCCACAAACAAGGGCAATAAGAATAAACTTTTCAAGCTTGCAACAGAAATGAAGATTTAAGGACCTGCACCTTGATAAATACTAATAAATATTGGTCCAGTAATAAAGCATGACAACATGCAAATATTCAAGAGCACTGGATCATATATAGCACGGGCATTTAAAAAGAGAAGAATGAACTTAACGCATTCAACTCTAAACATTAAATTCACCATGTAGGAAATCTTTCAAAAGAAAAGGAAAAAAGTAGTATTGCACCCAATAAAGTTGCCCATGTAATTACTGCTCAAGCAGCAATAGCAGGCACAGATCTGATTCATTTACATGCTCATTCATGAAAAACTGCACTCAAAATCATATGAGATGGAATGATTACTGCTAATTTCATCAAATAAGACACCTCCAAAAGTTGACAAAAACTACTTTTTTCATACTTAAGATAAGGGCTTTCATACCATGTCACCGAGACCGAGCATCATGAAATCTGCTGTACTTCCACCAGGGGATGCACCACCCAACAAATTCCTTGGAAAAACAATCTTTACAGGCAACTCTATCTTTTTTGTTATCAATTGTAAGCCAGGAAGACTCAAACTATTAGCTACCGTGTGAACAGGGTTTGATGCTTGTTGTGTTGCCACCGATACCATGACATTAGCCCCGAAAAATCTTTCAGAGAAGAAAACCCAGAATATGTCATACACAAACAAACATACAAGAAGCATTGCACATATTTTGATGTTTGGAAGGCGCACATGACTGACAAATGCAATACATATGGAGATACCCAACAAATTGTTCAAAATCCAATGCCCTGAAACAAGCCAAGCTGCAACTGTGAGGATGCACGCCAACAACAATAACCCTTGTATTCTGGTAAACGACTTTGAACAGCACCGAGACACAAATGGGTCAGCCAAACCAAATTGTGATTTCAAATGGGCAACATGAGGGGATAGACAGAAGAAAAGGGATGAAACAGAGGCAATAGCCGTGAATGCAGTCAGGAGTTGTGAGACAGAAGAAAAAAGGTAAAACATCAAAAGCAAACTGCAGGAGCTCATTATTGGGATCATTAGTGCTTGAGACCTATCTAAAGTTATAGATGCTCCTGACAAGTCATGGTTCCGCTCCATTTCTTTCCCATAATTCAGAGCACGAAATGCAGATCCAAATGTAACAGCCACTGCTGTAACTACGAGAGTAACAGGGGCAGGCTCAAGTAAAAATAAAAGCTTCCACAAAGATTCCATAACTAAGCACACAACTCTTTTGGATCAATTATCTGAAGTACGTCTTTTATGCAAATAAATAAAAAACAACACAAGATGAACCTAGAAACTAAAGTTGCAATATTTCTCTAATGAACACTTTAAGCAAAGAAATCCATGCAACCTGCAAAACAATGCCAAGCAAGAACTATTAAAACACATAGAAAAAACAGGAGAAGCATGAGTTGCTAGATCAAGGAAAAGTGATGCAGCCCTAGCCCCAAGATATAATAATTCATTGTCTCCTAAAAACTAACAAATGAAAGAAAAAATAAAAAAGTTTCGATTTCATTTTGAAGTCATACTTTCAAAATCAAAGTTCTCTAATGTGGCACTTTTAATTTAAATATATAAAAAGATATTGAACAAAGTGAGCTAGAAATTTGAAAAATGAGCTATCCATTTCTGCAGTCTGTGTAATCCTAGTATCTCATCTTCTATTTAATCCTTTTTGGCAACGTTTTTTCCTTGAATTTGCATAGAAAATCTCAAAAGCCAAACAGAAACACAAAGGAAAATATTCTGCCTAAAACAAACTAAAGTTCAAAAAGAAAAAAACTAAGTACCTATCTTAAAGATGTAAAGCTAAAAAAAGTTAATTTTAATTCAACAGTTTTCTAATTATACAAAGCCGCAAGTCCACTAGGTATAACCCAATTACTTAGCACAGTTGCATTCAACTAATAATCCATTCCCTTCCAGAAACAAAACAGAAAAAAAAAAATTAAACTTACATTTCATGCCTCTTTTTCGTCAATGTACATGAAATTACCTAAAATTTTTAATTTCATATAAATCAAAATCGCAGAAAACAAAGAGGAAGCAAAGATGAGATGCAAAATTTTCATTGCGTTCGCAACTCAAAGCACTCAAAGAATAATAACTCCAGAAAAGAGCTAAATCAAATCTACATAAAGGCGATCAGTGAAGATCAGAAGCAAAAAGAGAAGTGGAAGTAGATAAATTAGGATTACGAAAGAGGTAAATTATGGAGGCAGGGGAGGAGGACTAACCTTGGACTTATTGCAGTTTGAGAGACCTTTTTGCTCTGATGATGATGAATAAGGCCTCTTTTTTCTCGTGGGAGGCGAAGGAGACGAGATTTTTAAGTTAATTTACAGAAAGGCCCCAGGATTTGCATTTTTTTGTATTTTAGCTTTTTTAGATAAACAACATTTTAAAAAATCCCTGCTTTGACTTTTTCAGTTCAGCCGTGGTGCTCTCTGGGCTGGGCTGTAGGCCTGATGGATCAGGAAACATGCCCACAGTGTTTTCAACAGCCACGGGGCTGCTATTTGATTAATGTAACATTCTTTGTTGCTATTGAAATGCACTAGCAGATTCAATCGAAGATACGATGATTTGCATGTTCTTCTCATGCTAAAATTCTAATTATCATGCAAAAAATGAAAATGATGCTTACTATGATAACCTTATGTTTAACTGGTTGATGACCAACACAAATGTCAAAATAAATCTCACTTTGGTAAAGAATTACACATAAACTACAACCATGAATTACTATATAATTTCACTCATGAATAAAATTGAATGATCCATGCATTTAAAATATCCATTAACAAATTTTTTATTATGTTGTATATATAGAATATTTCAGCTTCTTTTCATAAGCATTTCCCAAATCAACATACTTTAATCACCCTACTTATTTCTTGAAGAAAGCAAATTTTGTACTATCCATTATAATGCTAAATAAAAGTTATTTACAGAAGGATAAAAAAAATTCATGACTAATAATTACTTGAAGGTTGGTGATTATTATCTTTTTGGCATGATCAGAACCAATACTTTCAAAACCGTTATTTATCTTAATTATGAATAATCTTTTTCATTATTATATTGTAAACTTTAACTTTAACTTCTATCTTATGGTCATAACTTGAGCAATATCTTCTTTATGATTAAGTTGTAAACTATAACTCTTATCATTTTAACAATTTTAAACAAGCCCGCGGCATAGCGTGAGCATCTCACCTAGTTGGATTTAAAAATGTTAAGAGTATTTTTATGAAAAATACAAAGACGATTCAAATTTTATTTTTGTTTGGATATATTTATTATTAAATATAAAAATCAAAATATTAAAAATATAAATACTTTATTTTGGTTTCAGGGTATGTCTAATTTCAAATATATATAATTCATACAGATCCACAGTAACTTTATCTATGATCTTCTTTCTTATTTGTAGTATGTAATTAATTTGAAGTTTTATTTTCTTGAAAAAATGATGCATTTTATTTAAGTCCACACAATAAAGATACACTTACAGTAACACTTGGATTATTCTTACAGAATTCTTTATAAGAATCTGTATTACTGGGAACAATATCACATAAGAAACTATTATATGCTGGCTAGAAAAAAAGAAAAATCTCACATCCTATCAGATCACTTATGTAATACCACCTATCAAGGTTGTGATATAATTGCCTTTATCTATGGAGTATTTACATATTTATGCTGCATATTTTATGATTTTTAAAATGGCTTAAATAATGCTTCTATGGTTGATTGAATAGTTGCAAAAGTTTATTTCATAATTGCTTGTATGTTATCAAACTATAATAATTGATTTGAATATTTTACCTTGGGAAATTTGTGAAGATCTTGGAAAGTTTAGGGGCAAAATCCACCATTACGAAGATGTGAGTTTTATGAAAAGAAGTTTTGATATGAAAAAATTAATGCCTTTCTTGAGTCTGTATAAGAAAGAGTCTTGTTAAGGTTTGTCCCTTTTTGTTTTGTTTTATGCTTTGTTGCAATGTAACAATTAGGGGTATTTTAATGTCTAAAGAGCAACATGGACTTTTTTCCCTTTAGTATGCGTCAGTTTACAACCAAGGGTAATTTAATTATTTTGATCGAGCTAACATGTTAGGCCGATCTAAATTCACAAGATCACTCAGCTTAGTTATCTCAACAGTCTACACACTAGTGGCCTAAGATACTAAATTGTCATGCCCTAAGTTGACAGTTAATAACTAGCTCAGTTTGGGCTTACGAGACTAGAGCTAACCAGAGACAGCCTAAGCCCAGAATCATTCATCTTATAAATATAAATAGCACCATCTAAGTACTTTAATCCACTTACATTTTTTTTAACCTTAAGTGCTATCTCCTTTCTATTCACCTTTTAAACCAATATTTGACTTAAGTATCGAAACACAAATGTTGGGACCATTCACATGTTGTTAACTGCTCTCTTCTTCTTTCTTGTATTTTTAGGGTTTTACCTTTTCAAGATAGTTTGCACAAATATTTGGTGGGCTAGGTAGAGGTACTTTTATATAGCCAAGCTAAAATGCCACTTATAAAGAGAGTTGCTAAGTAAAAAAAAACCGCTAATGTTGGAACAAACACCTAGCTCAGCCAGTCTAATCCTAATAGACCTACAATAGCAAACCCAACCATGGAACAATTCCAAACACTCATCCAATAACTTTAATCCCTCAAAGAAATGATTCAAAATTTAGGCAAATGATTTATTAAATAGGCTGTTATAACAAAGCAACCAACCTAATATCGAGTTGGTAACTTAGTATTAAACATCTTTATTAAGTCCAACTTAGTAATGTTTGTGTTTTCGTTCTGTAAAGCCATTTTGCTCTACAATTTTAGAATAGGCAAGTTAATGTTGAATTCCAAGGTCCTTTAAAAGATTCCAAAAAGATTTGTTTATAAACTCTTCACCTTCATCAGTTTGAAAGATCTTAATTTGTTTACTAAACTGTCATTCAACAAATCTTTGAAAATGAATAAAGCACATTAGAAAATCAAAATTTTTTTTCATTGGATAAAACCAAGTAAATCTAATAAAACCATTTATAAAGATAACATAGTAATGATATTTATCAACTTACTTAATACTTAATAGGAGCTGGTCTGCAAATCACAATGAACCTTCATAAATAAGTTATAACAATGATCATTAATTCTTTCAAAAAGAAGCCTGCATGGTTTTTCTAATTGACAACATTTACAAACTACTTCAGAATTAAACATGTTATTAAACTCAACAAAACCATTACGAGAAAAAAAATCAATTATTTGATAGTAAAGATTTCTAAGACATTGATGCCATCTTTTTTTATTTGTCCTTCTAAAATAATTTAAAAAAAAGGCTGCATGTTTTTCGCCTATCCCATAAAGCATATAAATTTCATCGTCTTTCTTTAAGAGCTATCACTTGTTTGCTGCTTTTTTCCCTAATTTCAAAGCCATTATCATAGAAGACAAAATCCTAAATAAAATCATTAGTGAGTTAACTAAAAGAGAACAAATCTTTTTTAATTTTTGAAACCAACAAAACATTTGTCAAAGTAATAGTTTTAGCTCCATAAATAATTTTTGCATCATTAAAATGTGTAACATCCAAAGAGTGACAATTTCCAACCACGACTCCATCATTGCTAAAGAAAGTTGTAGACTTTGTAACTTATAAGGATCATTAGTCATATAAGCTGTAGCTCTAGTGTTAGCAAACCATTTATCTTCATTTCTTTCTGTAACTGCAAGTGATACCAAAGCTTCTGGTACATTATCAGCTTGATAAGAATGATTGAAACGGTTGAAGCACTTAAGGGTGTATGATTGTTCTTTCCACAAATTTAACAAATAACAAGCTTTTCTTTTGTGGTATTTGCAACTAATGTTTGAGCTTGATTTTAAAAGTTTGACTTTGTTTTGGAAACTATTGACTGTTTTGCTTATTTCCTTCATAAAATTGAGCACCAATTCCACCTTTATTGCTATTAGAACCATATCCTTGAAAAAACCTCTTTCCTTTTGAGTTAAACCTATTAAATCCAATTCCTTATTTTTTTATTTTATCCACTATTATTCCTTTGTTTAAAGAAAATCATTTATGTAGATTCACATCCTTCAGATCCATGAAGTTGATTTTATGCTTCATGGCTTTAAAAAAGTGGGACAATATCTTAGTATAAAGTATTTGAGGTTTTAGCATTGTGGTGACAAAAGTTTCATATCTGGGTCTAAGACCATTAAGTAAACAATATACTTTTGTTTTGTTAGGCACATTTTTTTTTCAATTGCAACAAGATCATCACAATGACCTTTAAATCTCAAAATATACTAATTTAAAAATTCATTACCTTTGCGAATCATTGATAGTTGTTACATGAGATGAAACTCTCTTTCTTGAGAGTTTTGTGTAAAAGAGTTTTCTAATGTTTTCCACATATCAATGGAAGAATCAAGGCCAACAACAAGACCTAAAACTTTCTTAGACAAGGTGTTGGTAATCCAACCACATAGAAGATGATCAAACTTTTTCAAAAGATAAAAGCTGTATTTGAAGAAAATTATGAAGTATCTTTTGATCCAATGGAATCAATCCCTTCAGATGAAGTAAGATGAGATTTCGACATAAGATATTCACCATTTAAAAAGTTGATCATGTCTTGACTTTCTACAAGTGCAAGGATTTGTGTATGTCATAACAAATAATATTTTTGGTTGAGACATGAAGAGACAAAGTTTGCAACATTATGTTTGTAGGGTAAGGGTATGTTTTTATTAAAGCCATGAACACTTGAAAACTTTCTTTTACTTTCTTATCGATGGCTTTGATACCATAAAAAAACTTATAAACCAATGAATTAAAAGTTAAAACACTCTACTTAAGGTGAGAGAGTGAGAGTATGCTTGTTCTTTTTATAGTATAAATTTGTACAAGTATACCCCATAAGTAATGGGAATTTAATTGAAAAGGAAATATATCTCATAGATGATGAGATAAGAATGATCTAAGCTATAAAAGATTTATACAACACTATCCTGTAGATAATGGGATACATTAAAGGGAAAGATATCAACTCCTTGGCTGTTGGTTTTCTTGGGTTGTTTGACACTCATTGAGTCACGTAAATTACACTGAGTTGGATGCATGGCTTTTGCATGGAGACTGAGTTGACTGGGTTGCTTCATGGCTTTGGAAACTGTGAGTGAGTTGATATTGTGACTGAGTTGATTGGGTTGCTGCATGGCTTGCATGGGGACTGAGTTAACTCGTTGCATGGCACTCTGCTGATTTTCATGGACATTGGAATCGTTGCAAGCTTAATCCAGCTGCACGCAATGAATGTATTGCAAGGTTGGTCTTTGTTATCCTCGTGTTTGCTAGTTTATCTCTTCAAGATCATTTTTACGTGGTTAGTTCTTATCTACGCTAACAATTGCAGAGGAATATTGGGAGCTATGATTTCTTATAATCAAATATAAAATAAATCGGTATATACAATTAATTGATATTAAGATCGTAATATTTTTCAAGGTTTGAGGCATGATATGCTAATAGCTCTTAACTCTTTCTAGAAAAATTCAAGAAGAGGGGGATGTCTATAAATTCATGCTTTGCTCATTGCCAAAGTGAGTCACAGGACACATGGTTTGCTCTTGATTCTCCAAGAATACACAATAAGATAACTAAGAGGAGGAAACATGAAAATGTTATTACGGAGCGTTGCAGAGGCAGTTGGGGATTGTACTTTTGGCAGAACAGTAACCAAAGAGATTGATTGCCCATAACCTTGCGATACCAGTTGCCGCAACGGTATACCGTCACCTCAGGTAATGCCTCATATGCCTAAAGTGTGTTCTACAGGGTTACTATTTGATTAAAGTAACATTCTTTGTTGCTATTGAAAGGGCATTTGCAGGTTTAATTAAGATAAGATGAATCTTTGGTCATGACAAATTATTCTTGTTCGCTATCCTATGAAGCTAATCGCGATAGCTTTTTATCAAAAGAAAGGCTGCCGATGCGAAAGGAAGTATAGATAGAATTTTTTTTTTTAATCTTTTCCTTTTTTGCATTATACTTTGTCTTAGAATATGATCCTTGAAACAGGACAAGAGAACATGTTCCTTGTATTATATCAGTATGACTTCTGACCTTATTTGGTCAGTTAAAAATTTTTATGTTTCATAATTGGGAATATTAAGCTAATTATTTATTCTTTCCATTTAAAAGAAATCATGGAATTTAACGGTTATTTCCACATGCATTAAGAATTTGGAATTAGATAATTGGATGTTGTTTGGTTGCAATATAAGGAGAAAATTGATAATTCCACCCCACCCAAAGCTCGTTAATCAAATCCACTGAAAAACGACCGTACTCACTGATAAACAGGTGGTGTGCTAAATCCATAACGGCTTTTTTCCCACAGTCAGAGTCACCAGAATTCCCAAAACACCCCTCTCTTAACCCCAGATCAAAGAAACGTTTTTAAAAAGAAAAAGCATGCAAAACCCGATATTTGATTTTTGAAGGGCTGGCTAAAAAAAGCTGGGCCAAACCCCATTACCGTTTCACACCCTGCCTACTCTACTGGTCATAGGACCCTAAAGAAAGCTAAAGGCAACGGTAACAATTTGAAGAAAAGAAGCAAAAAGGAGTGGAATCATTATCGAAGCGGAAGCGGAATTCGCGGTGGTAAAATATAGGCCGATGCTAGAGTCTAGCAACATCACTTGTGGTGGTGGTGGCGGCGGAGGTGAAGGGAATGTGCGTCTTCGCAATTTCAAATTGAACGAGTCCACTTTCTTAGCTTCGCTGATGCCGAAGAAGGAGATTGGCGCCGATCGCTTCATTGAAGCTCATCCTCATTACGACGGTCGCGGCGCCCTCATCGCAATCTTTGGTACTTTTTTTTTTTACTTTGTTATTTAAGAAAAAAAAAAAAACTCTGGAATCGAGTGGAAAGAAGGCGAGATTTTGATTCTTGTTTTTTTTTTTTTCTCCTTTCAGATTCTGGTGTTGACCCGGCTGCTGCTGGCTTGCAACTGACTTCAGATGGGAAGCCAAAGATCTTAGATGTTATTGACTGGTACTTACTCCTTAACCCGCTGCACTATCTGTTCGTTAAATTGGTTCTTTACTTCCTTTATTATTATTATTATTATTAGTTACTTGAGAATCTATTTATTTTTTTAGTACTGGAAGTGGAGATGTTGATACCTCAAAAGTGGTGCAAGCTGATGGAGATGGTCGAATTCGTGGAGCTTCAGGTTGTATTATTGTGAAATATTTGATTAACCTATATGATCATGGAAGTGTGCATGGAATTCTGAATTTGTTTTAAACAGCATAAAACATCTAGGGTTCTTTCTTGTTCCTTAAGGCTTCTTCAACTCTTCATTGGAATGGTAGCTAAAACTTTACCTGTATTAAATTATAGGTGATAGGTTATTCCTGTATCAACTAATTAGTTGAGTCTTCAAGTAGTTCTTCGATATTTTTCATTCTTTCTATAACTTTTGCATTGTTAAGAAAATGTGTGATCTTCAAAAGCATAGACCATAGTAGTTTACCCTCTAGCACTTATATGAAAGTATTTAGCTTCTTGATAATGTTCCGTGTTATTCTCTTTTTGTATATATACCATGTGGCATCATCAGCAGCATATCTATTTTAATTCTGAGTTGACTTCTATTTTTCTAATCCCATGTTCTCTATTTTGTTAAAAAATGAAATGTAGGGGCTTCATTGGTTGTCAATTCTTCATGGAAAAACCCTTCTGGTGAGTGGCATGTGGGCTATAAATTGGTTTACGAGCTCTTTACGGATACTTTGACTTCACGTCTAAAGGTAACAGTTGTTTTTCTGTTTATTTCATCAGAGTTTTTCAACTGTTGGTATTGACCCATGATAAATTTACGACCAACTATTTTTTTGACATTCTCTACTTCATTATTCACATTTCAGAAAGAAAGAAAGAAAAAATGGGATGAAAAAAACCAGGAGGAGATTGCGAAGGCTGTAATGCATCTTGATGAATTTGATCAGGTAGTTGAAAATTCTACTTTGTAACCTCTTCTTGGTTGCTGTCTGCTTCTTCTTTGCATAAGCATGGGCATGTCATTAATCTTTGCTCCTTATTTATGGTCCTGTGGGTGGAATGTGGATTTTGAAATTGTATTTTTCTCTTTTACGGTTATCTTTGATGGAATCTGTATTAGGATTCGTAATTTTGCTTATTCTTGGGTATAGTATCTAGCTGCTTGGGAGGTTTTTTTTCATTGTTCACCATCAGGTGATCCTTGTTGTTTTATTTGGGTTTGTCTGGAAATCTGAATTTCCTCTTTCTTAGCTACAGATAGTTTTGTAACTTTAAGGTTGCTTTAATAAATTTTCGCTTAGGAAAAAAAAAAGATTTTCATATTTCAAATCCATTTTTCTTTAAAGTTTTAATAAATATATTTTCAAATTGTCAAATTATATTTTATACATTTTTGCATCCGTTATGTGAAAGTGACACTAGTTTTTCAATTTTTTTTTTTAATTTTTCTGTTGGGCTGTGTAGCTAATGCCTAAGTGATATCTTATTCATTTGGCTAGATTAATCTTCTTTCTAATTTGCACATGCTATGAAGGGTGTTATTTGATTGAAATATATTGAGCACTTTGAGATGCATAGACTCTTTCTTTAGCTTACAACAGAAATATTACATGCTTTCTTTATATACTGTTATTGTTCTTTTTGGTTATAAGCGGCATTTATATCATCCTTCTTTATTGTACTCTTACTTATGCATATGCTTCAAAATACAATGATTTCTTCCGTGATAAAAGTATTCTCTAGGGACAAATGGAAAAGTCCAATGCATCTTATGGTTTCTGTATTGCTGATAGCATTTTACTGGTTGGTAGTCTCATATAATCATACTTGTGCGGTATACTATTTATTACCATTACTGTGTATAATATGTTATTATGTCCATCTATATAGAAACATACAAAGGTGGAGGATCCAAAATTGAAAAGGACTCGTGAAGATCTCCAGAATAGAATAGACATCTTAAGAAATCAGGCTGATGTAAGTGCCAAAGATTTTATTAAGTTTCTTTTTTACCAAAATTTATATTGCTCTGACCTTTTCATATGTTCATGTATTAGAGCTATGATGACGAAGGACCTGTTATAGATGCTGTTGTATGGCATGATGGAGAAGTATGGAGGGTTGCTCTTGACACACACAGTCTTGAGAATGATCCTAAATGTGGGAAACTTGCTGACTTTATGCCCCTAACCAATTACAGGTCTGCATCTTGTTCATTTATCTTATCTCCCTGTTGACTAATCTTTCTTTGCTAGACATTTATACAAAGGCAATGTAATGTTTTTTTAGTGATGGAAGAATGTTAAAATTAATGCAGTTCCATGTTAAACTTGGATTTGGGTGCTTGGCTTGTGGCTTTCTATTTGTATATTGTTTCATATTGTTAAGCACGTGTTTTAAAAAATTTTGTGTCCCACTTTGATTTTCTGTTCTAGATTTTCTAAAACAAACATAATACATTTGTTAGCTAACTCAGCTAAAGCCATCCTTGCAGGATTGAACGAAAATATGGTGTATTTAGCAAATTAGATGCTTGTACATTTGTTGTTAATGTGTATGAAGAGGGAAATATCTTAAGTATTGTTACAGATAGCTCTCCTCATGGAACTCATGTTGCTGGTATTGCTACGGCTTTGCACCCACAGGTGCTGCCATTTAAACTTAATTAATCGGTTTGCAGCATTTTTCTTTTCAGAGTTTGAATAAATATTGTCTTCTGACTTGCATGATGGTTGAAAAGGAGCCCTTGTTAAATGGTGTTGCACCTGGAGCACAGTTAATATCATGTAAAATTGGAGACTCACGCTTGGGTTCGATGGAGACAGGAACTGGCTTGATGCGGGCACTGATAGCTGCCGTGGAGGTGGGTCAATGTGCATTTTTTTTTATGATTATTAACTTCTGTGTTGTTGTCATCCATCCTTAGGCATTTATTATGTATTTGTCTAAATATCCTTGTTTATTTATAACCTTCTGGCATATATCTAGACCTTGTTCAATGTAAATGCAGAACTCATATTCATATATCTTTTTTATGTATTTATGCATTTATTGTTAATGGTTAGCTATCATGGCATGTTGTCTTAGGTTCTGCAAGTGATATTGGGCTGTCTCTTTATGTGTCAGCTTGCCATATCACTGACTTAGATATGTTGCATTTTAATGATAATCATTTGGCTTTTTTACCCCCTTTTCCTTTGGCAGCATAAATGTGATTTGATCAACATGAGCTATGGAGAACCTACATTATTACCAGACTATGGACGATTTGTCGATCTTGTTAATGAAGTAACAACTCTGAACCTTTCCTATAGGCATAATTATAGCCATACCTTTCCTTATGGGTGTCATCTTTGGGTTTAATTTAGGTGGTGAATAAACATCGTTTGATATTCGTGAGTAGTGCCGGTAACAGTGGGCCGGCATTGAGCACTGTTGGTGCTCCAGGTGGTACCTCTTCAAGCATCATAGGAGTTGGTGCATATGTCTCTCCTGCAATGGCTGCAGGTGTTCATTCTGTAGTTGAACCTCCACCTGAAGGGCTTGAGTACACTTGGTAAGTTAACTTCAATTCTTCCGTGTTTGGCCTTGAAACATGAAGTCCCACACTCTTCCACCTGTAGATCCTTGTCCTTGTTTGCATCTAACCCATTGAAAAATCGGTTGCAATGGATGCAGGTCCAGTCGAGGACCAACAGCTGATGGAGATCTTGGAGTCTGTATAAGTGCTCCTGGAGGGGCTGTTTCCCCTGTTCCTACTTGGACTCTCCAAGGGCGCATGCTCATGAATGGAACATCAATGGCATCTCCATCTGCTTGTGGGGGAATTGCATTGCTTATTAGTGCCATGAAGGTCTTTCTATGAATTATTCGAGTTTTTTAGTTTTTGATTGTTTCCTTGCCCTCTCATTTTCCCTCATGTTAAGGTGCTATTCTGTGTGCATCTAAAGGCAGATTATTAATGTTGGCTGCAGGCTGAAGGAATTCCTGTGAGCCCATATAGTGTAAGGAAAGCTCTTGAGAATACATCTGCTTGTATAGGTGGTTTGCCAGAAGATAAGCTAACCACTGGACAAGGGCTTATGCAAGTTGACAAGTAATAAAATTTGCCCTTAGCCTTTACTTCTTTATATATTTATTTCAGAACTTCATGTCGACCCTTGCGTTTCGCAGAGCATATGAATATATACAGAAGTGTCGAGCTTTTCCATCTGTTTGGTATCAAATAAAGATTAATCAATCTGGAAAATCAAGTAAGTTTAGATTGGTATGCAGACAAATACAATCCAGTGTTCCATGTGTTTGGTACTATTATCCTTATCTGCCCATCAAATTTGTCCATTTATAAGAGTTTTTTGTTTGGGTTGGGTAAATTATAGAACCAACCGAACCCGACTAGTATGGGTCGGGTTGGGCTTGATAAAATTTCAATATGGGTCAGATTGGATTGCTTTTCACGAATCAACAATGAGTTGGGTCAGGTCATGGGTTTTATCATGGGTTAGCTGACCCGACCCACATTCAAAAATAACATATATGCTTTTTGTTTAAAATAAACATTACCAATGAAATTAAATTTGGCCTTCTCCAAAGTTTTCTTTCTTTATTTATTTATACTAATAATTATTATATTATAATATGAATTAAACCCAAATGAAATAATATTCATAATAGATATACATTTATATATATATACTTTAGTGATTTTTTTTTGCGTAATTAAAATTTTAAGTTCCAGTAAAGTTATATTCTATTCGCAAATCAAAAAGAAAAAAAAATCCATTTTCAAAGTTCAATTGAATCATCAACCACACCACTTTCCATCACAATCAAGTTTCATCTTTTATTATTGGTTTCAATCAACGTCAAGTGAGAAGTTGATCTTTTTGTTTTGTTTGCCTTCTATAATAGTAAGTAGTTTTTTTATTCCTCTTTGGATCTGGAAATACAAGGAAACATCATTGTTTGTAGTCAAAATCTTTTCATTTTGGAACTCAATTGTATTCTCCTTGCTTGAATTGAATTTGAATTCAAATATAGAAATGATTTGGGTGTTGAAGAAAGTAAAGAAGCAAATTCTTTTTAGAGTTTCCAAACACCAATAATTTTTCTGGTGATTCCAGATTCATAACCCTTCTCTTTGATGCACTTGAGTTGTTGGTTTAGAGATTGAACGTTATATAGCTTTTGCAACTCTGTTATCTCTCTCAGACCGAAATGGTGCAATAGCATAATGAAGTTTGAGTCAATGTCAATATTAAAACACTCTTTAAAGTTGAAATTGAAATTGGTAAATGTATTTAAATGCTTACCTTTTGAACAAACATAATGAAGTTTGAGTATTAGTCAACATTAAAATATGTTTTTAAAATAAAGAAAAAAAAGTGACATGTGATCCAATCCGATCCTATAGTTGGGGTTGGGTTCAAATGGAGATCAGGTCCAGATCCAATCCAAGTTGCACCCCTACCTAGTGCCAAGAGCAACTGATGATATACTTTTTATATCTTTTATCTAACTTTTTGATTACTTGAATTGGTATTGGGAGTCAGCTTTTGCTGATTTTTATATAATATCCTGTTTGTTATGAGCATTTCATCTGTCAATACTTAAGCAGTTATTCACAAATGAGGCCACTTGGAAACTTGAATACTCTCAGTGGAGTTTGGATTAATTTTGATATGGAGCTTAACTTTAGGTCATGATGTATTTCACTTGCAGCTCCTACATCACGAGGTATCTACCTAAGAGAGGCTATTGCTTGCCAACAATCTACTGAGGTGCACCTATTGATAGACTTGATAAATTTTTAATTCATGACTTTTTTTCTCAAAACTCTTAAAAACAGTATTTTTTTTTCCCTGTTCTTTGCATTTCATGTATTAGTAAATTATGCAATCACTTGCATGAAATTCTATCAAGATTTCATTTTCAAAAAGCAAAAAATTTAATTATTTTACTTTCTTATCTCGCTGTTCATTTCAGATTCAAAATAAAGAAATAGTTTTGAAGATTTTTCCCCCTTCTGCTTCATGTTTTCAGTTTATCCCTGAGTTTTACAGCTGCTAAAGTTATAGTTTGTTAAATAGTGGGCAGTGCAAGTTGAACCAAAGTTTCATGAAGATTCAAGTGAATTAGAAGAATTGGTTCCCTTTGAGGAGTGTATTGAGCTACATTCTAGTGATAATGCAGTTGTGAGAGCTCCTGAGTATCTTCTTCTCACTCACAATGGGCGCACCTTCAAGTTAGTAAACACTATTTCACTATCCATATGAAAGTGCTTAATCTAATCATTATGTGCAGTCTGGTTATCAATTCCTTTTATTTTCTTTCTTTTTTATTTTCTTCTATTTGCTAAAATCTATTTATTTTGTCATCCTCTTTTCAAATATCTATATTTTCCAAACTAAGTTTGTAATCATGGAAGATTACTTGTTTGATAATGGTGAATTATTTTCTCTTCTTTTCAGTATAGTTGTTGATCCTACCAATCTTAGTGATGGTCTGCACTATTATGAAGTCTATGGAATTGATTGCAAAGCCTCATGGCGTGGTCCTCTTTTCAGAATCCCAATTACTATAACAAAGCCGAAGGCTGTAATTAATCGGCCTCCACTAATTTCATTTTCAAGGATATCATTCCTTCCAGGTTCTTTTGGCACAGGATTGATCCCAATTTATATTTTATACATTAAAGAATCCTTTCATGCTATGATTTTTCTGTGGGTTAATTCCCCTTTTTTTTTTCCTCTTTTGTAATTGTCCTGTTTAAATAGGCCACATAGAACGGAGGTATATAGAGGTACCACTTGGCGCTAGTTGGGTTGAGGCAACAATGCGGACATCTGGGTTTGATACGACTAGAAGATTTTTTGTTGACACTGTCCAGGTATAGTTGCACTGAGAATCCATACCAGATTGACCTAAGCCTTGCTTGACATGTTTGTAATATGCAGATTTGTCCATTGAGAAGGCCTATCAAGTGGGAGAGTGTTGTAACATTTTCTTCTCCCACTGCCGAAAGCTTCAACTTTCCTGTTGTAGGTGGTCAAACAATGGAACTAGCAATAGCTCAGTTTTGGTCAAGCGGCATGGGAAGCCATGAGACAACTATTGTAGATTTTGAGGTAAATTTCTGTCTAATAAAAATCTTGAAACTTTCTTCATTAGTGAATATTTGTTGCTCTAAAACGTTTTGTTAAAATGATACACGGATGATCTACTTTTCTTTTTCAATTTTCTTGATTTTCTGCTTTCTTTTGCTGATGGGCCTCCCCAACCTGGGGGTAAGGCTATGTCAAGGAGACTTCATCCTGAATAATTTTATTTTAATTTTGTCTTGTGAGAACCTTACTGAGTAAGTATTTATTATATTTACTGTTGCATATTCTGTGAGTTGTGTTATCTCAATGGAGCAAATGCTGGAATACTGTTTTAAGTGTTAATAAAATTGTCTCTTATTTAAGAACCTTACATGCGGATATTTTATAAAATATTCAGATCATCTTTCATGGAATTGGAGTAAACAGAAAAGAGGTAGTTTTTGATGGAAGTGAAGCACCCATCAGAATTGAGGCTGAAGCACCATTGGCATCAGAAAAACTTGCCCCAACTGCTGTTTTAAACAAGGTAAAGCAGGCTATCCTGTACGGTGTAATGTGTGTCCTTTATTCTTTCTCTTTCTCTTGTTTACTTGTTACTTCATATGTGCTTGCTTAGATTTAATAAAGCACCTTTCTTTGAATTTCCTGATTCTTTGTGTTAAATATGCAGATAAGGGTTCCATATCGGCCTACTGAGGCAAAACTTTGTACTCTTCCAACCAGTCGTGACAAATTACCATCAGGGAAACAAATACTTGCATTGACATTAATGTGCGTTTGTCTTCCGTTTCTTAAAAAATGTCTTTATATGTGCAATCATTCATTTCAATGCGTATGTATGGTTTTTTTTTTCTTTTTGCTTCTACAGCTACAAGTTTAAATTGGAAGATGGAGCTGAAGTTAAACCTCATATTCCGTTGCTCAATAATCGCATATATGACACTAAATTCGAGTCTCAATTTTACATGATTTCTGACACAAACAAGGTATATTTTCTTTTTGCTATTGTCAATCACTTTGGAAGAATCCATTACCAAAAATCTGTGGTTCTGGTGAATTGGCTTTGAATGGAGACAATTACGCTTTATTTCATATGAAGTAGAATCCACATTTTACGTGTGTAGTGTTTTACGCATAGGTCAAAATTTATATCCTACAATACTTAAATGAATTTTTAATGAGCATCTACTTTCTTCTTGTGCTACAATTCTGCTAACCTGCCAAAATTCCTTGACTCTTATCAATTATAGCGTGTATATGCAATGGGTGATTGCTATCCAAATTCTTCAAAACTTACAAAGGGCGAATATACTTTGCAACTGTATTTAAGGTACATTACGATATGCTCTTCACTAAACATTCCATGTAATGCAGACTTAGTTTTGCTATCTAAATGAGGAATTTTGGATGCTGGTGGGATTCTTTCTCCCCTGTCCCAAACAAAAACTCCTCCATAGGCCCTGTCGTTTTATCTAATTAATGAAATTCCTGAAAAACATGACGTATCTTGTAACTGGAGAACTGTCCTTTTCTTAAATTCCTTAATTTTCTTGTTTTTGGAGGTTAAGATATATGTCTTGTAGTAGGATGGCTGCAAAACAGGAAAATTCATCCTATGAATCTTTCTAATGAGGTGTTTCAATCCTAGTTTGCTTTCACTTACAGTTATTTATCATGTTTCAGACATGACAATGTGCACTACTTAGAAAAAATGAAGCAATTAGTTCTATTTCTGGAAAGGAATTTGGAGGAAAAGGTAAACATTGTGCCTTTTGTTTTTTTTATTCATGTTATAAATGGCTCTTATATTTAAAGCACTTCATAATGCTGCTTATAAATTATGAGGTATGTATTGAAAATATGGTTTAGCTATTGCCTTTCTGGCCATGTCATTTTGATATTGGAGAAGGGCATCTAATAGATGTGTTGTCAAATTGCTTTTAAATTATTGACATCTTCTTTAGTTATTGACTTATTGTCATCTTCCATGGTTGTTTGAAAAAGGTTAATGGTGTACGCTCATTACTCTCCTTGTGGTTATTTTGAAACCAGGATGTTGTTCGATTGAACTTTTTCTCTGAACCAGATGGCCCTGTGATGGGAAATGGTACCTTTAAATCCTCTGTTTTGGTTCCAGGGTATGTTTAATTTCAAAGATATATAATTCATGCAGACTCACAGCAACTCTATCTATGTTGTTTTTCTTATTTGTAGTACGTAATTAACTCGAAGTATTATTTTCCAGGAAAAAGGAAGCATTTTATTTAAGTCCACCAAACAAAGATAAGCTTCCAAAGGTATTACAGTTATTGATGTCTCTTTTACTTTATTAATAGCATAGAAGATGTACAGCAACACTTGGATTGTTCCTGCAGAACTCCTCACATGGATCTGTATTGCTGGGAACAATATCATATGGGAAGCTATCAAATGCTGGGCAGGAAGAGGGAAAAAATCCTGTGTCTTATCAGATCACTTATGTGATACCACCCAACAAGGTTGTGATATAATTGCCTTTGTCTATGGAGTATCTACATATTTCTACTGCATTTTGTATGGTTTTTGGAATGGCCTAGATAATGCTTCTATGGTTAAGTGATGCATCTGTGAGCTTTAGTTTCATGTTTCTTCTGCCATGGCTAATGGCATTTCCTTGACAGACTGATGAGGACAAAGGCAAAGGTTATGCGTCAGCTTGCACTAAACCTATAGCTGAACGTTTAGAAGAAGAGGTACTTGAGCAACTGTATATGTTAAACTTGCTATCTATTGATTGAATAGTTGCAAAAGTCTATTTCATCATCGTTTTTGTGGTATCTAACTATAATAATTTCTTAGATATCCTTTTTAACTTAATGAATTTTTTCTGACATCCATCTATTCATGATTACTTATTGTATTTATTGCTTTGAATAGTTTATTTTATTTATTCTTTTCAAGATTTTTACTATTGTATAGTATCCAATTAAGATAACAGAAGCAAGTTTCCTCAAGATTAATTAGCTTTTCCACAATTCAGTGAAAATTCTATAATGTAGGAGTTATTTAAGTCTGTTATCATGCTTGTATTTTTATGGTCGTAAAACTATTATATCTTGTGAAAATGCCCATTTAAGGTTTCAACCAAGCACCAGGTTTGTAAATTTTCAATTTTAATGGTATCTTACACATTCCAATTTGCAGGAGGTTTTCTAATGTAAGGGAAGTATATAAATGCTGTTCTTTTCTTAATACTAAAGAAAGGAGATTTGTTCATTTATTTGTTATGTGTGGATTTGGATAAGACAATAAAAATACTAGAGCCTGTTTCCTTAATAGCTAAAAATGTTAGACCTGACATGTATTCTGATGCTTTAGTGTGAAAATAGAAGGTGTCACACCATTCATTACAGTTACAAACTTACAATTGTGGGTGTAAGATGTATATTGCTTAAAAGGTTTTGGAATCTGACAGCTGATTTCTGTTTGAGTCCTTTCATTTCTTTGGAATCCTGTTACTTCGTACTGAAGTCTCTGTTGCCAGCGTGTTTGATACATTAGGCATCTTCATTGTTTCCATGGGGGCTGGTTTAGAAGGCAACTGTAAATTGCCTTGAGGTGGAACCTGTAAAACATATCATTGTACCATTGTACTTCTTTTTGACTGTGGTGATATGATTCTATATTACATTTATAACAAATTAAAATAGCTGTATGGCTGACTGTAATGACCACATATTTTCTTTCCTTTTCTTTTTCCTCCTGAATAATAAATAAATTTACATGTTCTATTGTTGTGACCTCTCTCATACCTCTGTCTTGCTTGGGATAAGTCCTTACTTTTTTTTTTCCTTTTAAAACATTTGTTTTCTCTGGTGTTAACATATGGAATAATGCTCGCTTAACTCTTCAATTAGGTTCGAGATGCAAAAATAAAGGTTTTGGGAAGTCTGAAGCAAGAAACTGATGGAGATCGCTCAGAATGGAAAAAGTTAGCTCAATCACTCAAGGTTAGAACTCTCTCTTAACGTTTAATTCAGGTATATTCTATCCAAAGAGTTGAAGAAAGATGCATCTCTTTATGAGGAATCATCCCCTCTCTGACCAAGCATTGCCTGAAGAGTTAGTTTTCTTACACTGTGTCAAAGGGTCACTGGTTTTGTTACACTTTTTCAAAGAGTCACGGGGTTAGTATCATAATCCAAGTCTAGCATATATCAGGTTGAATGTTCTGTTTTTTTCTTTTCAGAACAGTGGTATACTTGTAGCAATATAATAGATAGGAATAAGTTTTGTGAAAAATTTACCTACAAGTTACTCAAAAAAATTATTTGTAGCACCTAAGTTTATTAGGTCTTCAAGTACAAGCTGAATATTTTCTTATAACTGTCTAAAAGGCTGTCAAACATGGTGGGAAAGTTTTGGGCCGTCCAGTGTTGCGTTTAGTTTTGTTTAACTTGGCATATAATTCCTGAAACTAGATGAAAAGCCTTCTTCTTTTTTTTTTCCTTTTTTTATGACATCTAGATCTAAAGGTGGATATTGCCATGCCATTATTCTTACTTTAAGAACAGATGGTGTCTTTCTTTTAGTAATTTGAAACTGCTTGTCTTAGGCGGTTATTAGTCCTTGGAATCAATTTTAATATGGATTATGTGTTCTTTGGCAGGCTGAGTACCCTAAATACACTCCATTGCTTGTGAAGATCTTGGAAAGTTTGCTTTCCCGGGGCGATATTGGGGACAAAATCCACCATTATGAGGAGGTGAGTTTTATGAAAAGCAGATTTTGGTATGAAACATTGATGGAGGTTTGTTCCTCTTTGTTTTGTTTTATGCTTTGCTGCAATGTAACTCTTCCCCTTTGTTCGGTTGTTGCTAATTAACTAGCTTTAGAGACATAATATGGTGAAACACACAAGTTACTTCCAAGTGGATTTTAACACATTTCACAATAGACTCTTAAAAATGATGTATATGCATACTTTAAATAGGATTTTTCGTTTTTCTGTTAGAGTTATATTGAGTGGAAAGTTTGCCTTTTTAAAGTTGTTAGCCTCCATATTCTTTTATTCATTTATGTATTTTTAAGCATAGCAGCATTTAAGTTTCTTCTTAGCCCCAAGGAAGCCTAAATTTTTGAACTCACTCTTGGTTGTTCTCGAAGCCTTAGGCCTTTGCATGAGACTTCTTCTGACTTTATAAACTGTAGCTATTGAAGAAGGTTGAAGTTTATGTGTTTAGCAAAACATACTGGCTAGAATATCAGTGGTTGTCAGTTCAACTTTACAATACTCAAAACTGAAAGGGGAAGATCTGAAATATAATATTTTCCTTAACTAATTTAATTCAACTTTGCAGGTTATCATTGCAGCAAATGAGGTGGTTGATAGTATAGACAGAGAAGAACTGGCAAAATTCTTTTCACCTAAAAGTGATCCAGAGGATGAGGAGGCAGAGGTATTTATTTAAATTGTCAATTTGCCCTTCCTCCTTCCCTTAACCGTGCTGGCCAAGTCCTCTTTTGGAATTCAGCAAAGTATATTATCAGAATTAAAGTTGCTAAACATATTATTTTCTTAATTTTTATTTTTCAAGAGTTCTGATGGTCTCTACTTTCTACTCTCCAATGTGTTGTCCACACTGCTATCTCATCTCTTTGTGATACATTCTTTTTTTTTGTTGTCCCCTCTAGTGCATCACTGGATGTTTAGTATTTGTGGTTTACATACAAGATTGTGGCCTTTCCTTTTATATTTTTTATTTATTCAGAAAATTAAGAAGATGGAGACAATTTGTGATCAATTAGCAGAGGCACTGTACCAAAAAGGACTGGCACTGGCTGAGATTGAATCTGTAAAGGTAGTGACTGGTATATGTATCACCTGGTTATGTTTTAATTTAAATCAACTTATATTCTAACTGATAGTGGTTACAACCAAATAATTCTTTTATTTTTTTTAACAAAGAGGGAAGAAATTTAAACACATATATTCACAAACAAAAGTGAACTTTACAAGTTCAATGCAGAGACGAGGACTTGAAATAATAATGGCATGTAAATAAAATCCATGACCACTCTCGAAAGGCTAGACTTTTGATAGAGCTGAGGGACTAACATGTTTCTAACATATCTCCCTCCTATGTGGGACTCTACTCAGCAGCATAGATAATTCAAAGATTTGCGGCATTTGCCTCTTTTGAACAAAAAAAAAAAAGTGTGTCCAGGCACGCATACCTAAAAGGCCAAACTTTTGAGAGAGTTGAAGGATTTAAATACCACATCTCTAACTAGTCTCTCTAACTACTGACATGCTTTTTCTGTTTATGTGGAAATTTATGTGCCTCATTACTACTTTTATAACTGTCTTGTAAAGGAATCTTGTTTCTGCCCCATCACTAGTTTCTACAATCCCAACTTAGGAATGCTTAGCTTGTTTTCTGCCTGAAACTCCAAGGCTTAGATTTATATAATGCATAAGACAAATAGCTTTCTTCACATCATGTGAACTAACGAAAACATTAATATACAAGCACAACAGTTTCTGATTGCCATTGTTGTCCCTTCTGCTTTCCGCTTTATTTTCCTTTTTAGGGGAGTGGGCCTGTTAATTTTAATCAAAGATTTCTACTGCCATAACTCCTGCACAAATCCTCCTGTATCATAGTCTACAACTTAATGGACTTAATGGGAATACTTCTCTTGTAGTTCTTTTTATAGCTTCTCCATTTGCTGAGATTGATTATTTTCTTTTATTGAAAAATGGGCTGATATCTGCAATTATATGATACTTGTACCAACAAAATCAGTTATGGTAGTTTATCATCTTCATTGGAATTAAAATTTGTTGCCATCACCATTATAGGGTGAGAAAGCTTCAAACTTGGCTGCTACTGAAAGCACAAAAGACTTGGACCAAACTGGTGGCCAATCTGCTGTCTCTTCTGATATCCAGTCAGATTTATTTGAGGAGAACTTTAAAGAACTGACGAAATGGGTAGATCTCAAGTCCTCTAAATATGGTACCCTCTCTGTACTGTGTGAGAGACGGTGTGGAAGACTTGGAACTGCTCTAAAGGTATTTCTCTCATGATAATCCAAGTAGCACTGTCTAGTTTTCTTTAAAAAAGACAGAAAAGACAGTAACATTGTCTAGTTATTGTTTTATTTGTTTATTAGGTTATTTTTTGTGTATTTACTGTTTATTTCAAATTTAGGGAGGGGGATTTGAACATGGATATTGAAATTGCCCCGCCTTTTCAATAAAAGCCACTAACCCACCAATAAGGGAAAGAAAAAATGGGAGGATGGGAAAGGACTAAGGAGTGTGAGAAACCTGAATTGTTGAAATTTTAAATGTAACTGATGCTTTATTTAACTTGTCAGCCTGCATAAAAAATTTATGAAACATATTTGAGTCAAGAAAGGTGTGGCATATGTTCTATCCCTGATGTTTTCTAGGCAAATGATAATTAGTGCCTTGGGCTGTTGATAAGGTTTTCACATTAATGCATTAGTTGACTGTAAATGTGGTAATTTCCCCTGTACTGGATGGGGAGAATTCTTCAAATGAAAGCCTAAACAAGTGCCCTCAGGGCACTCATGGCAGGACCCTTTTTTTTGAGTTAAATAATCTGCTGTCGCAGGTACTAAATGACATGATTCAGGATGGAGAGCCTCCAAAGAAGAAACTCTATGAATTGAAGCTCTCTTTGCTTGATGATATTGGATGGAGCCATTTATCAACATACGAAAGACAATGGATGCATGTTCGGTTCCCTCCAAGCTTGCCCCTGTTTTAAGGTTGCTCAATTTTATAGACCCGGTATCCGATAATGATTAACCAGGTTAGGTGCCAGTTCCAGTTGGATATAAAAGATTGAACATTGTTAGGATCTTCTTGTTGTTGTTTTTAATTATTGTTATTATTTATTTTTATTTGTGGGGATAAATCATAATAACAGTAGTTTATGTCATAATAAAGTGCAATTCGCTGCTTCTCAAATTCGTGTTTGTGGAAAACTGAGGTTATCTTGTGATCCATTGGATTGGACTGCCCCCTACACTGTATAAAATATAAATGTAGCTGCAACTTGATGTTGGCAAACACCATGATTAGCATGAGGGGTTCTTTTTCCTTGTTTTCTTTTCTCCTCTCCCCAGGGTGCTGTGGTTATTGGCAGACCGGAAAATTACGCGAAGAAATTAAGCAGAAAAAGTGGACTTGACTCCAGTTTTCATCTTAAACAGTTGTTCCTTCTAAGAGTAGGATTTGTAGGATGTCAGTGTCGCCGTGTAATTGTGGATGACGATTTGACATTTGAAGTAGACAAAGGAGAATTGAGGAGGTGGCCTATTGGTGATCAAGAAGGCGTAAGTCCCTTGTTATGGATACAGAGGAAACTCTTGAGCTTTGCTGCAGTTGATCAAGCAGGAAATATCCACTTCCAAGCCAGGCAAAATACGGGAATAAAAGAAGTTACAACTACTCCTACTACTTGAAATATATCCACTATAGATCCCATGTTTTAGCCATTTTCTTTCTACCCAAACTAATAATAGTAAGACCCACAGAATTCCCCAAATTAATAAAACCGTTTGGGCATTGGAAATAACTCCTAAATTCCAGTAAAAACTTAATATATTATGAATGCAAAGAGCTTTGATGTTAGTTCCTAATCAAATTGATAGAGAAAACAGCACCATCCTGACGTGATCTAAAATCCTTTAAACTTAATTATGTTGCTTGAATAATTTAGTGTCTCATTGTCATGATTTCGCGAGACTTAGTCTGATAAGATTCAAAAGAACACATAATGAGCTTTCATGTTTTGTTGACGAAGAGCTGGAAATGAACATGTTGACGGTCTTTTCAGAGCTTCCGGTCAAGACCGGCACTAGAATTATATCTATTAATTTCTGTATGATCATTCAAGTAGGGATGGTGAAGCTTAGTTCTGTCTAACACTTTTTTGATAAATATTATTGGAGAATTAAGCTGAAAATTAATCCCTGTCCACATATTTCTTCGGTAGGCTGATGATCACTAGGTCAGGAAATTAATGATGTTTTACCACTTGAAATTCTTTGTCTGTGTTGAGATGGCTTCAATCAGTCTGCTCGTTTCTGTGGTAGTTAAAATATCATGATTATGATGTTATATTTTTTTTTTGTAAGTTTAAGAATCGTAGTTAAAGATCCATTTTTGATTCGTGGGTCCTCCATTTCAATTCATTCTCTCTATGTTCAAATACAAAAATTAAACAATATTACCATACAAGGCGTACATATACGATCATACGCATCTTGATTGTAGAAAAAAAATGATACTACTGTATATGACTGTATATTATAAGATAAGATAAAGGGGTGGTTATAACAGACACTTGAAAAGAAGATAATACTGAAAACTAGTGGAGAAGGCGGCACAAGAGGCCGGAGAAGAGCAGAACATGAGTTCTCTGAGAGAAGCAAGATGCTTCAGAGCTGAGTCCAGTACTCCAGTCTTTTAGGTTTTTGCTCTTGAGTAAAGCAGAAGATAATGTCTTAGACAAACGAGTCATAATGAAGGTGACGGAAGGTATTTTGACTTTTGATCATGATCATGAATGAAAATTAATTAGATTTCGTTTGATTAATTTGGTTGATACTTTTGTTATTAACATCTTCTCATCAAATCATCTCGCGTAAATTAATCGAGGCGGACAGGGCCAATTAGATTCCGAAGCGGAAATTTTTTTCTTGTACAAACAGTTCACTGCAAGTCAGTGTCCCATGTAATTGCTAGGTATACAAAAGTATCAAATAGACAATATGAAGAAGATATCATATATTTGAGCTATATATTCACAGTAATAGACAGAAATATGGATGATGTAATCGAAAAAAGCAGATCATGAATTCCGAGAAGTTGAATTATACTTTTATTAATTTCCATTTACTATAATACATATAACACCTGAACGCCTTGTATATGCATGGCATATATATGAGAAACGAAGAGAATATATGAACTTGGTCTACAAACTCGATTTCATTTTAGTAACTATTTATATAATTAAGGTATAAGAATCAACTTCATCCTCCTAATCTAATCTGATTATACCATAGGAAAAAAAAGGGAAGAAAAAAGAGCCTAGAGGGGTTGAACTATGAGGGGCAGCCCATATCTAGGCCTCAGCGAAAGCAAGATAGTAGGTGAATGGCGATAATTTGGAGAGAGGGAGAAGGAAAACCTAGTGAGCATAAGGGTTAAGACAACTTTGTATTCCATCATCGTTAAATTCCTTCCAACACACATCCTCCCTCCAAACCCGAAAGGCAAGAACCCCATCTTGTGCTTGCACCCGCCGTATAGATGATCATCCTTAAACCTCTCCGGCCGGAATTCATTAACATCATCACCCCATATTGCTGGATCATGGTGCATGGCTACAACGTCGATCCACATGTTGGTTCCATTAGGGATAACTAGATCATCCACCTTTATATCTTCTCTTGCTTGCCTTTGTGCATTTGGTGCTGGTGAGTATAGTCTTAGCACCTCATTCATCACCCATCCCATCTGCAAGCAATAGCCACACAATTATATATTACCCAAATTGAACAAAAAAAAAAAAAAGAAAAGGGAAAAACTCATATCAAATAAGAAAAGAAATAATTCCACGTGAAATTAATTCGTTAAATACGTAACCATAGGAAGATAGTTTTATCAATCCATGACACTTGTACACGTAATAAAAACAAAATCAATGAAATGGGTAGAACTCAAGAAGACTCCAAGACCAAGTTGGCCGGTTGGGACTCGGGACCCTAACCAACCAAACTAGAATCATCAGGTTTTTGAAGTGTCGCTTTGCACACGGTCAAATTGAACTCCTCTTTTGGGTTTTTTTTTGGTGGTGGGAGAAGTCCAAACTATTGGGGAGTTGCCAAAGTGTCAAAAGGAGCAGTTTGTTTCTACATATCATGCTGATGACACGTCACCGATTGGTCCAACTTTGACCTTTGACATGGAATATATTGTTGAACATTCTACTCAACACGGATCGAGATTTTGAGTTTCAGGATATTGGAAAATTCTCAGTCTATGACTCAAGAAACATAAAAAAAAAAAAAAAAAAAAAAAAGACTAGGGCAACATATGTGTACGTGAATATCAAGTAATAAAATGGATATTAAAGTTTCTTCTAATTAATAATCAAGGAAAATAAAAAGGAAAAAAAACACTGATCTAAATCAAGAATTACCTTCTTTAAGCCAGCAAGCCTGGTGAAATCGATCTCTTCATCACCAATCACTTCTCTAATTTCCTCCCTTAATTGGTTTTGCCAGTGTGGATGCATGGCCAAATGTAACAATGTCCAGGTGAGTGCCAATGCGGTGGTTTCGTGGCCACCAAAGAAGAAAGTCTTGCACTCATCAACAAGCTCCCTTGCATTTAAGCTCTTACCTACCCGTCCGTCGACATGGTTCCCTTCCATCAAAAACCCAAGCAAGTCCCGCTGAGGGGATCCATCCCAAGACTTCTTACGAGCGTCTATGATGGATAAAAGGAGCTGGTCAATTTCTCTGCCCAGTTTCTTGGCTTCTAGGTTTTTCTTAGGGCACATCAATTTGCTAAAAGGAACACCCACATAGCGGTTTGAGTTGAAAAGTGTGATTTGCATGGCTCTCAATTTCTCAAACACTTTACTCCCGTTTTGGTAGCTCAACCCAAAGCTTGTCCTTGCAATGATCTCCCCTGCCGTTATTGTGATTTCCCTTTCAACATCGATTTCAGGTTTACCAGAATTTATTAGGGTAGCCCACCTGTCTAGCATCTTTGCGGCCGGTTCCACCATCAAGCTTGCCATAGCCTACATATTATCAAAAAAATTTATAAATTCTCCTTTGTCTTTACCATTTTTAATACTATTATTTTAATTAATGTAAGGAAAACAAGAGTCAATTAATTTTGGATATGGTACACCCATTAACTTTTGTCTTTTTTTTTTTTCTCTTGGTACATATACATTTGAGAAACTCAAAAAAGACAATGATTTCAAACCTAAGTTGTTATCCTTTAACTTATTCATTTATCCAAAAAAGAAAAAGAAAACAACATAAAAATCACTATTATATATAAGTTTTAAGACGTAATTATAAGTGTACATTCAATTTGTAAAGATGTTTTAATGGCAATACCAAAAAAAGATGTTCTATATTTTTTTCTTTTTAGGTCATAAATTCGTCTTTTGCCATTTAAATTTAAAGTCAGTATATTAGTAATTGTTTAGTAACCTTCAGGTTAACAGATTAGACTTTTACACTTCAGAGACGCTGTCACTTGTTGAAAATGCATTTTTGTGAACAAAATTAAGGTACCTTTTTCCACCACCGAAAGCGTATAGGATGGAGCCTTAGATTAGTGTTTCTTTTTTATTATTATTTTTAATTAGTTTGAGAAAATTATATAGAAGAGAATTTAAGAAAGACCTTCAAGTTAGCTGGAGAGAATGCGGGAGTAATAACATGGCGATGACGAACCCAATCATCTCCTTCAACCATGACTAAACCACTTCCGAACATAGGCTTTCTATCATGTTTAAACACATTAGGTTTTCCCCAGCTCTTTCCCAGGACTCCTGATGACATTTTCTTAAGGAACTCTGGCTCTGCAATATATAAAAATGGCTCCGTTCCCAGCCAGTAGATGAACACTTTTCCTGCAAGACAAACACAAACGCTAACTCAACCAAAAGAAAACATACGTAGTTCTTTTAACAAATTAAGGATTTTCATTCTTTTTTCTTAGAGGTGTTAATCATATGACAAGAAACAAAGACTTACCATGAGATTTTTGCCACCGAGCAAAGTATGGAAACACAGTGGAGTGTATATCATGGGAAATACCAGAGGATTGAAGTGAAGAATCATTAATGTTTTTACTATTGTTTTTCATCTCTCCGATATTTCCCAGTGGAAAACTAGGAGTTGGACCTCCAAACCCATTCCGCTTAATCTTGCGGTAAGCTCGAATGGGCAGAATCCAGCAAGAGAATAACAATCTCAAGAACAAAAAGAGAAGAAAACCCAGCGTGGCTAAGCTGAAAAAAGCTTGGGATAGCTTGAAAAACCCCATTTATTTATATATGTATCTGATCTCTCGATAAATATATATATCTCTAGCTCTTTGTATGTAAGCACCTTAAGATATCAGCTGAATTTGATAATTGAAGAAGAGAATGAAGTGGTATTTATAGTAGAGAAAGAGAGGGGATGGAGTTCAAGAATGTTGGAGTTGTTGAGTATTGCCCCACCAATTTTTTGGGGTTTGAACGTTTTTCAAGTCTTTCCTGTTGAACCTTCTTAAAAATAAATCTTCTTTTTTTTGGTAAGAAATCTGCTTTTTTATTGTTTTTGTTTTGTTGTCTAATTTGTATTAGAATATATGAAAGTTGATTTTGTCAACCAAACCTAATTGTCTTTGTCAAATCTTTGGTCCCCTTTACGGCAAACCCTTTAACACACATGGTCGGATATATATATCTGCTCTGCTGTGGACGACCACCCGTACTTTCTTCAGCTTCTGTCCAATTGATTTCCTCCACGTCAGATAATTCTTTTTGCTCTACAGCTGGTTTCCACAGTGGACTTTTGGATACCTGGTGAATTTCTGGGAAGCTTAATCTCTCCAATTTAAGCATATTGTTTTTTTTTTTAATTAGTACAATTTAAAAATGATTAATTTTAAAAGCTAAATATTTATCTTTATAAAAAAAAAGAATGAATATTACAAAAATATTTTCTGACCAAAAAGTACTAAAATATTTTAAATAAATTATATTATATGTGACCATAATGCCTTAGCTTTGGCCACCATCATAGAAATTATAGCATAACCCTTTTCATTCCATGGTTTGGACTGTGGAACAGTGAAATTTTATTTAGATTCTTTGAGGAATATTATACGGTGTTAATATTTTATTATTTCATGTCATGATTTATAAGTTTAAGTCATTGACTGGACAGCGTTTCCACTGTTTGGAACATATCATATGAGAAAGGTCAAACCCAGTCAAATTGAAGTATTTATTACTGTAATATTAATTAATTAATGATCTCATTTATAATTTATTATCTGTGAAAAATTTTATTTTTACAAACAAATCAATTATCATATATTTTTTATTTAATTAATTTTTAATATAATTTTTTTAAAAAAAATCTTATTTTATATGTTCTATTTGTGAAATCTAAATATTTTATTGATAATAAATAAGATAATTTCTTTTCAATTAACACTATGTGAAAACAAAATAGCATACCCATTACTGGATAATATTAATATTAATATTTATACATTTATGAAGCCTAATTAATTTGTAAACTTTCATACTCACTATCTGTCCCAAATACTCTGTACAAAGATTTTGAACACACTCTTTCTCAATGTGTGAAAAGGTTATCTTATAATTAAAGGTGGCTTTTGCCTTTAGGCATGAAAAAAGAACTTTTCTAATTAAATCGAATTTAATCTCTCATTTCCCCTATATAAAAGTTTCTACCTCCATACTATATATAGTATACACATACATAAATAATTTTTTAAATTTATAATTATAATATTTTTCGTAATCATTTAAAGAGATATAGTAATATGTTTAAATTCCCTTTATACAAACATCATAAGACAATCTAAAAAATATTAACCACCTATTGTAAGTCCAAATTGATGCATGTTTCTCTTGAAATGTATGATTTTTTTTATTTTTTAGTAAATTATTAAAATACATATGAAATTTGAATTTTAAAAATGGATTCTTAAGCAAAATTAATGGTATGCAATGCATATATATATAATTCAAATTTCAAAATTATTAGATAATATTTTTTAAAGATGATTATATAAATTAACTAAGATCATATTTAGATTAAAATTTTAACGTATTTGTTTTTTATAATCTCTTATAATATAAATATATATCATTTTACTTTTAATTAGGTTGAATAAATTAAGATTTCAATTTTAAGTCATTATACACCTCTTTTCTTTTTAAAAATTTAAAATGAAGTTAAATTGCTACTACCTATTATAGCATTATTAATTGCAACAATTATTTACTATATAAAAAGGTGTAAAGCCACTTAATTATTATTTATTAAACTCCATTATCATAGTTAACTAGATCTTATACATGAGGGAGGTATGGTTTGAAAGGAATTAAGATTTCTGCCAACAATCCATCCCTCGAGCTTCATGCATGTATAGAGATTTTCAACCAGAGAACGTACCATTGCTACAATATTCAATGGTTCAAATCTATTGTGATTTTTTGAAAGCCAGAAAACTCCCAAAGGCCAAAAAGCTTTGCTAATTAGGACTTGAAGAATGTAGAGCCATGAAAATAAAACATTAATATAGTACTTGGTCCTTACCAACTCACCATTAAATGTTGGGTTGGTGAACATTTATCTTTGGTAATCTTGCAATAAATCTTTCTTATCTAGCTTTTAATTAGTAATTTCAAGACTACAACAATTTCAAAAAGCACTCTCTTATACTAATTCTAAATAATTATTCCTTGGTTTTAAGATTATATTAATAATTTTCAATTACAAGTGGTGGGAATGACTTTTTTTTCGAAGTTATCCATTAAATCTTCAAATTTTAGTCAAAAGCGAATTGTATCATTATTAAAGGGAATTGAATTTTTAATTTCAATTATCAAAATTTAATCTATAACAATTTTAAATATATAAAAAATGGTGAACTATTCATGCATTTCGTGAATATATCTTTCATCCAATGAATAATGTTATTTATATATGCTGTACTTCAATATCAGAGATTTTGTACGGCTGTACCTTGTATCATTTATATTTTCTGTGTTAAAATTTTTACACATGAAACACATTAATCAGAGAAATATTAACAAACTATAATAATTATAGAACCGAGAAAAAAAATCGAAGAGTCAATTTTAGGGCTTAAGAAAAAAAAGAAAACTGGAAATCATCATGCTTTGAGTCTAAGATCAAATATTGAAAATTGTAAGTCAAAGATAAATGTGTCATTTTCTTTTTAGGTGAAAAATCAAAGGTCGCTACGTTCTTAATTCCAAAGCAGGGAGGATTATTGGCAGCATTTTGATACAATGGCCACGAGCTTCTCACACCTTTCCTCAAATCTGCAAGTTTGTCATTTGCTCCTTTCAACAGGATACGTGAGGTTCGTGTTTGACAAAAAATGCCTACATGATTTTTTTTTTTAAAATACAAATGCTTACATGACTTAATTATTAATTAAAAAATCAATGATATCAGCTCAAATGGTAAGAAGTTTTTTGTTCTTTTGAACTCAATAGTATAAAAATAATTTTTCATCAATTCGTTAAGTTCAATATAGAAAAATTTATTTAAATTTATTAAAAAATATTGAGTGAAGATTAAAAACTAATGCTAGAAAAAAAAAAAAAAAAAAACCTTGTTTTGTTTATTAGATAAAGGATAGGGGAAGTGAATGATGGGATTTGAACTCCCATATTATATGTTTTTCTAAAACTTATTAGATCAAAAACCTTGTGATTAACATGTTTTTTAAGATTAATTTCTTAGCCAATAAACCAAAAACTTTCCGATTAATGCAAATCCTCCTGCAAGTGTGTAGATAACTAAATCCCATTTAATAATTAACCAATTATGGTAGACCCGTACGAAATGTTCCCAAAAAAAAAAAAAAAAAAACGTTAGACCAAAACATGTTTTATCACAGCAAGAGATATCAAGGGAAACGAGTATTAATTAGTACAGGACATGTAGGGTCACATAACAAGCTATCAAAGCTTGAAAACATAAACCATAGTTGACATTCACAGAAAAACTCAAGCCTCTAGGAATACTAATAATATAAACCAATTTGCTTGAATGTAAAAAGTCAATTTGATCGTGCATCACCTTTTTTATACTATACAATGCTTACATTTAAAAAAAAAAAAAATCAATGGTTAAGGTATTATTTTATAAATTTTCTTCATTTAATAGATTATCTTTTAATCAAATTAAAATATGTATGCATTAATTTTAATTTTTTTCCTACAAATATTAAATTAATATGTGTTTATAAACACCCACTAACATTTCCCTTCACTATAATAAGGTTTCTATAATCAAATTAAATTAACATCAAGTGTATATATACCCCAATTTAATTAGGTCAGTTTCCATTACGATGCTGTGGAAGTAGATTTAATGGCCGGTGAAATAAAAGGAGACATGAATTATCCCAAAAAAAAAAAAAAAAAAGAAAGGAATAAAAGGTGACATGCATGCAGAAAGTGTGTATTTAGGTAGCTGTATTTCAATATATATATTAACTCCATTCGTATTTGTAGACCTTGAATTCCACGAAATAGCAGGAAAATTCAACCCAACAACAAGAATGTTACAAAATAAAAAGGAAAAACAAGCAAAACGCATCGCCGTCCAACCAAATAAATCTGAAAGCTACTTGTCCAAAATTTTTATTTCATTTGAAATTATATGATATATATGGTTACGTCAAAGTGACGTGTTGCCATTTCCTAGTAGCATACATCTTTTTGCTACATACAACAAGAAAGTTTCGTGGGACTCAATAAATAATATTACTTGTAGCTTAATTAGCCATCTTAGAAGAACTTATCAACATTTCAAACACTAATTTACTAATTAAAGCAAGGAGTAACACGTGCGAATCCTAAAAATAAAAATAGTGAACGAGATATCTATTATTGATAATTTATTAAATTAATTATTGTCTTTTAATTATGATTTTTTTATTAAATTAAAATATTGATTAATTTTTATTTATTTTTTTATTGACATTGAAATCTTTATTAAATAAACTTTTCGTAATTTTATTATTAAATTAAATATTGATTACTTTTTATTTATCTATTTCTCTATTAACCTTAAACTTTATTGAAGTAAATTGTTTTTAATAAAATTTAAATTTATCTATTTAAAATAATTAGAATATTTATTCTAATAAATCACTAAAATTTTAGATAATTATGAGATTTATTTAGCTAATAAGTTCTAAAAACTTCTAATTAAGTCCAGCTAATTAATTAATGTTTGACATGAAAATAATTATATTAATTGAAGAACTTTTTAAGAATTGGTGTCATTATATTTTAAGATCATTTTAAGAATTAGTGTTATTATCGCTTTTTAAGTTTATATAGGTAATGATTTTTAAATTTATCACCTAACCATTTCACTATTTAAATTTTGGATTTTGTGTGATATTAAAAGCCATAAATATATATATATATATATTCACGAGTCGAACTGATTTTTCAACTAATTTTTTTTCCCAGCAAGGAGTTTAAATACTAACATTGTTTAATATTTCAAGTTTTCATGAAATTAAAGGATAGACTTTCCTCATATCTCTTATAAGAGACTCTTAGTTTTTGTTTGTCTCGCTTTTATATATATATATATATATATATATATGTATGCATGCATGCATGTTGACATGCTTACTCAACCTCAACCGTGACACATTCTAGTTGGTTGCCCATTTTAATTGGTTTCCCTTTTCGTCACTCTGATAAACCTACAAAGAGTATATCATATAAAGAATACGTTGGATATTGTGTAAAAAAAATAAAAAAGCAAAGTGTAAATATATCTTGTAACCACAAAATCAAGAGTAAAGAAAATGCTAAAGAGACGAATCTTGGTGGCCAGTGTCCGACCAAAACTATATATCTTTAAATTTTAGTAAATTAACTATGGTCGGCTTTTAGTCACTCTAAATTAATCTCTAACTAACCAATAAAAAGAATCGATAGATTAAGAAAGTGTAAAGGAAGGAAGAAATCATGGTGTATCTTGGTCCGTATATATATACATATACCATTCGAGAAAACAACTAATTCAATTAAAGGATTAGGAGCTAGAATATCGGAAATAATGTAAAAAAATGAAATTGAAGGCCAGAATGGTATTACTAGAGATACAAATTAAATTTCCTTAAAATTTAATTTAATTACTTTTTATGTAAAACTTTGAATCTCATATTAAATTTATTATGATATATATATATATATATTTGATTCACTTATGAAACATTTTTCTTGAATAAAATTGTAAAATTTTTGGATTTAAGTAAATAATATTTTATACCTGAAGATAGGAGCTTTTAATCTTATATTAAAAATTTTATGAATGAAATTATGAGATTTTTGAATTAAAATATAAAATATTTTACAACTAAATATATGTCTTAAAAGAATAAATAATCAGATTGTCATCAAATTAAAATTTTCTTGAATAGAAAATTCCTACAATATGTTCCCATCCTATAAAATTTATATATACTTTAATCATGAGTTGGCAACATTTTTACCCCAGTCAAATAGCTGATTACAACATAGGACAAATTAAACGTGTGATCGTGATCTGTCCAAGTGTGTAATCTCCCCCCCACCACTAAAACATGGGTTGAAAGCTGAAACCTACACCGTTGAAAAAATATTGCGGGCGATGGCTCTAATTTATGAATTATGATCAGCTACTCTAATTTAGGATATATTTGCAAACTGAAGTCAACGCTCCAATCGTCAAAGCCGATTCCGGCTCCGGAGGCCATGGCTTTTGAAGCAATAATAATAATAATAATAACAAAAAAAAATATCAAGTGCAGTAGCTAGCTATAGCTAAGTACCCTTTTCCCATTTATAATTGCATCAAACCTACACAATTGCGAAATTCTACAATTTTTTTATGATGTATTAGCAGTATAATAAAATCTTGGCTTCGGCTGGTCGGTCATGGAAAGTAGTGGACACCGTGCGTTTAACGACATTGATTCAACTGCTATTAACTGTTATCAAATCTTTGATTTCAGCCTTTATCTTAAAGTCAAAACTCAAAATTGCGGTGGTGGTTGACTCCAACTAAATGGGATTTTTTTTTTTAAGGTCAACGGACGGAAATAACAAAGTGTAAAAACTAAAAAGAAATAACTTTCATCCTGCTAACGAGCTATTTGCATATCCAATTAATTATCCATTTTTCTTGCAAGAACTGAGAAAAAAAATTTCAAGTACTCTAACTAAATTAAAAAATAAAAGTACTTAAAGATGTACTTATTAAGGTGATATTTATAAAAACCATATTAAATTGTTCAATGTGTGTGACACAATTATGCCCACCTGAGCTTCATTTCTGTGTTACTGTTTCATTAATTTGTTGATTTAATCAAAACTGTAATTACTAATTAATAATTATGTAGTTTTCAAAAGGGTGGCCGGTATGGTAGCGAAACAAGCTATTTTAATTAAATGGAGAATTGGAGATTCAAGTAATTAGAATTTAGTACACGTTTTTCATTTCCTCTTGAAAGCAAGCTTTTTGATCCAAAGTGGCTTTTAGATTAAGATAAATGTGGAACTCCTATAGCATATGTCAAAGGGATAAAAAAGTGTAACTATAGCTATAAACCCATGTGAAGAACAACATTAATGGCCAATACCTAACTCATATGGAGATAATGTTCCTCACTCGTTTGCTAGCTCCTCAGTCCTCATCCTGAAAAGAAGAAAATTTGATTATAACATTCAGCTGATTTATTTGAAGCAACTTTGTCTTCTTTCTTTCCTAATATATATGATGTCGAATTGTCAAACTCTACATTTCCTAATTTAACCATATGGAAAATAATCTTATAATTCGATAATTAGAAGCTGAGCAGGGTTGATTAAGGACTTTAGCATGTGAAAATATTTAAACTCGAACACAAATCAATGAGTAATCACTCTAAACATTGTCAAGTTCTTGTAAATTTATAAATTCTTACACTACAAGGTTAACAGCAGTTCATTAATGAACATCTTTATTGCTTGAAATTGAGCAACATCTATATAGCCAGGTACAAGACATGAACAAGGTTATAGTAAAAAACTTCAAAAACTGTTGAAGGCGGATAGGAGTATGATTCAATGCTATATACATATATATATAATGATTTAATTTTTGTGGAGAATACTCTAAAAAATAAAATAATGATTGATGTGACGTAAGAGAGTATGATTTTAATGTATTACTTGAGGGAAAAAATTAAGCTCAAGTAAAATTGGAAAATATGTTGAACCGTTCTATTGAAAAAAGTGTGACAGTACTATATATCATGAAATAACATACAATTCCTCAGGCAATCATTTAATTGAGGTGAAGTAAGGGTTAGTTTCTTTTTTTTTATTGAAAAAGAAAAAAAAAAGGTTAGTGCTGGAGTTGCCACTCGGTACATTTTCAAATAATTGTGAAAATTGTGACATTTCCAAACGATAGAGATAGTTCAGTTGGGGGGAGGGGGGCCAGTGTTAAAAAAGAAGTGTAAAATCAGATAGAAACCAATCATGGTAATGGAATTTTTTGAAAATGGTAAGCCAAATACATAAATATATATATATATATTTATGTATATATACACACACAATAAAATAGTGAGCAAAGCTAGGTTGGTTAACCGGCATTGGGACACCGGGATAAGCAAGAGTTGGGTGAGAAGCAGGGTTCAATCCCATGGCAACACGGCAGTCTTTTTAGGCTGCATGACGGGAAGAACCATACCCATAAATATGCACATATAAATCACATTTTTTTATTTTCTACCCCAAATCCAATGTGTGCTTGGACCAAAGCGCGGTCCGTGCACTTGAAGCTCGTTCCGGCCGCAATATTTTACCCAACTACGTATCAAACACTACATAATAGCTAACAGTCTAACACTTTACTTGCTGCCGCTCTAGCAACTTCATATTTTCAAGTAAACCCATGATTTTGTTATGTTTCTCTTGCTTATATTACTAAATTAAGGAGAAAAATATGTAGTTTTTTCTAGCAGATTACTGCTTCTTGGATAATGAACATAATACTTATCAAAAAAAAAAAAAATTAAAGAGAAAAATTTTAACACATTTTAAAAGTCTTTCCATGTAATTAAGATATGAGTTTATATGTGATATAATATTAGTGTAACATACAATCACATTTCATAAAAAAATGTAAATTACTGTTTTCTAGTTGATTGATGATCTGAACAAAATTTTAAATAAATTCAAGATGTCAGTTTGTCATAAAAAATTATTCATTGTTATTAATAATTTTTTCTTTGATTTTGGAATTAGGATAACCTATTGATTTCAATTCTTTTTTTTTTTTATGATATTAATTTCAGTTCTTCAAAAAATTGTATATTATATGCAATCTAACACATATTTATTAGTAGTAATAAGGTTGGCAATTATGGTCAATACTACTTCTCTAATCAAGACTAATTACGGACCTAGCTAGAACAAAACTAAACATTTTAAGGTTTGGTTTTGTAGTTGAGTTGGAACTTTGACATATCATAGTTGGATTGAAACTTGAAAGTAGGAATAACACTTAGAAATGATTAGTAGGGTTTGGGTATTTCCTAGATAAGTTTATATGGGTTTTGAGTTCCAAAATCACTATTCGTTTTGGGTTTTTGGGAAATGGTTAACCTATTGGCCAAATTACTTGATTTTGGGAATACCATGTGGTTATGATTCTATCCCAAAATTCTAGAAAAACTATCCCACAATTGCAACAACATATATTTTTTTAAATCAATAAATGTGGGTTTTTTTTTAAAGGAAATTAAAGGAAGAACAAGTCGAATCATACTTTCCTAACTCGGGTTGGAATAGACTAGTCATAGTCTCCTAAATACAACCTATTGTATTTGAATGAAAAGGTCTCCTAATTAATTAGGATTTGGGATGCAACATATGAAATAATTGATGAATTTATTATTTTATCCTTCTTTGAACAGTAAAAGCTCTTACTAAACGTCCTTGAAAATTATATCATGTGACTACTAATTATGATGATTTAATATATAGTGATTAAATCATCATGTTTGATAAAAATTCTGTGATCCTATATGGAATGATCTTAGATTATTGAAAGTACTTATATTATTGTCTAAGAGATTGATCTAATTCTCAACAACAAAAAAAAGTAAAATAAATTTTATCACCATGGTGAAATATGTATAAATTTAAGTAAGATCAATATAACCCATTTAATGTGCTAATTAAAACCTTATTTTCTTTCAAAAGTATAATTATTTTATGTTATAAATTTTTATTTTTTAAAAAATAATTTTTATTACAAATTAAACATAAATTGTGTTTTCTGTTGATTTTGTATATATAACCTATTTTTTTCTCTTATTATAATTTTAATAGATTTAGTTTTAGTTGCTAATTCAATTATTTTTTATGAAATTTTTATTATAAAATTTAATTTACCTATCAACAAATATATTTGTTAATTTAATAACTTAGTTATACATTATTATGAAATAAATGGAACATTGTTGATATTTTACAAATTGTTATCCTTAAATAATTTTAAAATTATTATTTATGTAATTAGTACAATATGACTATTTTCATACTTTTAACAAAATAATATTTAATTTTGAATAATACCAATCATAATAATTTTTAAGTCTTAAAAATTAATTACTATTAATCAAACAAAGTAATTTCATATCACAAGTGATAAAATTATCATAATAATAAATTATTTTAATGATTAAATTATTATGATAATTTTTAAATCAATATTAAAATGATATAATAATAATCTTTAAAATGATACTAAATAACACTATTTTAAAATATACGAAATAATATTGGACTTGAAGCTGAAACAAACTTTTTAAAAGTCCAATGGGTGAACGAAATTCTGGTTCATGTTGATATACCAAAGCAACCAATTTAGCCCACGGTCCAATCAAATTTCATAGTGGGTTTTGCCACCTTAAGGCCCCAGCCTGTCGCTTTATCATTTATTATAGATTCGATAATTCGTGTTACTGTATAAAATATTATATTTATATTATATTTTATAAAAAAAATTAAATATTAAAATTTATGTAATATGAAAATAAATATAATATTTTGATTTTATTAAACTTATTTATAATTTTTTTAAATTTAAGTTATATTATTTTATATTTTTTATTCGTATTATTTTTATATCTTATATCGTATTTTAAATTATCAAATTCACTTATACAAAGATAAAAAAAATTAGAAAATAAAATCTTCGCCTTATATTTTATTGGTCTTAGTCCTTTTGAATTTATGATTTACTAGCTTGAAAAAAACCAAAAAGGCTTTCATGCTTTATCAATTATCAATGAAATACTATATCAATTGATGTTGGGTTATTAAACCATTTAATTACAAAATTTTTACCTGTAAATTTGATTTTTGATAATAATTAAAAAAATCATCAAATAAAATGAAAAAAAATATCATTTACTAAAAACAAGATTAAACTTTTTTTTTTTTTGCCAAACAGGATTAGAACTTGATACATATATTTTAAGAAATATATTAAAAAAATAATAATATAAAATAATATTTTTTAATTTCTAGTGTCACTCCTGGAGTAGGGAATAGTTTGGAGAGTATATAAAATAATAATCAACAATTTATTTATAAAATATTGAATTCTTAATATCAATATATAAGGTAAATAATAATAATAATAATACTTAAAAATAAAAGGCATTACTATACAAAATCAGAATCAAATGTAAAAGGTCATTAATTTTATTATACTAACCATTAACAGTTAATCTTATTGTTTGACCTAGAAAGTTAAAAAAATTTTTAGATTCGTAAAAATTAAAGTTTAAATCAATTATAAATAATGATGATAATAAATAGTAAATAAATGAATATTTATTATTATCTGTTTTGTTTATATTAGACTCGTATAGTTATAAACGGATAATTAATAGATTCAGATAAAAAATTTATTACTTGTGATAAATTTAAATAAGATACAGATAATGTTTTTTGGATATCCAATATCTAAATTTGTTTAAATTTTAATAAATAGTAATAAATTACTCGTTTGAGTTTGTTTATAGTAAAATCATAATATATCGATCTTATTCTAAAATTATGAGATATCATAATATCTCATGATATATCATGATAAATTGTAAAAATAATATAACTTAAAAAAAAAAAAAAAGAAAAACATGTTAATAGATAAACATTATGAAAGGTATATCTAATTTTATTTAATTTACTAATTTAACAAATAAAAAATAATATTTTTTAATTTTATAATATCAATTTATTGTATAAAATCAACTTAATTAATTATGTTTAATAATATATTTTTATACTTTTTTATCATTACATTTAGAATTATTAAAACTTTTTTCGAGATAAAAAATATCAAATTCATTTTTCATCTAATGATATGAATTTTATGATTATTTTTATCTTTTTACGTTCGTAATTTTTTATTTAAAATTTTTTAATTTAAAAATATCAATTCTTTTACATTGTTAAGTTAATTATTTACTTTAATTTTTTGTTACACTTATTTTTACTTTCTATTTCATTTAGAATTTATCATAATTCTTTCTTAAAGTATTCGATATCAAATAATATTAATTTTATGATTTTTTTTATTTTTTTATTTTTTTACGTTAACTTTTATTTTTTAATGTGGAATTACTTTTTATTTATAATAATAATTTTTACGTTACTAATTTAATTATTTACATTATAATAATATGTTTTTACACTTGTTCTTATCTTTTATTACGTTTAGAATCATCACAACTTTTTTTTTAAATTGTTACAGTACTTCTAATAAACTTTATGTCAAATGATATAAATTTTACGATTATTCTCACATTTTTACATAAACATTTATTTTTTGATTGAATTATTTTTATTTATAATAATAATAATTTTTATGCTATTAACCTAATTATTTACGTTAAAATAATATTTTTTCACGCTTTTTTTATGTTTTATTACGTTTAAAATTATAACAACTCTTCTTTAGGGTATTACAATAATTCTAACCTATTTTACATCAAATTATAATAATTTTATGACTGTTTTCACATTTTTATGTTATGATATTTTTAACACATTTTATGTTAAATTATATCAATTTTAAGATTATTCTCATATTTTTATGTTAATAGTTAAGTTTAGATTTAGAATTATTTTATTATTTATAATAATAATTTTTTATGTTGTCAATTTAATTATTTATGTTGCAACAAAATCTATTATGCTTGTTATTGCATTTTATTATATTTAAAATTATCATAATTTTTTCTTAAGTATTACAACATTTCAAATATATTTTATGTCAAATTATATCAATTTTATGATTATTTTCTTCTTTTACTTTAACACTTATTTTTTGATTTAGAATTATTTTTATTTAAAATATTAATTTTTTACGTTATAAATTTATTTCGTTTCAATAATATTCTTTTACATTTGTTGTTACTTTTCATTACGTTTAAAATTATTATAATTTTTTTTTGGTTAAGGTATAATAATATTTCTAACTATTTTATGTAAAATAATACCAATTTTATGATTACTTTCACCGTTTTATGTTAAATCTTATTTTTTGTTTAAAATTATTTTTTATTTGTAATAATAATTTTTTTTACATTACTAACTTAATTATTTACGTTATAACAATATCTTTTTACACTTGTTGTTACATTTCATTACGTTTATGATTATCATAATTTTTTTCCTAAAAGCATTACAACATTTCTAACTATTTTATGTCAAATAATATCAATTTTATGATTACTCTCACATTTTTTATACTAACATTATTTTTTGGTTAAGAATTATTATTTATTTGTAATAATAATTCTTTTATGTTGCCAAAAATATTATTTATGTTACAATGATTTTTTTTATATTTATTCCAACTTTTTATTACGATTATAATTATCACAACTTTTTGTTAATGTGTTATGACACTTATAATCCAATTTATGTCAAATAACACTAATTTTGTAACTATTTTTATCCTTTTACATTATGACATTGTAACATATTTTACACTAAATGATTCTAAATTTTCAATTATTCTTACCTTTTTATGTGAACATGTACTTTTTGGTTCAAAATTATTTTTTATTTATAATAATAATTTTTTATGATGTCAACTTATATTTATGTTACAATAAAATCTTTTACATTTGTTCTTACCTTTTATTATGTTTAGAATTATCAAAAAAATTTCTTAAGGTATACGATACTTCTAATATATTTTACATCAAATGATACCAATTTTATAATTATTCTCACTTTTTTATGTTAACACTTATTTTTTGATTGAATTATTTTTTATTTATAATACTGATTTTTTTACGTTATTAATTTATTATGTTTCAATATTTTTTTTTTATGTTTGTTGTTACTTTTTATTACGTTTAGAATTATTACAAATTTTTTCTTAAGGTATAAGAATACTTCTTACTATTTTACGTTAGATAATACTAATTTTATGATAATTCTCACTGTTTTATGTTAATTCTTAACTTTTTACTTAAAATTATTTTTTTATTTGTAGTAATAGTTCTTTTATATCGTCAACTTAATTATTTATATTTTAATATATCTTTTTACGCCTATTGTTACTTTTCATTACGTTTAAAAGTATTACAACTTTTTTCTTAAAGGTGTTACGACATTTTAAACAATTTTATATCAAATAATACTAATTTTATAATTACTCTCACCTTTTTTTTTTTATACTAACACTTATTTTTTGGTTTAGAATTATTAATTATTTGTAACAATAATTCTTTTATGTTGCCAAAAATATTATTTATGTCACAATAATTTTTTTATACTTGTTCTTACTTTTATTAAATTTAAATTCATTACAACTCTTTGTTAGGTGTTACGATAATTCTAAGTGACACCAATTTTAGAACTATTCTTACATTTTTATATTACAATACTTTTAATATATTTTATGTCAAATGATTTTAATTTTACAATTGCTCTCACTTTTTTACGTTAATACTTTGTTTTGTTTAAAATTATTTTTATTTATAATAATAAATTTTTTATGTTGTCAACTTAATTATTTACATTATAATAATATCTTTTTACGCTTATTGTTATCTTTCATTTCATTTACGATTATCATAACTTTTTCTTAAAGGTGTTACGATATTTTTAACTATTTTATGTCAAAAAATATCAATTTTACGATTATTCTTATCTTTTTACATTAACATCTATTTTTTGGTGTAAGATTATTTTTTATTTATAATACTAATTTTTTTTTACATTATTAGTTTAATTATTTATATTTTAATAATATTTTTTACACTTGCTATTTTTTGTTACATTTAAAATTATTACAATGTTTTTATTAAGTTGCAACGATACTTATAACCATTTTACATCAAATAATACTAATTTTACGATTATTCTCACTTTTTTACATTAACTTTTATTTTTTGGTTTAAAATTTTTTTTATTTGTAATATTATTTCTTTTACATTACTAACTTAACTATTTTTGTAAAAATAATATCTTTTTATGTTTGTTGTTACTTTTCATTAAAGTTGAGAAAAAAATAGAGAAAACCAAAAAATTGATTCGAATCGAGTGATTAAAAAATGTTCAGTTTTAGATTTTCTTAAATTCGGTTAGGATTTGAATAAATGATGTCATCAAAATCGCTTAAATTTGGATTAGATCAATTTATTTTGATTGGATTCTAAAAACTCGAATTAACCTGAATTAAAAAACTTGAAATATTAAAATTAAAAAAAAAAAAACCCAAATTTCCAATTCTTTTTTAAACCCATTTCTTTACCCAATCCAATGACTACTTGCCCATTTACTTAATTTATTAATGATTTCATTCATTTAAGACATTCACTCTTTCTTTAACGACAGTCCGACATAATCCCTAAAATTTCAAAGTTTCATTCATTATCCCAATCTGCTTCGAAGCTCAATAGCTTATTATCCTTCCATTTCACTGTCATTTTTCAAGTTCTTTACCATTCCATTTCATCGTCATTTTTAATTCCCTCACCCACATTCAACAATGCATCCCCATCGTTCCTTTTGCATTCTAGCCTTCCTCCTTCAAAGGAACACATGAATCTTCAAGGTAAATCCAATTTTTGGTATTAATAAACATAGTTGCAACTACCATTTGGGTTTCAAATCAAGTGGTTAGAGATGTGGTTTAAGATTGTTTATTTTTAATAAAAATTAAAACCTTACACTACTATCACATATTTGTTTTTAAGATAGGCATAATCTGTTATCTAACATGTTATATTTAACCCTTATCTAGATAGTTGGATGAATTCAACAGTATTAAGCAATCCACCTAATAGTAATGCTAATGACTCACTTTCCATTAAAAACTTGCCACAAATGATTTGAAATTTATATTTTTGGAGCAACCACAATAGCAAATGATCCAACAAATGCCACTACTCATGTCCCATCGATGCTAAAAGACCAAGTGACAAATTGGGATGCTTAACATCTATGGTATGTGATCATTTTATCAAGTTGCCTTATAATAATAAAGCTAAGCAAAAAGCTTCATGCAATTATTGTGATAAAACCATAAAGTGTCCTAGTATAAATATAACTATTGTCTTATGTAACTATACAAATAGATACCTAAAGAACCCTTTGAACAAAGTTGATGAGAATAAAAAATACCCTAATGTTTAAGCTTTATTTGGAGATGATATAGGGAATAGTAATGGTTCATCACTTGCTACATAAAAATTTGATCGAGAAACTTGTAGAAAATATTATGCTAAGATGATCATTTTGGATGAGTTACCTTTTAGGATTGTCAAGCATAAGGAATTTCGTGAGTTTTGTAGTGTTATGAAACCTCGATTTCAAGTTCCTCCAAGGTTCACTACAACTAAGGATTGCTATGATCTTTTTATGAGTGAGAAAGAGAAACTTTTCATTTACTTAAAAAAAAATTAAAGCTAAGAGTTTGTCTTACTACTAATATTTAGACTTCTAGGCAAAATCTTAGTTATATGTGCCTTATAGTTCATTTTGTTGATCAAGAGTGAAAATTGCATAAATGAATTTTGAGTTTCACTCTAATTCTTAATCATTCCAATGATGTTATTGAAAAATGTATTGAATAACATTTGCTTGAATGGACAATAGATAAAGTTTTCACTATTATTGTAGATAATAAAAGTAGTAATGATCTTGGTATCCAATATGTAAAAAAAAAAAAAAATTTAATAATTGGTAGGGTAGTATTTTAAATAGTTAACATTTGCATATGCGGTGTTATGCACATATTTTTAGTTTTACTATGAAAGAGTATTTGAAAGATTTGGATAATTAAATCTTTTGAATCTATTCTACTATGAGGTATGTGAGGTCATCCCCTGTAATATTACAAAGATTCAAGATTTTTGTGGAGCAAGAAAATATAACAAGTACAAGCCTTGTTTGTTTATATGTGAAGACTAGGTGAAATTTAACTTTCTTAATGTTGAAAGCTATTTTGAAGTTTTAAAAAGCTTTTGATAGGTTAGAGGAACAAGATGACAAATATAAAGCCGAGCTTATGGCAAAAAAAAAAACTAAGGGTTTGCCTATTAAAGATGATTGAAATTATGTTCATGGTTGTTGCCTTTTTTGAAAAGCTTTTATGATTTCATTTTGCGTGTCTCTAGTTCTTTGTATGTTAATAGTAATAATTATTTTCATGTGATGTTTGGTGTTAGAATGCAAATTAATGATAGATTGTATGATCCAAATTCATGTATTCAATTAATGGCTTTTTAAATGAAACAAAAGTTTGAGAAATATTGGGGAAATGTAAAAAACCTCAATCTTTTGTTATTCATTGTTGTTATTTTAAATCTTAGATGCAAGATGTATTATGCTATGTTTGTTATTGATGAGGTTTATAAGAAAAAAAAGGCTACGGGGTTGGCTAATAGGGTGAAGGCAGCTTTAAATGCATTATTTAAGCATTATGCTTCAGTTGTTGGTGGCTTTATTGGAGGAACACGTTTTGGTTCTCAAGCACCACTGAAGTTGGAGGAAAATTTTGATGTTAATGATGCAGAAATGTATGCTTTGTCAAAATACAAAAGGAAAAAAGCAAAGTCACAATGTAAAGAAAGAAAGTCAGAATTGGAAAGGTAATTTGAGGATATATATGAGCAAAGATATAAGAACTTTGACATTTTACTTTCGTGAAAGATAAATGGTTACAATTATCCAATAATTGCTGTAATGGCATGAAATGTATTAGCCATTCCTGTATTTATTGTACTTTTTGAATATATTTTTAGCACTAGAGGACATGTTCTTGATTCGTTCCATAGTTTTTTAGTTCCAAAGATGGTTGAGGCCTTTATTTTCACACAGAATTGGCTAAAATCTACACTTGTGCTAGTTGAAAATAAGGACAAATTGGATGTTTGGGAAGACATTAATTGCAATAAGTATTTATAACTTAATTAGATATATTTAATATTTATGTTGTTTTGTTTATCATTGATCATTACCTTAGTAATTTAATGATTTTATACATACTTTTTTTTTTTGTAGATTTTAAGGATTTGATCCTTAATGAAACCAAGATGGTCATCGATGATTGACTTAAAGATAAAAAGGTATTGTTTTGCTTTCATTTTCAATTCTTTTCATTGCAAGTTAATTTTTTTCTCTTTTATTATGGATTTTTTTAATTCTATTTTTAGGAAATTAAAGATGGAAAGGATTTCTCAACAACAATTCCACTAAATATGAAACTATGTTTTGTAACTTATTGTTCTTAGTTCATATCATGGAGTGTTGTAGTTATGCTTTCAGATAGTTATTTTATTTTGAACTTATTTTCTAATCGCCTAATAGGTTGATATAGTTTGGCAATTTGACTCCTATGGAATGGAGCCTATTTGGTGATTTGGTGTAATTATTTGTACTTGTTCCATTGTGTTTTGTTGTCTTGTTTGGAAACTTTTTAATCTATTGTGTTTATGGATGATTTAAATGTTTATTGTGAAATTATTTGTGATGTTTATTAACATTGTTGGTTTGCTTCTTGAATTATTTGTTTATAATGGTGTATTGCTCATAGCTATAATGATGTAATGGTGAATTATTCGTCAATTGAAGTTGTTGTTTTGCTCATAGCTACAATTTTGTCTTACCTTATCTTACACGAGGGGAAGAAAAACATGAACAAGGTATGAGATCAGTTTTTTAAAGTTTGGCTAATCTTTTGCATTTAGTAGCTTGCTTGACATGCTTATTTTCTTTAATTAATAGCAAAACAATTACATCATTCTTTAATTTCTTTCAATTAGTTGCAGTAGAGTTCATACAATTATTCTTCTTGAAGAACTTGTCATAATATCTAGATCTGGGGATCTATCGCTAGACATTGACTTAAAGGAGTCGCCACCAATCTTTTTTATCTATGTGCGATTGGCCACCTAAGAAATCTGTCCTTTCAGGGATTATTTAAGTGTAAGCGTCCCTAAAAGAATAGGTTCAAGTCTACTAATCAGAATAGAGTTCGGGAGTTTAGTTATGTGTGAAGAAGGTTATAACACCCTTACAACGTTCATCAAGAGATGATACCAGCTTAATTTTGTGTTATCCAATAAGCCTTAAAATTTTACCAAGTAATTAGTTATTGAAAATTATTCTCAATTGACTCTAATACTTTTAGCAAAAAATTAAGAAAATCTCCTCACTTCAAGAGTATGCAAGAAAACTACTGTTTCACTTGTAGAAGCTCTATCGTCGGATTATTTAACATTAAAAAAATTTTAAGAAAATAAAAAAAAGAAAAAAATGATTGCTTTTGTATAGGAAAAATTGATACTTTCAATTTTTTTTCAAAATATATTTTTAAAAAATTCAAATTTCGAGGAAAATTGATACTTTCAACTTTTTCTCAAAAATTCATTTTTGAAAACTTATTTTTAAAGAAAATTGATACTTTCAATTTTTCTCAAAAAATATTTTTTAGAAAGCCTATTTTCAAGGAAAATTGATACTTTCAAATTTTCCTCAAAAATATATTTTTTTGAATTTTATTTAAAGAAAATAAAATAATAAAATAAAATGAAAATGAAAATAAAAATAAAAATAAATATAAAGAATAATAAAATAATAAAATAAAAATAAAAATAAAATAAAATAAAATAAAAAATATTAAACAATTCTAATCTAATTAATACTAATTATAAATAAATAAATAAATAAAAAAAAAAAACTGGGAACGGCTTGACTTAACGGCTCGGCTTGAGGAAGAAAAATGGCTCGGAGACGCGGCTCGGGGCGTCAGCTTGGCTAGGCTAACGGCTCAGAGTCGCGGGTCGTACATGGGTTGAAAGCGGGTTGATGCTCGGGTTGAGTCGGATCTTGACAAAACGCGTAGATTTTCTGAGCACAGTAATGCCAAAATGACATCGTTTTCAGTGGGTATAAAAGGCTAATCCCTCTATTTTTCAGTAGACCGAGCTTTCCCTCTCTCTCTCTCTTTCTTTCTTTTTCTCTGCCTTCTCTCTAAACCACGAAGAACTCTGGTTGAATTCTTGTCGGATTTTGAAAATTTTAGGCGAAATCTAGGTTTTTCGTCGAAAGTTCATTGAAAAACTAATCGATTTCTAAAAATAGTCACCGAAAACTGGGAAGTTGGTCGAAAAATTCAAACTTGGCTGGAAAAGTCACCGAAAAATTCAAACATCGCTGGAAAATTCAATCGAAATCTGAAAATTTTTTCAAAAATTTCCAAAAAAAATTCTTCAAAAATTCTCACCGATTCTTAGAGCTATTCTAACACACCAAAACTTTTTTTAGCTTCTGTTTCTTTTCTATGTACTTTCTTTCAGCCAGTGTCTGCCTTTTTCTCTGTATGTCTCAGTTCTTTGATTTGTGATTCTATTTATAGGGATTGATCAGAAGAGTTTCTGATCAATCCCAACTCCTCCTTGGATTTAAATTCAATCTTTGAATCCAATATGGACTTTGATTGAATCTCAATTCACGGTGGGATTCCCCAAATCAATCCAATCTCAGCCAAAAAAAAAAGAAAAAGAAATAAAAATCAAATAAAAATATTAATAGATAATTAAAAGAAAAAATCAGATAAATCAAAATATTAACAGATAAATAAAAATAAATAATAGATAAATTATAATATATAATAATACATATATATGATAATATATAAATAGCTAAGTAATAATAAATATATATTAACATAAATAAATAAATAAATATATTAATAAATAGTAGTAATAAATAAATAAATAATACATAAGATACAAAGAAGAAAAAATATAAAATATAAAATAAATATAAAAATATAAAATAAAAAAAACAAAAACAAAATGGGCCTACCCATTTGGACCAGGCCCAATTGATCTGGGCCTAGACCAAATTGGGTGTCTACAACTGCCCCTCTTTGCACATTTTCTGTGAAACAAAAATTGCGTAAAGACGTAGACACCCATTCAAGACTCAACTCGACCTTTTTTTTTTTCATTTTTTTGTGTTAAAGATTTGATCAAAACTCCTCTAAGTACAGGCTCAACAACTTTGAAAAATATAAACAATACTCCTCTAATCAGAGGCTCAACGACTTTGAAAATAAATAAAGCTCCTCTAATTAGAGGCTCAACAATTTTAAAAAACATAAACAATGCTCCTCTAATCAGAGACTCACGACTTTGAAAATAAATAAAGCTCCTCTAATCAGAGGCTCAACGACTTTTGAAAAGTAAATAAAGCTCTTCTAATAAGAGGTTCCTCTAATCAGAGGCTCAACGACTTTGAAAATAACTAAAACTCTTCTAATCAGAGGCTCAACGACTTTTGAAAAGTAAACAGCTCCTCTAATCAGAGGCTCAACGACTTTGAAAAATAAATTGCTCCTCTAAACAGAGGCATTGTAACTTTGAAAAATAAACAAAGCTCCTCTAATCAGAGGCTCAATAACTTTTGAAAATAAATTGCTCCTTGACGATTAAGTCCAAAGGAGTTAAAAATCGTGTTTGAAGGAATTTCAGGAGATTATGCCCAAAAGTCTTACAAATCAACCCTGATACCGAGAGTCATCCTATTTCAAGGATTAGGAACTTACCTGACAAGCTTTTTCTCATATTTGAAAATGTTATCACATCTGTCTTCTCTATGTGAGATGTTGGAATACCTTGCTTTTTGAATTTATGCACTATACTTTCTTGAATGTAGTATATGCTATACAATGCATGTGACATTCAATGCATGCTATGCGAATGTTGGCTACTTGATTCCTATTCAATTGTGGTGCTCAAGTTTTTTAAGCTCTTTTCTTGAGCCCCGAACCCTTTGATTCTTCCAAAACTAGATTATGCTGCTCTTCTAAGATCGAGCTAGTGTAGCTCTCAATATATCTTCCTTTCACATTCTTCCTATAAGAAATCTCTTTTCAAATTTAATGTCCTTATCAAGAACTGAACATCTCGATTTTGCCTTTATCACTCTTAACTTATTCAATGTAATGTAAAAATCTTTCATGCCATTATTCATTCATTAATCATTATTTCAATTTCAAAAAGTAAGAATGCATTTGCACATTTCTTCCATTATAGGGTATTAAGAAGAAAAAAAATAAGAATGGTTGAGAAACAATCAACAGAAAAAGGACACAAAGAGTGAAATAGAATATTTTTTATTAGCAAAATGTTGGCAAACTTTGGCTTGGAAAGAATTACAAGGATAATGATGGGGGACAAAGCCAAAAAATGAACAATCGGATAATCATGATAACGTATCTCAAGGTTTTTTTGAAAACGTAACCATTTGATGCATTTAACAACTTAGAGCTCCTTCGAATTTGCTAGTCTCCATGCCAATGAATTTTTAAATTTGATGTTGTATTCTCTTTATCTAAGATGTCTTTTCAGGTTTTTAACTTAGATAAATCCCTTATGACTCAAACCACTTTTTTTAGGGTTTTCGTCTTGAGTCATCCTTTTTCATTCACCATTTTTTATTTTCATTTATTTTCATTTTTTTAAGCATATTATTTCTTCACAGCAGCAGAATTTATAGGATGAGGTAAATCATTTTCATCCATCTCAGTCAGTATGAGCGCTCCACCCAAAAAAGCTCATTTTACCACATGCGGCCCTTCTCAATTCGGAGTCCATTTTCCTCTATTATCGTACTGGATTGGAAGGATTTTTTTCAAGACCAACTCTCCTTCTCGAAAGTAACGGGGTCAAATCTTTTTATCATGAGCCCTCATCATTCTTTTTTGATATAGCTGACCATGGCGCAGTATAGTCAATCTCTTTTTTTCTATGAAATTTAACTGTTCATAGCATTCTCGAATCCATTCAGCTTCTTCCAACTCAGCTTCTTTTAGAACCTTTAAGGATGAGATCTCCACTTTCACTGGTAGTACAGCTTTCATCTCATAAACAAAAAAAAACAAGGTTGCCCCAGTAAAGGTACATACTGATGTTCGATATGCATGTAATGCAAATGGCAACTTCTCATGCCAATCTTTATAAGTCTCGATCATCTTCTTAAGAATCTTTTTTATGTTCTTGTTGGCTGCCTCAACTACCCCATTCATTTTCAGATGATATGGTACAGAGTTATGATGCTTGATCTTGTATTAAGCACATATTTCTTGCATCATCTTACTATTTAGATTCTTGGCATTATCTAAAATAATTCTCTCTAAAAGTTCATATCTACAAATGATCTCTCTTTTTATGAACTTACAAACTACAGATCGTGTTACACTTGCATATGATGCTGCCTCCACCCATTTTATGAAGTAATCTATCATCACAAAAATAAATCTATGCCTATTAGAAGCCTTTGAGGTGATAGGACCAATAACATCTATGCCCCACATTGAAAATGGCTAAGGTGGTGCCATAACATGTAAAGCAGATGGCGGAGCGTAGATCTTATCAACATATATCTGGCATTTATGGTATTTACGAGCATAGTCAATGCAATCACTTTCCATTGTTAACCAGTAATACCCTACTCTCATTATCTGTCTCGCCATCATATGTCCACTGGTATGTACCTCATAAATTTCATCATGCACCTTTTCAATTATTTTTCTCGCTTCAACCTTGCTTACGTACCTTAGTAATACTTGATCCCTGTTTTTTTTATATAGAACATCTCTATCCAGAAAAAGCTCATAACCAATCTTCGGATTACCTTTTTATCATTTTCTATTGCTTGAACTGGTATTGCTGATCTTTAATATACTGTAAGATATCATAATACCAGGGCTTTTCATTTTCTTCCTCTTCTATATTGGAATAATGAGCTGACATATCCTTAACATCTAGCCTGATGGGCTGAATGTCAGTATTGTCATTAATTCAAATCATTGTAGCCAGAGTAGCCAATGTATCGACAATCGAATTTTTTTCTCGAGATAAGTGGTTAAATTGGATATCCTCAAATTGTTTCATCAACTTTAGAATATACTTATGATATGGAATGAGTTTTGAATCTCTCGTTTCTTATTCTCCTTTCAACTGATATATAACAAGAGCTGAGTCTCCAAATACTTTTAATGCTTTCACTTTTTTATCTATAGCAGCTTGTAAGCTCATGACACATGCCTCATATTCAACGATGTTATTTATGCAATTAAAATTTAACCTTATTGTTACAGGATAGTATTATTCTTCTGGAAAGATCAAAATTAACCCAATTTCATGTCTCAAGGCATTGATAGCTCCATCAAAATACATTCTTCAACATTTTTCTCCATGCTCCCTTTTTTTCAGTTGGGAAATAGTCATTAAATCTTTATCCAAAAATTCCAACCTTATTGATTTATATTCTTCAGTAGCACGATTTGCAAGAAACTCCACTATAGCGCCTCATTTTATTACCTTTTGGCTCACATATATAATATCATACTTCGAGAGTATTACTTATCATCTAGCAATTTTTTTAGACAAAGAAGGCTTCTCGAAGATATATTTAATTAAATCGAATTTTGCTATGAGCCATGTGGTATGATAAAGCATATACTGTTTGAGTCTTTTGGCAATCCACGCTAATGCACAACACATTTTTTCCAATGAGAAATACTTGAATTCATATTCTATGAACTTTTTACTCAGATAGTAAATAGCTATCTCATTTTGGCTAGACTCATCTTGTTGTTCCAGCACACATCTTATTAAATTTTCACATACTATTAAGTATAGAATTAAAAGTTTTTCTGGAATAGGTAGTACCAACATTGGAGGGTTTGATAAGTATTGCTTAATTTTATCAAAAGTCACTTGACATTTCTCATTCCATTTTTCAAGATTATTCTTACAGAAAAGTTTAAATATGGGATCACATTTGTAGGTAAGCTGAGAGATAAATCGAGAAATGTAGTTCAATCTTTTCAAAAAACCTCGAACTTCCTTTGATGTACTCAGAGGTGACAAATTCTGAATGGCCCGTATCTTATCTGGATTAACTTTAATTCTTCTTTTACTGACCATAAAAGCCTAGTAATTTTTCTGACTTTACCCCAAAGGTGCACTTGGCTGGGTTTAACTTGAGCTGAAATCTTCTTAATCTCTCAAATAACTTTCTGAGGCTGGTGACATGATCTTCATCCTTACAGATTTTACAATCATATCATCTACATACACCTCGATCTTTTTATGCATCATGTCATGGAAGAGTGTTACCATGACCCTCTGATATGTTATCCCAGCATTCTTTAACCCAAAAGGTATAACCTTGTAACCAAAAGTTTTTCATATAGTCACAAAAATGGTCTTTTCCATATCATCTACAGTTATTTTTATCTAATTATATCCTGAGAAACTATTCATAAAGGAGAAAATTGAATGTCTAGCCGTGTTATCTACTAGTGTGTCAATATGAGGCAAAGAAAAGTTATCCTTTGGACTAGCCTTATGCAAATCACGATAGTCTACACACATTCGTATATTTTTATCTTTTTTAAGAATGGGTACTATATTGGCTACCCACTCTGGATATTTGGCCACTTGTAAAAAACTTCCATCAAACTATTTTTTCACCTCTTCTTTGATATTCAGTAGCATTTTAGGTTTCATTCGTATAAGTTTCTGCTGAACAACTTACATTCTGGCTTTAGGGATAATCTATGCTTTACTATTTCCGTGTTCAGTCTTGACATATCCTGGTAAGACCAAACGAACACATCTATGAATTCTCGAAGTAAATCTACCAAACGTTGTTTATCACCTGATGAAAGTGAAGTGCCAATTTTGACATCTTTCTTATTCTCTTCATCTCTCAGATTCACTAAGTCAATTATCTCCTAATGAAGCTCAATTGACTTATTTTCTTGTTCGATCAATCTCATTAGGTTCGGAGGCATAACATATTCCTCAAAATTTTTTTCATTGTCAAGTTCATCAGTATTAATTGAATTCTCAAAACTAACCTCTTGATTATTATCATAATTATCTTCATGTTCATTTAAGGACCTGAAATTGAATGAAATAGGATATGTTGGTAAGATGTGTTTGAAAAGATAGAAATAATGAAGACACAAAAAAAATGAATGAAAATACATCCTTCTTAATTTTTATTAAAAATAATAAAAGATAAACGGTCAAAACAAGAAAGATCACCCTAATGCCTTGGGCAATAGCTATTGGGATGTTACAATTACATTGTATTAGTTTCAAAAGTCACAGGCATTTCAATGGCACTCCAATTGCTCAGCTCATAATCTGACGGATAAAGACGGACCCACCCCTCTTGATTAATCTCTTATTTATCTTTAATAAAATCAATGATTAATTGGGCAAAAGCCTTTTTCATGCTTTTTTCTGTATCTGGGTACATGATCCTCCAGGTCTGAAAGTTTCATACAGGTGTGGGATAACCATTAGTTTTATTGTTTTTTTTACTGGCCTTCTCTTGACCTCTCATTCTGCTATCTCATAACCTAAGCCTAACTTTTCACTATTGTTTATCACTATCGGGGGTTTTTTTATTCCCTACAAGTTCTTGCCCAGCCCTAATCTTGGATACCAGCCCTTATTGATGACTTGGCTTATCACTATCCTTAAAAAAGATTAATTTTTAAATCCTTCACCTACAGAATTAACTAGCTTAAAAGATCGATAGGAGCATTCTAACACTTCTTTGGTAACTTCTACATACGAAGTATTTAATGGTTGGATCACTAGCATGTCTTCCTTCCTAACTACCACTACTAATTGACCTTCTACATTAAACTTGATCTTTTGGTGCAAGGTAGAGGGCACAGCTCCTATCATGTGAATCCATGACCTTTCCAATAGACAGTTGTAGGATAGAGAGATATCCATTACTTGAAACTTTACATTAAAAGTGCATGGCCTAATTTACAAAAGCATCTCGATATCCCTCAAGACTTCTCTTCTAGTCCCATCAAAAGCTCTCACGATCATTTGACTATCTTTCATATGAGAGTAGTCAATAGGTAACCTCGCCAAAGTTGACATAAGCATGACATTGATAGCAAAGCCATTATCAATAAGGACTTTGGCTATGATATGGCTCTTGCACTTGATCGTGATATGCAAAGCCTTGGCATTTCCCTTTCTTTTCAAGGAAATCTCATCATCGTTGAATGAAATATGATTTGGCATGACTAGGTTTCTAGCTAGGTGGTTCATATATTCAACAGATACGTTATGTGCCATATATGCCTGGTTTAATACTTTCAGAAGGATATTTTGGTGTGACTCTGAGTTTAACAGCAGTGATAGTAATGAGATTCGAGTTGGCATTTTGTTCAGTTGTTCAACAATTGAATACTCATTATGTTTTACCAGCTTCAAAAATTCACAAACCTTTTTTTTTATACTGACTTCGGGTGATCTTTCTCAGGTTCTACTTCGGGGTTATTCTATTTTTCTCCTTCTTTGGCCTTCTCTCTTCGAGCCTTTTCTAATATTTTTAGAGTGTAGCACTTTTCACTTCGGGTAATACCTCTTACACCAGTTATATTGGAGGTGTTAGCTTTAGAAACATCTCTTTCTTACCCCTGAACTACCGTATCGTAGCCATATCTCTAAGGTATAGCTTTATCATCCTTGTATGGGAAGGGAGTCGAAACTTTAAAAGTTACCGACCTGGGAATGAGTTTGTTTATGATTGATTTTGGCTTGTTCTCATAATGAATTGTCACTAGCTTTGAAAACAGCTTTACAGGCTTATCAGTTATGGGCACTTCAATACTTTCTAAGTCTTCTCTTCTTTCATAAACCTCCATCTAGTGTGAATCAAAGAGTTTTTACACCTCTTAGTGAAACTGCTCATAAGTTTCAATAGAGTGGCCCATTGCCCTACTATGATATTTACAACTAGTGTCGGTTATATATACTCCATGATAACTGTGTGAACTCACTAGTTGTATCATGTCAGCTTTCCATACAACATCAAACAATTGGCTGAAAGTTGCCTTAATATATGCCACTTCTTTCTTCAATGGCACTCATGTTCTTCATTTAGAGCATTCACATTATGATTAGACACAGGATTACCACTAACACTCGGTGCAGTCACCCCTCATGTATCAAAGCTAATCATTTCATCTTTGATTAACTATTGCACTTTATGTTTTAGGACGGTGTAATTTTCGGTAGAGTGACTGGCAATCCTGTAGGGATAGTCACAATGGGCTGTGGGATTGTACCACTTAGGGTAAGGTGGCTTGAGGGATTCTAACTTACTAGGAGCAATCAAATAACTATTGTAAAGCTCCCGATATAATTCTGTATAAGTTATTGGGATTGGGTCAAATACAGGTTTTTCATGAGTATTTCGTTGCTCTCACGAACCACCCATTAGGTTAGTTGGTCGAGTTTAGGGTCTCGGGATAGGCTGAGTGTTAGGACTATATGTGATATTCTGAAGCCTAAGAGAGGGTTGATATGTTTAGGGATAAGGTGACTGTACAAATGGTTGGTATGGGTAAGGGGAAGTGTTATTTACAGTAAGGTAATATGGAATGTATCCTTGCGGTGAGTAGGGTTGATAACCCTCAAATTACTATCTATCAAAGCTCATAGCCTGAGCTTCAATTTTTTTCTTCTTCAGGACTTTTTTGCTAGATGCTTCATTTTCTTCCAACTTGCTATTCTTGATGGCACTCTCGATAATTTTTTTTGAAATTATCATATCAGTAAAATTTTTTATTGTATTTTCTATCATCTTTTCATAATAAGGAGGTTTCAAAATGCTAACAAACAGCACTGTAGTCTCATTCTCAGTTAGAAGAGGTTGTACTTGAAAAGTTATATCCCTCAATCCTGGGCGTATTCTTTAAAAGACTTGTTTACCTTTTTTTTCAGATTCTGTAAAGATAAATGATCAGGAGCTAAATCGATAATATATCAATATTGACTGATGAAGTCATGAGCTATATCGTTCTAAGAGCGAATGCGGGTTCTGTCTAGCTGAACATAGCACCTGGTAGTAAAGCCTGTAAAGCTATCTTGAAAAATAAGTATCAAAAGTTTTTCATCATGAGCACGGGCTGCCATCTTTCAGTAATACATGATAATATGAGTTTTGAGACACTTCGTACCATCATATTTTTTAAATTTTGGTACTTTGAACATTGGTGGAATGACTACATTCGGGACTAAACATAGCCCAACAGCATCAACAAAGCCATAAAATCCATTCACTTTTACTGCACGTAACCTTTATTCAAGCATACTAATCTTTAGATCTTCATGAGACTCTACCACTTTTGCTATTTCTTTCTCTTTCTCTTTCAAATCATTTAGATCAAGAATCGGTTCTACTACCTTTTCAATAAAGACAGGATTTACATAGCTATGATAATGCCCTGGGTTAGAGGTTGATGGCATTTCAGAATATGTAAGATATACGAAGTGTTATGGTAGAACCTCCTGTGCAGACTAGGCTTGAGGTGGATCAAAACCTGGAGGGTACAAAAGGTCAGTCACTTTTTGTAATGAGGGAACTTGTTAGCTTGTATTTTTTTCAACTCTCTTTCTCTTATTCAGCTTATTGAGAGCATCTAGAATCTTGCTCAACTCATTTTCAATCTTTTTCTGTGCTTTTTCTAGCTTTTCAAATTTGTGAGAATTTTTTTTGCTCCATTCGTCTGGTTTTGGATCTTGTATTGTATCGATAGACAGGATTCTTGCTAGATAGAGCTATCCTTGAACCTTGAGTACTATATCTTAGAATTAGTAAATTTACATGACTATCACATGGTTACTTTGTTAAGTGTAATGAAAGAGAATGCAATGAATGAAAAATGCATGTATGCAATGAACATTTACCTTAAAGATGATATTCAACTAAAAGATTTCATTTATTCTAAAAAAACTTTTATTTACATTGAGTTTATCATCCTAGAATTATAACCATAAAATTGTTTGTTTTGTTCATACTAGGCCTTGGCTTCTTCGATGAAGTTTAACAGACGCTGTCCATGTTTTCCTACTGGGGCCACCACTTGTTTCAATGCCTTTGCCTCTTCCACCATCTCTCTTACCTTACATATCCCTTTACAAATTTAAGTCATTAAGTGCTCAATGTATTTCTGTCTTTCTAAGTTCTCTCTTTTACCACACTAGACTTGGTATGATAACTCTCTATGCTCCCTAACCAATACAATAATGTGGTCTTTTTATTCATTCAACTTTTATCTTAGCCTGCTTAGATAACTATTTAGCATGTTATTTTTTTTTGTACTTGGGTACTTTTTTCTTCTAATTCTATATACTCTTACTTTAATCTTGTATTTTCCTCAGTTAGCTCAATAATGGTTATCTCTTTGGCCCTTTCTCTCATACATAACCTTTTATGCTCTTGGTGTAGTTCAGCTAAGTCTTCAATAGCTATATCACATTCTCTAGCAATCTTGCAAACTCTAGCTTCATGGCTTTCAGCTCTATCTTTCCACTGGTCTTTTTTTTCTCGAAGCTTTTGGATTTTTTGCTTTAACTTACCCTTTTCAGAATCAAATTCTTTTGTTGCAAGCTCTAATTCTGATGGTGTTTCTTCAAGTTTTTCTCCTGTTGGCGGTTGAAAGCTTTCATAAGTGAATACCCATTTTTTGTCTTTGTTTTGCTCTCCAAACCAAATACCCTGGAGTGACTTTATCAATAAAGGTCCATGACTCACTCTTCGGGGATTTTTTCATGCTTTAATCATCTCATTCATCCTCTGAAATACTTTTGGCTCACTGTAAGAAAAATCTAACTAATGAAGCTCATAAGTCATAGAAATAAATTGTTCTACCCCAAACTGCTTTCTCACTAGGAGTGGTGCATAATTTGTCGCTCCCCATAAACTCAGAAGTGGGATCACTGTATTATCCCCACATTGATACAACATACCCACATTGATATAACATAGGCTCACGATTCATCCATGGGGCCAACCATCTGACTTTGGCACTGGTCAATTTTTGTAGGAAAGTTATCCATTCCTTTTTAGACTTTCGTGCTGACTACCCACTTTCACAGAATTCTTTGATCGAAGTTTGATTACGGATATAAAACTTCGAGAAAGCACCTTTTTTCCATTTGAAATGACGTTTCATCCATAAGTACAATAACTGTATACAACCTATAAAGCGCCTTCCATTTCGACGATAGTAACTCAAAGATCTGATAGTCTCTGCTAATATTACCGTTGAAAGATTACAGCCATTGATCACACTCTCGAAGAAGTCAACCACCACTATCTCAATATAACCCAAAACCTTTGGAAAGATCACCATTTCGTATATGGCTAAGGCAAATATATCTAACCTCCGTTCTTTATTGGCATGTTGTACTAGAAACTCATAAAATATCTTCCAAGGTAAGCAAACCTGTTCTTGTTTCTTCTTTGTATGAGAATCCACAACTTCTTTGTCTATCCTCATGAGTTGAGCCAGACCCTTACAAAATCCTGACTTGTGTTTTTTGACATATACTTTATCAGGAGCCTTGAGGTGCAAACCCAATAAAATCGAATATTTTTCGATGGTTGGAGTCATATCAACTTTATTAAAGATGAAACACTTATATGCAGGATCTCAAAATTACACTGCAGCTCTGATTAGTTGATCGTCAATGACTACTGTAAGAAGATGTGCTATATGTCCGTGTCTCTGGCAAAACTGCTCTTGTCTTGACAGACTCATCTTCTTTCATATATCAATCAAATCCTTTAGATTATTCTGTTTGAGGAGGATATATGTTTCTTGAGACAAGGTAGAATCATTTCTGATTGGTAAACAATCCCTCATCTTCAGTTGAATCTTTTCTGACTAGACCCTTACTTCGTTGGGTGTCTCACAAGGTGCTAATACGAATGAAGAACAAACTAATCGTTCTGTGGAGTCCATGAAAATTTTTTGTTAAAGATCATCTTTCAAGCAAATGTTCTTTATGCAACTTTATAATATGAGCATGAACCAATGCAAAAGAATGAGATAAAAGGTTAGTATGCCTAGAAAAAAGAAATAAATAAATAACTAAGTAAATTAAAACATCAAACAAAATAAGAGGAATGAATCCTATGCTTTTGGTTAATTTTAAAAAGGGAAGAGTGATAGCTCTATCTATCGGTTAGGCACTCTTAAGGTTCATTATATGTGGTTTGAGGTTAAAGTCTAAAGGTTCCCAAATTGCTCCTTACATCCTTGTCCATCACAGACTAGTAAGGCACCCTAATCCTCACCTATTACAGGCTACAAACGAAAGATGTTCAATTTGAGTGAGAGTATTTCGTTAACCACCGTGGAAGCATTAAACCTCACGAAAGCAATAGGTACTTTACTCATTCCTAGAGGGACGGAGCTCGGGTATAGAACTCATGTTATACACATGCATATGAATGACATGATTAATAAAGTAAATAAACATGAATGAATAAAAAAATCTATACAAAAAGGTTCAATTTTATTAGGCTTTTGGATAACACAAATTTATTTACCGGCCTGACTCTCAGAGGTTTCCCAGTGGAGTCGTCAAGCTGTTATAACGTCTAGATCTAGGGATCTATCGCTAGACATTGACTTAAAAGAATCATCAACAATCTTTTTGATCTAGGTGCGATTGACCACCTAAGAAATTTATCCTTTCAGGGATTACTTAAGTTTAAGGGTCCTTAAAAGAATAGGTTCAGGTCTACTAACCAGAACATGGTTCGAGAGTTCAATTACGTGTGATGAAGGTTATAACACCTTACAACGCCCATCAAAAGATGGTACCAGCTTAATTTTATGTTATCCAATAAGCCTTAAAATTTTACCAAGTAATTAGTTATTGAAAATTATTCTCAATTGACTCTAATACTTTTAGCAGAAAATTGAGAAAATCCCCTCACTTCAAGAGTATGCAAGAAAACTATTGTTTCACTTGCAGAGGCTTCATCGTCGAATTATTTAACATTAAAGAAAATTTAAGAAAATAAAAAAAAATGATTGCTTTTGTACAGAAAAAATTGATACTTTCAATTTTTTCCCACAATATTTTTTTAGAAAATTTAATTTCGAAGAAAATTGATACTTTCAACTTTTTCCCAAAAATATTTTTTAGAAAGCTTATTTTCAAGGAAAATTGATACTTTCAACTTTTTCTTAAAAATATTTTTTAGAAAGCCTATTTTCAAGAAAAATTAATACTTTCAACTTTTCCTCAAAAATATTTTTTTTGAATTTTATTTAAAGAAAATAAAATAATAAAATAAAAATAAAATAAAAAATATTAAACAATTCTAATCTAATTAATAATAATAATAAATAAATAAATAAATATGAAAAAAAAACCTGGGAACGGCTCGGCTTGAGGAAGAAAAATGGCTCGGAGACACGGGTCGCACATGGGTTGAAAGCAGGTTGGCGCTCGGGTTGGGTCGGATCTTGGTAAAACGCACGGATCCTCTGGGCACAGTAATGCCAAAACGACGTCGTTTTCAATGGGTATAAAAGGCTAATCACTCTGTTTTTCAGCAGACCGAGCTTTCCCTTTCTCTCTCTCTTCCATTCTTTTTCTCTGCCTTCTCTCTAAACCACAAAGAGCTCCGGTTGAATTTTCGTCGAATTCTGAAAAATTTCATCGAAATCTGAGTTTTTCGTCAGAAGTTCACCGAAAAACTGATCGGTTTCTGAAAATAATCGTCGAAAACTGGGAAGTTGACCGAAAAATTCAAACTTGACCAGAAAAGTCACCGAAAAATTCAAACATCGCTGGAACATTCAACCGAAATTTGAAAATTTTCAGAAAAAATTCATAAACAATTCTCCAAAAATTCACTGATTCCTAGAGCTGTTCTAACGCACCAAAACCTTTTTTAGCTTATGTTTCTTCTCTGTGTACTCTCTCTCAACTAGTGTCTGCCTTTTTCTCTGTGTGTCACGGTCCTTTAATCCGTGGATCTATTTATAAGGATTGATCAGAAGAGTTTTTGATCAATCCTAACTCCTCTTTGGATTAAGATTCAATCATTGAATCCAATATGGACTTTAATTGAATCTCAATTCACGGTGGGATTCTCCAAATCAATCCAATCTCAGCAAAAAAAAAAAATATTAATAGATAATTAAAAAAATAATAAGATAAATCAAAATATTAATAGATAAATAAAAATAAATAATAGATAAATTATAATATATAATAATAAATACATATATATGATAATATATAAATAGCTAAGTAATAATAAATATATATTAACATAAAAAAAATAAAAAATATATATTAATAAATAGTAATAATAAATAAAAAATAATACATAAGATACAAAGAAGAAAAAAAATATAAAATATAAAATCAAAATATAAAAATCAAAAATCAAAAATAAAATGAGCCTACTTATTTGAACCAATCTTAATTGATCTGGACCTAAATCAAATTAGATGTCTACAGAACTATAATAAGGTTTTGTTTACTTTTTGACTTTACGGTGATTTCACCCAATAAATCTTGTGAGGGTGAAATGACACTAGTAGTGCTGGCTGGTTCTGTTTTAAGTATATACGTTTGTGCATTTCAATTAAAGATACTTGTCCTTTCAAAGTTATAAATGCATTGTTATTAATGAATTAGGTTGTTCCTTTCATTCCAACTGCTGGTGTTATTGAATGGGTTGATGGCACTCTTCTTCCTCTTAAAGAATATCTTATATGAAGGTTAGTTAACTTACAATTACAGTCTTATTGCATTACCAGTTAATTGTGAGATATTACATTGAACTTTAATGACTCGATATCATCAATTTTCAGCAATAGAAATGAAGGTGCACATGGTCGCTATGGAATGGAGACGGGTCATTTCTAAAATGCCGATAACACATGTAAAATGCAAGTTGCCTTTTCCTTTTTTTATTGCATAACAAAGAGTATTTTAATATCTGTTAGCTGTAAATTTTCTTATTTGCTTAGAATACGTGCTTAACCCTTCTTCCTCTGCTGGGCAAAAGGAAGATGACATAGACTACGCCGTTTATTCAAAAGAGCCATCACAGCTTATGAAAGAGCAGCTTGGAAATGACTAATTAGTTTAAGGTACTAACCAACCGAGCCGCAGAGAGCCCTTTTTCAATGTTGGCGGAATAAGACCTGTTGGTGGTTTAAATGGCATTTTATTAGGATATGGAATAAATACGACTTTGGTTCCAGAGATAGCGATTCTGTTTAGTGAAAATAGAACTAAAGAAAATAGGTTCAACTTATCCCAATCCTCGCTCTGGACCAAGGTCTCTTTCGGGATGATCAGTGGTTTTATTTTCGTTAACTGTAAGCCTTCTCCATTGAGATAGGTGATGAAAAAGAAAATCTACTTGATATTATTTTTATCTGTTCATAAGAAAACATGATAGTGTGATGTGATCCAAACGTATCTTAAATAATTGCTTGAAATTGATATTTTGAGTTCATAATGGAAGCTTATTTCATGTGTCTATATTTCTTCTGTTTACAAGTTCATTGGTTTTGATTGGCGGTGATCCTGGTGTAGGAAAGAGTACCCTACTTTTGCAGGCACAAGTTTGTAGCATTTAATGGTGTTCATGGTTCTTCTATTATCTTGTTCTGGTTTTTGTTCTTGTTTGTTTGAAAAGGAAACTCTTCTGTCATAGTAGTGCCTGTTTAACCATGAATATGCCAGCATTAATTCGAGTTAAATTCATTTCTGGCTCCCTCATGGCAGAGTGTTGAACAAATTAGAAGTAGAGCTAACCGTATGAAGATTGGAGCAAACGAACTTTACCTATACTCTAGTACTAATATCAAGGTAAATGGTTCTAAAGAAATGATTACAATTGAGAAATCTTTTTCTTTAATGCCACCTCTTAGCTGTTCTGTCCACTTTTCATCCAAATTGAAAGAGTATTGCTGGTTTACCATATTGGAAATGAAATCTATGATTTTCCTTGTAGAGAGAATCAGGTGGTGAATCCTATACTAATTGGTGGGTTTGCTGCCATTCAGGACATACTGGTAAAAAATTCAGCCCCGCTCACCACGGGCTGTAATTGTTGATTCAATTCAGATGGTTTATCTGAAGGAAGTTACTGGAACTGCTACAGGTCTCTCACAGGTTGGAATATTTTTGCACCATGACCTTTATGGACTCTTTTTATCCTTACCCTTTGGCATAACTTATGGAATGACTTAGTTATGAGACTTATAAATTAAAGTTATTAGCACTACTTATTATTTTAAACCATTTCCCTTGTTAATGTTTTGTTCTTCCCCAAGTAATCTTGTTTTTAACATAAAGTTTAACTAGCAATATATCAAGTCATGTAGAGCAGAAAAGATAAGCACAAAGTCTTCCAGGAAGTTTGTGAGAACTTCAGGTTTACATTTCAAAATTTAGGATGATTAATGTTTAATTGTTGATGTTTTTCAAATCCTAATGTACTTGAGACCTTATGCAGACCTGTCATGCATTAGTTTTTTCTAGAAAAATTTCTGCAACTAGCTGACTGGTTTGAGAAGAGACTAGCTTAATCACGAAGTGTAAGAGCTACTTCAATGGTAGGCATACTCTGCTCTGTATTATTATTAGAGTCCTATTAATGTTAAAGCTAAGAATTGTCTCCCCATATTATGCCATCCACCGTGAAAAATTGAAAATCTTTTTGCTCGTCTCTATGCATGTCTCAGACTAGAACCAACATCGACCAATTCCCAAGAATGCCACCAATACTTCTCGGATAGCTGCACTCAAATAATCTTCCTTCATTTTGTTATATGAACTTGTTCAGCCCAGCATCTGCAGAGACTATTGTTTTCTCGCCAAACAAATTTGATTTGTAGATATTTCGATACATGCATGTTAATTGAAACATATATAAGTAAGATTTTACTCTACTTTTCATTTTCTTTTCTAATGGGAAATTTTAATTTTACCTTGATATGTGATTATTTACTGCTGCATGAATTCCCCTATTGATATAGCAGAGTTACGCTTCAAGTAACCGATTATTTCACCAACAAAAGGCCACCATGAATTCCCCTTCCACCATGAAAATCCTCTAAAGTTGATTGAATTCTTATTTCTTATATCTGCCACTCATCTCTACATCTTTTATTTGAATTACTTATGGGAGCATATTTTCTGGATCTTTTGTTGGTATTAGAAAATTACTAGATGGAAAATATTTTCATGATGAAAAGGGCATTAATATTCTAGCAACAATATTCCGAACATTGCTAGTGATGCAATGGAGTCTCCAAAGAGGAGATGGAGCAAAAATTGAAGGAATTAATGGGTTTATTATTCTGAAATGGGTGTTTGCCTATATTGCAACTGCAAAAGCCAAATAAATTATTTCTTATATGTATATTTTTTAAATTATTATTTTTTTCAATTATATATTGTAATTTTGTTTAATTAATTTATAAGCCCAAAGTTTTATTTAAATCAAATGTCCAAATTTGAAGCTGAATTAAAGCTTAAATGTGTTTAAATTAAAAATCCGAATTATTAATATGATCTTATTCGAATTTATCCAGATCGATTTTATCTAGATATTTTATTTGTATAAATCAAATACATATCACAAAAATACAAAATCTGAATAGGTCAAATTATATAAAAAAAATTAAAAATTTAAATTAATCCGATCCGATATTACGCCTACTTTTCATTACGTTTATAGTTATCATAACTCTAATTAGAGTATTACAATACTTCTAATTTATTTTACGTTAAATGATATTAATTTTATGATTATTCTATATTTTTTTTTTTAATACTTATTCATTGGTTTAAAATTATTCTTTGGGTTTAAGGTAATAATTTTTTTATATTATCAACTTAATTATTTACGTTACAATAATATCTTTTTATTCTTGTTCTTACTTTCATTACATTTATAATTATCATAACTCTCTCTTAAGATATTATGATATTTCTAACACATTTTATATCAAATGATATTAATTTTACAATAATTATTTCCTTTTTACGTTAACCAATTTTTGATTAATTTTTTAAAAATATTATATTATCTTGTTCTCTTTTTTAAGAATTTTAAATTAAATTGTATTTATCTGTTAAAATTTTTTTTTATTTAATAAATAATATTTAATGTAATTAATTAAAATTAGATTAACAGGTTAATAAATAATTAATTATTTTTATAATTAAAAAATTTAATGATTTATATTAATTTTTTATATTTACTAGTTATTCAATAACTATACAATAAAATTAAAAATTTTAAATTTATTGTCGAAGTTTCCTTATTTATATACGTAAAATATATAAAATTTTGTATTGATGAAAAGTTTTAAACCTTAATAAATAATTTTTATTTATTATTAATTAAGAATGAACTTAAATTTTAACTTAAATTCACGTTTATTTTCTATTTTGATAAAATTTAAATCAATGAATAGTTTAATAAATTTTTATATTTAAATGGGTTTAGATTTAAATAATAATATTAATCTTAAATGAATATTTAACTAAATTCAAATATTATAAATAATAAATAAATACAAATACAAATTCTTAAAAAAAACCAGTATTCACTCCTTTATTATCTCTAGTTACAAGGAACACTAACGATCTCTACTATCTCTAGTTATTCGATCCGTTACCGTCTCTTGTTATACGGTACACTTTACCAAGGCTATCGTATAGGTATTAGCACAAGCCATAGACCAAAACATAGAAAAAGGAAAAATCAATCCACTGTTACTAGAAAACAATGGAAGACGCGAGAAACAACCCACCAAGCGAGACTCACGTAAAAGAGACATCCAACAATAAGAGAAAGCTCTCAGTCTCCCACAATGAGGATTTGCAGAACTCCTACTACAAAATCCGTGTTCTTGTCCGACAGCTTCGACCACATTTTATTCAGGTAATCATATATACTTACATCATCTTTCGCGGTTGAACCGACTTTCTTGTTGGATTTGGTTCTTCTGTTTCGAGTTTTATACATGCTTGATGGTTTTTTTTTTTATTGGAGTTTAATGATAGTTTTAAGTAGTTTCAGTGGATTTTCATAGTTTTTTTTGTTTTCTTTTATGGGTTTATTTTGTTTAGGGGTCGCTTTTATCTTTCTCTTTGTTGTTTCTTGTTGAGTAAGCCGGAATCTAAGAGTGCCTCTTGAAGGGTCAATTTATATTTATATTTTAGATACTAATACAAAAAATGATACAGGACTATGAACGATAATGTGGGTCCCGAGCATACTCCAAACAAGTCATATGATATACCATGAAAGCTTTTTAAGTTGAGCCAAGTGAGACAGAACCAAAAGTGCCATTTTTACTAGAGTTGATCATATGCAAAGTGTTTTAGTGTTCCTTGATAGCATGAAATGGGGTTAATAAGCAGTGCTATTTGTCCATATTTTTTACTTGTTCCTGGAAACATATTTTTGAAATCCAAATAGTTACATCCCAGGATTCAATTTGGAGAGGCCAACTATTGATTCTTAGTTTAGTTTCAATCCTCACATGATGATTTTTGTTTCATATTTGACGGAAGTGCTAAATGTGTTGCAGCATAACGAAGCTCTTTTTAGTAGCTTAGAAAAGGGAATCTTGCCTTAATTGAAACTAATAAGCAGCAGGTTATATGTAAAGGCGTAATTGATCGAGTTCGAGCTGATACAATATTAAACTTGAGCTCAAACTTAATTATAAATTCGAGTCTCGAAACTTAGCTCGTGCTCAATCGAGTTTTATTATTTTAGCTCGAATTCGACTTGAGGTAAAAATCGAACTATTGAAGGTCACTCGATTAACATAAAAAAATAAGTTCAATTCTTATATTCGACAAAAACTTGATTATTTGTGCTGAAGTTTGAGTTCGAGATATTTTATTAATTAAAATAATTAAAATATATTAAAATATAAAAGTTTGATTAGGCTTGTGAATTACTCAAGTTAGGTACAAAAGTACTTTAACTCGATTCGATCTATAAGTTGAGCTACTCGAACTCAAACTTGATTTAATAATAATTGAGTTAAATTTAAGTTTATTTGAGTCGAATTCAAATAGCTTGCGAGTACTAATGTATTATTTACACTCCTAGTTATATGCACATCTTCACCTTGTGGTCGCTTGATTAAAAGATCTTAATCAGATATACTAATTAGAACAATTAAAAACAAGGAGAAAAAAAGGTCATATTGTTCATCTTCAGAGCCAGCCCAATGATCCTTGAGACAGATTATTACTATTAGTATTAACAGCATTGGATAAGTTGGCATCCCCTGCTTTAGTTTTCCTTTCTTCTTCATATGGAGCAGACTTCCCTGGAGGTTTATTATCTACATCCTTATATCCTCTTTATATATTCTCATAGTTATTGCATGAAAAATTTACCAATTTGCTACTGTTAAATCAAATATAGTTTTCAGTTGCTGGCAACATTATGGCAGCTCTAAATACCTAGTACTTTATGCGGTCAACTCTTTATTTTAGTGACTAAAGAGCTTGTCATATATTTTCTGTCAAGTGATGACTAAATTGAATATGATATAATGAAGAGAAGCACTGACTTGTTAATTCGTTTACCATTTTCTATGTAGGTTCTTCAGACACCTGACTTCAGAAATTGCAATGCAGCTCATGAAATTAAAAAAAGTGAGTTCTTAAAGTTATATTAAATTTGGTTTAGTATGGCACTTAAAACACCATTTTATTTTTACGGGCAACTTTCTTCTAGGTGTATATTCTTGCCTGTGTTTAGTTTGTAGCCTGCTTTCCATAGGCTTAACGTGACTTAATTTTGTCAAAAATTTTGGAAATACCTTCCGAGGGTTCTGCTATAGACAAATTATATTTTTGTTAAGCTAGTTGGAACCTGAGGATCTGTGTGGCAAATAAAAGCTGCTAGCAGCTGAGCATCGTACTCATATTGTTCTGATTTTGAACTAAAAATTGGAGATCTGTAAGATTACTGATATACTTACACCCAAGCTTCTCTCATGGTAAGACATGAGAAGTTTAGTGAACGGTTTCAAATGTATACATGGTAATACTACATCCAATTTGTCCTTTGCAGACTTGAAACTTGTTTTGGATTTATACAAACAGATGATAGCGGAGACGGACCCACCTGTGAATGTTGTGACAGAACCGCAAACTTTATCTGGTGAAAATGTTTTTGAAGAACAAGACCCTGACAAAGTCCAAGAGGGAAAAGAAGCAGAGCTGCTTAAAACTGAAGATTGTGCAGAAAAATCAACAGATATAAAGCATCCAATGCCTTGTTCTAGCTCAGAGTGGAAGCTTAATGATGACCAATTTCGTGGTAGCTATATTGTGGGCGGATCAGTCTTTGGTTGGAATTTCATCACTTATGGAGGCAGTAAACCAGTTTACTATGGGCTAACAAAGGAGTCATATCTAAATAGGCAGATGAAGTCGTAATGATGGCTTGTGCTTTTGACACCAATCCGTCCTGATAATAAGAAGTCACCTTTTGTGGTGTACAACAAAAATTTTGCAATGAGATAGCCATGTTGGAGTGGCCATGAAAAATCAAGAAAGGGTCCTCTGCCCGGTACATTTTTTGAAATTTTGATTACAAACTGAACAGATTGGTCATTGGTGCTTTATGGTTTACCTAGATGAACGGAAATTTTGTTACTATAGATTTCATTTCGATCGGAGCTTCTCTGTGTCATTTTGCCTATCAAACGGTTTATGTCTTTTACAGTTTACAATCCCCCTTTTCGTTTCCCACCGTTACCGATATGTAAGGGTTAAATATGGCTTATGAACCATCATGAACCTGGTTTATTAGAAGGATTTGATTTGCTGTTAAATTTCCACTTTTATTTCACTAGGTTGTCTATATTTCACATATTTTAATGTTTTTTTTATATCACTGCTGTTCATTATTAATATTTGTAATTAGGGGTATAAATGAACATAGCTTTTGATGAATTATTCATGATCATGTTCAGTTTTTGTTCGTTTATTAAGTTTAACAAATGATTTTAAACAATAATTTTATATTTATTTATTATATAAATTGAATATGAATAGAGGTCTATGTGGTTCATTTATGTTCGTGAATAAATTCATTTAAAGTTCGTTCGTTTATTATTTTGTTTATAATAATATTAATAAAATTATATTTTTATCTTTTACTGTAATTTTTTAAAAAATTTATTTATGTTTATTTGAATTTTTTTATATTCATTTAGGGTTTATTTGTTTAATTTTGTTTAGTTATAATTTATTTATTATTCATGAATATATTCATTTATATATTTTCATAAACATATTCGTTTAATATTAATAAATGAATTCATTTAACTTAATTAAACTGAAACATGAATCAAATACAAATAACTTATTATTTAGATTAATCAAAACTGAACGAATAAAATAATTTTTTTAACATGCACAAATGTTTTTTAAAAGTAAACAAATAAATCACATACACATGTTTGTTTATTCGATTCTACTCATATTCAATTTTGTCTCAGCCTTATCTTCAATCTCTCTCCCACTCCACTTGTAATCATAACTCTTCACCATATTCAGTTTCTAACGAAAACTGATTCTTCAATATGGTTTACAACCAAAGTTTGTGGCACTTTTGACATTATTGTTTAGCAAGTTACTTGTCACGTGTTTGATTGCCTCTTTCTTTTTTTGTTTCCTTTTCCTTGGGTTGGGGCAGAAGATGTATGCAAAACCAATGTGATTTCTGTTGGATAACATGGATTAATGAAAGAACAACGATATTTATAAACCATTGCAGACCGAGTTCCAGTTGAGTTGATTCAATCGAAAGTACACACGGACTCATTCTTTAAATTAAAGGAAATATATATATATATATATATATATATATATATCTCTGTCCTGAACACTTAGAATCCCTACAGGACCAAATGAAACGACAAAATTGTTAAGACTGATACATGGTGGAACAGCACATCCCTCCATTACTCAAGGAAATGGCAGCAGCGAAGCTTGCTTAAGTAACTCAGAAGTCATGGAAAAGCATGATAGCATCGTCAAGCTTCATATGTGATGATTCCAAGAGTAACCTGACTTTTCTTAGTCGGTTAACACGTTTATCTTGCGGAATATTCAAAAGCTGGAAAATTCACCATAGTAATATATATTATTAGTATGAGAATAGTAATATATATTATTAGTATGAGACAGTATAGAACTTTTTCTTTTGTTAATTACACTCCAAGGCAAGGCAAGGCAAGGCAAAAATTAACAAGACATGAATGAGGCTATTGAAAATCTCAACACTTCCAACATTAAGAATATGCTAAAGCAAAGAAGGTATAATGATATGTTTCTGCAAAAGAAAGACACACAAGAAGATTAATTGTGCATAACAAACCTCCTTTTCTTGTTCCAACTCATGAGCCACTCGTAGGCTCAAATTTAAGGCAGCATGGAACATCTCATCTAGTACATGCTCCTGGAGAGTGTTCTTATTCACTTTCCACAACAGGAACTGTGATTGTCTAACTCCTGTTAGTTGTAATTTCTGCAGGAAGAAATAAGCATTATCGTGAAAATGAATTTAGACTGTTTAAACCATTGTCCACTCAATATGGCAAACTTACATAGTAAACTGCTTTTTTTCCCCCTTTTTCCTGGATGACTAGCACAATACCAAAGTTCATAACCAATTGATACTGTAAAGACATTTAACTTCCACAATTAACTATGTAATTTCTTTATTGCAAAAAATTACACATATACCTTATGCATAGCCCAAGATAAACATCAATCTGTGAAAAACATAGCTTCAATCCTATTAGTACATAAACATCTGAGTATCTTGCAAATAAAGGCTCTTTTTCAATTGCATTTATTGATTCTATTGTTTGCATTCACTTAAGATGGATTCCAATTCATTTAGTTTTAAATTGTGGAATATTAAAACAATTATAAATTCTGATGAAAGCCTGTCAGACTTGAAATTGACTTCATTAAGTTGACCTTTTTATTAGTTTTGAATTTCAGTTAAATGTGTATAATATTTATTTATTCCAAACAACAAACTTAATTTAACGGAATCCAACATAACCACGTTAAAGCAATTTGTCGCAAAAGTTAAGAGGTGTCAGAAAACATACATAGTTATTTTGCTATGCTTATTCGTAGGACACACAAAGAAAAGGTTTGTACCTCCATATGCAAATAATCATCCTTCCACAGTTTATAAAGAATTTTTGGCGTGTCCTTCTTTTCAACAAAAGTGGTATCTGCAATCTACAAGATTAAGAAAAACAACAATTCCAGTGCACTAATAAGATTCTTAAAACCACAGACTATATATCTTGAATAGCAACAGCAAAAGTCTACAGGGTTATCTCCATCAAAGGATTGATACCTTATCAGTCTCAAGCAGGCGACCACTGTTTAAAAGTAACCGGAACATTCTATATGCATCCCTTCCATATCTTTTCAACACAATAGATTCCACCTGCAATATAAGATATGTTACTGGCCATCCATCTAGCTGAATGGAGCATGAGCAACTCAAATATTTTAATCAACACTAAAATCAAAAAGACCTCCTCATTCTGAGCTAGTTCAATTATTTTCTTGAAATCTGTACAAGAAACAGTAATGTGTCACCAGAAATATAAAACAAATTAATCAGCCAAAACAAAGATAGAGTGAGAAAAAAGGCATACCAATACTGTATGACTCATTGACTGCTTTTACAAAGGGTGGACAACTCAACTGAACAAGGGACGCTCTAACACGATCAAAGGTTATATTACGACCTTCTTCACTCTTTATCACCTCTTCATATATGGAATTCAGTGACAGTGGAACTGTAAAATGCAGTTTTATCAATAATACAAGCAACAATCAACAAAGTTGCACAAACCAAAGGCACAAAACCCCTTCCCCCTTTTTTCTTTCCTTTTTGCTGAAACTTAGTCGATTCTTTTGCCAAAACAGAATTCCTGGCTTCTTAAATTTGCAACCCTAGCCTAATTAATCCAACGTAGCTACCTAAAGTGGCTTCTGTGTAGCCTATATTGTTTAGTCAACATAGCCAAAGCATCTTGCACCTCCTCTGTATAAAAGGCTTTTCACATATTAATTAAGATTATTTCAAAAACACACTTGTGGACACATTAGTACTTTTTTAAAGTAAAAAAAGAATCTAGGACTATAACTGCAAGTTATAATTTCGATAAATGACAGAATAACTCCAATTCTTGCACTGATACTGTATTAGATCCATATTTGCATTATAGAAATTGAAAAATATATCCGAATATGATTTTGGCAGCAAAATAAATACATAATTGTAGGTGTTCAAAGGTAATTAGCAACCATATCGAAGATTAGCTAACCTGAATTCTCTGTTTTAACTTTCTTCTCTGCACCTCTAGTTGCTTCCAGCATAGCACCCAAGACAATAATAGCTCCATCATCCAGGTGCGCCCTCACATTCTCGATGCAAGCCTAGAAATTACACAGAACTTCACATTCATTCAATAATAACAGGTAGGAAAATAATTTAAGTCTTACATAATTGAAGGGACTGTCTAGTGAACCCTTGAGGTTTAGATGATTTCTTCACCACCTTGAGCTTCTCTATTTTTCTAAGGAGCCCAAGAAAAAAGAAAAAAAGAAGAAAGAAAAGAATAAAGCAAATAAGGAACAGCATGCTTTCTTTTCTTTTTGTTCAGCAAAAGGCCATGGCATGCTAATTTACAAACTTTATACAGATTAATGAGATCTCTAAAAATCAGATGATTTATATCTAACATTTTTTGTTAATTTTTGTGAGCATATTGTTAGTGGTTTTTATATGGGGACACAAAGTATACTACATCTAAAGACAATTTTCTCTCAAAGAATTTTAACCTGTAAGAAACTAGAAAGGGCAAAAATACCCTAAATGCAACAAGAAGAAAACACGGAAAATCACTTAAGTCAAATGAAATTCATCAAAGACTTAAATGCTGAAATTTCCCAACAGCATGATTCTCTGGAATAAGGCAATACAGCTAGTATATCTTTCATGAATATGCGTGAAATGCAATACTTAGCAACCTTTGGCTAATTCATATTATCACCACTTCATAACTTACAATAGGATTACACATGAATAGAATGAAGCATATTATTTCTAGAGTGATCAACAAAATGCTTTTGTTTCTACTTTCTTTAAACATATTCAAAGTATAATTCAGATGACGAATCATAAGGTAAACCAACCTTATGCCTAAGACGCCGTATAAATTCCTCGAAATTAGCACGCCAAAGAACAACTTGGTCATCTGTAGTCCCACATTCTGTCTCTGACTCTAAAGCATCACGCTTGCGCTATAAAAGATGGAGAAATTTCAAATTAGCATATGAATAAACCTAGTCAGTTCAAATGATATGTTTTATGCCAACCTTCTCGCCAGGTGCCATGCCAGAGGAATTGCTCTCATCCTTCCCTCCGTCAGCAGCACATTCGGTTTGTGTTACAATCAAAAATCTTAAGGCTTCAGGAGGTGCAGCAGCTTCCAAAACACGTTGCTCTAACGTTTCTTTTTCTTCAAGTATCTGCAGTATAAATTTTAGAAAGTTTCCAACAAAGTCATATTTATTCAGGATAAAAGTTAGATGGTGCAAGCTGATATCAAGAGGCAATTTACAGTAATTAGAATATGAATGACTGCAGTACTCCAATTATATAATTTAATGCCTGCCTAGTTAATGTGACAACAGCTTTCTGTAAATCCACATGGACATAACAGAAAATTTTACTCACAAATTAGCAAAACCAAAGTAGCTAAAATCTAATTAAGGATGCATTACACATCAGCATCTAGGGACCAAAACACTTCAGGAAGATGATCTTTATTATGAATTACCGTTTCGTAAGTATGTTTCAAAAGCAGTCCTGAAGGATAGAACTCTGCTGTAATAGACTTTGATTCCAATAACAATCCTCTAGTGATATTTCTACCACCAGAGAAAACCACTTGCCTAGTCCAAGTTTTGCACGAAAGCAATCTCCAACTAGTATGACATTAATCAACAAATACCTTGGCAGACTTAGGACCTCGCTTCCTTGCAGAAGCTTCTTCTTCAGTTGGTTTTGTGAGAACTGGCTCAGAGGCAGGGCATCGTTCAATAAAATGAGCATTCCGTAACTTAATAAAGGCTTCTCGTACAGCATCTAAAATTGCATCATCTCCTGGAAAATATATAACATTTATTAAATGGACGTGAATAAATTCCCCTATGGGTGTATCACTTAGCTCAGATGCACTATCTAATCAATCCCCAGTTCCTTTCAACCAAAAGAGTAATATTTGCCAATATCCAAGAAAGAGAAAGAAAACAGGTAATTCTGAAAGAGCTGCCTTCATTTTGACCCGATTTTGCTCGATCAGACATTTGTTTGAGGGTAAGCCTTCCATGGAGAAGCAAAGCCTCCAGAAGTTCAACACACTACAAAAACCAATGCACAAAATGTAATAAAGTTAAAAAAAGAAAAAAGAAAAAATCTATATTTATTTAGGCCCCATTTGATTGATGCTTCTGCTATTTGCCTTTTGTTTTCTATTTTTTAATTTTTTTTCTTTTTGCTTTATATTATTTAAAAAAAAAAAAAACAAAAAACAAATAGCAAAAGCATCAACTGAATGGAGCTTTAGTCTTATTCTCACATTGTTAGTAGAAATGAAGAGTTTACTTGTTTATCAAGTTTCTGGGAGACGATAGTCAAGAATTTGGGAAATCTCCAACGATGGATTATGTTATTGAACAGCGTTATGTACTGAGTATTAAGTTTTGCTCCATCTCCATGATCACCTGCATGTTCCATTGCAAATTATTTCAAACAATCAAATTCTAACAAAGGAAGCAGATTAACGAATTCAATTCCATGTTGAGCATTAAAAGTAACTGCAATACCCATTGCCCACTTAATCCAGCCAAAGCGAATTAAACCTTAACCCTCTTTTTCCCATATTCTTAGTAGTCAAACAGAGAATAAACAATTAAGAAAAAAAAGTATAAATTTGAAATGAAGAAAGATGGAAGAACCAGGTTGTTCGAGAACGAACGCTTGAACGCAATTGTGTTGAATTAAGACAAGTAAGCTGTTCTTGACTTGAGAAGAAGTGAGCTCCGTAAACCGGACTATGGCTTGGAGATTTAACGGTCCTTTCCGGAGAAGACACTCACAAACTTTCTGTACAAACAAAGCAACGAAATTAAACTTAATACTATTATTACCGTATAAATAATTAAATATTCATAAATCTATATAATTATAGGTATAAATTGAATGTTAAGGATAGAAGTAGATTTATTTACGGCGACGAGATCGCCGAAGTGAGTGGTGATTAGATTGACGGCGTATTTGATTCCGTACTGAGTCACCATCTGACGCCGGTTTCTTTGGTTTGCTTCTACTAGGAGATTGAGAAATAGAAAAGGCACGCGAGACGGGAAGGTTGCGAGGGTTTCAACTTAATGATAATGAATATGTATAATGACTCTTGCTACGCCAAATAAAAAAGGGTCTATAGCTCAGTGGTAGAGCATTTGACTGCAGATCAAGAGGTCACCGGTTCGAACCCGGTTGGGCCCTTTTATATGTTGAATTTCATTTAACAGCTATTGTATTTTGGGCTAAGTGTTCTTTTGGGCTTTCAACTAAAATCAGTATCTATATGGGCCACGTTCATTGTTATTTAACAGCTATTATATTTTGGGCTAACAAATTTTATGATGTTTGCAACTAAGTTCCGTATCTATATGGGCTACAAACTGGGCTCTCAGCCTCAGGCCATAACCGTGCTTACAGAAGAAAAAAGGAAGTTTCTTTATTATTGCTTAAATCTTAGTATTTATAAAGTGTGCAATTGAGTTTGGGTTTGTTGTTATCAAAGTAACATTAACAAGTGAAATTGAAATTTTCAAACAAGTGACAAAATGAAACAACCTTCAATTTGAAACAACTTTAATTCATTAGGTTTTCTAGAATTCCATAAATTCATTTTTTTTTTTTTCAAATCCTCAATTTTCTATTGCCAAAAAGCAAAAGTTAAATTTCAACATCAAATAAAGATAGACTGTTAACAATAAATGAAATGCAGGCAAGCAAAACAGAAAAGAGAATACCTTTCTTTTAAGGTAGATTTTGGTATCTTAGAAAAATCATCATGGTAGTATAATTATAAAATAATTTTATTATCAAAGTAATCCTAACACTTATAATTTGAAATTACTTTATTTAGTTAATAATTATTAATTCTTAAAAATTAAAGATTACTGTATTTGATATTATTAAAAATCAAACATTGTATATTATAATAGTTATATATATTAATAATTTTAATATTGTTGAAAGATAATATTAGTAATATTTATTTATTTTATAATAAAATGTAATTAAATTATTATATTAATAAACATATTTATTGATAGGTAAATTAATTTTTATAATATAAATTATGTAAAAAAAATATTTGAATTAGAAAATAAAACCAATTTATTAAATTTATAATAAAAGAAAAATAAAAAATTATATTTTATATAAAATATTAAAAAAATAAAAAATATGATAAAGGTTTCTCATCCTTTTGTATAGAAGTTACATCACCTTTCAAAATAATAATTTGATTACTTTTGAAGATTCATGATTAGTTTCAGTGTTTTAAAATCACCACCACATAGGCTCAACATAGGATCACAGAGCGCTTAACAAATATAGTGATCTAATCTTCATGCTTTTTGGATTGACCACTCCATGACAAACACGAGAAGTTGAGTTGATAGAAACGCCTCCGCCTCTGCCTCTCACCTTCGGTCTCCAAAGTCCGAACCCCAGCCAATTCAATCAGATCTAATATCAAACCCTACCTGCTTCTACTATTAAATACAAGAGTCAATCGAGACGAATGGCCTTTATTATTATTATTTTTTGGGCCGAGCCTTAGCTTTAGCCTAATTTGTGAGAGCAGACGTCCATCAGCCCGATGAAACTTGAAACCCTAATTTACATTACACTAAGCTACTTATAAATTAGGAAGTATACTTCGTTCTCATGCCACCGACGTTGATGCTGACGTAGCTTCTGCTTTGTCAATGATAGAGATGCGTTATCGGGCGTGGCGGTCACAGAGGTCTTGAGGGACGTTCACGAGGTAGGATCATTGGGGAAGACAGATGAAACAGGCTACAGCAGGAGCCTTACAGTCTAGGATAGCGACGGAAGCCTCGCGGGAAGGACAAGCATTACTACCCTCGTGAGCCATCTCTGATTAGAGTTTTCTTTTCCTTGATTTCTGATTGATTTGTTTCAAATAACACAAGAAAAAAAAAATCATAAAACTACCCAAAAACCAAAAACGAAAATGAAAACAAACCCTAATATTACCCAAACAAGAAGGAAATAAAAAAACTTCATACTGTTTTTGTCACCTTTCATACTGTCCATCTAAACAAAGATTTTGGTCATGTTTATGTTCTTAATAAAGATACTTAACTGTGTTATTTGCTTCTTAGCTTGGTGGTCAAGGAGGCTTTAAAGAGAGCATGAGATCCTGCGTCGTTCGAATTAAGTTTGGTCTTAATCAAAATTATATACAGCTTTTTTTTTTTTCAAATCTGAAAATAAAGATAAGAGAACTGAAATTTTCACTTTTTTTTTTTACTTAAGATTATAAAAAATTAAATATGAATCATTAAAATTAAAATTTTAATATTTTATTAACTTATAAAACTAATGTTTACATCACTTATTCTTTCACCTAAATAGTAAAGTAAAATTAATTTGTAATGTCAAAACAATTGGGCACTCTTAATAACATATATATAGAATTTAATTAAGTTGCAAATAAAATTAAAACTCAACAGGTTCTATTATATGTGAGTGGTTAACAGCTTTCAGCCTTAAAATTAGGAAAACAAAGAATTTTGATTTGGGGAGATGGTATCAGGAGGACTAAATCTAATATTGGCGTCCAAACTTTCCAGTCTCCAAAGCATCGCTATGGCAGAAACTGTATGTAGCTCCGTGGTCCAATATTTCAGCTTTGACTCGGCAAGCAGAAACTGAGACTAGTATTTGATTTCTCTCCTCTCAGGTGTAAGCTAGAGTTCCAAAAACTGATCATCACCACTGATTTTTTTTATTCCTTTCTCACAGAAACAATGGAAGCCTATATCATTATTACCAATAAGAAATGTGAAATAGAAGGAAATAAAAAAAAAGTTTGATAATCAAAGTGGACAAACTACTAAAGTCGGGAGGAGAAAAAATAGAAAAATGATTAGGAACTTTTGCTATTTCAGTTGTAAAGAGGGAGAACAAAGAGACCCCACAGGTAACGGATCGAGGGAACATTTCGATGCAAGTGCATCAGAGGGAGATCATGCGGGGCATGTGCGAGTGGTGTGGGGTGTGACTGTGAGTGTGAGTGTGATGTGCCCTCAAATATCGCTTTGATAGCTTTGAGTCTTTGACCTGATCACCACCACCACCACCACCGTCATCAGCAAGCAGTCCAGCAGCACATAAGGCTTTCATTTTGTGTGCGTGTGGAACTCTTCTTTGTTACCCTGAAGAAGAACCTGTTCACTGTATTGGGCTGAGACAAGAAATCAGTTTGATGAGCTTCTGCACTGCCCAATTTCTTTCAAATCATTGGACTAACGAATTTCTTCTCCATTCTGCTTGTGATGGGAAATGGAACTACTTTCCTTTTTCCTGCTTTTTTCTTAGTGGCCGCACCTTTCATTTACTAGTGATTCTAACTAATTAAGTATATTTTCCTTAGGGACAACATCGCAACCAGTCACCAAATTACTTGTCAATTTTATTCATCGATTATAAAATCCCTATAACGAATAGCTGTAATACACCGAGAATATATAACTAGCAAGTATGCTAGTGAATGAAATAAATAAATGGTGTCCCCAAGCCTTTAGCCTAGTGGTTAAAGGCGCTTGAGGAGATATTAAACCAAGCCCCCCTTCCCTTTCCTTGTACTAGGTTTTTATCTTTCGATGAACTAAAAAAAGATAAATAAATAAATGATGGGGTCGGAGAGGTTCAACGCACTTTCTTCAATTTCTTTCTTTATGTTATGGTTTATTCCTAGCAAATACTAATACGTTTTATATGCATGATCCGAGACTACAACTGTTTAATCCATTCCCGTGACTCTTGACGAGAAATATTGGGTAAATTATAGAATCGACTTGCCTAGCCTATCTTTTTCTTTTTGGTTAGCACTTAGCTGGTATACCATACAATTCTTTTTAGAATTTGGAAGAGAAGTCCCATACTCCCTCCTAGAACAGTTTCTTATTAACTTAATGGAAACTTTCTAACGATATGATTGAGAATGGAAGTCTATATCCACTCTGAAATGTTTTTAGAAGTTTTTAGAGGCTCGCGCAAGGGGTCGCGTAGGGAGAGTCACGCAGGAGGGGAGGGTCGCATAGAGGAGGAGGGAATTTTACTGACCAAAACTATTGACGGAATTTCATTGATAATTATGTCAAAACTTTAAAAAAAATTCTAAATTTACAATTTTCACAAAAAAATTATCAATAAATGGGATTTTTTCTACGGCAAATTTTCATCAATATAACTTATTTCTCCCATTTCTCTTGTAGTGTTAGGAACCCTTAGTTGGTATCGAATAAGACTCTAAAAAGTTGTAGTATTATAAGGATGATAAAACTGATCCAATCATGTTTCCATCGCTTGAAAAAGAAAAAGGGATTGGACAATAAATAAGAAATTAAATCCGAAGCATATTTCTAGGGGAAAGTTGCTATCGTATTGATGGACCCCAATTGCCCAACTGATGAGGCCAAACTGGTAAAATGAAATTTGAAGATCAGTTGAGATTTCATTTCAATGAGCAATCTCGCAATTGTGTACGGCCTTGAATACATGTCGACTCCGCATTTATGGCTGAAAAATGGATAAAGATAAACAACAATAAAGAAGAGAAAGGAAAAGGGATTGTGTCTTTTTCTCGAGGACTTGGTGTTCAGTTTCTACCCAACAACATTAGCTGTTTGATTGTAACTCTTACCTGCCTTAAAACCTTATTGAATCTCGTTATCTTTTCTGTCCTCAATATCACTCGCAGGCCCTTATTTATAATTAGCTTGCGCATGTGTCCTGATCTAATTGTCATGACAATAAAATTAATATGGAAGTGAAAAAGATTATATAAACTACAAAAGAAAAGAGAGAGAGGATGTGGTGTTTTGACAGAAACATGTAAAAGCAACGTGTGTTTGCTGCCTCTTCGTTGATTGCCAGCCTCTTACATTGGGAGCCAACGCTACGTTACTTGTCCTACATTTATTTGTGTGCTTGGAATTAAAATAAACTAAACTTTTTTTTAAATAAATATAATTTCAACTTTATGATTATTGAATGAATAAATAACTAAATAAATAATAAAAAAGTTAGGTAAAATCTACATATGTATAATGATTTAATTAATAATTAAAGAAAAATCAATAAACAAACGAAATAAAATCAATATAAAATTAGATTGAATCAAGGTATGTAGAATGAAACATAAAATTTTGAGTTCCATAATCTCCTATTTAACTTTGAAACAAAACTTCATCCAACATTGAGAAGCGCACGTATAAGTTGCAATTTTTTTTTTTTAAACCATGTGTGTTTATTGAATTAATTAATAAATAATAGAATGTAAAATTTTAACTTGAAAAACTTTTAAATTCTAATAATTGAGATATATGCACCGAAAAACAATCAGTAAGTATTTATATCTAGCAATATTCAAAATGCCAGAATTTTTTTTTGTGTTTTTTAAATGTATGAATGCCAGTACGTTAAAATGCCTTTTCTACAGAAACAATAGTTTGACAAGTCCATTGATCATCAAGACAGAACGTTTTACCAAGATTGGACAGCAAACCTGTCGTGGGTTAGAAAGCGACTGCATCAACCCCCTAACCCTTCCAGTTCCAGATTAATTAATTGTTTGGCGCATTGTGCGCATGCAGTGTAAACGTTTAAAGCTATTTTCAAAAATACTACTCTAATTGCTTTTTTGGCAAGACATCGATCCATAAAGAGATTTATGAATTGAAAATTTTTAGATTTATAGATTGTTTGCCAACAAAAGATTATAAAAGTTCAAACTTGGATACTTTGCATACAGATCCTAAATTTTAACCACTTGCATCAACCCTTAGTGATAAACTTTAGTTGTTTTTTCTTGCATATTTTTGTAGGTTTACCACTAAATATACTGGAAAAAAAATGCTGTTATTTGCATTGCATTGAGTCATGCACATATGATACAACTACAAGTAATTTGTTGCCTAACTAGCTATATGATTCATTGTTGCTAGTTTGGTTTTATTATTAACTGTATCGGTCGATATGCTCCAATTATATTAAAATACAGTATATTTAAGGCTAATCTTTCATAACAAATTTGATATCATGTAATAACAATTATTTTAGTTTGCTTTAGGTGGTTTCAGAGAATGATGTTGGCAATTGAAGTTTGAAATGTGGAGATTAACTGCAAACAGAAAAACTCATAAAAAAATAACTCACAAGGATTTGAATAATGGTAAAATATGATTATTAGATTAAAAAGGATAAAGGTTTACCACCAAAACTAGATATTAAAGGATACAGAAATACTACCCTAAGGAATCTAATCAAGGATACAGAACAATAGAAGTTCACCACTATAAGAAATCTACCTAAGAGATACAAAATTTGAAGAATAATCTAAATAATTGTTTAAAGATAAAAAAAAACTCTATTCTGCCTTTTACTAAAGAATAATAGAAAATATATAAGCTAGGAACATCCCTCCAAGCATGAAAACTTTTAGATTGCATTGCTAGAATAGTGCCTAAAATCTTGAGATTTGCATGTGAACATAATCTGCCTATTTACTCCTACAGATTACATGATAATGAACCTGACCATAATCTCATCTATATTCATGCTCTTCTTTTTCAACCAGTGTGAATGCAATTTTTATATTTTAGCCCACCTTATTTTTATATTTATTTAGTAGATTTAGACCAAGGATAGGCCAATCTTATTCTTGGATAAGTCTACCTTAGTATTAGTCCAAGTTGTATGATGTGCAAATACTTCGGTGTCAATCTCTTCTAGTTGGCAAAGACTTGTCCTCAAGTCTGAACTAGTATTCTAGTCATAATAGGATGATAAATCAGCAACATTGAAGATGAAAGATACATCATATCAGCCCATCTTATTTTTGTATTTATTTAGTAGATTTAGACCAAGGATAGGCCCATCTTATTCTTGGATAAGTCTGCCTTAGTATTAGCCCAAGTTGTATGATGTGTAAATCCTTCGGTGTCAATCTCTTCTAGTTGGCAAAGACTTGTCCTCAAGTCTGAACTAGTATTCTAGTCATAATAGGACGATAAATCAGCAACATTGAAGATGAAAGATACTTCATAAGTGTCATGAAGCTCTATTTTGTAAGCATTCTCTCTAATGCGTTAGAGAATTTTAAATGGACCATTTACCTTAGGTTGTAATTGTTAAACTTCCTTGGAGAAAATCTCTCTTTGCGTAAGTTAATCTACACTCAATCATATTCTTATTTTACATGTTTTCGATGCATGATTATTACTTTTTTATATTTTTCATTTTGCTGTAAAATCTAAGCTTTCACTTGTTAATGCAATCGTTTGATACCCTTAGCTATTTCTTTTGTATCTCCACTAAATTGTTGATTAGTAAGGAAAGAAACTAAATTTAGAAGATTGATTAGATTCTTACCATATACCACCTTAAAAGGATTACAACCAGTGGTTTGGTTTGGTTTGGCGAACGGTTGTAGGCAAACTCTATTTGAGGTAAAATAAGATCTCACTGCTTAATATTCTTTTCTATGAAAAAAAAATCAAACACCTCTTACTAAATTTGATTTCATTCTCTTTTTGCAACCAACTCAACTTTTATGGTTTGGAGTGATCCACTGCCTTGAAGTCTAATTTCTACATCATAAAAGTAGAAATAATATTTTCAAAACTACGTTATCAATCATAGCATCACATACCTTATCATGAACAATGCTTTTAGTGTAGAATTTATTCTTGTGCAACCAATCTTTGTCCTTTACATACATATCACTCATACTGTATTGTATAACAAGTGAGAATTCAAGATCATCATAGGTCTCCTTAACACCTTGTTCAAGATCCAGGGGTGCTTCAATAGGTTTTCTTTTAGCATTTTCAAGATCTTCATTTCAACCAATGTAACTCTCTTGATATTTAGACATTCAAAATGTATATGTCCAACTCTTTGGCTCTTAAAGTCTCTTTGGGTTTGAGTGTTGACAATACTAGATTGTGGTTTATAGGAAATGACTTTTTCTTTTTTTAGGGGTAAATTTGAAGGGAGTTTGATAGAAACACTGGTCTTAGATGTGCTTTCTTTGTTAATGTATTCTTTCACTGAAAGATTCTTTTGCTTTAAGTTATGGAGCCCAAGGAAGACGTTTTGCTAAAAGTTGTCTGAGAGATACTTTCTTTTCAACTCTCTTTTCATCTTTTTTCAAGTTGTAATTTTTCTCTTACCTTCTCTTTCTCTTTGTTTCTTCAGATTTTTCCACCAAAAAATGCATGCTTTTTGAGTTTAATGGCCACTAGCTTCACCTTGCAATGTTCAGGGGTATCATGGTATTCAAATATATGTTTCACCATGTGTAGCCAATTTAAAATTTTTTTTCAAACTCAAGAATCTCTATCTTCGGATTGAATATGCTAGGTTGAAGTTGATTTCTGCATAAATAGTCTCTGACTTACCATGAGTGAGATAGGATGCTATGATCAGAATCGTTATTGTTTTTATGGTATGAATTGGTTTCTCTTTCACCTTTTTTGTTCTTTCTTCATTGCCTTCTTATCTCCTCAATCTCTTCTTGGATATACAGCTGATGTTTTAGTTGAAAGATCTATTACCATATCTCTCATATGAAGGCATCATTTGGGTCAACATTGGTAGTTGCTGTAACGTTGGTGTTAGCTTTAACCTCTTCTGCTGGTGCTTGATGATGACAACCTGTCATAGCTCTGATATCAATTTGATATCGAGAATTAAAGTTTGAGATGTGAAAATTAAATGCAAACAGAAAAAGCTCACAAAAAAATAACTTACAAGGATTTGACTAATAGTAGAATATGATTATTAGATTAAAAGGAATAAAAGTTCACCACCAAAACTAGACACTAAAGGATACAAAAACATCACCTTAAGAAATTTAATTAAGGATGCAAAATAATAGAAGTTCACCACTCTAAAAAATCGACCTAAGAGATACAAAACTTGAAGAACAATTTAGATGATTACTTAAGGATAAAGAAAACTCTATTCTACCTTCTACTAAAGGATAATGAAAAATATATAGGCTAGGAATATCCCTTCAAGCGTGGAAACTTTTAGATTGCATTGCTAGAATAATGCCTAAAGTCATGAGATTTGCATGTAAACATAATAAACATATTTACTTCTATAGATTACATGATAATGAACCTGACCACAATCCCATCTATATTCATGATCTTCTTTTTCAGCTAATGTGAACGCAATCTCCATATTTCAGCCCACTTATTTTTGTATTTATTTAGTAGATTTGGACCAAGAATAGGTCCATCTTATTCTTGGATAAGTCTACTTTAGTGTCAGCCTAAGTTGTATGATGTATAGATACTCTGGTGTCAGTGAATTTTGGTGGAATAGCTTGTTTCCACCAGTAAGTGAATGTAAAATATGTTTTATGATTTTTACCTTGTATTCTGTTATTTAGCTATTTTTAACCTAATAAAAATAAAACTAATAAACAAAATAACTCTTAAAAGTTAGGTTTTTTATTTTTTACTACAATTTATTTTTTAAAATTTTATTTTTCCAAACCAAATTTTATAAGTATTTCAAAAGCAATTGTGTTCCCTCTTTAAAATTTAAGAATCCTGAAGTCAAAATTAATTTTTTTTCGTCTTTATGATTTTATCTTAATATATTTTTTCATGAAAAAGAATACTTATTTAATGTCAATAAGATTAAGTGTTTAAAAATATTATGATAAATTGATGATATTAGTTGTTATACTTTTAAACTTATTTATTTAGTTTTTTAAGATATTATATATTTATTTTGTATATTATTAGTAGTATTATTTTGTATAAATTCATGTATATTTATAAATATATTTGTATTAAACTAAAAATTCAAAATAATATGTCAAAATAACTGGTATCGACATATACATTTAAAAAACCTGAAACGTTGTACGATACAATATTAACAACCTTAATATGATCACAAATTACACACTAGATTGCAGGGTCAAAAATAAATTTTGCTTTATATAGTCATTAAAATAAAAATATAATTAAATTTGTATGATAATATAAAATTTAAAAGTTTCAATTTAATAAGTTGTATACTATTTATTGAAATCATTATCTAAGTAATCTATCATATTTATCTTTCATTGAAGTTTGAATCAAATAAGTTTTATATACTAATACTATTACTAATATAAAGAGTGTTTCACTATGCATTAGTATTTTCTATAGTATAAATTCTTTTTCAAAAAATTATCTTTTTTTAATTATCGTATAATATTGAATTTTTTATTTTACTAATAATTAAGTTGTTATTGTAAAATCTAAAATTATTTGCTTTTATAATCTACAAATTTATAGTGTTATCATTCATTACAATATTATGATTTTTGCAAAAAGCAAATTAATTCTTTAATTTCTCTTTTTTTTTATTTTACTAATTATGTTTTGTAGGGTTTTTAATAAAATTAAAGATCCAGATGTTTATTCTTGGACTATGTTGTTGTCTTAGTGCACTAAATATCTATTTGGATGAGTAGTGGGATTGAAAATAGCAGTGAAACTGAAATTAATTACTGTAACGGTAAAATTAAAATCAACAATGAGATATATATTTGGATGCAATAATAACAATGGTGTTGAGATGAATTATAATGAGAAAAAAATGATCATTAAGGACATTGACTAAAATTATATATAATAAAATTTTAAGTTATTTAATATTTATTAAATTATTTTAAAATTGAATGATAATTTTGTTAATAAATAATTAAATTTATTTATTAGTTTATTATATAATTAATAAATTTTATTTATAGTTAATTTATTATGAAAAAATACAATTTATTTTATATTAAAATAACAAAATTAATTTATAATTTTTAAATAAAAAATTAAAATTTAAAATTAAAAAAAAAGTTGAAAATTATTAACTTAAAGGAGATAAATGGAAAACAAAAATGAAGAAACTATGGCGATGATGGACTGAAGCTTCATATTCTAGTGAATCATCAGGCAAAAATCTCATCGCATTGCATTATTGTTAGGATCTCACAATTGTTGTTGACACAATTTTTCATAACAATTGCATCGTAATGGGGGCGACGAAAGATTTTAGAGTTTAAATGAAGAAAAATTCTATACACATGAATTGTTTGATAGGATGCCTAAAAAAAATGATAGTTTAGAACACAATAATTATCAGGTATGTGAAAAATAGTATGAACATTTTAGTTTTGTTTGTTTAAGTATATGCATTCTTAACATAAATTATTTAACAAATGTCAAAATAATTAACATGTAATATCACTTGCAATGTATCTAACAAAAATGATTAGTTTTTTTATCCATTAGATAAAGGATAGAGAATGGAGATAGTGGGGTTCGAACTCACATCTTACAAAAATGATTAATTTAAATAATAAATGTGTGTGTATATACATGTGTGTGTGTGTAATTAACATATAATATCACATGTTATGAAGGTGACAAAAATGACTAGTTCAAACAATAAATGCGTATGGATATATATATATATATATATATATACACACACACACAAAAGATAGCAACCCATGCGTTGTTGCGATTTATCATTTTATTATTTAATATATAGTGTAATAATAAAATTGGAAAAAGAAAAAAGCATACATGCATTGTAAGAGAGATTGCAAATAACCTGAATAAAAAATAGGTAGTTAGATAATTTTTAAACAAATTCTAAATTTGACAAATCCTTCTAAGACATTGGTTTTTTTTTTTTTTTGGTCAAGTAAATTCTTCAAATTATGGGAAAATTGTTTTGTTTCTGGGTTTCAATAGAAAAAGGGAGAAATTTCTTTTCAAAAACAAATGCAAGAAACAAAAATGAATTTGGGAGAAATAGGAAATAAAGAGTTATGACCTAGAATTTGGCAACCAATATCCATTTGAGAGATCATTTTTATAGATGAATGTACCTAGTAAACTTTCTAATATAGAGAACAAATTTTTAAAAAAAATTAAGTGAAAAAAATATTTATACTTATAATTAAAGGTCAGACGAATAGGGTTTTTTTTTTTTTTTAGAATGAAAATTGAAAACAATAAATAGATAATAATGAGTTGGGGAGACAATTGGTTACTTACATGAAAAAATTGAATAGTACAAATTCATCTCCTCTAAGCTATAAAAAAGATTCATCATCTCTTGAATAATGAAATAGAATAATTTTTTTTGAAATAAATGAAAGTGGAATACAGATACTGAGGAACTAGTAGATCAAGAATGGAAGATGAAACATTATTAGTTTTAAACCCTGAAAGAAGAAAGACATAAAAGAGGGACAATTAAGGTTGAATTACTTGACAACTTAAAATAGATATGGTAACTTAATTGTCCTACATGGCAAATGAAGACTGCGTATGTGACAATCCACATGTCATAATTCTAGGCAATAGAGGATGAAAATATATGTATGTTAGGTATATATATATATATATACATATATATGCGAGCGTGACATTAATATATAAATTTAGTTGAAAATTTTGTGTCAAATTGTATGGATGCTCCCTATACTTTATTGAAATGGTGGAATTATTTTGTCCACTAAAAACTATTGAAATTAGATCCTTATACAATAACAAGTTGTATAATTTTAGTAAAATTGATAACGGGGGTCATTGTTGCTGTTACTGTAGCTAATGTGGAGGTTGACTTTTTTTATGTGATAGTTGACTTTGTATATGTGACAATTTTTTTTGTTACTTGGACATTTAATGCTAATGTGGTAATTTTTTTTATCTATCTCGACATTTAATGCTGACGTGGTAACTTTTTTTGTCCATTCACATAAAGCAACTGATTTAGCATTTTTGTTGTACAGGTGGTAAATTTTTTAATGGCACATCACTATTTTTTTTCACCATGGCTATTCTTTCTCTCATCTCTTTATGCCCAGTCGTTCAATTTTCTAAACCTTAAAATCTCATTAACCTTTAAATTTTTCTTCCCCATTTGCTTTCCACAATTTTTAAACCCTAAAATCTCTTTTTTCTTTCCAACTATGATTTTCTAATTTCATCTTTAACTAATCTTACGTACGATTGAGGTCCAAGCATTGAGTAGTTGATGGGTTTTGAGGATTGCTAGAGTATAATATCATATTGAAATTTGGGTTGCTAAGGAGATATGATTGAGGTTTGGACAACTATAAGACATCGTTAAGATCGATTGAAATATGAAAAACTGAAATATGAAAATGTTAATTACAAAAAACAGGTTTGGTAAGTTTGAAAATTTTCATTAATTTTTGTTTATAGTAATTAAAATATCAAAAAAAGGTATGGTTCATAATCAAATGAACCCAGCAATTATAAATATGAATAATAGTTACTAATTTGTTAATAATTTCATTCTACTCAATATATGTTAGGACATGCAAGTTTCACCTATGATTATGAAGGCGATCCTGGGTACTATGATTATGGACTTAAAGCCCCATTAGTGACATCAACCAATTATGACAACCCCGAAGAAGATTTTTGATTGCAAAAACTATCAAGTAATTGATTTTGCAATGATGGATGGCATGGTATTTGATTTTGGTATTATAGATGGAATGGACGATTCTTTTATGATAAACATTTAAGAAAGCTTAAGATTTGTTTGATTAATTTGAATGAGGTATTATAAGGACAACTTAAGGTATCTTTAATTAAATTGAATGAATGCTATTTGATTATGCTATTTTGTTTGTTAGGATAGCTTTGGTTTTAGTTTGGTTTGGTTGTGTTACATTTCAAGACAATTTAGAATAACTTATGGATAGATTTTGTTGGTTGTATGCAAGTTAAACATTATGGATTTTTTTTCTTTGGCATGATGTGGAATTACATGAAAAACATGTAAAAGTAGTTATAATTGAGTTAAGAAATGCCAATAAAAGGTTGAAACAAGAGAATTCTAAATTGATAGAGGATAACAAAGCATTGAAAGCTAAGCTGAATAGTGAAAATGGATGTGTAAGGAAGAATATGTCTTTTAGAATCAACACTAAAAACTTGATGGATAAAATTACTACATTAAAAGCTAAAATTGAGGTTCTCCAAAGAGGTTTGAGGAATGCCAAGGTTGATAGAAGAAGGAAAGAAAAAGGAAAATTCTTATAAATATGTTTTGATATTTAGTTGGGCAATATTGTTTTCTTTAGTAATAGGACATGGTAGTGATGATATAATCCAAAATGATTTGTTAGACTTGCCATGGTGGTTTAGGTATTTGAGCAAAAATGTAGTAGCTTAATATACATTGTTTGTTTCTAAACTATATCATGGTTATGCTTAATATACCCTGTTTTTAGAATTTACACTCAAACAATACAAAGCATAATTTCATACTTTGGAAACATCATAAAGCATACTATCACATGTTTGGAAATGTATACTTTCATTTCATTTTAAAAATGTAAGAAATTGCTTACATGTTATATACAAAAAATTCTATCAGTTATCATTCCAAAACTTATACTATTAGTAAATATTACATACAAAAAATGATGGTAACAGATGTTGATACACAAAAATTTCATCACCAATAACAAATTACCAAAAACATTACCCCATTCCTAACAACATTTATCTATCATTCTTGAACTTTTTCTTTTCCTTTCTTAAATGTAATGGCAACACTTTCTTATTTAGAAATTGTAGACAACCCTAAAATTCCTATGGAAACCTCCATGGATTCCTTTTGTCTTGACTTTTTGTCTGTTTCTGATTCCTTTATGGCTAATAGTAGACAAATCAAAATATAATATTACCAACGTAAACAATAATATTGAATGAAAATAACTGGTGTGTATTAAACTGGTTACCAATAATTGATTTTTGGTAATGCATAAAACAAGTTTTCTTATTCACCTTTCGATAATTATCTCATTAAGTCTTCTAAGTTTTATGAATATAATGGCTTCAGTTACCAATATCACATTGTTATAGGCTTTATAAATAAAAATAGGATTAAAATATTACTTACATTGAGAATAGATAATCCACTATCTGGGTCTAGGTCTGCTTGTTTCAATTTTTTTTAGCCATTTTTTGAAGGATCAATAATTTGTTTAAAGTATATGGTAGCATATTATTTTGCTATTAATAATTAGTCTAACTATGATAGACTAAATTTTAATACAAATTGAAAAATACCTTTTTATTAGTGGTTGTAGATTTTTCATTTGTTTTCTTTACACTAAGTCGAGAACCTTAACCATAACCCTACAATATTAACCAATAAATTCAACTAAACCACTAGTCTAAGGTTAAACATAAACTAAAACAATAATATAATAAAGAAATTAGTACATTCCCTGTTCAATTTTTTTGAGGCTTAGCATTTTTAGTTTAGGCCTACAAATTAGCAATAAAGAAAATGTTAAAAATATAACTATCATTTAGTTTATTATATATTTGTTGGCAAAAAGGAAAATTTCTTACAAATTTTGTTTTTCTTGGACATCCTAGTTTGTTATGGCCCTCATCATGGAAATAACTGTATGTCATCATCATGGAAATAATTGTATGTCATCACACTTTCAACCCTAAAAAGTTTACTTTTGATCTTACCTTTAAGTGGATCATGCTTTCTTTTCTTAATTGACCTACCAGGTATCTTTTTTACCAAATAAGCTAACAGTAGTCCTTCATTGCACTTACAGCATGCTAATAAGGGATTCCACATGTTCTTTTAAGTAGAAAAATAAGTTGCTTTCTTGAACCATGATGATAAATAATTCATGGAGTTTGAACTATCATACAAAATAGCACTTATAGCATGCTAACAAGGGGCTCTACTAATGTATTATTTCCTATATGAGCATGAATGTAGCTGTAACATTACTGTATAACTCTCCCTTTCATGTTTCATCAAATCATCCTAGTAAACCTTATGTCTACCACTTCTGTTCCATTCAACCTCTTACTTTGCACTAAGTTTTCTTGCCTTATCAAGCTTTTCAATTATTCAAAGCCCATAATCAATTTTTCATTAACTAATAATATGCCTTTTCAAAACCAATATCTTCGTCACATACAATCTAATATCCTAAAGTATACTTATTATAGGCTTGCACCTAGCTTCTAAGATTACCCCATTGAATGTTTCACACATATTATTGTCAATAACATTACACTATTATTTTAAAGAAAAAAGCATGACACCAATTCTTTACAAGCTATTTTCAAACAAATCTTCATTTATACTAAGTCCTCTAGGAATGTTTGCCAACCCATTTAGATGTTTGTTCAACTCAAGCTGATTAGAAAACCTAGAATAATTCTAAAACTGCAATTGTTGGTCTTTACCCCTATATGTCTTCTCTCATCTAGTATAAATATGCTTAACACACATCCTTTAATCAGCTAAAGGCAACAACTCCCTAACAAATCTTATTAGAACCTATGCAAACAAATATATTGTGTAACTATAAATTAAATACACTTTTAAAAGGTAAACAAATTAAACTGTCAATTTACAATGAAGAAACATAAAACATACCTTTTGCATGTTAAAAATCACTGACCATCCAAGCCCATCTTCAATGCCCAAATCAGAACATGGTTGATAAACCATGTCCATCTCTTAATATTCTCTATTTCTACCACTACCTATGTAATTGAAAACATTTTATTGTTCTCATCCCTTTTTATTGCCACCAGTAATTGACCTTTAACCAATCCTTTCAAAAAACATCCATCCAAACCAATAATGTGTTTACAACCATTCAAAAAATTATCTTTGATAGCTCTTAAACACACATACATCTTTTGAAAAACAAGTAATGAATTTGGTGTTGGTTTTTAAAAAATAATAATTACAGTGCTTTTAAGGTTATACACTTTAGCTCATCTACGTAATCATTTAAAACTTTAAATTTTCTTTATATGTCTCTTTTATTTTTTAATAACTAGTCCCTTTACTGCTCTGCACACACTAAAAGTCACAAGCACACCCAAATCTTTGCTGAGTAATGCTCTCAAATGCCTATGTTTAATGAATGGGATAGCACTAATCACATCTCCATATTTTCTTTCTATAATAGAAAATGTCACCATTTTGTTATTAGTTGTAGGCAGGCAACTATGCACAAAATCGTATGATTTCACAATGAAAGTCTTTTTATCATTGCACCATGAGCACAAGATCAATAAATTACAACCTAATGCAGAACATTTAGCCTTCACCTTTAGCTTATCATTATTTAAGTACTCAAATTTAAACCTTTTTTTAGTTGAAAAGTCAACAAGTACATTTTTAAAGGTCTTTAAATCACTTAACCTAAGTCCTAAAAATAAATCATCTAAAGAAACATTAGGATTATAATAGTTATTACTAGATCTCACTCTTTGTGCATAATCTTCATCAAACCTATCATCAGTATCCATAAAACTCCCTTGGTCAGATGAATCAAAATATTCATTTTCATATTCATCAACATTTACACCATCATATTCATAAGCATTATCATTATTATCATTTTCATCAGCATCATCATCATCATTATCATATCCATTAGCAAAATATCATGGAAAATCAGAATCACTATCATTAATACGTAACTTTTTTTTTCTTATCAATGTATTTACTTAAATTATTTCTAACAACTTCTAATTCATCATCAGTATCTGAATCATCAATAGCCTATGATACATCTACCAATATTTTTTCATAATTTTTACTACCAAAATCATTGGCTTGCTATTCATTACCATATACATTACCAACATCACTGGCATGCTGTTCATTACCATCTACATTACCAATATCACTGGCATGTTGTTTACTACCATTTTCCATATTCTGTTTACCACTTTCTAAACTCACTTTTTTATTCTGCTCACCATTTTCTAAATTAACTTCCCCATTCTACTCACCATTTCTTAAACTCACTTTTTCATTTTGTTCACCATTATATTAGCATCTACATTATCATTTTTTTTTCATTTTGCTGACCATCGACATTACCATTATGCTCATCATTATCACAACCTCACCTAATTCCCTCTTATGCTACCACTATAGCTACCAAATTTCTCTTTTTTCTCATCACTATTATGTTTCTCATTCTTCTCATTATCACTATAAAAGTCCTTTAAGGTTGGTGTACGAAGTCTAGGTGATTGAAGGAGTTGTTCACTATCATTAATTGCCTTAACACTCACAACATTAAAATCATCATCATCATTTATAATTTTTGGCTCCAAAAGGGTTTCTAGCATGTAATTCTCATTATCACAATTCAAATGCTCTACATATAAATCAATGTGTCTGTTCTTCTTTAATTGCTCTATCATTTCTAGCACACTGTTGTCATCACTTAACAACTTCAACCTTACATTTAATGTTTTGTCATCTTCAATATAATATACTTTAATTACCTTATTTAGGTCATAACCTAATGCCTTTACAGCACGTATTATAGTCTAATAACAAATTTTATCAGGATTTTTTTCAAATTCAACTACAGTACCATTTACATATCTAGTATTATGTCTGGTTCTTAACAATGTCCTCCCACGATGGTACATTGCTATATAGACTTGCCACGTAGACATACTAACATGTAAAAAAGATAAAATGAAAAAAAATTACAAAGATGTTTCGATAATAAAAAAAGTATTATTATAGTCAGACAAAAAAACAAACTAAAAAATAATGTTTCAATGGCAGACAAATAAAAATCATAAGGTCCACACAAACACCACTATCGAAGCATAACACCACCAACAACACAACCATAAAATCAAAAAACAACCTTAAACCATACAAAAATTTAGGCAAAACAAACCTTCCACAAAGTTGTTGAGAATTTGTAAGTAGAATCTCTCATTTCGAAATCTTTATTCCATGATTCTGATGATTTTCCCTCGTTTTTTCTTCAACGAACTCTTCATCTTCAATGATCTTTCCTTGCTTCAACGAACTCTTCATCTTCCAATAATGTTTCAAAATTGCATTGAAAAGGAATTAAAAATTTTTAAAAATAATTTTGGGTTAATGAGATTTTAGGGTTTAGGAAATTAAATGATTAGGCATAGAGAGAGAAAAGAAGGAATAGCCACAAGGAAAAAAATGGTGATATGGAGTTGAAAATGTTACCAGTTGTATAAAAAAAATGTTAAATCAGTTGTTTTATGTGAATGGAAAAAAAAAAGTTACCATAACAGCATTTAATGCCCATATGGACAAAAAATTGCCACATCATCATTAAATACCCAAGTGGACAAAAACGTTTGCTATATATACAAAGTCAACTATCATGTCAAAAAAGTCAACCTCCATGTCAGCTACAGTAATAGCAATAGTGACTCTCATCATCAATTTTACTAAATTATGCAGTTTGTTACTGTATAAAGATCCAATTTTGATAGTTTTTAGTATAAGAACTAATTTCACCATTTCAATAAAATATAAGGAGCATCCGTACAATTTAACTGTGGTCACTGATCAACATTTTGATTGTCAAGTTATCATTTATCAAGTGCAAAATAAGGCAATCAACCAAATCAACACTAGTTGTTCGTTAAACAAGTGACTAATGCTTAGTCAACAACAAATCAACTACCAACAACCACGTCAATCAGCTACCCATTAACCAAGTACTATCATCCATTGCATAAAAGATAAGATTCACAAATATCCTAGTCAAACTCTTATACTCACTCTCACTAACTTTTACCTTCCTCTTATTTTCTCTCTAGGTTCCTTACCTCATTTTTTTCACTTGCTGAATTGAACAACGAATTGAGCCCCAAAATCCTATCTCCAATGTCTTTGATCATTCTCTATCTTGCAAGTGACTTTTATCTCTAGTAACCCTCTAACGAAACACCTAGTCATCATATCTAAAAAACCATCAATAGTTTTCAAATTTTTATTTATTATTACTTTCCAAGATAATAATCCATAGAATAATTGCATATATATAATATTGCAATTTTAGTATAAAAGAATGAATTATAAGTATTGAAAATTTTAAATTTTATACCTTTTGAATGACATCTTTTAAGTAGTATTTGGTATTATTTTCAAGATTAACGTGGTAGTCTAATCATTATGGTAATAAGATTACCATGGTAATCTAATCACTATGGTGATAAGATCACCAAGATGATTTGATCACCAATGATCTTAAATTATTATGTTTGATGCAATATTGTAAATCAATATCAATTTCAAATCATTATGTTTGGTATTATATGAAAAATAAGTCATAGCACACAAAATATCCAAAATAGCCTTAGAAAAAGAAAAGCAAAAATTAAATATTTATTGAATCAATAATTTATAAAATAATTAAATGTTATTTTACAAAAATAATACCAATTATAAATAATTTTGATTAAAATAATTTTTAAAAAATTATTAACAAAAATTCATTATATTTTTTAATCAATAAACATTTATTCAATTGTAATAAAAAAATTTTTTTTTTTAAAATAAGTGATTAGAAAATTAAGTTTTTAAAAATTTTTACTAACCAACTTCTTGGGATAATGTTCCTAAACTTTTTGTCAAGGTAAATTAGTCAAAAATAATAATGAAAATCACTTTCTTATAGTGATAAAACTTTCTTGTAAATCAAATTACTTCCCAAAACAGTAATCTTATTACCATAGTAATTTAAAATCACTGTCATGTAAAATTTTTAAATTGCTACCAAATAAAATGATATAATTATCAAATGCAAATCATTTTGAATTTTAGATTGATTATCTCATATCAAATACTCTTTTAAAAGTGACTAAATAAATCAACTGAATTCAGTGTGTGTGTGTGTGTATATATATATATATATATCATGATCATTAAGTAGTTAAACACTCAATTTGCAATAAATTAACTACCGCTCTAATTATCAAAATATTGATTCATAGTCTAGAGTTGTTATCCCATATTGTTTGTTTGTCTGGACATTGATGTTTGGCGAAGGATTTTTTCTTTTTTTTCTTTTACAGGTCAAAAAATGTTAAAAGTGAAGGATGTTAATCTTACCCATATTCAATGGAAAACTCGATTTTTTACTAGAATAGATATGGGAATGAGTATTACACTATGTGTATGGGGATAGAGATATATATGATTTTTAATTATTATTGTGTATGGGGATGAAGATGAGTAATATAGTACATGTCCCATACTCGTATCCTACCCTACATATATTTATATATATTTAGTATATATATTTTTTATTAAATAATATAAATTATTATTTTAGATTAATTAAAATTAATATATTTTTATTAAAAATATATATTAATATATTTATAAAAAATTTACTTAAATATATAAGATAAAAATTAAAAAAAGCTAAAAAAAAATTAGATTTTAGTTTTTTTTTTTTTTAAGTTATGGGTATAGTAATTACCCATATTTATTAAATATTTTTTAGAATAAAAATAGAGATAAATTTAAAATATTCATTGAGTATGAATATATGAATGAATATAATATAAAAAATTGGAGACGAGAAACAATTGACATCCCCGTTAACAATGGTGTCATCACAAATGTAGCAGTCAAAGTGAAACTAATGTCTTCCCCACTCTTTCGAGACTAATAATTCTGTGGAGCTACTTTAGTAATTTCACTTGTAAGAAAAGATTATATTTCAAGCCGCCTAACTTCCCATCACGCCAAATGCGTGAACACTGAACGATAACGGGCGTTGTTTAACAGTGGGCGTAGACCTGCACCCAACCCTTTTATTCCTCTATAAAATCAACGGAAACAAGAAAAACCCAGCTTCAGATTTTACCATATGTTTCAAAGAAAAGCCGGTTCTCAATCCCAGTTCCCAAGCCTACTACAACAACAAAAAAAAGGGTCTATTATTCTTAGTGCAGGTGGAGAGCTCCAAAGGGATCGCATTGATCTAATGTTCATGTGGATTCCCGAATTAATTCATTACTTGGGTTAATTATTATAAACTTTTGTTGATTCAGTTCACTCATTGGATCATGCGATCCCTTCGGAATTTTCCATCAGTAGCTCTAAATTTTCATCAATCCTTCTGCTCCTGGTAAGCTCTTCCATGTTTCTACATTTTTTTTCTTGTGAAAAAGCATGGATTATTTTAAGGGTTTTTTTTGCCCTTTTTCTCTATGTGCTTTTAAAGTATATACATACATCCTATTGTACGCCAGTAACTCATCCAAGATATATAGTGTGGATTCTGCTATACGGCCTTTGACCAAAGTGCTAATTTCTGATTTGTTGATATGAGGGTTCAAGGCAGTACTACTTAAACTATTGTTATATATATGCTTTGCAATCACGGCATGAAAAACGATGAAAATTTTCTGACTGTGATTCAAATATAGGGAAGATATATACTCTACCAAATATACTAGTAATACTTTTCATATATATAGCCAGCCCTTTTGGCTGTAACAGCAGGAGCCTGTTCCTGGCTACTGAACTTACTTCAAACTAACTATCTATCTGTCTATCTATCTATCTATCTATCTATCTATATATATATATATATATATATATATATATATATATATGCTTGTGTTTTAATTATTCGGCAGATAATCGGTATAGTCCTGTATGTTAACACTAGCTAGCTTTGCCTTGAATTGCTGGATTAATTTCTGTTGATCCAACGGATCATCTAACTTAATTGATACCTACCAACTTATTAAAATCTTGATAATTTTGACGAAAAGCTCAAAGATTCAAACTTAATTTGAATTTCTAAAACAGTTAATTCAATTAAGTAATTAACTTAAAAATCTCATACCTATTCAGACAAATGATCTGTGCTTACTGTTACTGGTACTTACATACATAGGTGTTGGTAAACTACTAAACTTGTACAAGTTAGTTAAATTTTACGTGCTTTCTATGTATGTTAAGGTTTTCGCTGTAAATCTATGATATTCCTGCTTTGACGTTTAAATCCGAAAGAAAAAGCTTTCTTGGTATGGTGCTGTTATCTATATCCAGCCACTTGCTCTGATGCAATTATCATTTCGATCCATCTTATTAATTAATACTTTGGTGTGGTGTACATTCATTTTTTTAGCCTGAATAAGATTTTGGTTTTCTTGTCTATCGTAGACATATATATCAGCTTACTACCGCCGGAAATGTCCTGTAGAACCACAGATGATGAGGGTTTGAGATTTTTATCCGACAACATTTGGCAGAAACCCAAGATGAATTCCCACAATGAAAAACCTGTCAATCATCCTTGTTGGAGTTTTCCTTTTCCATGGTCATGTGATTGTTAAATTGTTGTGTTACTGGTTTGTCTTTATTAATATACCAATCGACATTGCAACTGCGAAACACGAGTGAATAATAATTCATCTACAAAGCATAGTCTTCAATAATTATGCATTAAATTAAATAATATACATAAGAGGTTGGCTAATCATATCTTGTATTTTATGCCACTGCAAATTACTCATAAGGGCTAAAAGTTGAATGATCATAAAACCCTATTTTCCTTCTCTACATGGTACTGATTTACTCATTTAAGACTTTGTTATTCGAATAAAGCCTTCATCTATTGGTCTGATCAATATGCTTTACCTGTTTGATTAAATTAAACTTGTTGATATATCTTTCATTTCACTGTATCAAAGTATGAGCACTAAAACAGTCAGTCCTTCATTTTTCATTTGAACTTTTTCCTAACTGAAATAATCGAGTTTGCGAGTTTTTTAAGTTTATCATGCAGATTGCACAACTCAAAGGTGGTCCTGGCTTCTCATTTCCACCGGATTCTAGTTCTTCACCTCTTTTAAATCACATCTGGTATGGACCATATTTCTTTCCTTCTATTGCTAATTTTAGTGAAATGCTTCAATCCACTGCTGATAATTTACAAGGGTTAAGAAATTAATATATATTTATATAAAGATCATACAGATTAGATTTCAGTTTTACTGTATGCACAGTTGTTTGAACCCAATAGCCCACATGTTCTTGCTCAAAATTGTTTTCCAGAAGTAAAAGTAACTCGGTACAGGGCCTAAATATTAACTTCTATCTATTATACATTGATTAGAATTTTCACCAATGCAAATTAGGAATCCAGAAACTATATTCTCGTGATTCTATTTTCATTCATCGTTAACAATCCAAAGGGGATTCATAAAGAAAAAAAGGCATGTGAAAAAGTTGCATTCCACTCAAAAAAAAAAAAAAAAAAACCAATGAGCCACTTGGTTCTCAGGCCAACTTAGTCAAATTGTACGCACAGAATTTGGGTGATGATCAAGATGAACTACTCTTTTTTTGCGGGTCCACGGTTTTGCTGTGGCATCAAATGATTGGCCATTTTGGTCTGCAACTGAGGTGGGATTAATGCCTTTTGAGCTGCAAATATCTCTATATTTTAGGGTCTTGTCATGTCGATTCTTGTCAGTACCTCCATGAATTTTGAAAATGGTAATTGGTAAGGTACAGTACTATTGTTCCGACCCACAAACAAAAAGAAAAAGTCGTTTCCTGTGCTTGTTTTCAATAATCCATCAGCGCACTGTCCACTGATATTTCTTTCATTGCAATATTGACCTGCCGGGCATTTCCTGAAACATGCTTCATTTCCACTTGGAAAAAACAAAAGACAAATGACAGCCTAGATGAAGAAAGCGTTAAAACGCTTAAAATGAAAAATATGAGGTTAAAAACTAAAAAATATATATTGATAAATTAGTTTATATGATTATTTTTAAAATATGATATTTAACACATTTTAAGTTTAAATTTTAACACTTACAATTTTTTTATTTTGAATTATGGATTTTTTTTACCCAAAATTAAAATATAGATCAAATTATGCCAAATGTTTTTATATTTTGTGAAAATTTAGAATTTCGTCTCCATTTTGTCATTCATATAAATTTAATTTATGTATTATTTTATTTGATAATTTTAGTTTAATTACTAATTCCATTAATTTTTTATTGTAAAAAATATTAACATGGTCGGTGACTTTGTTGATGTAGCATTGACTTGTTGATGTCGTGATTGAAATTGATAAAATCAATTATAAATTTATGCAAATAATTTTTATACTTATACAAAATTAAAATTTAGTCTATATACTCGCACAAATTTTGAAATTTACTTTTTCTTACTTTCTTTTCCTAGTTTGAAGTCAAGTCCTTATTCTATTCCTTCCCTTAAGGGGACATATAGGAATAGAGCACTTGGGACTAAAAAAGGCCGGCTTCTATCATATTCCCTTTCGAAAATATGGAAGTTGCTTCCTTTAGGCTTTTTTTATCTTCTTCTTTCTAACTTCTCTAGTTGTCTTTAGAAGGTCTCTCTTTATGGAATCGTAGTAAGGATACCTTAGAAAACTAAGAAAACTACTGAATAAACAAACCAAAATCCCTTTTAGAATACAAAAAATATTTTAAATATTTAGAAATTTTTTAGTTTTTTAAAATTTAAAATTTTAAAAATTACCACAATGCTCTTGGAATATTCAATCACAATATTGAAAAATCTATCACAATATTTTGTTACAATTTTCATATATTGCTACTAAATCTATTACAATTTTTTATCACTAATGTGAAATACTGTTATTAGTTTTATCACTATCTCTTATTACCACCACAAAATATTATTCATATATTCACACTTGGTTATACTGATGGTCAAGTTTCATCAACAAAAGAGATTTTTACTGATAGATTTTTAATACCATCAAAATATACGATACTTATACCAATACTTTATTTAACTGTCGGTATAAATAAATTTTTTTTAATGGTGTATGATTATCTGTGAATATAAATATGTTATATATTGACGGTTATTAATGTAACTGTTAGTATAAGCTCAAAACAAAAAAATTACTGGCTTACAAAAAATTGAATGTGATTATTAAAGGCATTTTTGGCCAAAAATGCCTTAATAATCCATTTAAAAAATTTTGGAAAGGGATTATTGAAGGTGTTAAGACGTTTTCGATAAAAAAACGCCTTTAATAATCTATACAAAAATTTTTTTGTATGGATTATTTATCGACGATTAAATTATGTTAGTAAAAGAGACTTTTAATGATAGTTTTTTAATACCGTCAAAATATACCATACTTATACCAATACTTTATTTAACCGTCAGTATAAATAAATTTTTTTAACGGTATATGGCTATCTATCAGTATAAATATATTATATACTATAGTTATTAACGTAACTGTCAATATAAGTTCAAAACAAAAAAAAAAAACTATTGGCTTATAAAAACTTGAATGGGATTATTAAAAATATTTTTTGGTCAAAAACGCATTCAATAATCCTTTCAAAAAATTTAGAAAGGATTACTGAAGACATTTTTTGTCAAAAACGTCTTTAATAATCCCCCTAACAAAATTTGGAATGAATTATTAAAGATGTTTTTGGTCAAAAATGCTTTTAATAATCCCCTAAAAAAATTTGAAAAGGATTATTGAAGGTATTTTTGACCAAAAATGCCTTCAATAATCCCTTGAAAAAATTTGAAAGGTATTATTGAAGGCGTTTTTGGCCCCTAATAAAATTTGGAATGGATTATTAAAGGTGTTTTGGCCAAAAAAATACCTTCAATAATCCCTTGAAAAATTTTAGAATTGATTATTGAATGTATTTTTGGTTAGAAATACCTTCAATAAAACGCCTTCAATAATCTTTCATAAAAATTTATTGAAAGGATTATTAAAATGAATTATTGAAGGCTTTTTTAGCTAAAAATGCTTTTAATAATCTCTCATAAAAATATATTTATAGGATTATTCAAGGCTTTTTTAGTCCAAAACGTCTTGAATAACCCCATTGAATTTTTTGTAAGAAGAGATTATTTAAGGTGTTTCTGACAAAAAATGTATTGAATAATCTAAAAAAAATGGCGAGCTTATGAATTTAAATAATTTTCTTTACCTCCACCTTCCATCGACATTACATACTTAATCTCCACCTCCCACCAACTTTCTCCACCTCTCATCGACTCTACAAACTTAAACCCATCGGCACTTATTTTGTTTTAGAGCTAAATCAAAGTTGAAGCATTAAGACTTTTTTCATTTCTCAAAGGTATTTTTTATTTTCTGCATTTTAATTTTATGTCATAGAGATACCTTTTTTTTGTATTTTTTTGTTGTATTGGATGAATCTAGGCTCAATTTTTGTCACCTCAAAAAATAGAAAAAGGCCTGAAAATATTATTAGCAGCATTGTTTTTGTTAATAGAAGAACTTTAATAGGAAAAACAAATGAAAACTTCATCTGTTCTATTGTGGATTTGTGGTTTCTTGATAAATGTGACTATGGAACATGTAGCTAGGGAAGAGCTTCTCTTCTTAATCTAGTAAGTAGCTTATCTTTAGCCTCTCGGATAAAAACATCACAAAAAAAAATCTTTTTTTTTTGAAATTTTAATGCCCACTTTGCTTTTGTAAAAATTTATTAAATAACAATATGGTTGATCAGAAAATGAATTGTGTGGCTTTGGCATTGGAACAATAGTTGCAGCAAAGCAATATACATCTAATGTGAACAATCTTTAAAACATTGTTCAAAATATATATAGAGGGTTTAAGGTTCAATCATTAGTAATAGAACCAAGAGGATTTTTTGATGCAAACTTTGAACACCATGTTAATAGGCATTTAATCATAGATATTAATGTTCATTTTTTTTTTTTTGGATTCGATACACTGATGTTAGCTCTTGACTTATTTTAAATTTTTGGATTATAAAACAATTTGGTTGTTGTTTTATTTCAAATGTTATTAAATATTTTTACTTTTTATGTATTTTTACTTTATATGAAATCGTATCATATTATGATTATAAATAAATTAATATTAATAATTCAAAATATAATTCAAAAAAAATTTTACCAATGCTTTAAAATTTATACCGACGTTTTAAAATATAAGAATCTATATTAATGAACTTTAACCGTTAATATAGGTAAAAAAAAATTAAAACATACAAGTCTATACTAACGGGTGTTAGCTATTAATAAAATGTATAATGGTGGAACACGTAACAGATACTATACCAACATGTATACATTGACTGACAGTTTTGAACTATATGTATATCTCTGTAAGCTATTCTGACACTTTAAAAATCATCAGTATAGATCTATACCGACAGGGGATATGCTGACGGTTAAAAATTTATCAGAATACATATTTTGACTGTTGGTATAATGTTCATGGTTTTATACTGATGAATTTTGGGGTTTTAACAATGCTTTTTTGAGCATCATTATATATCAGATTGCTTGTAGTATACATTCCGTCACAAAATATAAATCTGTTACTAATTTTTTCATACTTTTTCTATTACAATTGTAATAAATTCTGGTCATATGAAAAAAATATTACATCTATACATTAAAATCTATTGCAAATTTGTCAACTTATAATACAAATTTGTCACTATCTAATTTTAATAAAATTATTATTTTTTTATTAATTTATTAAATGACTTAGAATTATAATTACATCCTATAATTAATGATAAAATTATCTATAAAACAATTTTTCTATTGTTTTAAATTAAATCCTATTCAAATGATTTTTTATAATCAAATCTAGGTTAAAGATTGTAAATACATTAAAGTAATTTACTAAACTTAATGTGCATTGATTTGAAAATTAATCTTATTATTTAATTTCACATAATTATTTTGATAAGCTTTTTTTGTAAAGACCCAAAAAATTGAAAATTCTCATTATAATACAAAATATTAATATTTTAGTTTATCAAATAAATCATTTATTTCTTTCACTTTGTTAGGATTCAAAGTTCATCCTTTAAATGGACAAGAGCTCGTTCCTCATAAGAATTTAAGTTTAAATTTTTTATGTTTTTTGATTGGATGGAATGGTCATTTCATTCATGGTCTATTTCGGATTCATTACAAATACAAATCTATTTAATAGTTTAGTTCACTATAAATTTTGTTATATGATATATTTAAACTAATTAAAATAATATTTAACTTTGATATATTAATTTAAATTATTAATATTGTAATTGATTAATATAAATGATAATAATATTCTTAATATGATATTATTAATAATTAATTATATATAATAAAAACTAATATATTTCAAAAAAAATATTTTTATATTAGATGAACTAAAATATTTTTAAAATTTAATATTTTTAAAAACTAAAAAAATAAAAATATTTTGTATATTAAAAGAACTAAATTTCAAATTGTGTGAAAATACAGGGATTAAATTTTAAATTTTATGCGAGTACAAAGGCTAAATTTCAAAATTCGTATGAATAAATCAATCATTTACATAATTTAACAACTAATTTTATTCATTCAAGTTGTCATACAAGTAAATTAATACCACATCAATAAAATCAACACCCACATCATCAAGTTAATAGCTACGTTAGTATTTTTATTGGCAAAAAAATCAATGGAATTTGTGATTGAACTCAAATTATAAAATCAAAATAATACTAAGATTAAATTTGTATGAATTATAACACAATGACTAAATTCTAAATTTTCATAAAATATAGGACCTCTAACATAATTTGTCCTAATTATATATATATATATATATATATATATATATAAATACTACTATGTATAAAAAAGATCCTTTAAGGATCATTGCATTGACATGTGTCTTTTTTTTTTCTTTTTTAAATGTTGTATATCGGACGTTTTGGTCTTTTTGTTTTGGAAGTTTATTTTCCACTTACATTTTACACTCTACTTTCCAAGTTTCTTTTCTGCTTTGTTTTATGACTGGTATTAAAGATGGTTTCAAAGAGAGGAATCTTGGCGTGAAACACGAAGAGCTGGTATGTGTTTTAATTTTGCTCTTCTGGTTTTCGTTTTTTATTGCATTTTTGGGTAAATTTTTTTCTTTTTTTCGCTGTTTAATTGATTGTGAGTTTTCTTTTTTTCTTGGATGATTTTAGTGTTACAGACTTCAATCTTGTTTGATGGAGTTGGATTGTTGGATGGAGTTTGGGTTTTTCCGATTTTTTATTTTATTTTTTGTTATTGAATTATTGTTTTCAATGTTATTTTTTTCTTTAGTTTGTCTAAAACCTTTGTTGTGAGGTTTGCATGTTATTTTTTTATTTATCTACAATATTTGTTGCATGTTCCATAGATGATAATCAGATTAGGTTTTTTTATAGATTGGTTTGTTTTCTTTGTTTAATTACTATTTTTTTTGCACAAATATTGTTGAAGGTTAGTGGTTTTTTATTTTTGTGACTGTCTTTGTGTGTGTTTAAGTTGAATAGGATATTGTACAAGATTGAGGGATCTAACAGAATAGAAGTTGAAAGAGGATTTTTATTTTTTTTTATTTTACTCGTTTCTAATTTCACAGCTCCAAAATACTACAAAAAAAACATATTTTCTTATCTTTCATTTTTTTTTTTAATTTTAGATGCTTATTTTTTCATCATCTCATTTTTCAATATGTTTTGAGTATGATTATGTAAAATGTTTAACTTTTGGTTAAGTAAATCAAATTTAAATTTGAATAGGTATAGAGAAGGACATTGATATATTTCTTAAAATCAAACTAAAAATCCTTAAATCTTTGAATTCCCATTAAAAATGTGCTTACATTGTATGATTGATAATGGAGAAGACAACCAAAATAAAAGTTTGATTTGTTAATCTGTAAAATCAATAGTTGTGTTGATTAACATTTGTAAATTGTACCATTATTAGCAGTTTGTCCGACTTCCTTCAGTGGATAGATTAACATCACTTACTCTCATGACCGCAGGCAACTAGTATGATTCATTATCTTTCAAAAAAGTAATGGTGCTTTTCTAATGAGTGGCAATTACCTGTTAATTTATTTTGCTAATAACAAATCTTCGATTTTGCATGAAATGCTAGGCTGCTTATTTTTTGTGTTCGGGTTGTACCTGGCCATTTTAAATAAACTTTTGTTATGTTAATCTTTCTGTGCTTTCTATTTATTTCATGTCATCAGCTCAGTTACTCTTTCTGTTTACAGCAATTGACTTTGACAGCATTGATGTTGCCTGGAAAAAATACGATTCAAGTAAGGATTTTCTTGCAGTAGTACAATCTATCATTGATTGATTAATTGTTACTTCCATTGATGAATCAAAGATGAATTTTTCAAGTGCCTTATTCAGAGGTTTTACTGGCAGTTATTGCAAGGGAGCTTTTAAATAGTCTGGATGCTCAGAGAGGCTCATCAGGATATTTTTTGGTCCATTACTTCAAGTAGGTTTGTTTGCTCCAGTTGTGCAACGTAGTACTGCAGCAACCCCAGGAATGCTATATTATTTAATTCTTACCCACCAAGTTTGATTGTTTAAATTCCACTCTGGAAATGTTTTAACCTCTGCAAAAGGATTCAAATTACTATGTCACATGTGTGTTTAACCCCAAATTACTATGTCAAATGTTTTAACCTCTAGAAATGTTTTATTATGTCAATGTTTTTTGTTTTTGAAATTTGCATTTCCAAAATGGATATATGGTAAAAAGTTATAATCTTTGTCTAAAGTATTTTGGAGAAACAAATTTAGGAAAAATTATGTTTCTTAATTAAAAAAAAAAAAAAAAAACCTTGCAAGAAGATCAAAAGATGAAAAATCCTTTTTTTTTTTGCAAGTATAGTTGAAGGTATTAGATTATTTAAGTTTGAGGTAAATTTTATGTTGAACTTTTGGCTTTTGTATTATTGTTATCTTTCTGCGTTTTTCTGTTTTTTTCTTCAATTGTGTGTGATTTTGCTTATGTGTAATGGTTGATTAGGAATGTAGTATGAAATGATGCTTTTCGGTTTTAGGTTGGTTGTTGTTTATTGTTTATGCATTGATTTGGTTTTAGTGTTTAATTGTTAGTTGTATTTATGGATCCTATTAGTAAAAGATGTTTTGTGTATATATTGGTTGAGGATTGCATGTGTTAAGTTGTCATTTTTGGGGATGGATTCTGTTAGTAGAGGAAGAGAACAGAATTAGAATATTACAAAAGTTACAGTTTAAAATATTGAGCAGTTCATAAAATTGTTGCAACACAGTTAGGAAGAAGACGGTCAACTTTTGATTTTTTTTTTTTTTTGGCTTTTTTATGTTTTGTTTTGTGTTTTAATATTTGACGAAATTGAAAGTATTAAGGAGTTTTGGGTTTTTTGTTTGATTTTGCAAAAGACAAATGGACCTAAGACTTGATTTTCTAAAGGCGACCAAGTCTTTGAACTCAGTCCAAGAGGATATCAAGATCGAAATTGTAGAGGTTTTGTATGGATTTATGAAGCAATCACAAAGCTCCAAGAAGGAAGATAGTGCTGAAAATCCTTTGTCGAATCTTAAATCTGAAGATGTAAATGGTTTCTCTATTGATAGCAAGCCCTCTGTTTCACCTCCGATTCCAAGCTCTACACAGAGTCAATCCCAAACAACAGTTTTGCATGATCCATTGGTTCAGTTGGTGGGTATTTTAAGCATTCAATATTTTTGGTATTAAGGTTTGCTCTTTTTATTTATTTATTTTTTTTATATTGGCATTTGCAGCATCATAGAAAAAGAAAGTGGAAGCTGAAGATTCTCCAACTCCAGTGAAAGTTGAGAATATGCAACGAGCAAAAATGAAAATCTGTTCACCAAAACAAGGACAAATATCAGGACTTAATGAGTTCGTAGTTCGTTTCTGATTTTAATCTTGATAAGGATGCTTTTAAATTTGAACTTGTTGCCATTTCTGATTTTAATCCGTCATGGATGTACTATTGCCAGATCCTCTAACTTTTGGCTTTAGGCTTGCTAGAAATGGTTCTGAAAATGCTGCAAAACTTGATTTACCAAAACAATATGACACAAACACGAAGAAAACCATCAAGATGAATCTTAGTGTTACATGCAGAGATGTAGCTAAAAAGAATTGTGTTGAGGGCACAAAGACTACTATCTTGTGGGTTGGTCATCATCATAACGTATAGATTTGTTAATTTATTACTAAATATAAATCTAAGAAGTCGTCAATAATTTTTTTTGTTTAGTTATAATTTGTCATCTGACAGAATTTGTTTTATTTAAACATGAGTCACAAAATTGATTTAGGTATCTTTAAATAATACATTTTCATTCATGAAACTAGATTTAAGGTTCAAGAATACAATTACGAGTGAAAAAAAGTTATAGCACCCATCCAAAAAATGGCACTAGTTTAATTTCAAATTATCTAAGTCTTAATCATATTCATGGTTTACCAAAAATATTTTATATTAAAAATTGATCTTAAAATTACTTCAATAGTTTGATAACGATTTAAGATAATTCTCTCACTTCGGGAGTATTCATGGAGATTAATATTTTATCCTGAAGAGGTTCCGTCATCGAATTCATTAATATATTTTTATTCAAGAAAATAATTAGTAAAATCTTTCAATAGTTTGGTAAGATTTACTTTGATGCAATTTTCCTAATAGTATGGTGAGATTTTTTTGTAAATTTATTTTTTAAAAATATATTAAATCTTTCAATAATTTAGTAAGATTTAATTTAAGATGTAAATTCTCCAATAGTTTGGTATGATCAAAATAAAATATTTTATTAATAATAAATTATTTATAAAAGTCGATTTATGAAATTCTTTAATAGTTTGACAGAATTTATAAAAGTTTAAATTCACAAAAAATTATCTAATAGTTTGGTAGGATTTATGAATTTATTTTTAAAATTCTTTTTTGGCCTTTTTTTAATAAATAAATAAAATGAAATTCATAAAGGTATTTCAAAAATAATAAATTGGTCCATTTAAAATAAGTAAAATAATAGTTAAAAATAAAACAATAACAACAACAACAATAATAATAATAAAATCTAAAAATAAAATAAATAAAAATGCAAACAAAAAATTAAAAAAAATGAAAATAAAAAACCTGCAATCGACTCAGATCTGGAACACAGGTCAACACACGGGTCTAAGTGCTTCAAAAACAGTGTCGTTTTGGCTTGCATAAAAGGATAAAAACTTGGTTTTTTCTCATATTGCTTTACCCCTTTCTCTATCTACCTGACTTTTACTTTTGCTTCTCTCTAAAAACAACACAGATTCAATTATTGAAAATTGGGTTTAATCATCGATTTCTAGAAATTTTGTTGGATTTCGATCACAAACTGCAAGTTTGACCGAAAAATTCAACCGAAAAGTTTAAATGTTCTTCTCAAACCCAGATTTCTAGATTTTTTCAAAATTTTTATCTTTCCAAATCCAATTTGATCCAAAACCCCAAAATAATAGAAAAATCATACTGATGCTAAAAAATACACTTCTCAAAAACAATTTCCCCACGCAAACAAACCAATAAAAAGGAGATTTCTAGGATGAAAAAAAACCCTCTTTATTTGTGAACTTGAGTTTCATTTATAGGGTTTGTTGTCACAAAAATTTTAGGGATTTCTTTCAGTCAAATCCCTCAAATTCATTTTTTGGCTTGATTGATTAAAATCTATCAGAATAAATCTGAGTTTTTTTTTAAAAAAATCAAATCTAGCATATTTGATTTTCGATCATAGCATGCCTATGCTTTAATCTTGCTAGATTAAAGTCAAATTTCCATTTTAATCAACCCCAATCAAATCGAATTCCAAGAAATCTAATGACTTTCCTTTCCCCTTTTCGATTATTCCCTTTTTAGTAAAATAAATAATAATAATAATAATAATAATAATAATAATAATAATAATACGATAATAATTAGGCCAAAGCCCACATCCAACCAACTATCAACAAGCTCGAAGCCCATACAAAGTAAAATGTAAAAAGCTTGAATATGAACTCCTCCGAGGCCCAACGATCCTGAAGAAACTTGAATTAAGAAATTGATCATACCCTTGACAAAAATGGGTATCCACAACTGCTCTTCTTTGCATATCCCTGTGAAACAAGAATAATGTAAAGATCTAGATAATCGTTTTGTCTAGGCCTAAAAACTGAAGTCAAATCAGGATATAAGAATAGTTGAGCTGTGTCAAAGTCAAAAGTAATCAAGGTATGTCAAAAATATATAAATGAAAATGATCAAGATTAAGCCAAGAGTCAAAAAATTAAGTGGTTTGAATTGAATAAGATAAGAAGTGATTGACAGGGATTGATCAGCAAGTTGAAAAATAAAAATGATTAGGACCGGTTGAGGTTGAAAGTAAGTGACCTTCGAATTGCGACTTAGAAAAATAAAATGATCTGGATTGAATAAGATAATAAGTGATTGACCAATATTGATTCACAAGTCAAAAATAAAAATAACCTGCACTGAGTCGATGTTGAAAATGAGTGATCGGGATTAAACTGCGAGTCAAAAGAATAAAATGATCTGGATCAAGCCAAGATTGGAAGCAAGTGACCGCGAACGAATTGCTAGTCAGAAAAATAAAATCATATAGATTGAACCAAGATAAAAAATGAGTAACGGGATTGAATATCGAATCGAAAAGATAAAATGATCTGGACCTAGTCGAGATTGGAAGTGGGTGATATGAATGAATCATAAGTCAAAAAAATAAAATGATCTAGATCGAGCCAAGATAAAAAATGAGTGATTGAGAATGAACCACGAGTTAGAAAAATAAAATGATTTAAACTGAGCCGAGATTGAAACTTTGTATGAACGATGCAAATGACTCAAATATGCATGTCATATCTAATATGCAAATGCATACCAAATGCAATTTTGATTGTGGTACTAAAGTTTTCAAGACTTTTTCTTTTGCATTCTAAACTCTACATATTTTTTCACAAGAAAAATCAAAACCATATTTTGTCACTCAAAATGGACCATCGTCTTCCTCTTTTAAGGGAATTTTCAAAACCAATATCTTTGAAAATTTTATTTTTTACCTTCGTCCATTTAAACTTTCCCAAAGTAATACACAATCTCTTATTACATTATTCAATTATTAACCATGATCCCAATTTTAAAATATAAGATGCAAATTATACATTTTTTCTATTCATGGCAAATATCATTTATTTGGAGAAAAAATAGGTTACAACTGATGGTAATGGGATAAGATAAAGGCATATAGAGATGGCTATTTAGGATAACAATATCCCAAGATAAACAATCAAAAAATCATGACAACATATTTCAAAATTTTCAAAAACCCTACCATATGAAAGCCTTTTAAAATATACCAATTTTGGGTTTTGGTGAGCTTTACAGATGATGCCATATCCTCCTTATCCAAGTTACCTTCACAGGTTTTCAACTTAGATAAGCCTCTATTTAGTTCAACATGTCCTTTCAGATTTTTGACTTGAACTTTTCTTTTCCTTTTTTTTTAAGCAAAGTATTTCTTCATGACATCAAAATTTTTAGGATTGGGAAAGTCATCTTCATCATTCTTTGCTAAAACTATGGTTCTTCCCAACAAAGCCCTTTTTACAACATATGACATTTTCCAATTTGGAGTTCATTTTCCTCTATCATCATGTTAGCTCAGGAGAATTCTTTTTAACACCAACTCTCATTCTCAAAATCAATGAGATTGGACCTTTTTGTCATGAGCTCTCATCATCCTTTTTTTGGTATAATTGACCATGATAAAACACTGTTATTCTCTTCTCTTCAATGAAGTTTAATTGATAATAACGCTCATGAATCCATTTAGCTTCTTTTAATCCCACTTCTCTTAAAACTCTCAAGGATAAGATTTTTACTTTCATTGGCAATACAGCCTCTATCTCGTAAATCAAAGAAAATGAAATTTCCTTAGTAGAGGTGTATACTGACATTCGATAGGCATGCAATGCAAAAGGTAATTTCTCATGCCAATCTTTATATGTCTCAACTATCTTTTTCAGAATCTTTTTGATATTCTTATTTGTAGCTTCTACTGTCTCATTCATTTTTAGGCGGTATGGAGCTGAATTATGATGCTTAATCTTGAACTAAGTATATACTTCTTATATCATCTTGTGATTTAAATTGTGTATTATCTAAAATGATCTTCTTTAGGAGTCTATATCTATAAATTATTTTTCTCTTAATAAACTTACAAACTATTGATCGAGTTACATTTGTAAAAGAAGTTGCTTCAACCCATTTGTGAAGTAATCAATTATCATAAAAATAAATCTATTCCTGTTTGATGCTTCTGGGTAATGAAACCAAAAACATCTATCCCTTACATAGAAAATGGCCAAGGTGGTGCCAAAACATGTAAAGTAGTGGGTAGAGCATGAATTTTTGTCAGCGTAAATCTGACATTTGTGACATTTTTTAGTATAGTCAATGCAATCACTCTCCATTGTTACCCAGTAGTATTCAGCTCTTATAATCTATCTTGCTATTATATGTCCATTTGCATATGTTTCATATACACCATCATGTACCTCCATAATAATTTTTTTTGTCTCAGAGGCATGTACACAATGCAATAACGTTTGATCTCTACTTTTCTTATACAAAACTTCCCCATCTAAGAATAATCCTAAAGTTAATCTCTTTATGACTCTCTTATTATTCTCTATTGCCTAATTTGGGTACTACTGATTCCTTAGGTATCGTAGAATATCATAATACCAAGGATTTCTATTTATTTCCTCCTCCACATTGATGTAATGTACTAGCATATCCTTGACACCTAACCTGACAAGCTGAATCTCAACACTATTATCAATTCATATCATTGTAGCCAAAATGGTCAATGTATCTGCAATATGATTTTCTTCATAAGGTAAATGTTCAAACTTGATTATTTTGAACTGCTTGCATAACTATGAAATGTATTTATGATATGGGATAAGTTTTGAGTTTTTTGTTTCTCATTCTCCTTTCAATTGATAGATAACCAAAGTTATATCCCCAAACACCTTTAATGCTTTAATTTTTTTATCCAAAGTAGCTTACAATCTCATGATGCATGACTCATATTCAATCACATTATTGATGTAATTGAAGTTCAATTTTGCTGTAACGGGATAATAGCACCTTTTTGGAGATATTAGAATTGCTCTAATTTCGTACCTCATGGCATTTGTAGCCTCATCAAAATACATTCTCCATAACTTTCCATCATCATTTTCTTCCATTAATTCTGATATGGCTATTAATTCTTCATCTAAAAAATCGAGTTTTATGGGCTCATAACTTTCAGTGGCACGGTCTATAAGAAATTTAGTAATGACACTTTCTTTGATTACTTTTTGGCTCACGTATACTATATCATCCTTTAAAAGCATTACTTATCATATTGCGATTCTCTGTAATAATGATGACTTCTCAATGATGTACTTGATTGGGTCAAGTTTAGCTATAAGTCAAGTGATGTAATAAAGCATATACTACTTGAGTCTTTTAACCTTCCAAGGTAAAACGTAACACATTTTCTCTAATGATGAATATTTGGACTCATACTTCATAAATTCCTTACTCAAGTAGCAAATAGCTTTTTCTTTTTTGCTGGATTCATTCTACTGTCCTAGCACACATCCCATTAACTTCTTATGCACCACTATATATAGAATTAATGGTTTTTCCAAAATTGATGGTACTAATATTAGAGGTTTTGACAAGTATTGCTTAACCTTGTCAAAAGCTTCCTAACATTCTTCATTCTATTCACTAGGGTTATTTTTTCGGATGAGCTTAAATATGATATCGCATTTGAAGTTAAGTTGAGAAATGAACCAAGAAATGTAATTTAATCTACCTAAAAACCCTTACACTTCCTTCGATATACCTAGTGGAGATAGGTTCTAAATGGTTCATAACTTGTCTGAGTCAATTTCAATTCCCCTTTCACTAACCATGAAACCCAACAATTTTTTTGACTTGGTTTTGAATGTGCATTTGGATGAATTTAGTTTAAGCTGAAATTTCCTTAACCTCTCAAACAATTTTTTAAGGTTAGCTACATAGTCTTTTCTTTTTTGAGATTTTGTGATCATATCATCTACATATACCTCAATCTCTTTGTGCTTCATATCATAGAAGAATGTCACCATAACCATTTAATAAGTTACCCTAGCATTTTTTAATCAAAAGGCATAAGCTTATAACAAAAAGCTCCCCCCATAGTTACAAAGGTAGTTTTTTTCATATCATCTTGGGCCATCTTTGTCTAATTATAATCATAAAATCCATCCATAAAAGAGAAAACTGCATGTCAAGCCATATTATCCAACAATATATCAAAATGAGGTAAAATAAAGTTGTTCTTTAGTCCAGCCTTATTCAGATCACAATAGTCTATACACATTCATACCTTTTCAATTTTTTTTAGGGATAAACACTATATTGGCCACCTATTCAAGATATTTGACCACTTATAGAAAGCCTGTATCAAACTAATTTTTTACCTTTTCTTTAATCTTCAACAGTATTTCAGGTTTCATTCTTTTCAACTTTTGTTGAACTGGCTTACATTCAAGCTTCAGGGGTAGCCTATGTTCCACTATTTCAATGCTAAGTTCAAGCATATCTTGATAAGACCAAGCAAATACATGTAAAAATTTTTAAAATAGATCCTCTAATCATTATTTATCAACCACTAGAAGTGAAGTGCAAACTTTAACCTCTTTTTTGTTCTCATTGTTCCCTAAATTGATCATCTCAATAACTTTCTAATGAGGCTCAATAGATTTATTCTCATGTTCAATTAATCTCATTGAATTTAAAGGCAAAGTATATTTTTCAAAGTCCTCTTCAATGTCGAGTTCATTAGCATTAATTGAATTTTTAAAATTAAATCCCTGATCGTTATCATGATTATCTTCATATTCGTTTAAGGATATGAAATTAAATGAATTAAAAAGTATTGGTGAAATGTTTTGATGAGAAAATAGATTGAATAGAAGAGATGAATAAAGTACTTGCTCTTATTTTTTATTAAAATAATAGATAATAAGAGCCCATACATAAAAGATCATCCCAATGCTTTAGACATAAGTGATCAAAAGTTGTAATTACATTGATAAAGTATCAAGGATAGCAAGCATCTAGATGACACTTCAGTTTTTCAATTCAAAATTTGATGGGCATGGATTAACCAACACTTCTTTCTTTCGAATATCTTCATTTATCATTTGGATGGACAGTTCAATGAAATCTTCTTTCATGCTTAATTCCTCTTCAACCTTTTCCATAGCTCTTGAGTACATATATCCTTCAAGATTAAATGTTTTGCATAAATGGGGGACAACCATTGGCATATTTCTCATCATTTTTTTTTTCTTTTGTCATATCATATTCTTTTTACTTCACATCGCAGGCTTAATTTTCCACTATTGTTTGCAATTATTGGTGGTTGACTTTTGCCAAACCTAACTCAATATTTCAACATTTATTAATCATCTGACTAATCATGATTTTACTAAACTTTGGTTGGTACAAGTTAGGTCTTCCACCCATAGCATTAACAAGTTCAAAGGATTGATAAGAGAATTATAATGATTCGTTTGCAACTTTTACATATAAAACATTCATAGGCTGAGTCACTAGCAAGTCTCTTTTTCCATTAATATTCACCAATTGATCTTTCATATTGAATTTGACTTTTTGATCTAAAGAGGAAAGCACATGCCATGTGAATCCACGATCTACCTAATAAACAATTATAAGATGGAGAAATGTCCATGATGTGAAATTTTATATTAAATACACAAGATTCTATTTGTATAGGCATTTCAATATCTTATAATACTTCACGCATAGTTTCATCAATTACTCAGACCATCATATGACTGCTATTGATGTTTGATGTATCAATAAGCAGTCTTGCCAGAGCAGACATAGACATAACATTAATAGCTAAACCATTGTTAATAAGGACTTTGACTATAATGTGACTCTTATATTTAATAATGATATGTAAAGCTTTTGTATTTTCTTTTTCTTCAGGTAAAATCTCATCGTCACTCAAGGTTATATAGTGTGATACCACTAAGTTCCCTACCAAATGGTTCACAAACTCCACAGATACATTATGTACCACATAAGCCTAATTTAACACCTTTAACAAGGTATTATGATGTGATTTTGAATTTAATAGCAATGACAACAAAGAGATTCTAGCTAGCATCTTATTCAATTACTTAACCACAGAATACTCGCTATGGCACAAACTTTGGGATCAATTCTGGTTCAATCTATTTTTTCATCACCATCATTTTCCCCTTTGTTGCTTTCTCTTGCACCTCTAGAGTATAGCATCTTCCACTTCTGATCATACCACTTACACTAGTTATATTGGTAGAATCAGATTTAGGCATGATTTTTTCTTACCTTTGGACTGTCACTTTACAACTATACTTTCATGGCATAGCCTTTTTATCCTTGTAGGGGAATGGACTTGAGACTTTGAAAGTCATTGGCCTAGGAATAAGTTTATCTATGACCAATCTCGGCTTCTCACCATAATATATGGTGATTGGCTTTGACACACACTTATCAGTCATAACTACTTCAGCACTTTTTGAAGATTATGTTTCTTCCTACAACTCGATTTGGTAGGAATCCATTAGCCTCTATACCTCATCATAAAGTTGTTTGCACGTTTCAATAAAGTATCTCAGAGCTCTACTGTGATACTTTCATTTTTTATTTGGGAAACATCTCTTATGTAAGTGTATAGGTCTACTAGTTGTATCATTTCAACCTCATATAAAGTCTCGTATAATTGAATGAACAACATTTTGATCTCTTCTACCATTCTTTTCATATGCTCTTTGTCCTCGTTCAAAACATTGATTGTATGATTGGGCAATAGGTTATCGCTGACATTGAGTATTATTTTTCTACTAGTATCAAACTTTATCAACCCTTCTTTAATCAAACTTTGCACCCTGTGTTTTAAAGAGATGTAATTTTTAGTGGAATAGCCAACTATTCCATAATGATAGTCACAGTGGGCAATGGAATCATACTATTTAGGATAAGGAGGTTAAAGTGGTTTTGTAAGTATGGGAACAATCAAAAGATTTTTATAGAGTTTTTGGTACAACTCTGCATAGCTCATAAGAATAGGGTCGAATGTGGGTTTTTCTTAGTTATTTCATGGCTCTCGAGTATCACTCATTGGGTTGGCTAAACGAACAGAGAGCCTTGCTACGGTCGAGAAGTTTGGTTATAGGTATGGGCAGATGGTCTAAATATGAGTTGGTAAATGGATAGATAAGAAGATCATGAAGCTAGTTAGTAAGGGGAAGCTAAAACATGATTTATGATAGGATAATATATGGGATAAATCGATTGAGGGTAGTTTCTAAATTACTACCCATCGAAACTCACAATTTGAGTCTCAATCTCTTTTTTCTTTGTCATCCTCTTAGCAATAGAGGGCTCTTCCTTTTCAAGTTTATCATTTTTATGGCATTTTCAATGATCTCTCCTAAGATCACCATGTCAGTAAAATTTTTAGTCACATTTCCTATCATTTTTTCATAGTAAATGAATTAAGAGTACTTATATATAGCACTATTATTTTTTTTTTTTTTTGTTATTGGTGGTTGAACTTGAGTGGTTATATCCCACCACTTTTAGGCATACTCTTTAAAAGACTCAGTCAATTTCTTCTTCATATCTTGCAATGAAAGATGATCAAGAGCAATATCTATAATATTACATTATTGATTAATGAAAGATTAAGTCAAATCCTTTGAAAATCATATGCGAGCCTTATCTCACTAAACTATCTTACAGTAAACCCAGTTAAACTATCCTAGAACACATGCATGAGTAATTTTTCATTACTAGCTTGAGTTGTCATTTTACAACAATACATCATGACATGTGTGATAGGACATTTGATACCATCATACTTTTCAAACTCTAGTATTTTAAACTTTGAGAGTATTACCACATCTGATACCAGACAAAGCCTTGCGACATTCATGAAACTATAAAAGTTGATACCTTCTATAGTTCATAGTCTCTTATCAATCATATTCATCATGTGATCAGTTTTGGGGTCCTCTAAGGACTCAACAACTTTCAACTTTAATTTTTCCTTTGCCTTATCCAAATTAAAGATTTGGATCAATTTAACTACCTTTTTAATGAAGATAGGATTAATGTAACTGTGAATATTTCTTTGATGACTAAGTGCATAAGGCATTCCCAGGTAGTTATAACTTGGGAATGCAGATTGTTGTGGTGAAAAATTTTGAATGGATTGGGTTTAATGTAGACCGTAACCCAAACGGTATAGTGGCTCAATGACTTCATGTGCAACATCTTCCTCTATTGCTTTTTCTTTGTTTATCTTATCCAAAACTTTAAAGATCTTACTCAATTTTCCTTTGATTTTCTCTCGAGCCTTTTTTAACTTTTCAACATGGCTCGTGTTGTCTTACTCTATTTTTTTAGCTTGAGCCCAAGTGTTATATAGATGTTGAGTTATCTTGAACCTTATGTACCATAGTCTAAAATTAGTGAGCTTGTTATAATTTGACATGAGTAAGAAATGATTGTGAATAAATGCATTACAATACATGGAAAATAAAGAAAAATATTTGCCCTTTTAAAGATTTTAACAAAAGTGAACTTTTATTTATTCCACAAAATTTATTTTACATCAAGTCTAATACTCTCCACTTGTAAAAATGCTTGATTTGCTCATACTTATCGTTAGCCTCCTCAATGAAATTCAATAGCCATTACTCATGCTTTTCTACTGGTATAACCAAAGTTTTCAATGTTTCTACCTCTTCCACCATTTTTCCTATCTTAATTACTGCCTTGCTTATCTGAGTTGCAAGATGTTCTTGTACCTTTGCCTTTCCAACCTTTCTTTTTTGTCAAACCATACTTAATATGATAATTCCTAATGCTTCTCTGTGAGTGCCATGATATGATTCCTTTGCTCATATAATTTCTGCTTTAATGTCTGAATATACCTTCTAAGCATCTTATTTTCTTGTTGAGCTTTCATATAATTATCTTCCATTTAGAAACATTCTTTTTTTAGTTTTTCATTCTCACAAGTCAAATCAGTGATATTTTTAATTTTTTAACCTTCACTTGAATGCGTAATTTTTTGTACTCTTACTGTAGCTCTATTAATTCCATAAAGGCATTGTCACGCTCTCTAATAACCTTTTGAGTCCTGCACTCAACCTCTAATCTCTTATGTTGTTGATGAAGTTTAGCTAAATCCTTAACTACCGTATCATGTTCCTTGAAATCTCATAGACTTAGACTTTTAAATTTTTTGCTTTATTTTTCCACTGCCCTTTCTCTTCCTAAAGCCTTAGAATTTCTTATTTCATATTATCTTTTTCAACTTCAAATTTTTTTTTTTTGTAAATTCCAACTGTAAAGGTACCTTGTCTAACTTCTAATTCACTTACTAGCAATGATACTTGAATGTAAACACAACCTTCTTGCCCTTATTGGCTCTTCACATCAAATATTCATAAGTGATTTTATCAATAAATGATCTAAGGCTCTCTCTTTTGGATGTCTTTCAAGCTTTAATCATACTATCAATTTTTTAAAATATTTTAGGTTCTTCATATAAGCAGTCGAATTTAAAGGTGTAAATGATACATTAGTACTCGCAAGCTACTCGGGTTCGATTTAAATAAAAATCAAATTTGGCTCAATTATTATCGAGTCGAGCTTGAGTTTGAGTAGCTTGATTTATTGATCAAGCCAAGTTCGAGCATTCTTATACCTGGCTTGAGTTGTTCGTGAGCCTAGTCGAGCTTTTATATTTTGATATATTTTAATTATTTTAACTGATAAAATATCTTAAACTCGAATTCAAGCTTGATCACCAATGATCGAGCTTTTGTTGAGTATAAGAATCAAGCTTATTTTTACATGTTAATCGAACCTAATTGAGCAAGCTCGAGTAGCTCAATTTCTTTCTCGAGTTAAGCTTAAGCTAAAAAAATAAAACTCAATTGAGTTCGAGCTGAGGTTTGAGCTAAATTTTGAGCTTCAAATTTATAATCGAGCTCGAGCTCAAGCTCAAGCTTAGTACTATATCGACTCAAATTCGATCGATTACACCTCTAGTTGAATTGGTTGAGCTTGTGTGTCATAGGAACGAACTATTAAACTCTATACTATCTCCTCACCCTCAGCGATGTATAACCTGTTAACCCCCATAAGCTTAAATGTGGAACCCTTATCTCATCTTTATATTAATATAGCATAGGTTCTCTATTCATTCAGGGAACTACCCATTTCACCTAACAAACTATGAGCTTCTATTGTAAATACTCTTATGTTTTAGGTCTTTATTTTTGGCTATTCACTCTCACAAAATTCTTTAACTGAATTTTGATTGCAGAAATAAAGTTTAAAAAAAGCACTCTTCTTGCATTCAAAATGACTTTTCATCCATAAATACAATGATGGTGTGCAACCCAAAAAATATGCTTTATCATTTTGTCTACAAAATTTAAAAATTTGATAATTTCTGCCAATATTGCTAGTGAATGATTGCATTATCTTTCAATTTGTTTTAATAAATCCATCACTTTTATCTCAATATAACCTAAGACTCTATGGTAGATCACCATCCCATATATTGCTAGAGCAAACACATTCATTCTTTGATCATCATCAGGGTATTTAACAATGAAATCTCAAAGAAACTCTCATAAAATACCTCTATGTCCCCTTTTCTCCTAAACATGTGAATCTATGAGCTCTTTTTCTATCACCAAAATATGGGCTCACTTTTTACAATATCCTGATTTTTATTTCTTCATATATACTCTATTTGAATACTGAAGATGCATACCCATCAGAATCGAATACTCCTCTATAGTTGGCATAAAATAAATTTCATTGAAAATGAAACAATGGTAGGAAGGGTCCCAAAACTATATCATCACCTTAAAGAATAAGTTTCTAACTTTCACTGATACGAGATATGCAACATGCTCAAACTTCTGACAAAAAGCTTATTATTTTAAAAGAACCATGTTATTCTATATGTCTGCCAGGTCTTTCAAATCATTTTGTTTAAGGAGTAGTTGAACTTATTTAGGTAAGGTAGAGACATAACCAGACGGTAAACAATCTCTTTCTTATCGCTATCTTCTTTTTGACTCTATCTTTACATCAGTGGGTAACTCACATTTGAAGAATATAAATGAGACGCAAACTTGACATTCTATGGATTCCATGAAAGCTTTTGTTGAAGATATCTTTAGGACATGAATAATGTGCAATCTACATGTATGTTTATGAATATGCACGAAAAGAAAACCAAACAAGAAATTGATTAGTTATCTCAATATAAAATAAAGAATAAACATAAAAAAACAAGTAAAATGCAATAACAACATAACTCTAAATTTTGGATTAACTATAAAGGGTAAAAGAAACATGGCTCTACCTATGGGTTAAGCTTATAAGGTTAACTATATGTAGCTTGGGTCATTTCTAAAAGGTTTTCAAATTGTTCATTACATCATCATCTATCACAGACTAGTAAGGCACCTTAATCCATGCACATTATAGGCTACAAATGGAAAGGGTTCAATTTAAGCGAGAATATTTCACTAGCCCATGCAAAGGTATAAAATCTCATGAAAGTGTAGGTACTTGACTCTTCTTAAAGGATAGAACTCAGGTGTAGAGCTCATGTTATGCATATGCAAATGAATGATAAATATAAGACGAATAAATTAACAAATAAATAAAATACAAGGAAGAAAGAAAAGAAGAAAAAAATCTTAAACTTATAAGGTTAGGTAAAAAATTATTTATTGGCTTGACTCTCGTTGTCCCAGTGGAGTTGCCAAACTATCGTAACATATAGATTTATGGACCTATTGCTAAACATAAACTTAATAAGTCACAACTCATCTTTTTTGTTGAAGAGTGATTGGCCACTTGACAAAATCTGTCCCATTTAAAAATGAGTCCCATAATTGACTTAGGTATCTTTAAATACTAGATTTTGATCCACGAAATAAGATTTAAGATTTGAGAGTACAATTATGCATGAAAAAATATTATAGCACCCTCACAGCGTCATCCAAAAGATGGTAGCAGTTTAATTTTAAATTATCCATACCTTAACCATATTTATGATTTACCAAAAATATTTAATATTGAAAATTGATCTTAAAATTACTCCAATAGTTTGGTAGCAAATTAAGATAATTCTCTAATCTCGAGAGTATTCATGAAGACTAATGTCTCAACCTGAAAAGACTCTGTCGTCAAATTCATTAATATATTTTTATTTAAGAAAATAATTTGTAAAATCTTTTAATGGTTTGGTAAGATTTATTTTGATACAGATCTCTAAATAATTTGGTGAGATTTCCTTGTAAAAATATTTTTGGAAAAAGTATTAAATCTTCTAATATTTAAATTAATATGCAAATTCTCCAATAGTTAGGTATGATTAAAATAAAATATTTTATTAATAATAAATTTTTTATAAAAATCGATTTATAAAATTCTCTAATAGTTTGGTAGAATTCGTAAAAGTTTAAATTCATGAAAATTTTTTCAATAATTTGATAGAATTTATGAATTTATTTTAGAAACATTTAAAGATAAAACAACAACAATAACAACAACAACAATAATAATAAAAGAAAATCTAAAAATAAAATGAATAAAAAATAAAAGATAAAATGAAAAAAGAAAACATGCGATCGGGTTAGATCTAGAGCGCGGGTCAATGGATCAGCGTGCGAGTCTAAGGTTTTCAAAATAATGTCATTTTGGCTTGGTATAAAAGGATAAAAACTTGGTTTTTCCTTAGATTGCTTTGCCCCTTTATCTTGCTATTTGATTTTTGCTTTGGCTTATCTCTTAAAACAACCTAGATTAAGTTGCTAGAATAATTGCCGGTTTTCTGAGAAACTCACCAGATTTCGACCAAAAACTGCAAGTTTGGCCAAAAAATTCAATTGAAGAGTTTAAATGTTCTTTTCAAACCCATGTTTCCAAATTTTTTTAGATTTTTTATCTTTTCATATCCAATTTGTTCCAAAACCCAAAAATAATAGAAAAATCAGATTGATGCTGAAAAACACACTTCCCATAAATCATTTTTCCACGCAAACAAACCAACCAAAAAAAAAAAAGATTTCCAAGATAAAAAAAACCTCCCCTCTGTTTGTGAACTTGAATTTCATTTATAGGGTTCATTTTCACAGTTATTTTAGGGATTTCCTTTGATCAAATCCCTCAAATTAATTTTTTGGCTTGATTGATCCCATGCTTTAATATTGCTAGATTAAAGTCAAATTTCCATTTTAATCAACCCTAATTGAATCAGATTCTAAGAAATCTGATGACTTTCCTTTCCCTTTTTCAATTATTTCCTTTTTAATAATAATAATAATAATAATAATAATAATAATAATAATAATACGATAATAATTAGTCCAAAGCCCACATCCAACCAACTATTAATGGGTCTGAAGCCCAAGCGAAATAAAATGTAAGAAGCCTAAACATGAACTCCTTCGAGGCTCAATGATCTCAAAAAGACCTAAATCGAGAATTGATCACACCTCGGACAAACACTGATATCCACAATTAGTTCCTTTAATTTTATGTTATCATTATGTGGCATATTTATATTTCAATTTCAATAATATCATCTTTTAGTCATTAACTCTAATCTATGTGATACATTGATTTTCCTTTTAGTTTGCCAGAAAAATCACAAAGAGCATTTTTTTTGTCTTAAAACAGGCCAACTAATGTGTGGATCCTGCCTTTTTATGTAAATTTCTCAATTGTAATTATTATGATAATGAGGTCCCTAGGCTGAAATCAGTATTACTTTCCACATTTTTTCATGTTGTAAATTGTAGCTGATGAGTTTGTTTATGTTTTGTTTATCAAGTGTTCTAAGTGGAATCACCATGGAGTTTCCTCCACTTGAAGAAGGCAAACATTGTGAGTACATTATGGTTGCACTGTTGTAATTGAGGATGGTAATGATGTTTTAAGAGGTAGAGCAAAAAGCGAATCTCCTGATGAGCCTGTTTTCTGTAAAAGACCTCCATTTAATGTGCGTGTCGATGGGACTGCGTGATGATTTTCCTTCCACATAGCTATAGTGTATTAAAGTGCTTCTCAAAGTCGACTATGATGCTAGCTAGCATTTTTGTACAATGTAAATAGTTACACATCCTTTAACTGTTTCCCAGACCACCATCTCTTCCTTCGCACCAAAAATACTATTCTATCTTTGAAAGCTTATCTGCTTCTCAAAATCCATTTACTGCAGAAATTAGGGATTTATTGGAGTCACGGGAGAATGTGGTGATGATTAAGCATGGAGATTCAAAACCATCCATTGAAATAGAAACAAATCCGTAGAAGGAACTATGACCAAGGAAAAGTTTGTTTCGACCGAAAAGGAATCCGCTAAATTGGATGTTGATTTTCAAGATTCGACAATGACCAAGGCATGAGCATCAAAGAATCTTGCTTTCTTTCTTTCTTTTTTCCCCTTTGATTAATACTTTCCTGATATCAAAATTGTTATTTATTTATTTATTTATTTTGTTGTTGGTGTGGGATATCACAGAATATCAACGGTGTCAAAAGTGGAGATCCAACATGAGGAGAAGTTCAAGATCGATTTGATGGTAAGAATCTCCTTCTGTCAAAAATTCCACTTAGATTTCTTCTATTGGTATTTTGCTGTCCAAATTTTTGAAGAGAAAGAGTAATGAGAAATGCCCCCTTCCTTCCCAACAGGCTCCTCCTCTTATAGCATCATCTCCCGAAAGGGATAGCCTTGTGAATATCACATCAGATCCAATATACAAGGTTTTGGATACAGAGTCGGTAGGCACCTTTGAACTCTACTGATTTCTTTTTCTTTTTTTTGTGGATTAAAATTTTTTACTTCTCTTTTTTCATGCAAAAGATAGAGACTTTGGCTATGGATGAAACAAAGGTTGTGAAGAAAGAAATGATAGTAAAAGCTGGTAAAAACAAGAAGATGGATACAATTAGGGAGAAGCGAGATTCATTGAACCTTGATTTGGAGAAGCTGCGTCAAGATAGTGGTAGTGATTATTGTAAATTTGAACAACATGGTCAAAAACAATAGCTATCTAAAGTTGGCATTCGTAAAATGGAGAAAACCGATAATTTTTTTATTATGTTTCAGCTTTGACTAAATTTGCAGCTCAATTATTTTTCTTTGTTTCTTTTTAACTCTACTTGAATTATGATGTGATTGAATTTATTGATAGATCTTCTTCTCTTATTCAGCAATAGCTACTTCGAAAACTCTTTCCCTCAACTTCTTCAATTTGTCTGTTCAATTCGTCTACAATTAGTAATTATTATTTAAAGTTAACAATTTTACATTACTAATTAATTTATGTTAATTACACATATTACTCTAAGTTTAAATTCAATCAAATACCAATTAAATAAACTACTAAAAATTTTCTCAACAAATAGGACGAAGCCGGGTGACCCACACTAGTATCTATATCATTGCCATGGTATAGAAAACAATAGAGCATAAGGGCCAACTTGCCCCAAGCGAGAGGGATAAAGTTCTGCCTGCCCTGACAAAAAGCCCACTCCGGCCCAAAACCATGCTATATATTTTCAATATCTTAAAAAAAAAAAAAAAAACACAAATTTGTTACTATATATCTAGAAAGATGAAAATGGTAGAGAAATACGAGAAACAAGAAAGTTGATGTCATAAAAAAAATCTGCATTACACGCCAATATCTATAATTGTTAAAAATAATGTATGAGATTCCTACAATACTTTTAATAAATATCCATAATTATTCTCAATTTGTCAAATTTGTAAATTAAAAAACAGTTTTGAAGAGAATTTTCTTAATAATAATATGACTCTTATATTATTTTAATATAATATAAGATTTTAATTTGCACTTTGTTTATTAAATATTTTATTAAATTTTTAAATGAACATAAATAAAAATTAAAAAATGAAAATGAGTTTAAAAATATAATTTAAATGGGTTGTAAAAGATTATTGGGCTTGATCCAATTAAGGGGTTACTAGCTAGGATTAGGTTTGGTTAGATCCGGCCCATTTCCATTTTTAATTTTTCCTATCATTTAATACTATGTTGTTTTTGCACCTTTAAAAATATAACCTAAAACCCTATGTATAAAAGATTTTTTTTTTCTTCTTCATCTACTCTCTCTAGATTTAATAAAAAAAAAAAGTGAAGGAAAGGAAATAAATTATTTTTTAAGGGAAAGGGAAAGATAGATGTAATAAAAGAATCATAACAATCATTATTTGGTGAAAAGTGAAAGTGAAAGAAAAAGATTTATTATAATATTTTTTTCAATTATAATCTTCTTTCATAAAATAATATCAAACTAATATTTTTGGGTAAAATATCAAACATAAATGTAAAATAATGTACTATTTTTTAATTGTGAAATACTAAATATTTTCTAAAAACTTGTTATAAAATTTTGAAATAAAAGATCTCAAATCTTTACTTGATATATGTGTTTAAATTAATCTTATGGATATATTACTTGACTAGACAAATGACAAAGCAAACAATATTGATTATGTGACTTAAGACGCCAATATAATTTTTTTTAATTGGTACATTAGTTTTTTTATTATATTTATTTATTCATGTATTAAAATGATAACTGAAATTAAATCATTTTCATTTTTGTTTTTTAAAGGTTTGCTTTATAACAAGGCAATATCCTTTTTTTCAAATATATATTTTTTAAAATTTTCAATTCATGAAAAGTTGTTAGAAGATTTGATAATAATTAGATTTGAAAATTAATAAAAGTTTATTGAAATATAAAAACAATAAAGCTACAATTGTCATTTCAAGTTTTAAAAGTTTTATATTTTTTCTTTTCCTTCCTTTTCTCTAATTTGAAGTAATTAAAAAATGAAAAAAATGTGAAGGAAAGAAGGGGGCTAAGCAACCTTCTCTTCCCCCTATTTTAATTTATATGATATCTAAACAAAGAAAAGGTAAAGAAAGATTTTTTTCATTACCTTTTCTATCATTTCCTTTCATTACCTTTCACTTACTCCAATCTGAATAGAGGCTAAGCCCATCCTATTTTTTTTTTCTAAAATTTGATTGAGTCAGTTTTCGATTTTTATTATTACTGTTAAGAATGTAAATAATACATTAGTATTCGTAAATTATTCGGGTTCTATTCGTAAATTATTCGGGTTCGATTCGAATAAAATTTAAATTCAGTTCGATTATTATCAAGTCGAACTCGAGCTCGAGTAACTCATGAGCCTAATCGAGTTTTTAAATTTAAATTTTTTTATTATTTTAATTAATAAAATATTTCGAATTCGAGCTCGAACTCGAGCACAAATAATCGAGCTCTTGTCAAGTATAAAAATCAAGCTTATTTTTACATATTTTCGAGCTTAATCGAGCGAGTTTGAATAGCTCAAATTCGATTACGAATTGAATTCAAGCTAAAAAATAAAAATTGATCGAGTTCGAGCTGAGTATCGAGCCGCGAATTAAGAGTCGAGCTCAAGCTCGAGTTTCTCACTGTATCGACTTGACTCGACTCGATTACATCCCTAGTTACTGCCATCACTGATTGTCATTTATAGTTCTCTTTTAACCTAAAAATCCCTCTCTTCTTCCTCTTGACCTCTTCTTATCAATTATATAATTACAATCTTTAACTTTTTCTTTTTAATGAAAAACTTAGATCTATGATTGTCCGCCATCAATCTACACTTAAAATTGTCCTTTTCTTCTTCCTTTCCTCACCCACTTCTTTTCTCACATATTGGTTTTCTCAAAAGTCCACCAAAACATTAAGATATGAAAACTCTAAAATAATTTTCCTTTTTACTTTTTGTTTCTTTTTTTTTTTTCCTTCATTTTTTTTCTTGTTTGTTGTTTGTATTAAGATTGTTGAGAGGGGATTTAAGCTCCTTCGTTCCATGGAAATTAGATCCCTCAAGCAGATCCAATTTTAATGGCCTTGTTTTTTTTTTTTGTATTCTGTTAATCTTGAATTGATATTTATTTTGAAATGAAAAAATATTAGATTCAAAATAAATATTAAATTAAATAGCTTAATTAAGTTTTTTAAAAGGTTTATTTAATACAAATATTTTCAAGCTTTAGGATTGTATTAAGGATCGTTCTCTAGACTTTTGTATTAAGGATTGATCCCTAGACCGCTGACAACAACCAATGAGCAGAAAATCTCTAAATCAAGGGCTCTAAATGATCTCCAATTAATGGAATCCTAATATTTGTTATTTTTTCAAGAGTTAAATGTATTATTTAAACTAATAAGGGTAAGTTTATTTTCAATAAAATGTCATGGATGATAATTCTATTTTCTTTCTTTTCTCTTTTTTTCCCTCCCCCTTTTTTTTTTGTTTTAATCAACTCCTTTTTTTAATTAATGGTATTTAATTTATTTTGGATAAATAGTTTAATAAATTCATCTCAAAGTTAATATATAATTAAATTTAAAATATTAAACATGTTCTTGAATTAGATTATAACTTAATTAAAATTTAATTTCACAATAACTGTAGATAATTTTAAAACTAATTAAATTCTTATATTTTGTAGCTAAAAAAAAGTATTGAGTAAAAGAAAGGGAAAAGAAAAAACAAAAAATAAATTATTAATAATTAAGAAAGAGTATATCTATTTTTCAGTTAAAATTAACCTAGTAATTAACACGAGTGTATTACTTTTATTAAATTTCAAAAGGAGAAGAGGATATTTTTCAAACTAAAAGGGGCGTGTATATACTTTTCCAATTTACTTTTAATAAGGGAAGCATATGCGACGGATTTTCTCAGCGCACATGTCATTGATCTAAATTTGTATTGAATTTTGTTGGACATAAAAGAGCTAAACGCAGTTACAAGTCAAATAAAACATGTTGAGTGTTTCAATGAAATGAACTTAAACCTAATTTTATTTTATTTTTCCAAAAGTTTGGGAACCAACTTTTGTTTGATTTTGCATTTTTGGTCAAAATTAAATAAAATTAAGAGCATAAGCGCATTGTTTAGTCCATAATCGTGGGAAGTGCCAAAGTCCAAAAGAAAGGTCTAATCTCAAAGGTACTAACAGACTCTACGCCATTCTAAGCGCTAAAGAGAAATATACGTACAAGTTTGGCCTTTCAAATTTGATTATTACACCTTAAATGACGCCATGTCATGGAAAAGTAAGACCTTGTTAGAAAAGTCTTCCTTCCACCACAATCAAATAATTAATTCTATCCATTTCGATCGTTAATCAATTTAGGTTCCAATATTAAAATCTCTATATTCCGAAACAGTGGAGGCCAACTAAGGCTATAACAACTTCAACTTAGTTACATGATGCAGAAGGGAGGAATTAACAGAAAGTACCCAACCACCAACAAATTTACTAATGTTGCACCATAATTCCCCTTTTTTGACCTTTACTAGAGTTCGGTTTGATAGTGGCCTTCGCCACTGCTTTCTTCCCTTTCGAAGCGGCGGAATTAATGTGCTAAATATAATGTTAATGAGTGAAAAAGCACGCTGATATTTTCAAAAGGAAGAGTAGTTTTTTGCCATGCTTGTCATATACTATGGAGATCTAATTGTTTTTGTGCGGGTTGAATGGCTAATCTATTGGAACAACATGATTTGAGTTTTCCTGTTTTTTCCAATCCCTTCTTTTGTGGTATCTAGTGGTTCCTTCCCTTTGATATCTTTGATGCATAACTAAAAGAAGAAAATAAATAGAAAAATCATCCTTCCACCATGTAAAAGCCTGAGTCTTCTGCAAAGACCAAGCTAGCTAAATTCCTAAATCCCATGGGATAAACACAATTCTCTAATTCTTGGAATCATTAATTATTGGAAACTAGATGACTTGAAACCCTGCAATTGACGACAAAATCTTTAGTGACTTGCACACGAGTCTGGATATGAATGAAGCCTTGTTGGGACGTAAACCAGCAATAATCAGGTTTTCGGTTTCAAACCAGCTTTGCCACCCGAAACTTTCATAATCACAAGAAAAAATATTTGCCTCTAAATCTAATTTAAGCTTAAGCTACTAAGAGCCATTATCATTCCATTTTCCCATCGGCTTACGAACAGAGATGAAGCATGTTTTACTCCCGAACCTTTTATGAATAAGGATACTTAGAATAGGGCAATTAGTGTCTATTCTTAAAGTTTGTTTGGTTCAAGATCAGCCCCCCAATTGCAGATTAAATTAAATGGCAAAGAATCTGGAAACTGAGGATTAATTATTCATAATGGCAAAAGAATTATTTCTCTGCATGCTATTAATTTTATTGGACTCAGAGAAAAACAAGAAGAAAACAACTAATAGCAAAACAAGTTATCCTAACAATTATTGGCATGTTTGATGCATAAAATTATTAATAAGATAGGATATGATAATATTATAAATATGATTAAATCAAATAATATTATCATATCTTGTATTTGACATATGTAAAAAATTAGAATATGATAATTTTATTTCTTAGTTAAATTTTGTATAATTTAAATTATTAATATAATTTTTAAGAATATAATATATTAAGAATAGTAACTCAAATCTCATAAGAGATTTATTAAAGTTTTTTTCATAATAGATTAGGTATTACTTGATAGATAAGAAAACTTATAAAAAAAATTCAAGAGAAAAAGAATTCTTAATAGGGGAGTTACTATGCTTATAAATAGTGATCGTCTCTATAAAATTAAATATGAGAAAAAAATATAAGATACTTGTAATATTTTATAGAATAGTCACTCCATGGACTAAAGAATATTGAGAATGACCTAATGGGTGGGTATATTTGGGTGGATTAAAGGACATTGAGATGATTTACATATATATGATGAGCTATATGAGTATGTGTTTATTTGGGTTGAAACTACTCCATAAAACTAAAGTAAAATGAGAGTGTTCATAGGTATTAATTGTGAATGAGTGTTTGATTTGATATTTGTTTGTAATTTTCTACAATTAGTAAATTTTTTTCTCATCCGTGAACGTAGGTCGATTGAGTTAAACTACATTAAATTGCTATATCTTATATAATTGATTGATTATTTTGTTATACTTTTGTTGGCTTGGACATTTAATTGATTAGGGTTTTTTGCCCAACAACTGAAATCAGAGCTATTGTGATCCTAACAACTATATCAAAACCATGTTCAAAGCTTATAGATAGGATTCCTAATAACTTGTATCAAAGCAAAGGTTAAAATGTAAAAAGGCAAGCCTAGAAGAACTCAATTCAATGGAGGAATTCGAATTAATATTTTGAGAAATCGATTTATGTGAAATGTGAAGATATATAAAGAAAATTATTATGAGACTTATATTGCAATAGAGCCAAGCATATTTAGCATAAAAATTATAATTTGATAAAATTTGAGTTAATATAGAGATTGTTGAGAATAGTAACTCAAATCTCATAAACAATTTATTAGAAATATAGAGATTGTTAAAAATAGTAACTCAAATCTCATAAAAAATTTATTAGAGTATTTTTAGGATAGATTAAACATTACTTGATGAATAAAAAAACTTACAAAAGAAGAATTTTAAGAGAAAATGGATTCTTGATAATAAAGTTAGTATACTTATAAATAGTGGGAGTCTTTATATATTAGAAAAAGATGTAACAAATACTACAAAAAAATTTTCAAATACTAACACTTGGTTGTACTGACTGTTAAATTTTGTCAGTAAAAGAGAATTTTACTGATGGATTTTTAATACCATCAGAATAAACCATACTTATACCGACACTTTATTTAACTATCGGCATAAATAAACTTTTTTTGATGTTATATTACTATCCATTAGTATAAATATATTATATACTGACAATTAATAATGTAACCGTCAGTATAGGCTCAAAACAAAAAAAAACTTTTGGCTTACAAAAAACTGAATGTGATTATTGAAAACATTTTTGGCCTAAATGCCTTTAATAATCCATTAAAAATTTTTAAAAAAAGATTATTAAAGCTATTTTCGACCAAAAAACACTTTTAATAATCTATACATAAAACTTTTTGCATGGATTATTTACCGACAGTTAAATTTTCTTCAGTAAAAAAAATTTTTACTAACGGATTTTTAATACCGTTAGAATATACCATACTTATACCAACACTTTATTTAATCATTGGTATACTAAACTTTTTCTGACAATATATTATTATCTGTTAATATAAATATATTATATATTGACGGTTATTAACGTAACTATCAGTGTAAATATGTTACATATTGATTGTTATTAACATAACCATCAATATAGGCTCAAAAAAAAAATTATTGGCTAATAAAAAATTGTATGGCATTATTGAAGACGTTTTTGGTCAAAAATGCCTTTAATAATCTATTCAAAAATTTTTGGAGAAGGATTATTAAATGCGTTTTTGATAAAAAATACCTTCAATAATCCATACAAAAAAAAATTTTATGGGATTATTAAAGGCATTTTTGGCTATAAATACCTTCAATAATCCCTCATAAAAATTTATTAAGGGGATTATTGAATGCGTTTTTAGCCAAAAACGCCTTTAATAATCCATACAAAAACTTTTGAAGGAGATTATTAAAGGCATTTTTATCCATAAATACCTTCAATAATCCATATAAAAAATTTTGTTGAGGGGATTATTAAAGATGTTTTTGGCTAAAAACGCCTTGAATACTTCACAAACTATGAGTGTGACTCATAGCAGTTGGCCTATTATATTGATATCTTATAACTTACCTCTATAGATGTGCATGAAACAGTAAAACTTTATTCTTTCCCTACTTATTCTTGATCCAAAAGGTCCTGAAAACAATATAGATATATACCTCCAACCTTTGGTAGAAAAGTTACAAGAACTTTAAGAAGTTGGTGTTCAGACTTTTGATGCCTCAAAAAATCAAAACTTTCAACTGCATGCAGCATTAATTTTAACCATTAATGACTTTTCTACACATGTTAATTTGTCTTGGTGGAGTACTAGATGAGAGTGTGCATATCTTTGCTGTGGATTTGATGCTGCATCTAAGTGGTTGCAATATGGTAGAAAGTATTGTTACATATGCCATCATAGGTGGTTGAAACCTAATCATAGGTTTCAAAATAATAAAAACTCATTTGATGGGACTTAAAAATTTAGAATTGCTCATTCACCATCATCCAGGAATGAAGTGTTGAGACAGTTAAAATAATGGAATGGTAATAAAGATGGGCCATGAAAGAAGAAGAGTATTTTGTTCACATTATTTTATTGGAAACATCTTCTATTACGTTACAATCTTGATGTGATACATATAGAAAAGAATATTTGTGATAAAATTCATAGTACATTGATTGGGCAAAAAGAGAAGTCAATGGATAACTACAAAGTGCAACTTGACCTTGTAGAAATAGGTATAAGGAGTGTTCTTCATCCAAAGACTCATCCTAGCACTAATACCCAATACTTACCTCAAACTTTATATCAAATGAGTTTAATTGAAAAAAATTCTTTTTTAAAGTATCTCACGTTATATGTAACTTAAACAATGGAAGGTAATAGGGCTTAAAAGTTATGACTGTCATCTTTTAATGCAAGCGTTCTTTCCTATAGCAATATGATGGTCTTTAGCTGAAAAGGTGTGCTTGGTTCTTATTGATTTATGTACCTTTTTTAAAGAACTTTGTTCTAAAATTCTCGAAAAACATAAACTTGAATTACTTGAATCTTGGACTGTATCAATTTTATGTGAAATGAAAAAGATTTTTCCTCTATTTGTTTTCACAATAATGGTATATTTAGTTATCCATTTGACAAATGAAGCAAAATTACTAGTCTAGTCATTTATCGATAGATGTATCCTATTAAGAGGTATATCTTAAACTGTTGTAGATTTTTTTCTTAAAATTCAACTAGGATGTTTGCTAATGATCTTTTCTATTAAACTTCCATTTATATAGGTTTCTTCTTACCTTAAATCATATGTGCGTAATAGAGCTTGTCGTAAAAGTTCAATTATAGAAGGGTACTTAGCAAATGAATGCATAACTTTTTGTTCACGAAACTTTGATGGGATGGAAACTATTTTTAATCGACCTATTAGAAATAAAGACAAGAATCCCTTTGTAGAGGAAGAAATACCCATTCTTTCTACTATAGGAAGATCATTGGGAACACTAAAACGTAAAAGTTTTAATGTTAACAAGCGTAAAAGGGTCTCACAAATTGTACTTGATGCTATAACTTTGGTTCAAGCACATCGATATGTGCTATTTAATTTTGCTCAGATTGCTCCTCCTTTTATAAAGTAAGATCACTTATCTACATGCATATTAAACTTCATAATTTTTTTATAGTATATTATATAGTCTTCTAAGAATTTTTTTCATATAGAAAACATAAGTAATTTATTAAGAGGCGTAATCGATCTCATCGGCCTACCTCATATGAGATACAAAAGTTGTAAAGTAAAGCTTTTCATGATTAATTTTGTGATCATGTAAGTCATACATCATGATTTGAAATATGTAATTAAAATTTTTATAGTTAGATTATTATTTTAACCAAATATGAACTTGAATAGTTACCAATTTGGATCAATAAGGAGATGAAAATATCACAGATCAACTTAAATGGCTTACTTATGGTTCAACTAATATTGTTAGGAAATACACTGGTTATATCATTAATGGTTTTAGATTTCATACTAAGGCATGTGAGAGATACTTGAAAACTCAAAATAATAGGGTTGTTGTAACAACCAAGATGATGAGTTATGTAAGTACAAAAGATACACAACCTATTGAAGGAAAAGTTAACTATTATGGGATTTTAAAAAATATTATTCAATTGGGTTATACTGGTAGAATAAAAGTTATGTTATTTAAATATGATCGGATTGATATAAACAGAGGTTGTAAGAATGATAAATTTGGTTTTAGTCTTGTGAATTTTTCACATCTAGCTCATAGTGAACTAATTTGATTCATGATCCTTTAATCTTGGCAACACAAGCTAAGAAAGTTTTCTATGTAAAAGATGAAAGACATAATGGTTAGGCTATTGTCAATAATGCAAAACTTAGAGATGTATTTGATATGAGTGATGAATCATCCTTACATAGAGAGCAAGAAAATGAAGAAATCCATTTTGAATTTGATGACACACAAGGTACTTCAAATTGGGTTAGAAGTGAAGTTGATGATGAAGGAATTGAGATGAAAAATGAGCATGTAGAAGAAGATCCCATAGATGAACATAATGGGGAGGATATTTTTTAATTCTTTGTAATAGTTTAAATTGTTGTTAAGGTTTTGCAATGTAAAACATATTTCGTTAATATTTTATTTTTGTGTAACTAGCTTAAATTACTTAATTTTTTATGCTCATGTAATATATTAAATTGTACTTTATGCTTTATATAGTTTACCACTATAAAGTTCTTTGTTATATTGTATTTAGTATATTTTATGTATTATTATACTTGAAATGGTAAAACGTAGATGATTAGTTATCACTGGGGCATATCGTGCCTCTACTTCTCAGCTACAAACACAATCTAAAAAGCAATATGTGCTTGTAGATCCAGAAGATTCATAACATGATCCTTTATAAAAATCTTAAGAGCTAATTTTTCAATCTACAAATAATGAAGATCAAGATGAACAAGTTAAACATAATTCATGTATAAAAACACTAAATTCTATTAGTACAAAACTTTATGCATTATAATGTTATACTTGTTTAATTTTTTAATGAATTTAATTACTTTCTTTACGTGTAATTTTTTTATGTAGGAAATTTTTAACATAAAAAAGCTTGAGATCCTACACGTATGGCTAATATTTGAGATTTGGAATAAATAGAGCATGTTATAGTTAAGGTTAATGATGATGCTATACCTATCGATGATGAATCTTACTCTTTAACTCGATTCATTAGTAGCATAGTGAGAATGCCTAGCTTTGCACCAATTAATAATACCAATTGGCATGAAATGTTGGATTCTAAGAAGGAAGAAATGTGAAAAATATTAGAGGTATCAATACGATAATGTTTTATTGCTAGCTAATGTATGACAATAATCTTTTAGTTTCTAGTTAATAGCAGCAATTCATAAAATATATATTAACATTTTCTTTCTAATTGCCTCTTTCAAATTGTAGTCAAAGTTTGAATTTCATAAATCTGATTTTGATGAGCTCGTTGATGAAAAAATAATTCAAAGAATTAAGGCTTGGGCACTAAGAAACATGGGTACTAAGTGGAGGTAATAGAAAAATGAATTGAAGTCTAAATTTTATGATGAACACAAGACACCGAATGAAATGGCAAAGGTTGATGATTTTCGAGTAGATAAAAGTCAATTCATGTTTTTTATTGCACATTGATTAACTAATAAAGTGAAGATAAATGTTTACAAAATATACTATTTATTTTGTTTGAATGCTGTGATAATAATTACAAAGTTATTATAATATATCTTTTCTTATTCATTTGTTTAGAGGAACAAAGTGAGACAAACAAAATAAACCACTCAAAATTAGATTAGTCTCATTGCACAAGAATAAAATCATTCTCGAGAATCATTCAAACCTTGATACATATATCAATTTTTCCTGTCATACTTAGATAAATGAATATGAAGTTTATTTTTTATATATTCGATTTTGTCATTACAATAATTAATTTTGTACCTTTGAATAAACAAGAACCTAATGGAATTCCACCCTCACGTGATGAGGTGTACATTCTTTCTCGTACATATAAAGATGAAAGTGTTGTGAATGATAAGATAGATGAAATTGTGGTATTTAATTTAGTTATTACTTGCTTTTACTTATGTTTACTTTCTTTATATTAAAATGTTTGTTTACAATTTTAGGAACTCATGAAATAAGGCTTGAGGGAAACTAATGCTTAGAATTTTAAAGGGAGTTCATGAAAAAATTATGTTTATTCAAAAGTTAAAAGACCAAAAAGGAAAAGGCATGTTCATTGCATGGGTATAGTATCTACTTCATCTAAACAATATGGTCTTTCATTTTCTAAATTGCTTTAGCATAAGGAAGAGGTACAAGAGTTGAAGGTTGAAATTAAAATCTTGAAAGAAACTTTAAGTATTGTCTTATCAGTACTTAAAAGATAATTTTCTAAAGAGAATATGGATATCTTGCATACTATTACTCACATGGTGAATAAAGATATCTATATAACATCTATTTTTGTTTATATATATGTAAATTGTCATCTTGTTCATGAATCTTAAACCTTATTAAATTTTTTTTTGAATTAATTTTAGGTTCCTAATGTTACTAGTGCTATAGAAATCTCACTTGAAAACTATCATTTTTCAAATTTAAGTCATCAACCTAATGAAAATAAAAATGGTAAACTCGTCATCACATGATATATATATGTGAAAATGCTTTGCTTGATACTTGTTTCTTAGATAGAACATGAAAATCAATTTTGAATCTAGGTTTTGAATCATGTAATTGTGATCTTCAAATAGTACCCATCATTATTGCTATAATCATTAAATTACGCTATGATTTAAAGCTTGCTTTTTTCCCTTGAGAAGGCTTTCTTGTCTTTTTTTTTTTTCCTTTAAAAAGGTTTTCTTATAATATAAGTATGCTTTGTAGTTGTAGACTTAAATGTTATAGTGAAAATATTTTTTTAATAATAGTTCTGTTGACTAAAATAATCTTAGTTTGGTTTCATAAAGTTATTATTTCGAATTAAACTAAAAGAATAAGGAGATTACACATGTAAATTAGGCTATTTCTTGTTCATTTATGCATTACACTAATGAATAAGATGTTTATAAAATTATTTTTATTGATATATAAATAGATGATTACCTTTTGTATATATAAATGAATAAGATGTTTATAAAATTATTTTTACTAGTATATGAATGGATGATTACCTTCTTACCTTCTTACTTTTTGTATATATAAGATAATTTACAAGAATTTTAATTGGATTTTTTTATACTATGTAGTGCTTCTTTGTAAAAATCTATAATGGGATCATTTATTTGAGGAAGTTGCTTATTTACTCGAAGTATTATATTTGTAGGGGATTTGGTTTTATTTTAGATGTTATGCAGTTTGTTGAAATAAGGTTGTTATGTTTTGTGATACTTGATTAGTATATTGAATACTATTAGTGAGCTGGGTTCATTGAGGTTGTTAGTTATATGATGTAGCTACATTTATTGACTTTTTCAAGACTTGTGATATTTTGTATGAATTAAAATATTTTAATTTTGGAAAGGGCTTCTTATAGGTGCGTGTATGTCTTTTCTTCTTGACGTGGTTTTGCAATTGTTTTTTCGTTTATAGATTTTTTAAGATTATCTTGTTCAGAGTTCTTTTAAAATTTTAAAGTGATCAAAAGGTTTTTAAGTATCTGATAGTGCAAACTTATGATTGTGTTTTTTAGGGTAAAGTGGTGTCACCTTGACCTATATTTGTTTTATCGATGTTTGTTTTGTCAAACTTGGTACATTGACTTTAGTTTTTCATTTATACTAAGTTTGTGAATTATAAATAATTTAATTATAGTTTTAATGTTATTAAATATCTTTTACTTTTTTTTGTTTATATGAAAACATATTATATTATAATTATAAATAAATTAATATTAATAATTAAAAATATAATTTTTATAAAAATTTATCAACGTCTTAACATTTATACCGACACACTTGATCGTTGAAATATTTCAAGCAATACTAATAATAATCAAAATATAATAAAAAATTAATACATATAAGTCTATACTAACAAACTCAAACCATCAGTAAAGGTAAAAAAATTAAAGCATACAATTCTATACTGACATCTCTAACTGTCGGTATAAGTAAAAAAATTAAAAAATATAAATCTATAATTATAGATGCTAACCATCGGTATAGGTAAGAAAAATTACAAGTCTATATTGACAGACATTAACCGTCTGTATAGGTTAGAAAAATTAAAACATATAAATCTATACTGACAAGCACTAGCCATCGGTATAGGTAAGAAAATTAAAATATACAAATCTATACTAATGGGCTTTAAGCGTCAATACATGTAAAGTCTATACCAACGATCATTAACCATTGGTATCGGCAAGAAAAATTAAAACATACAAGTCTAGACTGATGGATGTTAACTGTCACTAAAAGATATAATAATGGAACACACAATAGATATTATACCAACATATATACATTTACTGACGGTTTTGAACAGTTGGTGTATCTCTGTAAGCTATTCTGACGCCTTAAAAACTGTCAGTATAGGTCTATACAAACAAGAGATATACCAACAATTAAAAATTCATCGGAATATACTTTTTGACTATTAGTATAGGATTTATGGTACTATATTGACGGATTTTCGAGTTTTACGAATGCTTTTTAAGCGTCACTATATGTTACATTTCCTGTAGTGAAAATATTAAGGTTTTGTGGGTTAGATACCTCATAGAATTAAAAGAGATTGAGATTGTTCATATGAATATGTCTATTTGAGTAGACTAAAGGAGATTGAGATGATTTACATATATATGGTGAGCGATATTGATATGTTTTTATTTGGATTGAAAATACTTCATAAGACTAAAGGAGAATGAAAAAGTTCATGAATATTGATTGTGAGTGAGTGTTTGATTTGATAATTATTTATAATTATCTATAACTAGTGGATCTTTTTTTTTATTCGTGGGTATAGGCTAATTAGATTGAATCACGTTAAATTGTTATTTCTTATGTGATTAATTGATTGTTTAATTAAATTTTCTCTTATTTGAATGTTTAATTGATTAGAGTTTTTATCTAACAACTAAAATCAAAACTATCGTGATCCTAACAAATGGTACCAAAATCCTATTCAAAACTTTTAGATGAGATTCGTAACATAATAGGACATGTAAGTTTAGCTCATGAATTAAAATAACCTTTTTTTTTTTTTCGAAAAGATTGAATTATCATATATCAAGAAAATGACTAATTTTCTTTACAATCATATTTTTCTCTTTAAGTATAAACTAAACACAATATAATATAATTATCATTATATCATATCCATCATCCAAATATAACCTATTTAGAGTATATAAATTCTAAGGAATAAAAAAGGCATTTTCCTAGCAAATGGTTTTGTGCCAAACCTATGTGATGAGCGTCAAAACAGTTAGATTTTAATTAAATATACTTCGTAGTTCTTAGCAAAATAATCATAGCTATAGTTTCACTTCTCATTGAAAATGTTCCAATTTTAAATGAACGAGAATCCTTTATTTCCAGCTAGACCATATCGAAAATATTGGTTTTAATTAGAAGCACAGCATCGTGATTAACGTGGCATTCTCTCCCCGTTGATAGCGGCAGTAATTGGACGGCCACTCTGGGGTCCAATAACGACCATTTCTGTCACTAAAATCTAAAGTAAGGTTCGTGTCGCTTTCTGACTTGAAAATCCTTTATGCCTTGGGTTGATTTTTCAAGTCGCAATGTCAAGCAGAAACCAACTATAAAGTGCCCCTTTCCTGCCACACCAATCTTCACTACACATTCCTCAAAGAACAAAGCACACAGTTGTTAAAAGAGTAAAAGCCTTTGATACCCAACAAATCTTGGCTTTTTCTGTCCGTTAGAACCGATGGCTTCCAACTTTAGCGTGAAGACTTTATCTGTCTTAGCTCTTGCATTGTTTGCCTTCTGCTTGCAAGCCACCCTAGGTTCTCAAATCTAATACTTAGAACATGCAACTTTTTTTTTTTTAACAAAACTTTATTAGGTTGTACATTAAAAGTCATTGCTTGTTTGCAGGAGAAATAATATGTGAACACCTTGACCAGGACACCTGCGCCTACGCGGTATCGTCCACAGGCAAGCGCTGTGTGCTAGAGAAGCACGTAAAGAGGAGCGGAGAGGAAGAATACACTTGCGGCACATCTGAAATAGAAGCTGATAAGATCAAGAACTGGATTGAAACTGACCAGTGTGTCAAAGCATGCGGGCTTGACAGAAAATCCTTCGGCATCTCATCCGATTCCCTCCTCGAGTCTCGCTTCACAGAAATGCTTTGCTCCCCTCAATGCCACAATAGCTGCCCCAACGTCGTCGACCTTTACTTCAACCTGGCCGCAGGAGAAGGTAATATATAGTGCAACAATACTATTACTTCATACCTATTAGAGACTAGAGAGAGAGAGCAAGAATTAGTATATATAAGTTAAGCTCTATTATAAAACCAAGAACAACTGCAAATAATTTTATTTAACTAGCTACTTGTTGCCTTGACAGGTGTTTTTCTTCCAAAATTATGTGAGGCACAAGAAGCACATGCACGCAGAGGAATGGCCGAGATCCTAAGCTCTGGTTTGGTTGCACCAGGACCCGCCAGCGGTGCGAAGTTATTGGGAGTCGCCCCAGCAATGGCGCCATTCTAAATGTTGATTGACGTACTGGAATTTTTACAAAATTTTACTACTCCCTTTTGCACCAATAAAAAAGTTGCACTAGTTAGTAGGTTTTAGAAGAAAGGCTCAAGTGCATCAATGACCATCATGATTTGGTGTGTGCATGCGTGCCATGAGCTTGGTGTGTTCAGTCCAATAAGGTGCTACTTTCTAGATAGATTTGCTATACGTTACGCGGTTGTGTTTTGTGTGCATGGTACCATACCCAGCTTACTCGTTTGCTTATTGTAATGGGCATGATGTATGTAACATATATATATATATATATATATTGTAATGGGTATGATATATGTAACATATATAAGTATATATATATGAAGTATAGATTTATGAAAAAAATTTTATGTGATTAATTCCGATCTTCGTCGTATAATTACTATCATTGGATGAAGAACGATCGAAAGAAAAGGAAAAATAATAAACTCAAATGGTGACAAATATATTTCCATTAAATTGAAAAAGGAAACCTAAGGTGGGCATAGTTTTATCCCATGATGAACTTGTGAGAACTTCTTTTTGTTTGAAAAAAAAGAATTATGTAGAACAAATGTGTACTCGAAGATCAATTCCGTTTGTAATTTATAACATATTAAACTTTTAATTTCGATAATAAAATTCAATTCATAATCTCAAATATAAAAAAATGATAAATCTAAAACTTCTAGCAAGACTACATCAACCAGGCAAATATACGTTCTTAATATTTGCAATTTTTATTGCTATTTTTTATTAAAAATTAATAACATATATATTAGATACTTCCCTAAATATAATAGTAATAATAATAATAAATTAATAAGCATACGGAAGGTGATCCATATTTCATGTCCATATATAATAAATTAATAAACAATATAAGGCAGGATTCAAATTTGGGTGGTTCCATACCCGAGATCTTGGGTATTTTGATTCGAATGGATATTTTTACCTTGTGGGTTGGATCAAGGAGTTCACTAATCCTGGATGTAAACTTTCAATTTTGGTTTATTGACCACGATGATTGAGTGAAATTACTAGAATATCAACCACGAACATGGTATTGTCATGGTTATTATGGTCATAAATGGTCTTTCTCTTTACTTTATTAGTTCAAATTGAAATATATATATATATATATATAATTAGTTGCGAATGTAAACCCACAATTTTAAGTTAGTCTTTTTTTTTTTTTTTTAACAAAATAAGCAGAGTCTAGCATAAGGGATTACAAATGTTAAATTTTAAATTTCATATTTATTAAATATTATTTTTTAAAAAACAGTTTTATTAATCAATTAAACTAAAATTGGGATTCTAAGCCAATCTTTTAGATAATTTGAAAATTTTATAGTGCAATCTTTAATTTTCTTATTGTTTCAGGTAAGAAAAAATCACCAGTCCAAGTTGATGCTGTCCTTTTGTCTCATCTAGATATTGCACAAACTGGAGTCCCTGACCCTGAAGACAAATATGGTGAGGAGGTAAGAATCGCCAAACACACTTTTTCTCATTTCTCATTTCTCATCCGAACACATGAATCCACTTTGCAGGCTTCAGGATTAACGAGGTGAATAGGTATCTGTGCGAGAAAGCACGACCATAACTTAAAAGTGGAAAAAAAAGGCCCTACATGTTTTTTGTGGTCAAATTGGATCCAATTACGAGACTCCTATGATGAATTTTCGAAAAAAATAAATGCATACATCCATTTTTCATAGTGATACTTTTATTTTCCAATTGCCAAAGTGCCAACGAGTTTTGTCAGTGAGTTTGAGAAGGCCTGAACGATAAGGCATGTTCGCACGTCAGAAAACTAATAGAAATTGGGTGCCAAATGAGAGAACTTATTCTCTCCAACCAAGGTTGATTAACATTTACCGAAAAGCAACATGCCATACAAACACTGTGAAGAATAAAGGCGAAAATTCATATGCTTTCATTAATTACTGATGTAGAGATGTTCATAAACAAAGCTCTGTAAAGTATTACCATAAGAAAACAAAAACCATAGTCCAAGAAACCAGCCATATAACCACAATCCAAACACCCAAACAAGGTATTCAGGTGTAAAAAAAAAAAAATTTAACTCCAGAACATTAAGGCAGAAAACAGAAAGGCACAAACACACTACTATTCCTGGAGTTCCTCCTCTTCCTCCTCATAATCATACTCCTCATCAGCTGTTGCATCTTGATATTGTTGGTACTCAGAAACCAGATCATTCATGTTGCTCTCAGCCTCAGTAAACTCCATCTCATCCATTCCCTCACCGGTGTACCAGTGCAAGAAAGCCTTCCTACGGAACATAGCTGTGAACTGCTCACTTACTCTCCGGAACATTTCCTGAATAGATGTTGAGTTTCCAACAAATGTTGCGGCCAATTTCAAGCCAATTGGAGGAATATCACAAACACTAGACTTCACATTATTGGGGATCCACTCCACAAAGTAGGATGAATTTTTATTCTGCACATTAATCATCTGTTCATCAACCTCCTTTGTGCTCATCTTCCCTCGGAACATGGCTGAAGCAGTCAGGTATCGCCCATGACGAGGATCAGCAGCACACATCATGTTTTTGGCATCCCACATCTGTTGAGTGAGTTCTGGCACAGTAAGAGCCCTGTATTGCTGTGACCCTCGAGACGTAAGTGGAGCAAAGCCAACCATGAAGAAATGCAGCCGAGGGAATGGAATGAGATTAACAGCAAGCTTGCGCAGATCTGAGTTGAGTTGACCAGGGAAACGAAGGCAGCAAGTTACGCCACTCATTGTAGCAGAAATCAGGTGGTTCAAGTCTCCAACTGCAGTCAAACAGGTCCACCAATGAGATCAACAGAATTTTCACAACCAATAGTGGAAGCATCAGCAATAACAACAGAGTGAAAAGTTATATTGACTTACAGCTTGGAGTGGTGAGCTTGAGAGTACGGAAGCAAATATCATACAAAGCTTCATTATCCAAAACCATACATTCATCTGCATTCTCAACAAGCTGGTGAACAGAAAGAGTGGCATTGTAAGGTTCGACAACAGTGTCAGACACCTTAGGGGATGGGAACACAGAGAAAGTGAGCATCATTCGGTCTGGGTATTCTTCCCTGATCTTGGAAATCAGAAGTGTTCCCATGCCCGACCCAGTTCCACCTCCCAATGAGTGGCATACTTGAAATCCTGAAGATCAGAAAAATGATTACCAAATCAAAGATCAACAAGAGTACATGCCAGGTGATAGACGAAAGCAAATTCCAATCCAAAGCAAGATGACAGTTCTACAACATTTTAAATCACCATTGCATGTTTTTATGAACCATCTTACTCTATATTGGAATAGACCATCTAAAAAGCATAATAACAGGTTTTCAAGAATAATATTCAAAACAATTATCATTTAATATCAATTATTTGAGCAACCAAACAGATAACCTTCATTTTGAATCTTGATATTAAGTTGTAATATCAGATTAAACATGCCAATAAAACCCTAAAACCTCCTTAAATTGTCAGATCCGTGCTCGAAAGTAATAGCAAAAACAATGTAAAACCAACCAATTCAAGGAATGAAACCACCTAATCCTTCTTCTACGAGCTAATCATTTTTCCACACTCAAAAATCCAAACAATGAAACCAAAAAAAAAAAAAAAGTACGCTTAAAAATATACAACACAAATTACTTAAAAATATAAAACACAAATTACCCTGCAAGCAGTCACAGTTCTCGGCTTCTTTCCTCACCACATCAAGCACTGAGTCAATCAACTCAGCCCCTTCCGTGTAATGACCCTTGGCCCAGTTATTACCCGCACCAGACTGCCCGAAAACAAAGTTGTCGGGCCTGAAAATCTGCCCGTATGGCCCGGATCTAACACTATCCATAGTGCCAGGCTCCAGATCCATAAGGACGGCGCGTGGAACTAGCCTCCCGCAACTCGCTTCATTGTAGTAAACGTTCACGCGCTCCAGTTGCAAATCATTGTCTCCTTGGTACCGTCCTGTGGAATCTATTCCGTGCTCGGCGCAAACCACCTCCCAAAACTTGGCGCCGATCTGGTTGCCGCACTGACCTCCCTGAACGTGCAGAATCTCACGCATTTTTTGAAAGACTGAGAGGTTTAGGAGAATAAAGAAAAAAAAAACAGTAAAATTGTTGAGTGAGGGATTTGTTTTGGAAATGAAGACAGAAAAACGAGGGATTATATAGGAAGGAGATGACGGAAAGTGGTGCTTGCCGTTAGCGTCAAGGGAAGTGGGTGATGACTGACGACAGCGTTTGGCATAAAGGGGGAATTTCAAATTTTGAATTTTTCGGGAAAAGGAAAAAACCCTGAGGTTTGGGTTTAACTGGAAGCTGGATTTTTACGCGCACTTGATGGGATTGAATTGACGCTTTGGTAACATAACGCGCATGAGAGGAACTGTTCCGTGTTCGTCCTCAGTTGTTCTATACGTGCGTGAGCATGGGAGTGGATTGTGAAGGCACGTGACTTTAGCAGGAACATGTGACTAGCGCTTTAGCTAAAAGATACGGATTTACTGGCAAGGTCGTGTTGCGTTTGCTATTTTTGCAAGATTATTATGGGAGTTGTAATTTTTGAAACAATTTTATTATTGGTAATTTAAAATCATTTTATTTAATTATAAATATTAATTTTTAGAATTTGAAGATAATTATCGAGTATTTTTTAAAATTAAATAATATTTTGTTTAAAACTATAAAAATAATCATGTATATTATAATAATTACATAAATTAATAATTTTAATATTGTTTAAAGATTATAATTTATCAAATATTAGTAATATTTTATTTATTTTATAATAAAATATAATTAAATTAATAAATATGTTAATTAATAGGTAAATTAATTTTATAATATAAATTATATAAAAATATTTGAATTATAAAATGAATATAATCTATTAAATTCTTAATAAAAGAAAAATAAACAATTAGATTATATATAACTATTAAAAAATTAAAAAAATACAATTTATTTTTGAACTTGATACTTTAAATATTAATTTAAAAATATAAAAATTTATAATATAAACTAATTATAATTTTAAGAGTAAGCAAATTTTTAATTTACATATTAAATTAGTAATATTAATTATTATTAATTTTATGTATCATTTCATTTTAATGATAAAAACTTTTGATCTTTTTACATAAAAATTAGATCATACTCTAAGATAATAATATGAACTCTCTTAGTGATTTAAAATTATCATCACATAAGATCAATGAATGCTTATCAAATATAAAAGTCTAATCACATTTATAGATCAACATGATTTTTGAAATAATCATCCAATGCCAAACATAATTTAAGTGAAGTGATAATAAACGATCTGCTTCTATAATGATTCAGTATCTTTTACTCAACGAATTTAATTATATTTTTTTAATTAAAATCAAATGCATACAAGTTAATGATAATTTATGAAAGTTATAAATATATTTTTTTAAAATGTCACAATTTAAGATACTAGAAAATATTATAAATATTATAATTTGGATCTCAAACTTTTTAGATGTTATTTTTTAAAAATATTTATATAAATAAATTGAATTAAACTTTACATTCAAAAATTATATTTTCTTTTATAAAAATTAAGTGTTATTATTGTTTATCACATTTTTTAATGTAGTGAGCATGATCATAATTAACTAACAAATATAAATATTTATGATTACTTTGTAGTGGAATAGGATGGTTTGTGCGTCGCAACTTGCAATTTATGTACTAAAGAGATAGGGGGCAGCTAAATAATTTAAGTGCAACTTATGCAAGCCCAATTCTTTTATTAATCTCAAAATTTTAAGAAAGTTTTAGCACCACTTTTGAGATTTTGAGTTTTTGACACATTGACATTCCATTATTATGCACGTATACAAATTTTATTTCAAATTATTATCATATCAAAGTTCTTGATATTATAGTAAAAATATTTATAATAACTTGTTAAAATAGTCAAATATTTTTCAAATTAAAAGTGATAATTAGACCAATTCTATCATTTTAAATCAATAAAAATTCAAATCATTTTGAATTTAAATTTTTTAGATTTAACACTTAATTATTTGAATTCGATCATCAGAGTTTGAATACTCCAAATTATTAAGTTTTAATTTTGGATCATTTTATATTAAAATAAATTATGTGAATTTTCAGGTTCGGATAAGTCTTAACAGCTATAGCTTATAAATTTTCTCTCATGATCTATTAATTTTCCTATTGAAAGTCTCATTTAGTTATAATAAAATAAACAAGGGTGGGTGACGGATTGCGTTTGCGTACCAAAAAGGGTGGCAGAGGAGAGGCCCCATATGGCAGATTTAAGAAACTGAAGGAATAAGGCTTTGAAAAGGTGGAGTAAGGAACAAAAAAGGAGAGGCAAAGTAACCATCATCCATCCATCCTAACATCCATCGAGTGTAGCAGATGCAATGATCACATGTAACACTTCGTAACAAAGCTAAAAGAAGTTCACTTATGGGTCCAACGCCCAACCACGTACAATCATTTCTAAGAAAATGAATAGAAACAGATTTTATCCCGTATCTCAATCTCTTCCGTTTTATTTGCCTAAAGTAGAAATCAATGCGACATAAAATGTTTTCACAACCAAGCAAAATGAAAAGTCATCTTTTCAACCATTTTAGTTAAATGGTCGTTTTCCTCATCCTAGTGAGGAAAGTTGAGATTAGATTATTCAATTGCTATTGTTTGGAATTGCTCTTTAGCTCTTAGGCCTAAACAACTGTAAGTTGATTGGCAAAATCTGATTTAGTTTCAAGTTTCACATTCGAAAGTACTCTCTAATATGGTGGGCCAACAAAAAGGATGGATTAATCTCGTGGGGATGGCTATGGAGGAAGGTAATGTGTTGTAATTTGTCATTAAGAGTTGGAGACTAGGGACCAAATCTTTTTTATTTGTGGCTTCTCTAAATGTATTTGGCAATGGCGGATGCTCATAAGAGCTTAGAGGACTATGGCTCTCCAAAAAAAAAAACATTGAAATTATATATATATATATATATATGATTTTAATAATTTTAAAATTTTTTTATAAAAAAATTAATTAAACCGCACTAAACTCAAATGTATTCTGTTCATATATATGCTTTTCTATTCTATATATTTATATTAGATATATAGTAATATACAACTCTTTAATTTGAGCTTACTTATTATAAATTATTTTTAATTTAAAATGAATAAATTTGTCATCATTATATTTTTACAGACACATAGATTTAAATTTAACATATATATATATACAAATATTATAATAACTAAAATTGAATTGATAAATATTCAATTGTGCTCTTTTTCTCTTTTTTAAACCAAACATTCATTTTATTAAAAAATATTAAATATCAAAATAATTAATAAGATTAGTTTAAGTATCTTTCATTTTTTTATAATGTAAAAATATCACATAAAAAATTAAAAGATTTCAATTTATTGTATCAAAGTCTTTACTTTATATTTTAAGTTATATTTTTATTTAAAAATATAATTTTTTTATTTTTTTATATTTTAATACTTAAATAAAATAATATTTTAATAATATAAAAATATAATGATTTTACTTTTATAAAGAATGTTGCTAATGATTTATAAGTAGAAATCATAAGATTATTTGCTTAATATATTTATTTTGCTACATATATTTATATATTAACGTAATTATTATATGTTGCATCCAAATTTTTTTATTATTAATAGATTTAATATATTTTTTTAAAATTATTATTATAAAATATTATTCGGATCCTCTCAAAATTAAATGTCAAGATTCATTGCTCATAATTGACTAACAAATTTTACAGCTATGTAATGCTCATAGAGACGTCACTAATTGGAATGTGATGCAGGCTTGAATTAGGAGTATGGCAACAGTTTACTTAAATAAAACGAAATAGGCATTTGTAAGTCCAATGGAAGTTTACTTAAATAAAACGAAATAGGCCGTTTGTGAGTCCAATGGAGTGTCATTTTTACAGTCCCAGTCTTATTTCTGTTGCGGGGAATGCTAGGGACACTAGTCCCAACAATCACCCTTTAACACTCTATGTTAAGAATTGATCACGTCATTTTAATTTTTAAACTGAAAACGGATTATCTGATTAACATGTTTCAAGTCTCGTCTCAAATATATACTTTTTTTTTTATGTGGAAGTTAAAATGCCCCATGCTATATGATTTCATTTTATCTAAAATTTTTATAGATTAAAATGTTCCATTCTATGTTGATTTTTTTAAAAAATAACATCGTCAATTTTTAAGTAATACCTTTTAATATAATTCTTTTCATAATAAAACTTATCTTAAATATTTTTTAAATCTTTATTATTATATTAAAAATTGAGTCTATCATTTTTTGTTCCCTCAATTATTTTTAACTGCTAAAAAAATATTTTTGTTCAACTTAATTTTTAATATTAATTAATCACTAAGTAATTTAGCAGGACTTATCCAAGTCCAAATTAAAAAAAAAAAATACTTACCAAAATAAAAAAGATGCTCTTATGCTATCAGTTAAGTTTTCAAGTAAGTAATAAAATTTTCAATAATCCCAACATTTTATTGAATTGTAATATAACAAACCATACTTTCTTTCCACTACTAAGTAACAAAAAAAATGATATAAAATAAAAATTTTAATGCACCCTCCATATCTCTATTCAACCTATTACATTGAAAATATCAAAATTCCCAAATAGGTACTATTAAATTTGAGAAATTTATAAATGGAGATGCTAAATTTATAAAAAAAATTATTGAAAGAGATTAGCCAACAACAAAACTCTTCGAAGTTTGCTGAAATTTAAGATATTAACAAGTCAATAAAAGTAATTATACCAAATCTTATAAATAAGAAAAATGTCATAAAACCATACCTGAAATATTTTTTTCATCTATCAAATCTGTTGTTCAATTCCAATGTTGAAGTATTACCTAAAATGTTAGTTATAATTGCCACTAAAAAATGGTAATTATAAGCTATAAGGAAGTAATAACTATTAACATTCCCAATAAACAATTAAGTTTATATATATACCATCTTGTGTAAAACTGTTGGATTAACATTCATACAGATAATATGAATATAATGTTGTTGACCTTTGTATTTCCTGTACATGCATCAATATAGAATTAAAAAATATATAATGAAGAAATTAAGCACTTGTACATATATGTTTCTTGCAAAAGTATAATTAAACATTATATTTGTCTATAAACGTGTACACTTATTGATTAACAATAAATATAGTACATAATATAATGTAATAATTTGTACCAACTCATGAATCCTTTGCTGGCCATGATAAGATTCAAATACAGTTGATGCATATGAGATCACCTAAACATCAATGTAATATTATTTTAAAGAGTATATAAAAATGTTATAAGTTTCATTATAAGAAAAGTTACAAGAAATGAAAGTTATTTTTTAATATCACTAATATTAGTTAATTTCATACTATATACACATAATTTTATCGGGACATGTTCTAGTCCATCGTTAAGATTGAAATCCAATTCATATCCAAGTTTCCTTTAAGATTCATGAGTTTTCAAAATTAAATTTTAAGTTAAAATAACCAAAATGTCTTGTGGTTAAACTTAATCAAACTCGATCAAACTTGATGAAATTCAGGTCAATCATTGGCATTCATAATTGAATAAGACTATTAAGACTTGAGATTAATAAAATTATGATTTAGATTCTTGAAAATCTTGATTGCATTTTATAATGATAAAATTACTAAAATGCCCTTTAGAGGTATTTTCGTAATTTAATCTTTTCAAGGTTGATTTTTCATGAAAAACTCCATGTCATATTTTGATATTATTCCATGAATTTTGATGCATTAAAAACTTTAATTGCACTTCAAAAAGGTTAACATTACCAAAATTACCTTAAGGGTATTTTTGTAATTTGATTTTCTCAAGGTTTGTTTTTCGTGAAAAGCTTTAGATCATGTTCTGATATTATTCCATAAATTTTGATACATTAAAAATCTTGATTACACCTTAGAAATGGTAAAATTACAAAAATGCTCTTTATAAGTATTTTTGTAATTTAACTTTCTTGAGGTTGATTTTTTGTAAAAAACTTCAAATCATATTTTAATATTATTCCATGAACTTTGATGCATTGAAAACCTTGATTACACTTAAAAAATGATAAAATTACCAATATACCATTTAGAGATATTTTCGTAATTTAACTTTTTTAAGGTCGAATTTTTCATGAAAAGCTATAGATTATAGTCAAATATAATTTTATAAATTTTGGTCAATTAAAATCAAGAAAATAAATATTAGATCATATGGAAAAGGCTTAAAAATACTAATAAAGGCAAAATTGTTATTCAACATGCCATAAAAGAATTGTCACACATACAGCCAAGAGAATATGCTATGAATAATAAAGACCATTAGATCTTAAAAGGTTTAAATCCAATAGTCCACATTATGAGCTTCACCACTAAGTTTGATAAAAAAGGACAAATGATTTTGCAACATTGGATGGGATCAAAGCTAAGGGCTATTATGCAACTTTTTTCTAGTTTTAAAGCAATAAAAAGCAATGTTGTGTACAGAACAAAAGGGAAAAGAAAAAAAAAAGGAGAAAAAGGGTGAAATGAGGGAGTTTTAGTAAAGGTAGCTCTTTTATGTTTTTGTTCATCTTTTTTCCTTAATACTCTTTATGCATGAGGTTTTAAAACCTTTGTCTCACTTTTTATTTTATGTGATTTCCTGCTAAAAATGAAAAACTTTTGAAAGCATGAAGTAGATTTTTTCTAGAATTTTTTTTTTTTAGCTTGCAAAGGTATCTTTTAGATGTAGTTTTGATTTGTTTTATTTTGCTACATATAGGTGCTTTAAGCTCCATTCTTTACTAGTGTTTAATGGTTTGAAAATATAAAAAAAAGGGTTATCTTTTTAGGAAACTAAAAGCTTTTTAAGATACAAAGTAGGCAAAGGTTTCAAGGAGTTTAAAGTTAAAAAATGGTCTTTTTATAGATGATTTTCAGTTATGGTTTTTGTGGGTTGTTTATAGGAGCTTAAGGCTCCATTTTTTGTTAATATTTTCTAGTTTTGAAGGTAAGAAGAAGGTTCTTTCTAATGAAATGAAAAGCTATTTTGAACATGAGAATGTATGAGTATTTATGGAGGTTTTAAAGCAAAAGTAAAAACTAGTTTAGAGGGATAAGTTGGTCTTGTTTTATAGCTGTCATGGGAGGTTCAAAACCTCATCTTTTTGGCTTGTATTTTTTTTTTTTTGTTAATAATAAACAAAAGCTTTTAAAAAACATGAAAAAATATGAAAGATTGAAAAGAGTTTAATGATCACAAAAGGTAGTTTAGAAAAGGGGTTTACAATTTTTCTTTATTTTGTGTTAAAAGAATTGTTTTGAAACATTTAAAACCATTGCATGTCTTACCTTTCATCAATATAATAATAGGTTTTTATACATACATATATATTTATTTATTTCCAAATTTCATGTTGCATGTTTTACTTATTTCTTACATTTTGTTTTCTTTACCTTTAACTTAGACACCATGATTCATGTAAGTTTTTTTTGTCAATTACTTCCATCATATTGTCATATGCTTTTTATCAATTTGTTTTGTTTGATTTGCTTCTTGTTCAATATTTGTTCATTTATGTTTAATATGCACCTTTGTAATATATTCATGTTCACTTGTATTATACTAGTAAGTAAGTTACTTGCCATATTCATTTGCATTTTGAAATGTCTCTTAAAAAAATCAATAAAAATCCAATATTTAGAAAAATGAAAAAAAAAAGAGCTTATTCCAAAACCCATCTAAATATTAGGGATTTTTAGAAAGGTTCATAAAAATATGAAAAACCTTAAACTCAAAATCCTAAAACCAAAACTTATAATCTTAAAGTCAACAAAAATCCCCTAAGTTAATCTCAAACCTAAAACCAAAACCCAAAACCCTAAAACAAACCTTAGACTTTAAACCTTAAACCCTAAAAATAAAACTTTAAACCAACCTCAAACCTTAAAACCAAAACCCTAAACCCTAAAACAAACCCTAAACCCTAAACTTATCCTTAAACCCTAATCAAACCCTAAAGCTAACCCTAAACATTAAACCAAAACCTTAAACCTTAAAACCCAAAACTTTAAACCGTAAAGTCAACCTAAAACCCCAAAGTTAATCCTAAACCCTAAACCAAAACCCTAAACCCTAAACCAACTTCAAACCATAAACAAACCCTGAACCTTAAACTTAGCCTATAACCCTAAATTTGATCCAAACCCTAAATCCAATCCACACTAAATTATCTAGACCTTGAAACTACTTAAACCTAGAAAAAAAAATTGACCTATGCCAACACATAAGACCATTCCAAAATTCAAAGCTTTGTATGAAAACCTCATATGAAGTAATATATTCTCAAATGCCACTTAGAGGATAGGGTATTTAAAAAATTTTATTTCATTAAAATTTTCATACGATTCTTTAACTTAAAGATAATAATAAGATTAAACAAAAGAAAAGAAATAAAGGCGGGATCTTAAGTATAAATAATTATACCTAAACTCTGCCCAAAAGTTGAATAGCTTAGGTGATCTTTTTATATTTAAGGACCTAATCCCAAAATCGTATATCTTGATTATGCATAGCATCCATTTGCATCTATTCATCTTTATATTATTGTTTGCATTTATTTTATATGTTTATGTCTTTAATTATCACTATTGATCTTTGTTAATTATAGAATTTTTGTTTTTTTTAATGTTTTTCATGAAAAATGTTATTTTAAAAGTATGGTTTTTTTTTAAATAAAACTAAAATACCATTCTAAGTAAGATAATTCTTAGTATTCTGCCTAGATATTGGAGAGTCACCAATAATTATTATTTATAATGAATTATTTTTATTTTAAAGGAATGTCATAGTAATCTTAGGTGAAAAGAGTTATCTTTAACTTTTACCTAGTTGTTGGAAAATTTTAAGGTAATTCTTTAAGCTAAAGATTTCCACAATATTCTTAAACAAAGACTTTTAATAAAATTATTTTCTTTGTCAAAAAGTGAAGGAAAATATTATTAAATTTCAAATTAAAGCTATTTTTATCTAATATCAAATATAACACATGATTAATTGGTACTTTTTTTTAAATGGGCATTGTAGGGGTTTTATCCTTTCCCATGTGTAACGTGCTCCTAAAACCAACTCTATTTTCAAATACCAAAAATATGTTTTTGATAAACCTCAAATTCTTTTTTGATTTTATTAAAAAGATAAATTTTTTAGGTGACCAATCCCACCTAATAAAAAATATTTGTGATGACTCCTTATTTTTTTTTTTTCAAAATTTTTATATTTTGCAATCAGGTTCATAGACTTGCACACGGTGACACATAACACATCCTACATAGAGCTTTTCCTCCATCGTTTAAGTTTTCTTGTTTGTATCGCATGTTCTAACAATAAAAAAAAATTTAATTATTTATAAAGTGCATGATTGTAAATGGTATGAATCTTATCTTTGAAAATATGACTATATAGCAAGAATCAAATTAATGGTACAAACATGTATTGTTTTTTCCTTGCATTTTATTTTTTGCTTCTCTTCAATTTCATGCTTAATTATTTTTGGAACTCTTTTGTCTTTGACACTTGGGGATCAGGTATCAACGTCCCAAGCAATATGTTATTATCAATAATTTCTTTATGAATATCATATCCATTAGCTCAGCATGCAACTTTAGTACTCATTTTAATGGAATGATTAATCATTACAACAAATTTGGTCATTAGTGGTGCATAGAATAATATTACTAAATATTTGTTTTTCATCACCTTGTGTATTCCGTGACAAAAAATTAAACGTCACAAGGTTTGTCACGTTTGTATTGTTGCTAAAGGTCTAATATGAAGATAGCAAAATGTCATCACTTATTGTGAATCTACAGTGACAATATAATAAAACATCACTTTTTTTTTCTTGTGATGTTAGTTTTCGTTAGCTATTTATTAAAAAAAAGTCATTGAAGGCTATATTCATCACAAAAAAAAAAATGAGAAAATCTAATATATTAGTGATGAAAGGTAAATTATCACAGTATTTGTGACAAAATTATTGTCAACAATGATTGTAAGATAACGTCTACTTTAACAATAAAATCAAGCATCACCTTATGCATTAATTTTTATGACGTTAGTTTTCATCAGCTATTTATAAACAAAAATGTCATTAAAGATTATAATTGCCACAAAATAAATGATAAAATCTTATATATTATTGACAATAGGTAAATCGTCACAATATTGGTGATACAATTATCATCACGAATGCTTATAAGATAATGTCAAACGTGACAATAAAAAAAAACGTCACCTTATGTTTTTTTATATGACGTTAATTTTCGTCAGCTATTTATAAAGAAGAATGTCATTGAAGGTTATAATCATCACAAAATAAATGATAAATTTTAATAGATTAATGACGAAAGGTAAATCATCATAGTATTGATAACATAATTATCGTCAAAAATGCTTGTGAAATAACGTCAAACATGACAATAAAATCAAACATCACATTATACTTTTTTTTATGACGTTAGTTTTCGTTAGTTATTTATGAAAAAATATCATTAAAGGCTAAAATCATCACAAAATAAAATGATTAAATCTAATATATTAGTGACGAAAGATAAATCATCACAGTATTGATGACATAATTAATGTTATTAAATCCTATATATAAAAACATTTTTTATGGAATAATCTAATGTAGTGTTCTTGCACATCCACCAAATATTTAAATTGGTTTTTAAATGTATTATATTCTTTAAAGTCAATCCTAAAATCATATAAAAATAATATTGTTTAAAAAATAAAAAGCAATAACTATAAAATAGGTGGTCATCGAAATCTTGTCTTCAAGCTCTCAATCCAAATCTGTCAAAGGTGATTATGTTGATGGTGAGTTTGTATTACTTGAAGCTGCAATAAATAAATAAATAAATAACAAATATCAAAACAAACCACAATACACACAATAAGATCAAAACTAATATAAAACACAAACTAATCCAGTTTATGCATATGAAATTTTTAAATAAGGCCTACCTTATATTAAAGAATAGGTCTTGTCAAGAAATTAACAAGTAAACTTGTCAATCTGCAATATTGATACTAATAATAAGAAATAGACAAAAGATGGGTGGTTTATGTTTAAACAAGTAATCACCATTACCTTAAGCCTATTTTTAAATCAATTCGGATAAATCATGAGAAAATTACAATTGTACCTGCTTTCAAGGAACCTATGTCATTATCATGCTTTGATATATGTTACATTATAGGAATGACATTTTATCATCCAAATCAAGACAGGAAGGCAAAAGTTATAATAGTAACTTAAACTAAGATATAAACATGCAAATAAATAAAGTAGAAACACACAAACACAGCACAGGCAACCATATCAAATCAAGAATCACAAAAATCAGGCAAAGGCTCTTTATAGAGAAAAGCATAGTTTTCATCGAAAAATTTTCTTACGTCTTCATGAATGGTTGCCATGGGAGACCTGTCCCTTCCATTTACATGTCCTATGAGTAGAAGCAAGAACTCTCCGCATTTCAACTTGATCAGCAAAAAGGTCTCTCTTTTTCAGTAAAACTGAATTAGTGAGACATAGCATAGCATTAAAAAGACATAGTATTTGGATATCAGTTTCATATCAATTTCTTTTACACATATCAACAGGCAAACTTCGTTGAGAAAATAATACATTTTCTAATTTATTTTTAGTAGGTTTAAGACGTGGGATATAGACATAGTAGGAAATAAACAGGAGCATTAGAAAATAAGAACAAGGCTTTAAAATAACTATCCCACCTACTATTTTCAAGTACCTGAGATTTTCATCCACTTGGTTGTCTCATACCAGCTCTGCAACTTCATCAATGGCATTACATGCTTCAAAATCCTATGGAATAATAGCAAAAACATTATGCATATATACATCAGATGGAATGGACATATGAAAGATATCATTACCAGAAATCACGCGAAAAAGTCATGGCGAGCTTTTCTTTGGCTACATAGTTTAGTATAAAACCTCTGCTCAACTGCAGGGATTATTTAAAGATGTTGTTCTCACGTACAGTTAACTTGAGTGTTTCCAGTCCTCATGAAACCTTTTCTATTTTAGTGCCAAAACTAGGTTTCCATGACCTATAGTTTCTAGGAAAACCTATGAGATGGAAATTGTGGAAGGACTTTTGCAAATCTAAACATCTAATTACAATGGCTATTACAAATTATTCTTTCTTTAAGTAACATCCTTTCAAGAGCGTTTTGACCGGCAGATCAAAGAAGATTTTGGTGGAATATTAAGTTAGTATTTGAGAAAACCATTAACTTCCTAGATGCCCAAAATGTTAATCTTGTGAAACGATAGGAAGTCACCAATCCCTATTGCTTGTATGAAAGCAGAAAAAGCACAGGAGAGAACTGGTAACCTATATCTTCATCATTAAAAGAACCATAATTGAGGAGGAAAGAAGTAAAGTTGGGTGTTTTTTCTTCTATTCCTCTAAAACCCAAAAGGCTATAAAATAACATTTTTGTTGCCATTCAAATATACTATTGATGGAGTTAAACACCATCTTTGACAACTAAACTTCTTTAAGGACTAAGATGGAAATGCTTTAAGAATGGCATGATGAATTTACAAACTACACAAGCTAAAACAGATTTCAAGGTTATGCAACAATGATGATGCAGTAAAACAGGTCAATAGCATTAGCATCACTATAGAGAGTTGTTAATAAAGATTGGCAGAAAAAAAATTGAAATGAAACTAAATAGACTACAAATTTATACTAAAATATTAGTGAATTTTGCTAAGTAATATATTGGCACAACCAAATAAGGGAAAAAAATACCATTTGATTGGCTAAGGAATCCAACATTATAGAGATTAAAGCATTCAGGCAAGCACCACCTTGTTCAAGAACTACTTAAGTTGATAACACATTCATCAAAACCTGTATCACATCAAGTACTCAAAGATTACATTCAATATTGATACTTATATTCCTCAAAATATTTGATTAAATGCAAGCAAATTGCAGCTATGAAATAGCACCCTAATTGTTTTGTTTTGACACAATGTGGCATGCTTTATGCTATATTCCACAACGACATCCAATGTCACTTTTCAATCCCTTTTCCCATTTTCCATCAACGAGAACTGTCACTTATTAATTCAAGTCATATTTCTATAGAAGCACAAATCTAAATACACTTTCTTAGAAGTATATATAGAATCATCGGGATGGCTTTGTGTTGATGGGCCAAACGAGTGCTTTCCAGGTTAAGTAGATAGCAACCTTCCAAGACTCTAAGCGCTAGAGCAACTTTCGCATCCGTGGAAGAACTGTTAATCTTCATTGGCTCCAAACTGAACATGTGATCTAAGCTTCCCGCTATGTCGTCCTCATTGTCCATCAATGAATGCTCAAATGACATTGGAACCACTACACCTAAAAGACCCAAATTTCACACACAAATTAAAAAAAAAAAAAAAAAAAGCCTAGAGATTTTTTTTAAATGGTATTTACAAATTATCAACCTTGGAGGTTGAGGATGGATTGGGTGTGGGAAAAGATAAGATAGAGGACCTAGATTGGGCTATGGATCGAAGGGATTTAAGGAGGAAATGAAGGCTACAGACACGAAGGAAAGAGAACTCTACGCAGGCATCACAGAAATCGGTGCAGAGAATGAGTGTGACTTTTCTGAAGATTCATTGCTTGTTGAAAGAGTTAACTAGGTCTCCAACTGCACTCGTTGCAGCAGCCGATGCTGTTTCTAATTTTGGGTTCCTCAGCGATGATGATGATGGAGACAGAGATTCATCGGAATCTGTTTGCTTGCTCCATATTGCTCCTAAAACAAAATATTAACTAAATTTTGCTTCACTCAATGTGTAAAAAAGATGAAGACAAAATTGGGTACCCTTCTAGCCGATCAACGACGGCTAAATTTGCTACCGGTCAACAATGGCTTGAAGAAAGCAGAGGAGAGTGGCCTGTCAATGACAAAGAGAGCAAAAGAGAGTTTGAATGAGGGACGTGTTTGGCAAAAAGACAGTCCATGAGATTGTTAGCATGATTTTGGAGGGAGTGAAAAAACTAATAAAAAATCTAAAATGGTGTAGTTTAGATGTATAGAGGAATCTTGAATTAAAATTAATTTTTATATAAAAGTTATAATTTTTATATTAATTTTTATATAATATAAAATTATGAACTTATTTATTGATAAAATTTAATCTCAATAGCATTAATGTTTAAGTAGAGATATTATTGAATAAGATATGGATGAGTAGAGTATTATCCATTCTTAACGACAGTGCCTCCAAAAATATTTTAAAAAAAGTTTTAATACATATATATAAATAAATATAATTTTTTACTTTAAAAATTCTCCTTTAACAACAAACTTTAAATTAGAAATTTTTAAAATTTTAAAATTTATTTTAAAATTATAAACAATACGTGTATTTTAAAATTTTTATTATATTTAATATTTAATTCATTTTCTTTAATTATAAAATTTTCATAAATGAATACATAAATAAATTATGTTCAATAAAAAAATTATATTCTTAAATAGGTATAATAATAGGTATATATAAGCTAAGTCAAATGGTCACTTATAAATTATACATTAATTTGAACTTATTAGTGACGGATAAATAACGTTATCTAGAATCTAAAATGTTTACAAAAAAAATTTTCATTAAATTAATTTGACGATAAAAGTTTGTCACATTTATGTTATCATCATATAATATCAAATATTAATGTGATGGAATTGTGATGTTATTAATAGTTAATTAAAGTGTTCAATTTGTGACAAAAATTTATTAGAAAAAATTCATTACAGATAAAATTTTAAATTGATGATAAAATTATAATGTCACATAAAATAAAAAATGTTATAAAAAATTTGTCACCAAATAAATTTGATGGTAAAAGTTTGTAACATTTATTTTATCGTCATATAACATTAAATATTAATGAAACAAAATTATAATATCATTAATAGTTAACTAAAGTGTTCAATTTGTGACAAAAATTAATAATGTTACTTAAAACCTATCAGAAAAAATTTGTCACAAATAAAATTTTAAATTAATGACAAAATTATAACATCACATAAGATAAAAAAATGTCATAAAAAATTTTCTATCAAATAAATTGACTGTAAAAGTTTATGACATTTATGTTATCATCATATACATCATAATTTACATGATAAAATTGCAATGTCATTAATAGTTAACTAAAGTATTCAATTTGTGACAAAAATTAATAATGTCACCTAAAATCTATTAGAAAATATTCGTCACAGATAAAATTTTTAATTAGTGACATATTTATAACGTCACTTAAAATAAAAAAACGTTACAAAAAAATTTTCACCAAATAAAATTGATAGTAAAAGTTTGTGACATTTATGTTATCATCATATAATAATATAAAATAAAGGTGACGAAATAGCAATGTCATTAATAGTTAACTAAAGTGTTATATTTATGACAAAAATTGATAACATCACCTAAAATCTATTAGAAAAATTCGTCACAAATAAAATTTTAAATTAGTGACAAAATTTAAACGTCACCTAAAATAAAAAAACATCACAAAAAAGATTTTTTCACCAAATAAATTTGATGGTAAAAGTTTGTGACATTTATATTATTATCATATAACACCATACATTAATGTGACAAAATTGCAATGTTATTAATAGTTAATTAAAGTGTTCAATTTGTGATAAAAATTAATAATGTCACTTAAAATCTATCAGAAAAAATTTATCACAAATAAAATTTTAAATTGATGACAAAATTATAACGTCACCTAAGATAAAAAAACATCACAAAAATATTTTCCATCAAATAAATTAGGTGGTAAAATTTGATTGCAAGATTTTGGTGATGTTATCATGTGATGATTTTATATATTGTTATATAAAATATCAAAACAATATAAAAAGGTGATGAAATATATTTTTTGTCACCTTTTCTATACTTTGCATAATAAAATATAATGCATCACTTAGAAAAAGTGTCATAAATTGCTAGATTTGTTGCAGTGAATGTTTAAGCAATGCTTCAAGACATCTTTCAATGCTTAATGTGCAACGCTTTCTTGAGATTGGGAGCCTTCCTCAATCAATTAAATAGCTCCTTAAAACAATTGATCATGACATTTTTTTTATAGCACTCTTTCACACATATTTGCCCTTTTGTATTTGGTTCTAACATCCTTAGTCCATCATTTGAGAATGTAGCGTGATGAGATGTTAAACACACCTAAAGAGTGAAATGTACTTAACGAATGACAACAAAAAAAACCATTGTATTCAAATGAACGACAAGGGCAAGAAATCTCTTCCATTAATGTATCGCATTCAACGATGAAGTCCTTATTTTTTAAAAAAATTTAAGACTTTGAATGTTATGATTTTTCAATCTTCCTTCTTTTTCATAAGATGACATCTAAATACTCTTAAAACTTCAATTTGAAACTTTTTAAATACCTCATAAGTATACAACATTGACATTTGTTTCTTAAACAGTGATGGAGTTTTTAAACTTGGTTTCTTATGCCATGTTGCAAAGTTAGCAATGTTTTTTGCCTCTTGTCTATCTTGCAAAGCCATCTAATATTCCTCAACAAACTCTTTCAATGTAGTTTTTCTACCCATATATTTGTCAAAATATGATTTAATACTTTCCAACCTATGAGTTGTTGACATGCCAACAAAAAAGGTATCTTTTATATATGTAAGTACCTAGTGCTCTCGATCATCAGACAATGATTTGAGCAATTCATTTTCAACAAGATCAAACTTTTCAACCATTGCTTGCCATTTTTTTTCAAATTGGTCCTTTGTTTAAGACTTGCAAATGCATTTATCCAAAAGTCTCATAAAATCTTCATTCTATTTTAAAATTTGACTAAGTTTTTCAAAAATCTTTCTTAGTATATGCCATAAGCAATGACGATATCTTGAATTTGGGAAAACTAGTTGAATGGATGTTTTTATTACTTTTCCTTGATCTGTTATAATTGCATTTGGAAGTTTACCACCCATGGCTCCAACCCATGTCTTCATTAACCAAATAAAGGTCAATGTTTACTCGTCTATAAGTAATGCTTATCGAAGTAATGTTGACTAACAATGATTATTCACTCAAATAAACGAAGCGAAAGGCATTTTATGCTTGTTTGTAATGTATGTGATGTCATAAAAGACAATATCACCAAAGTCCCGATAATCCTCTCGATCTTTGTCATCAACCCAAAAAACATTTCTCAAATGATGGTCTTCATCCAAGTCCATTGCATATAAAAAGTTAGGACTTTCTTCTTGAACATGCATGAAAAATTCAAGCATTGCATTGGCATCACCTAATTCTAATGCTAAATGCCATTCTTTTATCTAAATGATTTCTGATATCTTTCTCTAGGCAACCAATATTTTCAAACCCACTATGTTGCTTAGCCATTGCAACATAAATATCACTTTTTTTTACTCCTACACAATGCAAAGTACTAATGTCATACCTTTTAGTTAAATTAATACTCCTATGGTAGGGAAAAAACGTGAATGTGCAAAAAAAAGTTTATGATTGTGACCTTTGATGAAATTCTAAACAAATCATTTTTCATCTTGTTTTCTTTTGATATGGAATATAGCTTTATAGCCTATCTTTAAACAAGGCCATGGATTAATAGCATTAGATTGTTGCTTTATTCCATGTCTTATGTAAGCATATTTCACATTAATAAATTGCCCAGATATCTTTGAGTGATGACCAACTTTAGTTGCCATACCAAATCCTTTATTCTTGGCATAACTTTAAAATGAAAAAGCATTTCAGTGGAATCAAGCTCCATACCAACTTAAGGATCGTTACATTCAGGAGCTAAGTTACCAATCCCATTCTCATGATCAAAAATTTCATCATAATCTACTATATTTTCATTCATACTTTGACTAATATCATCTGAATCTAAGTTAAGATCCATTTCCATATACCCAGCATTACAGAAAATGAAAATGATAAATTATGATATTTTTATTGATTTATGTCAAATATTAATACATTTTTACTATTATACAAAAAAATAATTATAAGTCTTAAATTGTTTTTGTATATGTAAATACATAATAAGTTTACTTGAATGGAGTTTGATTTGTAATAGTTAGCATGTATACACACATATTACACACACACACATATAAGAGAATTGGATTTAAATAAATAGAAATGAAAATTTGAAGAAACAATATTTTCTTACCTTGTCTCCAAGTTTCCACCTCGACAAGAAAGAATGAATTAGAAAATAGATAGAAATTATTACAAATCTCAAATAAAAGGAAAAAGGATGAGACTTTTCATTGCTTCCCACACTTTCTGGAGCTTTCCCTCTTTTTTTTTTTCCTTGGTTACTTGATATTGCAATTTTAAAAAGCTCACATGAGAAGCTATTAAGTTGTATTTTCTAATGGTCAAGACCCAAATTTTTTTATATGCAAAGTCAAGACAACTTTTAATAGCAAGTAACTGGTTTTTGCCTTAAAAAATAAGGTAATGTAGTTAATTTATATTGAGAGTGATGAAATATGAGTATTGGAAAGATTGTCCCTAGCATTCCCTTTTTTGCTATTCTTTTTTGCTATTCTTGTTTTCATTTTAAGTCTATTATTTTAGAGTTAGTGAATATTCGATATTCTTAGAAAAGAGGAAAAATAAGTGATGTAGCTGATAAATTGCATGTATGTGTCTGTAATGATATAAAAGAATTATCACTGAATTCTCTTTATTGTCTTTTGCTTCTAAACTCCTCTTATTCTTTTCTATTTTTCTTGTTCCAGAAAATGATTCTCTACTTTTTTTGAGCATTATGTATTTGGGTATTGTCATAATGTTGAATTGTAATGGGTTTGAGCAGTTTCAAAGGCAAAGGTTTAATCATTACATAGGTGTTTGGCCATATTAAGAAGACTATTCAATTACATTACCTGGTTTTAATAATATTTGTTGCTAACTTTATCAAAAATAGATTTACATAATGCTTAGGGTTGAACACCTTATACTTGCTAGCTTTGCTTATATATTGGCTACCTGCAACCTATTGTGTTCATTAGATAAAATTTATATGAACTTTATGAAAATTTTTCTTAAAAATGATTTAATAAAAATTTTAATAAAAAATTCAAATTGATTAATTAATAGAGTTTAATATGAAGATCAATAGTATGTAAAAAAAAAAAAAAAATGTGGTTTAAAATTTAAATTTGTTTGATACGTATTTCATGATAAAAAATTTGTCAAAATTTTTATTAAAAATACTTATTTTAAAAATATATCAAAATTTATTAATTTTTTTTCAAATTTTACACATTTGACCTATATAACAAGATATTTTAATTTATCGATTTTGATTTTGATTTTTAATTTTTATTTAATCATTTTTAAGATCAAATTTCTTGAATTTCAACTAAAAAATTTCATCTAAATATTTCCATGTGTTCACTAGTTCTTTGGATAAATGAAAGTTTTAACTTATAAAAAAAAGTCATTTTTGAAATACTTATTAATTTTTGTAAATTTAAAATTTGTCTTATCATATTTTTTAAAATTATAAGCATATTAAATATTAATTAATTTGTGTATAGTGTATACGTGTGATTCTCATCATTTATATATCAAATTAAATCTAAATACATTATCTCAAATTTAATTTCCAAACATAACATAAAAAGAAAAAAATTAGAAAAAGAAAGAAATTAATGATGGAATTTTATTAAAAAAAAAGTCTAAAAAGCTTCATAATCATATTCAAGGCATGAAATAGAATTGTTTGGGGCATGACCAATTGACAAATTTATTTCATACAACATCAACCAATAATTAGTCTTTAAGGTAGCATTAGATTTTTTTTATAAGATTATCATGATAATATAATTATTAGGTTAATTTTATTACGAAAGTGATTTTAACACTCACAATTTGAAATCGTTTTGTTTGTTTAATAATGATTCATTCTTAGGAATTAAATATTATTGTATTTGATATTACCAAAAATCAAACATTATTTTATTTAAAAATATTAAAATAATCATACATATTATAATAATTACACAATTAATAATTTTATGATTGTTTAAAGGTAGACTTACTTATAGGTCGAGCAATCTACCTAAACTTGAAAGTTTGTTCGAAAATTTAAAGGGTTTACACATGACTATTAAATCCATTAAACAAACCTTAACAAAAAAATGAGAGCTGATAAAAAAATTGAACCATGCTTGAGTTTTACCATTTAAGGCTCGATCGATCTTTCCCAAAAATTCGAAATTTTTTTTTATCATAATGGGATAAAATCCACTTATTTTATTTTTTTATAATGAACAATACTTATTTGTTTTATTACTTATATATGATAAAGTCTATTTTTTCTTTACATAAAATAATGATCTAATTGTAAATTACATTCAATAAAATTAAATTGGATCCAAACCCAAATAACTTATAAATTTAATTAAAATTAATTAAATTAATAATTTACAAAAAAAAATTTCTCCAATTTTAAATATTGGTACTTTAAGCGGGTTTGAACTTTATTATTATATATAAAAATGGGTTTGGACAAAAAAAAAAACTCGAAAAATCAAGTAGAGCTAGGCTTGAGCTTGCTTAAAATGTTAAAATCTTAAGTAAGGTCTGATTTAAACAGGTTATTTAAAGATAATAATTTATAAAATATTAATAATATTTATTTTATAATGAAATAAAATAAAATTATTAAATTATTAAATATATTTATTGATAGATAAATTGATTTTTATAATATAAAGTATATAAAAAATATTTGAATTAGAAAATAAAATCAATCTATTAAATTCTTAATAAAAATAAAAATATTAAATTTATATAAAATATTTAAAAAGCTAAAAAAAATACCTAAATTATTTTTAACTTGTTATAATAAATATTAATTTGAAAATATAAAAACTTATAATATAAAATAATTTCAATTATAATATAAAATTTTATAATATAAAATATAAATATTAATTTTTAATTCACATATTAAACAAATAAAATTAATTATTATTAATTTTATATATCACTTTAAATTAATAATAAAATTTTTTATCATATTATATAAGAATGAAATCACTATTTAAATCAATAATATGATATTTTTTCCAAAATTGCCACCATATAAAAACATTAAATATTTATCAAATATAATAATTTAATTATTAAGTAAGATCACTGGTCCTTATAAAATGCAAATGAAACAATGACGCGCGCCCCAGTCGTGTTTCAGACTGAAAGGATTTTGACAACAAAAAACTTATATAGCCGCTTTTGACTCCTTTGTGAGCCCCTTTGCTAGTTTGCTTGGGTTTTTCATCGGCGCCGCTTGCCTTTTTACTCTTTCAACCAAGTACCCTCCTAAAACCCTTTGCGTCTCCTTCGACAGTCGATACTTTTCTCTCTCTCTCTCTCTTGTAGTTTTCATTGAATATGGCGAACAAAAGACAGAAATTAGCTCGCAAGCAATACAAAGAAGCGCATCCTGAGCCGACCCCAGAGCCAACCCCAGCAAAAGACCCAGACAAGAAGAAGAAGAAAAAGAGCAAGTTCAAGCGGAAAAAAGAAGAGCCCAAACAGCCTAAAGACCCCAATAATTTCAACAAAAAAGGGATTAGAAAACACCCACTTAGAATTCCTGGCATGAGGCCTGGTGAAAGTTGCTATATATGTAAAGCCAATGATCATATTGCCAAGCTTTGCCCTCAAAAAGCTCAATGGGAAAAGCATATGGTTAGATTTTATTTTGATTTCAACTATTTTTCTTTTTAATTTTGAGATTTATGAGTTTTTTTTTATTAAATTTCCTTTAATTTGCTGTTTTGTTGTTTGTCTTGTGATGTTTGCAGGTATGTTTGCTCTGTCGTCAACGTGGACACAGTCTGAAGAACTGCCCTGATGTTATGGATAAAAGGAAGTGTTATAACTGTGGAGAAACTGGGCATTCACTCGCGAAATGTCCTCAACCTCTTCAAGATGGTATTTTTCTCCTTTTCCTTTTATCACTTGGAATGCTCTACATTGCTTTATTCTCTCTAAACTTTATGATTATGATTACCTTTTTAAACCTTTGGTCTCATTCGGCGCTGAATCGTGCTGAATTTGGTCTCTTCGATGATATTAAGTGATTTAATTTATTGTTTCATGATATATGCAAATGCTTGTCTTCCAAATGAATTTGGTGGTTGTAGTTTTTAGCATAACATACTGTTTAGACTACGAAACTTAGGGTTGTGTTAGACTTCAAATGAATTTCTATTCTACGATAGGGTTGTGTTTATGTATGTTTTTATACAAATTCATATAAGATAAGAAAACTGGTTCAGATTTGCAATTATAATTTGTCTGTGTTTGAGCTTCACTTTATTCATTGCCATGAACAATGATTTTCTCTTTCATATTGCAGGGGGGACTAAGTTTGCCAAATGTTTTGTCTGCAAGGAAATTGGACATCTGAGCAAGAACTGCCCTAAAAATGCTCATGGAATCTATCCAAAGGTACATTTTGGGTAAATTATTTGTAGCCTTTTGATTTTGTAAGTGCACTGTCTCATGTATTATTGGGGAGCAGACAAATTGTTTATGAAGTGTATGTTCATTGGTAAATGTTTCAATCCATTGCAGCAATTTTTTTCTTCACTAATCTGAGACCTTGAATTTACATTTTATTTTGTTTTGTCTCTCTATAGGGTGGTTGTTGCAAAATATGTGGTGGTGTAACCCACTTGGCCAAAGATTGTCCTGACAAAGGCAAAAAGGCATCCGCTGCAGCAACCAGAGAAGGTGGCGCATGTAAGTTTTTATTCCAAAATTCAGGGTTTATCCCAACTCTTCGGCTGTTTGTTTAATATAATTTATATAATTGAATAACCAAGGTGTACTCCAACAAAACCCTGGGTTTCTTTTGATTTCTTTTGCAAGTGTTGTATCATTTACTGAGCTTCTCTAGTTACTCCATAGCCCAATATAAATACACGTGTCGGAGGATGAGAAATAACTGTAAGGTCTGATTTAATAAAAGCCACAAATATTTTGTTTGTAGTGATTTGAGAAAAAAAGAGGAAAAAGGCGTCTTTCAAAAGTTTCTCAATGTATTTGACGTTACTGGTCTTGTTATTCTTGTTAAGTAATGATAAGACATTAAAATGACAAGTAAGAAACAATCTGGTTAGGATAAGAATCTCAGTCCTTTGATCATGCTATGCCCTTTTCTATTATCTCATGTTTTAGGATTACTGGTAATGTTATAGAATGTGCTAAAGCAGAACTAGTTCCTTGCTTATGCTTTTTCATTAGCTCATACAGTGTAGCAAGAAACATGTTATGTGTGATACATATAATATAGGAGGGTGGTACCGTATACTTGTTGGTTGGTTATTGCAGGAATTGGAAGTATAGGTGCCTTAGAGATAATTTCAATGCAATGTTTACCGATTAAGAGTAACTTGAATTTCTTATTATCAAATATAAGACAAGATATTTGGCCAAAACTAAGATAAAAGAGCAGTTGTGATAATGCTTATATGATGTAAGTCTGCTATATTGATCTTGGCTGCTTTCAAAGAAAAAAAATTGGCTTCTATGTGAATAATATGACATAGATTCTAATAATTGGGATTAAGTAGTGTAGGTAGGATAATTGGTTAGATTTGACAGTGACCGTAGCGTCTGGAATTTAAAGTGAGAATAGTTGTAAAGCTATCCCCAGTTGCCAGTTATAATCTCTCAAGTTATTTAGTGATGAAAGTAAAATCCATGTTGGCAATCTAGATGACCTGCTAAGAATTCTTGTTATCTGATGGCATCATGTTCTTGCCCTTCCTGTGTGTGCAAGAATATGGTGTAGGGTTTTGCAAGTTACAATCTTAACTTTATCCTTTGTATCATTTCCTAATTTCAGCAACTGAAAGTGGAGAAAGGCCAACAGGGCAAGTGACAAAATTCATAAGTGGAGATGATCTTGAGGACGACTTCATGACACAGGACTTTGAGTCAACAGACCATGATGCTTCTGATGCAAAAGATGCTAAGATAAAATCAAAAAAGAAAAAAGGGCCTAAAGTGGTTAATTTTGAAGGATTAAAATTTTCTTCCCATGAATTTTGAGTAGTTTTCTTATCCGTGGTGACAAATGCTTGTTATATTTCAAGTAGCGCTGACAGATGATTGCTATATTTCACAAATGTTCTATGGTATTTTAAATATATTTGCTTCTTCATGGTTTTGATTTTGTATTACTACGTAGTAATTCTTGTGTTTTTTTTTTTTTTTTAATGTTTGGTCCTGTTCCAAATTATATTGGGAATTACCCATTCTCCCTTAACGTCATTCGAATGTACTTCATTTACTGCCTTGCAAGACATAGCATTCTTTTCAATTTTGCTCTTCATTTGATGATTGGGATAATTAATGACTCATTACCAAATACGAAACGTGATAATTATTTGTGACACCTATTTTTCTCCAACGTACGCAACTAATGCGAATTTTAGAGGTTTTGAATTGGTGGATCTGGATTCTGGAATCTTTTTTCTTTTTTTTGAATCTCAGTTTTACTAGTTTGTTTGATTCTTTAGCTGAAAAGAAATTGAGACATCCAAGAATGTTTCAATCCATATGCCGCAAGCTTGGCCTGATCTGCCAAGCCATTTGATGGGTGGGGAAGGTTGCGCCTTTGAGGGAATTTTGATGATGTCTTTCGTTGGTTGGTTACTTTAATGGTATTTGTTCACCTTAGAGTGTAAGGCCTAAGCTAACCCCACCCAGAAGATGTGAGGAAAAAACCTCCAATTTGTAAATGGCTGCATTGGGAGGACATTCAATTCAACCACCCTAATCTTCTTTTAGGTGTAGCAAACTCTGAAAATAGAAATCTAAGGAGATAGAGCTCTCTACCCAAAACCTAATCTTCTATCACGAAACCTGATAGGGGATAAAATATGGAAGGGAAGAAGAAAGTATTGCCCAAAAATCAAAATGATAAAAATAGGTAACGAAAAATTGGCCATGCAACCGGCAACGTGGTTTCCTGATAATCTACACAAACTGTTATTGTGGACATGATTAGCCCATAGAAGATTGGAGAGTTGTCTGCCCTTGTTTAGCCCTCAAATTTCTCTTCACCACCGCATTTGTATCGCCTCTCAATATCTCCCCTGAATTAAGGATCTCTTCCTATCCTACCCCATACTACATTTCTTTCTTCCTTCTTGCTCTTCATTTCTCACAAGACTTGTTTCCCTTTGAACAACAAAATGGTAAGGTCTCCTTTCCACTGTTTCTGATCTTTTGAAAAATCATATTATTTGGATTCTCCAATATCTGAAATACCATAGTTGTTTATTTTGATTTTCGTTCCATTATTCATTCATTAGGAAAATCCAATTAAGAGGCCATCTTCTTTTTCCAAGTTGAAATTTAGAAATTACAGATGCTGGGGCGAAATCTTTTATTGATTCATATATTTCTTGTTTTCTTTTCATATATACCGGAACTGATATTTTGGATTAGGCGAACGCGGTATCTGGAATGGCTGTGGATGATGAATGTAAGCTGAAATTCTTGGAGCTAAAAGCGAAGAGGAATTACCGTTTCATCATTTTCAAGATTCAGAACCAACAGGTGGTGGTAGACAAACTTGGCAGCCCTGAAGAAACCTACGATCATTTCACAGCATCTCTGCCTGCCGATGAGTGCCGTTATGCTGTCTTTGATTTTGATTTCACTACTTCTGAGAACTGCCAGAAAAGCAAAATTTTCTTCATTGCATGGTAACCTTATTTATTAATTTGCTCCCCCAAATTAATCCAACTCTACGCCATTTGTTAAACAAAGGTTGAAACACTCCCAAATTTTCATACAAGAAAATTTCAGGCCCGACCACCTATTTGAATGAATTTTTTGCTCTGTTTGAGTCATGGAAAACATGTAGAATAAAGGCACTTTAAAGGAGTAAAAATTGAAAAACAAAAAGCCACTTTTATGCTGTTATTTGAATATCCAGAAACAGTTTATATGACTTCGAATATAATTCATCCTACCTAGTAAAATGGGCTCCATTTCTTATCCTATCATTTAATCTTTTCCCTCATTTTCTTCCTAATTTCCCCTTTTTTTTATTCAAAATTTTCATAAACAAAACATAGTTTGTATGATAACTACTTTGATTCGACATCGGACAAAAAACTACTTCAATTGATGAAATGTAACGAGAAAATAATGTAAAAGAGCCCAATGTGAAATTGGTTGTTTTCATTTTTCAAGCCTAAAACAAGAAAAAGAATTTCTCTAATTTCTATTCATGGTTTTTGAAGGTCACCTGATACATCGAAGGTGAGAAGTAAGATGGTGTATGCCAGCTCAAAAGACAGATTCAAGAGGGAATTGGATGGGATTCAAGTTGAGTTGCAGGCAACAGATCCTAGTGAAATGAGCTTCGACATTATAAAAGGCCGGGCACTGTAAACGCTCTATTCTTGCGTTTTTCTTCTGCAAGCATTCCCTGTCCTAAGCATTTCAATTTGTGAGCATTGCTTATTTGTATTTTTAAGAAAATTTTCACTTTTTTCCGTGTGGGTTTTTTACAATTGACTGTGTAGTTTTAATGTACTAATATTACCCACACCTTTATGCTTAATAGTTTTTCAATCATTTGTGTTTCGACTTCGATATGTTGGTGTTGATAGTCAATTTTATATAGTAATTCTTTGAAATAAAGATCTCGAGTTGATAGTCGTGGTTTAAATTCTGTATATAGAAACGAAAATTTCTTTGCAAAAGCAAATTAATGTTGAATTTTCTAAAGATAATACTATAACACATATTGTACTAGTAGTTCAGTGAACTACTTGGTCCTTCCTGATTTGCTTATCCACCACCTAAGCCCACCTTCTGTAGTTAGCTTTATGAGTCAAAACCGACATAGTTGACGAGCCAATATAGAATTCGATGGTCTGGCCTACTAGTAATTTCTCGGCAACATGCATGGTGCAGTTTTCTGAGTATGGTGCAGTTTTCTGAGTTTCCCACTCTCTCTCTCTCTCTCTCTCTCTCTCACACACACACACACTTTATGTGCAAGGATTCATTATCAGTATCATATCGCAAATATGATTGATAAACTTTTCAATCCTATGCTCGTTGTGCTTACCTTGTGCATTCAAACCGCACTGTTCTGTTCATGCCAAAATTCAAGCTTCAGTTGCATCGAACGAGAAAGACAAACTCTTTTGAAGCTAAAGCAAAGTTTTCAAGATCCGTTCTGTCGCCTATCATCTTGGAAAGGCAACAACTGTTGCATATGGAAAGGAGTAAGCTGCGATGAAACCAATGGCCATATTGTCAAGCTTAATCTCAGAGCACCGTCACGGTTAATTAGCGACGACAGTATTTTCGGGTTAAATATAATTACTAAGAACAGTTTCTTAGTTCCTCCTGAGGTAAATTCTTGTTTGCCTGGGTTGAGATATTTGGAACACCTGGACTTGAGTGGAAATGATTTTCGATATAGAGCTATTCCGCAATTTTTCGGTTTGATGAAACAACTGAGATACCGTAATATCTCCAATGCTCGATTCAATGGAACTGTTCCTAATAATCTCGGAAATCTTACCAGTTTACGTGTTCTTGATCTTAGTAGCGAAGATCAAGGACCGTTGTGGGCCTTGAGGGCTGACGACGTGCAATGGATTTCTAACCTTACATCTTTGCAGCATCTCGGTATGGCAGGTATATACCTTGGTGAGGCAAGAAGCTTGTTTCAGGTATTAAACATGCTTCCTTCTTTGTTATCATTACATTTGTCTCAATGTGGGCCTGATAATTCACATTTGCCTTGGCATCCTATTAATTTTACATTTCATAGCATTCGGCATCTAGATCTTGGACAGAACAATTTTGCCGGTCCAGTACCTTTTATGCTTCAAAACATGACTTCTCTGAGAATCCTTGATCTTTGTGGTAACCTTCTTAATTCTTCAGTCCAGAACAGCTTTGGCAATTTTAAGAACCTTGTGCATCTCAATCTTGCGGCTAATGATTTTAGTAGCATTGAACAGGGGTTGTTATCGATCATGGGAAATATGTGCAGCTTAAAATCATTAGATTTGTCATATAACCAATTCCAGGGTGAGAAAATTGGAAATCATCGAAATTTATCTGGATGAGTTGGACGTGATCTGGAGACATTGAGTTTAGATTATGGCAGGATTAGTGGCCACATACCAGATTGGCTGGAGATGCTAAAAAAACCTAAAACACCTTCATCTTTCTACCAATCAATTGAATGGGACAAATCCAAAAAGTCTTGGGCAACTTTCCGACCTCGAGACTTTAGATCTTTCTCATAATTCATTGGGAGGTACCGTTCCAGAAAGTCTTGGGCAACTTTCCAACCTCGAGACTTAGGTCTTTCTCACAATTTAATGGAAGGTGCCATTTCTGAAGTCCACTTCGCTGCGGTGTCAAAGTTGAAAACGTTGTCTATTAGCTTCAGTGGTTTGAGTATCAAAATAAAATCAAATTGGGTCCCTTCTTTTCAATTGGAATACATTGGAATGAACTCTTGCAAATTTGGAACAGGGTTTCCTCAATGGGTTCAAACGCAATTGAAAGCAACATCACTAGTTCTTTCCAATACTAGCATCTCGGGTAACCTTCCAATATTGCCTTCCAACTTGAAGCACGTCAATCTCTCTAATAACTGGATCTCAGGGGCACTTCCCGAAAATATTGGTGATATCTTGCGTCAGTTGAGGATTTTGATTCTTTCTGACAACCTTATGAACGGTTCCATTCCAAACTCGCTTTGTCGTATTAAAACTCTGGTAGTTCTAGATCTTTCCAAAAATACCTTGTCTGGGAACGTTCCTGACTGTTGGAAAGATAATCATGACATAGAAGTTTTAGATCTATCATCTAACAAGCTCTCAGGTGTTATCCCCAGCTCTATTGGGCATCTTGATTCACAGAGATGGTTTATCTTGAGCAACAACAGTCTCAACGGCGAGCTACCATTGGCCTTAAAAAATTGCTCATCTCTTAGATTTTTGGATCTTGGTGAGAATACATTATCTGGAAATGTAGCTAAATGGATCGGGGAAAGTTTTTGCTCCCTAGAAGTTCTCAGGTTACGAGAAAATAAATTCAATGGTAGTATCCCTTTGCAACTCTGCCAACTCTCTTCTGATCTGCGAATTCTTGATCTTGCAGAAAACAATCTATAAGGGAGGATACCTCATTGCTTCGGCAACTTAACTGGCATGGTCCTTCCTCGGATGGATGTCATTAGTCTTAAAAGCTATAATTATAAACACTTGCTATGGTGGGATGTGGAGCACTTAACAGAGGTCATGAAAGGAAGATTCCTCGAATGCACATCAACATTGTCGTTTTTGGTAAATTTGGACCTCTCAAGTAATAAACTGGAGGGACAAATCCCTGAAGAGCTAACTTTCCTTACAGGGTTAATTGGTCTGAATTTGTCTCGTAACCAGTTGTCAGGGATGATGCCTGAGAAGATGGGGGAACTTGAGGTGCTGGAATCTCTCGACTTGTCATTAAATGAACTTTCTGGCTTGATTCCAAGTAGTTTGTCAACTCTAACTAAACTGAGTCACCTCAACTTGTCATACAACAACTTCTCAGGGCAGATTCCAAATGGCAATCAACTCCAAACTCTTGATGATCCATCCATTTATGCTGATAACCCCCTACTCTGTGGCACTTCACTATTAAAGAAATGCTTGGATGATGAGCCTCGTCAAGACAACAAAGACAATGGTAAAGACAACCCTGCTGAGGAGATGAGGTTTTATATTGTCATAATGTCTGGCTTTGCAACTGGATTCTGGGGAGTTGTTGGGGTTTAAATATTCAATAAAAGTCTGAGACATGCTTATTTCGTGTTCGTGGACAGGTCCAAAGATCGGGTGCTTGTGCTTGTAGCATTGAAGATGGCAAGTGTCAAAAACATGATCAAGGGAAACCGTACAGATGAGTGAAAATGAACTCAGGTACTAGCATCTATGAAAACAATTGCATTCAAGCTGCAAGAATTTGACTTTGCACTTGCAATCTAGTAGTTTTGCTTTTTGGTACTTTTAACTTAGTTCTATTTTGTGTTATGTATTGTGAATTTGTGAATTGTGATGGACTTCAATTTGATAAATGGAATTCAGTTTTTATTACTTTTTCTTAGCAACACTGATGCGCAAACATACTGCAGATGCGAAATGAGTTCCTCGGATCTCCAGAACTTTCTCCTTTTTCTAGTTTATTGAAGCACAGCCACAAATTTCATTATGTCGTACATAAAATTTGATGGTAACACCCCAAATATGTTAAATTATTGATACTGAAATACATTGTTTTATTAGTATTATTTTTCCTGTTAGTATTACTACAAAAGAAGGACCATAAGTGAAAATTAACCGAGCTTTGATGTAAGAATACAATCTGCTTCTGGTTCGTATAAGTATGAAAGAAATATTATTTCCTAATTGACTGCTTATTTTTGCTTTTCCCAAAATTTCTTCTCCAATTCCTCTACTTGATTTATTGAATTGTCCTTTTTACGAAGCAAGGCATAAAGGGATGCCGGATCATGAGGTGGAGGCAAGGTGCATGGGCTTGTAAGTGAGGGACCCTTCACCACTGATTCTATCATGAACTCCTTTATTAGTCCAACGGCCGGACAAGCCATTGTTTCCGGACAGAATTCAACAGCTTTTCTAGGTATGGTGGGCTTAAATCTCAAGAGTTTAGCATACTCATTTAAGAGATGAAACATATAATCATACACGTAGTCCATCTTCAACTCCTTTTTAATAAACTCACTTGCTGCCTTGCCCATGGCCTGTGCCTGATGAAACAAATGAAAATAATGGAATGAGAAAAACATTTAGAAATTATTAAGTAATTCAATAACAATTCAGATCATTTTCACAATTTTCCATTGAAGAATTTCAAGTTGTAATATTGCATTTTTTATGTAATGTAACAATTATGCAACTTGAACCCTGCCACAGCTCTCAGATTAGTGAGCAAAAACTTCCCATTTTGTAATCCTGATGGCAGAGCAGAATAAGTTGCTTTTATTGATCCTATATATAATGCCCTTGGCTACAATTAAACAAGATTGTTACCTCTTCCTGGTGGGAGTTGCCCCAGTCAACAGCATATTTAATAGATCTGCACTTATCATCAGCCTTAATGGACCAATAATGATGCATTGGCTCCAAACTTCTGGTGAAAAAATCATAATAGCGGGGTTTTACTAGTAAGGTAACAGAATCACAAGCAAGAATGTACTTTTCACTGACAGACCATGCCGATCCTTCGACGTAGATCTTAAACCTGCAAAAATTATGCATTCAGAAAAGAAAATGGACATGAATTTATAGCAGAATAAGTATAAAATAAGTAATTCAAATTTATGGAAAAAATAATTAATTAAATAAAAAGTAAAAAACTTGATCTTTAACCTGTGTTCACATTGGTTTGCCAGGTTTGATTGCTTGTACCCTTGCTGTGATTCTTGTCCCCAATCCTGCAAATAGTTTCCTAGTATTAGAATAACTGCTAACTTTCTTACCATAAATGAGAGGAAATTAAAATAATTAATAGTATACATATGGTGGAAATAATGAATATTCCAATGAAAATAAAGTGAAACATAGATATAATGATGACCTGGGCATAGACACGAGCACCCCAATCCTGTTTGTCTGAAACGTTGCATTTTAGGAGGTCTTGCCTGGTTTCGGCAACATTGGGATTCCCTTTCCAGTAAGCATAAGGTTCCCTTTCGTCCCATCCCTTTCTTTTGTTGCCTTCCATTAGCTCATTTAACAACAGCACCCACGGCTTTATGTTAATCTCAGGCCTGATAATCATTACGTAATGGATTATGTAAAAACATTTTTCACCAATTACATCAAAAACTTAGCTTTTCACCTAAAACAACAAAGAACGGCAAACCTGTTTTTTATATAAACAAAACAAAATTACTACAAGGAAAAGGAAAGTGAGAAAAAGGGTCTAACCATCCCCAGAAGGACCAGTCCGGGAAAAGGACATCCAGTGTTTCATTATCCTTGCAGTAACGAAACAAGGGAGGTGGGGTGTTGGCATTGGGCCCACCATAGTCGCTTGATTTGATGACCGGCCAATCAACACAATCAAACATGAGATCCAAATCGGGCAGTTTTCCTGGATACTTCCTTAATAACTGTAGGATCCCCCAGAGTGTAAAAACATCCCTTGTCTGGAACGCTTTATGATACGTCTCCACATAGGCCCTCCCGTTTACTACAACCAATCTGAAATTAGCCGTTTTCTTGGCTCTCTTCACCATGTCAAGTGTGATCCCCGTGTAGGCCCATGGCCTTAGATCTTCATGGATCCAACGGAAGTAATCTGGACAAGTATTTAAATTACTGTCGGGATCTACCTCCGAAGTTGTCGGGTAGTTTGTGGGGCAGGATCGTGTGAGCTCAAGTGCACTGCAGTTAAGTGGGATTTCTACTTGCTTTCGAGGCTTTGTGTGGTCTTCACCTCCAGATCTTGTACTTGTTATGGGCTTCTGAACCAACCCACCAACAAAAGTCTGCAGGCCCACCGCGCCCAATTTAAAAAAATTAAGTGAGTAGTGACCACCAATAATCCCCACCACCACTACGACTCTACTTGAAAGAATGTACAATTTGAATTTAATTCTTTAAATATAAACTGCGAGCTAAGTAATAAATTTAATTATCATCAATAGTAAAATTCAATTCCACTTTAATTAATAATATAATGTTGAAGAGAGGGACCAAGATTTCAGTATTTCCGATAGTTTTGTTCTAAACCAACACTGGCCAAAACTTTTGGACATTGCAATCCATAAACCCAAAACATTTGCCATGACTCACTTGCAGTCTAACAATGATATTCTAATTCCAGAGATCATTGACATCTTAGCTCTAACATATTTAAGAGAATTGACATCATATAATTTCAGAAGATTTTTAGCAAACATATTTTATATGTAAATTGTGAACTAACTGAACTTCATCTAGCAATTGAAATTATGCTTTTCATGAGTAGTCACGTGTAAATGAATAAATAAAGGATAATGTTACATGCATTCATCTCATATGTTTATTTTACACTTTTTTTTTTATTTTAAAAATTTATGTAAAAAGTATTCAAATTAATTTTATGAGCTATAATAAACTTTTAAAAACTTATATATTATGTGAGTGTATGAAATAATTATTTCAGATGAATGTATATAATTTTTTCATAAATAAACATATACATTAACGTTACATTTTTTTATTAAAATAGTAACATTTTCATATAAAAAGCTTCACCAGCATACTGTACTCTTAATCGTTGAATCCGAACTATTTATTCCTCTGTCTTTCATCCTTTCGTGTTATTAAATACAGTGTAAGTTTAGATTTAACAGTACATGATTAATGCTAAACCACAAAAACATGCTTTTGTCTTTTCTTTTTCTCTCCAGATTTATATGGCTAAAATATTTAAGCAAAGTATTGGAAAAATAATCACTTGGCATCATGTAAATGGGCAGGCAGAAATTTCAAATTTAGGTTTGGGGAAGAGGAGAGGTAAACAAGTCATACGAAAGTAGGACACCAACAAAATAGAAAGGGTCCCATACTGCACATGAAAGTAATCAACACCATAACACGCGTCCCAAATAAATTAGGCAATGAATCCTCTCCCTGTCTCCATGGAAGTTTTTAACCGACACCTAAGCCGCTCCTTGTGCCTTCAAATCTTTCTTCTCAAATCTCAATTAATTTTTTCTGCTTCAATCACGGCTTTTGCAAATACATCTATTGCCTACTTTTTAATTATTTTAATTACGCAACTAGACTCTAGCTATAGTTAAAGCCACGTCGCTTTGACTGAGTTTGCTTCCATATGAGAAAAATGAGGTTTTCGGTGAAATAAACTTCGGTTTTTTTTTTTTTTAATGCTCGGATAGAGGGGTCAATTTTATGCCAGACAAGGTAGGAAAGTTTCATGGTCATAATAATAATAATATTAAACAAAAATTTAGTACTTTACTTACAGTGGTGTCAAGCAAACGCGTGGAGACCAACGCGCCGACGAGTAAGACGACGAAGACGATTAGTATAGCTGAGGATCTAGCTGATGTTTTAACGAAAGGCCGCCAGATGGTTTCCGTGAATTGACTGAACAGACGGATCGGTCCCTTCCCCTGTTGCAGGTTGTTTTCCCTCGTGTGGATATTCATCTCTAACTTATATCTCCCGCCCTTGCGAGACTCCGAGTGGTTAGCTGGCTTTGTCTAGTCTCTTAGAAGACCGACGGTGACCGCAATTCCGAAGATTTCATCAAAAGGGGTAGCTCAGTTTTGGAGCAGGGGAGAAAAGTCCACGAACCTGGAAGGTGTTTCCCGGGGGTTTTTTCAGCTCTGTTGTACTTGGAGAAATAAGGGAGAACAGATCAGAACTGATATAAGCGAGTTCAGCAAAAGAGTGATTAAAAAAGGTTAATGTTTGGGGAGTAGTAAAGTACTTGGATAAAAGAAAATGAGGAAAGGAATGAAGAAAAGAGGAGAAAAGATACTGATACTTAATAATGTTACCAAAAGCCGAAAAGGTAGGTAACGAGGAAAGGAAAAGATCTAAAGAAAGGATTTTGATTGGAAGATAGAAAGTCAGAGGAAGAGAGATATAAAACAAGAATAAAAGGACTTACTGGCTTACAGCCAGAGGAAAGGTTGGGACAAAAATCTCGTGAGAAATCAGCAGCTACCTCTTTCTTTTTTAGATTTCTTAAGGCCAGTATTCAGAAACGTGGTGTAGGAATAAACGACCAAAAGGTATTTTTCATTTATTTTGCAAGCAGGGAAATGGCAGTAAAGTGAAATAGAAGGAACCAAAGTAAAAGCCCACAGTATGGCAGCAGCGCACTGCCTCCTTTTAGCAGTTTCTAACGGTAATTCGTCACATGTACATTTCCTTTGGTCCTTTCTGCCTAATTTTTGACATTTATATTTTTCTGACTTTTCCATTTGCCTTTAATTTCAAACATAGATAAAACAAGTCTAAAAATAACATTAATTATTCACTAAAAATATGTACACCAAGTGGGGAAAAATAAGTGAAAACAATATTTTGGGAGAAAGGAAAATGAGTAATTTTTTAAGATAAAATAGATTTCCTTTTTATAAAATAGGTAATTTTTTAATGATTTTATAACAAAATTGAAAGACATGAATGCTCTATCTTATTTCTCTGTTATTATGATTGGATATCACTTCACTCCTTATACTAAACTCAATTAAATATTTTATATAATATGAATACTTAAATTATCAATTTTTTTAATATTTAATGACAAACCTAATAGGTTGTATGAGTAAATAAAAATTTCAAGATTACATAATTAAATAAACTAATCAAATCTCATATTAGGTAACTAAATTTATAAAAATGAAATTCGGGTTTTTTTAAGAGGGTACAAGGTATTTAGAAACAATTTGTTAATAATTAGAAAAAAAATTATTTAATTTGACCAGCCAGATAAATTGCAGTAATTTTCTGAATTAATAAATGCTAGACTAATCTACAATCAACTTCCAAATCTCAGTCAATTTATTCATGATAGCCCAAAAGACAAGCACAAATACGAAGGATTAGAAATTCAGAAGTTAATCTTGTTTGTTTTCCATTACAAGATGGTGCTTGTAATTATCAACCGTTCCAACACTGACAGTGATTTATAATTTTAATTGGCACGCCTAAGAAAGTGGAAGCAACAGCCAGCAGGAGCAAAGAGATCTTAAAAAAGAAAAAAAAAACGAAAAAAAAACGAAAAATCAACATAAAACTGATCAAGTTCAGCCTAGAGATTAGATCTGATTAAAGGTTAGGTTATTTGTTTAAATCTGAAAGTTTGTCTAAATTTTTTAAAGATTTGAATAAAAAATTAAAATTCATTAAAAGGATTTGGATATAATTTTTAAATTCATTTAAATTTTAGGTGAGACCTTAAACAAAAAATTTTAAATTCAAATCTAATTCAAATTTACATATATATAAATTTTTTATTTTTATATATTATAAATTATATATAAATTAAAAAATATATATTTATTAAACTTAATTTTTATTTTTAATTTATATATATATGTAAATTTAATATAATTCCATTAAATTAAATTAAATTATATTTTTAAAATTTTTATTATATGAATTAAATTTAATGAGAAGACTTAGAATTTATTATTTTAATTTGGATCAATTTAAAAAAAAATTGAAATTTGGAATTTTAAATTAAACCTAAATAAATATATAAACTTGATTTTAAATCTGATCTAAATTCAATCTGACTGAACACTTCTGCTAAATATCCTCTTGTGAACATTACCCGATCTCCTTGAGGGACATTGAGAGTTATTTATGGGCTCAAGTCTGAGTCTCGTTTTTATGAGTTTTTGTCTGGTTCCAGACCAAGTCTGCTTATGATTCATATTTTACATCCTCATGTGCGGCCCATAATCAAGTCTGTGTGGTACCCAAATTCTTTAAATAGGTAGGGACAGTAAACAAAGCAAGAATTAACATAGTTGTGGGTCCCTGTCTCCTTGAGCAACCCAAAGTTATGGGCCTCAGATTGTTTACATGATCCACACTGGGTTTGACTTTTTATTTTAACTTATGCCGGTAACTAGCTGTCAGATTTTAGATATTTAGTTGAAATTATTTAACAGAAACTTGGGATTGAATTGGTAGCTTTTTGTCAGGGATAATCATTAGTTTGGGTTTGTGGTGTTAACGAAATTTTGGGAGAAAGGTAGAAACTTGTAAAAGGATTTTCTGTTCTATTCTGGAATATTTTTGTACCATGAGTTGCATGTCACAATGTCATTAAGCACTAAGATTGCATGCTACAAAAAGTGACTCGAACCTTGGTTTGCACGTTTAAGTTTTAGTAATCACATACAAAACAGAAAAGAGAGCTAAATACAATTTTGTTTTTATTTTTCATACCTTTTTTTAAATTTATTTTTAAGTAAACTTATTTAATTATCTTATACATTTTTAGATATTTATATTCTATAAGTTGTAAAATTTAACGAATATAAAAATTTGATAAATTATATAATTTTTCATAAGTTAATTTTTAAAACTTTAAAAAAATTACAAAAAAATTTATTAGAAATTTTTATTAATTAATGTAATAAAAAAGTTATTAATGAAAAGAAAATCATAAGTTTTAAATTTAATAAAAAGATTGTTAATTTTATTATTTTGATAATAGAGAACGAATAAAATCTTATAAGATCTTAATTAAACTAAGGATAAAATAGTAAATGTAATTTTTTATAAATTTAAAATTCATTATTTCTTTTTTAATAAAATTTTTTTGTATTGATTATTAAAATTTTATAATAATCCTAACTAAATTGAATTTTTTGAAGAAATATCTCAATCTATTTATCAGAATGAGTTTTTTTGGCTAACATATTAAATTTTAACAAAATTATATAATATTTAGTAGTATTACTTATACAATTTCTATTAATTTCATCTCTCAGAAGTTAATCAAACTTGGTATGTGGTTCCTTTATCATTTTTCATAATATCAAGAAATGAAATATTTAATTAAGATCTCATAAAATTTTATTTTTTTCTAAAAGATTAAAATAATAAAATCAACTTCTTTTTTATTATTTTAAAATTTATTATTTTCTTTCCAATAATAATTTTTTCATTACATTAATTAATAAAAACTTTTAATAAATTTTCTTTTTTTAATTTTCCTTAAAAATTTACTTACTTTCCTATAATAAATATCCAATTAGCTTTATAATTTATTAGATATTTATTTTTGAAATTTTATATAATTTGCTGAATATGAATCTTTGAAATTTATAAAAGAATGATTAAGTAATTTTAATAATTAAAAATTTAAAAATAAAAAAAAAAAAAAGTTAAGAGCAAAAACATATGTATGTAGAAGGTCCCAACAAAGATGATCATAGGTTTTTGAATTACAATTAATGGTGTTTTTGTGTATTCAAGTGTGATCGATTAGATTATGAGCACGAAAGCCTTTTTTTCTTTTCCCTCGAAAACATCATAACTATGATCATTATGCTTCCAAACAATCGTAAAAAGTTATACCATAAAATTTCCTTTATTCACTTTTGAAGAGACAGGGCACAGGAGAGACATCTTTCTCTATGTCAACCTCTGATATTTTGCAGCTTTCTAAGAGAATATATATCATTGGATGTTTTCTGCCCCATGAGGGAGTGTTAGCCTGAGCGATTTCATATACAACAGGTGTGTTCATTAATATCTCTACCATCAAAAACTTGGATATATGATCCAATGGTCACAAATAGCATCTGCTTTGTATTGTAAGGCCAAATGTGACCTATCTGTAGAAAAATCATAAATAAAGAGACATTTAGCATGGGATAGGAACAGAGGTGCATTTCGACTGCTAGTCCAAAACCCTTTTTTTTGTTGTTACCAAAGCAGATTCAGTCCTCAACTTTGAGCATTACCCTTTTGCAGCGTCAAAGCTGATTCAGTAAAGCCGACTTGGTTTTTCTGTTTCTGCTTTTGTGACTTTGTGAGCACTGTAAACAAAGTCGTAGACCTCAACACAATAGGAGCTAAGCAGAAAAAACTACTCTCCTTTGGAGCGCGTCTCAAAATTTTAAACTTGGGATTTCACACTTTAAGCAAAATTATCATAAATTATTAGAATAGATAATCATTCGAGGAAACAATAGACAGTGGAAGAATTTTTAAGAAAACAATTTGCAGTAACATAACTTTGAAATTTAAACGAAAATGCGGTTAAGTTATCGAGTGCACGGGTCCTATGTAAATGGGGGGCATCATATTTGTTTTTGCCCTTGATTTAAGAGTGCCCTTAATCATTTCATAGGGAGCGTGGCGTTTTACATTGGCATTGGCATTGAGAGAAAGGGAGAGAGAAAGAAAGTCACGCTTTCTCAATCCCACGCGTGAACCTTCTCTCATGCATGCCCTGAATTTTCGAAACCCAAGGTTCCTTCCTCAGAGACCTTAAAACCCCAGACTCAGCTCCCTGCTTGCTTGCTGGAACTTGCAAACGTAGAGCTCTTGTTTTTATCTTTCACAATTTTGCCATCTCTCATCTTGAAAGCTTATACAACTATGTCTGCAGTGAGTTTACTCTGTCTCTTATCTATCTCTCTGACAAGCACACACAAAGCTACAAACTAGAAATTAATATAAATGTAGAAATAAGATTCTGATAATGTGGAGGTATATGGCAGATGCTGGAGGTCAGAGTTCCAAACTTGGATTGTGAGGGCTGTGCTTCCAAGTTAAAGAAAGCTCTCTTGAAGCTCAAAGGTACATCTTACATTTTATCAAATCAAAGGTACTTTTATTAGGTCCTACTGTTTTAAATAAGTTGCAGACTTAATGTCTCTGGCAAAGGGAGAGAGGAAAAAAAAAAAAGGAGCGGGACTAGCAATGCCATGTCTATTAGCTTATGTGTAATTGTCTATCCATTTATTTTGGCCTTCTTTTATCTCTTTATTAATTCTAGCTAGCTATGCAGTCAATGGAACTCTGTAAATTTTATAAACAAGTGCATAACTAACATTGCTTCTATGTTCATGGTGCTCAGGAAAAAAAAGCTTAACGAACTAGTACGAGCTTAGATACTTGAGCAGCGGCAAGTTCTAGCTTTTTTAGTATCTTAGTTCTCCTCCTTTTGGACTCCTCTCTTAAAAAAATGGGCCAGATCTGGCAAGAAGGGAACAATGGGCTTGCTCCAATTGCATGAGTCTCTCTTTTAATACATAGAATATGAGATTTGTACCCAAAATATTCGGATAACCCAACCAGGAATTGCTCCGTGTTATGCTCTTGCTTCTATTGACGGTTGGCTTCATGTGTATCTTTTAGGGGTTGAAGAAGTGGAGGTAGAAATGGAGATCCAAAAAATAACAGTCCGAGGCTATGCCCTGGAGGAAAAGAAGGTGCTCAAAGCTATTAAACGAGCAGGGAAAGCAGCAGAGCCATGGCCATTTCCTGGATACTCCCACTACGCCTCATTTTACAAGTATCCAACCTATATAGTGAACCATTACTATGACTGTCATAGAAGTGAAGCTTCCAATGGTGTTCACACTTTCTTCCACACCCCAGCTGTCTACTCAGTTGCGGTGGCATCCGATGAGGCCGTTGCTTCACTTTTCAGTGACGATAATCCAAATGCCTGCTCTATCATGTGAACATATATAGGCAACCTTTTATTTTATTTTTTGCTTTCTTTCAAATTTTTATCTGGAAAGACTTGTGCTAAATTCAATTTTGTTTGAGTTCTGTTTGCCGATGAGTGTTGGCCAAAAAAACGATTTAGAACATGAAATTCAGGTAGTATTTTGTCGTATTATCGCTTTTAATTTCACCCTAAAACTCAAAATTAAAAGGATTTCTGTAGTAACTGCTCTAATTTGAAGCCTCGTTCAAATATAATGTAGTAGAAAGGTGGCAATTGGATGAATAATGAGTACAACACTTGTAACTTTGGTTATTAAGTCATTAGCTTTTCAACTATAACTCATATGGGAATACTTCAACGTTTTTTAGGGCTTTACCAATAACTTTTACTCATTCTGGATTAAGACGATGGTGGGTTGTGCATGGAGAGAATAGGGCTGACCTGTAAGTGGAGATATTCAAAAACCATCGCCACTTTAATTAATTGTTGGTACTTTTGAGGTGACCAATGTCTTCGGTTGCTTATCTGTTGAATGGTGAGAATCTTGAAAAGCACAACATCAAAAGCCGCCCCTTTGCTAAGGATGACCTGCCCAACTTGTCCACAACTCAACTTTTGCACCCAAAAAAAAAAAAAAAAAACAAAAAGAAATCAAAAGAAAAAGAAAAAGGAGAATGAAAAATAGACAATGCGATCCAATTTGTGGACCGTCTAATGTACGTACTTCATATCAAATATCGATTTTGTTTTGATGTTTTTCAATGAAGAAAGTAATTTCGAAATTAATTGAATCTAAATATTTCATAATAAGTAATTAATGATATATAAATTTATTTAATTAATGAGTTTTTTTTTTTTGTTTTTGAAATTTGAATTTAAATTTTATTCTTTTATGTTATTCAATAAAAATAATTAAATAATGAAGTTAAATAACAAACAAATATTTTTTATAAAATTGTTTTAATTACTTCTGTTCTAAATTATTTGAATGTTATTAATTTTTATAAAATTTTAAAAAATTTTATTTTAATGTATTTAATATTAAATTTTATTTTTTATAAAATTAAAATTTTATGATTTTTAATATCAAAAAAATATAAAAATTATAAAAAACAATATTAAATATAAAAATAATTTTAGACATTAAAAAAAGAAATAAAATAATTCTAAGACATCCAAAAATTTATATAAAAAAATCGAAAGGATGGAGTATATTGCATAGATTTTTCATTGTCAACACTATTATTTCTATGAAATTACATGTATATATATATATATATATTTAAGTACAATGAACTTTAATTTCTTTTGGAAACAGATAAAGACTTGGAACTTTGGGTTGAGGGGGATGAATTTGGCGCCTGTCTGATTTTCAATGGGTGTAAAAAGAAGAAAAAAAATGACAATCAAGTGGCTTAAAATACTCCATCAAGCCAACGTGTGTTTTGTAAATCGGCAGAAATTGACCATGTGGCCGGACAGAAACGGTTCATAATAACCATCCACTTGAAGCCTGAAGGATGTGACTAGTCATACATAAAAGGCTCTCATAGACAGACTCGGGACCTCCTAAAATTTCACTCTTTATAAAGACCGACTGGTCCTCAATAATTCATTCAATTTTCCTATCTGCTCGAACCTCACATTATTTCTCATACCAAAATGGCTCAGGTAATTTTTTCTTTGTTCTGTATGATTCTACCAGTACTATTTATTTTCATGTTGATGGTCTTTTTTTTTTTTTTCCTTTTATCTGTGTCTCATGTTTACTGTTCTAGCAGAAGGTGGTCCTGAAAGTGCTAACCATGACTGATGACAAGACCAAGCAAAAAGCCATAGAAGCTGCTGCAGATATCTTTGGTATGGTATTTTATCATAAAATTTTCTTACATGATAAAGCTTTGTCAGCTTAATCTTTATCAAAAATCAGATCTTGATTGTCTTTTAAGTCTCATGAGTAACGGGGTGTTGTTCTGAACTTCTTTTAGTCTAATAATTTGGATCTCTGCTCACCCCTTTATGCATGCTATCACGAATCAGATCAATTAGACAAATTTTATTATTTTTCTCCTTTTTCTGGCAAGTTTGTTTATGTGAAAATTATGGGCGACAGGGGTTGATTCAATCGCGGCGGATCTAAAGGATCAGAAGCTGACAGTGATAGGACAGATGGATGCAGTGGCAGTGGTGAAGAAGTTGAAGAAAGTAGGCAAAGTGGACATAGTATCAGTTGGACCTGCCAAAGAAGAGAAGAAAGAAGAAAAGAAAGAGGAAAAGAAGGAAGAGAAAAAAGAGGAGAAGAAGGAAGAGAAGAAAGAGGAAAAGAAAGAAGAAAATAAGGAAGAGAAAAAATAATAATTATAAAAAAAAACCCTTCATCTAAACAAATCATGCTTGGTTCTCCTTGTATGTGTGTTGTAGAAATAAGCTTTTGAGAATTGCAGGGGTAGAATTTCTTGAAGTCCCTGTCTGAAAAATAAGTTAATTCAAGCACAATTACTGAGCAATGTGAAAGGGGTTTTGATTTAGGATAGTCGGCATCATAGCAGAGTATAATTAGACGGTTGATTGATAGATGAGATAATGTAATCTTTAGCTTCTAATCAAAATTAATCTATGCAGATGAAGTGTCAGAGATTCACCGGTTGTCTTATTCAACAAATTCAAGTCACAAAGAAGTTTGAACGTTCACGGAGCTTCCTTCCTCCCTTATTAGTTCGATGGTCATTTTCCATTGATGAAAAAGGGCCATCGCAATCCAAATAAGGCAACACGTTCTTCTCGAGAAAGGAATTAAAAAAAGAGTGTGGTTAGTCAATTGCATCATTCTCCTAGTCCCTGCAGTCTATTCATAAAGCAAAGCTTCGGTGAGCCTCGATCATGAGGATTCAGATGAAAGTTTTTTGATGCAGGCTATTACTATATAGTTGATAGGCAGTAGGTGGCAGCGCCATTTGAATTGGATTAATGTAAAACTAGATATAAAATTAAACGTGAATTTAACGAGATAAAGCAGTAGATGAGTATAATTATATATTTTTTTCCCTTTCGTCTTGTTAGTCTTTCAGGGTTGTATACAAAGGTTCACTTATGTCTCTACTTTAACATACAAAATATGTCGAGATTGCTTAGCTGTGTTGTGTATGCCTGCAATGTTGCACCTATACTTAAATGAGTGATGAACCTGGTTTCCAAACCATAACCCAGCTGAGTTTTGAATACTAGAGGAAGAAGCATTCTGCTTAATATCATGTTCCCAATCCTGTCGAGTAACATGTCAACCTCCATAAGAAACAATGATATGCCTTGGCTACAGGAGAAGTTGCATTGAAAATCAAAACTTAACTTACAATTTTAGCATGAACACGTTATGTTATTGTTGTCACTCTCAAGCCTCAGCAGGATGAAAAAGAATAAAAAACGAAGCTAACACAAGACCAAGATATAAAAGACCATTCCTTGTAAAAGCTAGCAATTTGAACCTTTGCAGGTTTCTTGTAAAAGCTTACCAAGTCCCTGGAAGTGAACTACAAGGAGGGATCTACTATCTTCTTCGCTAATTCAGGGCTTGGAACTAAAGGAGGATAGAGCAGCGAACTTGAGGACAGCCAAATATCGGGATATAGATGCTTGCAGAAAGGCATCAAGCGCTTATATGTTGTCTAAGGAAAGGGAAACAAAGTTAAAAAGTAGTTAAACTGTAGTGGAAGCCTTAAAGTCCTCATCTGTGTTCAACCTAGCCAATGCCATTCTATCTTCTGTAAGGTCATCTAAGATTTTCATCTTGTACGTAGCATTAAATCTGACACAAGCAAAGCTGGAATTCAGCAAGAATGTCACCAAGGACAGCAACCTTTTAAGCCTAGAGATATTGCAAACGTTACAAATGGAATGAAAAAACAGACAGGCTGCCTTTGAGCTGATAAGAAATCACGGTGAATCAGAGATGTAATTATAGGAACAGCATAGGCTAAAATTCTTCAGTGATGCATGGAATATTTTACACCTGCACGACAGGAAAATAGAATAGCAAAATCATCAGTTTATCCCCCTCTTTCCAGTGCCAATGGAAACAACATTCTATTTATTCTCTAAGAAAATCATCCTTTCTTTCAGTCTTTAGATAATTTCAGGGAAATTTTAAGAGACCAAGACTGAACAAAATGATACTTAAAACATAATGTAAGTGTCTACATTTAACTCGGATGCGGCACTTCACAAGGGAAGGTCAAATAAAAGAAAAGTGGAAACATTTAGGTATATCTTCTGAAAATGCCAGCCCAAAGAAGAGGAAGCCATAATTTACAAAAAAAAGTAACTGTACTGCATTAGTGTTCATTGAAAGAAATCGAATCTTACAATTCATGAATCATAAGTCACATCAATCAGTAGGAAGTTGAAGGTCTCAAGAATAGTAAACTGAACCTCTTTAATTCGTCAGAGACATCAGCATCACTGTCACTGCAACTCTCCGAGGAAAGTCAACCTCCACCATGATACCATCATTATCACCTTATTGTGACCACTTTCGGATGACGCTTGAGAAGACAAAATGCGGCTTTTCTCATGTTAGGAAGACCTTTTAAGGGAAAGAGAGTACGTCCGTCTTTCTTCAATGCCTAAGCTAGCACAAGGGTATAACAGTTGTAAAAGGACTATGTTCACCATTAATTTTTAATATACCTTATGTTGGCAGCATCTAGGATAGTTTTACTTTCTAGTGAGAAGTACATGACTGAAATTTTCAACTCTCAATCCAGATCCTAGATGCCAAAAATTTCCAGTCCAGTCAATTACATTGACTAACAAGTCAACTTCGTACCTTAAATTATTCATTCCATAAGAGACTTTTAAGAAAATTTGATTGCACATTGAAGCCAGCTGAACAGAAGGGAACAAGTTAATATCATTGATTAAGAGGGGAAAATTTGGCTATCAAAGAATTAATTTGGCTATCTATCGAGTTTCATTGTTTCAACCAAATTGAATATTAAAACATGTGAAGGGAAAGAAGAATGCGCATACTTTATCCTGTCTACTTCCTTGATATCTATTAGAGGCAGCAGGCAAGTGACGCTGACATAGCTGAACCATTGAATATGCTGGCAAATAAGTTACAACAAACAATCTTTATATTGTACAATCTACTTTCTAGCATCTCCTAAATCTCTTGATCTTTGAGAGCAGATGAACATATTGCCCCTTCTCCTCCAGGTTTCTTATTATTGCACGAGCTTCAGAAAGCCTTCCAGCACTTTGCAAATGACTCACTAGGGTACTGTACACAACAAAATTTGGGTTACATCCTCTAGCTTCCATTTCCTTAAGTATGGAGCAAGCCTCCTCAAACCTTCCTGCCATACAATAACCACGAATCATTGAATTGTAGGTAAATACATTCGGAAGTTGTCCATTGGCAACCATCCCATCAAACATTTCTTGAGCTTTCTCAAGCTCCCCAGCCACAATAAATCCTGTAATGATTACAGTGTAGCAAACCACATCTGGCATGCATCCATTCTTTATCATTTCGTCGAAAAAGTACTTGCAAGCATCCAAGTTTCCAGCACGACTCAGGCCATCTATCAATGTTGTGAAATGAAGAACATCCGGGTTTAATCCCACTTCTTTCATGTGATTCAATAGATTAAGTGCTGCAAGTGGTTTATCCCCTTTGCCAAGAACATGCAGAAGGATGTTATATGTATGGAAATCAGGGGAAAATCCACATCTACCCATTTCATCAAGTAATCTGTGAAATTGATCTAACTTCCCCAATCTGTATTTTGAATACATAAGTATATTATAAGTTAGAATATCTGGGGCAAAACCCTCGGCTAACATCTGGTGGTACACCCACTCAATTAGTTTGTATTGGTTAACAGCAAGAAGTGCATGGAGAATGGCATTGTATGAATGCTTAAATGGCCGATAATTGAATGTTTTTGACTTGATGAATCTCTCCACAACGTTCCTAGCCAAGCCTGCCTCTCCACATGTGCATATCAAAATGTTAAATGTCCTTGCTGTTGTAGGGAAACCATTCTCTATCATCTCATCTACTAGTCTCCACATTGTCTTGTATTCCTCACACTCTGCACATATCTTCATTATCAAATGATATGAGTTTGCAGTGTGCCTATAAGTTTCTTGCTGACCAGACCACACGAAAAACTTGTACCCTAGTTTAGCACACCTGGTCTTATTTGCATAATTTATGTTCTTCAAAATTCCCTTAAGAACTTCTCTCACAAGAAACCCCGAGACCCTCATCTGCATTTCACTAAGAGCTGTTTTTGCGTCAAATCCCGGCCCATCTTGTTGTAAAACCTCAAGAATTCTCCTAGCATCCTCCCTTCCACTCTCAAAAAATTCTGGCCTCTTCGAAAAACAGCCCTCAAAGCCGTTTGCATACCCCCCACAATTATCGTGAGTTTCATCAAAAACAGAGTCAAAACTGGAACCCTTCCACATTCTCTTCAAAGGTTCCTCGGAATAATAAAAATCACTATCAATTTTATCACTATCAAAACTACTATCGCATAATTTTCTCGATAAAACGATAATACAACAAGATTTATAAACATTCCTTGTACCATATCGAGCAATAGAGTTCATTTTTAGTGCCAATTAAGCATTGGGGACTCCCCATTATCTTTGACTCTTAACAATAGCCAACAAAGCCAAGAAACCCACAAGCATATCGGGATATCCAAACACGAAAAGCGCAGAAAGCGCCGTGCCCTCGAGTTGAGAAATACCCATTAAGCTGAAAATACCCAGTTCAACTATAGCAGCATATTGGGACAGGATATGTTCATTGAACGTCGTGAAGAGAAGGAATTATGTCGATTAGGAACAGGGGACGGAAGAGCGAGGACTTACCTGGAATCAAGGTGATTGATAGTGAGACTGTAGGCTTTTCCGAGCCGGTTAAAATCTTGCCCCCAGGTTTTGCAGCGTTTGCTGGTGCAAGAGTAGAGCGGAGAAGTGAGAAGAAACTACTAAATGCGAGGAATTAAGCAGTGCAATCGGGGTTTTACTATGAAACGGCGCGTTTTTATGGCTGTCTGCCACTGAAGAATTACTATGTCATTGAAAGCGGAACCCTGCGTTTTTGCAAAGGAAAATCAATTAGTAATTAACTCCTGTTTCGTGGAAAATAATTTTTAAAACATTATTTTCATATTTTAAAATATTTATTTGATAAAAATTAATTAATTAATAAAAATAATTTGTTGGTGAATGAAATATAAGGTTATTTTTAAAAAATTATTTTACGAATTTAAAAAAAATTTTCAAAAAAGAATCATTTATAAGTAAAATTATTTATCAATAATTTTTAGCATAATTTTACTTATAAATAATATTGTATTAATATATAAATAACATTATATTAATAAATAATATATTAATAAAATTATCAATAAATAATATTATAATATATTAATAAAAATATTATATTAATAAATAATGTTATAACATATTAATAAATAATATAAAGAATAATAAATAATTTTATTTTAAGTATTTTTATATTAACATAATATTTTAATATTAAATATTATTATTAAAATATAATTTTTTTAATATTAATAATTTTAATAATAAATAATTTCAATATACTTTAATAATAAAAATTTTTAATATTTTAATAATTATATTAATATTATTTATAAAAAATAAAATTTCTAAAAAACAACCAAACAATGAAAAGCATTTTTTATTAACTAATTCAAATAATAAAAAATCTCTTTCAATTTAGAAAATATAAATATTTTTTAAAAATTATTTTTCGTGAAACAAACGAGCCTAAAAATTGATTTGTTATGTGCTCGGAGTTATGATACCAAGTTATGAAATTTTGGTATCATTCGATTATAATTAGATCTGCTCATGGGTTGGATTAGGTCTAACATGATATTTTAGCATTTTAAGCAAGTTCAGATATAATTTGACCTAATTTTTTAAGTCTTATTTTTTGCTCAAGCTCATTCTTACATATAACAATACAGTCCAAACATACTTAAAGCATTGGTATTTAAAATTGGAGAAAACATTTTTTAAATTTTTTTGTAAATTATTAATTTAACTAAGTTAATTAATTTTAATTAAATTTATAAGTTATTTAAGCTTTGGTCCAATTTAATTTTGTTGAATCAATTTAAAATTAGATCGTTGTTTTGTATAAAGAAGAAATAAGCTTTATCCTATTATAAGTAATAAAGCAAATGAGCTTTATTCTATTATAAAAAAATAAAACAAATAGATTTTATCCCGTTATGATAAAAATGTTTTTTTAATTTTCGGGTTGGGTCCAAGCTTGTAAATAGTGAAACCCAAGCCCTAACTCTATTTTTTGATTGGACATCATTTATTTGTCCAGACCCATTTAATAGATTTAATATTCATAGTCAAGTCTTTAATATTTTTAGGCGGGTTTTTAAATTCGAACAGGTCGCTCAGCCCATGAACAGGTCTAAGTATATTATAATTATTATTTTATAATATATAAATAAATATTTTAATTACATGTTCGAATATTTTTAAATAAAATTAATTTAAAATATTTAATTTTTATATATTAAATAACATTTATATATTTGTTATATATATTTAATAATAATGTTAAATGATAAATTTTACTGCTAACTTATTAATAACTTAATTATTCAATCTATTAAAAAAACATATTTATTCAATAAACATAAAAAAAAAACTATAAAAGCAGAAAAAAAAGGCTAAATACACATAAAACTTGATTATGGTTGACGTTTAATTTTATTACTCTTTAAACTTTTGAAACATATTAGTATTAGTATTGTTCTTAAAAGAAATATTGTCATTTTGAATTACTATAAAAAATATTCTTAAAGAGATCTGAAAATGACATGTGTTTTTTTTTTCCCTTTTATATTAAGTGCGTTTTATTGGTTGGTATTTTTGTTTCTTTTTTTGTTGTTTTATGTTTAACTCTGTTGGACAATGAAGCAATTTCTTTGACACTTGTTTTCTTTAGTGCTTATGTATTTGACAGGTGTAAGTTTTGTCTATTTTCAAAGCTTCTTTGTGTTATTTTTATTTGTGTTTGAAGCAGAGCTTTTATGGCATCCAAGACAACCTTTTGTTTTCTGTATTAGTTTTTCCTTTCGTTGAGTAAATGTTGTGGTGCAAATCCCACTCAAATCTCACATTTTTTTTTATTATTTTTTTTATTATTGAACAAATTTTTTTCAATGTTATGGTTTTTTTTTTGTCTTTAATTTGTGTAGAATATTTGTTATGAGGTTTACATGTTGGTTTTTTTTTTGTTTGAAATGTTTGTATAAAATATTTATTGAATGTTACATGAATGATAGTTGGATTGGAATTTTTAAAATTTGGTTTGTGTTGTTTGTTTAATTACGGTTGCATGTTTGGTTTTTGTATGATTGTTTTGTTTTGTGTTTTTTTTTTAACTTAAATCCACACGAGTTGTTTTGGTTTTTCTAGAACAAAAAAGTTAAAGAAACTAAACATGCAACTTAAATTCTCACGGTTATTGTTTTTGTGTTTGTTTAAGTTGAGTGAGATTTTATTTTGTTGGTTATGGATTTTGTTTTTATGTTTGAATTTGACGTTTTGGTCTTTTTGTTAAGAAGTGTATTACATTTGTGGATTCTCTTGCTATTTTTGAAAATTTTTGGTGTAATATTTCAATTTCTATTTTATTCATAGCCTTTTTGCAAATGAGATTCCTTGTCATACCTTTAATATTAGAGTGCTTACCCATAGTGTAACACTGATTTAAATGAAATGGGTCTAATCCTGAACTACCATCTGTGTGGAATAACTTAATCTTCTAGTGTTTTACTGGATTGCTTCAATATTTTACTAAATTGGATTCTACTGCTAGCACCTTTGTTTAAATGTTCCTTGGGAATATAGCTTATCTTGATTCATGTTGAAGATAGGTGATCTTGCTATCAAGTCATTAGTTGACACATTATGTTTGCTTTCATTAGCCTTCCCACAAGACTAGGGGCTTGCCATGGCAGCATGATTTGTTTAAAGATAGCCTTATAGCTACTGAGATATTAATAGTAGAAGTCGACACCAAGTTTTATGTATCCAACTTAGATCACAGAGTCTCGAACGAAGATATCAGGGTAAAGTGATACTTTTATTTATAACTTTAAATGTAAAGGAGTTTCTATTATTTTTTAGTGAAATACCTTGAAACTTTATGTACATCTCAAAAACTTGTCTTTGAAATAGGAGAACTGAAAAGAGATTTAGTTCATTATAATAAAAATGGTTAGTCAAGTGTAAGTTTTATGCTTTATATTTATTGTTTCTGATATTTTATTGCAATAATGGTTATTTTACCCTTTAATTTGGCTTAACAGGATTTGGCATCTAGCAATATTGTAAAGACTTAAATTTCTCTTTAAATTAATGATGAAAACATTAAAAAAAAAACTTGCACATTTGTATTGCATGAATTTTACAAATTAATTAATTAATTTATTTACTTGTCATTTTATTCGGTTTATGAATGTTGTGTTTTGCGTGATCTATTTAGGTGGAGGAGAGTAGATGTGTTTAAGGCCAAAACTATCCAAAGAATGGAGATTTTGGTATTCTCCACACTTTAATGGAAGATGAACCTGTAATCCCACTTTCATTTATTGATTACATTACAAGGAGGCTTGGATTAAAGAACCATCTTTATTAAAAATTTCTCAAGAAATGTGATTGCATTCTACTCTCTGTCATTACAGGTTAGCACTAAAACAAAAACCTCATTTCCTTTATTTATGAAATTATTAACTAGATTTGAATTAGATACCCTATGTAATCTATATAGAAAAAATAAGATTAATTCTATTGTTGTTTTTGTTTTACTCAAATTCTCATATATTTTCTTAGTTTCTGTTAAATTCATTGGCAAATCTAGGTTTATGTGTTACCTTCATTCTATGATGGCCATTGCTACAATGCTGCAAGTTGTGGACAGTGTAAAACCTAACCTTAGAGTGGCATACTAAAATAAGCTATTATGTATCATGGGGATTGATAATGTATTCTATTTCTCTAGCTTTTACCAATGTTAAATTTGCAAATTTCATTTTGGTTCTTAAATCTCAATTTATCTTTCGAACAAAACAATGTAGATGAACGATAATTCTATTTTTTTACAAAATTATCATGAACTTAATTAATTGTGAGACTTACTTAGTTAATTTTTGTTTGATTTTTAGCAAATTTATTTAATTATCCACCTAATTGTATTTAATTGTCTCATGTGAAAAAAAATTAGAAGATTAAAAAGATAAGGTGCAATTTGCTTGATTCCATATTGCATGTGCATCAAAAGAGTTGACCACACTTGTATGAAATGCATGGCACATCATATGGTATATCAATGGAACAAATAGACAAGGATGCTAAGTTGTTTTAATTGATATGTTGCATGGAAAGAAAATTAGGCTGCTTTGTGTCCATACAATTTAGCAAGCTGCCAAGAAAATTTTAAAAAGGAATACCAACTGTTTAGCCAAGCAAAGAAAAAAGTTAAAATGGTGGCATGTACCTTTCTTGATTGGAGCCCGAATGCCACCAGCTTGAAACACATTAAAACTTGACACTTTGTGGTTGACTTGAATTAAAAATGATGGTTTATTAGAGGAGTTTCAAGCTTGGACTAGAGCTTAAATGAGAACAAAATGAAAGCTAAACAAGCTGTAATTTGACTAAAAAGATTCGACAAAGAAAGAGAAAAATAAGAGCTGAACCTATATTAAAATTGGTTGATGAGGAGTTTGTAATTTTTTTTAAGTTGTAAAGTCATTGGTGATGTAGCATTTTTGCTAGTCCTTCCTTGATTTTATGCTTCCTTTGACAATTGATAGTGGAAAAAATTGGTTAAAAAAAAAAAACACAACACAAAAGAGAGAGCAAGAGGAACCAATTACAAGTCAAGCAATAAGTGGGAACACAATGAAAAATAAAAGTCAAGCATGGTTGCTATTTTGTATGGCTCAATAAATCATTTATGGGTTGAGAAAGACCTAGGATAAGGGTTGAGAAAGACCTAGGATAGGGCTTGAAAAATAGGACATTTGAGGGGCCAAAAAGGGAAAGCTGAACTTGATTGCTTGGAACATGATTTTTTTTTCTCACATTTTCCTACTTCATTATGAGTAGTGAGCAGCCTTCGTTGATTTCGCCATGATTTTTGAGAAATTATTGCATCTTATTTCTATATATTTAAGATGAGCTTGACTTATACTTAGGGAGGATGATTGTAGGAGGCTTGTTCAGTTTTTATTTTTCTTCTTAGTTTAGGTATTTTTCCCAAGGTTGTTGGTAGTACACTTGCTCACCAAACAGATCTTCATTGATAGAGCATTTTCTTCTTATTTCTAGTTTACTTTACATCACTTTTATTTGCCTTTTAAGTTATTCTTTAGTTTTTTTAATTTTTTTCCTTGCAAACATTGAAACTTTCTTGCATTTCTTTGTTATATTTTAAGTTCAGTTTACATTTGATGTTGCCAGTTTTTATTTTTAGATTTCAGTTTCTACAACACTTCTTGCATGTATTTGGAGCTCTTTGAAGCTTGAGAATGATGGTTTTGGATGTTAATTTGATGGAAACATCATATTGTTACATAAATTTAATCTTTATGTGTTTATTTACGAGCACTTTATATTTCGTGCTCTTTAATTTTTCTACCTAGTTTTTATGTTCTGCCTTTTAATTTTGTTGTTTTTTACATATTGTTTTTATGCTCCTATTATGTTATTAAATCATGTTTAAGTATTTATTGCATGGTTGATTAAATGCCTTAGACATAGGTTTGTTGTTTCATGCATTTTTCCTCCCATCCTTGATGCATTATTTCAAGTAGTTTTTCTTCACTTTGTGTGTGGTTTTTGATCTTACTATCTTGCATTTTTTTTTCATTTTTAAGTCTATTTTGAGGTTATAAAATAGTTTGTCACATTAAATGTAGCTAGGGTTAGTTTTGATTGCATTTAGCTCACTAAATCCATAGTTTAGGTTATGTTTTATGTTCCAACTTGTGTAATTTTTTTTTAAAGCATTTTTTGTCAGCTTAGGCAAAGCTTTCTTATACCTTTTTAGCTTGTTTTCATGTCTATTTAAACTAGTAAAACAATTTTTATAAATTCCTTAGATAGGGTTGCATTTTCCTACTATCTTAGTTCATAGGTCTTAGTTTCCATGCATTCTAGTATTTTGGTTTGCATAAATTTTTATTTCCATTTGTGCTTGGTTTTTGCATAAGATTCCTATAAGTTTTTTGTTCCATTTTAGGTTTTATTTTTATTTACATTTAATGCATTTTAGGTGATAATTAGTCACACAGATCATGTAGGAATTCCAGTTAATTCACTTACAAGTTTAATTTTCTACTTTCAAATTATTATACTTTCATGTTTAATGTCTTATATTAAGTATGTGTAATTATTTGTCATGCCTTGTTAATTTTTATGAAATTGTTTAAATTTTTTATTTTTAGAAACTTTATATTTTTAGCATGTTTTATTTTTGGCAGGTTTAATCTTTACGGTTTTTACTCTTTTCATAAATTGTAGTAATTTAGGTTTAATATATTTGATAATTTTATTTAGATTAATTTAGGTTAATTAGTTCACCAAAAAAAATTTCTTCAAATAAAAATTATTTAAAGTATCAAAATTGATATTTACTCTTAGGTCTAGAACTCTCAATGCCTGAAGAGATGATAATATGAAATATTTTTAATCTTTATTACTTTTGTGACTCGTACATTTACGATACTCCTGATGTGTAGCAACAAAGACTATTGTAAGTTGATAATAGAATTGGTAACAACAAGAGTTGAAGGCAACCAATCAAACAAGTGCAAGTTTAGCTCCATTCCAGGAAGCCCAAATGGCGTAATGGATGTGTCGTTTAGTTTTGATAACTCAAATCATTCATGGGCAGTAGCATCGTCTATGTCTTCCTCACCTGAGCCTCTATCCAAGAAGAGCAGAACTCAGCAAGACCAGCTCCTGGAAAGGCTAAGCCATGCTCCTTCAGACTTTCTCAGCATTCCTCGCTAAATTCCCTCTTCAATTCCTTTGCTTTTTTTTTTCCCTCTCCTAAACTATAAAATGTCTTTGTAATAATATTGATGTTCTTTTATATGATGCACAAGTTAAATCGCTTGTCATTTGCTTATCATCTCTACATTTTCCAACCAAAACCCAAATTGAGACTATCTTCAGTTTCTGATTCTTAATCGTCTCTTTAGGGTGATTGGTGAGGAAATTTGGTAGCAGAGATGGTTTGCATTTTATCCAAAGAAAGCAAACAAAAAAATATAAATAAATAAATATATATATATATATATGAATGTAGTAATATAGAGTCCTTACATAAATGCCTAAACTTTTTTGTTTTATGAAGATAATGTTAATTTCAGTAATTCACTATAAATTAAAAAAAAAGTCACATTTATAATATTTTAAGTCCAATTGATTGATAGACATACAAAGGTGTGTATTTATATGAATACATGTATAATATGAACATCCATTGGTTTCAATAACCCCATTCAGCTCTTATCTCCCAAAACCACTAGTGATCCATTATGTTTAACAATTAATATTTTTTATTCAACATTATAATTATCCAATAAAATATTAATTCAATACAATACAAAAAAAAAAAAAACATAAAACCGGGTAAAATCGGACTCCAATTACTAATATATGTAAATGCAGTCTCCTACAAAAAATACTACTACTCGTAGGTTCTCATTTTCATCACTTTTTTCCCTTTATTAAATTGATATATTACTTTCCTTTTTTGATTGTCGATTTTTTTTCTTTTAAGATCCATTGGGAAGCAATTAGCAACGATGAGGTGCAGTTATTATGGGAGTATGTGTTCACCGGAATTTTTTTCCCAAATGACCCATCAGTGTGTTTGTTCAAATGCTAGTCATCAACTGGCCATGTTTGGTCTAGTTGTTGACAAACCACAGATTTTTTTATTTTTTCTTTCCAATTTTCTTTTAAATTATATTGTGGAATCGAAAATGTCCTTATTATTTATTTTTTAATTTGATTTTTTATTTAAAAATCTTGAAATATTTTTTGTTAATTTAATATTATTATTTATTTATTATTATTAATAATTTTTATATAATAAATAAAATTTATAAATATTAAATAATTTAAAATTTTAATTATATACATATTTTAATTTAATGTATTTAATAGTCAATTTATTTTCTTATTATAACTTATCTCACCACTATTATTATTTTTGCATCCAAACACATTCAATCATTGATTTAAATCTTCCCACTACAACAATCAATCTCATATCCAACATTATTTTCAATTTTATCCAAACTAATTTTACCCCATTCAAATGCTTCCTCAATTATTCAATATGTTTGTGAACCAATAATTTTAATGCATTAATTGAAAATTTTCATGACTAATTTTAATATCAGCTAAGTTGAATTGGATTTCCTGACAATTAACCTTAAAAAAAAAAATCCAAAAGGAACCAAGTTTTATGTTCGACTAGTCTTTAAGTTAAACTTGGTTTAGCACTTAACTGGTTGAAAACTTAACTTGAAACCATGAAAGAAACATTAATTGGCGTGAGAGAAAGAAATTTCCTGCGTCTTTCATGCAGCCTCGTGCTGGAAAACTGTTAGTAGGATTTAGGAACAAATATCAATTCTACAGACTTCTAACTGAGAAATCGCTCTCCCCGACAAAAACAAAAAGGGGGCGATGTCCCGCACCAACTAGGCACATGTTTTTTTTTTGCTTGATTTCAATTTTCAGACTATATGCCAGCCATCCTTTCAAGTCCAACACGCAAACAAGACTCAAAACTTTAAAGAGCCAAATTAGGAGGGGAGAATACTACACAGGGATGATTCTCGTGAAATGTAGTAAAACCGTAAATATTGCTAATGAAAGCCCTGATTTCTTGATCAGAATTTCACTGGATAGTTATATATTCCACACTGGAAGCAGTCTAAGAAACAGTAGAGTGCACGCACATGAACCAGACGCCATAGGCCCATAGCTATAGTCTACACACATTGAATAATACCTGATTCACTTTTTGTAAACAAAAAACATGGTCCGTACAAGGGTAAAGGGAAACCCTCTCCATTGTAGTAGCCTTTTAATTGCTTAACGAATCAACTGCCCGACTCTTCTTCAAGTCTTCTCTCGACGGCAGAACATGAAAAACCTGCATTACCTGATACAGGGAGGAGAAGGAAAAAATAACAAATTAGCGAAATATATATATATATATATATATATATCTTGGGAAATATTAATAAACAGAGAAGTGAAGTATTAAGTGTAGGATACAGATGGTTACCGTATGATGAATCATATGCCTGTTGAATTTCTTGTGACTCCTCTCTTTTACCAAACCATGAACCAACAGCGCCTTTAAGTTTATCCACCACGCCCTTATTGGGACTATTCACGGCGCTTGAACCTGGCCTTTCGTCTCTCTCATCCCTTATGCCCAAACGCCTTGCCACCTCCTCTGACTCTGTGACCTTCCCCCTTGCCATGGTTTCCTTCTCAGGATTCTCATTTCGCTTATGCAAAGCATCCAAAATGACTTCTGATAGGGCCCTATCCCCCTCGCTAGGCCTCAATTTTTCCGCAATATAGCCCTTCATCGACACTCCCTTGTCCCGCTCTAGCGCCTCGGTTCCCACTTCGCTCGCAGTTCCAGTGCCAGGACCATGTAGTTTTGACTTAACGTTACCTCCCGCTTCCGTCACTTTCTCGCACACTGGGGTTAGTTTTTCTGTTACAATTGCAGCCATTTTCTTTCCATAGTCTATAGCTGATGCTTGCTTAGTTGCATCTTGACCTTCATGTGATTCATTTATGGTAGTCTGATCTTTTTCACCATATCCGAGCTTTGAAGCAATAATGTTCTTGGCTGACACTGCTTTGTCTGTGACAGCAGAGGTGGCAGATGAGATTTTCTCAGTGTAACTGCTCTGGTTTGATGGCTTGTCAGACGTGACGTTACGAGAATGCTCTTGAGGTTTTGAGGTATCCATGGTTTCTGAGAGTAGTGTGGGGTTTTCCGAGGTTTCGATGGGTAACGGGGTAGTTGGTTCGGGAGAGAATTGATCATGGCTTCCCGTGGGAAACGATAAATGTGACGCCCTGTGATGAGTTCCAGGAGGGAAGTTCTCCTCTCTTTCTGTATCCTGCTTATTATGGATATTCATTTTATCCAACGAATGAAGAATTGGGGTTATCCCTGTTGCTTCTCCACCTGTTACAATGTTAGCACAAAAAATATTTCAGTTCAAGTTCAACACAATTTGACAAATAGTATCTAGAATGTTACAGTTTAATTAAGACAATCTCTTCATGAATTCTCTGAATTATAATTTGAATGGACTTAGGGTCAATGCATAAGCAATAAACAATTCCATTTTAGCCTAGAATGGTTTAACCTTTTCCACTTGGGTCTGTGATTTTGGTCTGATAATTTGTAGTAGTATAAGCATTCGGAGTGTCCTTTGGAGCAGCAGGGTCCTCCTCCAGCCCTTTTGGTCTTTGCAGATTAACTTTTGGCTGCCTTGCATTTTCCTCTTGCCCATGAACAAAAGTTTTGGTAGGATTAGCATCTTTGCTCCGATGAGAACTAGACACAGGTGTGTTTGGCGGTGCTATAGGTTCTACAACAATAGCAGTTGTCTTTTCAAAGTTGACCCTCGGTTGTTCTGTCACTTGGACCTTCAGACCAGGAACAGATCTGTTCGTTGGATCACTGTCTTCTGTCTTGTAGTTTCCAGAATAAAAGGTTTCAGCACTTTCACTTGGCGGTAGAGGATCCGGGTCCATGGCCATTAACCTCTCGTATGTAATTCCAGGACGGCTCAACTCTTCCGATTGTCCAGAGACAACACTTTTAACAGCCGCAGACTCGTATACTTCAAGAATGACAAAAAAAAAAAAAAAGAAAACCCCACAAGTTAGACAAAATATAAAAATAATTAAACATACGGGGGAAGGGGGTGAAACTTGAAAGCAGTATTAGCCAGGCAGCAGACTTGGTGCCCCATGAACTTCTGGATCTTCAACAATTTCTTGTTCATCCTCGTCTTCGTCATCTAAATCATGATGTTCAGGGACGTGACCATCATGGTACTCATGATCATAATCATGGTCATGGTTGTGACCATAATCATGGTCTTGATTGTAACCATGCCCATGTTTTTTTATTGTGTCTTTTATCTTCTTTGCCTTTGCCTTGACCTTTTTCAAAACCGATTTCTTCTCGTGGTGATGCTCGTCTTCCCCGTCTCCTGGAAAAAAGGTCAAAAAGGTTAATACGCATTTTTATAAATTAGCAGAGAAATTTACTATATCCTTTGCTTCCCCAAACCGAAGGGATAAGGTTTAAAAGTTTTCTCACCATGTTGATGCCCAACAATGTTGGGGTCATGCTCCTGACTATAGCCACGAGGATAGGCGCTTTGAGTATCCATTTTCAAAAATCAATGGTTGACAGAGAGAATAAACCGCTTGGCCGTCGTTACCTTCAAATGAACAAATTACACAAAACAGAGGACAAATCTCGAAATTTTATAGTGTCATAACGCATGGTTTCGCCACCTTTGCATGGCGGTGGCGCTATAACTTTGGTACACGTGCAATATCACCTCCATTTCCTGCCACGTTGCTTTTGTTTGCTTGTACACGTGGCATTAAGTCCGTTGAATGCTATGGATAATCATCTTATCAGAAACATGCATGTTGAAACGACGAACTGCTTGGGCTCAGAAGTTAGAACCATGCTTTTTAGCTTATTTAAGGGGAGAAGGTCCCATAAGGAGTAAGTGTTTGATGTGGAAGGGAATACCCGCGTCCAAGACTATATCCAATAGCATCAATCAGTTCCTAATGGGTGCGTGTTGCTTTTGGATACGACGATTAGATTGCCTAATTGTGTCTTTCTCATTTCATATGCGTCAAATGTTGATACGTATACATTTAATTTATCTGATCACTCCCAAGATATTCATCATTATTGATGATTCGTATGACATTTTTTGTACTAGTATTTATATTTGGTTTCACGTTGATAATACTAGTTAAAACGCAAAAATGAGGAGCATATGTCATGTCAATTTATTTGCCTTTTTTTTTTTTTATGATAATTGCAGTATTATTCGTAAAACTTGAAATATCTAATCTTTTGACATTTCAATTTAACACTTTAACAAGTGGTGAGTGATTAATTAATGTCAACTGTATAAATGTAAACTATGGTGTTTATATGATTTTATAATTTCAAGACGTGGTACTTAGATGATTAATTTGAAATTACCTTTCACATGAAAAGAAAAAAAAGAATTTACGTAGGCGTAAATCTGTTACACTCCTAAATAGTAAGTTAACAATTTCTTGGTTTTTTTTTTTTTTTTTTCAATTCGAGAAAGTTGTCTGAGTTTAATTTTTGGTAATTGAAATTTAAGGTCTAATACTTTTGCTTTACTTAGATGTCCGATGAAATGTAATTTTTATCGTGTTATGACTCGATTCCACCAATCATTCGCGTCAATCATAGACCATTCAAATAAAATAATTATTAACAGATTATATAATTATTGACATAAGTTAAATAATTTCACGCTGTGTACTTCTGTAGCAGATGGCTTAGCAAATATTTTGAATATTCATTTTATTTCTTACCTATATGTATTTTTAATTAAGATACTGTTATATAAATCGAAAAATTAAGTACTAAATTTATATTACAAAATTATTTGATATGTTACTAAAAATTATGTATTGAATTATTTGATATTGTAAATGTGTAATTTTAGAAATGAATAATTTTGAATAAAATTTTTAAAAATGATTTAGTTCATATTAAAATTTTTAAAGTAAAATTGATTGAATATATTCTACATTAAAGTAGCATTTAGTATTATTTTTAAGATCATAATGATAATATAATTATCTACCAAGGTGATTTTATTATTCGTGATTTGAAATCACTTTATTTGATTAATAATAATTAATTTATATAAATTAAAGATCATTATACTTAGAATTGCTATAAATTAAATATTATTTATTTAAAAATACATATATAATCATATTTATTGTAATAATTACATAAGTTAATGATTTAAATATTATTTAAAGATAAGAATTCTTAAAACATAATAATATTTTATTTACTTTATAATCAATATTATTAAATTTATTTATCTATTTATTAAGTAAACTAGTTTTTATAATACAAATTGTGTAAAAAAAATTTTGAAGTAAAAAAACAAAATTAATCTTCTTTTTTATCGGCAAAGGAAATAACATAGATTAAGAGATATTATGGTACATAGTTAAGCCTGTAAGGTCAGCCACAATAAAAGGCTGTAAAAAGCTAGGATGAGCATCATGCATCACAAAATAAGGGTTTGTGCTATCAGCAGTATTATAAAAGTTACAAAAGTTCCCATTCCCTAGGATAGGCTCACTACCCTTTTTTGCTAAAGCATCAGCACATTTGTTGGCCTCATGAAAGATATAATTAACTTTCCTCTGCAGAAGTTGATTCAACAGTGTCTTGCAGTCAACAATAAGAAGGGCTAGAACATAATTAGAATGAGAGTTAGGGCCAGAAATGAGGCTAATGATAGGCATCCAACTCAATTTCAAGATAAGTGATATTCTTGAGGATGGCCAGTGCAAGACCTTCCATGAGAGCCTAGAGTTCGACTTCGACACTGGCAGCTCTACCAATGTGTTTTATTGAGCTAGCAAACCAGGATCCATTATGGTCCCTGATGATGGCGCTACCCCTTATTTTACCAGGATTACCAATGAAAGAGCCATCAGCATTCAGCTTGAACCATCATATGTTTGGTGGATTCCATTTGACGGTTGTAAAGGTGGGGAGATTGGTGACTAGGATCTTGTTGGAGATGCCAAAGAACTTGACGGCATGACTAACTTAACGTTGAACGATGGAGAGGATGGGCTGCACGTGTTTTAAGATGGCAAAGTTTCGTGCAAGCCAGACTTCCCAAATAAAGGAAATGAAGGCAGTATGGTAGGGGATACGATGGGCATGAAAAATTACTTTAGAAGTCATGTGAAGTTTGATCCATTCCGGGATAGGCAACATGAAGGTGTAAATAAGAGAGGAGGAAATCGAGAGATGCTGCCACAGACATTTAGTTATGGGGCAGAGAATAAGCAGGTGGGTGATGGTCTCCTTTCAGCTGGAATCAAAAGGACACGTGACCTCAAAAGTGATCCCTATTCTGGCAAGAACAGATTTGTTGGCAAAATTTGATGGGTGCATTCCTATATGAAGAAACGAAGCTTGGGTAAAATATTTTGTTACCAGATCTAACACCATTCTAGTAACTCTTGGTTAGGTTGCGGCTGGTCCTTTTCTAGTGCTATTTTGTAGGCACTTGAAAGGGAGAAGGAACCATCTCTTGTGAAGTTTTAGCAGAAATGATCATTTCCAGTGTGGCGGTGGGGGTAGGGGATACTAAGTAGAGTATCCAAGATATTATTAGGGATGGTAAAAGAGATATGGGGTGTGCCAGATCATTGAAATGAGAGTTGAAGGTCTTTAACCGTAAGGTTTTCTTCTCTGTGCTTCAAGGGGCCTGTAAGGAACGAGCGTAGGGGTCCCAATCCTGTCCAGTTGTCATTCCAAAAGTTAACACTTTCTCCATTTAGGAGCACCCACCTAATACTTTTTCCCAACAAACCTTGAGAACTTTTCATGATTTCCACGTAACGGAGGCTGCATGATTCTATTAAAAGAGCCATTGGTGCTGAGATATTTGGATCGCAAGAGCTTGACCCAGATGGATTCCGGTTACTGAGGAATCTCCAGCTTAGCTTTGTGAGTTGAGCAATGTTTTAAGGCTTGGTAAGTTGATACCCAGGTTTTGTAACAGTGCTATATTTAATCCTATGGAGTTTCCTAGTAGTTTTACATCCACCCCAAAGATAGTTTCTGTTGATATTGTCGAAGTTCTTGCAGATGCCATTTTGTGTCCAGTATGTCCACAATTAAAACAAAGAAGTCCTATGCCTTCATAGATATTGGCTTGTTTCTGGCCTTCAATGGTAATAGATTTTGGGAGTGGTTTCTCAAGATTAACCTATACACACAACCGAGCATATCTACCTCTTTCGTTGGTTAGGTTATGGTTATCAACATGCAGAAGAGTTCCAATTTTCCTTCCTATTTTCTTCAAGATCTCTTGATCGTAATATTCTATAGGAAGTTCAGGTAACCTTAACCAGACTGCAACGGAAGATAATGAAGCTTGCGATGCTCGAAAGTTTGGCTCCTAACGTCTATCCGCGAGGAAGCGAACATCCACGAACCATGGGCCTCCCTTAATTTAAAACAGTCTCGTAGTCTTCTGGTAGTTGAAATTTGAGATGAAATAGTCTCGTCCAACGTCAACCACGTAAAATTTTCCTTGTAGTTTCCACAACAAGTTAAGTTCGTGAAATAAGTATTGGCAGCCCACAGTCTTACCAAAGACTTTGACGATGAGGGTTTTAACCCAGTTTACCCTGATGCACTGCTTATTGCTCTTTATGAATGTGATGTTTATGTTGTTGGGGTCTTCTGGGATATCTTGATCCGCATCTTGACTATCATCATCTGATTCTTTCCACACCATCATTGTCGGGTTGATAGTATAACGGTGTGAGTGCCCCATAACTGGCTCCCAGTAGAGAGTCTTTGTATGATATTAATTTTTAGGCCGGTAAGGATGAGGTCTTACCATTGCTTTGGCTATTTTTAACCTTTTTATTACCACGATGAACTTTTTCTTTTTCTTCTTCAGTTGAAAGCGACGGGGGAAAGGAACGGAATCCATTGTTTGAATGAAACAACACTTTCTATTCAGTTTATAGTTAGGATTGTCTTGTTTAGGTTTTTAAAATTAATCTATTAAAATTATAGTAAAAAACAAAGACATTATATTTTATATAAAATATGATATAATCACAATATGTAAATAACTCCGTATCAACTACGACTAAGTAATTATCTACTTATTCAATTCAATATTTTTAAAATTTTTTTTTATTAAATAGCATTTAATATGAGTTAATAAACATATTGAAAAATTAAAATTATTAAAACTTTCATTTTTAATACATTATCAAACACTCACTAAGTATACGTGCATTAACTAATCATCTAAATCCAAAATCATTTAAGAATGGTTCAAATTAAAGTTTTATAAAATTTGTATTCTCCAAAACCTCACGCCCCAAAATGGTTCAAATTAAAATCAATCACAGGAGGCCTAGGCCGAAGACACCGCTGCCCAAATTTCCTTTTTTGGCAAACCTTTGCTTAAAATTTTCGTTTCACTGAAAAAAAAAAAAAAAAACAGAAAAAACAAAAATAAGGCAAGGATTCCTTGCCAAGGATGGAAACAATCGAGCGTGCCACTCACTCAAGCGGCGACCCTCCCGTTGGAATAAGATCAAATCTTTTAGGCGCCAACTTAAATTTCACGTCCGAAGGCCAAAACTCCTCTCACTGAGCTGAAACAAACTCGTGGAAACCACCCGCGATGCGAGCTCAATTTCTCAACACCGACTACTTCACCACCTCTCAATCTCCAACCCTAACCCTGAGCTTCCTCAATCTACCACCCCCTCACTTGCCTCCTTCGTATCTTCCTATCTTCAACGACGATCTTCTCCACTTTGATCCGTTCCTCAACCTTCCTCTCCAAACCGAAAGATATCCGATAGACGCCGCTCTCTCCAATTTCTTGTCCGTAGCAATTCCTCAGGTCGATTTAAGAGATTTCGAGGATTCACAGTCTGCAAGTGGAAGTATCGGCGCCAGGTTCTCTGAGCTATAACGATGATTTCGATTCTCTTTAGTTTTGGATGCGATTTTAGGTTTTACTTATTTCAAATGAAAATTTTACGATTATGGTGTAAATTATGAAGATCATGATGAATTTTTTTTAGCATTTATTTCGGTTTTGGATTCAAATGAAGAGACTCCACTTTTAACGTTATTTATTTCTTGAGAGCGCTCTCTCTATTGATTGATGACTTGTCGATGCATAAAAGTTCTTCAATAATGGAAAATTACTGAGATCTATTTTCTTACTAGAAACAATCTCTTTTCAATCATGCATAATGTTTTTCTTTTTATTTTTTTCTCTACTTCGAATTGACCTACTTTGATGCTTGATTCTGCACTCGTGATTGAAGAGGAAACCACGAAAATGCACTGTAATTAATTTCTTCCTGAAATTTTAATCAGTAACTAAAACTAATATGGATATTAGAGAGTTGAGGTTCTCTTGAAAGATTAGAAATGAAGAACGTAATGTTATACATTTCGTTGTTAAGAAAAATAGAGATAGTTGAGGTTCTCTTACAACTGGATGCTTTTATTACTTTTGTTTTTCCTAGTGAAACTTGTCTTTAGGAAAAATCCTTATAATCCAGAAGCTTTGCCTAAGACGGTCTTGGCCATGTTACCGCAAGATGATTTTCTTGATTTGCAGAAAGAAGCTATGGTTTGTAATGAGGAGAAGGAAACAGGGCGTCAGATAACTTTTGGATCTGAAATTCTGGAGGTTAGATTTCCAAAATGCTGACCTTGTTTCACTGTTATTTCGTTCTCTTTAGGATCTTCCATAAAGCTTAATTCATGCCAATGCAGAAGGATAATGTAACCAGTGCAGATGATAAGGATGTGCCGTGTGTGGCGGTTTGAGGTGATCCTATTTGACACACCAGAGCTGGATACTTTCTTGGTATAATAAAATGTCCATTACATATTTGAAAGTTGATTCAGTACAGCACCTAGTTGAAAATTTTTTACTTGCATACATATTATATATTTCTTTGCAGGGCATTGCTCACATTTCAGAGAAAGAGATTGAGACATTCTCTGGAATTCCAGAGATTGATAATAATCAGGTAAATGGTAATTTATTTTATATTTTAAAGTCTTGAATGATATGTTAGAATTGGAGTTTCTAGTCTTCCTCCAAATTCCTTAGACTCAGCCTTCTTTCCTAGTGGCTGCAGAAAAATTGATTTTCTGATCTTACGGTGAATTATACTAAATATTAAAGTTTATTTCTTTTTAATTTGGCTAAAGTAAATTGCAATTTTTCTGATTTAATGATAAATTTTAATGGCTACCTTAGTGTTTTAGATATTTACTTAACATTTTGAAGTGCCGATAGGTTGGTCTTAATTTGCTCAGTATACTGTTGGATTGTAGTTTCTCCAAAAGTCCTCTAACCTTCTTATTTCGCTCACTTGTTTCCAACATGCAGCTTTAGCCATATCTCGCTTGTATATTACTTGTTTGATTCTTGGATGCAAGTGATATATTTATTTTGATCAAAGAAGGAAAAGTAAATCAATGCTGTTTAAGTGTCTGGAAAGATGCTTCATCATTTTCAGTTGATTTTGTTCAAAAAAAGTAGCAGATAGGAAAAATCTGCAGTGTTTTAAAGAAGAAATATTAATGTCACTGCTTTACGGAGTTTTAGTGATCCTAAAAAGTCTTAGAATAATTTGGTCTCTTTGAATTGGATCTTTCTTCGGGATGAAACAGACCCTACAGTGCAGTATTCTGACAAGATTCAAGAACCTGTTTATTCAGTTGAAGATGTTACTTCAGAGTACAATATGGAGCAAAATAATTATATGCTGAAAGAGGATAGTTCTTTTGGTGATCGAGTGCTTTTACAACATAGCACCTGTCATTTTTGGAAGTAGATGAAATAAGTCCACGTATTATGACAAGTCATTCTCTGGATGATGTACTTCCTTCTGTTTTTGAATCTATTGAATCCCAGCTCTGGACTCAAGAAAATAATGTGCTTATTGACAGCGAGGAGCTCTTGGGCACGATATCTTATAGTTTCTTTCTGATCACTGTTTATCAAAACAATTTCCCGAACCTGAGGTGGGATTCCTAGAGATGTTCATGGATGTGAACCTTATATGCATGATGGAAACTCCTCAAGTTAATGGGAACTCTGAATTTTATACTGCTAAACATGATGCTGATTATTTTTTACCCATGAAACTGGATATTTTTTGAGGAATTCCAGATTTTTGACGTGGACTCATCTCAAATTTTTGAAGTGATTCTGAACAGACAAATGACCCATGAACCAGAAGTATGCGTAACCAGATGTTAAGGGAAGATATGAATTTAAAGAGTTTCAATGAATTGGTTGTTAATCATGAAATTGTGCTGGTAGATGAAGTATTCAAGTCTTTGCCTATACCTGTTCTCTCTGATTACAGAAGGATGATGTTAACATGCACAGTAGTTGAGGAATCACTGTCTGAGTTGAAGCCTCACCCGCTGTCTGCATCTAATGTTATCTACTTGGACTGGTATATTTTGGATGAAGATAAATGTAACAATAAAGATTTGCATCAGATAGACTCTTTACAACATCAACTTTGATCAGGAAACTTTTGAGGATGGGAAGTTAGTATCTGACTTCATTTTCTCAGATGATGCTTTAAGTGGATCAGCCACTGAACAATATGAGGAAGCACTGAACGTCAGTTCTGATAGCATTCCAATGCTTCATGTCCAAAACCAGGAAACTTGGCACAATTAGCAGAAAGATGCCAAGAGGGCTTCATTGTTTTTAAAGTCTATGTCACAATTCAATGGTCTTGATTTTTCTTGAATCCCCAGAAAGTAGTGCTGGAGAAAATGCTGGACCTGCAGCAGTGTCATTCGACACAAATGCTACATTACCCAATGTTTTGTCTTGTCATTCAGTAAAAGCATGTGCATCCACTGGTGTACAGGTGCAGCAGTGGATTATCATGGTTCACAATATAAAATTATCAGATGATATTGTGGCTCTGATTGAAGATTTTGAAAGGAGCTATCTAGCTATTTTGCAGAAGGAGACAGAGCTAATCTCATTTTTACGTGCAGAAAATTTTGAATTGCTTAGCCTTCCAAAGCAAAAGTTAATGGAGTGTATTAAGAAAAAAATGGTGCGAAGAAGAACTTCTCATAAAGATGAAGATATTATGGCATTTGTCACATTATGAGCAATTAAGCAAATGGCTTTTTACATGTGTTTCTATGGCATCCATGCAACTCACTTATACGTTGACAAGCTATGTCAAAGCCTTGGCTGCACGAAGTAAAGACTAAGTTTCCTCCATTCCTAGATTGAGGATGCATGTGCCAAGGTTGACAAGGAAATAGCCAGATCACATCCCTCACTCTGTATCATACAGGGAATTTTACTGTCAAACACCAGTCCAAGTAGTTTCTAAATATTCATCCAACTTCTAGCCCCCTAGCACAATTACTTGTTAGAGTTTGAGTATTCGTACATTTTAGAAATTCTAGCAAAAAGATTAAGAATGCAATACATTGCATATTATGAAAACGTAAAGACAAAAATCTGAAGTGGGGATGGGCCCCTTTTCTGAAACTTTAGTCTGCTTGTTGTGCGGAGTATGAAGCTATTGTGGAATATGGAGGTTTGTGTGGCTCATCGAGAGTATCTTCTTTTTCCCCCAAGTTGGTTGGTTCAACTCATCTTCACTTTCTGAAAATTGAACTGGATGGCTCTAGTGCTTCCAAAGCACTCTGTGAAGGTGTCGTGCCCCAGATTACAAAGAAGTTGATGGTAAGTCTCTCCTTTCTTACTTTAGTTCACAGAAAGGTAATCTATTCATTGATGGTATCTTTACTTTATGTGCTTGTAGGCAATTAACTTCAACTGCCACTATTCCTGTAATTTAGTTTTATTCAAAGATTATCATGTGTCACAAAGTTCGAATATAATTTATAACAAAAACATTTAATTTTAATCATACTGTTAAGACTTAAGAGGATTTTTGTTGGGGAATGAAGGGCATTATGAGTTCTGAAAGATAGCTTAAATTCATATTAACCAATGAAAGCATCAATTCAGTGTCAAAGTTGAAATGCACGATTGGGGTGAACAGAAGGAACAAATACTGCATGGAAGAGATATAGAATGCCTCCCTTGAAATATTCAGTATGAATTTAGGCATATTGCTTGTGTAATTGAAGTTGAGAAAAATTCTTTAGGACGAGTTGGGAGTGTATAGCTGATTTTATTTTTTTGATTTTCTTACTAGTCGCTACAATATAGGCACTTGAATTTCGATAAATTGGTGCTTAACCGTTGAAGTTGATACCTTTTTAATTCTTAAGAATGAGGACAATTGCAAATTCTTTATACGCATCAAGTAACCTCCAAATTTTGACTGCTATAAGAGATAGGTTCTCAACTTTTGAGCAAAAAGTATTTCCTTATTGGAAGGGGCTGTCTCTCTCTTAAGTTGTGAGCTCTTAATATAATTGTTTGTCAGTAAGCATAGCGGTTATCATAGACATACTGCTGACACTACCCATGTTTTAGGAAGGGGAGTTTCATTCAGTCCTGGCCCTAGGTGCTAATGTGAGTTATGAGAAGTTGGAGGACCTACTGAACTTTGTACCAATTGAAGACAAGTATGATAAGAGATCTGTTGAAAATGTGGATGAAGTAGAAGCCAATTGTATGCCTCTGCTAGTTGCAGTGGAAACCAAGCTAACTCAGCTGTAAATGACAGACATAGTAATTATTGTGAACGTGCGAAATTTTGATAAGGAAATGATTGTATCTGGAAGAAGTACATAAAAAATTTCTTGCAATGGAGAAAGAAGGAGCTCAAGTAGTGGAACTTGACTCAAAACTGCCTGTGCATGTCTTAATTAGTTGTGCAGTTTGCCTAACATGGTATGATCGCAGAAACATTGGACGGAAAGCTGCCACTTTAGTTGAAGCATCTTTATGCTTTGAGAATATTGCAACTAATATTTTGATATTGCTGAGTTTTACTTTCAGTGGCTGTTTCCTGGTACTTTCAGCATCTTACATCATTTTTACACTTCAACTTTCATATCTTAACTAGTTAGACAAAGAGAGTATTTAAGTTTCAAGAAGACAAATGTCAGGTATTGTTTCTGAGTTCTTTGGGATGCTTAGGACCGGAAAAATCTAGGTTTATGCTTGGCAGTACCTTTCTGTTGATTTCATCAATATCCTTGGAGTAGGTTTATTTTACCTCTAGTGAAACATTCTTTTTTTGCTTCTATTTACTACATGAGAGAATTTTAAAGGAATGATGACCTATAAAAATGACTTTAAAGGTAACGATGACCTATATGCTGCTTATTTGCATTCCTAGCCATCTTCAGCTGGCTTGTCAGAATCAGCTGATTAGGAGTAGTAATGGCTGATGTTCATGCTTGCTCACTAGAATTATGGACTTTCTTATAGCCTAGGTTGGAAATTAAAATAAAACTTAGGGCAGACAACTTTGTTCATTGTGTTGTGCAAGAGAAGACGTACTCTAGAAAAGATGAAAATTCTGAACTATTTTTATTGAACATTAAAATTATTGTTGTTGTAATTTGAATTACTATAAATTATAGTTACTTTTTCTTCCAGGTCTTCGAGGGAGAAATTGGCTTCCTTTCTACTGTAATCCGATCCTCAGCTGGACTCTATGTAGCAGCAAGTTTGGGAATTAACTTCCAGCTCTTTTGTTCTTATTCATATGAGTTAACTGATGAAATTATATTAAACTGAATTGACTATGCTGCTAAGATGACCAGGGGCCTATATCATCAGATGCCTGATTCAGAAACTCTTGCAGAATCATTCCTCACAAAATTTCCTTCAATTAATCCTTTGACTGCTCATGCAATACTCTCTTCAGGAGGAATGCTTATTGAGTTCCTTGAGTGGTCACATGAAAGCAGGATCCGTGCAGTCCAAAACTATTGTTTACCAGACGAGAATGTTGCTCTTTTTAGTGCTTTGTGCAAGTACAGTGAGCGGGAGGACTCAAAATCTATAATGACAGACTGCTCTTCTTCTGTGTCAGTCCTGACTCTGACAAGTGTCATCACAATGTTGGTTCTGAGGGAAAACAAGGGAAACACATAAATAGCCCTTGTAGAATCAGTACAAGTACGGATGAATTCCTGCATTTTGGGACTTTGAACCAATGCGCAGATAACTTCCTGAGTCCTTCTGGACTGTTGAGGCCATATGATTCTTGGATGTCCAAAGGTTCTGAGATGTTCCAGGATTACAAAAAGCACAGTTCATCTTTGAATGATATATTTGATCAAAAGCAGGAATTTGACTTTCACACACTGTTTGAGTCCTCAAGCTCCTGAGCAATATGATTCTCATATCTCCGAAGGTCCTAAGATGTTAAATGAAGCAAAAAAGGCCAAACTTAATGTACCCTTTAAAGATAATACTTGGGGTTACAGTCAGGGAGAAAGGATCGCTATGCTGAACAGTTTGGACTGGCAAAACATCAATAACTTTGAGAATCGGCATAAAGACCTTGTAGGTGAAGTAATTGACCTCACTGACAGTCCAATGTCAGGTGACGATTTCTCTTCCTTTGGTAACTCTATTCCTTTCTCCTCTTTGGTTCCAGGATTGAAAAAGATTCTACAAGAAAGTCTAAAATTGCTAGAAGATTGTCATCTGGTAAAGGCAGTCACACCATTTTCCCATATGTTTCTGAGATCAACACTGGTTCAGATATATTGAGTTCTGTAAAATATCCTAGACAAAGATTCCAAGGATCTAATAATATTCCATATACAGGTTATGACAATAAGTTGCCTCCCAGCAACCAAGAAAGCCTCTTATGGGATGTTTTAGCTCAGGGATCAGCACCTTACAAAAGCTCACTACTCAAAAATGATCCATCAAATCATAGTGCAACACCCCCTCAAAGGCCATTCTTTTAGCCCATCCACAACCAAGGTCACCTTGGACAATAGAATTTCTTAACAAAATCAGGGAAAAGAACAGATTACGTCAGCAGAATCTTCCTTCTGATACATCTGCTTCCCCTTTTGAGATATCATGAAATATAGCGAAAGTTCCTAAGAGAAGAAGTCCGTCTATTCTTGAATTTTTCAAATACCAAGGAGGTAGCACTCCTACAAAAATACTAGAAGAAAGGAAACAGAAAAGATATCTACAACCACCAGCTCATCTAAGAATGAAAAGACTTCGTCCTCCCTCCTGCAAACATGCACATCCATTGATAAGAGAACAAGACAGTTTTGTGTTAAGTATCTTTGGTATCAAATTTTAAGTGTACGACAGACAAAGTTGCATATGTATGCCATTGAAATTTCGCACTTTTCTCCTTTAGACTCTCTCTTTTGCAATGAATGAAAGTGGAAGTCAAACTAAGCTGGTTTGGAGTGATGGAGGTCTCATGGTTTGAGCAAAAAGCTTCGCAATCAATAATTGGGATGGAAGCAAGAGGGGTGCAATGTATATACGTGTGGAACCATTTGCGGAATTAGCAGGTTGGATCTTGAATGTTGTGCTCAGCAACAGTTTCTTTGGTCAGAAAATAGCAATAATATAGAAATATACTAGGTCTCATTTACATTTACTTGTTTTATGCAGATCATCCTTTAGACGTGCCATCAACTTGGTGTAGCTGCCACAATGTTTCAAGAATTTATCCATATGGGCTCTATCAGTAAACTCCAAGACCACATTCCTGATGCTAAAAATATTAGATTTGGCCTGAAATATTGGACTGAGTAGCCCATAGGCAGTTAGGCCTTTATAAGAAAGCTTTTCAGGCAGCTCCATGCTTGAAACTCATAATGAATTGATCTTTGAACTAAAACTTGTTATTGGAGCATGCACTGCTGGCAGCTGTTTGTGTGAATATGCCTGCATGCCTGCATTTGTGGCGCATAAGTATCTATTGATGTTAACACCTTTAATTGATGTCAAGTGTGATGTGTTCTGGCTTGGTGGCTCTGTAGTTGGGTTGTTTCTTTTTTCTCTTCTAATTCAGTTTTATGTTAATAGTAATATTCACCCCAGGAAACAGAAGCTCCATCTTAGTGAAATCAGTTGTTAACTTGAAGAGAAGAAATGCCAGGACCGTGGACAAAGACAGGCTTGATTTGTTAGTTCTGTTTCCACAAAATTAATTCTAGATTTTAATTTATTGAGCTAAATGAAGGAGGCAGTGAATTGGTTCCTATATAGCTATTGGGTCTCTAGGTATCAAAACATTTAAAACCTTAAAATCCAAGATTTGCTGCTTTAGCTTTGTTTTCAGTGTTCCTAAGAGAAGAGATGAGCAACAAATAAAGAGGAATGCTGTTTCACAAGTTCAAATGATAAGGATGCCTTGATTGAACTTTGATGCAAGCATCACACATGTATTTGCTGTTTAGAGGATCAGCTGCTTCACCCTGCTTAGTATTCTTTGTCCAACATACTGCATCTTTGAACATGCTAGTTCTTCTTGCCGCTCTTAAGGTTTCGTACTGTCATTACAAGTTGCTGTCTTTCACCTTCCACTTCTGCAAATTTGAGGCTTATTTCTGAATATCTTTCTTCCATATCTTTAAGCTCACACTTCATAGATTTATTCCTTTCCTTAAGGCGTTCCACTTCACTTAGCAGTTCAGCAAGATTAGCACTGCTGCAGGTATCAAAAGTAGGAAAAAAGAAAATGATAAGTCGACAAACTCCATCTATAGTAAAGGTATTGCTTAATAATAAGCTGTAATTCTTGAGACAAAAAAGATTGACAATGATGTTCACCTTATTGTATGCTCATACCTTTCAACTGGTACTGGTCTGGTTGAGAAAGACATGCCTTCTGCAGTGCTCATCATAGAATGGAGCATGTTGTCTTGTGACTTTCCTTCTTCTTCAGATTTGATGACATTTGTTGAAAAGATTCCAGCAGAAGTAGTTTCCTGTATTTTGAACATTAATAGTCTTGAGAATGGAGTAACAGTCTAGAACTAAATGGATGGAATGGGAAGCAGTTTAACAATAAGGATGAAACCTAGATATAAATGACCTTCATTAAAACTTCAAGTTGTGGAGGTCTAGAATTAAAGGAACTTCTGCTCCATTAATTCATTTATATAGTTTTGAAGAGGCAACATTGTTTACAACTACATCATTACTGTTCAATAAAAAGGTTATTCTGTCTCTTTAGAGATGTATTGCTAATCTCCGAAATATTTTTTCTATGATTGTTTGGAGTTACCTCAATGCTGCCTCATGAACTGTTTCTTTACTAAGATATTTCTGTCCAGTTGCATGACAAATCTCAAAATGAGATTAGTGGATGCATTTTTCTAATTGTAATCCACATACCTTTTGACACTGATCTTCAGAAAGACAATGACAAATTTTGAGTTGTTCCATGCTGCTCTCTAGCTCATCAATCATGTTGCTGAGATTTCTTTCCTTCTCTGGAACTGAATTAGCTGATGTTTTCAATGCAGCTTCCTTGAGGTTTGTCAGTTCCTGCCAAAAATTGTGAAATTATTAATCTTTTCTATTTGATGAATAAGAGCAAAAAAATTATTATATCAGCTTGGTTGTTTGGATTAGATGAGAACCATAGAAATAGGATGTAAACATTTCATGACTGGATAAAGGAGATTATGTATCAATGTGTTACTTCATTGATGTTTCCTGAATATGACGTATCTTGCATTCAATATGTAATTTTTCCATGCATAACAGCTAGATAAGTACTATGTTTAATTTCTAAGCTTTGTATTTGAGCAACTACCTTAAGCAAGCTTAATTTCTTCTGGAAACTAGTAATATCCTTGGAGTCATGAGGAGCTGAGGTAGAGCGGCTGCTCCTTGGATTGATGTCCGCTTGACCACCATTATTTTTTACTTCTTCTTCTATAGAGCTGATTTCTTCTTCCTTCCTCTGCAGATCGTTCTTTAACTGAGACACCTGTTTTCTCAGTTTTTCTGTCTCCATTTCTTCTCGGATCAAGCTATGTTTTAAGTCATTGTACTCAACTTTAATGTTTTCCATTTCTGACTGCAAATTTGTGATCATCATCTCTTTTTTATCCTTCAAAGACCTAGTACTAATTAATTGTTTCTGCGCCTTCTCTGCTTCCATCTTTGCTGAAGTGATTTTTTTCTCCAATTCATCTCTTTCTTTATTCCATCTTTGTATCAGCATCTCTGTTTTGTCATTTGATGTCTTCAATTTTTTGGTTTCATCACTTTGCTTTCCGTTTTCTTTTGCCTGATCAGAAAATTGGCATTTCTGCTCTTTGAGCTTCTCACTTTCAGTTCTGAGCATTTGGATTTCATTTGAGAAAGCCTCCTGCTTTTCCTTCACTTGCTTTTGTGCATATTCAAGTCGCATAGTCATATCATTAAGTTGCGTTGACATTTGCTCTATTTGTTTTGTTTTGAGATCTAGTTGGTGTGAAAGGTCTTGCCGTTCAATTCCAATCCGATCCTTAAGTAGCCCGAGCTCTTCATTGGCATTCTGGAGCATTTCTTCCAGATTTCTTTTTTGAATGTGCAGTTCATTTGCTTCTTCAACTGCTTTCATGGTCATCTTTTCATTCTCATCAAACTTAGTGGCCATTTCAACAGATAGCTTCTTAAATTCCTCCTGAAGCCGCTCAGCAGTTACAGCATTTTTCCACCTTGTCCTTCTTAATGCCTCCTCTGCTCCGATAGCCCTATGTTCCTCCTCTGTTTTAGACTCTATCATGGCATTCAGGTCATCTTCAAATCTTTGTGTCCGATTCTCCAGTTCTATCTTTAATTCTTTGACATGGCATTCAAGTTCATTAATGACAACTAAAGATTCTGAGTATTCTTCTGACTGCTGCTTGATTTTATCCTCCAGTCTTTGCACTTGAGATTCAAGTTCATTTATAGTAGCCAAATATTCTGAGTATTCATTTTGTGTCTTCAGTGATTCTTGCAGATTTTGCTTTAACTGGGAAGAGATATTGTCATTTTCCCGCTTTAGGACCTCATTTTCCTGGCTCAGTTCTTCTATATGCATCTCTAACTCCTCTTTATGTTTCCTGTAAAACTCTAACTCTGCATTCAGGTCTGCATTAGTCTGCTTCATCATGTGTACTTCATTGACATCTTGTTCTTCATTTTTGAATTCTTTCATTGCATTCTGTTCATCAGCCTCATTTGTTTGGCATTTAGAACTTGATTGCACCTCTTCAATACTCGTACTTGCTTCTATCTCGCTGGACAGGCGAGATATTTCCCTGTTCTTTTGCTCTAGCATTTCATTGAGGTCTCTTACTGCAAGAATCAGATTAGAATTTGAATCCTGTGTCTTCTGCAGCTGCAAACGAAGATTGATATTCAAGTCCTTTTCATGATTCAGTTCCTGCTTAATTTCTTCTAGCAGAACCGTTGACTCCTCATTCTCAGCTTCCAACTGGCTTTCAATTTCTGGCTCATCTGTAGTTTTCTTTGATTTGAGTCCTTCAAACCCTATCTTCACTGCATCTCTTTCTTCTTTAAAGCTGATAATTTGTCTTGACAGATCCTGCGTTCGTTTGCTTTCTTTCAAAATCTGTCTTCTAAGAGATTGCAACTCTAATTCTGATACTTCTACCTGCCTCAATAACATAGCATTTTCACTTCTGAGTTTCTCAACAGAATTTTCTGATCCCTCTTGCCATTCTCTTGGGATGTCTTCAGGGCTATTACCTGACTCAACTAAACTTCCATCTGAAGTTGAACTGACTGACCAATCTGTGTTTGTTCTCCTATGCTTCTGCTTCTTAGTCGTGACAGCATCTGTTCCCTTCTGAGGCATCTGATATGTGGTCATATTCAAGTGCCCATCCTGTGAAAGAATCGAAGGGCTATTTAACTGCAAAGTTGCATAGAACAGATAGCCATGCTAAACTATACCAAAACTAGTAGGGACTTACTTCTGTGAAGTTTTGGTCATTTTCATGTACAGTGTAATTGTTGTCTTGGCTTTGTAAGCTTCCATCCCGGGAAATGGCCAAACCTTCACTTTCTTCAAGATATCTAGTATTAAAAGTTGGATATGTAAATAGAACAAGAAAAAGAGTGAGAAGAGGATGGAGAAAAGGAAGAAAAAATGGAAATAGTGAATACTAGAGATGGATTATTAATCCTTGTATCACCTCTGATCTGCTGCTCCCTCAATTTTGTGAATTGTCACCTGTGGATCACCATGAATTTTCACAACCAAATTGACAGTGAAACTATATTAGATTTTAAAATCAATAGAACTGAAATGCTTGGGTCACTTTTTAGTGTGAGTGCACACGTTAATTTAGAGAGAGAGAGAGAACTAACATGTAGAATGGCACCAGAGTTGGCAAACTTAAGGGGCAGAGAGACAGTAATTGGTTCAGTTTCTGCTGCAAAATCAGCAAAATCAATTGAAGCTTCACCGAGAAAACCTGCTTTTGATGATCCCTGCAAGAACCCAGAGTAATTAGCTAACCCCAGTGGAAACTTAGAAAATGGAGAAGAAGAAAGTCTAAGGGAGTCACTGACTACACATACATTTGAAACAACGAAATGGTATATTTTTTCACTCAGTTTCCCTGTTTTTGGCTCCCTGATGAGTTTCACAGTTTCATAGACAGGATTCTCCCACAAACAACTGCCATCCTGAACTGCGACTTTCTCTAATCTCAGTGTCGGCTTTCCAATATCCTCCGGCACCAGTGCTATCGTTACCGCAGACTTTTTCAACCGTGGCACCTGGTAATAAACATGCAGAATCAGGTGAGATCTTGGAACTCCTAATTCTAAATTCTTAACTACAAGTTCAACTTATCTTAGTAGTTTTTGTCTAATTCGTACCTGAGTTGCCTGAAACTGCAATTGAAATACAACTTTGATCTTTTTCTTGTCGCTCCTCCATGACTTAAACATGTTTTGGTCGAATATATGCTTCAGTTTCTCCTGTGAATGTTTGCTACAAATCCCACTCACCGCATTGGGATTCTGATTGAAAAACAATGCTAGCTAATCTGGAGCTTCTTTGTCCAAACTTGACTTCAGTTGTGTTTAGGACAGAAATAGACAGGATATTTTCTGCACAGCTTTGGAATGCAAAAGTGTTGTGTAAGCAACCAGATGCTCCAGTCTGTTAATCCCTTTAGTAACTTTAGAATATAGAAGCTGCAGGAAGTTCAGAAATGCGAAATGGAAGATGACTCAAATTCCAATTAATAAATGTAGTGCATTCCAGAGCATATATTAATTAATCAAAAAATGTAGTATTATTCTAAGTAATAAAAAGTTGCGGAATGGGAAAGTTGTTTTCTTTTGATTGCAGTAAGGCACGAGGTGCGAAACTTCAAACCAATCATGTGGCATATGACCCTTCACTTCGGTTATTGGCATCATCAACCAAAAAAAAAAATAATGCCTGCTTTTTCTAGGTTAAATTTATGGTTTAATCCTAAGCTTAGAGCCTGTTGTCTGTCTAAAATTGAAACTTTATTTTTCAGCAAAATATAGGAAGTAAAATAGGTTATGATGTCACGTCTATGTTGATCAACGATTATGCATGGGGAAAACTATGAAAATAAAGTAAATGAAAAAAGGTTCTGAAGGAGTTAGCACTTAGCTGTTACTTATCATATCATTAAAGCATCTCTTTATATATATAATATATATTTTGTGCCGAATTGTGACGCATTTAGCGAAGGTATTTTTGAATGTTAAAAATCAAGTGGAATTAAAAAAAATAATAGCTTTAAAACTTTTTTTTTTAAATGAAGATGTCAAATGCCTCACAAAGCATTAGGCACTGACATTGTCCGTTGCACCAAACCCCCCCCCCCCCCCCCCCAAAAAAAAAAAAGACTATTGACGGCATTATTGCAACGGCCAAATGATTAAACCATGATTTGACCAAAATTATTGATAAAAGAGATTTCAAGGTTTAGATGGTTTGGAGTTACTTCATGAGACCGCGATGGCCCAAACCACTTTAGTTTCGACAAATCTGATCCATCTTTAACAGGAGCCTCATTAATTTCCAGCAGTGCCAAGTTACGCAAAAGGCTTAACATTTATTATTGGCTGCTTTCTTGCAGGTCAAATCCCGGCCAAATTGCTCTGTAAATGTTTGGGAACACGTGGTAGCATGTGCTCTCTCTCTCTCTCTCTCTTACCCCACGCATAGTCCCACACTTTTCCTTTAACAATGGATCTATCTCTTCACAAATATATACTATAAAATGAGACTAATCTAATGGCTAATACTAAAGTAACCAAAACAATAATTGAAGACCCAATTAAGAAGAGATTAAAGAGGTTTCCGGCTGAAAAACGTGGCTAACACCTGCCATTGTCAGCTCCCACATGGCGTTTCGAAAGAGTTTAATCATAAAACATTCTAATCAAAGACCGATAAAAGCCGATTTTCTCCAGCTGCTTGCAACAATTTAAAGCTTTTGTAGAAAGAAAGCTGAAAAGTTATCTGAATCCGAAGCCAATGAGCAATAATAGGGAGAGCGGACGGATGTTCTTTCCCTGTCTTGTAATAATTGTATCATGGACCACACTTGTACTGCCATCTTTGTGGTGGAACAACCAACTTAAATACCTTATCAAGTATTATTTGTAATAGAGAGATGTGGGGAGTGCCGGGAAATTTGATGTTAAATCCTTGCCTAACGGTTCATTTTTCACAAGGCAAAGTCTAGATCTGAAAGGTACTTTTTAGGTGTCAGCAATTCCCTGCCTTGAATGGAGTTTGTTCTCGGTCTACCTAGAACTTCTTGTGATTCTTCTTTTTCCTCTAATGCATGCACGTGCAAGAGGTGATGTGTCTTTGAGGGTTATCGCTTTCAGACTTAAATTTTTGCGTGAACTAAAAGGCTTGACCTGGAAATAGGAACATTGTTATTGAGTCATTGCTGATGAGAATTTTACTACTTTCTTAGACACTTTCCACAATCTCTAAAGGTTAATTATAACCAGGGGAAAGGAGGGAGAGGACTGGGGAAATCACCAACTTTGACTTCACATAGCCATTTACTTGATAATGTTTTATCTCCTAATGCATGTCAGCATTTTTTCTATATAAAAATTGCAGTATGAGGATAGAAGGAAAAAATTAACGCATATTTTCTTTGCAAATTGATTTTTTTTTTCTAAGGGCAGTTTGGATTCTATTGTTGATATTCATTGCATATTGCGGCTGTTTTAATCTTATACCTGATTTTCAGTTGAATTGTGCTAAGAGTGAGATTTCCTCTACTTGTATAAGTAGGGCAGATCTCACAACATTTAACAAATTTTCGAATTAAAATTGCGCATTCCTCTTGTCAGATATTGGGAAACATGAAACCTTGTATTGCTCAAATTGCATCAAAATGTTGCAGATCTTCTCTTTTCCTTTGTATAGTGTCAATGAACCTTATCTCATTATAAAATTGTTCAGAAATATGCAATAACGAACCTCGTGATCTTGTGAATTTTGATGGGATCAAATTATATTTTACCCTTGCCATTATCAATGCTTTTTCATGGGTAGGAATCCGAACTTTGATCCAGTGACTTGGACAAAAAGGGTAAGCTGATCGTGCACGTTTTAATTCAACTTGGGTCAAAAACTGATTTGGAATCCACTGGGATCAACCACGTAGTTGACCCTTGGGCCTTAATTTTTGCTCACTTGAGGGAGTCAGAACTTCTTCAGCTTAATTAAAAGCCTGTTATTCTTGGGTACTGCCTCGGAACTTTTGGTCTGGTTTGATCGTTATTGAAACATAAGATAAAAACTGTTTTTTCTTTCTACAGACAGATAAAAGGACCAGAGCCCAACAATGAGACCCAAAAAATATGACTAGCCAGCAGAAAAACTTGTCATCCGTCGAATTGTAAACAGCACGATAGATTCGCCAGGAGCCCAAGATGTCTCGACATGAATAAGATCAGATCGGTAAGCCTTGAAAGTCTGAGTTAAAACATTTGCATTTCAAAATGAGAGAGATAATCATTTTTTTCCTTCTTAAAGTTAATGAAAATTTTAACATACAATTTGAAAGATGGTATCAAGAGTTTGAGTAAGATCAAAGTTCCAGCACGTTAGCTCTTGGAACTGAGTTAGAAATTGGCATCATCGGTTCTAAGTCGGTATGTATCTACATAGACCTTACTACAAACTTATATCATCTTTAGTAAAAGTTGCTTCTCTCTCCAGTCTTTATCCCTTACTAACCAGGCCAAAGAATGTACCCATTTTATACTTTTGTTTTTTAGGGGTATGTTTTTTCTCACAAGTAGAAAAACTCTAATTAGTGCTTTAAATTCATCCACAACCATAATTACTAAAGACCATAAACGTGCTTATCCAAAGGCAATCCGACAACAAAAGAGCAACAAATCAAGTTTCTTTCTTTTTTTTTGAACTTTTCTAATTTTTTTATATATGGGAAGGAGAAACTGGTGGTGACATAGTGGGACCCGGATACTGATAAACATTTAAGACTGGCAACAATCGAGGTGGGTCGCTAACCAAAAAAGCCGACAGAAACTTCACCATTATTGTCCATCTCCCGCTCAATTTGTGATGTGCTAAGTTAATGACTTTTGCTTACTTAACTAAGGAATAAAGGCTAAAAAAATTAAAACAAAAAATGTCAGATGTTTCAAGATTTAGATTGGATTGCTATTGATTTCGATCCAAAATAATGATGTCATACATGACTTCACCTCTAAATGGGTCCAACTCCAAACCAAGCCTCTACAGACTACAAATGTTATATCGAGCCCTTCCTTCGATTGTCAAATTCAAGCGTAAAAAAAAAAATGAGAAATAAAAATAAATTAGAGTCACCAGGCCATGCGCAAATCAGAAGGTAATACATTGACTTTTTTCAAAAAGACTTCAATATATGTAGAATCAAATTCACTGCAATGTCATATGTTTGTTTGGGTTTTCTTTTCCTTTTTTTCTGGAATAATAGTAATTTAATTTTCATTAATTAACAATATACTAAACATCGCAGTGCAATAATTCCCTGTCCCAAATGTTGGGGGTTTGAAATATGAAGCACATGGTAGGCACCGGGCCGGGAGGAGGGCTGGCGCGACCCAAGCCTGAGGAAGAGGCAGGAAGCTTCCACGAAGTGGACAAAGCAAATCATTGATATCCACGTGGAATTAATCCGAGTGCAACATAGATCTCCATCCAACGTTCCTTATCTCCCGGAATAACTGGCAGGAGACGTAAGCCAATTAGCCAGCGCTTTAAAATCATAAAAGTCTTTGCTTTTATCTTTCTATCCAATCCGTCTTGCGGTGCGTTTTCTGCTTCACTCTGTCTCTTACAACAGCTAAGGAGAAGAAAAACAGACCGAGCGAACATGGCGATTGGAATCAAAGCACCGCACTTGGCGATTGTACCTCACGCGCTAGCAGTTGCTGGTGCTGTTATGGTATTGGTTTGGTGCATATACTTCCTAGGTGGATTAGCTTGGGAATCTTCGAACAAAAGTCTCATCTTTAATGTAAGTTTTTGCTCTGTCTTTCATCTCTCTGTTTCTTGGAGGGGCTCTTTCAAAAATTTGTTTCCTCTTCACATATATATATATATATATATTTTATCATGACTTCGGCCTTCCAGTGTAATTTTGTTTGGTTTCTAGGTCTCTGTTTCTTCACCTGGATCAGATAATTCATGATTTTTTTTGGTTTGGGACTTTGGGTGATTCTGTTCATTCAACCCCAGTTCATATCTATCAAAAAATACAATGGTCCTTTGGCTTAACGAATGGATTTAAATTAATACTTTCTACGGTAGAAATACTACCAAATTATTCGTAGAATCTTAAACTTTAAGCACTGAACTAATGAAGGAGACTTTCGGATTTTGCTGTTTCCCATATGTCATTAGGCAAGTTGTTTGATTCCTTATAGAATTTCATATTTGATCGTCCTTTTTTTTTTCTTTTTGTTGCTATGGTAAAGGATGCCTCTCAAATCTCAATTATGAGTTGACTGGCCCGCATTATTTCTTATGTAATCATCTTTATCATTGGCAGGATGTAAAGTCTTTAATTAAATATTATAAAGAAAGAAAAAAAAGATCATATCTTTATTGCCAGTGAACAATGACTATTCGTTAAATGATATGGAGCCCGATTTGATTCCCTGGAAAGAAATAGTAGTACTACCAAAATTCAGTGGCCAAAATTTAGCGGACCCAAAACTTGGTAGTGGAGGCTGCTCCTTAACTATCACCTAACAACTTGGAAGGTTTCTTTTGGGGGGGAATGGGGGCTGGAGCATGGGGGTGGCTCTAAATTCCTTTATTTATTTATTTATTTGGCAAAATTTGGTTCTACATGGCCAATGTTCATCTGTTCATCTGTGCAAACAGGCTAAAACCATACATATTAAATTGGTTTTAGTTACCCATGTGTTTCTCATGAAGAAGACCTAACGACCCTTCATGCATCTACATCTCGTGTCCTTTTAGGAACTTTACAAAACATTAATACACTACCACGTGGCTTCTGAAAATATCTTTAAATGGATTAGATTTCTGGGAGCAACCGGGCAAGGAGGATGTGAGACTTGAACATATTCAAGTTAAAACTTAAACTATAAATTTATAATTATGGATAGATGTCAAACATCTAAATGTTGCTTCTTCCTTCTTTTTAGTCAGACATCATCGATGTCCTCCTTAGCACAATAGGAATCCTTGAAAAATTTACCCTTCTTAACATAATAAGGAAGCAAGAGGTGAAACATTTCACGCAGTCCTTATTGCTTGCTGCTAATGTGCTTAAGTCCACTACCCATTTACTGTCTCTGCAGATCCATCCTGTATTGATGTTGATTGGCTTCATTATCATAGGAGGTGAAGGTAATCTAATATACAAATAGCTTGCTTCTGAATTTTGCTTTCTGGATGATTAACAATTCTGAACCATGCTCCGACATGCCAAAATGCAGCCATTATGAGCTATAAATCACTGCCTCTGAGGAAGGAAGTAAAGAAAGTAATACATCTTGTGCTTCATGCCATTGCTCTAATTCTTGGCATTATTGGTATCTATACAGCATTCAAGTATCATAATGAGAGTTCAATAGCCAATCTCTACAGCTTGCATTCATGGATTGGGATTGGAGTCATTGTCCTTTATGGCATTCAGGTAACAGAATCACTCGACCCCATTAATTTGTTTAAAATTCTTTTGCTTATCACTTTTAGCAATTCCATAAAAGATTTGAATTGTTTGAAAACTTGCTAAATCTCCTTTGCATCGTAAAAGGATATATTGGTCTCATGATGAACACGTTTGTTCTCTTTTGGATATTGGTTTCGAAATGGAAAATATAATTTGCAGTGGATATATGGCTTTCTTGTATTCTTCTACCCTGGAGGATCAACTGAATTAAGAAGGGAATCCCTTCCTTGGCACGTACTTTTTGGACTACTTGTATACATCTTGGCTATTGGCAATGCCTCCATAGGGTTCCTGGAGAAGCTTACATTCCTTGAGAACTCAGGCCTTGAAAAATACGGTGCTGAGGCCTACCTTGTAAACTTCACGGCTCTTGTCACAATACTGTATGGAGCCTTCGTAATATTTACAGTTTTTTCCGAGGCTCCTACAGAAGATGACCACGGCTATTCGGCTATATAATTAGACGTTATGTCTGTATCTATGTATTGATCAATGGATATATCTACTGTCTGTATTGCTAGACATAAATTTGTAATCAATAATAGTGGCAATTTATTGGACAAATGTACGAGATTTTACTTTATTCTTTTCTTGTAGATTCGAACTCCGATCTTCTCGTGATTGAGATATAATTTAATTGGTGATCACATTTTTACACAAGGATACAAATTTATTGTCGTTGATAAACGATAAAAAGGCAAAAGGATTAGCTTCTTAACTTTTGGTGTGATTTAAAATTGAATATTTTCTTCAAATTTGGTTGGCCAATAAGCAAAGAAAAAGACGTGTGATTCAGAAAATACATGATGTTAATAGCTTTGATGTGGCTGTTTCCTCAAGCACGCATAACCATGCACAATAAGAGATTACATTTCGTTAAAACTCATGCGAAAATGTATGGTCCTAACATGAAAATTTAGAAATTATCCGAAGAAGAACTGAAGAAATTATTGTTACAGGATCATGCAAAAATGGGATTTCATTTCCTTAATGATTTTAATCTGCAATCACGCCTGCTGCATGCCTGTATTCACTAGTGATTATTAGCCATAATTATTTAGTTTAAATCTTGGAATATGGGGAGGGAATTTAATCTATCCAGGAACAGAAAGTCTCCTACAATTTTGTTTCCCATAAAAAGTGATCATATCGCTAACGCCATACATCCATCCAACGTTTTCTCGCCTGATTCATCCAAAGAAAAAACAACAAAAGCGAAAGAAAACAGATTAAGAATTTGAAAGTCTCCACAATGGATAAAGGTATAGTTTCACTTATTGCAACTCTTTTACATGAAGTATTGCTCCAAATCCAATAAACAAATATAAAGAGAAATAAAACCAGAGCACTAACTAACTTAGTTTATGTAGTAAGTTGAGAATTCAAATTTCGGCACTGACAAACTCTTTTCTTATAATGAGATTGCCACCACTTTTATACTTAAAAAAAATAAAGAGAAATAGAAAGGAGAGGATGCAGGATTTCTCCCTCTCCTACTGAAATTTTATCTTGGTTTTTTATTATTTAAAGCTTAAAAGTTATGGTTGAATGCTTGATTTTTTATATAAATATATATATTACTCTGGGAATAGAACTTGAAGGTAAAGCTAATTACTCTGGAAATTTGCTTTCTTAATATGTAAGAGCTGCAAAGAATAGACACAGAAAAACATGAGCAGAAAATTGACGCTTGGAAAAACAGAGACAAGGCAAAAGTAGATCACAAGTAAGTAGTAATTCCTTTCCTAGTATTCAAAAAAATTGAACTCTTTAATTAGGATTATGTGGGGGGTGGGGAGTGAATTGGCTTAAAAGAAAGATAATTGAGCAGAGCGGATCGAAGGCTGGCTGAAACTCAAACATGGCAGGAGGAAAAGAAAGCATGTCATGAGGCCGAATAAAAAATGATTGAGGTAAATAAGCTATCTTTGTAATAAAAAAACAAAAACCTCTTTCAAAGTCTTAACATGGTATGTATGTTTTGTGTAAGATGATTAGGTAAATGCAGAGAAGCTGAAGCAACTGAAAAACAAGGAAGCTCAAGTTCAGAAAACGGTGGCACAAAAGAAGGCATCCATAGAAGCTGAACGCGAGAAAGGTAAAGTTGCCATAGATGACAAGCTGAAAAATATCGTGCCACTGGTACTCTCCCAAAGACCTGTTTTGGTATACGTAAAGACTAATTTCTTTTCATGTACCAAATATTAAAAAAAATAAAAAAAAAATAAATTCACCAAATAAAAAGAGAGAGAGTATATTATCATACTGGGCATAACTAATGTGAAGAAACAGGAAAATAATAAATCAAATTAATTGGCTCTTTATTCCATTATGTACTGTGGTACTACATACTTTGGCACTGCCTTGTGCCGCGATAAATGTGAATGTGGTTCAAGATGACTATAATCCAAACGTGGTATTGGGCTTGCTCACTTGAGCAGCAAACTGACTAAGCTAACTCATGCCCCAACTTATACACAGATCATTGGAAAGTATAACAGGAAATGAAATTATACTCGCACAATAATATGAGGTGGATCCATATTTAAAAGTTGAGTATTTATGGATATCATTAAAAAGTGAAAACAGAAAAATTAAAAAAAAAATTTTGACACTTTTAAAATCTTTCCTTGGACATCTTTTTGAGAATTGATAATTTCATCATTAGTTTTTTTTTTTATTAATTGTCAATAATTTCTTTTATATATTATAAATTGACACTTTTAAAAAAAATCATGAATTCTCATTGATGATAACCCTTAATATTGTTAATAAGTTGGTTTCCACTAAAAATTCACATTGGTATCAAGTATATCTATATTAAGGATGATAAAATAATTTATACTCGATAAATTTTAATTTATTTCGATTCAATAAAATTAAAATTTTTTAAATTAAAAGAACGGGTTGGGTCAAGAAAAATTGATTTTGTCTTGATCCATTGTCATCCTTAATCTATCCCCAAGTGAATTGACCCATTAAGTTTGCAAGTTAGGCAAGTTGAACAAGATTTTTCAAATTTGAAGTTCATTTAAATGGTTTATTATGTTTTAAAATATTAATATGTATTTTATTTTAAATAATAAAGTAAAATTAAAAAGAATGTCAATGAGTTTAAAACTAACCAAACCAACATGATTTTAAGCAAAACTTTTAAATATGTTAATAGCGTCTGGTCTTATTAGTTATTGGGTCTAATCCATGAATTCTGATCAGCTTCGGCCCGATCCATGAATTAGTTTGAGGCAAAGAGCCCACCAACGAAAGTTACTAAACCATGCAATTAAAATTTGTAGCATACATAAATAAGAAAAATAAATATCATAATGCACAAAAAAGAAAAAAAGGGTGGGGTGGGAGATGTTGCCAAAACTAGACGCCAACGTCGATAGATTGTCGAGCTGACAGCCGTTGATGGGGACAAATTGCGTTTTCTATGGACAAGCGTCCTAAGTGACGTCCTCAATGAATCTAACGCGAAGTATCAAAGACTCCACCACGTTAACATCCCATTTACAGCTTCCTTCACACTTCAGCTTTCTTCTAGCCCAAAAAAAATTATTTTAATCTTGAAAATTGCTCTTTAATGTAAAAAAAAAGAGAAAAGAACAAACTATTCATACATCAATACATACAACATGCAGTGAATTCTAACATATAAATATATACAATATATATTTATTTTAAATTTTCTTTACCTTAAATCCATTATACATAAAACATGGAAAAACAGTAAGTTTCTTCATTTGTAAAATGAATTTTAAGTTGTAAAAATTAACTTGAAATAATTTGGAGAAAAATAAAAAAGAATATTTATTTTAATTTAAAAGAAGATGATGTAATAAAAGAATAATTGTGTATTAAGATTATAATTTAAGATTAAAACTCATTCAAAAGATAGTTGAGGTTATCTATTTTTGACAAACAAAAAAGATAGTATGGTTATTGGTGGGAGAGTGGAGTGTAAAAGTAACCTTCTTCTTTTAATTTATGAAAGGCAACGTTAATTTATTTATGTATTAAGATAAATAATAATCATTTTCATCAATCATTACACAATAAAATGTCTTACGCTATTAATTGAAAAAAAGGTCTTATGTTATTCTTTTAAAAAAAAATGTCTTGTGTTGTTGGATACTTTCGGCCTAAGTGCAACTAATAATGATTTATCATTTTGTTTTTTACAAATTAAGGCATAATTTAAAAGTAAGAAAGAGAATTGCATGTATTAAAATTTTAATTTGTATCGTTTCTTTAATTACATGAATAAATTAAATTAAATCTTAAATTACATTTATAATAACTCAAACATTAATTAATTGCACAAAAAAATTGTAAATTAAAATACATATATATATATAATAAGATTTTTTTGAAGAAAAATATATAATAATTGATGATGCAAAAAATTGACATTTGACAAGGATACTTGGGTTGTTTTGCCGCCCTAATTAAGGCATTGGAATGAAGGCTGGCCACGTGTTTTGGTGGATATCCCAGCCCCCAAAGCATTGCAATTTACACACCAGTTGGTAAATGCCTTGTTGTGGGGCCTTTCTTTTTTGCCTTGCAAGCCTTGCCATGTTCATAGTCATAGCTACAGAAAAATTAGGCATCTTTTTGGGTTGGAAATTCTGCTATTCGTTTAATTAGCTTACCATGACAAGACCCATTCTTATGCTTACAAGGATATCCAATTTCACAAGCCCTGCCAAAGGCAAAGCTACATTTTGAATATAATCCCTTGTTTACATTTATCAACTTATATTTATTATATATTCTAAAGAATACTTGCCTACAATAATATGTCAACACCTTAATTTCTTACCTATTTTTGAAGGAAAGGAAAAAGAAGAAAACATATGTAAGCTCAAAACCTATTTTAATACATATTTCAGACTTCATCGATCAAACTTAAATTCTTTTAAATCCATTCATTTTTTTATTTGAATAGATCTACAATTAATTAAAATTGTCAAAGTACCATATTATTTTGTCTATGATCATGTGATAAGTAGGCCCATGGAGAAGAATATCTTTCATGAATGCTACAAGCCATACAGCAGCTGCCACTGCTCATTAATGTTACTGGTTGATATCAAATTTCTACACTATATATTCATATAATTAATTTGTCTATGACTTCGTTGCATTATGATGGTGGCGTGGCTCAGTTTTGGGCGATTAGCAACTTGGCTTTACGGTAATATTATTGTCATTCACGGTTTCTTTCGCTGTAAAATTAGAAATATCAGTTTTCTCAATATTTAAAGAGAAATTTAATTTTTTACTTGAATAGCGATAAATATTGAAATAAATATTATGAGTATGAAAATGGATATATTTTTAAATTTTTATCGAATACGGATTTAAAGATAGATAATATAATACATCTCTCGGTATCCATACTCTACAAATATAATTAGTAAATAAATTTTTATTAAATAATATAAATTATTATTATAGAACAATTAAAATTAATATATTTTTATTAAAAAAATTAATATATATTTATAAAAAATTACTTACACATACAAATTAAAAATATAGATTTTGGTTTTATTTTTTTTCAAAAAAGTTATGGGTATAGAATTATCCATATATATTAAATACTTGTAAAAATAAAAATAAATTTAAAATATTTATTAAGTATAGATATAAAGATAGATATAATATAAAAATCAAAAGATAAAATAAAAAATATTTTACTCTCTAAATTCTACCCATTAAAATTCTTACGTAAAGCTTATAGACTTAAAATTTATAAATAAATCAATGAAATATGTAACTTTCAGCATGTGCCCCAAGGGACATTGTCATCATGTCGTAGCTTATACGAAAGCTTCCCGATACTAGTATTAATTCTAGGAAGAAAACCAGTGAGGAAGAAATTTGACAAGGAACAAACCATGCATACAGCAACTGACGCTGGTAGCTAGGCTTGTTTTGTAATATTTCTTTCTCCTGTGTCTACGGATTTCTTTTATATTGGTTTAAATGACAAAATCAAATCATTCACTATCGTTTAAGCCTTGCCTTTAATCAAGGTGCCAAGAAACGGAAGATTAACAAAAACTTCTGTATAAAAGTATAGGAAATGAATCATTGCTTAATTTTTTATTTATATAACCCTTGTTAAAAATAACATTTAATAAATTAAAATTTTAAATGCTGTAACCTATAACCCTTTTTCGGTTTCCAAGCTGCTATCTTTTTTTACCAAAAAAACAAAGTACAACAAATGATTTGCTACTTCATCGACTCAAATTTGTTTAGGAATTATTGCACGCGTTGGGAATGGGATTGGGTTTTATACATTTCCTTGCATTAGAAATTAAGACATATTCTCAAACTCTTGTTATAGTTGAAGGCTTAAGCTTTTTAGGTTTATATATTATATAAAAAACTGAAGTAGTATCTGACACATTCTTTCTGTATTTATAATTAAAATTTTAGCATATAATTAGATATGTAAGGTATATTATATGCGTGCACAATCTTAATTTCCCTTTCACTTTATCATCTGTTGAGCTTCATACTAGAAATAACTTGATTTACAAGTTTTATATTCCAATTGTAGAACTCATGATGATGGAAGAGAAACTTACTATTAGGCAAAATTCTTTCAACCCAATCAAACTAGCAGAAGTAAAATAAAATAATTAATCAATCACACAAAAAATAATAATTTAATATGATTCGGTCTAACTAACTTACATCCACAGATTAGAAATAAAATTTACTAGTTGTAGAGAATTACAAACATATAAATCATATCAGCCATATCAATACATATAGATACTCTCAATCTCCTTTAATCTTATAGAATATTTTCAATCTAAACAAACATATACCTATATGCACTCATTCACCCATACCTATGTGAATCCTCTCAGTTTCTTTTAATCCACTCATAAACATACAAACATATATATTAATAAAACGTAAATCTCCAATAGTTTTATGTGATGTCTATCCCATAAAACCCTACAGCTCTATTACATATTTTTCTTATACCTAAACTTATAGAGACTTTACATATTTATAAGTATACAAATTTACCTATTAAGACTTTTTTTTCTCTTAGAATTATTCTTCTATAAGTCAAACTTACCTATTAAGAATCTTTTTTTTTTAGATTCTTCTTCTACAAGTCTTCTTGTCTATCAAGTAATATCTAGCCAATTTCAAACAAATATGTTATGGGATTTGAGTCACTATTCTCAATAATCTTCACCTTAACTCAAATTTCATCAAAATCATCCTTATTTATACTAGATATGCTTTACTTCACATGTAACGAAAGTCTCGTAACAATCTTTTGTATGTGTCTTCACGCTTCACACAAATTGATCGGTCAAAGCATGAACTCAAACACTTTCTTAAATCGAGCTCCTTTAAGCTTGTATCTTCCTATGTTTAAAACAATCAGCTTTGACACCACTTGTTAAGGATCACTAAAACCGTAATACCACTTGTCAGGCAAAAAAATCTCTAATCCAATCAAGCTAGCGAAAGCAAAATTGAATAATTAATCAATTACATAAGAGATAATAATTTAATTCGATTTGGTCTAACCAACCTACGACCACAAATAAAAAATAAAATTTACTAATTGTATAAAATTACAAACATACAAATCATATCAGCCACATCAATACCCATAGACACTCAATCTTCTTTAGTCCTATTAAGTATTTTTAATACAAACAAACACAATCTTTTTAGGACTTACGTTTTAATAGTTTATATAGCTTAAATATATGATATTAAACTTTTTTGAATGATTAAACTTGGTTTTCATGATTGATATATGTAAAAAAGTTATTGTTTATGTTTGTTTAACACTTTTTTATGATATTAAAAGGCCAAAATGCAAATTTGCATTTATTATTTTATTTTAACAGTTTGGATAGTTTCAATACATAATATTAAATTTGTTCAAATGATTAAACTTGATTTTCATAGCTGATATGTGTGAAAATATTACTTTATATGTTTTTTTAAGACTTTGTTAGGTCGTTAAAGGGCAAAAATATAATTTTACAGTTATATTTATATTTTAACAGTTTAGATAGCTTAAATACATGATATTAAACTTTTTCGAATGATTGAACTAGATTTTCACGATTGATAGATGTGAAAAAATTACTGTTTACATTTGTTTAGCACATTTTTATGTTGTTAAAAGGTAAAAATGTAAATTTTTATTTATTATTTTATTTTAACAATTTAAATAGCTTCAATACATGATATTAAACTTGTTTGAATAATTGAACTTGATTTTCATGGTTGATATGTATGAAAATGTTATCGTGTATGTCTTTTTAGGATTTTATTATGCTGTTAAATGGTAAAAATATAATTTTACAGTTATATTTATATTTTAACAATTTAAATAACTTAAATACATAATATTAAATTTTTTCGAATGATTGAACTTGGTTTTCACAATTGATAGGTGTGAAAAAATTATTGTTTATGTCTGTTTAGCATTTTTTTGTGCCGTTAAAAGGTCAAAATCCAAATTTGTGTTTATTATTTTATTTTAACAGTTTAGATAGCTTCAATGCATTATATTAAACTTATCTAAATGATTGTATTAGTTTTCATGATTGATATGTGTGAAAAAGATATCATTATGTCTTTTTCAGACTTTATTGTACCACTAAAGGCAAAAATATAATTTTACAATTATATTTATGTTTTAACAATTTAGGTGACTTAAATACATGATATTAAACTTGTCCAAATGATTGAACTTGATTTTAACGATTTAATATTTATGAATAAGTTAATATTTATGTCTGTTTAGGACTTTTTATAATGTTAAAAAGCAAAAATGCAAATTTATAATTGTTGTTCTGTTTTAACAGTTTAGATAGCTTTTATTACATGATATTACATGTGTCTAATCATTATTGCCACGCTTGATACACATAAATAAGTTATGGTCGATGTGTGTTTAACAATAATAATATTTTTTATATAGGAGATTAAGATCATTATCGTCATGCTTGATACACATAAATAAGTTATGATTGATATGTGTTTAACAATAATAGTGTTTTTTTATGTAGGAAATTGAGTTAGGTGAAAAAAGTAGACGTGAGAAACTTTTTTGATTAACCCACGTAAAAAAAGATAAAATCTTACCTAAATATCGAAACATAAGAAATTATGATATTTTTTGGATTCGTTTATATAAAAAGTAAATATTTATTATTTCAAATATATTATGAATTAATTATTAAACTCAATAGCTTTATTTGATTAATTTACAAGAGAAAACAAAAGAGAAAATGACCATTAAGATTTAAGTAGCATCCGATTATTCTATCAATGTGCACAAATTGAAAGATTGAATTTTTACAGAAGTTGCTGACAAAGAAAGACATGGATTGGTCCGAGGGCTTAGATTGGGTCAAACCATTTAGCTACTATGAAAATAGCTTACAACAATTTACATTATTAGCAAAGAAAGACATGGATTGGTCCGAGGGCTTAGATTGGGTCAAACCATTTAGCTACTATGAAAATAGCTTACAACAATTTACATTATTAGCAAGTCAATCTTTGCGAGAAATCTCAATATTGAGAGAGAGATTATAAACTATGCAACAACGTGTTCAGCGAATGAAAGCATAAAGAACTAAGAAACTTGTTAAAATGGATGATGAGCGTCAGCAGTTACATGATCGATTCAATACTCTTATGAATTTTATACAACAATAATTTTCAGGGAACAATTTAGGTGGTCCACCAACTCAGGTATTATATTTAGTAAATATTTATATTTTTTAATATTATAAATAGCTTATTGTTAAGTGTAAAAATTTGTTTTACTTTTTTCAATAGATTCTTAAGCAAATTAGTGATTGTGGTGGAAAAAATAGTTCATTAAATGATAGTGCTCAAAATTTAAGTTGTCATCAATTTCATACATTTTAAATTTTTAGTTAATGTACTGAAAAATTTGAATATTAATGTATTAAACTTTGTCTTACATATATATTGCAAAAAATTATGTATTTAGATATTTAAATATTTATAACATTCAGTTTATAAATTTAAATTCATTTTAATGAATTTAAAAATATTTATCTATTTTTTTATTTAATTATAATAGTTAATATTAAAAAAAATTTTCTAATTTAGAGACATTTATGTCAAAAAAATATTACTAATTTAATGGTATTTGTATCCAAAAACATTACTATTAATTTAGCGATATTTTAACACAAACATCACTAAATTTTCTTTTAACAGTATTAAAAAAAAAATTGTTAAGTTTGTGACCTTTTTTCTAAAACGGTACTATTTTTTTTTTATGTAAGTATAGGCAGCACTTTTAATTATGCTTGTGATAAACATCGTAAATCATTTAATAATATTTATAAATGCTAATAAATATATATATATATATATATAATCACTAAAGATCTATTTTTCTATAGTGTCTCTTGGGAGGAAAGTTGGTAATAAGCCCCTAACTGGCCCCTAAAAGAGAGTCCTTACAGATTAACACAGAGTGCGAGTTGGAGTGGGGAGCTCGTTGTCACCTAAGATTTGGTTACCTTTAACCTTTTTGGTGCTACAGTGAAGCTTTGCGATTTCCTCTGTGGAGGGAGAGGGAGAAGGAAAGGGGGAGGAAGAAGACATATTGAGCCTATTCTACGATAAGATTACTTTCATAGCGGAGAATTATGAGATAGTGATTGATACAAATGTCCTAATGCACAAAGTTTTCCAACTTTTTTTAAATTTTTTTAATCAATAATTAACCATTATATCCTTCAACTCATGTATTAACAGTTTTTTCTTGATAATTCAGAGTAATTTCTATATATATAAAATATTTAATAAAAGATAATGTTACATTCATTTATCTTATACACATATTTCATACACTCACTTTTTATTTTGAGGATTTAAGTGAAAAGTATTAAAACTGTGATAGTAAAATATTAAAAATATATATAATATGAGTGTGTGAAATAAATGTATATAAGTTTTTTAATAAATGATTTTGGTTTAATTAGTTTGAAACATTAACCCAAAATTTATCCATAAAACCTGCGAAAGGGTATTTCTTTCATAATTATAGTAATTTAATTTCAATTTTCAGTACATTTCACAAAATAGCACCTTTTTTCCAATAGTGGGATTAGTCCAAATTGTTCATTCTCCTTTAAGGAGCGTGTCTTTACGCAGTCTTCTTATTGACTAAGGGCCTGAGGCGTTCCCTTCTCCATAGTCTTTGGCGAGCGTGCCGTTTTTTGATAAAAGATTTGGGCGTTGCGAATTAATTCTGTCTTGTGTTAAATACTTGGTAGTATATTTTCCAAAGTTGGCCCACAAAGATTTCGTCTCTACCACGAAATCCAAGAATGAATCAATGATAAGAATCTGGAGATAAATTATTTTAGCTAAAATCTCGATTAAAACATGATTGTGACACTTGTCACTACACCATAAACCATAAAAAAATCCTATATCAGAAAAAAAATTCGCATAACTTTCAATGAAAAAGCCAACAAAAAGATATTTTTCTCCTGGCCATTAACTTTCACCTTTCAATAGGAAACAACCCAGAAAGTCCGAAACTTATTTTTTTGTTGATGATGCTGTTTAGAAAAGATAGGAACAGCTGAAAGCTTGGCCTCAGTCACACTCTGCCAACGCATAGTAGACCACTTGTACCTACCGTCCAGCTAAGCTCAGTCAATCGAAGAAGCTACAGTTACACTCCCCCAACTATAATATCTCAACCAACCTCCCCTGCAGTCTCTTCTCTTTTTAATTCTCTTTTTTTTCTATTTTCTGTTTCCAATCCTAACGCTCCCTGTCATAACTTTTTGTCATTTTAAGGATTCTTGTCACCGGATTTTAGCAATAACACATGGCAGAGGAAGAACCCAAGAAGGTTGAAACCGAAACTCCTTCACAGCCTCCGCCGCCTGCTCCCGAACCAGCCGACGCTCCTCCAGACGTTGCCGAGGAAAAATCCGTAATTCCACCTCCTCCTACTGAAGAAAAGCGTGCTGAGTCTACGGAACTCGCAGTCGTCGAAAGTATATCCCTTCTTTTTCCCTTTTCAGTCTTGCTTCTCTTGCTTTTTACTTTTTTATTTTTTTCCCCTTCGGTTTAATTTGCTCTCTCTCTGTCTTTTTGTCAATTTAATATATTTATAATTAATTTTTTCCTTTTAATTTTGGTGTTTATGGCAGAGGTGGCGGAATCGACTGAGAAGAAAAGCACGGAGGGTTCTGTTAATCGAGGTAATTCCTCAATCGTACTATTGATTAACTATGTCCCTGTAAATATAATTCATATGATTAAATTGAAAGTTTCCCTCTGGTTTGTTTGTCCAGATGCTGTGCTTGCTAGAGTTGCGACAGAGAAGCGAATTTCACTAATCAAAGCTTGGGAAGAGAGTGAAAAAAGCAAAGCTGAGAACAAGTATGAATTTTCTTCACTTGGGTCTTTCCTTAAGTTGTATTTTCTTTGAAAATATCCGGAAACTTCATATTAATTTTTGCATAACATGCAATAATAGTAATGCTTTTTTAACAGCTTTCGGTTTAGATTTTGTGGCTACGTTGTTCTAGATGAAGTCCTTTATTCTTATAAAAAAAAAAAAGAAATTGAACTTTGAGCTTGGGTCTTTTATTTAATTTTGTTAGGATTTTATGTTACTGAACTTGAGCTTATTGGAATTGTTGGGCAGAGCTCAGAAAAAGCTTTCTTCTATTGCGGCTTGGGAGAATAGCAAGAAAGCAGCTCTGGAGGCTGAGCTGAAAAAGATTGAGGTATTAATTCAGTTTTTCTTTGAGAAGGAGGTTGATATGTGATTTTGAAGCATAACAATGATTTTATTCTTAAATCTTATTGCATGAGCAGGAAAAATTAGAGAAGCAGAAGGCTGAGTACGTGGAAAAAGTGAAAAACAAGGTGGCCTTAATCCACAAGGAAGCCGAAGAGAAGAAGGCAATCGTTGAAGCAAAGCGTGGGGAAGATCTTCTCAAGGCAGAGGAGTCCGCTGCAAAGTACCGTGCCACGGGAACTACTCCAAAGAAGATCATTGGTTGTTTTTGAGGATAAAATTCCTCAAAAAGTCTGGATTAGAAAATTGGGTCATTTGTATATTTTCTTTTTAAGAGGTCATTTGCCAATTTTAAATGTGTTTGTTTGATTTTTATGTTGAAGCAGTGGCCATTGTTCATTGTTCTGTATGCAGTTGTATGTATTTTTATATGTGTGTATATATACCATTTGGTGAAATTTACTTACTGAATTTGTAATAAAAAAAGGTTTGATGTAATAATATTGAGTCATGAAGGTTATGGAATGAAGTACATTTAAATTCTATAATCTTGCATAGCATAAAGTCCAGGAAGTGCAACAATCCAGAATTTTTTTTTTTTTGGATAGTTTTAGCATGGATAAAATGCCCCATGGCAACTGTTAGTGACTTCTATGCTGCAATTTTAAATTTTAGCTCCTTAATGGCTATGGAAGATTACCATGTAAAGTTATTCATGGTGCAAAATTCAGTCAATTAAGTACAAGTGTTAAATTAATGAAACCCCTGTTGATGCACTTTTAAATGTTGAATAAAATATGTTAAGCCTCTGCAAAAATCTTCCAAGGCCAAAGTTACATAAAAATAAGTACCTTCGCTTTCTATTCTTTGGATTATCCCAGATACAGCAGTGCTTTTTAGTACATAGCCTTGTTCCGGTATGCTGGATGGAGAACAAAAAACATTAATTACAGACTCGTAGGCCACAAACTTGAATTTTAGTTAGGCACTTTTTCAATATCCTATTTTAGGCTCATTTTTATTTCTTAGAAGTTGTGGGCAGAGCAAACTTAGAATAAAGCAACCTGCTATATTCAAAGTTTTAACCTCCTTTTAGCCGAATGTTCCCAAAGGCCAAAAAGAGTACTATAGATGAAGCCTATATACAAGAGTTTAGATAGCCAAAACTAACAAAGAGAAGCACCACTAGCTTAAGAATTTTCTCTTCTACTGGTACTAAAGACCAAAAAAAATTGCCATTCAATCGCATTGAAGGTCAAGAAAGGTTGCAAAATTATCTGTTTGGTCTTGTAAGAATTCCATACCAGTACCACTAGGTAGATCTAACAGCATCTTCTGTGCTGTAGATGATGAATCCGAAAATTCATTGGAGCTGATGGAGTCTGAAGAAGCCAACGTCTAAACTTGGCCTACAGCTATCAACCTGTTCATGGGTTGTGTCAGAACCGCAGGTAATGGTGGGTCTTTCTTCACATGTGATATATGAATTTGATTCAAATTTTGTCGATGAATCTGCCTGGGACATAGGGCTTTCAATTGTTTCTTTCTTAGGAAGCTTAGCAGTGTTTCCGAATTTTTTGCCAACATCAGAATTCCATAACTTTAGAAAGATGTCACATTCGGTTTTAACTGTTGATGAGGAATACAGCATTGATGATTCCATTGACAAGTGGCCGTCAGCCTCAAGCCTGACACTTTCTCATTGCACGGTGTGGCGGGTTGAAGGTAACTCAGATTTTATAGTGCTTCCTTCACCGGTGGAAGAGTACAAGGAGGTCTTCGGTATCTTGCCTGTGGAAAGGAGGCGCTTCTTAAGATGGGTGTTCCAGAAGTTCTTGATCTCATTATCTGTCCTTCTTGGCAGATGAGATGCCATAGCAGCCCACCTGGAAAGTGGTAAAATCAGTAGTCATTTAGTCTTCTTTGAGTTGAGAGATGCTAAAATATATCTCAAATATGAAGGCCAAATATTTTTTTTATGTGCAATGGTGGTTATTTAACAGTAATGGACGGGCTAAGAAAAAAGTTCCATTGAGTCGGTTTGCCAATAACCGTCTAAATCAGCATAAACTATGGACAGGGGAGATGCCCTCCAAGCCTCCAAGAACGGGGAGGAAAAGTTTAGCTTTTGCCATCATGATAAGTTTTTTTGTGAGAAAAAACAAGCTTACTTGTCCAAACAATTCCAGAACACAACAAGCAGCAAAAGCGAGCTAAAGTGTTCCTCTTTACTACAACCATATTTGTACACAAACCAAACTAGCTCTTCTTGATCTTCTTAAAGAAATATGCTTAGTCATATTTTTCTTACCAAGGACTTCTGAGTTTTGACCTCCAATTCTTATCAGAGAGAGGTTGGTGGTTTTTAGATACAACAAAACTCTAGAAACTCCGCATTGAAAATAACCAGGATGGAAACTATTTCGTCATCTTCTTGCAGCTTGTGGCGTACCAATGAAGTGAATCAGACAAACATAAGTAAAAGAAAAGAAAAAAAAGAGCCACTCATTGCAATACCTGTTACCAAGCATACCATGAAGCCTGATTATACTAGCCTCTTCTTCAGAAGAAAATGGACCTCGTTTGATGTCAGGGCGAAGATAATTAGCCCACCGAAGCCGACAGCTCTTCCCACTCAAACCTTGATAAATCCATTAAATGTGTTTAAAATTTCCTCGCACTCAAATCAAAAAGTAAGTAAACGAATGAACTGGGAATATCTCGTGAGGAATCAGAATTTATATTGGCTTAATTTAATCAAAGAAAGGTCAGCATATCAAAATTAGATGGCTTATAAACTGTCCAGCAAAACTCCATAAACGGAAGGGATTCAGGGCATAAAGTGTTTTAAGCTTTGCCAGAAGATAATAGGCCCTAACAAAAATGGATTCAGGTGGGGGTTAGAGCTATTAAAGTCCACTTACGGATGTTAATTAGAAGTATATGAAAATTGCAGTTACACTTGCACACGTGCTTTGATACACAGCATTGATCAAACTTCAAAAAAGAGCCCCACATATATTCATAGCTTGCAGATGCATCGAAAGAATCAGCAATATAAAAAGAAAATTAGATTCCCTGGAGAGAAAACCTCTGTCTCCTTTCTATTTCGATGACACCCCCAACAGAGAAAACTGTGTCTTTGACACTTTCAAGCTTCAGCAAGGACCAAAATAGCCAATTTTCCTGCTCTCCTTAGCAGAATCATGTGAAGTTCGTTTTTTTTTTTTTTTCCATTTTCTTTTTGGAAATATAGGTAAAAACTAAAGCTAATAGAAAAGAAAAAAGAAAAAAGAACCAAGAAGGGAGAGAAACCTGCTAACATTGCAAGGGTACGCCAGCTACCATGGTCATGTTCCTTGATGTATTGAACCAACAATTAGTCTCCCTCTGGAGTCCATGCCCCTTTCTTCACTCCTTTCTTGTCACAGCAAGGTGTTCTTCCCATCTCCTTCACTTAACTTCATTCACATAAAGCATACCCATATCAATTTTAAGAACCAAGAATAATTCAATAAAGGTCGATTTAGACGGCGGTGAATTTAGCTCCGATGAAATTAAAAATAATAGTAATAATAAGATTGGTTATTTAGTGATAAAATTAAAATTAATGATAAAAATATATATTTGAATATAAATATAGTGATGATGATAAAATAAATTTTAATAAGATAAAAGATTATTATTAAAGACAATAATTTAAAAATTATATATAATAAAGATTTCAAATTATTAATAAAATTAATAAATAATTAATAAAAAATAATATATTAAATAATATTTTTTATTATTAAATTAAAATTATTTCAAAATATTAAATAAAAATTACAAGAGAAAAGAAAAGAATTAAATTATAAGAGTAATTTTGTATTTACAATAAAAACTAAGGGATAAAAAGGAAAAAAGAAAAACGAATGAAAGCCCAGTTGGCCACTGGACTAAAATTGGCCAGTGAAAAACTGGTATCAATCGTGCTATGACGATGAAACCAAATGAAAATTTTTACACTGTACAGTGAGATTAGCACAAACTTCAATTGTAATGGGGGGTCCGGCGAAATCCAAATGGACACTAAGAGAGATAAAAAGAGAGAAGTGAAAATAGAATCAATAGATAAGATTTTGTCACTGAAACCTGATCCCGGGTTTAAATGCTGCCAAGGATATGTTAATAAAGAGATCAATCTCGCAGTCAAGGACACCTTGGTTTTACTAGTGCTGTACTCGTCTTCAAGAACATGCAACTGCAAGCCCGGCTTCATCAAAACAAAAATAATGAAGGAAACTGGCGTGAATAGAACCTAAAGTAGCAGAGAAAAGAGCATCATAAAGAGCTACAGAATTGATTTAGTAGAGAATGAAAGAACTTTGAGTTGGTGGGAAACTAGCTATTCACGGAGAGAAAAGTTGTGACTTTCTAGGGGGAAAAAATAGCTTTGTCTTGTTGTCAGAGGAATTTTCTTGACAAACAAAGTCAAAAATTTTGGAAAGGAAGTTTCCTGTACAGAAAACATGAAGAGAAAGAAATTAGTATGAGAAAAAGAGGGGGAAAATTCTTAATTGGGAACAAAAAGAAAAAGAGAGAGAAAGTTGATCAGTAACTAGCTAAGTTCGGCGGGTTTGTTTGGAACTTATACGAGGGCAAATGAGGGTGTGTGAACAAGTGGTGATATAGGGCAGGCAGCCTATCAGGGGAAGATCTTCAGAGCTTCCATCAAACTTTACCAAATACTCTTTTTTAGGGGGAAGTGCATTTTGGGCACAGCAATGAACAGTTTATCTTCCGTCAAACACTGAATAGACAAAGGGCTGGGTTGATAGGTACTCGACATTATCCTTCCATTGCAGCTATACTATATATCACCTAGCTGGGTATTGACCAACATCCAAACTGAAATCCACACAACTCTATGCTTAGCAGATGAACATGATTGTTTTGTCAATCAATCTATGAAACTGAAAAAAAAGGTCTTTTCTTTAATTCGTATATGGTACGTGTTAAAACTTGAAATAACTATCATCGCATTGATAATGCAAGGAAACGAAGGAAAAAACCAGAAAACCTCTTGTAACTGTCCGGGGCCAATTACCATTTGATCCCAGTAATTTTTCCGCATCAAATCAATTAATTGAAGAATTAATTCGAGCTTCAAATAATTTAATTGAAGAATTGGACTAAAGAGTAGAATGCATTAAAATTTTGAATGAAAGTAGCACAAGAGAATCATTTATAAAATGGCAAGCTATTTAGCCCATAAATAAATGCTTCAATTAATCCAATAAGAAGAAAGGACTTTGTGCAATAAGTTAATTAATTAAGAGCCCAAACCTCATAAGGGCCCAGTAGCTTATTAACCCAATAAAATTAAATAAGATTAATTGGAGTTGAAAGTCCAAACCTCTTGAAGGCTTAATTCTGGGTGGACCAAAATAAAAGGGCCCAGTCAGTCTAGATCGTTTCTACCCATTTGAAAGCGCAATAGATAGTTTGAAACTTTGGATATCACTTATAATTTCTTTTATCAATTTTGAACAATGGATACCGCTTATAATTGAGAATTCGTATGAAATCCATTAAGTTTGGTGGCATGACCGATTAATGAAAATTTGATGAAAGTCACTGATAGTTAATTTTCAGCCTTAATTTGATGAAAATAATGATTTATACATTATCAATAAAATACTTAAAGTTTGATATAAAATAAAATTGTCCATCATTTTTTATAAACAGGTGAATTGATTAGATAATCAATATGATTAGTCCTTGTATTAGATTAGACAATATTATTATCTGATGTCAAATGATTATATATATATTATGGTGGGAATAATGCTCTTAAATTCAATAGAAATATCACCATTTTGGTTCGAAATCTAGTTTAATACTTAGGCGTGACTAATTACAAGAATGCAAAAGAAATCATAAATATTTACAATTAATCAACACTCTGCTGGATTTCAAACACAGCAAGCCGTATTAAACTCAACTTTTTTTCTCATGCTTGATTGCCACCCCTGCAATTTGCTTGACCACCGAACTGGGTTTCTTTCGCTTTTGCACATAGCCAAAGGGAATGACTTCAAGTCTAAGTTCCATATATATCTTCTTTGCCTTCAAAAGAGGCTTTGGCTACCCTAATGTGTCTATATATAAGGGGAGCATTGAGCGTGAGACAAGTTAAGTTTTGTTTCATAAATATAATAATTTATCAAGGAGGAGAATTTGGCGTGGGAAATGGTTAAGCTAACAATGGTTGGAAGGGTGAATGACGGGTTGCCACTGGCACAAGGGGCAAGGCACTTGAACAAAGAGAACGACAACTTCTCATCTAATTACAAGCAACAAGCAGAATTCATACTGAAAGAAATCTCCAGAGGAGCCTTACCACCTTCCAACATGACCATCCGCGTTGATCACCATTCTTTCAAGTACTTTTTTCTTTTTCTGTAAATTATGCAAAAATTACATTATGTTCATACTTTCATTTCTTGATGCATGCAACTTAAACCATTTTGATAAGTTTTTGAGGCAAACGATGATTCCTAATTATCCGGTTAAAGGCTAATTACTAGATTTAATTTGAGCCAAAGCCACTAAGAAACATATGACAGATAACATTTTCCATATATATTTGGATTATATCTTCTTTGCTTAATAAATATCCTCGGATATATGTCAGAACCAAGAAATTAAAGCACCACATCATCCATTAAATCATTTTCTACTATTTTACTTGACCATTTTCCCTTTTACCTTAAGCTATTTGGTCGTGAATGGAATCTGGTTCATCACATTGTGCGATTCTTCCTATCCAAGAAAACTAGCTTTCCATTATCTGCAGGATTTGCAAAAGGAGTTTGACAAGTTTGATCGTAGCCTCATAGAGAAAATAACAACACCATACAGCTTTATTAGATTCGGTAATATCCCCAGTAACTGGTTTACAGCTCATATTAGCAATTTTGAAGTAGTTATGACATTTGATTGTTAATCAACCCGACCAAACTTATCAACATATTGCTTTGATATCAACGTTTCCATTTTTCTTTCCAACATTAATCAAGCTGGAAACCAGTTTGTTTTTTTTTTTTATTTCGTCTCCTGATATCTGCTTTGGCTTGCAGATAGTATTATTGCTAATATTAGAAAGCAATATATTGATACAAGAACACAAACGAATCTATCAAAGCTGAATGCTAATCGTTGCCAAGAACTAGATATAATTACTGAAAACATGTCTGATATTATAGAAAGAAGACGAAATTCAGGTTAGTCTACCTATGTGCATATGCTAGTGTTCGAGCTAATGAATTTCCTGCTTCATTGATTAATGAATAATGAACACCAAGAGAGCATATATATAATTTTTGTTTTATACAGAAATATTTGAGACACTAGCTACTCCTCTGACCTCCTCCCAAGTTTGGGGTTCTCCACGGCTTGAGGTATGTTAATTGGATTGAAATGCATCAAACATCTAAAATTTGTCTGAGACAAGGCAAAATGTTTTTATTTCTCCAAGATTTTTTTGTTCAAATTTATTGCAACTTCTAACTTTTATCTTTGTTAGCAGGCAATTGCGTTGATATGGATGCCCATTACAATCATTGCTATTGTTACTTCAGTTTTTTTATGGGTTGGCCTAATCTTTACAGACGACTTCTTAATATCAACTTTGTAGAGATCCTAGAGCCAGGATATAGGAGATTTAAGCATGAAGCCAAGGTGCCAAAAGGATCGAAGAAGCTTGATTCACCGCAAGAACTTAAAATATCTATACCATGGAGCTTGTAATTGCATGTAAAACCATGACGATCATGTATGTTATATTCTTCATATAGTATGCTTCAACATTTATTTAGATGTAAATTAACAGACCTCAAAATGAAACAGTAAAGAGGGTGTTTGGCAAATTGTTATTGCTTTTGAAATTGGTGGACTTGACCTTTTGATTTCTGGATCAATTTCTAATCCAAGTTTTCATCAAGCTATAATGCTAGTTTGGTTGGATTACCTGCTGCAATGTAGCTGACGCTTCCATAATGCCGCCCATGACGCCAGAACCTGAACCATAAAGCCCAAGTCTTTGGTCAAAGTTGCATAAATTATGAATTATATAAGTACTTCAAGGACCTAATTCATTGACTTTTGGGTGAATTATTGTACTATCTGGGCTCATTGGAAGGACAAACACAGCCTCCATGGCCTAATGGTTAATGGATATCAGTAAACGTGAGGATGAGGTGAGGCAAATTTTGGCTCCTTCCACTTACGGACGCCTGGTAAAATGGCAGTGCTGCTGCAATTGAATTTTCTAAACATTGGATTTATTTAGAAAGTCAATAGAAGTAAAAAATTTTCTACTCTTCTGAATGATGATCTAGTAATATAACCTGATAGATGTAGTAGCCTGTCTCTAATTTTTTTCCATTTAAAATACTTATGGAAAAAAAATGTCAACCAAATGATTAAGCACAAAGAAAAGGAATCAGAAAATTTTAGAACATAAAAAGTTTTCCTATTAACAAAGAAGCAACATCGAGATACAATCCCTTGGAATCTGCACTTTGATACAACCAAGGGTACTCCAAGAACAACTTCATGGGAGAATAACAACTAATTAAACTTTGATCCTTGTAGCCCATTTGGGGTAGGTCTCTATAATGGAAAGAAAGTAGCTTATTCTTGTTTTTCGTTAACATCTGCTGATATAATAATAAGTATAATTAGAAGTTATTCTCCCTTGAAAGTTGCCATGTAAAGATGCCCTTATATGTACATTACATCATTGTTCATACTGAAATCACTACATATGTCATTCCCAGATATAGAACCGACAAACTCATTTCCTGAAATCTGGGTTTCAAACTTGAATTGTGAGCTAAACATTTCATTTACTGATGCATTGCTTAGTCCATCATGAAGATAGCTGCCAAATACTCCCTCATTTAATAAATATGCATTCATGAAGGGGTCCTGGAAGTTTGAACTTGAACCATGATTAAATCCATCAGAGGAAGCCACTGGCTTACCTGAATTTGGGAAGCTTCCACCTTCATGATCTAGCGATAGCCACTCTGCAAATAAAAGCTTTGGCAGTGGGCTTCTTTGAGCTTGATCAGTATTTATTGATGATTTTTCAATGTGCCGGATGGATTCAAAGCTTGGCATTCGGTCTGTGAGGTTTTGAGGAGACAGAATAGATTCTGTATTTTCTGAGCTTGAGGTGGTGTATTGAGTTCTCGTCTGAGCTTCCAATTCTTCAACTTTTGCGAATCTCTTCTTCAGATATGAATGCCAGTAGTTCTTAATCTCATTATCAGTTCTTCCAGGCAAATTTTGTGCAATTTGGGACCACCTAGTCAACAAAAAGAAAAAGTCATCCTAGTTAGTTCCTTGGAAAACAGAGAATAATTGTTCTATCAAATGCCTGCTTTCATGGTTGATGACAATTGTTCAGGAATATTATTATTAAATGGAAGGAATCAACAAGCTTTTGTTGGCAAGAATCCCATTTTCTTAGCATCATTGTTTTCATCATAATGCTATCAACTGAATACAGCCAGGTGTAGTAGTAAATGGAACAGCCTTTCTTGCTTACTTGTTGCCTAACAAATGATGAAGGGTCAGGATTGTCTCCTCCTCTTGTGGAGTAAACATCCCTCGCTTTAATCCTGGTCTCAAGTAATTTATCCACCTTAATCTGCAGCTCTTCCCATTCCTCTGCAAACCTGGATATGTAAAATTCCAAGTTTACAACTCATCAGACCAAAACTAGAGTGAACTGTTGAGAGGTTATCTTAGTCATTTTGAAATGGAAGTCATCGTCAATCTCATTCAATTTCTCTTTCTTTTTCTTTTCTCACACGCAACAATAAAAGTAAAATAAAGAACAACATGGTCCAGAAACATGGTAAGTCAAAAATTCTTGCGTGTCTTAGGCAGACAGGCAAACAAAGGTAGTGAAATTTTTATTCCATGACACATAAGTAAAATTTTTCTTTAATAATTAGAAGAAAAGTAAAAAAAGAACAACTTGGTCCAGAAACATGGCATAATCTTACATTGAATCACTCTATTTTATTTTTATTTTTTGGGATAAATGATTGAATCTCTCTATTGCCAGTGTCGGTTAGTCACTGGTAAAACCAAACCCACTCCAATTCCCATTTTCTAATGTTGGCACGAGTCAAAATATAGAAACAAGCATGAGTTAGATAAATTACTCTCAAAGCAAGGAAAAACCCAGGTGCATTTCAGTAATCAAAACAGCAGACGTAACCCTCTAAGTTGAATGCCATAGATAATGCACTCGGATAGAAATAAAATATTAGAATATTGCAGGGGACTCAATGTCAATATAACAAAGGGTTCATTCTTTCTAATTTCATTTGGTCCATTGAAGGCTACAAATTAGTATCTGACAAGGAATGAAGGAGAGCAATGACGAATGACCTGCATTGATGGGAACAGAGCTCCAGCAACCATGGCCATGTTTGTTGACATAGTTTCTGAGCTTTAGGTCTTCTTCAGGTGACCATAAGCCCTTCCTGTGCTTAGCTTTTGGCTTGTCAGATGACTTGCAACCCATTTTTTTGCCCGCCTTGCAACAGCCTAAAAGTTGGCTTATCAGAGACAATAGAGAAATGGAGAGAGAGACAGAGAGAGAGAGAGAGAAGCAATGAGGCTAAAGGCATTCCACAGTTGTAGAAGCAAAAGCAATAAATAGCCGACCCCAAAAGGATTAAGAAGTACAAGGCTAAGATTAGTTGTAAGTTTACTAATTTTAAAAAGGAAAGGAAATTAAAACTACTACTACCACTACTTAATTATGAGTTATGAAGATTTTTCTTTTATCTCCGTCGAATAAAGAAACCATTTCTTTGCTTTTCTTTCCTTTTCCTTTAACATTTTTTTCTAGTTTTTCATTGCAGAAGAAAGAACAATCTTTTAAAGCTGAAGAAATGTCAGTGTTTAAATCCAATACTGCTTAGCACCAAAAAAAAAAAAAAATTTCCAATATTGCTTAATTACAATCTTATTGACTTTGTATTACCTAACCTACAAGTTCTTTAAATAAGGCCAAAAAAAAAAAAAATTTAAGTGTTTGGACCACTTCAGCCTTACTGGTAAAATTTGCTACAAATAACTTACATATGAGAATAAAATAAAAATTACAAACACTGATATTTAATAAAAACATGTTGAACGTTGATTCCTCTTTAAAATAGTTATATTAACTAACCTAAACTTTATTTTTTCTAATTTGATCGTACATAAGAGTAGTTCATTCTTGTATATTACAGGTAAGCGATAATTTCTTTATGCTTTGGTTGATCCCTTTGCCTTTTTAGCTTTGCAGTCTTTATCATTAATCTTGATCATATGTAACTTTTGTCAACCCTTACCTGATATTTGTCCCCTAAGTTTTTTTTTTTTTAATTTAATTTTATTAGTTGCGTGGTTTCCTTCAATATATTACTTTTATTGTTTCAAATTAAATATACATTATTTTTTGGTTTTTCGTTGGAAATTTAAGCAAAAAATTTTAAATTAGGTGTTTCTATTAATTTTTTATTTTTATATTATAAATGTTTAACAACCTCTAATAGTAAAACTGTAAAAGTAAAAAAGAATTAAGTTTAAATGTGTATAATTTTGTAATATTCCAAAATAATTCTGCATATATTGAATTTAATTAAAATAAATAGAGAACTTATTTTATTGTTATGATAAATAAATTTTTAAAATTAGAATTGAAAGTAAGTCGAAAGTAACTTACAAATATTATTTTTCACCATTAAATTTCATCCACAATCTCCAATTTTTTATTTTAATTTCATTTCAGTTTTTAACTTTTTGGAATGCTTCATTTAGATCCTTTAACCTTTTAAAGTTGTTTATTTTGATTATTTGAAGATGTAATTATTAATAGCTGAGAGAAATAACAATTTGGCGTATCAATAAAGAGTCCACGTGACGTACTACATAAGTTATAGCATGCTAAAGGAATCATTTTACAGTGTTTGTGACTTAAATGAAACAAATCAAAGATTAATGACTAAAATAAAATAAAAAAAAAAAGGTAGGAGATTGTGGATGAAATTTATCATTCCAGGGATAGATAAACATCATTTATATGATATTGTAGAGATTTCAAAAAATTTAATAAATTTTATTTATAAATTGGACTTGTCCACACAGGTTGAACCTGACTGGGTTTGGGCCTAGACATGAATTTTAAGGGTTGTTTTTGGCCCAAGTTATTATTTATTAATAAAAAGTTTTTATTTGAATTTAATTATAAAATATTTTAAAATATTAAAATGTTAATATAAAAATTACTTTTAAATAATTTAATAATTTTTTAAAATTTTTTTAAAAGTATCAACCGAGTTTAATAACGCTAATGGTTTTTAAGTTAATATTTAAATCATTACAAACGGATGGATATGACCTGATTTATAATACATCTTAATCATTGGAGCAGAAAAATAAGAAGATAGTTGAATTAGAATAATGTTTTTTGAATAAGAAAGTTTAAATTAATAGATGAGAAATTTGAAATTATAATGTGGAAAAATAAAAAATTTGAAAAAAAAAGTAATATAAGTGCCATTAAATTTATAAAAATGCATAAATGTTAGTAATAACATGAACAAATTTTAAAAAATAAAATTTAAAATGAGTTCTTGTAATTGGGGTTGAAGAAAAAAAAACACTTACGTAATGTTGATATTTTATTAAAAAAATTAAGTAATTTCATAAATTTCATCTCTTGAAAAATTGGAAAGGAAAATTGAGTCCTATAAAACCCCTTTTCCAAATTCCAAGAATTTTAATAATAATTTTTATTTTATCAAATAAAATAATTTTATTTTTAAATTTTAAAAATCTCTCTACAAATAAAATTTTTTCTTTAATATCCCTTCTTCAAAAGCATTAAGAATACACTTTACTATTTTTTTTTCTAATTTTAGTTCTATATTAACTGAATTATTATTTTATGTACAAATTATCTTCTCAAAACCTTAAAAAATTTTTGAATTTATTAAATCAAATATAAATAAATTTATCTAAATCGATCTAAAATTTATATATATTGGATAGAATCTATGAACTCTTTGCCCCTTAATCACAATAAAACTTTAAATCTATTTTTTAAATAAAACCTAATGGATATAAATTTTATTATTTATCTTTGTCAATACTTTGAGTGTAATTTGTTATAAACAAACATGTATAAAAGCAACTGTCAAAACTCACCAGAACTTTTCCATAGTACAAAATGACTTTGTGGGAACCAATTACGGCATCACCTATTAGTCTATTACCATTGTCAATTTCCAATAAATCAAAGTGTTGTATCCTTTATGCTTTTCGACATGCGCAATAAGGAATAATGACAGCCAATTTCGCAAGTTGTATTTTTTTTTCTAATTTTTACTATAAATTTTTGTTTATCTCATTTTCAAGTTGTTAATTAGGTATCGTTTTGGTAAATTTTTTTCACTATTTTTAAATTTTTTAATAAAAAAAATAAAACATTAACCACACTAAATTTTAGGGAACCTAAAGGATTTGCTGTTACATCTTTTAACATGTTAGGTGAAACAATAGAATGTTAACTTGCTGCATAATATCAAATATTACTCCTCTTGTTATTTTATTTAAAGGACAAAAAAAAAAAAAAAACAATATGAACGAATTTATTTTACAATATAATCTATTCGTTCCTTCTCTACCTGATATGTTGAAGTTTTATCCAATGCAATTATGTGTAGTTGTATTTTAATGGCAAATTGCTTATATAAAAGAAGTTTGAATCTAAAAAAAAATATTGATGTTAGAATTTGACTTGTAATTATGGTAAGTCTTATTTGAAAAGTGAAATTTCAATCCTTTGTATTTGGTGCATAAATTTGGCCATCCAATTTAAATATAAAAAAATTATTGTCGGCTAAATAAACAAACAGTGGTACGCAAATAATTAAAACACGTATCATATGCTTTGTTGCATTATTTCGGAATATATATAATATTGTGGTTGTTGGGATTATGACCTAACTAACAATTACCACTTCAAAAAAAAAAAAATTACTACTTTATTTCTTTGAATTGTATGAATGGTCGGATGAACATTAATGCAATCGTTAATCGATCATTGCATATTATTAATCCATCCTTTTACTCTTGTTTTATACTTCATTAACTTTTAATTTTCTAACAAAATTGCTGTAGATTCTGAGCTTTTTGACAGATTGTACCCACGTTTTCAAAGTGGAAAAATATTTTTTAAATGAATAAAAATTTTTTATCGCAAATGGATTAATAGATTTTAGAATATCATATTTCACACTTTAATTAATTTAAATAAATAATAATTTTGGCTATGTCAACTTCAAGCTCTCATTTTTTATAAAAGTTCTGGAAGAGTTTTAAATTTTTGGTATAGAATATTGAATTTTGAGATAAATTGTGATACTTGAAAAAATATGATATTTAAATTTTTTTTAAGGTATCTTGTATTTAGATTCACTTATTTAATTAAAAGGAATTCACGTATATTAATTTTTGCATTATTATCATAATATCCTTAATATATATGATGACAACCTTTTATTTTGTTTTATTAATAATAAATACTCAAATAAAAAATGATACATTTAATAATAAAAGAAAATAAATATTTTAATTTATTATTATTTTAATATATAAAACATTATCAATTAAGGTATTTGTAAATATAAATGCCTTAATTGATAGGGTAAATTTTATTTTAAAAAAATCAATTAAAGCATTTGGTACTTTGCACACCTTAATTGATTTAAATTAATAACTATAATTGATAGTTTTGAAAATGATTAATTTGTTATGATATTTGTCTATTAAATATAAAAAAATTATTTCGTTAATCAATTAAGGCGTTTGTATACAAATGCCTTAATTGATCCTTTTAAAATATTCATTCTCTATTTTTGAACCTTAGAAAACCAAACTAATACAGTTGAATGAAAAAAGCTGCAATACATGTATTTCCCTAAACCTATCAACCCATTCACTTGGCATTTTTGTTTCTTCATCTCCTTAGTCGATGTCGATCGTGAACCACTCAACACCATCGCATATAGTTTTTACTTGGTATATGCGAATTTAATCCCTTTTGTACATTGTTTATTCATCTATCTATATCATTTTTTCCATCCTTACTATATATATTTATATTTTTATTTATATCATTTACTACTATCTCCAACTAAGGGTGTAAGTGAACATAGTTTTCGACGAACTATTCATAAATATATTCAGTTTTTGTTTGTTTATATTCATTTACTAAGCTTAACAAATGATCTTTAACACTATTTGTATGTTTGTTTTTTAAATGAATTGAACACGAACAACTATCTATTCATTTATTTATATTTACGAACAAGCTCATTTATGGTTCATTTAAAACTCGTTCGTTTATTATTCGTTTATAATTATACTAATAAAATTACATTTTTATCCTTTACCTTAATCTTATTTTAAGTTTTGTTTATATTTCTTTGGGTTCGTTTATATTTGTTTATGGTTTGTTTGCTTAAATTTGTTTAGTTATGATTTGTTTATTGTTCTTGAATATGTTCATATATATGTTCGTGAACATGTTTGTGAATATGTTCATTTAATGTTTATAAACAAGCTCGTTTAATTTAATTGAACAATTACAAATTGAATATGAATAACTTATTATTTAAATGAATGAATATGAATAAACATGGCAATTTTTTTAACGAATATGAACTGAACAAGAATACCTTTAAAAATAAATGAACAAACACAAACATACATTTGTTCATGCTTGATTCATTTACAGCCCTATCACCAATATCGCACACATTCTTGCATTGAATGCATGGTATTTTCTTTGTTGTTTGGTTAGAATATTGTGGTTTGTTGAATGGTTTTATGAAAAATAGTTGTTATATTATTTCTCATTTGTTTTGCATGAAACTTTTATGATATGATGAAACACATTATAGCTTGTACCCTGTATAATATTATTGATTTTGTTCTGTTTTATGTATAATATTGTATTTATTGTATTGGATATTGATTGTTTTTATTGTGTGAGATATATAGAAAGAGTTTGGTGTATTTCATATAATTTTGATCAAAATCACATGTATTATAGCATTTGAAGAACATATGTCTCTTTGTACTAAACATGAAAAAGACACACCTATTGTGAAAAAAAAAACTAGGGGACATGGTAAATAAATTAAAGCGAGTGAGACAAAAAACTCACATCAAGTTCAATCAAGATAGGTAGCCTGTGTTAAGTGGAGGTGCAAAGTTGGCTAGCTGCATTGGAGTTGTCGTCTGACATAGTATATCTATTACCTACCCTAATTGGTGAATGATTTCTGATGAGATGAAAAATAATATATGGGATTCAATTATGGTATGTTTATTCAACAATATCCAAATTTTTGTTAATTGTTAATTAAATTGAAATTAATGTATTGATTTTAATGTATTTGGCTTTTTCAAAGCTATTTGATGTCCCAACCGAGTACAAAAAGCTTGTGTAATTAGCTAGGAAAGCATTCAAAGACTTTATAAGCAAATTGGCAACTCAATATATTTTACCATGCTGATAATTCTGAATTGCTAGCTAATTCTCCAATGACATATACAAATGTTATCAGTTATGAAGAGTGATCATGGTTTGTTCGAGATTGTTTATCAAATAAATTCTCAGTATGCATACCTAGTTTGTTAATTATTTATAACATTTTGTTTAATATATTCGATATTTTATTATGTGATTTATCTTTTTTTTTTTTCAAAAAATCAAAGAACAACAAAAGAACATTTGGACCCAACAAATATATCACCATCAAACATCAAGAAAAAGTTATACAAATATCAAGTATGATATTATAAGTATTCAAAAGCTTGTTTTATATTCATATATGAATATTTATGAACATGTAAACATATATTGTGAAACTTACAATGATTCTTTTTTCAGGAATCATCTAGCTTTGGAACCAAAGTTTATAGATGAGATGTGTAAAAAAAAAAAAAACATGCAAATTATGGATTGTTCGTAGATGAAGCAACTGAAGAAATAATTTAAAAAATTATAAGTTTATTTCGTTATTTTATCACCTATGATGAATGTGTTTTTATGCATGACTATATATTGTATTTGGCTATTTATACGCTATCATTTGTGATGTGCAGGATGAATTTGCCTAAGAGATATGAATCTAGTGACTTGCGAACTGGTTATGGCAAAAATCTCCTTTCCTTAGCTTTAGGATCCAAAGACAAACATGGTCAAGTTTGGGGGTTTGGTAGATTTGTGTCCCCATCATAGTTCTTCAAGAATTAACCCAAACCTCTCTAATAAAAAATATAGAATATAAAGCAATCATTTAGCAGCAACAGCAAAGACTTGATGAATAAGAGCAACATCTAAATAATCAACAACAATGACTCATAGCTTTGAAGGTAGTGTTAGTAGCAATGTAACCTAACATGCTTCAAAGGTAATCTATTACTGACATCTAACAGGAAAATGAATTCGTGAATCAAGTTTGCAGCAAACCCAAACTCTAGTAATCATTATTTTAATTTTGTTTATTGATTGAATATTTATTTGTATTTTTTATTTTTTGAATTGGTTTTAAGATTTATATTTTATACTCTTTTATAACAGGATGTTCAGACTTAAACAATGATCTCTGCAAAGTCTGTAATGAATACGTTATCTAATTATGTGCTTGATCATTTATCAAGAGAAAACCTCATTATCATTAAGAGAGAGTATGGATTATTTGATTATCCATCGATGTCTTACATTGAGGGGTAGCGATTGAGGCATTTATACCATGGATGAGATATTGACATTTGATATTGTTGCCTATATGAGGCTAACTTATCAATTAATTTAAATATATTCTGTCAATATCAATTATTTATATTAGGTAAAATTACTAAATGATAGTACTGACTGTCATCATATAGCCTCTTATATAGAGAGATAAAAGAGAGACAATTGACCCATAGATTCAGATTCATTGAGCCAAATTTGATTAGTCATGCCAATGTCACAATCGCTATTCGTTCTCATTATGTGGGTCAATGCATGCAAAAATTGTCTGATTAGTTTTTGGTGCCCTATAATTCATTGGAAGTTCTAGTTATAATAATAATTTTATTATTTATGACATCTAATATCATGCCTATTATTTTGCAGTGGTCATTGGGAGCTTATTGTAATTGATACTAATACATGCACTCCTTACTTATTTAAGTCTGCTCAAACAATAGTGATGCCTATAACCAATATTGTAAATTTAATAAAGAGGTATTACATTTTATGAATAAACGATAATTAGATTAAATTGTGATTTTGTGTAATTACTATTATTTTTTGTTTATTATGGTTATTGTGTTCAATTTAGGGGAATGACTATAGTTCATAAGAATAGAAAGTTCAATTAAGTGCCATTACTGATAAATGTAAAATATTTTCTTTTATACTGAGTTTGTTTAGATAAATGTTTACCAACCCATTCAATTTTATTTTCAGGTTCCTCGTCAACCAAGAGTTATTTAATGTGGATATTAATTTTTTTATTTTATGAGAGAGATTGTTTTATATGATTTTATGAGCACACCATTTACTGTTAATATTAATACAATATAATACTAATATCTTTCAATTAAACTTATATAATATTGTGCAAGTTGAATAACATTGACTTCTTATTTTTTATTTATAGTGGACGAACAATGAGAGCTTTACGAAAGTAGAAATTGATGAAGTCCATAAAGAATGACGTGATTATGTATTGACATTCGTTAAACCTTAATGTTGAACAACCAAATTGGCTATAAATATATAAAAACATTCCTAATTTTTTTGTATAGGCACTATGATTGGATATTTGTTAATTTTTATTGGTTTATTTGTTTATTTTTATTGATTTATATTTGTCTTATATCATTCACATTACACAAGTGGAACGTGATTACTTTTGAGCAATTTGTTCGTCCTAATACTAAATTTAAATTTAAATAATTTCACAACACATATGTTGACCACCAAACATTCTTCTATCAATACAAATATGAAATTTATAAATCCAAATCGTGTTGTCATTCACACAATTACGATATTTATTCTCTAAATACAAATATGAAAGTAGTCAATACAAATATTTATTTCATTCACATAAGTACGATATCTAATATAAATAAACGAATGTATAAAATGTCACATAATTTACATATCTACAATATTTTCCTTCCTGTCTTAATTAAATAAATATATTTAAAAAATATTATATGAATCTGTATACAAAATATAGTGCGATCTATGTATGTCTAGGAAGAGGAAAGTCAAACGATAAACAATATGCATTACATTCATTTAATTGTTTCCTAATGTAATTACTTCTAAACACATGCTGTAGAGTAAAGAAAAATTTAACTTTGTGATTTTTTTTCAACATATACTCATTAGTAGCGATCATTTCATTAGGCGTGAAACTATCAAATTGTATTATTTCATTGAAAAATGACATTCTTCTATCCATATTCTCGACTTTTTCTTAGAAAAAAAGCTAAAATGCCTTCCATCACATTCATAGCCCTATCGTATGAAGCACCAAGTGTAGCAATGTGATCAACCAATTTAGCAATTGGTTTATCTTCGCTCATAGAATGCTTTTTGCTTGACAACATCCTAGTGCTGCTTAGAGCAGTTGAACTAATTTTTTTTTTGTCTCTTCTCTTTATATTTTTTTCAGTATGGATATCAAACTCTATAGAGAAGTAATCATCCTTAGTAGCATTCAATGATTTAATTACATCAGCTGCTGTTTTGGCTCTTTGACCAATTGTTTTATCAGATTTGAAAATCACTTTAAAATCATCAAAAAAAATGAAAAGGTTTGTTTTTTAACCCTTTAACATATGGATGTGTTTGCCAAAAGTTCAAGCAAATATGAATCAAATAAAAAGAATGGAAAAAAATGTAAATAAGTAAGATAAGCCATAATGCAATCTTAAAAAATTTACTCGAACCTACTTATCAAAAACTTTTTTTCAACTATGATATTTTTTTCTTAATCATTCCACCCAAATTCACTAGAATTTTTCATATCACAAATTGCATGATATTATCTCTTGAGTAGCCTAACCCTAGATTCAATGTTGGGGGTGGCTTTAAGTTATGAAGTAGGAATGAGTTGCTCCAGTATTCATTCAAGACAACTTAGATATTCGACGTGGAATGTCTCATTATCTTCTCTTCATTTAACATCTTCTGTCAAGAATATAGGCATTGAACCAGATAAAATTTTTTTCTCAAATCAAAGAATGGTTACCTACCCCCAAACTTTCAGTTCTTCTTTTGGGTAAGCCACATATGGATTGTGATGGATTGGCATATAATGAATACATGTTCAATTCCTAATCACATGGTTAAACATTATGCAACAATATCAATATAGTAAACAAAAACCCATCAATGAAATGAATTAAATGAATACACATTGAAAGAAAACAAAAAAGTGTGTACTCAAAATTATAATATACATTGGACACTCAAGAATAAAAAAAAATTATATAATCATATATTCAACATGGATATAAAACAAATTCTACATTCAACCATGTGGTACATAAATCAAATAAATTAAGCAAACATTATAACATACAAAATATTTCTATAATGTTCTTATCCTCAAGATTGCAACCAATGGGTGAACATTTCATTAGCTAGATTATCTTCAAACTGAGTCCAAGAATTAGATGATTCAACATGTGTAATGAAATCTTAATGTTCAGATTCATCTTGTTAACTAATACTCCTTTCAGTAACATTACCTTTAATAGGGTTAAAATTCATCTCAGACCTAATAAAATTATGGAGAAGACAACAAGCTGAAATTATTTTACATTATATCTTTATTAAATAAAATGACTTTTCCCTTAAAATTGCACATCTACCTTTTAATATTCCAAAATATCTCTCAATACAATTTTTTTGCTTGAGAGTGTTTTATGTTGAAATATTCCTGTGAGGTCATTGATTGGAGTCCTACCCTCTAATCATTAAAATGGTATCATTGAACTCTATAAGGTGCCAAGAAATGTTTTTCATTTATGTATCCGATATCACACAAATAATAATTACCTGTTATAGTGAAACAACATTAATAAAATGGAAAAAATATGTTTCGTTATAAATATAACATGAACATAATAAAAATAATATCTTGTGGGATCTTTAACTCATTCCTGTGTGCAATGACATCGCTTAGCACTCTGCCATTTACTGTAGAACCTTCTCATCATGGTAGAACATATATGAATTACATATCTAAAGTGTAAACACCAAGGACATCGGTAGCAATTTTATTGTTTTTAGTCCTATATCTAGGCCTGTCACCTGCATCTACATTGACTTTAATGTATATCCCATCTAAGGCACCCAAACAACTTTTAAACTATTTTCATTTATTATCAATTGAATTATCTGGTATCGATTCGGGTTTTTTAAATAACACCATATGCAGTCTTAAAATAAAATTCAATACAGAATGGAAATGTCTATTAATCGTCTCTCCAGATCGGGCTACTTGACGCTTTATAACCCTATTTTTTGTATGATGGGTTATGATATAGAGAAAGCTAATAACTAGTTCTTTTATTTACATATGTCTAGATAACTATACTCCTTTTGCTTTAAGTAAATGACATAATTTTACAAAAGCTTTCTTATCCATTCTAATATTATCTATACATTGTCTATCGCTCTCAAAGACTATTGCATTTAAGTTTAACTTTCTAATATGTAAAGATATTCTATCATAAGATAGTATACGTCATCTTCTAACATTTATATATAATAAAGTTACAGTAGCAAAACATAACACATGCGACAAAGTTTCCATTTAATCAAATGCATCATAAGCAATGTAACCAACTGCATCTTTGTTTTTAGTAACAAACAAGCCATAACTATTTAGAAAACATAATCTTGTTAAAGTTAAAAACATAAATGGAAAGCAAATCTTTGCATATGGTACATATAATCTATCAAACATAATAAAAGAAAATATAAATTAGTAACAAAATATTTCTGGATGAAGGAGTTAAAATAAATAACCAAAAAAGTTTGATATATTAGAAACAAAAATCTAGATCTAAATGACATCTAAAAATATGAAAAAAAAGAAGAGAAAAGATTAGAGTGCAACAAATAATGCATATAAGATAAATAGGTATCAAAAAGTATACACCATTTTTTTATAAAAAATGACCATAAACTTAACAAGACGAAGATTAAATATTGAAAAGTATTTGAAGCTAAAGTTAGTTCAAAGAGAAAAGTATTTGCTTTGAACTTATATATATTGAAATAAAAAAAAAAAACGTATTAGCTACTGAAACATGATGAAGACATCAAATAAGGCGTTTCATAAATAGAACACCTTATTTGATGTGTAAAATATAAGTTTTTCTGCTTCACGATTAGACATTATAATGTTCATATTATTACAATACAATCTTCGAGAGGAAAAACAAAATTTTAATACACAGCAATTAAGGCGTTTGTAGGAAGAAACAACTTACTTGATAACCAATTAAAGCGTTTTTCCATTAAAACACCTTAATTGATGGCCACTTTAATCTTTTTTAAATTGTGACTGAAAAACATTCATGTCATAACACGATTTTCGAGATAAAAAAATTTTAATAAATTATCAATTAAGGTGTTTTTTTTCTAAGAAATGCCTTAATTGATGTCTTTGTCAATTAAGGCGTTTCAAAGAAGAAACACCTTAATTAATGATCAATTAAGTCATCCGTTCCAACAAAAATAAAAAAAAAATTATATTTTTTTTATAAAAAACCTACTACTAAGTTTCAATCACGTCTAGACTTATTTTTCAAAAGAGTAATGGCTATGTGATCAATTTTTTATTCATATCAAATTTGAAAATAAAGTAACTTTTTCTATTGGAATCCTAGAATATTATAGAGAGATGTGGGTTTCTAATTCTGAAACTTTGGGTATTGTTGGAAATCTGACATTTTCTCCTATAATCGGATTACCCTAAATCAAACGTAAGAAACAAATACCCATAATCAAAATTTCAAAAGAAAATTTTGATTTCCCTTAAACCATACGCACTTTTTAGATCTCTTAACAAAAATGCATTGTCCAACAAGCTTTTTCTATTACACGTGCCCAAATAGGTAGATAAAATTAATTGAAGTTTGTAACCAATTCAGAAAACTTTGTATCATCATGAAATATAAAAATGCCACCATCTTAGATGTATGCCATTAGTTACAATAAGATTGTTGTAGTAAATATTGACAAAATTTTAAGTTATTAATTATTATTATTATTTTATTTTTATATTAAAATAATTAAAATTAAACTCTAATGATTAAAATTAAAAATATAACATTTATCAATAGAACACATATCATGACTGATGACAGTTAACTATTGTTTTGTTTGATAAATATTAGGACTCACTTTTTATTAATAATCTTCTAGTGAAATTTGTTTATATGGATACCAATTAATCCTTTAATAATTATTAAAATCATACTTTTGTAATAATGTTTATACGAGTGATTCATAAACAATTTTATCTAGAGCTGTGCAGAAATTGGTTTTGACCAAAAAATCGATCAAAAATTGGTCTATAAGTTAAATTGGTTTCAATTTTTTTGGTTATACATATTAAATCGTTTTGGGTATCGATTAAATTGGTTTGGGTGGTCAGTTTTCGATTCTAAAATTTATGAACTGAACAGATAAAAAATTTTAATTAAATATTATTAAAATATTTTATATTTTTATTAATATAATTTTAATATTCTTTTTTATCTTTTACATTTTATAATTTACACAAAACTAATTAACTAAAAGTAAAAGTCTAAAACCCTATTTCTTTTGTAACTTTCTCTCACTAATGGATAACACCCAAACACCTAGCAATTCTCATCGGCTCACCCACCATTGCAACCATTTCTTTTGTAACTTTCACTCATTATGGAAGCCATTTCTCAATCGATCACCAACAGCTAACGCAAGTACGTAACCCTCATTGGCTCACCCAAACACCCACTCAATCACTCACCCTTGCAGTCATTTCCCAGTCGATCTTGAAGGTGCAAGCTTTAATCGATGACAACTGACCAACAACAACCACTTTAACCTTCAATCGACTCCTCTCACTTGTCATAGCTCTTTATTTGTTTGATCTTTTTTCTTTTGCAACTCAACTCAATTTAACTCAAGGTAAGATATTAATTTTTCGTTACCCATTTTTTTGGTGCTTGAAATAGTGGGTTGTAATAAGTTTCAAAACTATTGCTAGTTATGTTTAAAGTTGCTCAATTTTTGAGTTGTAAGAAAAGTGAAACTATTGCAATTGAATAAGAGTCATAGGTTTTACTGTTGCTTTTTAGGTACTGTCTTATTTTGGGATAAATTCAGAGTTTAAGCTTTGTTTTCGAGTGAGAGTTGCTGTTTTTGAAAAGTTTTAATGTATTTTATTGATGAGTTAAGTGGGGATAAAAAAATTTCAAGGCCTGTAGGTTGAGGGAATCGGGTTTTTTTTTTTTTGTCTTGCACCAAACATTCTTTTTAAGCTTTGGACTTTATTTTAAGGTTTTAGAACATGGAGGAGATGGTGCCCCATGTCCTTGTTGCACCGAATGTACCTTTATATTTTTTCTCAACGAATAAAAATTATGGAGCTTTATGGATAACCCAAGTTTGAAACAAATGGAATATGTTATTTGTCTCTCTTTAGTTCAAAATAAAATGGGATTAGTTATTTCTATTTAAATTCGATAGTTATTTGACACATCATTTAAATTTTTTTGTAGAACTGTTAAGTTTTTTAATTATCTGAGAGAGTTATTTGCTAGCCATGAATCATCAATATTTTTACTAACAAAACTGTAAGAATTATTAGCTATGGTAGCTTAAAAATAATAGTTGTCTAGCATATATAAGCTCAACTGCTTGAATTATAGATGTGCTGTTGTAGCTTCGCTATATCAGTTTTTGTTATAAATATTGTAGAGCTTTATGGATAACCTAAGGTTGAAACAAATGGCATATGTTATTTGTCCCTCTTCAGTTCAAAATAGAATGGGATTACTTATTTCTATTTAAATTTGATAGTTATTTGATACATCATTTAAACTTTTTTGTAGAAATGTTAAGTTTTTTAATTACCTGAGAGAGTTATTTGCTAGCCAGGGATCATCAATGTTTTTACTAATAAAACTAAAAGAATTATTAGCTATGACAGTTTAGAAATCATAGTTATCAAGCATATATAGGCTTAGTTGCTTAATTCATAGATGTAATACTATAGCTATGCTATATTAGTTTTTGTTATAAACATTGTGGAGCTTTATGGATAACCTAAGGTTGAAACAGATGACATTTGTTATTTATACCCCTTTAGTTCAAAATAGAATGGGATTACTTATTTTTATTTAAATTCAATAGTTATTTGATACATCATTTAAACTTTTTTGCAGAACTGTTAAATTTTTTAATTACTTGAGAGAGTTATTTACTTGCCAGGAATCATCAATGTTTTTACTAACAAAACTAAAAGAATTATTAGTTATGGCAGTTTGGAAATCATAGTTGTCTAGCATATATAGGCTTAGTTGCTTGATTCATAGATGTTTTGCTGTAGCTTTGCTATATTAGTTTCTGTTATAAACATTACAGTGCTTTATGGATAACCCAAGGCTGAAATATATGGCATATGTTATTTGTCCCTCTTTAGTTCAAAATAGAATATGATTACTTATTTTATTTAAATTTGATAGTTATTTGATACATCATTTAAACTTTGCAGAACTATTAAGTTTTTTAATTACTTGAGATAGTTATTTGCTAGCCAGGGATCATCAATGATTTTGCTAACAAAATTGAAAGAATTATTAGCTATGGCAATTTAGAAATCATAGTTGTCCAACATATCTAGGCTTAGCTGTTTGATTCATAGATGTGCTGCTATAGATTTGCTATATCAGTTTCTATTATAAAAAAAATTTCTTACTAATTCAAGCAACTTTTGTTAACTATTTTGTGGTATGTAGGGCATTTATAAACATAATGAAAAACTCCATCTCATGAAAAGGTCTATAATTACACAATTTATAGCAAAAGCTAAAGAATAAGGTTAAAAATAAAACAAATATTGTTGAATGGTGACAAATCCATTTGGTCTAACAGTTTTTATCTTCCCATCATGACCACCCTGCAAAATTGACTTTATCTAATTACAAAGATTTTTTTGTTATTTGATTGGACATTTATTTTATTATTTTTTCAGTTTGTATAAACCGTGTTTACTCTTGAAACTTACTTACATTTTATTATTCTTTTGTTGAAGATAAATGATAGAGATACTACATAAGCGGATACTCGATCATTCCTCTAAGGTACAAGAGACACACATGGAACAAAAAGTGAAGTTGTGAGCACAAAATTCTAAAGGAAATGACCTAACACATGGTTGGAGGTATGGGATCATTTCACCAAATTTATTAGTGATAATGGTGATTTTAAAGCTAGATGCAATTATTATGATAGAGAATTTTATCCTTTCCCTAAAAAAAAATGAAACATCTATATTAAAGAATCACATGGGTATTTGTACTAAATTTCCTCATGCTAGTAGCGATTCTTCATAAATAGAATTAGTTTTAAGCTCAGGAAGAGATGCATCATAGGTACTTGAAAGTTTAATCAAGATGCCATTAAAAAATGTGTGGTTGAGATGGTTATTACAGACTAATTACCTTTTAAATTTGTTGAAGTTAAACGATTTAGGCGTTGCATGTCTATTGCTCACCCTAGATTTCGTATGCCGTCATGATGGACTGTTGTTAGGAATTGCTATCAAATTTATGCAGATGAAAAAAATTCCCTAAAGTAATTTTTGAAATCATCTACTATGAAAGTATCTTTGACCACTGACACATGGACTTCATTGCAAAGAGTTAATTATATATGTCTTATTGCTCATTTTGTAGACAATGATTGGAAACTTAACAAAAGGATTTTAAACTTTTGTCCCATTTTTAGTTATAAAGGTGAGGTTATTGGTAGGGTAATTGAGAAATGTTTGCATGATTGTGGGATTAATAAAGTTTTCACTATCACAGTTGACAATGCTAGTTCTAATGATGTTGTAATCTTATACTTGAGAAAAAAATTTAATAATGCAAGAACTAGTATTGTAAGAGGCAAATATCTTCATTTGATATGCATTACTCATATTGTTAACCTTATTATGAGTGATGGGTTAAAGGAATTAATTGATTCAGTTGCTCGTGTTAGAGGGATAGTTAGATATGTGAGACAATCACCCTCTAGGTTAGCTAAGTTTAAAGAGTGTGTTGTCAATAAACATATTTAAAGTAAAAGCTTGTTGTCTTGGATGTTAGCACTAGGTGGAACTTTACTTTCTTGATGTTGGAACAAGCTTAAAATTTTGAAACAACTTTTGAGGCATTTGATGATGTTGATCCTTATTGTAAAACTGAACTCTTGTAGGGAAATGAGGCGCTCGATCAAAATGATTGAGCCAGTGTTAGAAAAATTATGCCTTTTCTTGCAAAAATTTTACAATCTCACAGTTAAAGTTTCGGGTTCTACATATGTCACCACTAACAATTTTCTTGAAGATATATGTGGTGTTTATGGTACTTTACAAGATTGGCAATTGAATGTTGATGTTGAGTTGAGTGCAATGACTAAGATAATGAAGGGTAAAATGAAGGGTAAGTATGACAAGTATTGAGAGAATGTGGAGAAAATGAATATGTTACTTTTTATTACTTCAATTCTTAATCTTCGAAAAAAACTTACGTTTGTGGAGTTTTGCTTTATGAAAATGTATTCTTGTGATCAAACTTCAGTGATGATTAAGAAAATGCAATAAGCAATAGTTGAGTTTTTTTATGAATACAAAAACATGTTGCAACCTTAATCTGAACAAGTTGGTGATAATAGCCATGCGAGTCAACCATTACCATCTACCAATGAATTTGGAATTGTAGACCTATATAACTCACAAACTGTTACGACTGAGTTTAAGAGGTTTAGGAAATAACAAGATAGAAAAGAGAATAAATCAGAGAATGAAGAGCCTGATGCTATTAAGGAGGGGTGGACTTTGATGTTCTTCTTTGGTGGAAACTTAATAGGCATAGGTTTCCTATCCTTTCCTATCTAGCTCGTGATGTGTTAACCGTTCCTATATCTATAGTTGCTTCTAAATATGCTTTTAGCATTGGTGGTCATGTGCTAGATACATATAGAAGTTCTTAAACTCCTAAACTTGTTCAAGCTTTTATTTGTGCTCAAGATTGGTTATGTGAAGTTACAGATTTTGATTCAAATGTCTTAGAGGATGAAGTAAAACAATTTAACAAGATTGATTTGGGTAATTATTTTATTTATATCATTATTTTTCAATGCTTATTTCTTTAAATCTTTTAGTTAAAGCTAACTTTTTTTATTTTTTTATGTACTTTTAGATTTATCCAAGATTGAATTAGACCTGTAGTTAAATTTTTCTCTTTTAGACAATTTTAAATGGAATAAATTTTCATTGAATTGTGTTTTGCTTTTATTTATTTATTGCTGGAATATTAAAGGTTGTTGCTGCCCACTGCTCACTGCCTTCTGTTTACCACTGCCTACTACTTACTGCCCATTGCCCATTGCCCACTGCTGCCTACTACTTACTAGATATTAATATTTGAGACTTGGAATTTAAGTACTGTAATTGGTTAATATGTTTATCGTTGCTTGTTGAATGTTGTTTGAGAATTAGACTCTATGGATTATAATTTGCTATGTATTGTATGTGTGTATGTTGTTTAAGACTTAGACTTAGAGTTTATAAAGCTTGTATTTAGATTTTATTTGAGTATTACTCATTGATTTAGAGCTTGCGTATTACTCACTGACTTAAATTTTATAAAGCTTATGTGTTGGTCACTGATGTTATTTGATACATAGACTTACTGTGTATTATTTATTGCTCATTAATTTACAGCTTGAGATTAAATTTACTGTGCATGAAGCTTGTGTTTATGAGATTTGTGTTTAGATTTTATGAAATTTGTGTTTATGAATTATATGAATTACATTAAAAGTTGAATACAGCAAATAAAAAACGATTATAGTGAAAAAATGACCGAAACCAACAAGATTAGGCAGAAACCAATACCAAGCTACTATTGGTATAGTTTACAATCCCAACCACGGTGCACGTAAGCAACGAAAAGCTGGACAAAGCCGGTGATTAGGCAGACGCCCCATTATTCGTGGTGTTGCAATCAATCCAGTGGATCATCCTCATGGAGGAGGTGAGGGGCGCACGAAAGGAGGTAGACCTTCGGTGTCACCTTGAGGGAAGCCCACCAAAGCAGGGTAAATCGATTTGATTTTTTTTGATTTTATATTATTATTCGGTTGGTTCCATTTTATTTTTGATTAAGTTAATTAAATTAATTTTTAAATTTTTTAAATCGAATTAACCGAATCGAGTTATTGCTCAATCTTAATTTTCTCTCTTTTAAAAAAGTCTGTAATATATTTAAACGTTAATTCGCTTGTTTCCGCCTAGAGAAGTCCAATGGATCGGCTGGTCTGCCAACCTGGCCAAGCTCAACCCTGATTCTAAACGAGATTTTTTAAACTTGAGCTGGCCTAGTACATTAATATATTTAATAACAATTTTTTTATTACTCCTGTAATACAAACTTGAACTGGCCTAGTACGTTAATTTCAACTTTTGTTGTAGTTGATTAGTTTAATAACAATTTTTTTGTATTACTCTTTAATAAATTAATATATGTTTTTTTACAAATTTTATACATAAATAAATATATAATATATAATAATATAATACAAAAATCAAAATAAAAATAAAAAGTAATATCTAATAATATTATGATCGATTAATCATTTTAATTTTTTATTTTAATATTTAAACAAAAAAATAAAAAATAATAATAATATTCATGTGTCAACACTCAACACTATAAATGACACGTGACAAGCTAACTACACAGGCGCTCTAGAATGCAACCTACGTTTTTTTTTTTTTTTTTGTTACAAAAACCCATGTAGTTAGCTTTAAATTATAGTAAGATTTGAGATTAACCATACACTAATATTTGCTGATAAAGATGCTGAGAATTTTTTGCATGCCATATTATTGCATTTCATAATTGTAATGCGGTGAACAAATTAAACAATTAGTTTGGTTTGATTCCTTTGGCAACCAATGGCTGCGTATCTGATGCTATTTTTACCTTTGGCTTCTTGTCATGTTAGGTGCCGATGGCTGACACTCTTTTAACAAATTAATTTGTTTCCCTTTATGCAACTTGACCAAGTTTCAGACAAATGTGTTCATATAATAGCAAAAAAGGACAGATTTTTTTTCCTTTGTTTTTATTTGGTTTGATTATGTCTAGGGCTGTATGTGTATAAAGTATTGAAGAAAAAGGTCGACTCACCAAACAATGTGACGGAAGTCACAATTTTAAGCGCACTCATCACTGTGGGGCGATGAATATTCTAATAATATTGCTGATTAATTAATACTGAATGATTTGGAAAGAATGGCCAAAATTAGTTTCAAAGATTCTTCATTAAAATTTTGATTAAGTTGCTATCAGATGAAAGCTACACAATTATATATATTTTTGTTAGAGTCGTCGTAAGAGTAGAATTCTAACAAAACCAGAGAATTGATTCAGGTTCAGAAAATTTTAATCTCTTTAGTAACTTTCCCAGAAAATCATCTTGAGAAGAGATGGAATGTACCTTAAACATGCTCTTCAATCTTTCTCTAATTTTACCTTTGATTATCTATGTTGGCTTTCACGCTAATTTATTTCATAATATTCTGAAAAAAATAGGATATATGTTGGTGAATATAACTTACATGGGTTTGATCGTGTTTACTAGTGCAGAAATTGGATGCTGTAATTAATGTGATCTTTCATATATGCAGAGTCATGTCTCATGTGGTAACTCTCACAATTGCTTAAGTCAGCTTTGCCCTACCAAACTTCATAAACAATCACAGATGACGAAACCTCAGAAAACTTCAACATAAACCTACCTCTATCATTTTTTTTTTCCCTCTAAAATAAAGAGATAAAGTCAAAATAGGACTTTTTTAACAAGTAGATTTCATTATTAAAAAAAAAAAGAAATTTAGTTCGCATTCCCACGAGGAAGAATTAAGTGTCGGTATACTGCATTTGGAGTTTGACATATATACACAAATACAAAGTTACTTTTATGGATGGAAAAGTTTTGTCGCACAGACATATATATATATATCTATATGTATATAGTTATGCAATTATACATGCTTATGAAAGATATACCAACTTCAATAGAGATTGGCTATTCTATAGTTATAAGAATATTTAAGCTTCCTCATGGTAATATTAAATCTTAAGATCTCAAAGTTAGGGCTTTCTAAAATTATAACGCCTCCTTGATCATCATTAACAATGAGTTATTTTTAATTACGGAATTACACAATAAATTAGTTTCAATAATTTCATGCAATCTGAAAGTCATTAGTTTAATTGATTTTTTATGGTACCTACTTAATTAGTTTAATTCATATATATAATGTACAAATTACCATTTGTTTAATTTCATAAGTACATTGCCAGCTCCTATAGAAAAAGAAGAAGAGACAGTTTTAATAAGTTCAATTATTGACACATATATGCAGCACATTGAAAAGGTGAATAAATAATAAAGAAACTTGAACAAAATAGAAAAAGATAAATAGAAAAGATCTTCTACAAAATAGAAAAGATAAATAAATAAATAATAAAGAAACTTCATAGCAAAGAAAGTATCATTTAATTTATATATATATATATATAGAATATTTTATTAATTTGAGATGCTTCCATATCAAGTCTCCTAGGATTTTCCCCCTTTCCTCAAGACATAAATCAATAAGAAGATACCATTCTATAGACTTTTAATATATTTATTAATTTTTTTCTTCAATATATTTATTAATTTATCTCCTCTTCAAACAATTTTCAACTTCTTACAAATGACTTGATGCTCTGATCACTTAAGCACAGCGAGAAAGGGCTGAAAATTAAAAAAAAAAAAAAAATACAAGGGTGCAAAGAAAATTATTATATTAGCAGAAGCAGTCAGCTCAATTGGAATTTGCCATGTGTTCCAAAATCATAGGATAATTAAAACTCTATATTTGTTAATTACTTAATCAAGTTATCATATTGACAATAATTAAATTATGTTATCGGTCATCTTAATTTAATTATATAGCTAGGTAGCAACCAAATGTGACTTAGAAAAATTATAAATTAAAACAAGATATATATACATATATATATATATATCATATATTGAGACAAAATAATGTGACACACAATACACGCAATATGGTATATATTAAAAATAGCTAAAAATAGTTATGTAGTGTTAAGCAATTTTATTTTTAGTTTCTTTTCTATTAATCTTTTCCATTTTTTTTTTTTTGTTGTGACGTCGGCTAACACTAGACAAAGGGAGGTTAAATTCCCTCCATATAGAGTCCATGCTATGGATGAGGAAGTTGCTGATTTTGGTGCCACGTCTGCATAGTTATATGCCTATGTAAGTTTTTCATTAATTTTTTTCGTTTGTAACGTGACGAAAAAACTGACGTTTAACACTCTCCATAACTTTTAGGATTGAATATGTAAAAGGAAAAGTTTTAGAATTGAAATATCTAAAAGGGCAAAGTTTTAGGATTAAAATTGTAATTATCAATTGTACTATATAACTACTTATGTAATTTCGGTGTCCACTTGTCCCCTCTGACCTCGCTTTTCCCATCTCTAATATACATTAACAGATTAATTTCCTATAAAATATATAAATAACTAATTGTTGATCAAAACTCATATAATATTATTGGTTTAAGTGATAAAAAGATTATATATGTTTTTTTATTATTTAAATTCGAATAGTTGAAAATCGAGAAAAAATAATTTTTCTTGAATTTTTAAAATCAAATATAGATAAAATTGCTTAAATTGACTAAAATTGGAGATAAACTGGGCGGAGCACATGAACCCTTTACTATTAAATAAAAAAATTCAAGTAATATTGACAAACTTGTATAATATTAAATTAGAGATTTAATACAAATGATCTATTCACATCTTTTAAAAAATAAATTCTCCTAAGTTGAAATTTAATCCTGATGTGTGCAAATTTTCTTCTTTTAATTTTGCTAAGCATTGATTTGTTTTGTTAAAAAATACGTGTGTAATACTATTAATAGATTTTTATTAATAGATTTTAAGTAAGAGAGACATAAAGCCCTAAGATCATTACCTAATTAATTAGAAGGAATAATAGTGAGTGGTTCATTTCACATTTCTCGCCAATTTTTTTATGCAAAATAGGACAGAAAAAGATTTGTTCACGTTGAATGACTTAAACTTGTGGAATACATATTTCTTTTAAAAGGATAATAGTAGTATATATATCCATCATCACCTAAACCAGCGAGCCATCGGAAGCTTCTAATGTCAACGACAATTTTGTTTACATCAAAATCAACAGAGATAAATGAGGATTTTGAGTGTGATGACCATGGGAACGAACGAATGAGAAAGTGCTGGAGTAGGTAGCCCCGCCTGTATCTCTGTCTGTTACAATTACATTACATAACATACGTATACAAAAAAACGCGTACATCTCTACGTTAACGTCATGCTGCTGCTGCCGCGGCATATATGTCGAATACCAGATTTTGACATTTGACCCTCGAGCCGTAAATCCTTTGTCACCGTGACAAGAGTGATGAAAACGGAAGTAACATCAATTATTCCTAATTAAGGACCATTTGTCATATATAGTAGTAATCAACTAATTTACATTATTAAGATGATACGTGTTGAAAAGGATATAACATAATTAGCAGTAATCAAGTAATCATACGCTGTGGATAACATGTATAAAATAATGAAAATAAAGAAGTCTATACAGGTTAATTATATGAATTATTCCTACTTTTTATACACTCTCAGTGAAAATTTTTAATTCCAAAAATAAAATTAAAAAACTGATATTTCTTTTGTTTACTATATACTGATAGTAACATAATTTGAAAATTAAAAAGCAAGTAAGGACGACATGAACAATAATCAATATGAAATTCATCATTCATAATCAAGTTTGCCTTAGCTCATTTTAAAATATTTCAAGACAAAAATAAAAAGACTAAAGAAATTTAAAAAGATTAGTATGAAAGAAAAGGTTATATGCCATTAATTTGAAAATTGCACTTTCAATCAGCTAAAACAAATTCATGCCTTCATTCTCACTGCTTCTCTTTCTCAAAGCTTCCACTTTTTCTCCAAATTTCTTCGTCGTGCCACCTAGTTTGGATCCATGGATTTACTCCAACCTCATTTTCCTAAAATGGCTACTCCTTTCTAATTGTAAATCATGGTTCGAGGCTATGCCTTTAATGGACGTACCCTTGAGGATTGCATATCTATGTTACATGAATTCCCCCTCAGAGGATTGAAATCTGAAGACACCATTGGTCAGAATGCTTTCAGAGTACCAACAACTACATTGGACAACAATGGAACGGGCTAGCACAAGTTACCTGTAAAAAATCGATTCCTTTTGCAAAAAGCAACAAACTATAAAAACCCTAAACTTTGAAAGCAACCTACCAGATTTGCATGTTCAAGCAATTTTTTTTGGAATGACTGTTGATCTTGATCAGTCATTATTTCATCATGCCTGCGAATTGCACTATTACTTCTGCTAAGATGAAGTGTTTCCTCAAAGTGAATTTAGGACGTTCCAAGCCGGTGCCGCGCGCCCCCCCCCCCCCCCCCCCCCAACTATTGGCAAAATAACCATAGTAATCTAACGAAAATGCTTCCCTTGAACAAACTGAACAGTTCTCACATCACATTTCCTTTGACATTTGTGTTAAATAAAAATTTTAAAAATTTCACTGGGATCCAACAAATAATAGGCGCTTCAGTATTTCTGTTCCATCAGAAAGGAACCATCGACCTCTGTAATCCAGTTGCCCATAATTCCATCCTGTCAAGTAGAAATAATACACTCCCTCAAAATCTAACAAACTAATTTACCTGTTTCAAAACTCAAATGCATGATTGCATTGTAAGCTTGTTTAATGAACAACCATCAATCATGATGCATAAACATCAAGCCAGGCATAACCACTACTCCACCTTACAGATTACACTGGGAGCACAAACAGCTCTACATGAAAACATAGCAGACATATTCCATAACCAAGATATACCAACCCATTAACCCAGAAAAATAGCTTGTTAAATCTTCCCAAAGTGTATTAAACCATTAAATTAAACCATCTAAGTTGGGAGACTAATGTGTCTATGGACCCAGACGAGATAGAGCCTGCTTAACAGTGACCTAAACTAATATAAAAACAAATAAAATGGTTTGTAACTAAATTAAAGTGCAGGAGTTTGCCATAATGTTACGTTCCAATCATCTTAATCAACTTAGGAAACCCAAGTAACACAGAAGTCTGTCATTAAATACCATCATACTACAGCTCTTGAAGCCTACACAATATTCTCAGGATGTAGCTGTCAGGACACAAGTCATAGGTTCACCCTCTTGATATCCATGCCAAAGTCAGGTAGTAATCATGTTGAACTGGAATCTAGAAAGCTGCTGAGGAATGGTTGATATGACTGGTCCATATCTCTGTTAGACATTTAAGTGCTGCTGTTAGAACCAGAAGAGTAATAAAGCTAAAAATTATTTTTTGAAAAATGAAAGTAGAAACAGTATGGAATATATAAGCAGCAAAACTACTGTTCACCACTTCATAAAAAATGCAGGAAATTAGTAGTAGAAATCCAGAGGAAAGGAAAAAGGAAATTTAAGCGACAGAGGTAACAAAGTTGGTTGTTAACAGCAGAGATAATTTCAGAGAAGAAACATATGATCTACCAAGAGTAATTTGCCACAGATCCACAGTTCATTCTCCATTTCCCCTATACCAAGTTTTTGAAATCTTGAATTCACAACACAGATTTATTAACGCAAATATAAAAATAAAAAATTAAATTGCAAAAATCAAATTATAAATCAAGTTGAAGAATGGATGAGAGTCGGTATACTCCCTACCTGAACATTATCATAAAGCTCAAACAATGGTACAGCAAGTAGTTTCAAATTTTTTGGTACTGCAAAGTACTCTTTCTCAGACAAGTGAACAAGGAAAAGCTTCTTGCACTCCTGCAATATCAACAATAGAGGAGGTTGAGAAAGGATAGCATAGCTCATTAATAGCCACATGAAGTAACAAAAAGATCAAGAATAACTGCACGCTACCTTAGGTTTTGTGATGTGAGGAGGACAATATGGATACATTATGGTCTCAAAGTTGGGCCTCCACCAGATGGCCACACACTCACCAATCTGCAACAAGATAACAAGGAACAGAATTAGGCATTAAAAGATTTTTTTTTTCAAACTATATCACTGCAAAGTTCAAAGGAAATTGTGAGTAAAACATGCCCTCCTCATCCTAATAAGATAATTACAACAAATCTATACCTGCCAATCTGGCACAAGAGCAGGTGAATTAGCTCCAAGTTTGCTGGTCAGCTTCCTTTTCAAACCTTCAATCTCTAAAACCAAAAACAACCGACATATAATCTAAAAATAGTGCAGAAAAGATGTAAGGATAAAGACATTATGACATAGAAGGAAAAAAGTTAAAGTAAAATGATACCATTCTCTCCAGGCTTCAAGCGTCCACCAGGAAGTTTGCAGAATGTGTTCCCAATTTGCAGAAGAAGAATGTGAGGATGATTATGTTCTTGGACCTCCATGAGAAAATTGTATAAGCAATTGAACCATACAACGATAATAGTAATTGGTAAGTTATAGAAATAGGAGAAAGTAGCAAAAGTACAACACAAACTTGTAATGCCAAAAAGAATGCAAATTCCTTCAGATATTATCATAGTCAATCATAATGAAAAAAACATATAAAAATTCCTTGCCTTTAAAAAGGAGTCCTTCATGTATTAGGATGTAATTCCTCTTTTCTTGATACACTATTTCATCTTTACATATGTAAGACAGTTGTAAATTTCTACCAGGTTAACTATTGTGGTCATATGTAAACACATTTACATGGTAGACACCTCTGAGATGCAAAAACTACCTCCCTTTCTATGATAATGAACAATGGCAGAGATAGCCTGCTGATGCTTAAGTATGAAACACGCTGTCATTTTGGAGGCTTTATCACACATTTGAATAACCTTTTTCTCTCCAAATGTAGTCAATTTATTATTTAACCAAATTTAGAACAAGTAAACTTTTAGCAGTTAACATATGTAGATGTAGTACTTTCCAATTCCGAGATGTTTAAGTTACTATCTTATCATAATTTCAAATTTTACACAGTGTTCTAATTTTTCCTCATAAAAATGACAAAGTACCAAGTCTGCAATAAAATTGCATTTGTCATCACATAATAATGAAGATATTGTTATGAAAAAGGTTAAATACATCTAGAACATTACGTCTTTCTGAAGTTTCAACGTGATGGATCTCTAACAAGAAACATTGTTACAAGTCAAATCTACCAAAAGCATGCCACTGAGGATTATCATATAAATAACTCAAAGTATAAACATTAAAGACATGACTGCATGAGACTATGTGTAGAAAACTAGGATTTAAAAATATTACCACAAATTTTCACAAAAGAGAATGAAGCATAAGCATCACAAGGTAAATTCTTCTTGGTGTACTATAGCATAATGGCTAAACAGAAGCATACTAACATACCAGTAAAATCGCCTCAACACTTGTCCTCATACCCTCTTTCATATAACTGCAACTCGCAATCAAAAGAAGCAATTACAAACTTGAGCTTGTAGATAGCAAAGTTTCAACATGCCAGTCTTCACAGTAAACTTATTCCACCCACAATTAATCTTCAATGGAGACTTTTAGTTTAGAAAATGAATTTGCATTCTTGGGTTTTGCTTTGGGTTTCGAAAACGAGAATAAAAAAAGAATATTTAGCAAAACACAAACTTTCTCCTAAATAGAAAAAAAAATTCGACATTTGTACTTCATCTAAAATATGAGAAAGACAATCCAAATCTCAGTAAAAAACTTATATTGTTTTTATCAGTAATTTCCTTTTGATCTACAAATACCCCTCAGTTCGCAAATCGCGATATAGTTTAAGAAAGATGATGAAACTAAGGTTTCAAAACTTATATCATCGACTGAACTAATTCGAACAGTCCAACATAAGTAATTCCAAATTAGTTTTTTTTTTTTTTTTTTTTTTTCATGTTTCTGGAACCGAATAACACAGAGCACAAAAGGAAAAACTTCAGCGCAGCATTCTCGAGAACCAAAAGGAGAAATGGGATTTATCTAGGGTTTTTAAAATATCCTGTAAAAATGCAATTGAATAAGAAAAATAAAAAGGAGAAAGTAATAAAATTACTTGACTTTCATGCGAGCAAGGCGATCCGCGACGGATGTGTCCTTCTCCATATTCGGCTCTTTGGTGCCGAAGGTGTAGCTCGACAATGGATATGTGTTCACCGCCGGTGACGTTACCATCTCTATCCTCTCCGTAATCGTATTAGCTTTAACTGTATTAAATTATCGAACCGTCGAAACGTTTCTCTTTCCGGAGGAAAAATCGTTTCGATGAGGAAAAAGGAAAAATTATAAACGGAGGGAGTGAAAATTTTGGTACTATGTAAAAAAGTATTAGTAAAGGGGTCAAATATTATACTGTTCGTATTTAAACTATACAATTTTTTTTATAAGTGAAAAACTATACAACTTCTTAATATTTAACAAAAACATTTCAAATTAGGCATTAAAATTGTATTTCATCACATGCTTTTAATTCATTTCACTAACATCCAACAATTAACATGGTATAATTAATATACATGGCAAAAAAATGTCAGGTAATTAGGACACATGAAAAAAAAATTTATATCATTTTTATTTTTGGAACTTAAAAATAAAAAAAATAAAGAAAAAAAGGAAATTAAAAAAAAGGAAAAAAAAGATGAAATATATATATATATATATATATATATATATATATGGGAGGGCATGAAAGGAATGACTAGCTTGAGATAAGGGAAAAGAGGAGGTGAAAGGGGAAAGGATGCTAGAGGTAGGTGGAAGAAAAAAAATTAAGAAAATAAAAAATTAATTTAAAATTATAATATTTGATTTAGATTGATTTATTTTTTATTTAGTTTGGATTAAAATTAAAATAAAATATATATATATATAGTTTAAAAGAATTTTGAATTTAAGACGTAAAAAATTATAAAAAATTAAATTTAATTAAATTATATATTTTTATTATTTTATATATATATTTTAAATTTTTATAAAATGAAAATAATTATTTTATATATAAATCAATTTAAACATATTAATAATCCTATAAAAATAATATATAAAAATTTAAAAAATAAAATTTAAAAATCTATGAATCAAATTTAATTAAAATAATAAAAATTAATTCAAATTCATATAAAAAATTTAAAATTTCTAATAACATGTATTATTCAAAAAATCTAAACCGAAGCATTACTACTGAAGGAAAATTTAATCACTTAGATGCCTAAGGCTCGCCCTTGCCCTTCCTCTTTCTAGCTTTCATCCTCTCTCTCGACCTTTCTTTATTTTTTTTCCCTTAAAATTTTAATTTTTTTATTTTCTATTTCAAAAATAAGAATTGAAAAATATATTTATATATTTTAATTTATTATTTACTATTTAAAAACATATTTTTCTTAAAATAAAAAAATTTATTTTATTTTTTTATGACAGGACCTGTAGAAGGCAAACCCTTTGGACTCACATTTCCTTGCCAAACTCGGGAGAATTAGCGCAAAATCCCACCGTCATGGCCTCCTAGCTCGTCCGCTCCATTTAGCAATGCCTTGAAAAAAAAATTAATTTTAAAATTTTACATTGATTTTTAAATTTTATAAATATATATTTATTTTTTAAAATTTTTCTAAAAAAAACATGACATTGTGATAAACTTTTGCTGGTTAAATTTTACCACGTGATCATTAGACTAAGACTATTAGTTATTAGTGCATTTTACAATTGAAAATTGAACTTTAGAGACTTGAATGTAAACTTTTATTTTTAACAACCAAAATAATAATAATAATAATAATAATTGTTGGGCAGGAAACTGAGTATTTGGTCGTTATTAAAACATAATTTTAATAATCATCTTGAAATTTTGGTATTTAGTGCTTATTTAGATTTGAAAGCAATTCCAGTTGAGTGCAATTGAAGGGTGTAATTACGCCATAAAATCATTTGGGAAACAAATAATAGCACGCTGGAAGAAGTATAACCGCATTGCATCTTCAGTCAGAAACTAGAACTTCATGGTTCCAGTGAAGAGCAACAGCTCTTTTCCATGTTTATCCTCACTTTGTTTTTTTTTTAATCAACATTTATTCCTTTTTTTCATTTTGTTTAAATTTTATATATATATATATATATTTTAAAATGATTTATTTTATTGGCAAAAGTAAATTTTTAATTATTTATTAATATGTTATTATTTGACAAAAAATTTAATATTTTTAATTATTTATTAATTTTGTTAAATAATTTTAAAATGTTTATTATAGACAATTTTTAATTTAATATTTTTAATAATTATTTTTTTATTAAAATCAATCTCATTATTATTTTTAATTTTATATTTAAATATATATTTCATTATTAATTTTACTTTCATTACTAAAATAATTAATTTCACTTTTATTATTATTTTTAATCTCATCGGTTAATTTCATTATCATCAAACGTATTATTTCCTAATTGGACTTGAATGGATCTAGTCCATTAGGCTCAAGCTTAGCCCGTTGACAAGAAAATTTTAAACACCTATCCGACAATAAGGACCACCATCGGAGGGCCAAATTCGATTTCAATTTTTGGGCTTCACTGATCAGTCTCGTTTCGACTAACTTGTTCATCGTAAAGCTGCGCGTTTATCTGATAGGAAAGCGCGGGCGCGGCAAATGAACAAAAGCCTTCATCTCCATGTATCCATCCTTTCGAGAATCATCATCTCTCCGAAAATCCATTCAATTTGGTTGATCAGTTGACCGACCAAACATGGACAAACTAAAGCAACAAGTCATTTCTCGTTTCTTTGCTCCCAAACCAAAAATCTCATCCAACCCAACTCCACCGTCAAACCCGTCATCTTCTTCTCCTCCTCCTCCACCGCCAATCTCACCCCCTAACGTAAAAACAACGGTCTCTTTTTCACCTTCTAAACGCAAACTTCTCTCCGCCCACCTTGCTTCCTCTGCTAAAAGACCCAAAACCAAGCTTTCCCCTCACACCCATAACCCTGTTCCTCCTCAGCCTAATCCTTCCCTCCACCAAAAGTTCCTCCAGAAACTTCTAGAACCCTCTTCACCACCTCTTCTGGAACCTTCCGAATCCGACCACAAAAAGTACACCCCATTGGAACAACAAGTAGTGGATTTAAAAAGCAAATACCCGGATGTTCTTCTCATGGTGGAAGTCGGTTACAGGTTCCGATTCTTTGGGAAGGATGCGGAAATTGCGGCGAAAGTGTTGGGAATTTACGCCCACATGGACCGCAACTTCTTAACCGCAAGTGTGCCAACTTTTCGACTGAATGTCCACGTGAGGAGACTGGTCAGTGCCGGGTACAAGGTTGGGGTGGTGAAACAGACAGAAACGGCAGCGATTAAGGCTCATGGTTCAAACCGGGTTGGACCATTTTGCAGGGGTTTGTCGGCATTGTACACGAAGGCGACGCTGGAGGCCGCAGAGGATGTGGGAGGGAAAGATGAAGGTTGTGGTGCGGAGAGTAATTACTTGTTTTGTGTTGTGGAGAAAGGTTTGGAATCTTCAGGGTCGGTTTCAAATTGTGGTTGTGTTGATGTGAGGGTTGGGGTTGTTGGAGTGGAGATTTCAACCGGGGATGTTTTTTATGGGGAGTTTGATGATGGGGTTATGAGGAGTGGGCTTGAAGCTGTGGTTTTAAGCTTGGCTCCGGCTGAGTTATTGCTTGGAGAACCGCTTTCAAAACAAACAGAAAAGGTATTTCCTTTATTAGTGTTACAATTTGTGAAGTGGCATATTTGCAGAGAGGTTTAATTGTTAAAACTAACCTCATTTGTTTTAAAACGAAAAATATTGGATAAACTATGTTGAGGAAGTTTATTTCTTTGGGTAGAATGGCATTACATTGAAAGTGTTTGCAATGGCTTTGTTCTTATGGATTTCTGTAGTTAATAGCTGTTTATAAGAGAAAATGCTGTTTAAGAAGAGGAATTTTTGAGGTATTATGGTTATGAGTGGGAATGGATGGCGGTAAAGAGTCATTTAATGGAAAATAGAGTAAGATTGTAGTCGTTGAAACTTGCCAAATATATAGATAAATATAGTCCCACATTTTTGGTTGAAATGCTTTACTTTTCGAATTTTGAATATTAACTGAAAGTCTGGTCAAAGCATCTGGCTCCTTCAACCATGAAAAACGGAAAGGTGTGTCAATATTTTCCGGATAATAAAAATTCAAAATTCAGAGGGTATGTCTTCCAAAATTTTCATGATAATAAAAATTCTTGTATCAGTTGCTACTAGCATATGCTGGACCTGCTTCAAATGTTCGACTGGAGCATGCCTCTCGTGATTGTTTCAAAGGTGGTGGTGCACTAGGAGAAGTGATGTCTGTATACGAGAAGGTGGCTGAAGATAATTTTGCAGATAATGTGAATCAGTTAGAGGAGGCAGCAGAACAGGGAAATTCTCACTGTTCAATTCAGGTGTGACATTGGTCACTACTTTTTTGCGCACTGAAAGAAACATTGAATTTGAATTATGGTTTCTTTTGAGGTTTGTTTTACTCTTGGGTGTCAACTAGTCCTCATGGGTAATTTTTGTGGTGAATTATACATATTTTATACTGTGAAAATTAGACAATGTTTAGCTGTTTCTTCAAAAATTTTGCTGCTTGCCTACCTATTTCCATATAATACTACTAACTTGAATTCGTTCTTCTAGTAATCCAGGGTTTGTTATTGATCTTTCTCTAATGTATTAGTTTACTTTTCTTACTTTATTGGTTTTAAGGGAGTCATGAACATGCCAGATTTGGCGTTACAAGCATTGGCCTTAACCATTCGTCATCTCAGTCAATTTGGACTGGAAAGAATTGTGTGCCTGGGAGCTTCATTTCGTCCCTTATCAAGCAGCATGGAGATGAATCTTTCAGCAAATACACTTCAACAATTAGAGGTAATTGTTTTATCGTTTTGTATATGTGTCTAGTCCTGAGATTTTCTCAAAACATTAGTTTCCTTTATTGCCAAGTTGCTTTTATCTGGGTTGTTGTTTGCCTGTCCTGCCACAAAATGGCATCAGAAATTTGTCATTCGCTCATGCATGTACTAGTAGAGATTTGCCCTCATTCTGAAGGTCAACTAGCATACCCTATCAATAAATCTTCTCTATCTTGCAATCAGTTGTGAACAAGCATTGTATAAAGACTGATAACAATGGGTAAAATCCTGCATGAGATATAATCTTTTTAGATCTATGGTAGCCAGTTAGAACTCTAGAAGTTTGTTATTAGTTAGCATTGATTTTTTGAAAAAATTAATTCATACATTATTCAATTTTAGAAAAACTGCCTGTGGCTAAAATGTTTCCTTTGAAACATTTTATCTGGTTAAGAACTTTCTGCATCTTAATTTGAACCTTGTTTTACTCTGAATAGATTCTTTTGCTATCTCCAGATTTTGAAGAATAATTCAGATGGGTCTGAATCTGGCTCATTACTGAAAATCATGAATCATTGTCTTACTATTTATGGATCAAGGCTTCTCAGACACTGGGTATTTGACCTAAAACTGAGTCTGATTTCTGGTAGTTTGTCATATTTTTCTTAACTTACAATTTTACCTTAGAGTTTTGTTTCATAAAACAGGTGACTCACCCATTGTGTGATAGAAACATGATATCTGCTCGACTTGATGCTGTTTCTGAAATTTCTTTGTCAATGGGGTCTTATAAAGGCTCCCAGAGAATTGTTGAGATTGATGCTGAAGATTCTGATGTAACCATTGTGCAGCCAGAATTATCCTGTGTGCTTTCCTCGGTTTTAACTTATTTAGGAAGATCACCTGATATTCAACGCGGAATAACAAGAATCTTCCATCGAACTGCTACTCCAGCAGAGGTATCATCATTCATCACCCTCTTTATCTTTGTTATTGGGCGTGCAGCATGAGAGCAACAATTACTCCAGTAGTCCGGCTTACAAGGCTCTTTCTATTTTCTTTGCATGGAAATGTTTAAATGTTATACTATGGTCTTTTGGCACTATAATTTCTTATCTGTTGGTTGGCAAGTCGTTCAGGATATGTACTAATGAAGAAACTGAAAGTTTAATTTTAATTTGTAACTAGTAACTTGATCTTCTGTTCTTTTTTCTTGGTTCCCCTGTCGCATTTAAGCCATTGATAAGAATGTCTTGTGTTCCTTGTTGTAAAGTAGCCTCAATAGTGGGTGCCATTGTGTAAAGCCCGCTGCTTGATGTGCTGATAAATTCCTAAGGATTCAATTGTATAGTTCATTGCAGTTATTCAAACTATTTTATCTGCTGGAAAGCAACTTCAGCGGCTTTGTATTGATGAAGAATATGAAGACTATGGCGGCAGGAAAGTGTGTATTGTGACTGTGCAGTCTGCTCTGTTGAAAAGGTTGATTTTGACTGCTTCATCTTCCAATGTACTTGGCAAAGCTGCAAAACTATTATCTACCCTAAACAAAGAAGCAGCTGATAAAGGGGATTTAACAGACTTAATCATCATCTCTAAAGATCAGTTTCCAGAGGTTTGTATTTGGATGAAAGTGAAGATCTCTGAATTTTAATCTTCTTGTGCTTGTTGTTGTCTTGTTTTTTGATTTTTTTCAGATCCAATTGGTTTGACTGGTTACCTACAGGTTGCTAGAGCTCGGAAAGCAGTTCAATTGGCAAAGGAGAAACTGGATAATTTGATTGCCTTGTATAGAAGGCAACTTGGGAAACACAATTTGGAATTTATATGTGTGTCAGGAACTACACATTTGATAGAGGTAGGTTTATTTATTTATTCTGGAAGACTTAATCAAGCAAAGTTCTCTAGACAATTATAATTCTGTTGCACATGGTTTACTTGTTCTTGCAATCCTAGTTTGGTTTATGTGGCCCTGAACCACTTCAGCTTCAATGCAGTTGCCTATAGATGCCAATGTACCTTCAAACTGGGTTAAGGTAAACAGTACCAAAAAAACAGTAAGGTATCATCCACCTGAAGTATTGACTGCTCTAGACCAGTTAAGACTGGCAAATGAAGAGCTTATCATTATCTGTAGAGCTGCATGGGGCACCTTTCTTAGGGAATTTGAAGAATATTATGTGGAGTTCCAAGCTGCTGTTCAAGCACTTGCCGCTTTGGACTGTTTGCACTCTCTTGCCACTCTTTCAAGAAATAAGGTATGTACTTGGTGGACCTTCACACGTTGTTCTTGATCTGGCTAAATTGATATTTATTTTCTTTTTCAATGGTTTATTGCAGAATTATGTTCGTCCTAACTTTGTGGATGACAATGAACCTGTTCAGATAAAAATCCACTCTGGTCGTCACCCTGTAAGTTGAAGCATATGTATTTAAACATATAAATCTAACTGTACTTACTAACTGCACTTATTTGGAACATGTTGAAAGATTTTTTACTAAATGCTAACATATATTAATAGAAAATTGATTTGTCAAGTGCTTATTGCCATCAATGAAAAAAGTTTTTTGTCAACTTGCATGATGTTCTTAGGCATCCATAAATTGTATATTTATGAGAATTAAGCTTAAATAGTATATAATTGTTGTGTACTATTTGTCTCTGTTGGAGAAATCAACTTTCTATTAATGAGTTAACCTAGGATGCATTGGTTTGACCATGTTCTAATGCAGACTACATCTCATAAAATATTCCTTTTTCTTAACACCTTCTTCTTCTTTTGCCCCTAAAATTAATCACCATGATTGATGACTTTTGACCAAATACCAGAACTAAAGATGTGTTTGGTACACAAGATTATGATAGGATAAAGTAAGATGATATTATAAATAGGATTAGATTAAATAATGTCATCATATCTTGTCTTTAATATGTGTAAGGATTATAATAAGATAATTTATTTATTTGTCAAAATTACCTTTCCTCAAAATTTATACACTTTAAATTATTGATGTAATTTTTAAGAGTATAATAGGACATGTAAGTTTAATTTCATGAATTTAAAAATAATCCTCTCCACTTTTGGAGGATTGAATCATCTTATATCAAGAGGATAATTAATCCTCTTTGTAATCCTATCCCTTTCTTTAGATACAAACCAGATATAATATATAATGATTATCATTCTATCATATCCATCATCTTATGCACCAAACATGACCTAAATTCTATATATAAACTACAGCTGATACATTGCTCTGGGGTGTTTGTTTATTGAGTGCTATGTTTGATCAGGTGCTGGAGACTATCTTACAAGATGGTTTTGTTCCGAATGACACAACGTTGCATGCAAATAGGGAGTATTGTCAGATTGTCACTGGTCCTAATATGGGTGGGAAAAGTTGCTACATTCGTCAGGTTGCTTTAATTGCTATGATGGCTCAGGTAGAATTTTAGCTCACATACTATTTCTCTGTCTCTTCCCCCCTCCCCTTCTCTTATCTCCTCTTTTGTTATCTTCAGTATTATTTTGTCCTTAAGCTAAATTATTCTTATCACACTGTATATTACAAATTGTTATGGTTTCTTGCAAAATATTGCTGTGTATCCCTTTCTCAATATCTGTCATAGTTTTTTTGCTATCACTAAGGTCATTCATGTGCATTTTCTAAATTAGATACTACTTGTATACTTATCCAAAAAAAAAAAAAAGTAATTTAATAGAAGGGCAAGATTCATTCCACTAAAGGCATGATGATATGTGTTAATGTTAAGCTGGGTTTTCATCCTTTTCTCATCCCTTCACAAATTCTCCTGCATGATTTTACATATTCGTATGAGAAGGGTGAATTTATGAGATTTTCTTCTGCCATTGTTGATTGTTAAGTAAATAATCCCTATGATGTCCAGTTCCTCTCTTTTTTCACTGTGTTTCTTGAAATAAAAATATTAATAGTCTTACTGTTTCAAAACGTGCCCTCTGATCTTTCTAGGTTGGTTCCTTTGTACCAGCAGCATCAGCTACTCTGCCTGTATTAGATGCTATCTACACACGCATGGGTGCTTCCGACAGTATCCAACAAGGGAGAAGTACCTTTCTAGAAGAACTAAGTGAGGCCTCCCAAATACTCCACAATTGCACTGCACGCTCACTGGTTATCATTGATGAGCTTGGAAGAGGAACTAGTACACATGATGGTGTAGCTATTGCTTATGCTACATTGCAGCATTTGCTCGAGCAGAAAAAATGCATGGTTCTTTTTGTTACCCATTACCCTAAAATTGCTGACATTAAAGTTGAATTTCCTGGGTCTGTGGAGGCATATCATGTTTCATATCTGACTTCGCATAATGATGATGGTACCATGGATGCAAAATCAGATCATGAAGTCACCTACCTATATAAGCTTGTCCCTGGTGTTTGTGAAAGGAGTTTTGGTTTCAGAGTTGCACAACTTGCACAGGTAACTCTCTTTCTCTCCGTGTTGCTTAAAAGTCATTTCAGAATAAGAACTCCAAAACAGAACAATCTAACGTGAAACCTATGTCATGGTCCTAGAGAGGAGCCATGAACCCCACATCGGTTTCGTACTAAAATTGATCTTGGGATATCAGTGTTCGCATCACTTTCAACTTGTGAGATGCCTTTTGTGAGACAAAACCGTAAGTTCCTGTGGGATTAAAGTGAATAATACCTTACAAGTTGGTGGGGACCATGACACTTTGGTATAATTCAGGTTGACAAGATTTATAAGGAAAGACTTTTAAGTGCTGCCTGCTATTTACATAGAACTGGCCCAATTCTGGCTTTCGTGGACGATGTTGATTGTTCCCATTTAATTTCTGCGAATATGAATAAACGTTTTATTCTAAACATTTACTTCTCATATAAGTTGTTTGGATACTTAATGTTTTGATGCAGTTGCCTTCATCATGCATCGATCAAGCAATTATTATGGCTACAAGGTTGGAAGCAATTGAAGGCAGCAGAGTGAGAAAAAAATCAGAAGAAAGGCAGTGCTTAGAAACAGCAACAAGTGATCAAGAACTAGAAACAGAAGAGAATGTTTTGAATTCTACAGGTAGCTTCTGCAGTGAAAGGATAGTAGATTCGGAAGAATTTGCTAATGCTTTCAGGGACTTGCTTTTGAACTTGACCTCTGCAATAACGAATGATGATCTTGCAAAAAGCTTTCAGTTATTGGAAGAGGCTAGAAGCATTGCAAAGGAATTAATAGAAGGGTAAATGTTTAGGTAATCTATATTTAAGCTTTCACTCTGTCAATTTCTTTCTTTCTTTTTGAAAGAATTTAATGGTGAAAGCATATTCATACAGATCTCTGCTATTTGCTAGATCTTGATTAAGTTGCATTGCTTCGATGGTAGTAGTTTCAATCTCATTTTTGACACATTTAATAATTCGCTGCACCAGATCAGAGGCAGTTCTACAAGGTGAGACAGTGTATATAGTATACGGAAAGAACAGCCACATGAGATTGATGGAGGCACAAATGAGATGATGGATTGCTGGAATTTTGTGTATAGTATTGTATACGAGGAAAATTTTTAACTTCTATAATGAATCTGAGTTTCATGTTGACGCTTCCCGATGTTTTGTTGTGAAAATGAGATTGTCAAGTGTGAATGATTTTTAAATTATAGTAAAATATTTAATATTGTATTTGAATCTAAAAACTTTTGATATATGGATTATAAATTTATTAATTAATATGATCTTTAAAAAATTATTTATTTATCATATATTTTCATTTAAAATTAATCATATTAAAAGTAAATATAATTTTAATTATTACATTTATAATTTAAATATTATATTGAAGATTTTTAATTTTCAAAGTTTAAGTATCACATTAAGGATGTGTTTGATAAATAAAATTATGGTAAGATAAAATATTATGATGAATAGAATTAGATTAAATAATATTATCATATTTTCTATTTGAGAGACATTAAAATAAGATAATTTATTTATTAGTTAAAATTATTTTTATTTAAAATTTATATAATTTAAATTATTAATGTAATTTTTAAAAGTATAATAAAACATATAAATTTAATTTCATGAATTAAAAATAATTTTTTATTTTGAGAAAATGAATCATTTTATATTAAGAGGATGATAAATTTTATTTGTAATTTTATCTTTTTTTATATATATAAATTAAACATAATATAAGATAATTATTATCATATTTTATTCATTATTTTATGCATCAAATATGATTTAAAATATTAATTATAGTTTAAAAATTAATTATGACATTAATCCTTTTTCATTTTGTGCCTTAAATACGGAGAACAGAACTACAAGAGCTCTTAGTTTTCTTTGTCTTATATAATGTTGTGCATCCGAGGCCTGGGCCATTCGAACTTTACTACGGATTTTATTCAAGGCCCATCTGATGATGCATTTAATTACTTGGGGGTCAGTCTCATTTAATGGGAGACATGTATGCCTTCTCTGTTAAAAGAATAGGAGAATCACGTTTAAATTTTTGGCTCATGCACGACACTTGACCTTTGCATTCACAATATACCAAAACATTTATATTAAAATCCAATTCAAGAGCTTCACCCATTTTTTCATTCTTCTTCTGATGGACGATCCAATTCTTCTTATATTTAAATTATGAATTACAGAATTCTCAAAAAAAAAAAAAATTATGAATTACAAAAACATATAACGGCTCTTAATCAGTACAGCTTAATATGGACCCACGTCCCTTTCCTAGGAATAAATTCATGTACCAAAAATAACTGGCAATATCCTGGAGGCGCCAACGCCGCTGTTTCTTGGGTGCGCAACCTTCCATCAAATAGTTCCCGGAAGAAGTCTTCTTCATTCACTCTGTTGTAGAATGCCAATACTAGCTACTTTGGCTCATTGCCATTGAATGTGTAGTAAACGACGGAGCCACCATTTTGACAAAGGTATCTGCCTGATTAACATTCCCCTTCAATGTGAACTCCAGAGAAACTTTCTGCTTATAACCTAGCTGCAACCCAGGTTTTATCGCATTGATCGATGGCCGAGGCTTTGTCGATCTCAAATATGGTGGATAAAATGCTTCAACGCTGAGTTCAGTTTGTTAAAGTGCGAAGAAGTTGTAATTATATTCCTATTGCTGCCACCGACTAAGACTCGACCATCTGATAGCAAATGAGCAGTTGAATGATAAAGTCTAGGATTCATAGACGGGCTTAATACCTCAAATCTGGTATTTTTGTCACTGTTTTGAGTGTCTGGACAGTATGACACTGGATTCAGAACGGGTTCTCGTGCAGCACCCCATCCAGAGGTGCCTTGGGCCGCACCATTTATGATAAGCACATCTCATTTCGCCCATCACTCTGTTGAATGGCATTTCCTCCATTCCCCATTTTGGAGATGCGACTGTAATTATCAACCGACCCCAAGATTTTGACGTTGGAACAAAGATTCCGACATTAGTCTTCTCGTAGAGTCCGGAGGTGTCCCAGCGCAGATTAATACCTCAGCAACTGGGGTACTAGTGTTGTGGTCGTTGTTGGTGCTTAAGAGTTTCAAAGGGAGAAGAACAGAGGAACCTGTGCTCGGATAATTGTGGGCAACGCCACCGGCCATTACAGGATAACTTCTAATCACCTTGTTGTTCACATAATCGAGTAGAATTCCGGGCTCATTGGCGAAAACAAACAAATTTCAGTCGGTTGAGAGATGTAGAAAAGGGTAGAGGTTGTTGGGGCCCAGGGGTGAATATCTTGTTTCTTTTAGGAATGGAAGTTGGTAGTATTTGATTAGAACTGGAGTCTTTTGGAATAAATTCATATGTGATATTATATCTCCCACCAACGACAATGATTTTCCCAAGTTCCCATCTGGTAAGACTTGATTAGTAGCATACCATCTTGGTGAAAGAAGACCACTTTGATGCTCTTCCTGGTCGCAACCCATGCGTGGTTTGAAGTGTCGGACAACTTTTTCGCCGAGTCTATAACCACCACTTTGTTCTAAAGTACCATCCTGCGACAATGCACCAGAAGAACACCACGTATCTGATAATAGAGTGAGTGGCCTTACAGCCCAGGTAGCTAAATTTTACAACTAAAGAAGATGGGGTATGCTAGGCCTAGGGTTAATAGCGTAACGGAGATAGTACCTTTTGGTGACGCAAGAATATCATGGTCACAATTATTTGATTCAAAAATCACCGATCAATTAGCATAGATTACACGTATTAATTGCTGCTAATTATCCTTTTATAATTTACAGTCTTTACTTTGTTATATTCTTTTTTTCTTTCATTAAAATTAAAAGGATTTATGAATTAAATCGTGTTTAATTAGTACTTTAAAATTTTTAAACCAAAATTCAATATAATCAATGAAATCTAATTAATTTATAATTATTAAAAAATGTTAAATATTAAAAAAATTATTTTATATTAATATTTTAAAATCAAATAAAATAATATCTCAACTCGGACCAGTTTCAAAATCCCTATTCTAAGGTGTACCTATCTCATTAGTGGCTAGATCAGTGGGAGTGACTGTAGTTGTTGTTGAGAATAATAAAAAAAACAAGTTGACGTCAGCATATATATTTTGGAAAGAGGAAATAGTCTAACTCGTCATAAAAGCTTAGATTAATTGATAGCACCAAGCCTGCCATCAGTTTACACCTCGTGTGGTTAAAATTAAAGGAGGGGTATAATGAAAGAGTAATAATAATTCGGTCTAATCAACTTTGATTTAATATTTTTGATAACGGTTAATATTATAAATTTTTAAAATTTAATTTGAATTTAAATTATTTTTTTAAATTCATTCAATTTGAATTGAATTTTATTAATTTGATTTATAAATTCTTAAAATTTAATTATATATATGTTATTTTAATATAACTTTTGATATATTTAAATATATTTAGATATAAATAATTATTTTTATTTTATAAAATTGAAAAAATATATAAATTAATAAAAATATATAATTCAATTCATTTTTTAAAATTTTTTATATCTCAATCTAAAATTTGATTTGAAGTTAATATACACATTTAATATATAAATTTAATTCAAATTAAATAAAAAAACTAATTCAATTCAAACCAAATAAATACAAAATCAATTTTATTTTTCACCCTTAATCATTATGTTTAGGAATAGCTAATAAGGTTTTTTATGGTATACAAGGAGGGCGTGGACCTTCAAAATTCAAGAACATTGAACTTTCATTTAAAGGGAGCATTAAGAGGGCGTTTAGTTTAAGAGAATCTAAAATTTTTTTTCTAAAATCTGTACTTGTGTGTGATTCCTCTATTTGGTTTATTGATATCTAATTCTTAAGAAAATCTTATATGTCTAACAGTGCCAAAAAAGTCTCGGAATCAAAAACTTATTTTTTCCTATTGTTTTTCAAGATTCTGAGAAGAAAGTTACTTTTATGCCACGTTTGTTCTAAATAAAAAATATATTCTTTCTATTTTACCATTTTGAAAATCAACGTATGGTAAGGATTTTTTTTTTACATATGTCAAATATTACATTTTTTAGTAACAAATGCAATAATTGTGATTACTTTTTATTGAAATTTTGTTTAATTAAGTAGTAATTTCTTTTTGTAATTGAATAGTATTAATTATTGCATTTATTTTAACAAAAATGCAATATTTGATGAATTTAATTGTTTCCATTGAAGGAAACACAATATTTGATTTAAATGCAGTATCAGAGATTATTTATTGCATTTCTTTTTATAGAAATGCAGTATTTTTTTATTCATAATAAATGTAATTTTTTCTCTCGAAAATCGAGATTCAGACATTACAAACGTTTTTATGTTTAATCAAACTAAAGCTCAATTTTTAAATACAATAACGATGTTTACGATATAAGAAACATCGTATTTGGAGTCTTTAACTTTATCGAATAACAAAGACCATTTTCTTTTTTTCAAATAATATCATAGGTCTTTAAGCAAAAACTTCTTTTTTTTAACCAACATAATCTACAACCTTTGTGATTTCATCTTTGTCCTGTTCAGTTTATCTTTTATTTTATCAATAAATGGTGTGTCTACTATCTGTTACATCATTATCTATTCTACATAATATGTTTGATTCAAATATGTTTTTTTTTATTTGTTTGTTTAAATCTTGATTGAAAAGATGTGGGTTATTCATATGTATTCTTCATTTTGGTTTTAGTCCTTGATCCATATATGTTTTGTTGTTTTTTTTTAAAAAAATTGTTTGTTGGATGTGTCTTAGATTTCATCTAGGAAGTATACATATTTGATTTTCACACATGTTTTCAACATTAACTAAAATGTTTCTTCTAAATAGTTTAACTCGTTTATCATTAAGAAAGAAGATACAATTGATAACAATGCTTATTTTACGCTTAAATTAGATGGATACTATGTTACACATGTTACTTATTGTTGCTATGACATTACTTGCAATGAAATATAGAAAAAGATGTAGACTATCTTATGCTGATAACACATATGATAGGTTATAGATTAGAGAGTTAAACTTAACTGCAATGATTTTCTAGAGTGATAAATAATGTATAGATAATTATAGAATGGATATGAAAACATATGTAAAATTATGTCATTTGCTTCAAATACAAGGGAGATTACATGCACTTAGTCAATAGAATAACTAGTTATTACCTTTCTCCACATCATTGCCTATCATACAAAAAATAAGGTTATGAAGAGTCAAGTAGCTAAATCTGAAAAAATAATTAGTAGGTAATTTCATGCTATGTTGAATTCTGTTTTGAGACTCCATTCCTTATTGTTTAAAAAACCCAAATCAATACTAGAGAATTCAACAAATAATAGATGAAAATGATTTAAGGGTTGTTTGAGTGCCTTAAATGGAACAAACATAAAGGTGAATGTAGGCTCAGTTGATAGGCCTAGATACAAGACTAAAAAATATGAAATTGCTACCAATGTTCTTAGTGTTTTCACACTAAAAATGTAATTCATATATGTTCTACCTAACTGGGAATATTCTACATAGATAGCAGAATGCTAAAGGATGCCATAACATGAAGAAATTGGTTAAGTATCTTATCATTAGCTTGAATATTTTAGTTTAAATTTTGCATGGACCACATTTTTGTTTATGTGTATTAATGTTGTAATACTAGAATAGGTTGTTATTATTTGTATGATTCTGGATACACAAATGAAAAAAGTTTTTTGGTACCTTATAGAGGTCAAAGATACCACTTGAATAGTTGAAAGCCAAGACACTAACCAACGACACTTTAGAAAATTTTCAATATGAAACACTCTCAAGCAAAAAATTATATCGATAGATGTGTTGGTATATTGAAAACTAGATGGGCAATTTTAAGGGAGAAGTCATTTATCTAATAAAAACATAATGCAAAACATTTATACTTGTTGCCTTCTTTATAATTTTATTAGATTTGATATGGCAATTGACCCAATTGAAATTGATGTTGTTAAAGGGATTAGTAGCCAACCAGATAGATCTAAACATCAAGATTTAATTAAAGATGTTAAGCCAAGTGATGCTTGGATTCAGTTTAGAAACAATCTGGCACTAAAGATATTCACCAATTGGTTGCAATTCCAATGTTAAGGACATTGTAGTTTTTTTTTTACTGTTTTATTGGTTTTAAAGATGTTTGCACGTTATTGTTTAGTGTACAATTTATTTTTTACATTTTCTTAATATATATATTTTTAATTTTTTTCTTGATGAGTGTACAATGTAGTTGGCTATTATTTACAATCATTTTTATTTTGTTTCCATGTCAATTGGTTTACTTCATGCAATAATTATATGTTTATCTTCATTGGTTTCAGATTTGATATGTAGTTTGTTGCATGATATCTAACAATATGATTAGGATATCAAAATGTCTTCACTTTGGTACCACTATTAGATATCCTATAAAAAACACTTCAAGAAGAAGAATACAAAACTCATTAGTAGGTGACTATTTATAAACAAAGAAAGATGATGCGTATCTCATCCAATGCCTACATTATTTGATAGATGATTGTAAATGGAAAGCAAATAATGAAATATTCAAAGTTGGATATCTAGGACATCTTGAAAAGATGTTGGAGTTACTAATTCCTTATTCTTAACTTAAAGCCAACCCATACATTGAGTTAAGTGTTAAGCTACTGAAAAGACAATATCATGCTACTTGTGATATGAAATATACAAATGAATTTGGCTGAAATGATCGAAAAAAATGTATCACTATTAAGAAATCAATTTTTGATGAGTGGGTTCGAGTAAGTAGTTTACCATAACGTATAAGTTATTTTAATATTTATTTCTATTCAAAATATTTGATACGTATTTAATTTAACTTTTTTGTAGACTCATCCACATGCTAAAGGATTACGGAATAAACCTTTCCTTTACTTTGATGATTTTGTTACTATATTTTGAACTGGTAGAGTAACTGGTTAGAAAGCTGAAACGGCTACTGATGTAGTTGAATCATTAAATGTTGGTGAGGATGCTAGCTTTGACTTTTTAGAGATTAAGCCTCATAATGCACATAAGGGGGAAAAAGTAGAGGAAGATAAGAAATAGGTTCAGTTTATGTGACAAATCTATCCATCACTAGAAAGTTGTCATACAAGAAGCGTTCTAGGTGCGACAACAGAATATCTAACTTGCTTGAAGCTATAGGTAATATAAGGCATGCATATTGTGAGACTGAAACTGAAATTAAGGGTATTTCATCTTTTTTCAAGAAGAAGTTGAGAGTAATGATAGAAGAATATTTTTTTTCAATGAAATAATGCAAATTGATGGTTTCTCAACCGATATAATATTTTTTGTTGGTTAGTATATAACAAAAGATACTCATAAAGTATATTTTTTCTTTGCACTTCCACATGCATTTAGAAAGGATTACATAAGAAAATAGTTATATAAATGTAATACCTATCACCCATCCATTGACTTTCCTCCTAGACGCATGTAGCTTATTTGTAATCTTTACAACATTTATATGTTATGTATTATTGAGTTACAACTTTTAATTTATGTGTATGGTTTACAGCTTGAATTTGATTTTGGATATAACAAACATAATTGAGTGAAGTACTTTTATTTATATTTTGTATTGTATGTATATATATAATGCCAGATAGCTTGAAGTTAGATACGACAAACATATGTTAAAATTGGATATGCGCCATATATGAATGACAATATTTTATTTTGTATAAACGACCATTTTATTTTATGTATTAATAGAACATTTTTTGAATTTGTGTAAATGATACAATTTATATTTGTATATATGAACAATTTGTTTATAGTTGTATAAATGAAACAATTATGAATTCTATTAATGAAAAATATAGATTCATATGAAGTACAAAAGAATTTGGAGTTATATATATATATATATATATATATTATCATTACTGACTCGTTGTCTTTAATATTCAATGTGCAATGTGGATATGTAGTCATACAATTCATTTTAGACTTCATTAATTTTGTCTTTGAGTGAATCGTTCCTTTCCAGCCCACTATGAAAAAATAAATAATGAATGAATGTCAATCAATTTACATTTCATCATTATAGTTAATAGAAACAGGCATTAGTAGTTCAAATTTATACTAACCTTATCTAGTGTTCTCATAAGATTGTTAATTACAATCTCTTTTATGAACTGGATGATATAATATCCACATTATGTTGTTCTTGTTTGATGAGAAACCTTCAAATAATTGTTGGTTAGTCAAAGTGCTTTTAAACAAATAAAAAAATTAATATATTTGACACCTATTAAAAATGTAACCCAATTTATCTTTTTCTTTCTATCATCAGTACCTAATCCCTTGAAACAACACAAAAGAACTTGAAAATATATATTATACTCCTAAAAAACTATATAGTAGTTCACATAACAAAGATGAATACATTTTTATTATATTGATAAGCTTGGGTTTAGGCTTTGACCTTTTTTTTTTTTTGAGTCAAAAAAGTAAACTGTAAATGTTGTGTACTCAATGACAAGTAGCTGCCAATGACCCATTCAAATCATAATCATATCTAAAATGTTAAAATTTAATACGAGTAATAATTATAAAATCTGTATTATCAAATATAGTCAAGTAATTAACAAAGTAATTAATTACATTGGATTATAAGGCATTAGAAAGTATTGGGACTGTTTTTGCATTGCTTGAGCCAAAAAATGAACACAAACATTTACAGTGGTAGTATTATGATTGATATGATTCAGTCAATGAATCTGTAGGTATTAGTCATTTGTCTCTTCTTCACACTTTTATAAAAAAAGACTACATGATGAAAAAAATTCAATTATCATATGATTTTACATAATATATGAAAATATATTCATCATATATATTTTAAATGAATATATAAGATAACCTCATGTACACAACAATTTCAATAGTTGAGATCTCCATCTTCTTATAAAATCTAAAAATCTCTTTTGGCCTAATCTACGATGTCAAAAAATAATCAAATAGTCCATCCTTGACATTGATGGTAATAATCGATCTTCCTAGTAAATGCTGACGTGCATATTGGATAGCGCAAACATATTAAAATTTGCATGTGAGATTATCTAAGGTTGAAAAACTTGTTACATACAAAAATCAAATATTTTTATATGAAATGAAACATAATAATCTAATAAATAATTATAATAAAAAATAAAAAAATCACAAGAACGATGATTACCGAATAAGGAGTTTGCTCAAACACTTGATCTCTCTCATTTCTTAGAATGTTGATAAAAGACTGACTCGAAATCATGTTAGTTCACATTGATGCAAATTGTGCCTCTAATGTAGCAATTTGTTACTATTGCTCATCAAGTTGTTGTTATTGCTTCTCTATTAAGGCTATAAAATCAACAGTCTTGGAGGTAGGGGTTTAGGTTAAGTTTTAAAATAAGTTCATGAAGAAACAAAGTTCTTAACTTCCTTAATATGGTCAGGTCTATTTTTTTGAACTGAAAGCTATGGTTATAACATTTTTGAGCTCATTAGTGAGAATTTAACCGATTGGGAATCTCAAAACAATGCTGTCTTAAAACATAACATGCGAACGTCAATAAATATAATTTATTAAGATGCATAAATATCAAACTAACAATTGAGATATAAATATGAAATGAACTTATAATTTTCTTAGCCATTTGTTCAGTTGTTTCATTCCCATATGTTCCAAATTTTGATATATAAGTTTTTTTCCAAACATCCTATCTTAATATTTCGTCGCTGAAGCTGGATGTTTCTTGAACTGTATGAAAATATAAGTTGGTAACTTCATTATAATCTAAAACCATATGTATAATAACTAGTAAAAAATAATTACAAGTTTATACTTCACATTTGCATATCCTTTTTTTTATGCTCAACAGTGAGATAGGCCTATATTTTCTTTTGGGCTTATTTTATTCTATGCATAAAACAAAATCAATAAAACAATAATAAAGATCTCACCCCAAACAATGTATTATGAAAACAAAAGAAGATTGCTAAGCATACATTGAACTCATTTGATAGACAAGCTAAAACAAACTTTGTCCACTTTTTATCATAACATCTGAATATGTTGATGGGAGATGAACCAACAATTTTGTTTGTCAGCATTTGGTAAAATATATTTTGTTGTCAATCTGCTTTTAAAGTATCTAAATTTCAACCCAGTAGATTACAATATAACTTTCTTATACTCAGTTGGGACATCAAAGCATTCCTAAAAAATTAAATAAAGATATGTCAATAACGAGCATACTTGCATTTCATAAATAATACTCAAATAATTAATAAATTTATATATGAATATTATAACTTATCACAACTGAATCTCATATACGCTTTTATAAATCATCTAGAACCTTCTCCAACTTTCGTAGTTAATGGATATTGTCTGTGGATGACACATCAAATATGGCTAGTCATCTTTGCTACACCACTTAACATAGGCTGCCTATTCGCATTCAAGTTAACATGTATTTTTTTTTTTGGTTGCTTCATGCGACTTACCATGTCCCCTAACTTTTCATTTTTTCAAAGAAGACGTGTCAATTAGATGTTCTTCTTCATGTTTGAGAGAGGATGACATATGTTCTTTAGAATCCATAATATCAACTAATTTGTACAAATTTAAATATGAAATGATATTAACAAACAACAAAATCTAAACATAATGAAATTGATATTATTATTTAGCTCACTAAGCATTCACCAAGCAAGCATTCACAAAATACGAATAATTGTGATATTCTTGATGGCATTCAAAAATCACCAAGCATTATTCTCAAGTGATTGCCTAACCTTGTTCATTACATATGTTATTGTTAAAAACCAACCTCAGTACAATTTTTTTCTTGGTAAGTGCCAAAAACAACTTATTGGTTGTCATAAAGGTTTTGGGACTACTAGATGAAAAGATTTTAAACCAAGAAAAATAGAGAGAGTCATCACTAATTTTTTTTATGGTGTGATTGGTCACCTAAAAGTTTATTTTTTTAATAAGACTATAAAAATATGTTTAAAGTTTATAAAAAAGATAAATTTTGGTCTCCAAAAAATCAAGTTGGGTTCGAGAATTGGTTACGTGTGGGGAAGGATTAACACCCCACAATGCCCATAAATTGGTACCAATTAATTATGCATTATTTTCGATGTTGGATAAAATGGTCGATTTTTTAAAATTTAACAATAATTCCTTTTATGTTTTGAAAAAGAAAGTAATTTTATTAAAGTTCTTTATTTAGGAAAATGATGAAAATTTTAGATTAAAGAAATACTTTTGAATTTTTCGACATAAAAATAAAATTCAAAGATAGTCTTTTCATCTAAAATTTATCACAACGTTCTTTTTAAAAATAATAAAATAACATTTTTTTTATAGATGATCATTATTGGCTACTCTCTAACATTTAGGCAGAATATCAATATTTATATTTCATAGAATACTATTTTAATTTTATTTGTTTAAAACTAATTTTTAAGAATTTTTTATGTAGTAAAAATGAGAAATAATATAACTAATATTGAACATCCACAATTAGAAAAAACATATATATGCATTACAAATGAACACATTAGTCTAAAACGAAACATATGCAAATGATGATAAAATGTAAATTTAAGAATTGAGTTTTTAAATATAAAAAGATCACTTGGACTTTCTAACTTCTAGGTAGAGTTTGTGTGTGATTATTTATATTTAAAAAATCTTTTTTATTGTTTATTTATTATTTTTATCAAAATTTTTATTTTAAAAAAATGAATTTATTTTGAGTTACAAAAATGTATAAAAATTCTTAATGAAATAAATTTTGTTAAATATCCCATCATTTAGGCAACATTTAAGAACAATTATTTCATAAAAGGTTTTCATGCAAATCCTTAAAAAATTTAAAACTAGTTTGGGGTTTTGGATAGCTTTAGATTTAGGGTTTCACTTTAGGGTTTCAATTCTTAAATTTACGAGCCTCTCTAAAAGTCTTCGATATTTAGGTAGACTTTTGGAGCAAACTCGTTTTAAAAAAAAATTTTAAAACTTAGATTTTTATATATTTATATATTTTCTTTCTCTTTAAAATTATTATTATTTATTTTCTCTTATCTATTTTTCTAAAAAAAAATTATGTTTTTACTTATTTTCCTTTTCCATAAAAACTTTATTTAATTTATTAATCTTTTATTATTTTATTATTTTAATATTTAATAATTTCCTAACATCTAAGTGAAATTATTCAATTTTAACGCATGATTTATAATTTCCTCCAACAACATCTAGGCAGGGTTTCTAAAATCTTCATTTTTATTCATTTAAAAAAATATATTTTTATATTTTGATTTCTCCAACAATGATAATAATTCCAATAGAAAATTTAAAGAAACATTAACAGAAAGTATTAATAATTTTAATTTTACAAGAATCATTTTATTTTTTATATTTGAATATGTACATATATATATGTGTGTGTGTATGCATAAAAATGCATTAAATAATAGAGTTTAAAAGAGAAAAATTATACCAAACAAAGTCTTGACCCAAATTTGATGGGCCTAAGTTTAGCTTAAATTGAACTGGGCTTGATCAAGGAGCAAGCAAGCCACAGCAATTGGTGTTGGGCTTAGTGGTTATGGGTTGGTATGCAGCAACAAGTCTGGGTCGATCATCTGAGTTAGGTTGGATGAGTTCGTTGGTCACAAAAGAGTTAGGTCAAATTGACCTGTTTGACTTTTTTTGTACTACAAGTATCAATTTTTTTTTTTTTTATAACTTCATTTTTTCCTTCCTATCTTAAAAAAATCTTTTTTTTTTTTAAACTAAGCCCCTATATAGCCTCGTTCCTGGTGAAAGAACTGCCATTTGCCATTGGTGGTCGCCACCAGCCAAACTCTTTTTACATAAAAATTTTGACCTAAAGCTATTTTTGGACTTCTCATCATGAATTCGATGCTTGTTTTTCACAGATTTTCCTTTACATTTTTGGATCTAAACTTGAAATCCAAAGTTTCGAATAACCTTTTAGCCTTCATCCACTGTCCGATCTTCATGCTCTTTTACTATATTGTTCTCTTATTCATTTTTTTACCTTTTCACTGACTAAGATCTTTTCAAAGCTCATTGCCACCGTGAACCACCTTATCTTTATTTTTTTAGGCGAAACTGACTTATCTCTTTTTGTTTTTGTTTTTGCATCGTTTTTCCTCTTAATCATCGATTTGGCGTTTCTTCATCATCGTCGGCGTTGAATTCCCCTCCTGAGGATGTGGTTTTTTTTTTATCATTTTTGCTTTATTTGTTGTTTTTCTTTTGGCTTATTTTTGGTTAACTGTGATTTGTTTGGTGATAATGACAGTGTGTGTTGAATTGATTATGGTGAAGGTGTTTCGACTGGGTTAAAGGGTGTTTTTTTTCTTTTGTGTAGGGGCCATAGCATTGGTGGTGTGAACGTAGAGGTTAAGTGGTTATTCGATCCTGGTGATAGTGGGTGCTGTAGTAAAGGCTGGGACTAGTTTCAGGTAAAGTTTTCATAGGGTTCTTGTCTAAGGCTTTAGTGGTTTTTTATGGTATTTTTTATTGTTTGGCCATGGGTTGGCTGGTGGCTAGTTTAGATTAAGGCACAGGTAGTGAATGGGGTTGATTTGCAATGGCTTAGAGGTTGGTTAAATGAGAGTTGCAAGGGATTTTTTTTTATCCTCTTGGATGGTCTGAACCAACTTGGTAGGTGTATTAGGTTTTATTTTTGTGACTAGGCATAAGATATGGGCAAGGCTATTTGATAAAAGGGAGATTGGTGCATAGAGAAGTGGGTTAAGGTAGTTAAGATATAGTGGTGCCGTGCATAACACCATTATCTTTTTTTTAATCAATTATTACCAATATATTTAATATTTAATTATTAATTTTAATAAAATTAACAATCAGGTCCTAATTTGAAAAATTCGGACAAAATTCAGTGCCTATAGTTGTCTCTTTTTGTGTGTTACTAAGAATAAAGAATAAGACAAAGACAAAGACAACAATTTTGTCTAGAGGTAATTGAGGATTCTTTAAAAGTTTTTTTTTTTTTGTTTTTTGGCTTTTTTTTTTTTAAGGTTTGGGATTGAACCATGAGTCAAGTGGTAAAGAATGAACGAGATGACACTGCAAGTCAAAAAATAAAGAACAATCGAGATAACACAGTAAATTGAAAAATAAAAAACGGCCAGGACAATACCATAAGTCAAAAAATTTAGAACAATTAGGATAATACCGTAGGTCAAAAAATAAAGAATGATCGAGACAACACCATAAGTGAAAAAATACAAAACGAACAATACAACATAACAAGTCATGTAATTCAAGAATGACAAAGGTAACACCGTAAGTCAAAAAATAAAAAATAACTGGGACAATACCATAAGTTAGAAAATATAAAATAATCGAGATAACACCGTAAGTCAAGTAATTAAATAATGATCAGGACAACACCTCAAGTTGAAAAATAAAGAATGACCAGGACAATATTGTAAGTAAAAAAATACAAAACTTTTAAGACAACATCGCATGTTGAATAAGGTGACCATTAATCTGAGTTTACATACCAACTAATCTTGGGCTTACATGCTAGCTAAACTAGGCTTAAATTTTCATATAGCCAGCTAAATTAGACTTAAAACTTCATTGGGTGTCAGTTAAATTGAGTTTAAATTTTCACTAGGTGTCATATAAACTGGTTTTAAAATTTCATTAAGGCCAAATAAACTGGACTTAAAATTGGATGCCAGTTAAGCTGGGCTTAATCTTTCATCGTGTGCTACATAATTTAGGCTTAAATTTGGGTGCCAGCTGAGCTAGGTTTTAAATTTTTTTTTGGTGTACCAAATAATTTGGGTTTAAATCTTTCTTTGGTGCTAGATTAACTAAGCTTAAATTTAGGTACCAGCTAAGTTGGGCTTAAAATATTTTCATGGTATGCCAGATAATTTGGACTTAAATATTTCTTTAATGCTAGTTAAACTAGATTTAAGAATTTATGTAGACTTAAATTTTTCTGAGGAACTAACAATTCCTATTAGAAATGAAATAAGTGAAAAATCTCTCTCTCAATTGATTGAATGATTCTGCACCTAGAGATTTATATTGATTCAGAAAGATTTCACCACCTAAATGAGATAAAAGGGTGTATACTTTTTTAGTCGATCTAGACTTTTGTGTCGACTAATATGGGCTTATAGCTTCCCGATGCCAATTAATACTGGGCTTTACGTGCTAGCTAATTTGGGCTTAAATCTTCATTGATGATAGCTAAATTGGATTTTAGATTTCATTGGTATTAGATAATCTGTGCTTAAAACCTAGGTGTCAACTAAATTGGGCTTAAATTTCATTAATGCCAACTAAATTAGGCTTAAAACTTTATTGGTGCCAAATAATCTGGGCTTGCGTGCCAACTACACTGGGCTTAAATCTCATTGATGCTGGCTAAACTGGACTTCACTGATGCCAGATAATCTAGGTTTAAAACCTGAATGCCAGATAAACTGGATTTAAATTCTTAAGAATTGACGATCTCTATCAGAAATGAAAGAGGTGAAAATTTTTTTTCAAAATAGATTAAATGGTTTTGTAGATGAACATTTTTGTTTATTTAAAAGGGTTTTAACACCTGAAGGGAATAAAAAAGACATTATTTTTCATGCAAGCTTACAAATGAAATATAAGTTTTTCTAAAAATATGAATATCTTGAAAACCAAACATATTCAACATTTTCCTTATTCTCCAAATGCGATATTTTGATATATGTCAAGGTTAGTTGTAAGGGCTTGAGACTTTAAAAGGTTATTTGGAAATGAACAAAAGTTGAGCTTTTTGAAATTAACCCATCTCAGACTTCTGGGACTTTGATATTGCAGATCTTTCAAAAAGGTTCAGCTTACTTTGTTCAGCACCTACCACATTTAGCATTAGGAGTGGCCTTTAAGGTTTGCTCTAAAATGCCCTTTTAAGGTTTTCGTTCTAGAGTCATATTTATTTTCTTATTTATATTTCTTTCTTTTTTTTTGTCTTTCTTTTTTACTTTTTTTTTATCTTTTTTATTATTACATTATGTACCTAAGAATTCAACCTTATTCAAAAGAGAAAAAGAATTTTTTTAAAAGGGGTTAACAATCTAAAAAGGAAATTAGGTAATAAAAAGGGGACCCAAAATATTCGTGGTTATTTTTTCAAGAGAAACTCTTTAATTTTAAATATCTATACTTGATCCAATATGGACTTTTTATAGGATGTAACGTACGTTAAGGTTTGGTGTTATAAAAAAAAAAGGATAGAAAGGTAAAAAAAAAAGTATTTAAGGTTTTTTTTTAAACCAAGGATGATTTTTTATTTGAAAGATACACTTTGAAGTATATTCTTTTTTATTTTCTTATGCTTTGCACCCATTCATTTCTTTTTTTTTTTATTCTTCTTTTCCTTTCATTTTTTTCACCTTTTTTTGTGTTTTTTCATTGAGTGTATTCAAAACTTTTATGAACTTTTATATTAGGCCTTTGTCCTAACACATGGGATTCCATTTAGACATCCATATTCTTAACCCCTAAACGCATTCCTTTTTACCCCTAGTGTGGAGGGTAATCTTTAGTTAGGATTTATTTTGAAAAAATTCAATCAGGCTAAAAGAGATAACAAAAGATAAATTTCTACATTTGTAAAGGGATAATGAAAGACGACCATTTGTCATTTCAAGCATAAACACTTAAATTGAAAAGCAGTTTCCTTTAGAAAAATAAACTTGAAAAAAGGTTTTTATTTTAAAATTGTGTTTTTTTTTTTGAATTATTGGCCTTTCTATCTTGGGCTTTTTCCTTATCCCTTTTTCAAAACTTTGAATTTGTCAAAACTTTATTTGGATTTATTCAAATTTCTTAAGTGCATAATGTTATAATTATTTTTCTTTTCTTTCTGTGTTTTTTTTAATTTTGTTTTGTTGTTTTTCTTCTTTTTTGTTTAACATGCCTCCTCATAACTTATATCTAAATTCATTTTGCCAATAATACATCTTATGAAAGATGCCACATTTTAACAAATCACTTTTAATGAAAGTTATTATGAGGAAATGATCATATGAAATGAACAAAAAAATGATCATGTTGAATAAACTCGTTAAAAGTATTAGATTATCTAAGTTACTCCACAAAAAAAGAATAAAATGGTTGACCGTAAATCAAATTATCTTAAAGGCAATGACGTTTTTTTTTCTCTGACCAACATGCCCCCAAGACAATGGACCAGGCTAATTTTTGGTGTAAAGAGTTGAAATATTAGTATATTTGAAGTCATTTTACAATACTTAGGGTAACTTGATTTTGAATTTGAAACTACAGTATAACATTGACATATCAAATTATCGTATTTGAATTCTTAAAAATATCATATATACTTGATTTTCTAGGAACCATATTTTTTTACATTGGCTATTTTATTGTTCATTGCCTTAGAACAAAATATCATCCTTTGATATCATAATATTATCAGGTGAAAGCCAGGTTCCCAAATTTAAATTTAAGGCTGTTGAAGGGTCATGACTTATGAAATTGAGTCAACTGGATGATTTAAGCAAACTGGTGTTTAGGTATTTGAGAAATTTTTAATAGTGATCGTCAACTCATCCTAGACTCAAAACTTTCTTTTTTCACTCTTCACTTTTTTTTCTATTTTTCTTTAAGGCATTTCTCTTCTTATAGCCTTGGTATTTAACTATGTGGGACTTTATTCAAATCTAACAGCTTTGCCCTTTTTACTATTTTTTTTTCAAAAAAAAACCTATAATATCTAAAACTTAAACGGAATAAAAGACCTTATAAAACACTATGATGCAAATGTTCACTCATGCAATGCAAACATTCTAACATGATAAAAAAATTTACATTCCCAATGGTACTATTGAGATGACATTCAAAATTACAAAAACAAAAGTTTTCCACTTGACACTTTAACTTTAACATCATTAACTCGTAACTTTATTGTTATCAATCATCAAGACCATCCACCAATTCTTTAAACTTGCAGAATCTATATCGATCAAAGCCTAAACTGTATCCTTAAATGCAGTATAATTTTTTATGAAATGCTCTTCAACCCTATTATGAAATTCACACTCAGTATTGAGATCATACCACTTCGAGTAGAGAGATTTTTTAGGTCTTGTAGGAATAACAAAGATCATATGATTTTTGACAAGGTAAAAAGCTTAACGTAAGATATTGAGAGTGAATGATACACCTTGACTTTCTTTCTTTTACGACTTCATGAATGGCTTAGCTTGATTTTTTGTTATATGATTGTTTATGGTAAAAAAACTAGAGCATACAGTTGATGTGATGGAGAAAAATTACTAGTCAAAAACTTCAGTTGAGAACAATATGGTGGCCATTGAAAATGAACATTTATAAGATCTTTTTGTATCACATGAAGGCTTCTTTCACCATGCCCTTCAATAATTGCTTTTTGGGCTTATTCAGTAAAAATATCTCACATCATTTCATTACTGGCATCCATAATTTTTCTCATTTTTATCCTATCATCAATTCTGCCCACAGTAAACAATAAATCTACAAATTCTGACAAAGTATTACTGATCAACTTATTATAATAGAAAGAATGAAAGGTATCCATAAATAGAAAATTTAGCTCCATATTGGTAAGAGGTGGTTGTATTTGCGATGCCTTCTCATTCCATCTAACAGCATACTCTTTGTAGCTTTTAGTAAGGCATTTTTTCATGTTTTGAAAAGTCAATCGGTATGGGACCATCTTCAATATATGCTGGTATCGTTTTAAAAATACTCAAGATAAATCTCTTCAGTTGTGAATATGACCATTTTCCAACGTATAATACCAATTAATTGCTGCCCTAGTCAAACTTTCTTGAAAAACATGAATGAACAAATTTTCATTATAGGCATACCTAACCATTTTATGACAATATCGAGCTAGATGTGTCCCAGGACATCTAGCTCCATTATATTTCTTAAATGTTAGAACCTTGAACTTAGGCGGAATAACCATATCTAAAACCAATTGATATTCATTCACATTGCAAGATTCATCCTTACCTTCAATAGCTCGAACTCTTTCTTCCAAGAGATTATATTTTTTTTGTTCATTTAGATCCATAACTCCTCCTATATGGGTCTTAAGCTAGGTTTTTTAGGTTGATAATTTTTTTAAGCACAAAGTCCCTCAATAATTTTTTTCATCTCTCTTATTAATTAATATTCTTGTTTTCCTCAGAAGAAATCGTAAGGATTATTTTTGGAAAAATTCATTTTCTTGAACACACATAAATTGCATTCTATTAAGTGGATACATAAATGAATGAATGAATTCACATATGACAAAGCTCTTTAATGAAAAGTGTGAAAATTGAAAAAAAAGCAATAATTAAATACAAACCATAATTCATATATCTAAGTTTAAAAGACAACATCATATCAACATAAAAAGAAACATTTTTCAAACATAAAAAATTCATAAAGCATTTTATTTTTCCTAAATGACCTATCACTTTAAGACCTTTTTTAATAAAAAATCTCCATCCATGTTTATCATCATGCCATTCCTTTCTTATTGTTCTTAAATCTTTAACACCCTATAATAGTCAGATCGAACCATTTTGCCTCTATAAGTGATTGCAACTTATATTGAAACCATCACAATTCTTAATGAAATGGCCTTTAATCCCACCATGGTATTCACATCTCGCATTTTAGTTGAAATATTTTAGGTATAGAGGCTTTAAATGCTTTGAAAGCATAAGAGTAACAAGGTGTCTCTCAATAGATAGGGATAGAGTATTCCATATGAAGTGGAAATAAGATCTAAATTTTTTTTTCTTAGGTATTTTTGGGCAACAGGTTGACTAGAAGTCTAAAGATTTAGTTGTAGTGTAAAGGTTCAAAATTGAACAATTGGTTGAAAAAGTGGTTGGGGAATGAAAGGTCAAAATTTTTTGTTCAGATGTGGACTTCTCAGAGATTGCATGAAGTTTTGGGGCTTGATCTTTGATGCTAGAAAAAAGGTCAACAACAAGCATGAGAAAGATTTGAATACAAGTTTAAGTTCAAAACGATTGGTGAAGATTGTATAGAACCTGGTAACTCCATCATGAGAATCAAATTCTGGAGCTCAGGTACTTGAATGGTTAGATCACTCATCCCTTTTATGATCTTGTCAAGACCTTCATTATTAATCAAACCATTGAATGCTTCAGCATATTTAGGAAGTGTGCTAGGCCCAACAAGAATCAGTTGATCATGACTCCATGAATTCATAGGACTTACTTGAGCTGAAATTGGTAAAGACTCTCGAGAAGGCACCAAAATAAATTTTTTTTAGTCTATCAACGATCTTTGTCAACTCAACGAGTTATTTTGTCATCTCTCGAATGTCATAACTAAACTCCTCTTGATTGCATTCTAATGCACTAATTCGGACCTTTAATTGATCCTCTATATTTTCAACTTCTTATACCTATTAAAATAAATATTTTATTTCAAGGGTTTAAATTAAAACGTTTATGCTATTTTTCTTGCTAAAGGAATGACACAATTCCTTGTTTGCATGCTACACAAAATATATCTATAAATGCTTGAATATGATAATGAAGCAATTATATTTACAAAAATATAATAACTCAAAATATATAAATCACCTTAACAATGAATGTAAAATAAAATAATTAAATTTCAAAAAGATAACAAACTCATTATCTATCCTAAATCTCTTTTTTTTGTTTTTTTATTTTTACCTTTTTTTTATTTGGACTCTTTTTGTTTATCTTAACTTTATTTACAGTAATAACTTAAACACAAATTGTGTTAAAATGCCCCACATATATTAATTTGGATCATTTTTATGAAAGAAATTGGCATAGCTTTTAACTTATAAATAATTTTTATAAGAGGTTGACACTACTGATGACTTCATAAGAACTTTATTTGTTGATGAATGATCCATAACAAATACCTCCTCTTAAAACATAATGCCTATATAATGTAAGCAACAAAATTAAAGACTATACATATAAAATGAATCAATAATTCAACCATTTAAATAATAAAAGCAATACAACAAAATAACGTTGTCTTAACTTTTGATGATTTTTTATAAGGTCACATGATTCTATCCTAGGTAAGCTTCTTATGGTTCATGATATGTTAGGTCGAGATTTATTCATCTAAAGGTTCCCAGACCAAATCTTATATCATCATCCACTACAAACTAATAAAGTACCCCAATCCTCACTTATTACAGGCTGTAAATAAAAAGATTTCAATATGAATGAAAGTGTTTTGCTAATAAATGCGGAGGTCATCACATCATAAGAGTATAGACTTCCTCCTAAAAAAGATTGAGCTTAGGAGCTTATGCATATAAGTAAATATGCAAAAATGTGCAAAGTGATATATCAATTAAACAACATAAGAGAAAAACGAATGACAAAACCAAGGTAGGATGCTAACATGCAATTTTTTTTGAAAAAATTAAAATGAAGGGAATTAAAATTAAATGTAAACTAAAACTGTAAAATCCAACATTTCGGATAACGTATGATTAATTTTTTGCTTAACTTTAAAAAAGTTCCCAGTGGAGTCGTCAAGCTATTGTAATGGCTTTGGGATCACTAGACATTTAGAATTTTAAAATTGAAGAAAATAGGGAGAGTTGCCACCAATATTTTTTTAGGGTATGATTGACTATCCAAAAATTTATCTTTTTAATAAAACTATAAAAACATGTTTAAAGTTTATCAAAAAGATAAATTTCAGTCTACAAAAAACTAGGTTAGGTTCAGGAGTCAGTTACTTGTGGGGAAGAATTAACACCCCCACAACGCCTATAATTTGGTACCAATTAATCATGCATTATTTTCGGTATTGGACAAAATGGTTTCAATTTGAAATTTAATAATAATTCCCTTTATTTTTTGAAAAAGAAAGTAGTTTTATTAAAGTTTTTTATTTAGAAATATTATGAAAATTTTATATTAATGAAATACTTTCAAATTTCTCGATATAAAGGTAGAATTCAATGATAGTCTTTTTATCTAAAATTTATTGTAACATTCATTTTAAAAATAATAAAATAACATCTTTATAAATGATAATTATTGGCAACTCTCTAACATCTAGGTAGAATACCAAAATTTATATTTCACGAAATGTTGTTTTAATTTTATTTGTTTAAAACTAATTTTCGAGGACTTTTTATGTAGTAAAAACGAGAAATAATATAATTAATGTTGAACATCCAGAATAAGAACAAACATATATATATATATATATGCATTACAAATGAATACATTAATCTAAAAATGAAACTCATGCAAATGATGATAAAATGCAAATTAAGAATTGGGTTTTTAAATATAAAAAAATCACCTAAACTCTCCAACTTCTAGGCAGAGTTTGGGTGTGACTATTTATATTTAAAAAATTTTGTTTTATTGTTTATTTATTATTTTTATAAAATTTTTATTTTAACGAAATGAATTTATTTTGAGTTGCAAAAATGTATGAAAATTCTTAATGAAATAAAATATCGAAAATACCTCATCATTTAGGCAGCATTCAAAAACAAATTATTTCATAAAAGATTTTCATGCAAATCCTTAAAAATTTAAAATTAGTTTGGGGTTTTGGGTGCATAGGTTTGGATTTAGGGTTTCATTTAGGGTTTTAATTCAAAAATTTATGAGCCTTTCTAAAAATCTCTAATATTCAAGCAGACTTTCGAAGCAAACTCAATTTTAAAAAATTTTTAAAACTTGGATTTTTAAATATTTATAAATTTTCTTTCTGTTTCAAATTATTATTATTATTATTATTATTATTAATTATTATTATTATTATTATTTAAATACTTTTATCTATTTTTCTAATTTTTTTATATTTTTACTTATTTTTTTCTTAAAAACTTTATTTAATTTATTAATATTTTATTATTTTAATATTTAATAATTCCTTAACATCTAGGCGAAATTATTAAATTTTAAAACATGGTTTATAATTCCCCCGAACATTTATGTAGGATTTCCAAAATCATCATTTTCATTCATTTTTTAAAAAAATATTTTTATATTTTTGTTTCTTAAGCATCGATAATAATTTCAATAGCAAATTTAAAGAAACATTAACATAAGTAATAATAATTTTAATTTTACATGATCTATTTTATTTTTTAAGACATGCATTTTTTATATTTGGACATGTATATATATATATGTGCATAAAAATGCATTAAATAATAGAGTTTAAAAAAGAGAAATTATACCCAATAAAATCTTAACCCAAATCTGATAGGCCCAAGTTTAGCTTGAATTGAACTAGGCTGGATTAAGGAAGCAAGCAGGCCATAACAATTGGTGTTGGGCTTAGTAAGCACGGGTCAGGTACGCAGCAATGAGTCTAGGCCGATCGTTCGGGTCAAGTCAAATGGGTTGGCTGGTCACGGAAGAGTCGAGTCAAATTGACCAATTTGACTTTTTTTTTGTACTATAAGTATCAAGTTGCTTTTTATAACTTTATTTTTTCCATCATTTCTTTAAAAAAAAAATCTCTTTCTTCAAAAACCAGAACCCCCCACATAGCACTATTTCCTACGAAAGAGCCACCGCTTACCGTCAGCAGCTACTACCAGCCAAACTCCTTTGACTTTTAAATTTTAGCTTTAAGGTCTTTTTTGACACCTCATCACGGATTCAATACTCGTTTTTCATAGATATACCTCTACATTTCTAAATTTGAACTTGAAATACAAAGTTTCGAATCGTCTTTTAGCCTTTGTCCACCATCCGATCTTCATACTCTTTTACTATATTGTTCTCCTCTTCCTTTTCTACCTTTCCACCAACTCATATTTTCTTAAACCTCATTGCCACCATGAACCACCTTATCTTTATTTCTTTTTTGTGAAATTGACTTATATCTTTTTGTTTTAGTTTCAGCACCGCTCTTCCTCCCAATCAATGGTTCAATGTTTTTTCACCATCACCGACGTGAGTTTCCCTCTTGAGGATGTGGTTTTTTTATTTTTGTTTTGTTTGTTATTTTTATTTTATTTTATTTTTGGTAGGCTGTGGTTTGTTTGGTGATAATGACAGTGTGTTTTGAGGGTTTTTCAGCTGGGTTAGAGGGTTTTTTTTTTTGTTCATACAAAGGCCGAGGCATTGGTGGCTTGCACATGGAGGCTGGGTGGTTGTTTGGTTCTGGTGATGATGGGTGCCGCAGTGGAGGTTGGGATTGGTTTTGGTGAGGTTTTCAAAGAGTTATTGTCTAGAGCTCTGGTGATTTTTTGTGGTGTTTTTCATTGTTTAGTTGTGGGTTGTCTAGTGGCTAGTTTAGATTGAGGCACGAGTAATGAGTGGGGTTGATTTGTGCTAGCTTAAAGATTGGTTGAATGGGAGTTGCAAGGGAATTTTTTTCCCTTCTGGATGGTTCGAGCTGGCCCAATGGGTGTGCTTGGTTTTGTTTTTGTGTCTGGGCATGGGGTGTGGGCAAGGTTGTTTGATAAAAGGGAGATTGGTACATAAGATAGTGGGTTGGAATAGTTAGGATGTAGTGGTGCCATGCACGGCACCATTGTTTTTTTAATTAATCATTACCAATATATTTAATATTTAATTATTAATTTTAATAAAATTAAAAAAAAATTAACTGAGGCCTAATTTAAAGGATCCAAATAAAATGCGATGTCTACACTGGCAACTGTATTACTTTACCTAAACATAATAAAAACATCATCAACAAAACATATGAAAATCCACCAAGTAACTATCAAGCAAGCAATCAAAAAATAAAATATAATTATCAATTATATGAACTAATAATTGAATACTATTTATGTCATATCAAATAAATAATAAAATATTATGGAGTTGAAAGAAAATATCTAAATACATTCTTAATTTTTTTTTCTATCATTCATATTTGTAGCAATGAAATACTTGTGTTCCTCTCCCAAGTAATAAGACAGATGATTGGGGTTTAGGGTAATACAAAAATAATGAAAAAAACTATAAAAATGGGTTAAGATAGTTAAATACAGGTAAAAGATTGCATATTTACCTAAATCAACGGTAAACAATGACGACGATGGTGACAATGGTGACGGTGATGACGACGAAAATAAAGCAACTTTTTCCTCATATGGGTTTTGGGGGTTAGATCGAGGGTTAGGGTTAATACTTTGTAAAAAGGTTAATCGAATAGTTGGTAGGACTTCTGTTGTATAAACTACAATATAAAAATATCAATTGCTGCATTTATATGCTTAAAAAAGCAGTAATTGATAATTGTAATTTTTTTTTAACAAATCCATTAATTATTGCATTCCTTTGTTTTATATTATAGTAATTGATAATTTTAATTTTAATCAAATGATCAATTATTGCATTTCAAAGCAAAAAAAAATGTAATAATTGATAAATGTTGTTTTAAAACAATCAATTATTACGTTCCTTTGTTTTTTATCGCAATAATTGATAACTTTAATTTTAATAAAATGATCAATGACTAGGTTTCTTTGTTTTAAAATACAGTAATTAATCATTCTAATTGTTTAAAAACAATCAATAATTGCATTGCTTTGTTTTATGATGCAATAATTGATAATTGTAATTTTAATCAAATGATCAATTACTATGATTTTTTATTTTAAAATGCAATAATTAATCATTTTAATTGTTTTAAAACAATTAATTATTACGTTGCTTTATTTTAAAACCTAGTAATTGATAACTGTAATTTTAATCAAATGATCAATTATTATATTTTTTTATTTTAAAATGCAATAATTGATTATTTTAATTGTTTTAAAACAACCAATTATTACATTACTTTGTTTTATAACATAGTGATTTATCATTTTATTTTTTTAAATAATCAATTATTACGTTACTTTGTTTTATAATATAACAATTGATATTTATAATTTTTTTATTTATCGATTTCAAATTGCATCATTTGTCTATTGTTTTATAAAAAATTATTATTCTTTATTATATAGTGTAAGATATTATAATAAAAATACGAGATTAAACAATTTAACTTTCTCTCAATTAAACACAAAAATATAATAAGATCATATAATCAAAAATCACTTATTATCAGGAATTCACTTTTTTTTTTTTTTGAAAAATCATACTTATTCTCGAAGTATAAAATTTCGCAAACCAAAAGCTCATGGGAGATCGCTTTGCTCAATGTTCATGTCAATTGTCGGTTGAGACTTGAGACATAGGAAATTGGGTTCTCTGGTGGCTGGCCTTGCTAAATGGCCTGCATGACTCGAAACAGGAAAGCTAATTCACAGGCGACAGCCCCAAAGTAGTAGCAGTAAATTTCAGCATATCGAAATTAGACTTTACTCTGTGAATGGTATCCGTAAAAGTTATTCTCAGCCTTGTTCTGTTTATTGACGGCACCAAGGCATATGAACAGTTATTTTTGGCTTCTGATCATAGTCTGATGGCCTTGTTGTAATTTTGAACGTGGGGCTTGGGGAGGCAGGCTACTCTAAGCTTAGATGGTGACATTCTTTTCCAATTCTCAAAGTTTTCAGGTGCTGCGGATGATGTTCATCATAACAGAAACGTACCTCTATGAATGCTATGCCAAATTGATAAATAAAAAAAAAAAAAAAGGAGGTTGATTTTCTGCCTTTGTTTTTGCCTCCTTGTGATATAAAAAAAAAAAAATAATGGAGCACAATCCCATTAAGGCTAGTGCAACTACCTTACTAGGGCAAATTGCACCACAGCTATTTAATGTGAGTGAGACGGGGGCCTACAAATCTATTTAGCCCTTTAAGGTACTCGATGACAATATCAAAGATAATCCACAGCCCAAATACCTTTAATGGATCATCTACTAAAGTTTAAAGTTCCAAGGAAAAGGAAAACGCTTTGCTTCATGAACAACAAAATCGAACCCATTTTTTTCTTAATAAAAAGGCCCATTTTTGGTGTTTAAACAAAAAATAGGTTGACATTCAATACACGAAGATTTTATGTTTATTTGAAGAATAATTTAAATCGATAAGCAAATTCTATCATTATTTTTTTCCATAAAACAAAAAATAAAGGTTATCACATGTGGATCGATGCTAGTCTGACTGCTGTGATTATATATGATTCCTAAGAAATTGGTGAAAGGCTTGAAATATAATGAGGAATTTCAATGTAACTATTCTAAATTGAAAGTTCAAGGGCCATCATTTTAAAAAGGTATTGAATTTCACATTGATGGTATAATAAATTTGACTATATATTTATTTTTATAATAAATATTTTTGGCCAATCTTGAAAATAAAATTTGACTCTATATTAAGTGTTCATATTTCATACCACCAAAAATTTGTAAGATTTAATTTATAAGGAGAAATAAAATCATGTGACTTAATAAATCAAAACCGACAATATTTTACCAAGTTAAAACTATGCTAGACCCACGACAATAAAAGACCTCTGAATGTGGTCATGCCCATTTTAAATCAAGCAATCAACCCTTGTTTCTTGTCTAAATCAATGCAAGTCGCCCGTATAGCTTTGCAGTGGCCCCTACACTGAAACTCCTTGGCTTTTTTTTTTTTTTTTGGTAGGCTAAATTTCATTGGTTTACAGTAAAAGGATGCTGAAAATGCTGCTGGACACATGTATTAATTCGTGGTGTTTCTCCAGTGAGGCATGTAACTCCTTCCTTCAAATTCTGCAAAAGTGAGTATACTATGTTTGCAGGGGCAATAGGAAAAATTGCATTGTCCTTCCTTGCTTGCTCGCAACTCAAGATAAATGATTCTTTAATCATATACAGGGCCACTTTTTAATTTGTTCCATCTTTACACGTCCTGTTTTTTTCTTGGTTTTTTCTAGGGCGTTTTCTTTGGACTGGCACTGCCATTATTTGGGCTCATCGGAGCATTCCTGGCAAGTAATAGTATTGCCGAGATGTCAAGTACTATCAACTATCAATCATATATATTGGAGCTAGCTTACCCTTCACATAGACTTTTTTGGGCAAGTGATCAATAACCGGTATTGATCTTAAGACGTTATACCATAATTGTTATGCCATAATTAAGGTTTAAAATCCAAAATAAAGCTAAACTCATAGGTGAGATCTAGTAATAACATTTACATTAAAAGGTATGAGATAAGAGAACAAAAATCTTTGATTGAATATTTTGATATGGAATAGCTCTTTCTAAAAAAAAAAAAAAAATTGCCTCCCATCCATCTTTGAATAGATCATTGATTTAAACGATGAAGACTAGCGGTACTTCAGCAGCTTTACGATACCATATAGCTAGCCAGATTAAGCGTAAAAAAGGGCGTGGTACCCAAATAACTTTTCCTCAAAAACTCGCCATGTTGATAGCAAATATGTGAAGATATGTGAGGAAAAGATTCTTCACGCAAATAGTAGAGAACAATTGCCATCAATATTTAAGGAGGTTATGTTCAAATTGTATGCTTTTTCTAAGATAAATTTGAGATTTGAAAACTCTCCATGATTATATTTGAAGAACAGCAAAAATCCATGATTATATCTATGTATTCAAACGAGCTTAGCCACTTGAATATGACAAAGTGCTTTACTTGAAAAATACAAATGATGGAAGGACGGATGATCTATTTTGTTCAAGGGTAACAGCTGACAGTACTATCTCAAACAAACAAATATATTTCATCATGCTTGGAAAAAATGGTCTTGATTAAGTAATTTTAAAAGAATATGTCTGCAATACTCAACTAGTTATCACATAATGTTGATAGAATAATTTGATTCCATTAAGAGATTGAGAATGAGAAAAAAAAAATTTCAGTTTCATCAGGGTGCAGCATCTTCACGAGCAACACTTTATGGCATTATATATATATATATATATAATAGGAATATTGGCTTCAATTATTCTTTGATTTTGCTTTGCAAATGTAAAAGAGATCGAGAACAGATGCCAGGGGAATTGTGGTTGCACCAGTTAAGCTGACAATTATATGCTAGATTCCCAAATAGATTGTGGAATAGAAAGCAAAAGAAAAAAAACACTTGGGTTTAAATTCATAGATCAGCTTACTTTAACAGATACACAATGGGTAGTCCATAAAACTATTAATAAGTCAGTTTAAAAGAGGAATCAATGGCGTCAATGCTGATGGTGACTCAACCGTATAATATCAAACATGAGAGAGAGTCAGACCATTAAAGGCATTTCAGTGTTGCATATGACTCAGCTTCAGAAATTGATGACAGAATGAGGCATAACATACACAAAAGCAAGCAGCTTCTAGCATTTAGATAGACCCATCACGGTTGTACCCTGTTGATGACGCTTCTCTTTTCATTCACCTTTTCAATCACCTGTTTTCTTTCTCTATTGCATATCTGTATACTCTGTTGCCCTGCCTGATCATCTACACAAAGATCACCATCTAAAGAAAAACACATTAATTAACATTATCACATTAACCAAATGTCACCTCATCTTTCTTTCTTTCCTCTGATTTTCCTTTCCTTTCTGCATTGTTTCTCTTTTTGAAACCTCTAAAATCAATGCCAAGGATTTAAGATGAAACACGTGAAACCCCGGTGGTTCTGTGTGTTAGGAGTAATTTTACACTGGTCAACACTAACTCCGAACCCCCAAAAAATCTTTTAAGGTTAACTCTCATTGTATGTTTGGAAAGACATAAAAGAGAAAACAATTCATGGGGATTATTATTTCTGTTTTAAAATGCAAGCAGCTGATAATGTAAAAGACAAGACCACATGATTCAAGCAAACATCAGAGGTCCAATCAATCACATCATTCCTTCTTTGTAGCAAATCCATCCCAGAATTCCAAAACTAGTTTTCTTTGTATAATGCTAAACTCAAACCTCATGGTTTATGCAAAGTATTTCATTTATAAATACTAAGTGGAATAGTTTTGCCAGTGGGGTTTGATTCTCGAATACTTCTCATTAGTAACAAATCCCTGGTTTTCCTTTTGAAAGATTATTCTCTCAAGTCTCACCTTTTTCCTTTTCTTTAAGCAATAGAATAAGTGTAAAACACACGCTTCACAAAAGCTAGTAAGGATCAAATCTTGTTGATAATTTTGAGATTTGTGAGTCAAAAAACACAAACTTAGATCTAAGAAACCACTTGCATATTAGAATGATATCAGAATATAATATTATCAAAGAATATTACCTCCTCCAGGGAGTGGAGTCCATGTCTTCAGAGTTCAGCCTTGCAAAGGGTATCAGTATTCAGTTCAGTAGACCAAATAATACAGATCCAAAGCGTTAATAGTATAAAAGTACCAAAGTTAATCAGAGATAAAAGCAGGCATAAAAACAAAAGAGGGGTGGAGATTACACTGCTCCAGAATCTATATAATCTACCCACCACTTCTTACAAGAAAAGAAGCGGAACTGATATAATAGTATTTTGTTTTCTGAGAGAGTAAGAAGTTTAAGAAAAAAGAACACCTCGATATAAGCATCTTCAGAGTTGAAAAACAGGTGGAAGAACATTCACTTCAATAGTAAAAATTGCTACTACAACAAGAGACTCTCAAGCAAAACAAGTCTCCTTAACTTCTAAAAGAGCTACTTCTATTTATCCACCGAGAAACCCTAACCTGAAATCCTGGTCTTGTAAGAAAAAAGCGAAGATGAAAAGGGTTAAGAACTTATGAGAGAAAAGTTGGTAGCGGTTGTGAGAGCGGGAGAACGAGGCAGCCCGGGTTTAGATCAGGATGAAGCAGAAACGGACAGAGAAGATTCTTAAAGCCATCATGAAAAAAATCAGTCCAATGATCAACTTAATAGAGTTAGACTGACAAACAACACTTCACTGAGCCATAAAATTTAGAGAAAAAAAAAAGTATACTCGTATAAGATATACCCATTTGGAAAAGAGCAATGATGATCCTTTTCCTCTTCAGTCAGAAAACAAAAAAAAAAAAAAAAAAAGAAAACTTGGAGTCAAACTCTTTCATCATTACACCAATCTTCTCATGCAAGACGACCTTAATTTGCCTAATGACCAAAAAACCCATGTATAAGAACGATTCAAAATCAATTAAAATACACATAAAATTACATTGGACAGAGAGTAGAGAGAGAAAAAACCTCACAGGAAGATCAAAAAGAAGAGAAAAATTAAATTAAAAATCACTACTGCAAATGGAAGTAATAATTGAGGGGAATGAAGCCTGGTCCGACGTCATCAACATATCATCATCTTAACTCTGGTTTGAAAAACAAAATCCAAAGAAAAATTTGTTTAACTGATATAAAATCATAGATGTAGTTGATGGCCTCGAGCCAGACAACATTCCCCTCAAAAGAAACAACTTCCTTTCATTCTTCTCATTATCTATTTCACCCAAATAACCTTAAAGCTAGCTACCCTGACTAAGAGAAAGGGTGAGGCACAAAGCGATGGGGGAGATGGTGGGCTTATTGTGAGTGATAAGAGTGAATGGGAAATGAATTGGGTGAGTGATGGAAGTGATCGAAGAGAAGTTGATATATAGATAGAAAAAAGGCTAAGAAAGAGAGACGGGGGGGTGAAAAGGACAAACAAAGCAATAAAAGTAGCACACCCCCCTGACCCTACATCTTGGCTTTGGGTTCCAGAAATGACCACGACCCCCAACCCCCACTTCTCTCTCTCGCAAGTCGCTTTGCTTATCTATCTTAGAATATCTCAGCGTCAATATATATATATATATATATAAACATATATATTATATACATAGCAAATAAATAGGATGTAATGCAGTAGATTCAGCCTCATCCCTCTTTTTTTTCCCTCTTTTTCTCCTTGATGTCAAATCCCATGTCTACCGCCAGATCATAATCGTGACCTAACCACACCACCTCCAGCTGTTATATTTAACTCTATCCTAATCCTAACCAACCCCATATCAAAAACAAAATTAAATACTATCAAACTACTATTAATAATTTTTTTTAGTTCAAGAAACAATGGCTCAGGGAGTATATTATTTATAATTTTTTATTATAATTTTATATTTGTTTAATTATAATAAAAATTATATAAAAATTCATCACTTATAACTTATAATATAAGTTTTATATAAAATTTTAATAATTTTTTATAATTTTAAATTTTGATTGATTAATTATATTATAATAGGTATAGGTGAAATGCTCTCTAACTAGAAAAGCTAAGAGAGTCTTTTATTTTTTGTTGTAAAGTAAATATTGTTTAAAGAAACAAATTTCGACACATTTAGAAAGTTTAAATGAAAGAGGAGTTCAATTATAAACTTCAACCTTTTCTAAAGAAACTAATTATGGATAATGTAACTCTGAATTAATTTCTCATAATAAAAAGATAAATTGCGTGTATTAATTTGAATTTTTTTATGCAAACATATATATATATATTACTTAAAAGAGTTTTTTTTATATATTGATGATAAAATTTTTTAATTTCATAAATAAAATTAAGAAACTATCACATAAATTTTTTAATTATTGTTATTATATTCTAATAAAGAATATAATTAAAAAAAAACTCTATTTTTCATAATATGTGATAATTTCTCTTACCGTGTTATAATCACAACTCACAAACTCACTCTGTTTAAACTTGATGGCAAGTGGTAGCGGTGTGAAAACATATGGTAAAGTAAAATATTTTTGCATTTTGGATTTGGGATTTCTATTTGCCTAATGCTAAGGATTATGAGTCCAATATTTGCTACTTTTATCTCACAAAGCTGTCCAAAACTTCTAAAGGATCGGATTGATTGAATTTTTTTCTTTAGAAAGGAAAGCCTCTAGGCATGTACAGTGTAATTACAACTTTTTTTTATCTAAAAATATATAGCATTTAATTTTTTTAAATTATTATTTGATACATTATCAATATATAAATATTATACATTATTAGTGAACTAATTATCGATATCTCATAAAAAATTAATTTTAAAATTTTAAAAAGTACATATAAGTAATTCTAAAAATATATTTAAAATTATTTTTTTATTGAGGTGTTATTGCATAATTTACTAATAATATATGATATTTTATACTGACAGTATATCAAATATTAATATTTTTTATATATGCAAAGATAATTAATTAGATTATATAGTTAAGGGGTTTTATCATTTATTCATGTAAAATAAAAAATATATATAATTAAATTCATGTTCATGTTATCAATTAACCTATATATAATGAGGATATATGACGATGAGACAGAGGAATTGGCATAGAATTAAATAAAAGTCTGAGTGAGGATTAGTTGAGCTAATTCACCTCCCTATGTATGCTTGGACAAAACCTCTTACGGTGTTATCCATATTATATTGTGTACATATCATATATTTTTATAAAATGGTATAAATGGAAAAAGAAAAAAGGAAAGAAAGAGTGTGGTCAAGTCAGCGGTTTCTGCTTCAGTGATGACACATGGTCCTTCCGTTCTGATTTTTTTTTATTACCTACCTAACAGTTTTCATGATGCTGACTTTCCACTTAATTTCTGCTTTTGAAGCATATTTCCAAACCCTTTTTCAACTTTAAAGCCCACACATTTTCCACACTACAAATATGGCTCAGATTAGTAAAAAAATTAATAATAATAATCAAGAAATACTATGCCGTGATTGTTACCAATACGAAAACTCGAAAGGAGAATGGGAAATTATTTTAATTTTAAATATGTTTTAAAATTAAATTAATATAAATTTTTATTAATTATATATTGTTTCAAGTTGAGCAAAACTGAGCTCAAGCTTAGAAAATTTAATCTATCCGGATCGATCAAACTTATAGATCAAAGGAATAATTTAATTCATGAGCAAGTCAAAATTCTCTAAGTTAATGTAAATTTGATTATTAAGTTCTTTGGGCACATTGTTTAGTGCAAACTAATTGACTTTATGAAAAATTAAAATGATATTTTTATATTGTTAATTGTATATATTTCTTAGCATCATATATGCAAAACACTATAAAATATTTAGATTCCATTTGGATGGATATTAAGATTTATTTCGGTGATATTAACAATAATAAAAGTTATTATAATTATGATTAAAAAAATTATTATAATTATGATTGAAAAATGAAAAAATTTATATTGAATGGATTTCGTTGAAATTAACATTTAAATTTAACTAGTTATACGATAAATCCAATCATATAATACTTTATCCAAACCTAGGCTTAGATATTGAGTATTAATGTGTATTAAAATCTTTAAAAAACAAAAAATAAAATAATAAAAGTTATAAGCGAGGAAAATTAAGGGCAGCATATTTTTTGTCCAATTGACCTCTTAAGTTACTGATTTGACTTCATCCATCGGGGGGAAAATTTTCAAAAGGATGAATGAATATTACATTTATATATCTTTTCCAAGACAGCACTTCCTTTTTTCTTTCTCTATAATTGCATGAAGATTGACCAAACTCCTCTTGTAGGTACCAAACCTTACCTATATATATTTTTTTGTTTCTTTCCCGATTTCCACCATTCATTTACAGCTCTGTCTCCATCTTCTTTCTTCAAACAATGAAATAATAATTCAAGAAGAAGCCAAATCCTTCAACTCTTTTTCAACTAAAAAAAATGTTGCTTTGATTAAGATTTTGCTTTATTATATTAACCACAGGCAGCAGATAAGCTTTAGAAAATGTGGAAGAGTAGTTGAAAAGTGAAAAGATGAGATTTTTTTTTTCTTCTTTTTTGCAAGCTTTTAGGTCAACCAACCCCAATTGCAAGAAGAAGAAGATTCTCTATAAACTAAACAACGTAGAAAGCAGAACCAAAGGTTTTCTTCCTGCTTGAAATTTCCAACCCAAAACATATATGCCACGACACATTGAATTTCGTTTCCATTAATTTTTTAAACACACAGCCAGATTGTGACTTTGATCAGCTGTTCAAACACAGTTTTACTGCCAAAATTACCCAAAGTGAGGGGGAAAATGTGTTGTACTTTTATTAAAGCTGCGGACCAGAGACGTTAGAAGGAAAAAAAATTGGGGGGGAGGGGCCTGGGAAATTGAATACGTGAAGCGAACAGACAAATCTATCAGACATTCACATATAAATATGTCTAGAAAATCGACATTTTTTTAAAACATGGGACCAACTCTCTTCTAATGAACCTTAGCTTTAGATCTGTAATTTTTTCCCTTTTTTCTGATACACTCGTGATCTTTACAATCTGGCATATGCATGGAACTTAAAATTTACCTGTTCGGAATATGCTTCATGTGTATATATGTCATGGTAACATGTGCAAATAAACCCAAAAGGGATTAATTCAGTTGGTAAGGAGAAGAGTTTTTTTTTTTTTGTTAGTGTTCTTTCTTTATCAATTAGGATTCAATCATTGCCCAAAAGTAAAATTCCGATTGCCTGTGATATTAAATCGTATAAGAAAAATTACGCCATGTAAAACATAAGAATACCACTGAGTTCTGACTGTGTTGAAAAAAAATGAAGATGAATTTGTAGGTCTTGAATCTCTTTACTATTAAGTCCTCGTACTTTTTTCGTTCGCCATAAAGAAATTTTTGTTTTGGGCCAGCCTGTGAGGTTCAGGCTTTTATAATATTTGAAGCCCGTAATATTTTTTTAGTTTTTTTTTTTTAAATGAGCGTTTAATAGAAACTTTGCAAGATTCAGGTGCCATTCTCTCTTTCTCAAATCTAAACCTTAATATAAAATATGTTAGTGTCGTTTCCCTTAAAAATGTCCCTAACTTTCATGTTTTTATAAAATTTTATGTGTATTTTATTAAAACATTATTAAATATTTAAATAGCAACGTTTATACTTATAAATATTACTAAAGACAAAAATTAATTACGTTTATCGATTAAAACACCTTAAATAATTCTCTCTAAAAAATTGAAGTAATTATTAAAGGTATTTTTTTTTTTATAGAAAACGTCTTGAATAATCCTCTCATAAAAATAATAAAAGATTATTGAAGGCATTTTTGATAGACAACGCCTAGAATAATCTCATCATAAAAAATGGAGACAATTATTAAAAGTATTTTCAGCTAAAAACACCTTCAATAATTCTTTTAAAAAATTAGATAGAATTATTGAAGGCGATTTTGATCAAAAATACCTTCAATAAATCGCATCTTAAATAAAACCATTCAATTTTAAAAACTAGAATAGCTCTGTTAGTTAGATCATATGATTGTTATCCATAAGGTCATAAGTTCAATTACTCCATTTAACATTTTTTGGGTTTTTCAATGGATTATTTGTAAAAAATTATTCAAAGCATTTTTGACAAAAAAACGCCTTCAATACTCTCCCCGAAACAATGCGAAAGGATTATTGAAGACATTTTTTGTCAAAAAATACCTTGAATAATTCCTTACAAAAATTGAATGGGATTATTGAAGACGTTTTCTAGTTAAAAATACCTTCAATAATCCATTCAAAAAATTATGGAGAAAGAATATTTGAGGCATTTTTAACCAAAAACACCTTCAATAATGCCATCAAAAAAACATTTGGTTTAATTATATATGTGAAGTGAGTTGTAAGTTTATACTCAAAAAATATTTTAAGTCAGTTGTACGTTTATGCCTAAAAAATATTTTGTTTATATATGTGATACTACAAATTACATTTTAAAATTTACATTATAAACATTGTAATATTTCAATAAATTGATCACACATCCGAATTTAAAACTGATAACGTTACCATATAAATATACTTTTTTAAAAAATCATACTCAATATATGTGTATTCATATAAATTGCCAATTAATATTAAACAAATATATACCAATATTATTAAACCAATATCTCAATCTATAAACTTAAATTATCCATTCAAAATGGCATGTTAAAAACATTTTAACAAATGAAATGCCTATATTTACACCCAACTAACAATCTTCAACCTCAAAGTTTAGCAAACAATAATACATACTCACTCCATTCTTTACGGACTTCGTCAAGTTCGTCTATTATGAAGCTTTTTTTACTTTCCCACTATAAAAAATCAAAAGTAAATGTTAATAAACGAGAACATAATTTAATTTTTTTTGAAGATATAACAATTTTATGAAATTAATACTAACCTTGAATGGTGTGATCATAAAATCATAAAAACTATCTCCCTCATAAAACAAACGACATAATATCAACATTCAGTATATCTTGGTTGACGAGGTACTTGAAAAATAAATTTAGTGGGTTTAAAAAATATTTATCTAAACAAACTCAATATAAAAGAATAAATTTTACATTTACCGGTAATGACACCCAATTTATATTTACTTTCTTATTAAATGCAAATATTACCCTAATTAAAAAGGAAAAAATTACTTAATACAAAAATAAAAGTAATTATGAAAATACAAAAGATAATATAATAACATGTAATACCTCTTTATAAAATTTTTAATATTAGCGTTAGTAATCGTCATTGGTTGAGCGAAATTAAATAAGTGTGACGTAAAGAAATTGGTATCAATCACAATAAGCTGCCAAGGACGAGTGCAAAATAATAAGAATGATTTACTCATATTAGGCATCATCTCAAATTCAAAAAAGTTTGAAATAATTATTTGTATGAATATAACTTACGTAACATTATATGAGAGCAAATAATAATCAGCCTATTTTTTCTTGCATTGAATCACATGATGAGCATGAAAAATGACTGTGCCACTCTGCTCACTAATGAAATTTGAATCAACGAATCTGAATCTATGGGTCATTTGTTTCGTATTGACCTTTCTATATAAGAAGCTGCACAATAACAATCAATAATACTAGTTAATAATATATCATAATATAAATTAATACATATTGACTTTATATATTTATATTTATAAGCTAACCTTTATAAGTAACAATATCACTAGCTGATATTTCATCTAGGTTACAAAATTCCTTAACCTTATCCTCTTAATGTAAGAAACTAATGGTTGATCAAATAAACCTATCCTTGGACTCAACGTTAATGCAATTTTCTTTGGATAAATGATTAAATGAATAATTAGATAACTCATCAATGACAACCTGAGTAAGGGTCATACTTTGAGTCCCAACATCGTGCTACAATATATAATGAAATATAAATATTAAAACCAAATCAATAAATATAATAAACAAATAAATATTAAGTGAATAAAAAAAAATCATACTTCATGGTTGGTATCGAAGGATAGGTTCCCTGCCTGACTTGCAACGAAAGCTTGTCCTAGGTGGATGATGCTATCCGACTGGCCTACGATATGCTAGGCTGCATTACTACCAATATCGCCTTCAAAGCTGCGAGTCCTTACTGTTACTTATTCAGGCATTGCTCTTGATCATCAAGTCTTTACTATTGTTGCTCAATGATTACTTCATATTGTGCATTCGTCATTTGAGGGGCTTTAGGTTGATTACTTAAAAACATTGATGGCAACATAAATTTACCAACCCAATGAACTCGACCATGTCTTTCTTTTGTTCCTAATACTAAAGACAAGGGATCTTAGTCATAGTGGGTTGCCAATTCACTATATTTAAATTTAGTAACATAATTATCCTAAAAGATAATAATAAGATAGGCTGTAACAACAAATCTATACAAGTATAGAGTCATGTATACAAACATAAAGCCAATCATATGTGATATAATGAGTAGTTATAAATACAATCTTTTTAGTTATTTTTTGGTTATTTCATCTGTAAATGATCCATCCTTCTAGAGATGTCCTTATTTCTGGACATCCCATCTAAAAACTTCAGTGCTAGGGCTAACTGATTCTTAATAAATTATTACAATATAAGAATCAAAATCTACTAAATGAATGTTCATTACTATTTATTTATGAGTATAAAACAAGTGTGTTAATACTTACAAGCTCATACTTGATATTTGTATAACCCTTTCTTAATGTTCGATGGTGATATACTTGTTTAGCCTGAATTTTTTTGTTATTTTTTTTATTTTCTAAAAAAGAAAGAAATTATGTCAATCACATATTAAGATATCGAATATATTATATAAAATCTTATAAACAATATTTTATAATAGGTATGCATGCCAAAAAATCTTTTGATAGTCGATCTCGAACAAAAATCGTTCGATCATCATAACTTATAACATTTGTATATGACGTAGGTGAAACAACCAATACATTACCCTGATCAACAAGTGATAAAATATATTGGGTTGTCAATTTGCTTTTAAAGTCTTTAAATGCTTTCCCAATAGATTGCAACATAAGCTTTTTACACTTAATTGGGACGTTAAATCATTCCTTAAAAATTATACACAATTAGTATGAACACATTGAATTTCAATTAAATGATCATTTAACAAATTTTATGAAATTGTTGAATACACATACTATAACGGACTCCTATATATGATTTTTTAGATCATCAGGAACTCATCGCCAATTATGGTACATAATTAAAATACTACCACAGATGATCGTTCCAATATGAGTAGCCAATTTGGTAGTTCCATTAGATACAGATTACCTACTGTGATTAAAGTTGACATGAATTTTCATATCAATTACTTGAATTTGTTTATTTCATCATTTTTTTTCTTTTTTGGCCTACATGTGTGTCTTCTTCATTTTCAATAGTAGGAGAAATATGTTGTTTGGATTTCGTAATACTTGTGATTTTGATCATAATTAAACGAAATACACCAAATTGTCTCTCTAAATTTTACATAGTACGTAATAAAATACAAGCAATATTATACTATAGAAACACCATTTAGCAAACTATTCAGCAATGTGTTCAAAAATACCATTCAGCAAACCATTCAAAAACATCATTTAGCAAATCATTTAGTAAACCAATAATATATAATACCATTCAGTAAACTAATATCATACAATACCATTCAACAAACTAATATCATACAATACCATTCAGCAAACCATAATATTTAAACCAAACTACACAGAAATATCATACATGTAATGAAAGATGCTTGGACGACTAAGGTTACGGTAGAATAAATAAAAATATATATACAGATGTCAATAGTAAGAAACGAAAACAAATACATATATTGAAGAATATAAATAATAAAACAAAAAATAAAATAAAAACATACTAGTAAACAAAGAGATACGCGACGTGAGTTGTTGAAGGTTGACGACGAGAAAAGAGATAAATAAACCAAAAATCAAACTAAAAGGGTTTAGGAGTTTTGGTTTGGCTGCAATGTAGCCTTTAATCATTCTCTGTAATAGTAATTTAGGATTTTAAAATTCAAGATAGGGGAATGATTATAAAAAATGATCAATGAAGGTATTTTTTTATAAAAAAATACCTTCAGTAATCCCCTCAAATTTTAATGAGTGCCTTCAATAATCTCTTCAATTTTTTAAAAAAAATTATTGAAAGTATTTTTTGTAAAAAATACCTTTAATAATCCCCTCTATTTTTATCAGGAGATTATTCAAGGTATTTTCTACCAAAAATACCTTCAATAATCTCATCTAATTTTTTTAATAGGATTATTCAAGGCAATAAACCACGATTTTTTTTAAATGAGATTAGTCAAGGCATTTTTGCCTAAAAACACCTTGAATATTTCATTACAAAAAATTAAATGCATTTTTTTACCAAAAATACTAAAAATGCCTTCAATAATCTTATCTAATTTTTTAGAGAGGATTATTCAAGGCGTTTTCTATAAAAAAAAAAAAAAAATACCTTCAATAAATCACTATTTTTTTATTTGGGATTACTCAAGGTATTTTTTTCTAAAAACACCTTGAATATTTTATTACAAAAAATTAAAGGTATTTTTTTTTGTAAAACGCTTTCATTGATCATTTTTTATATTCATTCCCTTGTCTTGACCAAAAAAGAGTTTAATAATCACCTCTAATAATCCCTTAATAAAAATAGAGGGGATTATTGAAAGTATTTTCTATAAGAACACCTTTAAAAATTTTTTTAAAAAAAATTAAAGGGGATTATTGAAGGTATTTTTAGTAAAAAACACCTTCAATAATCTCTTCGTCAAAATTTAACAGGATTATTAAAGGTATTTTTAGTAGAAAATACCTTGAATAATCTCCTAATAAAAATGAAAGGGATTATTGAAGGTGTTTTTGACAAAAAAATACCTTCACTAATCACTTTTTATATTCATTCCCCTATCTTAAACTTTAAATCATTTTTATGTAATTTTTTAAAACTCCTTCCAACTCATAACCTTAAAATTTAGTGTTATTTATTTGTTGAAAACGCCTCTATTTGTCAAATTTATGGGCATTTGTCATACAAACTTAGCATATCGAATCCTTAACTTTAAGCTTCAGCTTCATTAATCTATTATTTCTCATTCCATACCAATTACAATTTACTTTCCCTTTCTTTCAGCTTTTACTATTCAAGCTTTGTCTTTTAGAACCCTATTTCTACTATTCTTTCGTTATTTACTTTGCCTTTTACTTTCATTCTACTATTTCTTCAACTTTTGTAATTTTTATTAAAATTTTTGGTTTAAAATTTTTCTCCAAAACCCATTTTCCTCAAATACCCATTTGGAACATTATCCCCTTCCTCTATTTTTTTTTTCTTTTTTTGGGTTTTCTCTAAATCAGATTTACCTTATTTCAACCTCAAATACAAATACTCTAGTCTAATGTCTAGGTTAGTAGTAGAGTTATAAATATTTTATATCAGGTAGTTGAGAAAATACTTCACAATAAGGAGTTAGAATTTTATAAATAATGGGATGGTGACCTTTCCCATCTGTTACAAATTGTCAGGGATAAGCTGAATAAAGTTGTCGAGGTAACTTGTGCTTCATACCTGTGTTTAAAGAAACTGAGAAATCATTGAAGTTTTATGGGAGTTCCATCGACTGATATTGTCATAATGTGCATAACTGCTTTGTTGTTCTCGTCTTCTATAGGTACTAGTCTAGTTATTATTTTTGGTTTAATACATATATAATTAAGTATTTTACATATTCGTTTTCATATAATTTATTTGTATAATGTTAGTATGATAATGTAACAAATACTAAATGGATAAGAGTTGGATGCAAAAGTCAAGATTAAGTCAAGAGTACCAAGATAGAGTGAAAATTTTTCTTAATTTTACATTTGAGAATACAAATGAAGATAATATGATATTATGCCCATGTTTGAAGTGTGCTAATATCGATTAGCAAATGAGTGAACATTTAATTTATATTGGATTTGTCTTGGGATATGTTAATTGATATTTTCATGGAAAGTTTGTACCATTAAGGTCTTCGACTAAATTTTTTCAACTTCAAGGGCTTCTCAACACTAACATGATTTTATTAGACCAAATGACATTGAAGGCACGTTGCGATATGCTTTTAACATTCATAACCAATATTTTTATAATCCTTCTCCCCAAAATGATAGACTTAATAAGTCAAATATTGAAATGAATGAATTTGGTCAACATGGGATAGGCGTAGTTGACTAACAACCTAGTAGAGAAACATCTAAGTTTTATAGGTTGCTTGAGGATATGAATGAAAAACTTTATAAAGGATCTAAGCATTCAAGGTCATCTTTCTGTGTGCATTTTTTTCAATTGAAATACTTATGTGGATGGACAGAAAACTTTTTGACTTTATTATTGGAGTTTATGAAAAAAATATTTTCTTTTCCAAAAATTTTTGAATCTTGTAAGGATTTAAAAAAGATGATCAAAGATTTAGGTTTTAAATATAAGAAAATTCATAGTTGTCCTAATGATTGCATGTTATATTGGAGTGGTAGAAAAAATCAAGAATCTTGTCATTTGTGTGGTATTTCTCATTGGGTGAACAAAAATCTCGATGAAAAGGTTGAATGAGGATGATGATAAGGTCTATGTAAAAAAAAAGTCTATAAAAGTTTTATGCTATTTTTCATTAATATCAATACTTCAATAACTCTTCATACCTTTCAAAACTACAGATTCTATGAAGTGGCATCATGACAAATGGACAAATGATAGATCATTGAGGTATCCTATAGATTTTTTGGCATGAAAATAATTTTATTTTAGGTTTCCAGACTTTGCTTCTGATCCTTAAAATGTTATGTTTGGACTAGCATCTGATAGATTCAACTCATTCAAAATAATGAGTACTTCTTATAATACTTAGTTAGTTGTATTAATTTTGTACAATTTACGACCATGGATTGCCATAAAGCAATAGTGATTTATCTTGTCTATGATAATTTTCAGAGAAAAAAGTCAAAGTAATTATATAAACATCTACTTACAATCTCTTATTAAAGAGTTAAAGCAATTATAGGAAGAAGTTGAGACCTATGATACATAAAAAAAACTTTAATATACGTGCTGTTTTATTATGCACTATCAATGATTTTTTTGCTTATGCAAATTTATCTGGTTAGAGCATAAAAGGTCATTATGCTTGTCCATGTTATGCTATAGAAACATGTTTGAAATGGTTACATAATGGTATGAAGTTTAGTTATATGACATATCATTGATGGTTAGATGATAATTATCGATTTAGATTATAAAAACATCTCTTTGATGGAACTAAATAGTTGAGAAAATCGTCTTTACCAATTAATGGGTCTAATATCTTGTCAAAGTTAAAAGATATCAATTTCACTTATGAAAAAATGACTCAATCAAGGAAAAGAGTGAGGGAGATCTTTGAAGGTGTATGATCTTCTACTACTCAAGTTGGTGATATGATACTCAAGTTGATGATATTGATATTCAAAGTGGTGAGGAAAAAAATGAAAAAGATAACCCCAATGAGTTTAAGTTATGAAAAAAAATATCTTTTTTGAGTTACCTTATTGGGAATATAATTTATTACATCATAACTTTGATTTGATGCATGTAGAGAATAATGTTTGCAAAAATTTTATCGAAACAATTCTCAATGTAAATAAAAGATCAAAAGATGACATAAAAAATCAACTTGACCTAGTTGATATGGGGATTCACCCTGACCTTCATCCGAAATTGCTTCCTAATGGTAAATATCGATTGTCCTCTACCTATTTTGGGATTTCTAAAGCTAAAAAAGATGTGTTTTGCAAGGTTTTTAAAAATGTAAAAGTTTCATATGGCTATACATCAAATATATGGAAATGTGTGAATTTGAAAGAGCAAAAACTTTCTTCATTGAAGTCACATGATTATCACATTTTGATGCAAAACTTACTTCCCCTTGTTTTATGTTAATCAATGTTAAAGCAAGTTAGTTCAATGGTAATTAAATTGAGTAACATATTTAAAGCTTTATATGAAAAAGTTTTGAATATGGAAGAGCTTGACAAACTTGAAGATTGAGCCATGATTACTTTATGCCATTTAAAAAAGATTTTTCCTCAAAACTTTTTCACTATTATGATGCATTTGATTATCCACCTTTCATATAAAGCAAAAGTTGATAGACCAATTTATTATCAATGGATGTATCCTTATCGAAAGGTATTATTTGTTAATAGCTTGATTAGGTTATTAGTGTTGATCATATCACTCTAGCTAAAAAGATATATGACAAATGTTTTATACATTAGGTTTTTGGAGAGGTTAAAGTCTTATTATCTCAACAAATGCTATCCAGAAGGTTCTATTACTGAAAGATATTTAGTATAAGAATGTATGACATTTTATTCTCGTTATTTGAAAAATATTGAAACTAGATTCAATAGACCATCGAAAAATGTTGGTATACAGCATACTGACTTTGTTTACAGTTATCTTTTTGAAAATTTTAGACAACTAATAGGCAAAGCTGAAATGGTAAGCTAGATGATAAATCTTGGCCACAAGCACATCGATATGTTCTTTTCTATCATGAATCATTTTGCACGTAAGTTTTCTTGTAAGGAAATAATTCATTCCATTAAGCATAATTTATTGTATTTTTCTTATTGTTAATACTTTATCATGGTGCTTTGTAGTGAATATAGAAATAATTCAAGGGCTCGTGCACATTATCGATGATCAAACCCTCGAAAGCTTAATAGGTTGTTCGTCAAAAGCTTTTAGAAATGGTTAGGAGCAACTGTAAGTAATGCCATACTTCTCATTATGGGAAATCTACATAGAATGCGTAGGGTATAAATAAAATTAATAACATATATATATTTTTTTTTTCACCTTTATAGGTTTGGAGTGGAATACTTGTTAGTGAAGATGTGAAATGTCTTTTACAAGGTCCGAACAGGATTGTAAAATGATACAAAGGTTTCATCATCAATGAATTTAGATTTCTCACTAAATCCCATGAGAGATTTAGAAGTATACAAAATTCAAAAGTTGTTATTACTTCATCAATTACTAGCTATGCTAATGCTAGGGACATAAATCCTTTAGAGGAAATGATGACTATTATGGCATGATTAATGATAAGATTGAGTTGGATTATTATGGCAAGTAAGAAGTTGTTTTATTTCGATATGATTGGATTGATGTGAATAGTGCAAGAGATATTAAGAAAGATCAGTTTCGAATTATAATTGTGAATTTTTATCAATCAATTCACACCAAACAACAACTCATCAATGAGCCTTATATTTTTTCCTCTCAAGTCAAATAAGTATTTTATTTTGAAGAACCCAAAGACTTGGATTGGTTTGTTGTTCTTTGAAACACACTAAGAGACTTATTAATATGCGGTCAAATATTAGATATGATGTTAAACATGAAATCGAATGTTATCCTTTTGCTGAACAAAACTTGAATAAAAATATCTCCAATACCTCTGCTCAGTGGGTCCGTGAAGATGTTAATGAAGACATTTATGAATCATGATGGATTATCCATATTCTGTAATTCGAATGTTTAAAACATAATGTAATAAATGCTTGTATGTAATTTATGTCGCATTTACTTTTGTATATTTATTGTTTTGTAAATCATAGATTTTTTTTAATTTAAATAAATCGATATGTTCTTTATATATCGTTGGCTATGATTTCTTAACTTCTCAATGTCTTTATATATGTTCTTTACATATATTTTTTATATATTCACTTTTATGATGTTGCTAAGCTACAATGTGGAGGAGTATATTGAAAGGAATACATATCAAATATGTTACTTTAGAATCATTTGCGGCACCTGTTAATCTTGGCTATGGACTAAATCCTTTAGAGGGGAATGTACGTACTGTTGGTTCTAACTTAGTCATTTTTAATCTTTCAACTGATATTAGATCAGTAATACGAGAAGTCCAGGTTTCTCATCAATGGATTCTGCTTTTAATTTGAATGCAAGTATCATAAACCACATATTTAGATTTCGATTATAATTATTAAAGTATTGGTAATTTATAAATTGATTTTTTATATTTTGCAGTTGATATCAATGGTTAACGGAAGACCAGAGGCCAGATAACTTTGAAGAAATTATTTATACTACCTCTAAATGAGTGTATTGTAGTGTCTGCAAACTCTGATAAGCAACCAATTGGTGAAGAGTCTCAACTATTGGTTAGATTTCTAGGCATGATTGCCCATAATGGAATAAAATTGCTTATTCATTATGAAACATGGCATAAAGTTTCAACAGAAGTTAAGGCCGATGCTTTAAACTTTATTAAGGTATTAGTATAATTAATTACATATAAAAAAATTAATTATTTTAAATTTAGTTTATTGATTAAAACTTTTCTTTTTATATTATTACACTCAAGATTTGTACTTGAAATACCAACTTCATTTGCGCTTAAGTAATTGAAAAAGAAATGGAAAGGCTATAAGCATAATTTGAAGAAAAAGTATTTTGATCGAAATACAACTGTAGATGCCACAATGGAAAATCTACCTCGTAATGTGATTAGGTGGCAATATAAACAATTAGTTAGATTTTGATTCTAAAAAAAAGGAAAGGTTCTAATTTATAACTTTTAATATTAGTTTTAATAATAAAATTGTTTTATGATTTAAGTTGGTAATATTTGTATTTCTATCATATACGTAATTATTTTTTATGACAAGAAAGATAATAGATTAGGATTGGTAGCAGAAAGCAACAAAAATATAGCCACACAAGTTGATCAAAAATTTTTGCAAGAAAGCAAAAAAAAAAAATAGTAAATTTATGATATTAAACTTATCCAAATGAATGAACTTGGTTTTCATTGTTGACATATATGTCATAATTTGTAATTTATGTCTGTTTACAACTTTTTGTGCCATTAAAAGGTAAAAATGTAAATTAACAATTATTGTTTTGTTTTAATAATTTTGATAGTTTCAATACATGATATTTAACTTATCCAAATTATTGTAGTTTTCACGGTTGATATGTATGAAAACGTTATTATTTATGTCTATTTAGGACTTTTTATGCCGTTAATAGGTAAAAATATAAATTTGTTGTTATTGTTCTATTTTAACAGTTTGTATAGCTTTAATACATGATATTAAACTTATCAGAACAATTGAACTTGGTATCCACAGTTGATATATGTGAAAAAAGCTAACATTTACATCTATTTAGGACTTTTTATGCCATTAAAAGGCAAAATAAAATTTGATATTATTGTTCTGTTTCAACAATTTGGATAGCTTCAATACATGATATTAAACTTATTCAAATAATTGAACTTGGTTTCTACGGTTTATATGTGTGAAAAAGTTATCGTTTACTGTTATTTAGGACTATTTTTGCCATTTAAAGGAAAAAATATAAATTTGCTACTATTATTCTATTTTAACAGTTTGGATGGCTTCAATACATGATATTAAACTTTTTCGAATGATTGAACTTGGTTTCCGCAATTGATATATGTGAAAAAGTCATTGTTTACCTTTGTTTAGGATTTTTTGTACCGTTAAAAGGTAAAAATAAAATTTTACTGTTATTGTTCTGTTTTTATAGTTTGGATAGCTTTAAAACATGATATTAAATTTTTTTGAATGATTGAACTTGGTTTTACAGTTGATATATGCGAAAAAGTTGTTGTTTACCTGTTTAGGATTTTTTTGCCATTAAAAGGTAAAAATACAAAGTTGCTATTATTGTTTTGTTTTAACAATTTGGATGGCTTCAATATATGATATTAAACTTGTCTAAATGATTGAATTTGGTTTTCATAATTGATATGTGTGAAAGGCCAAAATGCTTTTATTGTTTATGTTTATTTAAGACTTTTGTGCTATTCAAGGGCAAAAATATAATTTTATAGTTATATTTTTATTTTAACAATTTAGATAGATTAAAAACATGATATTAAACTTATTCAAATTTTTGAACTTGATTTAAAGGCTTGATATGCATAAATAAGTTGCAATTGATATGTATTTAACAATAACATATGTTTTTACATAAAAGATGGAGATAGGTGAAAAAATTGAACATGTAAAACTTTTTCAATTAACCCACACAAAAAAAGATAGATCTTACCTGAATGTCAAAACACAAGAAAATGTAATAATTTATTACATTTGTTTTATACATAAAGTAAATATTTACTATTTTAAACATATTATGAATTAATCATTAAACTTGATAGTTTTATCTGATTAATTTATAAAAAAAAGTGAAATAGTAAATGATTGCTTAGATTGAAGTAGCCTCTAATGGTTTTGTTAACATGCAAGAATTAAAAATTAGATTTTCACAGAAGTTGCTGGAAAAGAAAAACATAGACGGGTTCGAAGCCTTGGATTGGGCCCAATACCATCTAGCTACTATGGATGTAGCTCTCAATAATTTACATTCTTAACAAGTCAGTCTTTACGAGATGTTTTCATATTAAGAGAGGAATTGTAAACTATGCAATAATATTTTTAGCAAATAGAAGTAGAAAGAGAACATGAGAGTGCTAAAATTAAAAAAGAACATGTTAGAATGGACCAAGAATGTGCAAAATTTTAGCAATTTTATGATTGATTCGATACTCTTATAAATTTTATGCAACAACAATTTTCAGGAAGTATTCTAGGTGGTCCACCAACTTATGTATTATATTTAATAACTATTTATATTTTTAATATAAAAAATAGTTTATTATTAAGTGTTAAAACTTGTATGATATTATTTAGTAGGTTCTTGAGCACGCTAGTGACCAAGGTGAAAAAAAATCCTTCAATAAATGGTAGAATTTCAAATCAATGCATTCATCAGTTTCATGCATTTTAAATTTTTTGGTGAATGTACCAAAATAATTTGAATGTTGTTATGCTAATTATTAAACTTTGTATGACATGCATATTTGAACAAATTATGTATTTATTAAATTCAATTTCAGAATTTAAGTTTGTTTTTATTTCTTTTAACATTTTTATTTAATGATAATAATAAATATTAAAAGAAATTTTTTTAAAAAAAGTAAATTTCTTAATTTTGTGACATTTGTGTTAAAAAATGTTGTTAAATTCTAAATTTAGTGATGTTTGTATCATAAAACGTCACTAAATTTAGTGACATTTTTTTTATACAAATACTACTAATTTAGCGACGATTGTTGTTTTAAACATTGTTAAATAGAGTGACGTTTTATGATACAAATATCACTATATTAATGGTGTTTTTCTTATACAAACGTCACTAAATTAATGATATTTTTTTTATACAAACGCTACTAACTTAGCAACGTTTTTTTATAAAACATCACTATTTTTTTTACGCGTATATAGCCGATACTTTTAGTGGCAATTTTAGCAATTGCTACAAATCATTTAGTGATATTTATAAACGTAGCTAAATGTTAAAAAAATGTTACTAAAAACCTAAATCCCTGTGGTGCCCCTATTTGTAATGAAAGAAACAGCATAACAATGTAAAAAAAAAAAAAAATTAGGGGTAATTTTGGTCTTTTTATAGAAAACTTCCTAGAAGCTTCTCAATTTGTTTCATTGTTAAAAAAACCAAGATTGAAGCTTTTGGATCTCTCAAGACAAAAAAAAAAAAAAATGGCAAAGTAAAAAAAAAATGATAAAAAAAAGAAAGACGGTGTAAGAGGGAATGAGGGAGAGAGAGTCGAGCTAGCTATAGAGCTAAGCGTAACAATTGTATTTTACCTTAGGTCTCACCCATCTTTCAATTTTTAAATCAACTCTTCCAATCATTCTTTGTTTTTATAATTCGAGATTGTGAAAAATGACACCTATCTTGAGTACTCAAGGTCAACTTTCCTCTCTCACTCTTTTTTTTGTTTGTTAACTTCTCATCCTTCTAAATTTATTATAGTTATTGGGTTGTTTCCTCAAGATCATGCTTTTTTTTATTTTATTTTAAACAATGTTGGAAGCTTTTGTTACAGTTTTGGTCCTATGTGTTTTTTATTATTCTCAATTAGTTAACACTCTATTTGGTTACTCAAAAGATGTGCTTAAAAGGGGAAAAGAGATAAATGAATTTCATGCACAAATTCTCGCATTTACTATTTTAAAATGCAAAATTCTTTTATTCATTTTTTTTTTATATTTTGCCTTGGATCTAACGAGCGTTTGGAGATCAAAATCTCATGCATGCATTCATTTTTTTTGTTTGTACTTATTTGTTGTTCCAATTTCATTGTAGACATAAGTTTTCCCAATAGGTTTCTTAGGAAATATGGAGGAGAAACACATTTTTTCATAAGTAAAAATATTGATGACAAAATGAATAAGGAGAATTTGAGTGAAAATGATCTTGTTATTGAGAATTAGTTAATTTTAGTATCATGTCCATTGTTTTTATTGAATTGCTTATGTGTTTGTTACTATAAAATTCTCAACAACGATTACACTAAGTTTTTTAAGAGAAGATTACTCCAAAAGATAAGCAGTCTAACACAGTTGCTTTCCTTTCAGTTGTTTCTTTAGATTTTGGATCCCTCTGTCATGTTCATTGATCTTCTTATATTTTTTATCCTATTTAAGGTTTTTGTCTTATCTTATGAATCATTTTCCCCAAAACATGGAGCTTATCTTATGTTAGTTCAATATTCTTTGAATGCTCTCTTGCCCTTTAGCAATTTCACTAACTCAAATGTGTGATTCTCATGCAAAGATTCTCTCTTTTCCATCAAATATGGTAACATCTATTTGTTCAATTTTATTTTTTTTAATTTTTTGTTTGGTTTTTGAGAAAACGAAATGTGAATAGAAAAGTTTCATATTTTTTTTATTTTTTTTTTAAGGTTTAGGGTTCGTTCTATTCCTATCGCCTTATTCTTACTATTCCCTACCTTATTGTCAACTTGGGCACATATTTGATAATGCAAAGAATCTTAGGGAAGTTTTTTATGGTGATTGAATTGAAAACTCTCGTTATGTGATGGGTTTGGACTTTAAGCTGATTTCTTTATGTCTATCAATTTTCAGTGAATGATAGGATTATTTGTTTGCAGTTTAAAATGAAAAAACTACAAATGTGCAGTATTTTATGTTGTAAAATTGTTGATAAGAAAATTACAAAGGCATTAAATACTAATTTTCTTATTATTGTTATCTAATGTAGGCTGACTTTATAAAGATATCATTTCCTAACAACAACTTTGAAGCAACTTATGTAATTGAAGCTATCTGCCATGCATCGAATGCTATATGTCAATTTAAAATTTTCCCATCTCAGTCATGATTATTTTCATCTCAACTAGAATAGATTATGAAGTTTCTATCATATATTGATTTGTTTTTGTTTGATTTGATTTGATTGTTATTTCTATTGACTAGTATGGATGCTACAAGAAGATTTACAAAGTATTAAAGCTTGGTCAGTGTTTTGCCTTGTATGACTGATGCATAACTGATTCTTTTAATCCACATAACCAAGAATATCAAAAAATTAAAGTTCGCATCTAAAGAGCATTAAAATGCTCCTTGGTTTATGGTGTATCCATAAGTTGATGTTACATGAAAGTTTTACTTATACAGGTAGAAATTAAGATTGGTGTGGTCTTCCATATATCAGGTTGACTAGATAGTGCCTAAATGCTTTAAAAAAGCCTAGTTTTGAGGTGAATTTTTGCTTTTCTCCCATTTTCCCTCCTTTTTTTTTTCTTTTTAATTGGAAATGGAATATGACTAGTAATTATTTCTATTTTGTCTTCTAGGTTATATGGAAGAAAGATAAAGCTCTTGACTTTTTTGTCCCTTGATACCTACCTTTAGATAAAAATCACTTCTCATTAAGTAGCTTCCCTCTAACAGCTATTGGACACTTCATCATTAAAAATATGGTAAAAACTTTTAAAGACTTTTCCATTCTAATGATTCTCTTTATGAAAAAACAATGTTCTTGGATGAGATAGTCATATTAAGTTCATAAGTGTTTACCTCTAATTTTTCCCTGTTGTAGTTCAAGGTTCTAGAATTTGTGGGATTTACTCCAAAGGAAGTTAAATGGTTCAAGATTTTTTGGAGAAGGCTACAAAAAGGTTGGTTGAATGTGGCATGTTAGTTAGAAGTCATATTTCTCCATGGTTTTTTCTATATATTGGTTTACCCTTAACTTCGATCTTTGTCACGCCTACTTAGGCTATTTCCTCCATCAAGTCTTTTTTTTTCTCTTTTTTTAAAATATTTTTTAATGTATAAAGTATTAAATGATAGTTCTTTTTCTGTTTTGTTTTGTTTTGCAGGGGTTGGTTTTTTCCAAAAAATAGAACTGGGATTGTTAGAATAGTATCATTGGCATCTGCTATATCAGACTCAACCACTTCAGATTTGGATAATAATAAAAAAAAAAAACAAGAATCCCATTATCGTTATTGACAATTATGATAATTTCACCTACAATCTTTGCTAGGTTTTGATTGCATGTTCAAAATTTTGTGTTCTTTGTCCAAATTTTTGCTTTCTCTGAATTTTCTTTATGGTTTAAGGCTTGATTCTGGAATGCTATTTGATTGCCTACAAATCTTTAGGAAAAACAAAAAAAAAAAAATAGAAATATTGGTTGGTTGGCTCATTGAAATTTTTTGTATTTTGTATTTGAAAGAATATATTTTGATTGTTAGGGAAGACTTGATAATTTAATTAAAGTTGAGAAATCTAATTAAAACTAGTATAATGGGAAAAAAAATTTCTTGGTTAGATTGGTTTCTTCTTATAAGAATTCAAATAAAATGCATGCATATGTAAATATAATTGAAAATTTATTGTTGCATAATTGTTAGTTTTGGGTATTTCATTTCATTTTTGTTTTTAATTGCTTATGGTTTTCGGTGGTTCAATTAAAGAATAATGAAATATGTCTAATAATGTGAAAGAATGCATTCTTTACAAAAATCAACGAAATGGGATTATAATTAGATTATAATTTCATAAATGCATTTATTTGATCAAATGAATTGTTTTCTATACACTAATTGCATCTATAATTATTTTACTATATTTTTTTGTGTAACTTTAACAGGTTGCATCTATAACCATTTTATTATTATTTTTATGTAACTTTAATAGGTTTCTGTAATTTCCCTTTCAAGTAATGGTGCAAGAAGAAAAGATTTTGATAATGCTGGATTGGCCTTTCATTTTATTTTATTTAGCCTTCCAAAAATTTTATCATTGATTTTTTTTTCTTTGATTTAAAACTAAATCTGATTGAAAATCTTACACTTTAGGATGAAGCTTTATCGATTTAATGGTGCCAGGATATACCTCAAAAAAGGTATCATATTTGTTCGCTCTAATTCTCAAATAAATTTTCATCCAATTAAGATTTAAATCTGTTGATATTATATTGACCATCAAATGATAATGCATAAATTTCATTCTACATAAAAAAATTCTTATTTTATTATATGTTAGTATAAAAAAGATTAAAAAAAAATATTAAAAAATATAAAAAATTTATATCCTCGACAAAGCAAGGGCAGCCTACTAGTAATAATAAAAAAAATCAACACCAGCATAACAAAAAATTGAAAAAAGATTTTTTTCACTACATAAAAATTAGTAAAAATTTATACTATTTTAGCCGATGATGAATAATGTCTTTCCAATCACTTTATAATTGAAATTTAATGATTTTTTTATGAAATTAAAATTTAATGGTTTTAAATTGAATCTATAAATAAATAAAATTTATTAAAATTATAAAAATGATTTAGACAAATTTTAATAATTAATTTAGTCGAAAATGTATTAACAATCATTATACAACACAGTGAAAATTTTTACGTGGAAAGATAGTTTCCTCAAAAAAATTAAAAGTGAGAGACCCAAGCATCTGACGGTCCAATGAGGGGTGATCAACTGGGCTAAAGCTGAAGATAATTGCCGTACTGAACTATAGTAAAAGACCGAATCAACTGCTACTGAACAAGTCCATTGGACAGCCCATGGGCTATAGCTCAATTCAGTTTACAGATTGCTTGCACTGCCGCTGCCTCGGTTTCGTTAGATTTTAATGTCTGAAAAATGAGAAGGATAGAGCAACAATAACCAAATGTGAGAACAGATTTTGGCTCTGACTGGAAAGCGAATGGCAAATCATCGTTGTTATAGATGTTTACAATCTGTTGAATCAAAACACAACAAAAGTTTAAACCTAGTTATGAACTCTGCCTAGTAACACAAGATATTCATATACCAAGTGTGAGCTCTGAAGTCTGAACATTTTTGCATGATCTGGGAAAGAAGTTCAGATAAACTGGGGAGTTCTAAGTGTTTTAATAAAAGTCATATCACATCCCATCCCAAACCCACCAAACTATTTTCAATCAAATTTGATTTATGACTTAAAACCCCCCACCAGGTATGAACACTTAAAATTCCACTTTGAACATTTGAAAGAAGGATGAAATTAATGAATGGAGAGTTCCTTTCTAAGCTGATAAGACCCAGCCCGCCAGTTTATCAGAAACCATAGGAGGGAGCTGAATGTGCAGCCAAGTGACGATCCTCGAACAGTAACTGAGAGTGACAGTCTGACTGCGAAGTGTGGACATCGATCGAATCTTCCAGGATCAATTTTTGTGCCCTAAACTTAAAAGTGTTACCAGACACTTGTCACCACAAACTTTTTCCAAAATGCCATCAAATTTCACTTTGCGTGTCCAAATAACCACAAGATGATCGACACGTTCGGATGCAAAAGGACGAAAAAGGTGGACCTCCTTTTTTGACTCCAGACACAGTGTGGCGTCAACTTATTGGTTCTATCTGCAAAGCCAGCTTTACCATTGGCGTTGTCCTGACGCTACGATCCAAAGTTGCTGTTGTCAAAGAATTATTTTAGACTCAAAACGTGGCTTTCTCGCATTGCACGACGATGAAAGTCGCTTCTAAACGAATGACTTTCCTGGGAAACACCGTTCAATAAATTAAGATGGGAGTACTTAGATATTCATATTCTTTCAAGTCCTGTAACCAACAGATGAATATTGATATGATTTATTTCATGTCTAATGGGTTGGGAATACGCGTTTTAGCCTGCGAAATCCTTGTATCAGCACATCGTCATCCAAATTGAGCGTGAAAATAACGTTTGTTTGATCCCTGTACGCTGAAACAAATCATACAGAAACTTTTCGTCTTTAAGAAACCTACCTAGATCCCAAATCACAAAATAGAACTCATGCAAGTTGCATAACCAATCACGTAGCGACCTATATATTCGAGGGACGGTTCATAGACAAATGTCTATGTTGGTTGAGAGAGAAACCCACACAAGGTTGTCCAACAGGTGTCCCAATAGAGCATCAACATTACAATCGGTATTTTCCCATTCAAAATCGGCTTTAGCCCTACCCCTCGGATACCCTCACCACTTAGGCACTTGTCCCAATCTTATTACTATATTTATATACATCCACCTCTCCATCTTATTTTGCTTCACCCTCTATTCTGCAAAACAGGTACTACCGTGTTGGCAATGAGAGAGCAACTCCAAGCAGTAGCGACGGTGAAGGTGGAACTTGGTTTATATGGTTTAGATCAGGACATGCACCCTCCTATTACAAATGTTAGACCCAACAACAAGAACAAGAGAAGATTCAGTGATGAACAAATTAAGTCACTAGAGTTCATGTTTGAGTCAGATTCAAGACCGGAGTCGATGATAAAACATCAACTAGCTAATGAGCTTGGACTACAGCCCCGACAGATTGCTATCTGGTTCCAGAACAGGAGAGCTAGGTCCAAAACTAAGCAAATTGAGCGAGATTACAACATTTTGAAAAAGAGTTACGATGCTCTTGCTTCTAGCTATGAATCCTTGAAAAGAGAGAATCAATCCTTGAGTATCCAGGTATCTCCTTTGTCATTCACTATGCATGTTGAAACACTTTGATTGCCAGTTCTAATGCTAGGGGTTTCTCAACAGTTGCAAAAACTGAAGAGTCAGCTTGAGATGGAACATGGAAACAAAACCTATGGACCAAACAGAACAGCCGGAAATAGTGGTGATGGCAAATCCGGGAACATGAGTGCTATATTTGACGCGAAGGAGAAGATCACCTTTCTATTTGAAGGCTATGACCACATGCTTTCAAGCGATAAAAATAGCAGAAATGTTGAGAGCACGGATGAGGATAGAGTGGTTCTGGAAGTGATGGAAACCAGAGATGGCTCCTTGACGTCATCAGAAAAATGGTGCGGTTTTGAATCCAATTGTTTCCTGGACGAGTCAAGTTGTAGTTCAAATTGGTGGGAATACTGGTTAAGGTTGAATGGAAATTAAAATATGCAGCCGTTGCATCGAGGAATGAATTAAATATGAAATTTAGATCTCTCTGCATATAATTCTATCCCCCATGTAACCAAAACCATGATGCACGCACTTGCCGTTCTTTTTCTTATTTCTTTCTTTTTTATTCAGAGCAATCCCAGTTGTTAAAACTATACTTCCCAACAACAAAGCTGAGAGACAACTGAGAAAAGCTTCCTACACCTGGATTCTCCATGGTTTCAAAAACAATCAAGACACTTATGACAAGGGCTAAGGCCTCAAGCTGGATACCGTGCTAGTATGTTTTTATGTCCGCAAGCAGGATCACAAAGTCGCAGACAATAGTTTTCCCCCGGTTTTTATACTCATTTAATCGTATAGAAAAATGCAAGCAGAATGATAAAATGTTATAGTAGCACAAATGAAGCAAAGAAGAAAACTACATTCATTATTAAGGCAGAAAGAACCATAATTCTATCCCCCATGTAACCAAAACCATGATGCACGCACTTGCGGTTCTTTTTCTTATTTCTTTCTTTTTTATTCAGAGCAATCCAGTTGTTAAAACTATACTTCCCAACAACAAAGCTGAGAGACAACTGAGAAAAGCTTCCTACACCTGGATCCTCCATGATTTCAAAAACATTCAAGACACTTACAGTGGCATGACAAGGGCTAAGGCCTCAAGCTGGATACCATGCTAGTATGTTTTTATGTCCGCAAGCAGGATCACAAAGTCGCAGACAATAGTTTTCCCCCAGTTTTTCATTTAATCGTATAGAAAAATGCAAGCAGAATGATAAAATGTTATAGTAGCACAAATGAAGCAAAGAAGAAAACTATATTCATTATTAAGGCAGAAAGAACCTCACAGAAAAAGAGGCAATCTAGAAGAAGGATTGTGCCCCTTGACTAACACATGAAAATAAATCAACTAACAACAAACATTTTAACATTACAAGCAAGAAAACCCAGAAAACAGGGGGGAATTCTAAACCAAAATCTCAGTCAAATAGCTGAATAACATACAGTTCTGAAGCAAAAACACAATTCTGCCTTTCTAAGTTTCCAAGTACTAAGAAAGTAGGAATGATTGCCAGAATATTCTCTCCTTACAACTAGAATAACTGCCAGAAAATTCTTTGCTTTTATTCTCCAAACTCCTAAAGTCTCATGTCAATCTCTAAATCAATGGCAACTACTCAGCATTGATCATAGAATAAAACATTTAACAAGTTGTTTATTTGAGGGAAAAAGAATGAGAAACAGTACAATAGTTTTCATTGCATTAATCAAGAACACAGAGAATGCTCAAAAGTTCCCATCATCAATAGCGGAAAGAGTGTACTACAAATTGTCACATCATTAATACAAGCAGGAAGTGATGTTAAATCAGAATTTATTGATCACATCTTGTACATACAGAAACCTACATAGATGAAAAGGGGAGAAAAAAACTCCAAATATTAACATCTAAAGCTCAGTTTTGACCTTTATATCTCCATTTGGTAACATGCTTTGTGATTGAGCAAGCCGTTTAGATTCCTGCATTGCACAAGGAGCTTTTGCTTACACAATCAGTGAAAAATACTTAGTATAGACTAGAGATTGACAAAGTGAGACATTCAATTTTCAAGGAAACGGCAGAAAAGTACTAATAAACTTAACGAATTAATCAATTTGAATGATCCATGGTTTAGTCTTATGTGAAATCACTTTACTCTATGGCTCCTTATGACATGCACACCTGAAATATTGCATTATATATTTCATCTTTAAAGTATTTCCTATCCATTTTAGCTATAGCAATTCAAACGTGCTCTTAATGCTTCTTAAGATTATAAGATATGCAGTTCAGATATCATAAACAAATGTTCTTAATGCTTCTTCTTATTTAAATAAATAAATAGGTAAATGCTTGTTTCCACTTTTCTCAAGTACCAAACAGAGTTTTGTAAGCAAATGCAAGAAAAACACAGGACATGGATGCAAAGAAAGTTCTGAATAAACAAATAATGTTTTGGAATGCCTTCATTTAGTGCCTTATCCAGACTAAAAGGTTGTGCTGTCCATGAGAATGAAATGATGACAGAAACAAAAAAAAAACACACACCCACACACACCAAATAAGGAGAACATAAGCTTGAGTATTTTCTAACAAGCAGGCAAGAGAAGGTCCAACCAAGGATGAAATCAGAGAGGAGGGTAACAAGAGTTTGCAGTGAGAGTGAACTAGTGAACTAAAAGCTTTGCCAAGAGGCCATGAATAAGGGGGCTTTCCACATAAGAACCAAAATCCAACCATTATTACATTTCAGATAACATATCATCAGCCAGGGCATTGACAAGAACTGATCACTATTTCTCAAGGATAACATGAATAGAAAGACATTCATATAAAGTCAGCTTAAAATAACTCACAGCTGCAGAACTCGCACGTATCTCCCTGTACGATTCAACTTCGTCAGGAAATGTCTGTTCAAGCTCTTCCAGAAGATGCTTTCGTAAACTCTAAAAAATTTAGTAGAGTAAATAAATATCTACTAGTGCTCAATAAAATGAAAATTAGAATAAAATATCCAATACGAGGAATTAAGAACTACCTTGAAGGCATCGGTTTTGCCTTTAGTAACCTGATTTTTTGCAATACAGCTGTTTAAAACGTCCCTCGTAAATTCATCAGGGTTCTTCCCATCATCAATCAAACTAAGCCAAACAGGAACAAATTACTACTAGGAACTAAAGAAAACAAGCTAATTTTGCCACAAAACACCAAAAAAAATAATAATAATAAAAGAAAACCAAACCCACTTAAGAACTTCCATAGGAACTTGAATATTACATTTCTCAGATAATTTTGCCATGTTATCAAGCTCCGTAACTAATGAATTCCTGCAACAAAAACAATAAGACCCTAATGAGGTAAGCAATGCAGCAAAAACTAACTTAAATTTTAGCGAAAAATAGAAGGATTTTGAAGAAAATTTTACAGGCGTTGAAGGAGAGGGAGCTGAGAAGCGGCATTGAAAGAAGAGACGGTGAGGTATAGTTGATGGAGAAGGCCTAAAGTTTTCTGGATGGAGTTAATTACTTGACTCAGATTCTGCTTTGGATCATCGTTAGGCGTTGCGTTTGCCGTATCATTGGTTTGAGTGCTGACTATCCCATTCCCACCGCTCCCTCCCTCCATTTCTCGAGACTTGCAAGTCCTTCCTTTTCTACTATGATTGATTCGTAATAAATATCAAAACTTATAATTAAATAAATCGATAGATGCTTCAAACCCTAGAGAACAGATGATAGAGAATTGAGGTCTTGAATAAACCCTTTTAATCTGGGCAAAGACTAAAAGAAATTTGCGAGAGATTTCGCAGGAATTGAAATACCTCCGTCACCGAGGAGCCCCGAACCAATTCGCCTCTTTTTCTTTCTCGTTTCCAGCTTTGTTTTTGGGCCTTCAGTTTTGTTTCTGCTGCTTTTTCTTGATAAGAGCACATTAAGGCCCAGGTAGAACTAAGTTACAATTTGAGTGACATTGGGCCCAATTTGTTTGGGGTACAGGACATATCCTTCTTCGAGGTTTTCGTCGAAAGAAAGTGAAATCAGTCTGCTTTCACTTTCAAACCCACTTTAAGGTAACATTAAGACGCAGAGCCCAGCTGCAGCTAATGCTGCCTTAAAAATTAAAATAGACCAAGTCCCAGCTTTCTTTTTATTTTTTTATTTTTTTATTTGAGAATTGAGCATATTATGTAACAATTACAATCAAATATTAGGTCTGCGAAACATGTTAATTTTTGTATAATATTTAAAAATTATAATTAATGTATTATATCTTTTTCAATTTAATTAAAACAATGCACCAAATGAATCTAAAATAATATTTTAACTGTTTTTACTCAACCTCCATAGTTTATGAATGGCTAAAGGATAAAAAATATCTTGAAGTATCATTCAATAATTATTTAATCTTTTAATATTTTATTATAATTAATTAAAATTTAAGTAGATGTAAAATTTAATCATTTAATCTCTAAATTACAAAATTCTAAGAGGAATTTAAAAAAAAAAAAAGAGAGAAAAAAAAGAAAAAAATTGTTTTATTTAATTTTTAATATATTAATTTGGGTTATATGAAAAACTTTTATTTATATTGTTGATATTATATAAAATTTTATTTTATTTGATAAAAAATTAACAGTGTTAATTTTTTATTCAAATAAAATTTTAATTAAATGCAAATAAATAATAGAGAAATTGGTTGATTATAATATAAAAATAAAAATATGGATTTTTTTAAATTATAATTCAAATATTTTTATGCTCTTTAGCCTTTATAAATCTAATGCTGAAATTCCCTCCCCATCCCCCCCCCCCCCCCCAAAAAAAAAAAAGAGTTTTTCATCAAATTTGGGGGATTGTATAAGAACTCCAGATAATACACTATAATATATTTTGATAGGAGATTTTTCTACTTCTTTGGATCACAAAATATTACTTATAAAAAAAAAATCTAATGTTGAAAGAGAAATGAGATTTTGTTGTCTTTTTCTATTTTTCAAACAAAATTGTCATATCAATCAATAGAGTATAGACTATACCTTATAAAATCATGATTATCACAAAGATGCCCCGTCGCACAAATGTAAGTGCTTCATAGTGAAAAGGAAAAGAGAGCCTGTCATTAATGGAGATGGAAACTGACTGAAATGAAATCAATATTCAATGCCATTTCGGCTTATTCATTTTCAATAAAATTTACATGAAATATTTTAGATGAAATTTATGAGATTAATTTTAAAAATAAATTAAAAAAATTTAAATTGATAGATTGATATAATTAATATGAAATTTAATATGAAATTTAATAATACATAAAAAAATTATTTATAATTCAATTTGATTGATACTGGATGATGTGAACCCATAGCGAACCTTCTCATCAATTCGTTTGCAGGTCAATTTTCCAAACACATTTGCCTCTTAAAGCAATGGCTGAATAAAACACCTTTACTTTTACCAGCTGTACAGTTCCTTGGTGATAAATCAAAGGAAAAAAAAGGTCCTCAGAACAGCTGGTTGGCCAGAAAACAAGAGAAGAACGGTTTCAAATATTCTGCTTCATTCAGGAACATATGCTTCATCACTTGCACTTTACTAAATTTATATATTAAGAACCATTTGATTAGCCGAAGTCACTGCCAAGCCTTTATACAACTTGCAATTAACTTTTTCACAGGTTTTAATCAACTTGTAATTTATAGAGTACAGAATTATAAAGCAAAGTGCGAGCTTTAGATGCAATGTGCATATTTCTGCTACAAGAATAAAATAAATCTTAATGAAAGGACCAGCCGTTTGCTGTAGATGTGAGATTGGCTGAAAATGCGTGCAAATTATTATATGCAAAGCACACCAAAAAGCAGAGAGGGACCGATTCATCAAATAATATACAGAGGAGGATCATGTATTGCTTATTAAAGTATCAACCAAGCGGTCCCTCCCTGGTTTTATGTGTACAGCTCAATCCCCCTGCTTTTCTCTCCATCAAATGACAATTGAAGATGTCGATATCATTACCTACTCCCCAAACATGCTTGGTTATATGTTAAGGATAAAAAATCTGCAAATTAAGCTAATCATACTAAACCTCGTACGTAGCTTGATAGAATATGAATGTAATGGAGCAAAGGAAAAAAAACAAAAACAATATTCCTTAACAACCTAGCTTTAGATTCCTAGAAGGGCAGATAGAACGTCCTTGCAGTTATAGGTACAAAGGTCATCTCTCAATTTAGAAAAACCTCTTATGTTTTTATTGCAGGCGGCCACCATGTACCTTTAGTTGGATACAGAGCCTCACAGGGCCAGGCTACTTGGTAGATGGAATCGTTTCCATCCTGTTGGTCAGGTATTGAGTTTGGGATACACAAGTGCCCAAGCCCCAAGGTTTGGTCACTTCCTTGTTACTAAAAGGGAAAAAAATAGTAGCATGATGTCAATATTACGGGAAGCTAATGATTTCCCCATCTCATTTGTCACTAATCGTGGTCTTATATCAGAGTATCCATGATGATAAAAAAACTTGCAGAAACTTGATAATAAAGCAACTCCAGAAGCCAACATCCTAGATTCTATCTTCAGTTTGTGAATGATTAAGGTTTTGTCTTTTAAATAGGAAATGAAAACCAATTTGTACCAAATGAATCATAGAATCTGTGTTAGTCATCTTAGGGTGGAAAAGAAGAAAAGGAGGTAAATTCGAATGGCTTAGCCGCCTATGGCACTCAAATGTGATCTACCTTCAGACTTCACATGATTGCAGATTGCAGAATATATATTGAAACAAGCTCGATCCTCCCCAATAAGCTTTCAAGCCAAGTTAAATGAAAAATTTTGCCTATGAGCTTTGACCAATAAATTGATCCACAAATATGATAAAAGCCATTTACCACTGTCAAGTTCATCAATACTAATCAAGAAAGAGAACCACCCTGATTTGATCATACCAAAATCATCTTGGGCAATAATCATTAATTTCCAGGATTTTACATTGTGGTAACTTTAATGGTCCTTAACATTGATGAATCGCTACCTTTTTTGCTGGGATAAAGAAACTGATATGCAATAGCAACTTGTTTGTCAATAACCATTAATATATCCAAATAGAGAAAACTATATATGGAGATGGATGTTCTGTTCTGAATAGCAACCCTTTAAGCTGTCAAGTTGAACAGAATTAAAGCACTAAGCTAATCTTTATCTGGCATCAAATCATCTCACAGGAAAAGAATAAAGCCTCATTTCCTTCATGTTTATTTCATAAATAGATATCCTTCTTTCAATATTGATAGTGCTTCTTTGCTATGTTAATATATTACTTCCATAGCAGTTATCAAATTAATCAAAGTCCTAGATTGAGATTTACACCAAACATGTGGCACCCAGCACTGTCAATTGTAAATCAATAACTAATTGTAACACAACGAAGACAGAGAACAGTAGAAATCCAAAATCAGAAGGCCACCAATGTGTATCTAATTCAGGCATAATTAAAATGGATCTTTGCACTTTGTAACTCACATTGATCAAAAGAATAATGAAGAAATAAGAATGCTGTTTAGCCACCACCAATATTTTGAGCAAATTGGAAGAGCTCTAAGGGAATCTTAAAGGACAGTTAACTATGATATAACATAATTTCCTGCTAAACATTCAAAGATTCATAGTTGAGTTAATTTAAACCTTCCATTGCTTTTCTTCTGTTTTCGAATGGAATCCAATCACCCCAAGCGCTTTTTGTTGCTCAAGTGAGAAAGACTAATCTAGTCCACTGATTTTGAGAACATCGACTCAATCACTTGAATAATTATAAGTTACAACATGTAAATTGTGATAAAAAAAAATCCTAATTCCAAAGGGTTATGCTTTAGCATAAAAATATTCTGTTCTTGAAGGAATACGATATGATGAAACTGTAAAAGTACATGTTCTTTGCTCCATGTAGAACACAGTGAACCTGCTTGGACAGAATCCAGGATGTTAATCGAAGCCTCAAATCTCAAGAAACATTACCAATATGTTACACATTTGATTCTCTTAAGTCACTCATATGTATAAATGCTTAAAAGTGTTTGTGGGAATTGATATATCAGATTTGCTTTTGGATGAAGCATTTAATCTTATTCCAATTATGTATGTTTATTATGTTGCAAACATCACCAAAGAATTGGGTTTTCTCTCGTTCTTTTCTTCCCCTTTGAATTTGTTCCTCATGTTGGCTATGATTTACCTCTGAACCTTTCCTCATTTGGAAATTCATATTGATACCACAATTTTGATATCAAGTTCTGCCACTTTGAAGGCCAGGATTATGTCTGAGTTTCAAGCTTTTGATTGTTGCATGATGGATTTCTTTCTTGTTTAATAGCCTAGAGAGCGTGATCTAGGCCGCACTACTAGCGAAAGTTGAGGAACCACCTTTGGCTTTGGGCATGAGATTAAATGCTTAAGTGCAAGACACGTAGATAAGAGCTAGTAATGACGTCATTTATTATTCAACTCATCATATTTCAAGCACTTTAATTATACACGTAAGCAAAAATCTAAACTTTTGGGGCAATTAATTTCAAGATTAATTTTTCCATCTTTCCCTAAACTTATTATTCAAATTCATTAATTAATGAAAAAAAAAAAAAGATATCATGATTTTGGATTGACAAATGAGAAAAGAAGGTGAAGAAAAGCAAATGTAAATGAAATTATTTTTTTGAGATAAAAATTAAGATCACTACTATACATAATTATACATTAAAATTATACTATATTTTATACATATTGTACAATTTGATCATCATATTTGGAGTAGAATTCAATATTGAAATCAATCTTTTATTAAAAATTAAATTTGGTCATTGATAAATTTAAATTTTCATTCAGTTAATATATATAATATTTTATCAAAGATAATATTTAATAAATTTAAAATATAAATTTCAATGTCTATATTTTTTTCTATCCTTAAATTACAGCATCTTTTATGAAAAAAAAAAAAATGCCCGGATCCTTGGTAAAGCCACGATGAAAACCCCATCAGCTTTTCTATATATTTGATTCCAATCAAAAGAGGGACTATTTAAAATGTACTTGAGCAAAGAGACTGATTTTGACTAACCCAATATACATGTAAACAAAATACTTATAAACATTTTCTAATAAAAAAAAAAAAGAAAGAAAAATGAACATTAAGGGATAATGGGCTCTCCTAAGCTAAGGTTTTGTCTGTCTCTAAAACAAATATAATTAGTTTTGGTGACGTTGTTGAATTTTGACCACCTGGGACCAACGGTCGGGGGATGAATTTCAAGCAGGAGCTAGAGGACAGATGACTAGGACTAGTCCTTGGATGTATTATTTTTGTGTTGTTCTGGGTTTGAATATAACAGGTACCGTGTCATTTAGTCTTTAAGGGCACAATTGTTCATTTTAATTTGTTTTTAAAATTAAAATAATTAAATCAAAATAAATTATTTTTATTAATTAAATTAAATTTTTTATTTTTAAAATTAATTTAATCTATTTGTGTAAATTTTTTGATTAATTAAATAATAAAATATATTATATTATATTATATTTTAAATTTTTTATATTTAAAATAAATTAAATAAAATTATCCAATAAAAATATTTAAATAGTAAGTTATTAAATTAAAATTTTCAATAACTTAAAATAAAATAAATAATTTCAGATATTTTTAATTTTATATAATTTTTATTATATTTCAATTAATTCGATTAATTTGATTTTTAAATCAAATTAATCAAAAATAAAAAGTATATTAAAGTTATTTTTTATAAATAATTAAATTTAATTTGATAATTAATTAATTTAATTAAAATCGAATTTTAAACTTTCATTCGCATGATTAAGAGAAAACAAGGGGAAAAAGGAACAGATCGTGAATTACTGGGTGTCCTAAAGCCTAAACCCTTTCATGAAATGGGGACCTTAGACGCGCGGAGTGATGAACAGAAGCATTGGCGTAGGAGGAAAGCCAAAAGAAAAAAAATTGACAATGATGAACACGTGGCGTTTGGACAGCAAGGGTCCACGTGGGCTTTGACTACTCGCTGAACTAGGATAGTGCCTAAATCTATGCTAGATTTGTGGGTTCATTTGAAAGACACGATAGCACCATCACCAGACATGTGCTTACGTCGCGTAACTTTAATAAAGCTGATTACAATTTTTTTCTGTTCGTAAAAACCAAGAACTTCCCCCCTCCCCCCAATCTTTGTTGTTATTGACCTTCTTCCCACTCTCAGTTCCAAGTGCGTGGCGATTAACTTCCTTTCTGTTTTAAATCGCCAAAAAGGTTCAAATGCCAATTGTCAATAGGAAATTGAATATTATTTATTAAAAGGTAAAACGGAAAATAAAAAAGACAGTAATTTGAAAAATGAGGATCCAAAATCCGTTGAAATTGTTTCTCATGAAAACAAATTAATAATCCTTAATAAGCTGAGAATTCAAGGGATGTTATGTCTTCACTATTTAATGCCTTACTTGAGTTAAATGCCATGCTGAACTAAACGGCCTAAAATGAATCTTTTAATTCCAAATCAATTCTAATTAATATATACTAATACCACTACTAATTTTGATTAATGATTTACATTAAATCCATTGCTTCTGATCATATTTGCTTAAGGCTGAATTTCAATCTCATCACAACAATGTTGAGATGTGATTAAACCCCCTTTTTTAATGCAGTTGCCCCGTAGCTATCCGTTTGAATAGTAACATCACGATTGAATTGGGTTAATGTGACGTTAATGAGAAGAAAATTTCAAATGATGGGAAAGGGTTGCAGTGAGCCATTTTACCTTATTTTTGACATTTTTATTCTCTTAAATTCTTTTAGTTCAATTTTATCGTTACATTTAAATTATTAAATTTAAAATAACTTTAAAAAAAATTAAAAAAAACATTTTTCCACTCACATTATTTTTTTCTCCAAGTAATTAATTTTTAATATTTAAATATAAAATAAAATCAAGATATATGCGTCAAAATAATTTTTACTTTATTTTCATATTAATATCTTTAATGATATTTTTATTTTCATTTTATCGATATCATTATATTTATATCCAAATATATTACTCATCATTGTTTTAATTTTACCGTTAAAATACTCAATTTAATTATTATAATAATTAATCTTATCATCATCATTATTTTTATTCTTATCAAAATTAATTATATTGTTTATTTAAATAGAGTCTATTTAAAAAAATAATGAAATATTATTATACTATCGTGTTTATGTTATTATAGAAAAAAGTTGTTTATACGATTAGATTGGATATGAAATCAAATGGAGTAATATTTGATAAAATTAATGTGGCCTGGAAGTGGAGGGCACAGTCAGGACCACTAGAGCGAGGATGCCTAAATTCTGAGAGCGATGCAAAATTATGAATAGAATTGAAGGGCTGGTTCATGTAGCATAGTAGTAATAAATTTAGGGTTAGTATTATTAATTTGATAGCTAGAGATCGAAAAAGATGGCAGCAGCTCCACATATTTTGTTCGTTGGCTTATGTTGTTCCGAGAAAATGAACCACGGGAGCTGAAACGAGCGTGGGGCATGCATTTGGATGGCGGCAACGGCAGCTGCAATGGCCTCAGGGCCCAGCTCCTTGAATCTCATTTTCAGTTATGCTAGTGGCGGCGCACGATATTTCGATTTTATCTTTTGGTTTTGTTTGTTTTCCGTATACTGTTGATAACTCATAACGTCCTCTTTAACCGTTACTTTTATATACAGTCCACAAAAATCTCTATATAAACAAACCTCCCATTTCATAGTTTAACCCAAAAAGGAAAAAATTACTCACAAATACAAACATCATCTTCCTTCTCCATGGAAACAAATTCTGATTGCTTCTGGGTTTTGTTTCTTGCTTCCAAATGCAAAACTTTCTCCTCCCAAAACTCCATTTTGTTTCTTCTTTTTCTTTGCATGGCTTGGCTTGCCATAGTCCTCTGCTTCTGGTTCTACCCTGGAGGCCCTGCCTGGGGTAAGTATTATTGGCTGCGCAAGAGAGCAGCCACAAAACACAAAAACATCATTCCGGGGCCACGAGGGTTCCCGGTTCTTGGAAGCATGAACCTCATGCTCAACCTGGCTCATCGCAAGCTTTCTGCTGCAGCCAAATCTTTTGGTGCTAAGCGGCTCATGGCCTTTAGCTTGGGTGATACACGGGTTATCGTTACATGCAACCCTGATGTAGCTAAAGAGATTCTTAACAGTTCTGTTTTTGCTGATCGTCCAGTGAAAGAGTCGGCATATAGTTTAATGTTCAATAGAGCGATTGGTTTCGCTCCTTATGGAGTTTACTGGCGAACCCTAAGAAGAATTGCTGCAACACATCTCTTTTGTCCTAAACAAATCAGCTCCACCGAGGCACAGAGGTTCGATATCGCCTCCCAAATGGTATCTATAATAGCATGTCGCGGCGGAGAGTTCTTTGTAAGTGATATACTCAAGAAGGCTTCCCTTAACAACATGATGTTCTCAGTGTTTGGTAGTAAATACCAACTGGATTCATCAAATAGTGAAACTGAAGAACTAGGTCAGCTCGTTGAAGAAGGTTACGATCTGCTAGGGAAGCTGAATTGGTCTGATCATCTTCCATGGCTTGCTGGTTTAGACCTTCAAAAGATCAGGCTTCGATGCTCAGAACTTGTTCCCAAAGTGAACAAATTTGTGAACAGAATCATTCAAGAACATAAACTCCAAACTGGGGGAAGAAAACATGATTTTGTGGACGTTTTGCTTTCTCTCAATGGACCTGATAGACTATCCGACAACGATATGTTTGCCGTTCTTTGGGTAAGCAACAAACTTATCCATGACAATTACTAAACAAAGCAATTTATTTTTATATGAATGTTTTTGTTTTCTCATGCATGATGTTTTCTAGCAGTGAAAGAGTGTGGCAAAAGAATCAAAGGTGGAATCTTGATAATGATCTAGATCAGTTGATTCCTATAATATATATACATTTTCTTAGCTTTTCCATAGACTTCTTAGCAACCAAAAGTACCATTATTCCCTTTGATTAAAGACTAGCCGTTTTTTTCCTTATCATTTTGTACTCATTACACAGGAGATGATATTTAGAGGAACCGATACTGTGGCGGTTTTAGTCGAGTGGATACTAGCGAGAATGGTGCTACACCCAGAAATCCAATCAAAAGTGCAGGCCGAGCTGGATCAAGTTGTTGGGAAATCACGGCCGTTGATGGAATCAGACATTCAATCGATGGTTTACCTGCTAGCAGTGGTGAAGGAGGTTCTCAGGCTGCACCCACCAGGCCCACTTCTATCATGGGCCCGTTTAGCAATCAGGGACACTACTATTGATGGATATCATGTGCCTGCTGGGACCACAGCCATGGTTAACATGTGGGCCATCACAAGGGACCCAGATGTTTGGGTGGATCCACTCAAGTTCATGCCAGAGAGATTCGTGTCCAAGGACAGTACTGATGTGGAGTTCTCTGTGTTGGGGTCTGACCTCAGGCTGGCTCCATTCGGATCAGGCCGTAGGACTTGCCCTGGAAAGACTTTGGGTTTGGCCACTGTTAGCTTTTGGGTCGGATCCTTATTGCATGAGTACGAGTGGGTGCAATCAGATGATAATCCAGTCGATCTCACTGAAAAGCTTAGGCTTTCTTGCGAAATGGCTAACCCTCTTAAGGTCAAAGCGCACCCTAGGCGCAGATAAAAAAGACCAAAATAATTAGAGTGAAATGATAATCGCACAATTTGTGATTTGTTCAATCTCAACAAAAGCGATTATCCTGTTAGATATGCTGGACTTAAAAATGTAAATATAGCAGGTGTTGTCTTATAAATCTCAATGCCCTATTGCCCTGTGTCTTGATCTTGACCTGCATAGCTATTATACGAATGTGTAAATTGCTGTAGCTATATTTACCTGAAATATGGTTTTGATCTTTTGGCTTTCCTTACTGAATACATAACAGGGTTCCCTATCATTCAATCGCTTCTGCTCAGGTTAATCCAATCGAAAAAGGAGGACTCTCAAGCTCTAATTAACAACAGCAGGTGCAAAAATTTATTGCTCAGCATGCTTTTAACTTGATTGCATTAATATTGTTGCTTTAATTTTCTAGTGTCATATAGTTTTCGTGGCTGTGGGCCACGAAATTTGATGCATACATCACAATTCACTATGTAGTCTTCACGTTGCTGCATACTTTTTAATAAAACAAAATAACATCTCTGCTTTTTCTGCACAAGGTCATGTCCAAGGCACTTCCTTTTTAAACCGTCCATGGAAGTCCAAGGAAGTCCAAGGCGAACGAAAGTGGACATCGTTGTGCATTTCAAGAAGAAAATACGTATATATATATATACATATATATATACACATATATATATGTATATATATATGGCGACGAAATGTGTCTCAAAAGGGACTAAATACTATCGTTCGTCAGCTGTAGGCTGCCGATTATACGGTGTATATTGAAAAACCAAAAGGGTTGGATGATGCAGCAGGAAGATAAAGTAGTGAAACATCGTCGAAGGGTGAGTAAAAATTTGTTTAAACCGACTAGATTAATTAAAATCGAGTAAATTTGATTGATTCAATTTGATCTATTCAGTTTTAATTATAATTAATTTTTTTATCGATTAAATTGATTAATTCGATTGATTTTGATTCTTAAAATTAATAACTTAATTGACCAAATTAGTTGATTTTTTAATAATTAAAAGTAAAAAATTCAAAATAAATATATTTATTTATTTTTTTATAAAATATTATTGAAATTATTAAATTTTTTAGTGATTTAATTCGAATAATATTTAAATTTAAGTTTTATTGAATTGAATTTATTATTAAATAATTATTTATAATAAAAAATAAAAATTTGATTATTATTAAATTTGTGACTAAATAATTATTTATAATAAAAAATTTAATTATTTAACTGAATCAATCGAATTAAATCGATCTTAATCAATTCAATTATGATCAATTATTTAAATAATTTTATTTATTTAATTATTTATTAAATAAAAATTAATTAATTTAATTATTAATTTTTTTCAATCTGAATCAACCAATCGCTCGTCTCTACTAATCGATCAGTTCAATAAGATGAACAAGTGTCACGATCAACAAAAAAGACAGGAAAAAGACTGACCACCCATTGCTATTATTCAGTAGCTCTTGTTACCGTTAGACGACGCGCTTGGCTGGTATAGAAGTTTTCATAGTCTAAAAGATTTCAAATCAAAAAAAAAAATTTTATGTCAAAGATAAGATCAAATCTCTCAATTATCCAAGTTCTTGATTAATCACCTACAACCTAAGTCAGGCAAAATCTCAGAAATGGGTGGTTAATTATATGGTTTATATGGATTTTTATGTGGAAATTCTTTTTCTATTTTTACTTGATTTTATACATTTGAACAACTTAGATAAGTTAACATTATAGGTTAATACAAAAAGGATAGAGGGAGAGAAAAAATCAATAGAAAACAGATTGAAAGAGGCTGCCCTGCATCTCTATGTTCTGTTTAATGCTGTTGAAATGGCAGCACTGCTTTACTGCTTTACTTCTTTCATTAATTCATTTATGTTCAAGTGGTTTTAGTGTAGAAGGAGTCCTTTTAACCAGCCAACAGTTTTGAACTACGTAGTACTGTTATTATTCCTTAGTCTGGAACATCTTATCCATCTCTGTCCGGAACTCCTTGCTTAAACCATCTCTTTTGAACTACATTGCTGAATATTGCACATAGAATTACATGCAAACGAGACAGATAATGAAAATTGAGTTTGGTTGCGTATATATTTCAAATCTATCCATCGATCGATCATTCTATATATCCAAATGAAAGGAATGAACTTTCGCTTTTTCGAAGGATGAAAATGGCAGCGTCGAGAGTTAGGCATATAGCATATACTGTTTCATTTTCCTTTTGGGAAAAAGTAGTGATAAAAAAAAAAAAAAAAACCACGATTTTGATGTTTCTTCCGAACAAAATTGCTATCATCTTCTAAGAAAAAGCAAGGTACATTTTCGACCTTGCCTTTTTGTCGATTAGGTTTTCTTATTATCTGAACTTGGGTTGGGGTTGGGGTTGGGGCCGGGGCCGGGGCCATTGCCGATGCTCTTCACCTTGATTAGGGTTATCGCATATGATGAGCAATGAATCGATGCCACGTGAAACGGACATTGATTGAAAGACACTAATGGTACTATGCGAAAAGTTCTTCACATTGAAACAACTTTGTCTATTGCCCCAGACATTGATTGTGATCTTCTCTGTCTGTTGCGATAACACCAAATATTCTTGCCGAGTCTTAATCCTAAACCCATATAAAACCCAAGCAAAAGCAAGTTGTTATATTCTGTGCAAAATTTAGAGATAAATATGTCCAACTTCTGTTAAAACAATGTCTCTTGGCTTAGGCTTGGTGCATTTCACATCATACTCACACGTCCTAATTTCATTCGCCGGGCCAAGCTGGAGCGAGCAGTTCATAAAACCAAATCAAATCAAATGCAAATGCAAATAAAGTTTGCTCTGATAACGAATTGGCATTTATTTTTTTTAGTCAATAAATATTAAATTTTATTTTTTTCTTAATATATATTACATTATGTTTATCAGCATATATATATATATAATATGTATTTATGTGCAAAGCAATATGCTAAAAAAAAAAATCACAGAAGTACAAGGAGAGGAAAAGTTGCAGTGGCTTAAAAAAATGCAAAATCACATTTTAGTATGTGATTAGAGACTTAAAGTTTTGTTGAGGAAATTAGAAAATAAATTGAATTTTTGTTAAATCTATAATCATTATGATTTAATGTTTGTGATAACTATCTCGATTTTAAAGATTTACAATAATTATAAGTGAATATAATGAAGAAATAAATAATAATATGATTTTAATTTTCTCAAATTATAATATATATTTAAAATCTTCTTTAGTAGTACTACAGTATTATTTTTTTATTTTTGCAAATCTTGCGAATTGGAAAATCTTATGCTCATAATGACACATGCTGGTGACGTCTCCAATTGGGCCATACATGAACATCTTTGATTGATTCATTGTTATCCCTTGGACAGAGCTAGGTGTGGCTACAAATGAGATCCTATTACACGTGTATCAAACCATGATTCTGGGGGGTCCAAGGGGATATTTTCGTGCAGATACATGTAAAGGTCATTGTTATGTGGCTAAAAGAGATAGAGGGAAATACCCAGAAAAACATGAGGACAGAAAAAAAAAAAAAAAAAAAAGAAAGAAAGGAACGACTTCAAAAAATTATCTGTACAATATATGACTCTTGGGCTAACTAATACTGGCGTATACGGCTCATATTTTTTGCTGCCTTTATTGACACGCATTGTCCTTGTTAACAAGTCCCACCATTGGTCTCCCCTGTTTGATTGATGATACCCGTATTCATACCTTTTAGAGTTATGATGTAGATCTTTTATTTAGTCCGAAATTTAAATCAATTAGATTTAAATTTGATTTAAGCTCAACTATTTAATTATTTATATTTTTTTATATTTTAATTTTTTATTTATTTGATTCTAAATTTTTATAATAAATCATAAATTATTTAAAATAATTTGAACACTAATCAAAGATAATCTCAACAATTAAGATTTAAACATAATATTTTCATATATTAAAGGAAGATTAAAAAGAAGCCAAATCAAGGAATCAAAGTCAAATATAATTTGAAAAAAATTTTGAGGATTCTAAAAATAAAAAAAAATCTAGATAATTTTAAAAATTAATTAAATCGATTTTAAAGAAGATAAAAAAAAAATCAATTCAAAGCATAATCAGATCTGCAATCTTTTTCATTCAACACAATCCTTAAAATTCCTAACAAAAGGCCATATATTAACACCAATCAACCACACACAAAAAGAGGGAAAAAAAAAGAAAAATTCTAGAGATCTTAGTTTTTTGTTTTTGGAAGGAATCATTCAAGTAAATTCTGAAATTTTCTTTTTTGGATTCTGTGATTTTATTTCATTTTGAATTTGATTTGATTTTCGAGTTCTTGAATTCGGGTTTTAATTTTTGAGTTTGATTCCAATTTCTATTGAGTTTCTAAGATTTTTACTGGGTTTTTTGTTAGCTTTTAATTCTAGGATTTTTATTAGGTTTTCAAGAATCTGAAAACTTTTATGGATTTAGGATAAACTTTTCAGTTGAAGTTTGAAGTTTTTGCTTGAACCTGGCGGCTTGCGTAAAGATTGCACTTCAAGTCTGACTTGATCGCATGTTTTTTTTTCTTTCATCCTATTTTCTGTTTTGATTTTATTTTATTTTATTTTTTCTATTTTATTTTCATTTTATTTTTAGATTTTTTATTTTTACTTGTTATTATTATTTTCATCTTTAATTATTATTTTACTCATTACTTTAAATTAAAAATTTATTATTTATTTTTTAAAAATAACTTTATGACTTTGATTTGATTTGATTTGATTTATTTATTTAAAAATAATAACAAAAAAATGTTTCTAAAATAAATTTATGAATCTTTTCAAACTATTGAAAGATTTAATACATTTTTTAAAAATAAATTTACAAGAAAATCTCACTAAACTATTGAAAGATCTACATCAAAGTAAATCTTACCAAACTATTAAAAGATTTTACTAATTATTTTCTTGAATAAAAATATATTAATGAACCCGACGACGAAACCTCTTCAGAGTGGATACTAGTCTCCATGAATAGTCTTAAGGTAAGAAAATTATCTTAAATTACTACCAAACTATTGAAGTAAATTTAGGATTAGTTTTCAATAATAAAACGATTTGGTAAAATTATAAGAATATTTTAAAACTTGGATAATTTGAAAATTAACTGATACCATCCATTGAATTGGTGCTTTGAGGGTGCTATAACATTACGCGTAACTACACTTCTGAACTTAAAATCTAATTTCGTGGATTAAAATTTACTATTTAAAGATATCTAAGTCAATATTGTGACTCATATTTAAATAAGACATATTTTGTTAGGTGACTAATTATACCTAAACAAAAAAAATTAGTGATAACTCTTTTAATCCATGTCTAACGATAGGTCCACAGATCTATACATTATGACATGTGTTAGATGATTATAAATTGGACCGTATTGAATTTGATCAACTTTTAAAGGCATTATTCAATGTTCCATTTGGCCGGTCGAATTTAAGAGATTCAAATTTTTTAAAAAATATGTATTGAAATAATTTTAATAATTTACATATTTTAATTTAAAATTAAATTAAAAATATGTTTTATTAATAATATAATATTTTAAATCGAGTTTGAATTCAACAATTTTGTTCAAAATCCAACTCAATTCGAATTAAATCCACAGGTTAGACAAATAATCCATTTATGACAAGTTGTATGTGGGAGAGGAAACCAAAAATGTGCTTAAAAATAAAAAGAATAATCATAATAAATTCTTATTGATTGTGCAATTGAGTATTTGATTCAAATAATTTATGTATTATCTTTTTATTCAAAAAGCATGATTTAATTTTTTTAAAAAAATAAAAAATCTTATTATCTAATAAGATTAAAAATAATCAATAATCACGTGATTTGTTAATAAAATAATAAAATTTTAATTTTTAATAATCACCGATTTTAATATTGACATTTTTTAAGTATAAAAAAAAGTTGAGACCTATTTTCTTTTTAATTTAAAATATGCATTCAGTTTAATTTCATTACATCTATCTTATCAAAAACTATGTGGGGCTTTCTACGAATGAGTTTAAATTTTTTGATCTTATATAGGTATTGAATAATAAAACTATTAAGATATATAAAAATTAAGATACCATGATTATTTTTTTAATTGTAAAAATAATTAATTACTATTAATCAACCCTAATTTTAATAGTTAACATTAAATATTATTTATTAATAAAATTAAAGGTATTTTAAAATGCTAGGGTTTCTTCTTCTTTTTATTATTTTTTTATAATTTTTCTCAGTATCTTCTTTCTTTTATGTTTTGTTTCTTTAGGGGCTTCAACTTTTTCCTTTTTTATTTTAAGGTTTTTGGAAATTCATCTATTGTATTTTGAAATCTTATTGCATATTCATTTATACTTTGAAATTTCAACATCGCTTCCATTAATGCATCAAAAGTTTCTTCTATTGTAGTCAAATTTTCATTATTCATCTTAGGTAAATTCAGTATTTTTTCATTCAAAAACAATATTATAAAAAAGCTTTGGTGTTAAAAGATTACATATATTATCCTTGTGTCAGTCGTACTATTTATTTATCTATTTCATCGGTCTTTATTTTTAGTTATTTTTGTATTCGGGTTTTATGGGTGCCAAGTGAATGAGACATCAACTGATGTGGCCAATGGAGCAAAGGCACATAGGGCATTTACCTATGTATGCAGTGCTACAGATACTCAACCATAACAAGGATGCATTAAGCAATAGATAGCTTGTGATGAAAGCTAGGAAGGTTTTAATGGAATATGGATTTAAGCAGTACCCTCACCTTTATTGCAATGATCAAAATGTCGATGCTCTACATTTGGTCTTCCCACATGTGTAATTAACCCAACTTTGCTTGCTTATTAAACGTAACTGAAGTTGTGACAATATTAATAATATATAATGTGCTAGAAACACCATTACTATTAAAATAAATCTTGATTGTTATTGGACTACCTTAATTATTTTGTATTATGTTTGTATTTTTGTTATTCTATGTAAAATTTCAAAGAATCCTATCTTCAAAATTTGAAATTAAAGCCTTCAACTTTATGTCATTTCCACACCTATTTATATGGCTATTTCTATAATAATATTGGAAAAATAAAAAAAGGCTTTTGTTCACTTATTGAAACGTTTGTTGATGATTTGAATCAAGCCTAACTAAATAAAGCAATCTTTTAAAATATGTGGTCTTAGCTTCTGAAGTTTGTTAAGGTAAAAGTTAAAAACTTAATGCTACTAGATTATGTTACTCCAACTCAAGTGTAAGTGTCATACTCAAGTCTGAATGGCATATTCAATGTCCGTGCGTCAATTTTTTTTTCAATTTTCTTGTATGTAAAATATTGGATTTGTTTTTCATATTTTTGTTAATTTGTTTTGTATATTACAGGAAAATTTATACATCTATATGATTTATTCATATGTTTTACTTTAAAATTTTAATGTTTTGTCTAGTGTTTTTTTCTAAATGATCATCATCTACCAAAATAGTATTAATATATACATAGACTATTTTCTCTCATTTTTATCTCAAAATGACAGTTTCAATTTGTATCCATTAACAATATGCAAAAAGGATTAACAGATTGAATGGTATGTAAATATTTGAAACCAAATGCACCCTTATTCTAATAAATAATAATAATAAAGCCTAAGAAAGAAAGCAAAGAGGTTCAAAAATGTAAAGCTGATATAAGTTAGAGTTTCCTTTGTTAAATCCCAAAAGACAAACACATGTGGTGGAAACTAAAATGATACTCAACACTATTTTGAACCATCTAATTACAACCTATTACATTTTCATAGAAAGTTAAATGAATCACTATTCACAAGTTACAATTATGTTATTCATTTTTTGAATTGGATTTTTTAAAAAAAAAAAAACCAAATATAACACCCACATAATATAATTATTAAGCTAAATTTAATAAATATTTTTTATTATATCTGCCCACAATAATTTCATGTTCAATATCTTTTAAGTTTCAAGCCATGTTCCCCTTAGATTCAAGAAAAAATATATTTGGTGCAAATTTAAGTAGTTAATTAAGAAGATTTTTGGTAGAATATAAATAGCAATGTATAAATTAATTAGAGGTTGGTACAAAGTGTGAACATACTTGACTGTAAATAGCTACGTTATCATGTTGAATCAAATCTTGCTTTATGGTTGGCATTTTTTCTAGTTGCCAAAAACGTAGGTTAATCTATTTTATTTTTCTTGATAATTTATATTAGTTTCTAGGTTAATGGAATTATATATTTTTTTCTTACCGACTTGCTTACTATCATAACATTTTTGTAGGAGTTTGCTATTCTAGAAGAGCTAATGGTTAAGATTGTAGAAGGAAAAGACTCGGGACATTGCAAACAAAATCATAAAAAAATAGTAGATGGGGAGGATAAGCATGGAGAATTACTGATTAAAAACCTTGTCGTCCAAAGTGGCCTAAGAATGCCTACATGTTTTATCAGTAAAATAGTTAATTATTTTGGTTTCGAGTAATTTTTTATCAATAATTTATCCTCCATTAAATAAATTCAAAACTAGTAAGATAGCTAATTATTTTGAGTTAGATAATCATTTTTATTTTGTTTATTAAATTATTTGTTTACAACAAAGCAATCTATGTTGAAACAAAAAGGAAAAAAAAGATGAAAATGATGAATGAGGTAGAAAATATCAATTTTCGTTGTATATGCATATTGTAGATATTTGATCTTAATGATGGCAACGGGTTGGGTCGGGGCGGGTTTTTGCTCGCCCCGAACTCGATCCAACCCGATAAATTTTTTATTATTTTAATACCTAAACCCGACCTGACCTCACATTGTATAAAATCGTATCCGACCTAACTCGAAATTAATAAAATATTATTTTTTAAATATAAAATATTATTTTTAATATAAATATAAAATTAAAAAAATAATTAAAAAATAATTTTTATATACATCGAGTCAGGTCTGCCTAAAACCCAACCCGACCCCGTATTTTTCTTTATACCACCTAATTCGACCCAACTTGTACCCAATTTTTTTTAAAAAAAATTGACCTTAAGAGGTCCAGTCGGATCAAAACCCGTCGGTTATGGATTTTTTTACCTTTTTTATCTAGTTTAATATAACTTTATAGTATTTATTTTTAAAATTATTATTTTGATAAGTTAAAAAGAGATATTGCAAAAGCATTTTCCTCATTTCCTGATGAGAAGAAATTAGTTTATGAAAAACTAGCAAATGCTGATCGTGTGTGATATAAAATGGAAAATTATGTTTTAAACTCGGAGCTTAATAAGATATTAATATCATGTGTAAAATTAATTATTTGACTATGTTATTATCAATAAAGTTATTATAATGTGTTTAATATTAATTGACACTTACGATTGTTAGTAATTTATCTTTTCTATTTATATTATTTCTAATTATTGTAAAACATATTTTATGTTTTTTATTATTTTAAAATTAAGTTAGTAATTTATCCATAGTTATATTTTTAATTTGTATGTTTTTACAATTGTTTTGACAACTAAAAAAAGTTTAATTGATTTTGATAAAAATATCTTATTAGTTATTATTTTAATTGATGTGTGATACATTTTTTTTAAAAGCATACTAATTTATTATTTTGTCAAAATGTAAGGTTGTTGGGATATATGCTCTAACTTTTTCTGTTTCTATAAGTTGTTGAAAAATTTATTCTAGAATCCCATAATTAAATTCATAGTATTAGTTTAAGAGGCTTGCTCCACCTATAAAGACATAAACTTAAAAGGGATTTTTGTTTGTGGTTGGTTGAAATGGTGGACTTAAGTAACTGTAGCTTGATTTTATATGGTTATGAGATACCATTGACAACTGAAACAGTGTTAATTATTCTTGGTGTCTTAGCTGAGGACTTTCTTGTTACACATTTTGGAGATCAGTCGAAAATCACAAGTGTTTGTAAGCAATATCATATTTCAGAGAATGGTTGCATTAAATTTGATGACTTAGAAAAGAAAATTCCCACATTACTTTCTAATTCGGATGACTTCAAGGTGAAAATTTTTTTATATGCATTAAGTTGTTTACTAAATCCTTCAGCAACCACATACATTGAAAAAAAAATACATTTGTTGCTTGTATAGTATTGGATCTAGTAAACTTTTGAATTTGATAAAACATGTTTGTGAAACGTTTTTATTAGGAGTTCGTAATTTTTGTAATAAAAGTATCAAAAGAAATGAAAAAACAATATGGTTGTGTGGATCTGTTTTGATTCTTCATGTTTATCTTTTTTTTAAAAAAAAATTTAATTAGACATTTATTTATTTGTAGATTTTTTATGATTTATATTATTTTTAAACTAAAATTTATCTAAGTTTGGTTGCATGAATCATATTACATAGATATTTTTTTTTATCATGTATTTGGTGCACGATTTGACGGTGGATATGGTCTACATTTAGAACCCAGGATTATTGTATAGAACCAAGCAAACATTGATAAAATATTAGCCCATATTAGATATTTCAAAAATCCAAAAAATATTCAGGTAATGTGAATCAAGCCTCTTTCAAATACATTTGGTTTCTTTTTCATTTTTATACAATTTTATTTTAAAATGATATAATATTTCACATTTGAATAATTATGCACATATCATTAGATAAATTTCTTATTCATAGTTAGTGAGAAAGTTGTCAGATGCTTATTCCTCTTGTGAATACAGAGTATGTATACATAAATTTGACTTATTATTATTAAATTAACTAAATAAGGTAATTATACATTTAATATTTATTTTTTTTAGGAATTATGTGAACGTGTTGATCACATGGAAGAATAAATCAAAAGGTGTTTAAAGTATGTCATTGAAAAAAAGATTAGATCAAGAGATTTTCTAAATGTCAAATAAATGATATAAAGGAAAAATACAATGAATACAAGGTAATAGTTGCCATAGAGAAAGACATGGTAGAGCTTAAGATAGATATTGATAAAATCAAAAAATCATTTGACATCTTATATTTTAAAGATATTTTATATTCAATGAAAGATAAAGCTCTTTAAGCCATTCGATTAAAAAAGTTTCATTGTTCAAATTTATTCTGGATACTTGTTGTGGTTGTAATTGTAATGATTTTCCTACAAAGTTAAATGGAGACTTTATACGTACTACACATAAAAATTTCTTCAATGCTAATAATTTACATGATGATCAATCACATAACATAGAAACGATGAATAATAAAGCCTACATTCTGGACTTTTCTCATGATAACTAGAACAACAAAAAAAGTATCCATGAGTTTCCTAATGAATCTTTGAAAGTGTTTCTAATGTAGTTTAAAGCCTCTCATGTGAAAGAAAATTTTCATCTCTAATATCTCAATTGAGAAAAAAAGTTTTTATCTCCAATTTCTCCTTTAAAAGAAGATTTTTCATCTTCAAGCTCTCTTATGAAAGACAAAGTACAAAGAAACATTACTCGAAAGTCAAAAATAAAGGTAACATTTTTACTCATAACTATATGTTTAAGTTTAATTATTTATAGCAATTATTATCTTGTATTATTAAAAGCTAACTTTAAAAAAAAAAACTTTCATTCATATTAATTTGTTTAATAAGTTTTATAGGCCTTACAATTTAGTCTAATTGTTGATATTGGTTCCAATTATAGTGCAAAAAAGAACCTAATTGATATGGTATCTTCAATGAATTTATTGTCGAATAGTGCATGTTTGCCATCTCAAGACCCTTAGGTTAAAGGGAAAGGTAAAAAAAAAAAACACTGTTAAAAATCTTATAAAGGTAATTTTGACTTGTATGAATAATTATATGCTATAGTTTTAGGTTATAAATAAATGGAAATTAGCTTAGTTCTTCAAAATTAAATTCCGATACTACTACATCTTATAGGCTATGAATTTCATTAGAATTAGTGATGCTAGGTCAACATCAAATCAAGTTTCTCATTCATCTTATATGAGAACACATTCAACTAGCAAACTTATTCCTAGCTCAGCATGCCCGTCACCTTATTATACTGATTTTATTAAAAGAATATGTAAATTAAAGAAATAAATGTTTGGTTTCAGGTCATACACTGTTATTCTTAATGTTAGACATATTAATAAGTGTATCGTTAAAGAATTTTGATCATAAATTATTATAATTAAATTATTTATATTTATCTTAATTTTATGTTTTTCATTCTTTTTATTATTATTATTATTAGTTTTCTAAATGAAACAAATGATTACACCAAATGTAAATATGTTATGTTATTATAAAGGTTCAACCGAGGAGTTCAAGTCTTTCGTCACCTTGTAAATTGCCTGAAGTTGTAAATAATATTTACAAGTATGTATGTAATGATCGTTGAAAGAATACCAAGTATTATTAGATATTTTTACCATATTTTTCATTGATTAAATTTTCTTATTAATTTTTTACATATGTAGTGGTCATATTATTGTGACTTTCACTGATACATATGCAAACAAGGTTTGACATGATGTCATTGAAACTGAAAGTTTGAATGACTTTTCCTGTAAGTTGCCTAGCTCATCATTACAGGGTAGCTTTTTTAACAAAAGTTTTGATTAATTAGCACTTAAAAATGATTGTAGGTAATTGATATGTTGAGCTATATGTGCATGATAGAGGCATAGAAAGAGTTTAATCCTTAGACTATGTGGTACATGCCATGTTCTTTATCAATGAGATCTTAGATTACTATCTTGGATTATTACTTTTGTTTTTCGTAATGATAATTTTCTATTAATTTAAGTCAACCTCTTTAATAAGTTATTTAAACTTATATCTAAAATAGCTTAAATGATAATGTGTATGTATTGTGATAATATTTCATTATGACCAATGAAAGAAAAATAACTTGGGCTTATGTACAAAATCTTAGTATTCCATGCATGATCGGCCTTTGAAAGTGTGAATTGGTTGAAAAGTTGTTATCTCGAAGGATGTTCCACGATGGTTATCTATGTATGTTTAAAATTTATTATGATTCTCTTGAATTTTAAATAAATAAATTGTAAATATCTATTATATGTTGTATAAAATTAACCATTTTATTTTGTATTTTTTGTTTCATTCATCTTATTATTATTACAAATATGATTATGGAATATTTGTATCCAAATTTATGCAAACTTTGCACCTTAATGGCTACCTTGAAGTTGTATGACATCTAACTTACAATTTTTATTACAATAATTTATGAATTGTAAATTTAAACACTAATATTAGTTTAGTAATTTATCTTGCAATGTGTAGATGATTTTAATCGATATAATTTATTGGCATATCTTATTCGACACCATAATAATAGAAGGTAAAAATAGTTAATAAAAGCTATGCAAAAGCATTTGTGATGTAGTAAAATAAAAAAATGCACATAAATATAAAAGAAACCATTTAACTTTAAGTTGATGAATTCTTTCAATATGTTAGGAATTAAATGTTTTATTAGAAATTTTTTACTTGATTGTATTAATTAATTTTGTTTCAAATAAATTAAAATAAAACAAAAACATTACATTATTTTTATCTAAAAATTATAAGTTTGAATGATGAGGTGAGATCATACTTTGATATATTCAAACCTTACATTAATTAGAAGTTTTTCACTATGATAAAAATAAATATATGCCTCTATAAATTACAAGGGACTTTTATTAATTTATCTAGCATATGCTCTTATTAGAAGTTGACTTTCATTATGATGAAAATCAGTACCAAAATTTTGGTATATTTATGATCAAAATACCTAAATAGCAATCGACTTTTATAAATTTAGCAGCCCATTTCTCTAAATTTAGCAATCAACTTCCTCAATGAATTGAAAACCAAAGTTTCAATATAATTTTTTTGAAAACATCAAAGCAGTAGCTAATTGTCCCAAATAGAGAAGTTGATTTCAATGAAGAACAAAATGAGTACATACGTTTATTTACTCTATCATTGAATCTTTTTTTAAAAAGTAAATGATCTTTATTTATTAAATATAAAAGTACAATTCTAATATCATCCAACTACAATATAACAAAATAATAACCTAAGCTTGCTTTAAATAAAAGTAAATGACCAATGATGGTAGGCATTAATAAGCAGTAGTTATAGTTGAAATTCGTTAACGACATCCATTCTTCCTATAAAAAAAAGTAAAACTAAATCTTAGTAAATAATCAAATGTATAAATAAGCAAATATTAATGTTAAAAATATATAATAATTACCTCAAAAAAATCACTACCAAATATTGTACCTATTTGAGTTGGGCATGCTGGATTATTACTATCATCTATATCAAGATCAATATCATCATCAAAACAATTACCTAAAACAATACTACGAAGTATAAGTTCATGATCTGGACATTTATTCTTTATGTGACCTTCCATTCTATAATGACCACATTTTGTATTGTGCTTTTTAATTTCAGCTATAGGCTTATGTTTGCCATTAGTTTGCCATTAGTTTTTACTCTAGTAGGATCATCAACATGCTCTATTTGTGTTAAAATTCTCTCATAATCAACTTTGCATATTCTTTCAAACCGCCTTGTTAAACTAACTATTTCACTCTTACCAACATTAAATGTCTCAAAAAATTGAGATGCCATATAACATAACCTATTATAAAGTGAGCTTAAAGAGGCATAATGCAACATGATAGTGTATTTAGGCTTAACATTTTAGTCAACAATAGTAGGCACATCAAGTTTTGATATTTTTTGTCCATCTATTCATTATAAGTTTAGAAGGGATTCTATTAAATTGCTCCAAGATCATCATATGATAAACATGCATATGGTGTCCTTTCAGTTTTAAGTTTAAGACATAAACATGTAATGCTTTCATCCACTTCATGATAACCAATACATATTTGCACAAAAGATTCTTAGTATTTACTTAAAATCTATAGCTTGGGTGATGAGTGTAATTGTAAGTGACTTTCACAAAACTATAATGCACATAGTTGTAACTAATCTCAAAACTTACTAAATGATATTTTTGTGTAAACATTAACAACATACTTTTCAATCTTCTTTTAACTCATTGTTTTGGATATTTTTAATTCCATCTTCAAGTACATAAGCAAACTTTAATAATGTCTTCATTTCTTTTACCAGAGAAGCTATAAATGCATTTATACCTTCACATTGGAAAATACTCCAAGTATCTCAAAAAATGATCATTCAATAATGTTTGGGCCCATATATGTTTCTTTTGATACATCTCATCTATTCATAGGTGATTTTTTAAAGCATATTTTTCACCATCTCTACCCATGCTCTTTTAAATATATCAATACTCCACCAAGATTTCATGCAAGCTTTAAAATCTTTTATAAAGTTTTAGTTTGAAATGCTTGCCTTTGCATTGCGAGTAAGATGCCATGAATATAGCCTATGTCGGACTTTAGGAAGTACCAATTTTAAGGCTTTTCTTATTGTTTGATCCCCATCAGTAACTATAGATATCAGCTTTTCATTCATCAAATAATCTAGAAATATATTCAATGCCCAAATAAAGCTTTCTATAACTTCATCGGTAAGTAATACTAAACCAAATATTGATGTTATATGATGATGGTTAACACTAATAAAAACCAATCAAGGCATATTAAACATATTTTTATTGTAAGTTGTATCAAATGCCAAAATATCACCAAAACAAGTATAATCTGATCTTGATATAAAATCAGTCCAAAATATATTTTTAATTCATTCTCCTTATCAGTCATATATTGTATGTAAAATCTATTATCTTTTTTTTTTTACATTGAAGGATACCAATCTGACTTGAACATCACCATCAACAATTTTAACATGTCTGTCAACTACTAAACGATTATATAAACCTTTATGAGTAAATGCCACATTTTGAATGTCACCAGCCTGTGCAGTAAAAAATTTCATTGCTTGACATGTTTTTATATTAACGCTTTTCATAACTTTAGTTTCACATACATTAGTTGCTTTGATATGCCTATTCGATCAAATGAAACAAATTTGTAAAAGCTTCACCATCTTGTGATTATGTTCCATTTGACATTGTGAAACACACCATTGCCTTGTATCCTAACTAAGAATGACTCAAATGTTGACACCACAATCTATTCTTGACAACTTTTTTAGCTCATGTACCCTATTGTCAAGCTTATTCCATTTATTCACTCTATGTCCTTAATTGCACTTAAATTTTAGTTTTTTTTTACTTAATTTTAGTAAAATTTAACTTATATTTTAGCTTGTTCTTTAGTATTTCTTAGCAAAAATATTTTTAAAAGCATAATTATCTTATATGTAGGTACAATTAAAGAAAATGAGAAACTTTGGTTGATTTGAACATAATGTGGAGGATTTTTTTGTGTAAATGACTTTAACAAGTGTCAATAGATCACATTGATACTTAAGAAGTTTGTTAACTTTCTTTGCTTGAAATTTTTTCTAGTTTTATTTCATGATTTTTTAGTAAAAATATGTGATAAAAAATGCTCAGTAAGTGTAGGAATTTTTTAAAGAAAAAGAAAAAAATATTGATTGAAAAAAGGGAAAACACATTGATGCATGGATGTATTGAGAAGTTAAGATGTTGTCTAAGCTAAGAAAGATGAAAAAGGCTAATATGGCACAATGGAAAGACTTGATTGGTTATTAAAGCTAACTGGATGAGGCTCCAGTCGGTTAAAAAAGAACCAAGCACTAGAGGAGAAAAGACAAAGCCTAGGTGAACGTTATCAACAACTAGGTAAAAGCACCCAGTCGCACACCATCATCAGTTATGTAATGGCCCAAACAAGCACCAAGCACCAAGAGATGAAATTTCTAAAGATTTTTTTTAACAATTAAAGTCTCTTCTCTCTACCTATAAATAAGGGAAAGGATCGACCTTAGAAAGGAGATTAGCCTAGGCTTTTAGTTTTATTTCTTACATTTTTTTTTTGTTTGCCTAACTTCTAAATAGCTTTGTTCTTTAGTTTTTTTCATTGCATTTTACTCCTAAATTACATGTTTTGATGTATTTTCTTATGCTTTTTTCAAATCTTACAATAAAATTTAAAGATTCACTTGGTTTTTTAGCTCAAAATAATGCTTATACAATTACTTTTTCATTTGCTTGTGATATTATTCAAGTTGAGTTAGATACAATTTTCGTATTGGAATCTATCAAAACCTATTAGTTTTTGTCCAAATTTTTTTTACAGGTTCTTAAGATACATAATCACAACATAGATAAAACTTAGCTTGAGTTTTAAAGCAGAGAGATCTAAATCAAGTCTAAAAAGAATGACTAGAACAATTGTAGGTGCCAGGGGCAACACTTCAATTTGACATGGATTCACTCTCCTCTTAGAGCTCTATTTGTTCTCTTTTCTTATTAAATATATAGACTTATGTTTTAGTTGATAAATATTGATTAAATCCTTTGATTTAACATGAAGATAGATGTTGTTTAGATCATTGAGTGATGAATAAAATCTGTGAAGATATAGCAGTAATTGTTTCATGATTTACTTTGTTGAGTTGCTTATACATTTGATCTATGTGATTTGCTAGTGGATTCTTGTTAGAAACTTGTCAAAGTTGATGTTCTTAATGTAGTTGAAGAGTTTTTACAATTTATGATCAATTGTTAAATTTTTTTTTTAGATCCATATAAATAAGTCCATGTACAACTTGATAGATTTCTTACTCATCAGTATTTTATTGTTTCTTTTAATTTTTACTAGATTTTAGATCTATTATTTGCATCATTTACTTGCTCTCTTAATCTCCATTTAGAAATAGGTTCTTTTTATTTAGTTTAAAAAAGTAACTCATTGGCATAGCATAACTTAGTTTCTTTTACTGTTCACATAAGACATTGTATGCGTGAACTGCATTTTCATTTATATTATGTTTTTATTCATTTGTTTGTTCAAGTTTGTTAAGGTTTCTTATTCTTCATTTAGTTCTTTATTTGTTCACACATGTGCACTTAGACTAAGCTCATGTATACATTGTAGAAATTCAACTTTGTTGCGTGTTCTAGTGCAAATCAGGTGAATGGAGGTTTTGTTATTGTTAACTGCCTTTTATTTGTAGAATTTTATGTTTTTGCATTCTTCATATAAATTTGTAGGTAGTTATTCATATAGGATTTTTATAGGTTAATTACTTCATCAGTAGAAGAAAAATCAGTCTCGGTTTGCATTTGTTTTCTTTTCAAATTTCCTTTTCAACATGATTTGCATGTATACATTGGCTTTCTTTTAGATTTTGTTTAGGATCTTTGATATCAATGGTTCACGTAAGCTATGAACTTAAGATTTCAATGTCACTTTAGAATTGTTTTAGTTGCAAAGTCAGTGTAGGAAGTTCATGATAAATGTTGGTTTGTAGTTTACATTAGAGCTTATTTCCAAAAATTTTCCTTTTGGAATTTTAAGTACTATTTGCATGTGAATATATCATTGTTTTCCTTATTTGTTTTTTTCTAGCTTTCCATTTTATTGCATCTTTAAAATTTTTCTTTGTTAATTTTTTGTTAATTTATATTTTATTTTCTTAGTTTAATTTCTTTTATGATTTGTTTCCTTATTTGATTTTCAGTATTAATTTTGTAGAAATATATATAATATATTTTTTATCGCCTTTGATTGACCAAACTAGCTTTAGATAGGGAATGGGGATAACTGTTACTTAGGCTATGAGTCTTCTTTAACTAATCATCGAGGGATCAACTTATAGACTGTGCAGTCTCTATTATTACTTAACTTGTGCCATTGCAGGATTTTTCACATTAAGTTTTTAACACCGTTGCCAGAGACTAGGTGTAAAGAGTCTTAGGTTAATATCGACTTTCACTATACTCTACTATAGATTGGTTCACTTTAGTGTACATACTTTAGGTTAGAAATTAAATTTACTTTGGTTTAAGGTATAAATTTTAGGATTCTTTTGTTGATCATTTTTAGGTGTATACATTTAGAGTTTATTTTTAAAGTGGTTCAATAGGCTTAATGCTCTTGAGACCCATGTACGTACTCTATTACGAATCGTAAGTTGATCATTTTAGATTTTTAACTTAAGGTTACCCGTGAGAGGATTAGGAAAGAGAGATAATTTGATCCTACCATCACTATGGTCGAGCAAGATACTAGAATTCTTAGGGATTATGTTGTACCCGATATTCATGATTTTTAGCCTAGCATTAGAAAATCAGCAATTCAAGCCAATAATTTTGAAATTAAACATACAATCATCTAGATGATATAATAGTCGATGCAATTTAATGGTCATTTGAGTAAGGATCTTAATGCTCATATTTAAAATTTTTAGAGATTTGTGATACATTTGAACAAAATGGTGTTACTAAAGATGTCAATAAGCTTAAGTTATTTTCATTTTTCCTTAAAGATAGAGCCAAAAGTTGGTTAGCATCGATGCCACCAAATTCCATCACCACTTGAGATGATTTAGTGCAGAAGTTCATGGCTAAATTTTTTTTTTCACCTAAAGCGGTGTCCACACCATGGACTATCGAAATGGCTGGAGATTCAAATTTTTATAATGGGTTAGTGCCAACACTAGAACACCTTTAGATGCTGCATTAAGAAATGCTTTGATGAGTAAGACTTCTGACATAGCTTACGAGTTTATTAAGAATATGACTACTAATAAATGTCAGTGTTCTAATGAGAGTCAACATTTTAAGATTCTAATAAGAGTCAACATTTTAGGAAAGCTTTGACGATGTACAAGCTTAGTGAGCTTACAATACTTAGTGCTAAAGTAGATTCCTTAGTCAAATCTATAAAGTCTTTACGTTTTAAGATTACACCCTCTAAGTCGAGTCTTAGGCATTATAGGTTTACTCATACCCATAGTTTTTTAGCTATGTGTAATGTATGTGAGGTAGGACACTCGGGGGAGTCATGTCCAAGCACCTACCTAGAAAGTATCCAGTATTTAGGATAGACCTTTAGGCAACCCAACAACCATCATGTTCCTACATACAACCCAAGTTAGAGGAATAATCTAGTTTAGTCTATCTCGTCCTTTCAAGTACCACAATAGCCTTAATACACTAGATCACCTTACCCATTAGATTTTTAATGGTAACTTTTTCAATAGTAGCCTTTACAGCATTACATACCTATATATCCATCTATGCTATCCCCAAATTAGGAAACTTCGATCGAGGAACTTTTAGGTTTTTTATTAGAGCTAAGACTTCATTTATGTAAACCCAGAATATTATGTTTTAGAATCAATTTACATCCATAAAAAACTTTAAAATTCAGATTGGCTAATTAGCTACCCTATTAAGTATTCGACTTCAGGGCACCTTACCTAGTAACACAGAGGTTAACCCTATAAGAGAGGGGAATAAGCACTCTAAAGCAATCACATTTAAAAGGGAGAAGTAGTTAGTTAGTGGCCAGGGCCCAATAGGTTCTCAATATGGGGCAAATGAGGGGTCTAATAATGATGAGCTTGATAAAAACCTAATTCATGATAAGAAAAAGGGTAAGAAGAAGGATAAGGGTGTAGTTTTTGTTCATATCAATTACAACAGACATCATCTTTTAGTGTTATATCGAGTTCATTTAAACCTACTTCTCATAGAGTTAAGCTACTTAGACCTTATATTCATTTTCCTCAGTGGTTTCAGAAGTAAAAAGAAAAAAATAATTCTCTAAATTTCTTGAGGTGTTTAAGAAACTGTACATTAATATCCCATTTATAGATGCTCTTGAGCAGACACCTACCTATGCAAAATTCATAAAGGTATCTCTCGAAAGAGGATATTGAAAGATTATGAGACTAATTACACTCACTAGTGAGTGTACATTTGTAATTCAAAAAGGACTACCTATAAAGTTTAAAGATGCTAGTAGCATTACCATTCCATGTACTATACGTATATGTCTTTTGATAGAGCTTTGTGTAATTGAAGTGTTAACATTAAATTGATGTCTTGGTTCATTTTTCAAAAATTAGGCATAGAAAAGGCTAAACCCACCTCGATCACTTTATAGTTGATTGACAAGTCACTAAAATACCCTAGAGGGATTGTGGAAGATGTTTTGGTTAGGATAGAAAAATTCATTTTACCTATTAATTTTATAGTTCTAGATATGAAGGTAGATCATAAGATTATAAATATTTTAAAGAGACCTTTTTTAACCACTACTAAGATTTTGATTGATGTGCAAAAAGAAAAATTGATGATGCAAGTTCAAGATCAAAAGGTCATTTTTTTATGTTTTTAAAGCTTTACCATTCCCTGACGATTATGATGAGAGTTTGAAGGTAGAGGTAGTTAATTATGTATGCTATTCATGATATTTTCACCAAGAGCGCCCTATCTCACATTTTGAAAAGTCCCCTATAGTCGATGAGGTAAAGGACATGAATTTGAGTGATGATAATGATGACATATTTATATTCTCTACTTTTCAATTTACACCACCTTCCAATGGCAAGAGTTTAGTTGATCTCGATACTCTTCCTAGAGTGGTTAGACCTTTAGATCTAGATTCATCGAACTATGAGACATTTCACTTTGATCATAATTATTTTAGTCTTGGAAAGTTTAGGGGTAATGGTCTAGTAATATTTGATGAGACCTTATTTTTTGTTAATTTTTTTATTTTTAAGCAATTTTAATTTAGTCATGCCTATCATAATTCTTCTAAGAGGGATGGTATGGATATAATACAATAAGGATATAATATAGTTCATGTTGATGATAGATCAATTGATTGGATTCAAAAACCAAAACCCACCTACCTTAGTCCTTCTAGATGTGAGGTTAATGATTTTATTAAGAAATTTATATTTACTCCTGCTTACCCACATGATCTACCATTAGACCTTATTTGTGATAAGATTGTTCAGAGAGAGGTCTTGAAATGGTTTGATTTAAAAATTAAGTGTGAAGTGATTACTATGAACGTATGAGATTGAGCTTATTTTAATAGTCTAGCATTTGACTTTAAATAAAGTACTTCTTGAAAAGCAACCCAAGCTTTACATTTCATGTTTTGTTCATTTGCTTATTTTGTCATTATACATATTGATGTAGTTTTTTCGTGTAGTTATTTTTTTATTTTGTTGGTAAAATATGAGTTTCAAATGAATACACTAGTTTCGGTCAAAGCTTGGATGAAATATTCAGCCACCATGCCTCCATATTGATAGGGAAGTTTTCTTATTTTTCTCTTTTATTTTTATTTCTTTATACTTACACATTAAGGACAATGTGTCATCTAAGTTTGGGGGTATGGAAAATTTTCAAAAATTCTTTATAAAATTTTTTAGTTCTTCTTGAGCTTACCTTGAAATTAAGCTTAACATGTAGTAGCATTGAATCTTTATTATGCTTTCTTTGAAATAGTTCTATATGAAGTCAATGATATATAGTAATGGACAATAAATATAGCTTTAGGAAAAGATTGAATGTATGTAAATTATGAGATGATACTTAGGTTTAATGAATTCTTGAAGATGATATTCATTTGTGAGTGATGTCTTAAACATGGAATTGTATTTTTTATTTAGTAATGATTATGTGAGAATGAGATTATTTTTGCATTGATTTTTTGAGTTATACTTTATGATTCTAAAATTTATTTAGATTGTCTCTCGAAGTGAAATCTTAGAGGACACATGATTAGAAAAATGATATAGACTATCATTCGATCATTTGAAACCTTTCGAGCTAACTTTGACATAATATTTCTATAGTCACCCATTTAAGCCTTATGACATCCTTTTCTTTATTTTGAAATCACATTACAAACCATAGCCTTGATTTGCTTATTTTCTATCTATTTGGTCCCTTACCCTATATGCATTAGGATATTCATGTACACTTGTGAGCTATGCATCATTAGGGTAGAAGGTGGAGCTTGAAAAGTTTGGGAAATTAAAAAACAAAAAATCAAACTAGTTTGCAAAATGAAATGGGAAATAAAACCAAAAAAAAAAACAAAAAATCAAGCTAGCTAGCAAAATGAAAAAAAAAAAAAAAACGAAAGCAATAAAATGGTTAAAAAGCAAAGAAAAGAAAAATGAGTACAATGAAAGTTTAGGGGGGTGATTCCTTATTCAAGCTTATGTTTCTTGCTTTGAGAGCTCATTGGTGAATTATCCTAAACATGTAATGCATTATAAGGGTACTTGAGCCTAAAAGACTTTTATCATACATTGACCTTAGCCTTACATTACAAGCTTAATAAAGTCCTAAATGATCCCAAATCATGTGTTTATCTACATTTGTAGAGAGAAAAGTGATAAACAAACTTATGAAACATGAGCATGCTTTATTGATCCTTGTTATTAAAATTTTATCTTTTGCATAACATTACTAGATTTCATGCAATGACGTGTGAGAGGTGTTACTTACTTGTGGAACCATATTTAGGAATGATCTTAGCCTTTGATTCTTGTATATTAGCACTTATTCATAATTTTACTTTAGTTATTTCCATTGATCAATCCATGAGACATTCATGTAGAATGAAGCATTAAAAGTATAATATGATTCTTCCTTGATCTTGTTTTACTTGAAAACAAGTAAAAACTTAAGTTTGAGGGTTTGATTACACTTAAATTTTAGTTTTTTCATGCTCAATTTTAGTGTAATTGGACTTATATTTTAGCTTATTCTTTAGTTTTTTATGAAAAAAATACTTTCAAAAGCAAAATTATCTTATATGTAGGTACAATTAAAGAAAATGAAGAATTTTGGCTAATTTGGACACAATGTGGAGGATTTTTTTTTGGTGCAAATGACCTTAACTAGTGTCAATAGATCACATTAACACTTAAGGAGTTTCTTAACTTTCTTTGTTTGAATTTTTTCTAGTTTTATTTCATAGATTTTTTTTTAGTAAAAATGTGTGATAAAAATAATCATTAAGTGTGAGAATTTTTTACAGAAAAAGAAAAAAATATTGATTAAACGAAAGGAAAACGCGTTGATGCATTGATGCATTAAAAGGCTAGGATGTTATCTAAGCTGGAAAAGATGAAAGAAGTTAATGTAGCACAATGGAGAGACTTAATTGGCTATTGAAACTAACTTGGATAAGCTCAAATTGGCAAAAAAAGAACTAGGAACCAGAGGAGAAAAGACAGAGCCTAGGTGCGCACCATCAACAACCAGGTATAAGCACCTAATCGCGCACCATCATCAGTTATGTAATGGCACAGGGTTATGCAATGGCACAGGTGAGCACCAAGAGATGAAGGTTCCAGAGATTTTTTTTAAGCACTTAAGGTCCTTCTCTTTTGCCTATAAATAAAGGAGAGGGTTAGCCTTAAAGAGAAGCTTAGCCTAGGTTTTTAGTTTTATTTCCTGTATTTACTTTTCTATTTTCGTAGCTTCTAAAAAACTTTGTTCTTTAGTTTTTTTCATTACATTTTACTTCCAAATTAAATGTTTTGATGTATTTTCTTATGCTCTTTTCAAATCTTACAATAAAATTTGAAGATCACTTGTTTTTTTAGCTCAAAACAATGTTTATACAATTACTTTTCCACTTGTTTGTGATATTGTTCAAGTTGAATTAAATATGGTTTTTGCATTGAAATGTATCAAAACCTATTAGTTTTTGTCCAGATTTTTTTTTCTACAGGTTCTTAAGATACATAATCACAACATAGATAAAACTTAGATTGAATTTTGAAGCAAAGAGATCAAATCAAGGCTGAAAGTGTGGTTGGAACAATTGCAATTGCCAGACGCAACACTCCTCTTTGGCATGGATTCGCTTTCCTCTTGAAGCTCTATTTGTTCTCTTTTCTTCTTAGATCTATAGACTTATGTTTTAGTTGATAAATATTGATTGAATCCTTTGATTTCACATAAAGATAGATGATGTTTAGATCATTGAGTGATAAATAAAATATGTGAAGATATAGTAGTAACTATTTCATGATTAACTTTGTTGAGTTGCTCTTACATTTGATCTGTGTGATTTGCTTATGGATTCTTGTTAGAAACTTGTCAAAATTGATGTTCTTAGTGCAATTGAAGAGTTCTTACAAGTTATTATCAATTGCTGAATTTTTTTTTAGATTTATACAAATTAATCCATGCGTAACTTGACAGATTTCTTACTCATCAGTATTTTATTGTTTCTTTTAATTTTTGCTACATTTTAAATCTGTTCTCTGCATCATTTACTTACTTTCCTAATCTCCATATAAAAATAGGTTCCTTTGGTTTAGTTTAGAAAAGCAACTCACTGGCATAACATAACTCAATTTCATTTATTGTTCATGTAAGACATTGCATACATGAACCACATTTTCATTTATGGTCTATTTTTATTCATTTATTTATTCAAGTTTGTTAAGGAATTTTACTTCTTCATTTAGTTCTTTATTTGTTCACACATAATGCATTTGGACTAAGCTTATGTATACATTGTAGAAATTCAACTTTGTTGCGTGTTCTAGTGTGAATCAGGTGAATGGGGGTTCTGTTATCATTAATTGCCTTCTATTTGCAAATTTTTATGTTTTCGCATTCTTCATATAAATCTATAGGTAGTTATTCATATAAGATTTGCATAGGTTAATTACTTCATCAATAGGAGAAAAATCAGTCTCAATTTGCATTTGTTTTCTTTTCAAAGTTCCTTTTCCACATGATTTACATGTATACAATTGCTCTTTTTTAGATTTTGTTTAGGGTACTTGATATTAGTGGTTCACTTAGGCTACATACTTAAGATTTAAATGTCACTTTAGAATTGTTTTAGTTACAAAGTCAATGTAGGAAGTTCATGATAAGTGTTGGTTTGTATAGAGTTCATTTCCAAAAATTTTTCTTTTTAGAATTTTAAGTACAATTTGCATGTGAATATATCACTATTTTTTTTATTTTATTTTTTTTAGCTTTGCATTTTATTGCTTTTTTGGAATTTTTTTTGTGAAATCTTTTTTAATTTACATTTTATTTTCTTAGCTCAATTTCTTTTATGATTTGTTTCCTTACTTGATTTTCAGTATTAATTTTGTAGAAATATATATTTTTTATCGCCTTTAATTGATCAAACCAACTTTAGATAGGGACTAAGGATAACAGGTGTTTAGGTTATTAGTTATTTAACTAATTCTCAAGAGATCAACATTTAGACTATATAATCTCTATTATTACTTAACAGCCTATACGTTTGCAAGATTTTTCACATCATTCCTTCTTTGGAACAAGCAAAATCCTTCATAATTATAACACCATTTTTATCACGCCTACTGCTACCTTTACGAACTCCAAAACACATACCAATAGCATATAATTTATAAAATTCAAAAGTATCATCAATTATTAGAATATTTAATTATAATTTTTTTAAAAAAATGAAATTTATAAATTTTTTAATCCTATCAAATTGTTAAAGGATTTAAATTTTAAAATAAAATCTTACCAAATTATTGAAAGATTTTATTGATTTTGAAGGAATAAATTATTTGGTAAATTTTAAAAACGTTTTAAGGCTTTGGATTACATGAAATCAGCTAATACCATTTATTATATGAGCATTGTGATGATGCTATAACCTTCCTCACGCGTAACCGTACTCTCAGACTTAGTTCTGATTTCGTAGACTAAAATCTACCTTTTAAAGATATCCATGTTTGCTATAACATTTCTCAACCATAACTATACTCTTTGACTTAGTTCTAGTTTCGTAGACTAGAATCTAACTTTTAGAGATATTTAAATTAAGTTTGAAACTTCTTTTTAAAATGAAACAGGTTTAGTTAAGTGGTAAATTACACCTAAATAAAAAAAGATTAGTAACGAATCTTTTTATTATGTCTAATAATAGGTTCACTGATCTATACATTATAACATATAAAAACAGATATTAATAGTTAAATATTATCAAAATAAAAATAGTTAAATACTCTACCACTCTTTATGTATAGATCATGATTTTTTGCAAAAAAAGTCCAATAATTAATTGAACCAACAACAAAACAATTTAATCTCATCATATTGTTATTATACAACTTAGGGTGAACTTTATACCTATCACCTTAAATTAAAAAAAAAAAAAAACAAATATATTGTACCAAACGAATCATTAAAAAGATATATGCCTAAACACAACAAGTGAACTAAATTAAAATCTTTGAATTACAATATATATTGTAAATATTGATAAAGATATTCAATTATTGTAATCTAATTGAAGATACATATATAAATTTTTTAAAATTTTATGTAATAGGGATTCATCGAGTTTTAAAATATAAAAAAAAATTATTTTTCATATTTTAAATGAAACAATGAATGATTGAAATTATTTGTTTCAAGAAAATAAAAGAAATTGAATTTATTTACTCAAAATATATTCATAAGTATTGACCTTGAAAATTTTTTCCTTCTCCTTCAATATATGAAGAATTTTTAGGTAATCACAAATAGGATTAGAAATTGAATGATAAAATCTCTTCAGGAAGTTATTTCTCTCAGGAAAAAACTATAAAAAAGTAGTTATCGTTAGTTAATAAATAATGCACTTTTTTAGTTAATAAATATTTTATTTAAATTTTCCTTTGAATATGATTTATCATTTACGTTTACCAAAACATTGAAACTGTAGAAAAGCCTCGATCAGTTTCATTTATTTGGGTTTCAAGCCCCAAAACAAAAACTATCGGGGCCATGGAATCCGTAACTTCATACAGTTGGTTGCGGCTAAACAGTGGCCTGAACGAGTCCTGGGTTTCAGTTAAATATTTAACTGTGGGCTATGGAATAGTATAATTTAAGGGCACGACGGCAGGAAGGTTACAGAAGAAAAGACCATCGGGTCATATATACCCACTAGATAGTGGGTTCAGGGATTCTTCTACTCTGTTGGACACAAATGCTAGGAAGATAACAAAATCTCAGCGTTTAATACGGGCAAAATCAAATTGAAAAGAGAAGGCAATGGCATGGACAGTTATCTTTATCGTCAATGACTCCAAGTCGTGTAACCATATCGTGACTTATAGTATATTTTATTTTCAATTTTGTTCTCAATTTGTTGCATCTAGTTGAAGTTCAAGTTTTTTTTCTTTCTTTAAAGAAACATTATATTAAGCAAAAGATCCAGCATTTAACAACTGAAATTACACCAAAGACACCTTCCTTACATGAACTACGAGTAACCCATTATTGAACAGTAGAGAACTTTAGTTTTTGTTAAATAAGGTGGAATCCTGCATCCTAGAGAGCGCCTTTTCAAATTGGCTCCACTTCTGCTCCAGTGTCCCAATGTATCCAATGGACATCCTCACCAACCCAGGCGAAATGCCGGCTAGGGCCTTCTCTTCAGCGTTCATTTCACTACTGGTACTACTACCAGAACAAGACATGAGAGTCTCGTAGTAACCCAAGCTAACCGCCATGAACCCAAATTGAGTATAGTTCTGCAAGTGGTGCATCAGCCTGTTAGCTCTTTCTTCAGATTCCAGGTCAACACAAAGAAGCCCACCAAACCCATATTCCTTGTTGGCCATAGACTTCAATAGCTGGTGTTGAGGGTGATCCTCAAGCCCTGGGTATATGACCTTGAGGCCCAATTTCTTCATTCTAGTCGCATAATCCATGGCTCTGCGGCAGTGCTCCTTCATTCTTAGGCCCAAGTGAGGAATTCTTTCAGAGAGTTCAAAGGCAACCTTGGCGTTCATGGTCGGGCCTAGAAGCATAAGAGTACCTTGACGAAGGTCCATCATGGAGTTCACCAGGCTTGCAGGACCACAAACAGCACCTGAAAATTGCCATTTTGATGGATTAACAAAATCGGGGATAAACTTCCACGATACTCTGTTAAGGACTGTGCGTTCCAATAATCAATCAACTGATATTCATAGTTAACAAGAACTAATGGTTTTGGCAAGCTAGTTTTGCCAAGAAGTTAGCTGGGTAAAACATTAGGACAAAATATTATTAAAAAAAGTGTAGAAGAGAGATACTTTTACTTTTCAACAAGAAATGTCAAATTTAAGGCCTTGAAACTTAGACTAGGTGTACAGAATTTATCAGAAAAATACAAAAGACAAAATACATCACATGAAAGCTTATCTATAAGAGAAAAAGGAAAGGACAATGGAAACGCACACCTCACATGCACGATGATGATCTTGCCGATGAAAATTTGAAAATTAATGAAATTGCAGGAGAATATCCTTATCAGCCATAAAAGCTAGCTAGAAAACGAAACTTAACTATTTATTAAAGCATAAACACGAGAAAAAGTTTTGCATAATTATTGGCTGCTTTGCAAGTGATCAGTAATAGCATCATTAACGAGATAAGTTGCTCCCCACTAGCCCTAATAATGTTTTCCCATTGATTATAAAAAAGAATCTCTCTTATCGACTGAAGTAACTTTGTGGATGTTTTTTGTTGAAGTCATTTTTCATCAAAACTCTGAAATCAATGTCCTAGATTCCACTAGTTAACTTGATTAATCACAGGATCACACGTCTTTGATGGCACTATTTCCAACATAAAAATGTAAAATAATGTCTGACACGTGTACGGTAAATGAGAAACACACGACAAACAAACCTGCAATAACATCGGCCCCACCGCTGATGAACTTGGAGATACTATGGACAGCCACATCAGCTCCAAGCCGAGCAGGGGAAAGAACCATGGGAGCGAAGGTGTTATCTACAACCACCATGGCTCCTTTTTCGTGCGCTATCCTGCTAAGCTCCGGAATGTTGGCTACGGTGAGCGTGGGATTTGACACGGACTCGAAGTACAAAACTTTTGTTCGTCCTTCGACTATGGCATTTTTCACCGCTTCGTAATCGCATATGTCCACGAACGTGGTCGTGATGTTACAGGCTCTAGGCAAGAAATGGGTTAGAAGCGCATGAGTCCCACCGTAGAGCGCCCTCGATGCCACCAGGTGTCCCCCGCTGCTGCAGAGTTGCAACAAAACGGATGATATAGCAGACATACCTATGATCACGGAATCAAATTGTTAACCACAAAATTGACGATTTTTACATGTAACATAAAAGGTTAAACAGACATATTACGCCCCATATATATGGATTACCGCTAGCAGTGCAATAGGCAGCTTCGGTTCCTTCCAGGGCTGCCATCTGACGACTGAGATTTAAGACGGTGGGGTTGAAGTGACGGCTGTAAATGAAGAAATCACGATCAGGGCCGAGTTCCCCGGCAAACATGCGACGCATGGTCTCAGGTTCCATGACGGTGAAGGTGGCAGAGGCTTCAATGGACATGTTAACTCCACCATGCTCCCCGAATTCATGGCG